>CM032341.1:19359198-20851048 GCA_019022885.1 Schlechtendalia chinensis
TATTTGTTTACATTTTCCGAAGAAAATACAACGGCCAAAAAAATCAATATCAATATTTTTCGTTGTTTTGTTTGCTATGTTTTGGTTTTCACTATGATCTCAATGAATAACGACTGTGCTCCCTGATTTTTTTTTCCTCGACGTCAAACCCTTTTTATGCTCGCGTTCGAATCCCGTCATTCTTTCCGTGATTTCCTTTATGATTTCATTGTTTTTCGTTTTCATATAATTGTCGAATCAAACAGTTTTATCCAACGTTTCAATACAAAAAAAAACCCCCCCCTCCTTTCGAGGATTACGCTCAGTGTGTTCTCGAAGCGTCCGCAACCGGTTTCTTTTATTTCCGTTTTTGTTTTTTGTTTTTGTACGATCGGTGGAGCGAGCGGCCTCAAATCCCCGTTTTCATTGTGCGGCCCGGAATCAATCGACAAAACGACAAAACGATGTATCGCGTACCGCGCCGGTAGGTCCTCTCTTTCTTTTGTCCGCGCCGAGTCTCCATTGTCTCGAGACGACGGACACACACGCGCCAGCCGCAGTAAACATAATTTATAATGCTATTATTACTGTTATTATTATTATTATTATTATTATTATTATTATTATTATTATTATTATGTCGTCGTGTGACAGTACGCTGACGTTTTTCATCACGGTGTGATAACATCCATTCTTCTCGGGTTTTTTGGCCGTGATATCCAATATTTGGTCACTGGTGACTTCTGTATCTCTGCGGACATTAGGAAGAGCTAATCCACCTAAGCGTTGTTCTCCAGTGTTATTGCGCACGACCGTTCGCTCGAAGCTACCTGTTTGACCGGTGCAGCGTCGCGCCGGTCTGAAGAAATCGGTGTACCGTTGGGGACGGGGAGAATGGTTCACCACGGACGACGAATGTTTTCGGCCGCTTGTCATTAGGAATATTCGGACAATGTCTGCGATCGGGAGCGAATTTTTTCAATTAATGAACACACAGACATTTCCGAATGGATACGATCAAATCAGTTTTGCCGCGGTTCGATTTCGGCTTTGGATTATTCGGCGAAGATTACGATATTTCCCGTGTGAACGGAATAATAACCCCAATACAAATTATTTGTCGTATCCCGTCGACCACTCGTGATTTGTTACGTTCTCGCGTAAACGTATAAATCGTCACCAGGGGCGGACTGGCAGGGCGGGTAGGAGACCATACCCGCCCAGGCCCACACTGGAAATTTCGTCAAATTTGGGCGTCAAGCTATATTTTTTATTATGGTCTGTTGGCCTACACGAAATAATATGACACCTGATATTTCAAACAAAAGCTTACGCATTATATCATCGTGTAAATTAAATCGAACCGTTACAACTAAAAACACTTGTAAATAAAAGAAAAAAATTTGGAAAAACCCGAAAAAAATGCCCTAAAAAGTATGAAATAATTCACGAAAATCTTGTCGAAGTCGGCGTTATTTTTAAGTAATGCGTAATTGAAAATAAAATACAAAGTATCTTTAATATTTGGTCTGCGAGTGATACAAGCAAGAATACTATGTGTCAACTTGGAATCCGGCGCCGAGTTCGATAAGATTTTTGTGAATTATTTCACACTTTTTAGTGCATTTTTTTCGAAGTCGGTTTTATTTTTTTCCATAATTTTTTTTTATGTCATACATTATCAAGTTATTCATTTTATTTTATTTAAAATTGAAAACCTTAACATCAAGTCGCTCGTTCGTGTTGATTACGTTTAGTTTAAGGCCTCCTAAAAACTTACCCACTCAGTCCACCCCCGATCGTTACATTTGGTTTGTGATGCAAACTAAGTAGTTGTATTTTACATTGTACTATGTTATACGGTGTACACATTGAACGCATTTGATCACACACGCGTTACGCTAGATTACGTTACGAGTTGCGCGTATCATGCCCGTTTTCACGATATCGGTCGTTTTTGGACCACGCGTTAATTTTCGTACCTCGAGAACGTGACGATAATTCATCCGACGATACACGCTTAGCTCTACCGTGGTCCCGCGCGGCTTTGTCGACGGTTCTCATCACGATACAATATATTTCAAGAATATTAATTATATTCGACTGGCTAAATTCGTTCAAATTTTCTCGCACGTTTTGGACATGGGGCCTAACAATCGGTATCGCCCGAAGGCCGAGCCGGAACAGAGTTGTCCGGTGCAACGACCACCCGTCAGTCCGCAGTCGATGGGACGAGTGCGACCGAGAGTGTCGTGGGGTTTTACAGGAATTCGTACAGTATATAGTATACGATGTAGTATATTATATAACGGGGGTTATCGCAAATCAGCTTACTCGTCTCTCGGTCTTTGTGATATTGACTACAAAAATTCAGACGGGTCGGCCGACGTTCACTACGTCTTGAAACGCGATTGTTTATTTATTTTTCCCCCATTTCAATATTATTTTTTCGACAAACAGTAATAAAATACGGGGAGAGGGAGGTTTCATTATCATTATTACCGTCGTAGTGTTGCGAACAAAACACTGTTTGTGAGATACGCACGAAATAATATTCGTACGATTAGCTCCTCGAGTTAATACTCGTACGAAGAAAACAGCGTTTTTTATCATCTTCTTCTCGAGTGGTTTTCAAAAGGTTCCGAGATAAACTACAACGTCGTTTGTACTCGAGTGCGTGTGTGTGTGTGTGTGTTTTAGTATACGGTTTTTAAAACCGCCGCACAAAAGCGAGCGAGAGGGTTAAAGTGCCAGAAGAACTCGAGCCGAGCCGGTTAATATCGTGTATATATTTATACATTGTACCGTACCTACGACGAGGACATTGTACGAGGATTTCGTTTTTTCTCATTTTTTTTTTTTAATTTCACGAAATCGATTCGGTCTTAAACACGTATATACGTATAGAAAGAAAAAAGGTCTTTTTTTTTAAGTGCCCGTACACGCGTACGCAAGTACCAATGCGCGTGCACGTCAGTGGAGTAGTGCGCGGAAAAAACGTGTTTCTGAAACGTTATCGACCGAGGGCGATTCGAGGCGGTCGGTGTACGCGTTCGACCCGACAACGGCTCGTCGGCATGTGCCGGTAACCGTGTAGAATAAGTTTGCGATCGAATTGATGACCGCGAGTCGTTCGGATCACGTGTCGAAGTCGTCACGCGACGGATGACGGCGACGTGGGGCCGAAACGCCTCCGCGTATCGTTACGCGACCCGGGTCAGAATGTTTTCGCGTTGAATGGCGCACGGTTCCTAACCTCTTTGCCGCGCCAACGCGACGTCCGCCGCCGGGTCCGACCGTACCTCGTGTTTCCGGACGGTATACCGCGAGTCGTACGCACAGGGTGCGGCGAAAGTCGGTCGTCGGACTAAGACACGTCCAAGCTTTGGATACGGGGCGAACGTTCGGCAATCCATTTGGTACACCGATGACACGGGAGTGTACGCGTAGCGCATTCGCGCTATCGCGGGGTCGTGGGAACGTAGTTTTTCGTTATAGTCCGTACCGTCGTTTTCGCGACGAAGTTCGGCATGCGCGCTCGTTCCGTCGACGGCAAATCGTCTCCAGCTGCTCGTGGGCTCGAGGGGCGAACGCGATAATCTATCGGCGCACGGCTCAAACCACTGGACGGATCGGGCTGAGAATTCAGCACACAGATAATAGCCATCGTGACGTGGGTATCCGCTAAGAAAATGATTTTCCGAGAACGTCTAACCCCTAAAAATGGTTGATACGGAATACGCGAAACACTAAACGTTAGGGCAGACGGAGTTGTACGGGATGGCCTATGCTGTTGACCAAATAAGTCAAACGCGCGTCTTCCAGAAGCCTTTCTCCATAATATGCAATCAAAAACATGACGGTGACCTCTAACACGATAAAAAAAATTGATAATTATACCCGAGTCCCTGATTTCAATAGGAATACGATCCGATAACCTCGGGTATGTAACGGCCCGACATCAGATATGTTAAGATACGGATAAGGTAACGTAAAATCAATATACTTTCAAAAGCCGACGATCGGTTCCGACCGTGCAAAAATAACTCAAGTGGCTCTCATTTCGCGTAGAACAAATGTGACTTGTTGTTTATGTTGTTGTGGCACCCTGTACGTCGTGTTGTCGGCCCAGGACCGTAATAACACACACGTGCGCGTACGTCCTCGTTGTTTTTTATAATTGCTGTTTAATATCTTGTTTACATTATGCAAATCGCCGCGGACGTGTAATTTTTGATTTCGTCACGGACGCCAGTCGAGCGCCCACGCGACGTGCGTGCCGGACCGGACGGCGTAAAAAAAACGAGAACACGAAACGCGCGCGCGGTCTTCAAAATAAACAGTGTAATAAACTAAAAATGAAAAAGAAAACCCGACTCGACACACGACCGTTAATTAAAATCAGAGTGGCCCTGCTGTTGTGTTGTACGGTGCACACAGACGTCGCGCGGCTACTCAGGGGGTCGAAAATAATAACAACAACAACAACAATAATATTTATATTTCCGTTTAATATTCGTATATCCCCGAGGACCGTCGGCGGCGTCGGCTCGTTTCGTTTGTTCTGCCCGAGCACAATCGATCGCGTTTCGGTTCGGTCGGTCACGCGTCGCCGTTTGTATTCGTGTGTCATTGTTCACCGATGTAATTAGTCTACCTGTACGAACGGAAAGTGAACGATCGAAACTCATTTCGTAACGTCTCGGATGCTGAGGGGGTTTATTTTTCACCCCGTACATAATGCGTAACCCGAGTTCTTTGTTGTCCGCGCGCCGTCTTCTTGTATTGTCTATGTGTGTACGGTTTTCGTTATTTCGTTTTTTCGTTTTTTCGGAGCACGTTCGAAACAAAGAAAACGCGTATGAAAATATTTTGATATCGCGTAACACAACACACTCGTCGAATCCGTTGTACGCGATTGTCGAAATCGATTTCGCGGTGTCGGAACACGAGAGGAAAAAAAAACATGTTTCCCCCCGGTCTCACAGCCGATTCTGTTCATTGTCAGATCCTTTCAGTTTGATCCGCCCGATGCTTCCCGTCTCGATTTCGGTCTTTCCGGGGGTCTTCTCCCCACCGGATCCTGTTCCAACGCCGTTCTTATTGGAGAATTCCGACTGTCTCGATCAATCTCTACCGCGTTCTTTTCGTTATGCGTTGAGATCTCTATTTTTTATTCTTCGTATGCACTATCCCGTCATACACATCATCTTTTATTGGGTCCGAAAATCGTTCGCAGCATTTTTCTTTCTGGTGACAAGAATCTATTTTCATCCGACTTCCTTGGTGTCCGGGTTTCCGATCCGTACAATATTACAGGCCAGAGTGGTACACGATCGTTTCTTTAGCTCTTTCGATAGCGATCTTGTACTACTAATAGCTTCACCAGTCTTCTTCTTCTTTTGTGATATCATTTTTTTCACTCACAATCGTCCAAAGACATTTGAAATGATCCATCTTCTCAAATTTAAATCGATCCGCCTCCATAAAAAAACATACTCGCGAACGATTTCGATCTGTGATCTAACAACGTGTTTTTAACAACAACAACGACAACGATAAAATGGCCATCCGCGAGACGGACGGACGCGTTTTTTACGACATCGACTAATTAAACGGACTTCGGTACCGCGCGACTACGCCGGTAACGGAGAGTCCGTTTTTTGAATTTAGTCCCTCTCCTAAAACGTTAGATGTTTTTTTTTTCCTTTCTTGTAAACGCCCGGAGACGTTTAGTTGTCGGACATCTTTTCGAAGGCACGCGAGTACCACAATTGTACACAGTACGCGTGCGAGGTCGTCGCACTCGGCCTAATAATCTCGTACGGTCTCGACTCACACTTGCCACCACAGTCGGACGCCGTACCCGGTTCAGGTCTTCTCCAGTTCGGAGTTATGCATGTTTCCGTTGATTCGCGATTTTCGTCTGACCGAGAGTGGTGCGTGCGTTTCCACGGCACTCTGCTGAATTGTCCCGTAGGACGATTTCGATGAAGTCCGGACATCAATGTACAACGCACAACGTTTCGCCTGAGCAATGTATTTTTTTTTTTTTTTTTTAAATGTCGAGAGAATTATCCGAGCCGCATTTATCACGATCGGTTTGATCGTTTCGTTGTCGTCTCTCGTTCGCTACGTGTTAGGTCAGGAGTAAACTGTTATGCTACACAGTGTTCCGAGAAGAGAAAAATCTTGAACCCACGCTACGTCGTCGTGACTAATATATCGGTGCTCGAATTGGGAATGAACGCAATGGGACCGAACTCCTCTACTACGTTTTAAAAAAAAAAATTACCGTCCCCTTACTACGATATTGTTCAAAGGAACGCGGGGGAACGCTCATAATCGGTATGCATATTACCATATAATCAATTTTTACGTATTATTAGTCTTTTTTAAATTTGAATGGGTTTATTTATATAAAATGTTGTGAAATACTAGTCTATTAAGAATTGTATAGAGAAATGTTTTTATTTGAAAAAAAAATAGAATACGGTTAGAAATTAGGGTACATATTAGTTTAAAAAGCTATTTTAAAAGTTCCAATTGAGCTCCACTATTTCACATTTTCCGATTTACACAACACATACACAGTTTTTAAATCCAAAAGTACTTTGTACTGGAATCCGTTCGCAACGCCGCGACGGCACGCGTACGTTGCGTTTTTAAGCGGAAAATAATTATGACGAGTGATACACGCACGTGTCTGTATTGCACGTCACGATACGATATTAAGTACGTGTATAGATCGGGGGGAGAAGGAAACAATAGTGATTATCGGTACGCGAGAAAAACAATGAAACGCATAACGGTACTCCGCGTGGGATACAGAAACAAATCAATTTACAATAATTAAAAACCCTCGAGACGTATGCGTACGGTTCGTTCTCGAAACAACGATTCTGGTATACATCACGTGATACCGTGCACGTAGATCACGAGAAGAAAAATGCCGGTGGTTTTCCGCTTGGCGTCGAACGGGATCGTGACAAAAAACAAAACGATAGCGTTGCAACCGTGTACGGGTTTTTTTTTTTTTTTAAGCGAGCATGAGCCGAGGTTAGTCGAGTGTTTTCCCGAAGCCGATTCTCACGTGTCGCGTAGAAATACACATCGCACATGGCCGCGTCACGTGTATGGTGTGGTTACGACGTTTGTTTCGAGTGTCGCTTACGAGCCCATAAAAAAAAATAAACCATTGTCGTCTCTCAGCGCTGTGATTATATCCGTTATTTAATTACACGATTTATAAAAGAACGGTCTGTGTGTCGAGCACACTTGACTGTTGATAGTCGTCACTACGTACAATATCCGACGGTTTTTTTTTCAACAGTAATCCACTACGACTTTTCCTCGTAGGGTTTTTTTGTACGTTTTCGATTTCGTACACACGCGGACATTACTTTTTGCGTTTAACATTACGAAGGACCAGTGCTTGAATTGGCGGGGGAGCTCTCTGCATCTATTCTTTGTATTGTCGATTTTACGATTCTAAACACTTTAATTTTAATCAAAATTTTTTCGTAGTTCGTTTATACGATGATATCATGCTTGTTCTGTGCCTAGTGCAATAGCGCACGTACAACACATTATTATTGTACGTGGCTGCGGTCTAGTGTGCTTTTTTTTATTCATTATAACTTTTCGGTTGTTACTTGTTTGTTATTAGTTATCCCTACACACGGATTATATTTGAAACTTATATGTGTGCGGTTAAAACGTAGTTTTTTTTTTGTAAATTAGTCTTGTCGCGATAGCGGGGTGCGGTACAAACCCACGGGTTCGCGTTAAAGAATTTTGCGCTCGGAACGCAGTTTTCAAACCGTTAGGTAGAGCTACTCTACTTGTTTTTTCCCAATTCGAGCACTGCAACGTTTCCCGAGAACATAACGTTTCAATCCGAAAACCCGTGACGGGAAAACGGTCGTCCCGACGCAGAGTTGGACTGGCCCTCTGTTGCGGCCTGGAGGGGGGAATGTCTCATAGAGGCCTCTGTGACACTAATACTTATCAATAGTCGATATAATAGAAATATTAGTACGTTTAATATTTAGTTTATTTTTTGTATACTATTAATGCATTTTTTAACACATTACTTTGCTAGACCATTTCACGAATGAAATGATACATATTCACTTCAAATGAGATTCCGAAATATATTTGTTTAAATTCACATTAGTTGTATTGAGCCTGTTTTCTCTAACGTATTGATATACTTAAAAATGTATCGCATAAATCTATATTTTACACCTGTATGCTATGTTATAAAAGTAATCGAATATGTATCGTCGACGTTCCCAAGTGGTAAAACCGACAACGAAAACAATGTTTTCAGATACTGACAACATATTAAACTCCCTTAACTAGAACACAATTCAAATTAAAAATAATAAAAATAGTCATATAATAACGTAACGCCGACCGGGTATAGTGTGTATAGAAGAAGAAAAATGTGCGGACAATTTTCCATAACATCGAAATAACAATCGTTTTGGTGCGTGAAATTACGAACGTCGTTTTGATGATCTTAATAAACGTATACATTCCGTCCCCGACGGGTTTTCCGTGTGACCGATAAGAATTTCAACAATTCATTCTGTTCTTAAAACACAAATAACAACCGTTGGCGACTCCGTCCCACCTATCCTATCGAGATAGATAAATGGTCTGGATTAAATTCTGAGGCCGCCCGCATAAACCGTATTTATAGTGGCCACAGGTTAGGCGTACGTCTTTCCCCGGTGGCCCAAGTCCAACCATGTTCGACCGACGACTTATCCGCGAGTGCATCCCCCGCGCACGCGGTCCGAAACGCTCCCGACACACGAACGCGGTCGTTTTTTAATTTTTTAGTTTTCTTGAAAAACGATTACGAATGGATTGTCACGGTTGTGCGTACACATCTCGACGGACGGAAGGTCTAATGATTTTTTATTCCCGCCCTTCCCTGCCTGGTCGCCCGCGCCGCCGCTACGATTTTTAGTCTCTGTTCCTTTGTTCTCGGATATACGTATTCTACTTGGTAATCGGTTTACAGCTTTAAAAATGGTATTTTCCTTTTGTCGGAGCCGCCTCGCACTGGATTCCCAGACCAACCGCTCTGGGACAACTCGGTAGTAAATCGGATACTCGGATTATATATATATATATATATGTGTGTGTATGCGCGCGCGTAGTAAGACGGATTTACATTCCGCAAACGGAAATATTTCGATCGAAAAGTAGAAAAAAAATAATATCACGATTTGTACACGAGGACGACGTAACGTTTTTTACGATTCGTATTGTCTACGAGAGTTATTTTCCCGCGGAAAGACGCGTTCGTCAGATTTATTTATAGGAATGCGCTGGAAGTCGCTTGTTTTTTGTCTTGTCGAAACTATTAAATGTGACTTCTTTTTGTTTCCCAACGGTTTGGATCGCAGGCATGACATTTCCGCCAGACCTCGATGCAGGGGCGTATTTATGGGGTGGGGGGCTGAAGATGCTCCAGCCCTCCTTTCTCCCCCCCCCCTACGAAATTTCAGGAAATTTCTTTATGTATCATGTCTTACGGCCGTAGGATGCAATATTTTTGTTATAATAATTATCGCAACAACGTTTTAATCGTTTACACGACGACGCGGCACTAGATAGATACTAGATTTAAAACACACGGACTGTATAAGATCCGAAATACGACGGCGGCAACTCGCCCCTTTTTTCGTATTGTCGTCCGTACGTATTAAGAAATACGACTTCTGAATGCACTTTTATCAATTGTTGACGGTACAGGACGATATGGCATTACGACAAGTTCGCCGACAGTGGCAAAGAATATAATTTAATTTATTTTTATTATTTATTATAAATTCTTGTGAAAACAGTCGAGAGAAAAAAATTTAAATCGTTTACTAAATTCCAAACGTGTAACTGTTTTCGATAGGTTGGTAATTTTTTTCTAATTTTAAGATTCGGCCCCGCCGTCGCGGTTTTCGCGAAATATCGTCTACACGGTTGGAACGAAGACGAGGGAAGCGGCGGACGTTCTAAAATCTAATTTTCGTAAACGCCGTGACGACGTCCCCGCGGCGCACAAACCAGTAGTAAAGTACGTTTCACCCTTTCGCGTCCCTCCGGTGATTGTTGTCGGGCGCTTCGAGAACGTTTGAAAACCGAAAGCCCGTCCGATTCGCGACGGTGATTTCCTCCAGCCTAACTAATAACCGGCGGCCGGTGCCACTTGTCCGTCCGAAAATACAAATATATCGACCCCCGTCGCACATAATACACTGCACGCGTCACGACGACGGCCCCCGGCCTTTCGTCGTGTCGGCCGGTTCTCGTGCCATACGCGAAATCCCCGTGAGTCCCGTGCGATTTCCGTACGCATTGTTATCGTTATTATACCCCGCACGCATATATACACGCACACACGCGAATAATACGTTTATTACGAACAACGTGTACGATAATAATACACACCCCGTCCGAGTTAATATTGTTACGGCGTCGCGGCCATTGTGGTCTCGTCGCTCGCGGACCGTCTCCCGTGCGGCACAAATGCCGTTTATCCGATTTATTCTAGAGTATACGGGGCGCGCGCATTGTCGTTAATAATCCATTATTATACGACGGCCGCAAGAAGAAGAAACGGGCGAACGCGAAATATACCGAAATACAAATACGCCTTTTGTGATGGCACTCGAACACAGACACTGCCCGGAGTCGGGCGGTATTTGTGTACGATGTGCATACGGGCCGGTGAAAGGGACGCGAAATGTGTTTATATGTTTCTTGTCGGGCAGCTGCGACCGACGACGCGAAGAAGCGGCACGGAGGACGGGCGGGCAGGCAGCTGATGGATTTTTAAAACGATACCCGCGCGATACGACAACCGCACGCACGCACACGCGTGTGCGTGTGTGTGTTTAAAACCGTTTAATACGCGGCCGACCTCAAATCTCCCGCTGGTCGAGATTTCACCCCTCACCGACCCCGACCGCTACCGCCGTCCGCGTACACGCTGACTTTTTCGCCGCGGAGAAAAATAATAATAACGAAAAAGAATAAAAAAAAAAAATTCCCCGGCAGATGGCTAATTCGCGCGCGAGTAAAATGCATTACGCGCATTACATTATCTTCGTCCTACGCGCCGAAACGTGCGAAACGATCGTGGCGTTTTTTACCGGCCACGTGTTCCCGAAATCCAGCACCACATATGAAACGTGCGCGTGGTTTTGAATTTATTCCGCGCGGCCCGACGGACCATTTACAATTTTGAAAACCGGCGAAACTGTCCGCGTTTCGGACTCCGCGCTTAAAACACGAGTGTATACGCGTTCGATGTTTTCACGAACATGGACCGTCCCGAAAGCAATTTACTGTCGTCTTCGAGTTCCGAATAATAACAACAACGACCGGGGGTCAAGGACGCGCACAACAACGTTAATTGATCGAATAAAAAATTACGGCTACGCGGCGTTTGCGTACCGCATGCTGCGATCCGTGCCACACCCGTGCTCCGTTCGTACGAACTTCAGAAGGAAAAAAAAACCCACAAAAAACGACGATGAACACGTTTAAAACGCGTATCGTTTAAAACGCCCCGCGGTACATTTACTATAATCCCTCGAGGGCTCGAGGGTTGTGTCGTTCGAGTGCTTTTTTTTTCACGCCACCATCACCACCACCACCGCCCCCCTGTACAATGTGCTAGGACGGTGTTCAAAACCCTGCCGATCCCCTTGTCCGCGTGTAACAGCGCGTGATAATAGCGCGCACGACCGCGACGAGAGCCTCTTGAACGCGACGCGCGCCAACACGACACAATCCCACGGGTATAAAATCCACACTTGTCACAACACGCGATTTTCCGACACGCATGTTCTCGCAATCGGCGTAATACGCTCCCTCCCCTCTTGTGCTACGGTAATTATCAACGCCCCCGTCGGTTCCGGTCGATTTTGAATCCCGTGTTCGATGATTTCATGATCGATCTCGTGATCGTGATTCACGGTTTCGTCCAACGGGTCCAGAAATCTTCTTTCCTCTATTATTTTGTCCGGCTCTGTTCTCTGGCGATTCGCTGCACGACATCTCATCTGGCCATACACGGGGTGGGGCAGTCGAACCCGACGATTTCAGCGTGAGCTGGTGGTACTTACCGCTTTCCAGACACCCGGAATTCGGTAAACGCGGAGCGTTGGTCAAGTTGACGGTGTGCGTTTACGATAAAAACGTGTTGCAAATGAAGTAACGGGTGCAACAACAAGCCATACCGCACGAAACTCAACGGATTTGTCAGGGGCTGGCATTTCCAGGGCGTCGGAACTAACCAAGAAAGATGACATTTTACCGACGCTATCTTTGAAAAAGGAAGTTTCAGATTTATAACATTAATCTCCACGTTTTCACTTTGTACTCGTTGGGTTTTCAAATCGTCGGGTTTGACCCTATCCGCCCACGTACATCGCAAACATTGTACAACGTATGGCCTGAAAACATCCAGCCCGGTAAGGCCGCCGACTTACACGTGTTATATCGCGGACCACGGATCCCTTGTTCGACAATGCGCGATTTCGTTTTGATTTCAGTTGCCGTGAAATTCTCGACAGTGTAAACACTTTTCGTCGGTTAGGTACTACTAAACGTAAGCCGACGACCTTAAACGAATTACTATCGAACGTGAACGTTTTATTACGTCTCGTTTCTTTTCTTTGTATATATATATAATAGCATACACGTGCGCTATAAACGGATTAGACTAATCACGTCGCGGCACTCGAATTTCATAAAAAGCGAGACGCGTTCCCGTCGTCGATAATGTGGGCACGGCTGTTTTCCGGAGGCCGTCGTGCGCGCGTCAACAAAGTGCCTGCGCGTTGTTCTCGAGTTGCCCGTCTGTCGCTTGTACGTCGACGTATAAAGTTCTTCGACCCTCGTCTCGATCCCACTTTAATAATAATAATAATAATAATAATAATATGATAATAATATGATAATAATACGACGTGCTTTTGTGTTCGTGTTTCTCCGTCGAACGTTATTACCGGTTATGGTCGCGTCAAAACTGTTATAACGTAACGCGACTCTGTTCACTCTTTCGTTCAAATTCAAAATGTCAAAGATCGGATTTCGTTCAAACGTTTTGTACTGAGCCTGGTATTATTGTCGAAGAGAATTACTTCCACGTTCGTCGACGGTAATGATGAATTATGCATTTATTTTAGTTTTTATTCAAATACTCCACACGTGTTGTAGTATCGAATAAAAGGAAAAATTATCGTTTTCAATCATCCGTACACAATATATTTAAAATGATAATAATAACATTGTTAGACTATTCGTTCGAAATGTTAGAATGTTAATTTTGTTTAGTGCGTTATTCACAGCTTAAATATGATAACAAAAAAAAAATGTTAAAAACAGATTGAGTATCGGCCGATCGATTTTTGATTGAAAAACAATAACATATTCGATATATGTTTTCGATCTCGCGGAACAAAAGTATTTTGCATTTAAATCCACTCGTTATAGCGACGAGTATTGTGACTTAACGTACGAATAGCTCTCGTCAGTGGCGCCCAACTAAATTTAAATTGGAGTACCCACCACCTACCATTACACCGTAGACATTAATTTATAATATATAATTTTTTTATAAAACAAGTATAATATTATATTATCATGCATACTTATATAAAACAACGAGGTACATTAAAAACACATTTAATCAAATATTGATTAGTATATTATATTATTTGGGCGTTAACATTTTATAATTTGTATTTCCTTATATATTATCTTGTATTCAGACCGTCAAAATGTATAAATTTAACTCATTATAACTGCTTAAAACCGACCCGTTTGCCATCTCTCGTTATGCCTACCTACCAAAATACCATCGTTGTCACGACTTATAATACGTTATGACAGCTAAACTGATTGTGTCAGTGAATTGGTCATAGCTATAGGTTATAAATTATAATATTAATTTATAAAAACTTGCCGACAAAAATTATATCACCTGAAGTCAAAATATTTTTATTAGTTAGTACCGAACAGCCGACCACCACCCACCTTAGAATATAGGGTGATGTTTTCGTTCATCGCCAGCCGGCAGCGATTACCTGTCTTCTTATTCGTTATTAAATCGTTCGAGGAACACGAGTAAACCATTTTCAAAACGATATCGCCCACACGCCTCAAACGTGCGCGTAGACTTTCGATTAAAAATGTTTTTTTTTTTTTTCAGTATCTCAAATAATCTCAAACGTTTGGTCATAAGAGTCGCACTTTTGCACCGTAGTTCACTAGAAACAGTAACGCCTTTGTTATATATCATATGATAAAATGTATGTCCGACAGACATCCAAACAGTGATTATCAGTGCTCGAATTGGGGGGGGGAAGTACCTCTTTTTTTTTTAAGTTATTTTTCAACGTATCCGTTCTATTTGTTCGTAACGTCAAGAACGACTCCGACACACGTGCAATTCTTCAGGAAAGCATGTTTGTTTAACCCGTCTGCGTATACGTCTTGTAATTTGTTTAACGGTGTTCGAACACCGGCAATTTGTGCTCAAATAATAGGACGGAGCTCCTCTACAACGTTTAAAAAAAATTATTGTCCCTTTATTACGATTTGTCCAAAGAAACGCGGGGAAGCGCTTATTACCGGTATACCAACTGGGGACCGTAGATAAAAAATCATGAAAAAATTGTATATTTGATATTATTATTTGTATTATTATTAATACGTTATTGCTGTTGAATCTGTGGCAGCACAAATTGTCGATAAACAACGTCGTTGATTGGCAAACCGTTTTGAAAATTCTATTTTATTAATGATCGTCATGTGCCGATGTATGAATTTTTTTTAATGAGTAATAATAGCATGTTAATCATATTATTCTCACTCGAATTCAAACGGATTTATTAGTCGTTTATTTAGATAAAACGTTGTAGAATATTATTATATTAAAAATTGTATAGAGAAATTTTTTTTTATTTAAAAAAAAAAAAGAATACGTTTAAAAATCAGGCTGTATGACAGTGATAAACCAGTGATGAGGGGAGAGGGGGGAGGGTGTGTGGGACATCCACGGTTTTTGGTGACACGGGATATCTCGTTTGGAACGCTATTTTCAGATTTCCGATCGAGCTGCACTACATTATACATTTCCGATTCGAACACCGGCGGCGAAACACGTGTTCTAAAACCAAAACGAAAAACCCGGTTGACCGGAACGTCGACAACGCCCCGAGGTACGATGACGCGCGACGCGGAAAACTGCACGAGTAATTTCCCGCGCGCGTGGAATCATCCCGACGGTTTTCGTTCGATCGTTCCGATCCCCTCGGAGCGAACGTCGCCGCCGTCGCGTTTTATTTTCACCTCCGACGACCCGACCGGAGTCCCGTCTCCACCCCAAGAGATGTTTATCGCGCCCGTACAGACAAAACGGACGGGGTGTGCCGGTCACGGTCGACGGGCGCCCGGACCGATGTTGTGTCGCGATCGAACGACAACGTCGTAACGACGACGGCATAGTGAATATCGTCGAAACCGGCTGGTCGCCGACCGCCCGTCGCGACTTCTGATATATCACGTGTATATATATATATATATATTCATACAACACGCGGGGACATTGGCGTTTTCGACACGCGACGATCATTGTTGTTACGATCGCGCCGCGCCCGAATTCCGCGCGTCGTCTCCGTGGCGCTATCAGCTATCTCGTTTTTCTGTTTTCTCGTTTGTCTCGCCTTCTCGAAATGGGCGGGGACCATCAGAAACGACGCATGCCGATTTGCAAATCAAATAAAACACGGTTATGAACGGTCGCTAATCAAACGTTTTCGACGAGGGTAGAGCCTCGTTGAACCACACGGACGAGGAAAACAAACTAGTACTGGCCGCATACGACATGGCTGTGACGTTGCAGAGTCTGAGGACAGTCTGAAAAGGACAACCGAAAAACTGAATGAAACCAACTTTATGATCATATTTCAGGAGAGAGCGCCCACAAAACGAAATGACAATAAAATATCTGTCGTTTGAAAGAGTCTATAATCTTAAATACTTAGGAGTATCTACTCTAAACTCACAAGCAGACAGTCATAAAGACACGCATAGAAGAATCACAGCGGGAAACAAGTGCTTTAATCCAATTATTTAAGTCAAAAAAGTTATCAAGATGTGAACAAAAATCAGACTTTGCAAGATCCTCGTAAGACCGATTGTACTCTATGCTCATGGATCGTGAGCGTCTAATAAGTCTTGAGCGTAAGTGCAGAGCGTAGCAGAGGCGATAATGCTTGGATGGGCGAGTGAAATGAGTAGCGTCGATTGTGGATACGACGAGAGAGAATAGACTTGGTCATGGAAACGAACGTTGAGTGAAGAAGATGTGGTTGGATGCGATTGGGCGTGATATGAGTGTGCGCGTAGACGACGTTGGAGCCGACTGCGAATAGCTGGGATAGAGGCGAGTTACAAGAAGAAGAAGAGGAAAAACAGGAATTGCTTTCCGAACGACCCACGTAGCATTCGTAGGTCCCGAAACGCTGCGAGTTTTCATGCGCATTCGACAACGCGTTTCCTAATATTTCCCGTGTCGGCGGATTCCATTTCGTGACACGTGTGCCGTTGCCCCCGAGTCCCTCGTGTCGTATTTGTTCGTCGATTATACACGGACGCGCGCGCGCGTTCGTGATTTTCAATGGCGTGACGGGAACACGCGGATCGAGAGAAAATCGAAACGCGTGGAAAAATCCGGCGAAACGCTCGCACGTCGCCCGACGTAATTACGACCACGTTCGAGCTGATTCAACAACAACAATAATAATAATAACAACAACAACTGTCGATTTAACCCGTACGATAATCGTATCGCCGCGGACGGTCCTGAGTTTTCGCGCGTACCACGTCGCTTCCAGACTCCAAACGTTAACCGACAATGAAGACCGTTCGAACGCCCGACTTACGAAGTTGTGGGTCGCCAGACGAGTTCCACTTGATTTCCCCTGAACCGCAACGCCACAGAGATCCCAGTTTCGCCTGTCCGGCAGTTTATGAAACGCTGTTCAACTTCCGGCACTGTTTACGAACCGAGTTGGAGAAACGAAAACTTCGTCATCGGCCTGTCCGAACGGGATTTTCAAAGTTTGTACCAAAGAACGGCGATTTCGACGAGAACGTGAAACATAGGATTGAGTGCGGGTGGATCGATCGGAAATCTAGTGTTTGGTGCGATAAGAGGATTCCAATGAGGTTGAAAGATAAGTTCTGTAAAAGTGTAGTAAGACCAACTATGTTGTACGGTTGCTTCGGAAGCTGTAAGAACGGTTATGGAAACGAACGTTGGAAGACCGAAGGAGAAGCGGTCGAATGCGATATGAGGACTGTTGGTGGATGACGTGGGAGATCGTGCGAAGTAGAGGTATACGGGACACAGGTGGCCGACCCCAAGTAGCTGGTACAGAGGCGACGGAGAAGAAGGCATACAAGAACGGAGAAAATCGAGACGCGTGGAAAAATCCGGCGGAAAGCACGCGACGAACGCGCGCGTGATTCCTGTGCAACGCGTAATAAACAACGTGCAACAATGGACAAACGGATTTGACGAAAACACAATCGTCGGTAGGTAAAAACGCCACGACGAAACACAATAATAATAATAATAATAATCGCGTTGACGCCGACCGATCCGCGTGTGATCCGTTCGTCACGGACCTCGTACGCGCACACAAAGGTTAATCGATGACCGCGTTGCGAGTGTGGCATTCGGCCGGAGCACGCGTCGCACACGTGTACGACGAAGATTTGATGAAAAAAATAACGTCGTCGTGTCGTCCGGCGAATTCGTTTCGGTACGCGCGCGCTTGACTTTTTGGCTCCGAGGTCGGTCCGCGGCGAATCGTTATTATTTGTTATGATTATCATCGTTATTGTCGTCGTCGTCGTCGTCGTTGTTGTACGACGTGCTCACGTCGATGACAATTCTCCACCCCGACACAACACTCGTTCGGTAACAAGAGAACGACGGCGCCCACTTCTGTTCACGTCGAACACGGTGTTCCCTAGCCTTCCTTGGCGATTCTCTCGCCCGCCTTCTCACATTACTGACGTCGGGGTGAACCAGGGGTTAGGTGTAATGGTTGGGCTATTGCCTGCAGGATCATTTGTGATTGACATTATTATCAAATAATACAGTACTGATAAGAAGAAGGAAAATTATGTATCGAAAACCGCCCGATATGATCACAGACATGAGATCTAGAATACAGTTAAATACGTAAAAACAATATATTGTCAAAAGTCAATGGGTTGGAGGCGTCTGAACCCCCTAAATCCCTTCCCTGAGGGACTGGAAAACTGCGTTCCAAGTGCAAAATTATCTAAAACCAACCGGTGAGATTGTACCACGCACCCCTGCTACGACAGACATAATTAAAATCAAAAATCACGTTTTACCCGCATGCATATAAATTCCAAATATAATCCACGTAAGTAAACGTGAATTGATGTTCGCCCAATTTTTTCAAAAAATCCAAAAACAACAATAGACGACAAGTGAGAACCCTAGCGATGATAGCTGAAACTGATAACATTGCGTTCAGCTAGTAGACACGTAGAATAATTTATTGTACTACTGCACTAGGCACAGAACGAGCGTGATTCTGATTGAAGACACGTTTAAAATTGTAAGACCGACAACAATTCAAATCTACATTTTTAGACAAATTATTTCGGACGTAGTTTCTACAGTTGTCGTCGTCCCCCGTCCCGGTAAAAAAGTAGTTGGGGTGCACGAAAAATATACTAGGGGAACACTGTTTACGGGTACATGTTATCGGAAAACGTAATTTTACCGTAGAAACCGTGAATAACGAGCGACGGAGTGTGGAGGAGCGCTCGAAAGGGTTATATTTTCAATTCGTCCAATCCCGCCGTACGAACGAACAAACGTCTTCTCGGGTCTCGCCGTCGGGAACAATATAAAACACTCACGCGTGTTGTGTTTCCGTCGGGTCGCGCACGCTCGTACGGGTACGCGACATGTTTTGTTATCGACAGAAAAACGGAAGAAACGACAAAAACAAAAACACGACACGCAACGTTTTATGTTCGGTCGTGACTCATATATTAATGTAAACGCGTCGGAAACGTAAGAAAATGTCGACCAAAACTCGGTCCGGAGTACATTAAAAACAAAACGAAACCCATTATCGCGTTACGGAATTTCCCGTCGTACACGCGGTGTCGGCCGCGTGCCACATAACGTTCGAAAAAGATCGAATAGAATAATATTTTTGTCCGCTTCCCTTTGTGTACGCTCGTTACGATATATATATATATATTGTAACGCGCGCGCGCGCGCGTTTCGATTCCCTATTGATTTATTCGTGCGGTAAAAAAAAAAACGGAGAGGAAGAAAGCCTATTTGTTGGCGCGCGGCGGATAGCTGATTAATGTCTATGACGCCGCGCGGCCCGTTTATTAGAAAACGTACAATAATTCCTGTCGTTACATTCAAAGTATTCGTTATTTTTTTTAATTATAATACTTCTTGATAATATAATTTTTGTACATACACATGTATATAACGAGAGGCTGACAATTAAAAAAAGAAAAAAACCCGTTCGCAGTTGGGTGCCTTGTCGACGGGGTTCAAATGGAAAACAAAAAAAAATACGCGCGCCAAGAGTCCCCGTCGTCGTCGTATATATATTACATAACAGAGTGATTTCTTTTTTTTTTTTTTTCATATCGCGAGTCGAGATTTTTAATGGATTTTTATTGATTATATTATCAGATCGTTCGAGAAACGTACGGTTGAATCGCTATCGAAACGTGTAAACTGTTGGTTTCCGACCCGTCATTCGGCTAGTTCGCTCTATTCGCGTACAGCGGAGAAACGGTCAGTACGTTATAGTGACGACGTCGATTGAAGCACTCCGTATCATGTCTACGCAACGCAACGACAACAGCAGGCGTCGCGGAATCGTGGAATACATGGCATCTATACATGTGCGATTCGTGTCGTCTCGAATTCAACACGCTCGTAAAATATTCGTCGGATTTTCGGGTGAACACTCTTCGAAAGATTCGTATCGAGTCGACGGGTCTCGGTGGCTCGCCTTCGCGTACAATTTTCGCTGCTCGTTGTAACAACCCTACGACGGCTTCGTTCTAACCGCGCGACCACCCATCCAAATAACTTACGGCGTCGGGGAGACGGAGAGACAAAAAAAAAAAAAATCGACGACGACGACGACGATAAATCGTGTACCGTCCGACCGGATCGAAACGTACGGTTATTACTCTTTCCGACGCCGACAGTCGTCTCGGCCGTAAGAAAATTATTATCCGTCGAAAATCGCGCGGCGACTACGTGGTCCGGGCCTGGGATTAGTGACGGCGGTCAATCGGGTTCGAAGGTGTTAAACGCGCGCCGGCATACTGAATAATATCTATCGAGTGCGCTTCAAGACGTACGCGTTCGACGGATTTTTAACGGTTTTTACGGTTTTCACGGGCGTTATGAATTATCTGTTCGGTTACCCGAGGATCGGCCGGCCACCCCCGCCCGATCAGCGAGAAGAACAGTGCCCCGGGCCAGTCGTTTTATTTATTTCTCTCCGATGCCCGCGGCCGACCGTCGCTCGTGAACAACGGGTTCAACAAAGGTCCAGGCATTCCCGAACCGATGGCTGAAGGACGATCCCAGCGTTGCGTTTCCCGTTACGAACACAGTGTGACGCGTGACGTGAAATGTTTACCGTCGGTGTCGTTTTTCAGTGAGTAACGTCGACAGACTAACGAAACGATGACGAAAAAAAATTTATTTCCTACGACGAGCATTGAGGAAAACGTTTTAAAAAAGTCCAGCTCACGACAATAATTCGCCTTCTATCCGTGTCCGATAATTACGTACCGTCAATACACGGTCGGCGATTCGTTCACCAAAACCTGAAATCGGATGGATCTTTTTTCGATGTATACACAAATTTTATCGACTTTTCAATATTTGGACAAATGCGGGTTTTTTGTAGACTACGGTACCACAATAACAAAATCGTGATGTCAATTCGATCCTTCATTTCTCTATTTGAATTGAACGATCTTTACGATTTAGTTACGACGAGCATAATCGATGAAATCGATTCACAATGTAACGTGGTGTAAATCGCGCAGAGAAGTCGCCCCCACTGACGACGACACGCCGAATTCATTTAGTTAATTGAAATATTATCAATAACAACGTGCTCTTACATTACTCTCGTCGAGTGCACGAGCACACGGTTATTAGTGTTCCGCGCGATCGAATTACCTCGAGACGGACCGCGTGTATTGCCCGAGTCATAATATTGCGCTACTTTCATTAGCTTAATGGAACTTTAAACAATATCGGCGTGTGGTGAACTGTTACTCACGAAAAATGTTACTCACGAAATTGAACGCACATGGCGTCACGACGACCGAACGGAGTGTCCCCTTTTTTTGTTTAGAAAAACGAGTAACGGAAATCAATCAACTCAAGTGATAATTACATCGCATTTAATAGTAATTTCTCGGACCAGAGTAATATTGGTACGAGGGGGTCGTCGATTGAAATGAATAAACGTGTCCTACGTGCCACACGCGGATAAAACGGAAAAAACTAAAAAAAAAATTCGTGCGTGTTACGAGTACGCGCGGATGAAGTGAAACGTCAGTCATTCGACCGATCCAGTATTATCGGTTTGTATTGGAATAAAATTCAAACGGGAGTTGCTAAATATTCTCCATTCCGCTAGGCAAATAAATATATAGGAGCCGTACGAGCCGAGAGCGTTTTCTTCAATAAAATGCTTACTCGGCGGTCACCGCCGCTAGCCGATACTCCGTTGAAACGAGTCACTCGGTTTACCGATCCTAAGTCCGACCGGCCTGTGTGTATGATGGTAACGTAAATTAAGCAAAACAAAACAAAAGTTTTGTTCGGCTCGGCGCGCGTGTGTTTAGACGGCAAACGACTTGATCACGGCGCGTGCACGAGTATACGAGAGGAGTCCTAGACGCGGTGAAATCGGTATGGGGAACGGTCAAGCCGGGTGTGCTATTGGCCGCGACTAATAAAAAGAGACGACGCGCGTGCGCAACTAATCGCGAGAAAAGGTTTCGTGACGCGCAAAAATCTTTTGATTTTTCTTTTCGTACCCTCTAATAAAGAAGTTTCACTTCGACAAACGGATTATCTGGCGCGTTTTCCCGAAACAATCCGTTGAAATTCGAAAACACATAAGCCATTTAATTAACGTCGCCGTTAGCTACGTTAATTTCGACGCGTAAGTGTCAAAAAAAAAAAAATTAAAAAAAACCGTATAGCGTTTTTTAATATGACTTCGTGTTACGTAATGCGTTTACGGTTTTGAAACGATTAAACATTGGACACAGGCGCGTTTGAAAACCGTAAATAAATACGCACATAAATTAGACAAAAATTTATTACCCGATTTCACCTGTAAATTAATACGTATTACCACGGAGCGCGTGCTGCGCGCGACAAAACAAAAAAACCGATAAGCCAGTACACGGACAGACGGCGTTATCTTTAAAAAACAAAAAAAAACAATCATTCCTCGCGATCCGCTGCGGCGCGGGCAGTTGTTAACGATACGCATATATGATTTACGGTTTATTAGAGAAAAAAACAGCGGGAACGACTATTTGATGCGTATTTAAAACGTATTTTCACGCCACACCCGTAAAAACAAATCGTCGTATAATTAATAAATACCTTAAACGAAAACGAAAAACCGTGTAACGCGTGATGTATGACGCGCGCGCGTGTGCGAGGAAAAATGTGTCGATAAATTCGTGTCGCGATCGTTTTCGCGCCTATGTACGACGAATCCGTAACGTCGTTTTTTATCAATTCACCTGTACATACGTTAATGAACGTCGGGCGAACGACGATCGCTCAACGACGAAAAGAAAAAACAATATTTCTATCGGTACATTTTGTCACGCGGCACGGTTTTCAAGACGTCGACACGTAGACGAGAGGGGTGGGGTTGATTTTGGTTTTCCGATATTATTGACTAAAAATACGCGTCTCATAAGGAATTAATTTTTCAGTATACGAACGAACATCGGTGATATGGCAATATGGCGAGAGAGAAAAACGGTAAAAACACAACGCTAGAGAATCGTTTATAACTAGGGCTCGGACGTTATGGGGGGGGAATTGCGTTTGGTTCTATGCGCTCTCGATTTATAGTAGACCGGGCTAGAAATCCAAACTATACGACGGCGAGTGGAAAAAATCGAACATTTAAATTTGCTCCTAGTCGCTGTTGTATCGTTATAGTGCGTATTCGTTAAATATTATATTATACACGTGTCGCATTTGTTTTGTCGCACGAGTAAAAATTGTATACTTCATTAAAACGTCAAAAAATATTTTAGAGAATATGGAGACGTATTTTCATCTGATGTTCTGATTTTTAAGGTGTGTACGGTTACAGTGAATACAAAAAAAAAAAAAAAAATTACGGTCACGCAGCATTTGAACACAAACAAACAAAAAGTTGGCTTTTTCTAGTAATTCGTGCATATTAATATTAATTTTATAAATTATAACGTTCGATTTTCATCGGACACGTCGAAATACGGAACTTTTCACACGAATATTGAATTGCGCAGACACGATCTCGGCAATCGCACGATTTCAATGTTCGACACGACATTCGTACGACGTCGGGAAAAATCGAAAAACGCGTCGAATAAATTTGCCCCCCCACCCCACCCCATCCGCGACTAGACACGATATTCGGCTGCCGGAACCGTCAACCTTCGGTCCTTCCGTCACGACACGGTGAAACGCGTCTACGTGAAAACCGACCACTTACAAACAACAACATTCTTCGCTCCGTTCGTCGTCTGAACGGAACAACGAAAACATTCAACCCGTCCAGAGCTTATATATCCATCCGTTAAACGCCAAACGTATTTCCGGCCGTGATTTATCGTGTTTTTTGTTTTCATTTATTTTTTTTTTCATTTTTTATTACTTTGTTATTGGAAATTCCGCGCTGCCACGTCGAACATCGACAGCCACAACGAAACACGAATGGGAAACACGTTGAAGGCGTCAATAATTAATCGTTGGCCAGTTATACGCGCGTACAATTCAATACGTGTAGGTATAATGGTTTTTCTCCGGAAACTCTGGCAAACGTGTTAATCGCCAATTTATATGCACGCACACACACACACACGCACACATTAAAAAGTGTATTTACGAACGGGTATAAAACGGTTTCGAATCGACGTACGCCTGCTTGAAATGTCGAATTTATTGCGGTTTATTATTACCATTATTATTATTATTATTATTTCGAACGTTGTGAATTATAACGGAGAGAGGGAAAAAAACGCGTCAACGGCGTTATGCCTACATAATACGAATGTGTACGCCCGTAAAGCGACGAAAAACACGAGGATGAAAATACATAAATCGACGTACCAATCGGTTAGGTTAGGTACGTCATTTCTTTTTAAACGCCGTTTTCCAACCGTATTTCGAATACGTACGTATATGAGTGCGCAGACTGTTCACGGTCGGCGAGGGAACCGTAACACATATTCGTCCAATGTGTAATATACATACGATAACGAGGAACCGCGAAGTGAAAAAAATTGTTTAATCGTCGTTTTTACGACTACAAACGATACGGGGGATTTCGATAATGGGGAACATAAATAATTGTTGTTATATACGTGTGCGGTGGCACGAAAAAATCACCATATTCTAAGGGGGGGGGCGGTGGTCGGCTGTTCGGCACTAACTAATAAAAATGTTTTGACTTCAGATGATATAGTTCTTGTCGGTAAGTTTTTATAAATTAATATTACAATTTATAACCTATAGCCATGACCAATTCACCGACACAATCAGTTTAGCAGGCTTAACGTATTATAAGTCGTGACAACGATGGTATTTTGGTAGGTAGGCATAACAAGAGATGGCAAACAGGTCGGTTTTACGCAGTTATAATGAGTTAAATTAATACATTTTGATGGTCTGAATACAAGATAATATACAATGAAATTTAAATTATAAAATCTTAACATCCAAATAATAGTAATCAATATTTTATTTAATTCGTATTTAATGTACCTCGTTGTATTAAATATGCATGCATAATATTATACTAATTTTATAAGAAAAATTATATATACTGCAAATTAATGGTGGTCTGTGGTGGGCACTCAAAGTCAATTTGGCCCCTCCAATTTAAATTTAGTTCGGCACGTTCCATTCTGTGTGTTTTCCGCGTGTATTACGAGACTTTATCAACTCGTGGACTTCGGATGGCGGCGACCAATGATTCGACAATAACGGAAAATCAAATCGTTCGGATAAAACGTATTTGAAACGTTTAGCCGAACAAAAGCGTTCAAACACTAGGACTGTCGTATTACGAATTTCGTTACGTTCGGTTATCCAACCCTCCCCCCCACCACCGTTTTCTTAACCACATCGAAACCGAACATACAACTAAACATTCCTCCGTACGAATTCTATATATATATATATATACATTATGTGTGTGGTGCAATAGGGATTAACGTCACCGCGTCGTCCGCAGAGTAACCACGGCGTGGTTGTAGCAAAACGATAATGTAAAATATGCCACGCGGAGGGCGGAATTCGTGGGGAGCGCGAGGGGTCGAAGGACGACCCATTGTACAATAGCGCTGCGCCCCCTCGCTAATTGACTCGTCGTCTCTCGACGACGGTGAGCGTTTTCACGGACGATCCGAAAGATTTGACGTTTTTGCCGCGGCCGGACTAGGCACGAAGAAGAACCAATACCTTTTTTTTTTTGGAAGATCAGAAATGTTTTTATCAATTTTACCATGAAGTATGTAGGTTTTCTTCGTTTTGATATTGAGTACACAACAGTAAAAGTTCGTCCATTTCTTCGTCTGAATCAGACTCGGAACTCGGGTCTAGTTCGTTTAATTCGGTCATAAATGGTTTCTCTCCATTTTTTTTTTTTCAAATTTCCGCGCCCGTCTTATTATAACGGGACAAACGGCGCCGCTTACGTTTCTCGCTCGCGTACAATATCTTTTTTTAGGTTTTGATCGGTATACAAAAGTCACGGGTAACAACCCCACCCCCCCCCCCCACCCCTCCTCCACCGCCAAGAAAACAAAACATTATTTCGCCTGGCGCCTTTTCCGGTGGGCCTGCGCTTCGTCGCCACGCGAATTTAGGCGTCGTCTGACCCGAGTATAACAACAACGTGTCGGCCGACGAGACGGCGACCAAATAATAATAACGACGAGGACGTGGACTGGCGACCGTCTCCGTCCGAAGCCTGCGACAGGGGACACTCGTCGTCCCAGACGCCGTCGTCCGACGGGCGACGTTAAACACGAACGTATTCATCGTACGCATTGTCGTTATTACAGTGTACGCACGCGAACCGTCCTCACCAGACCCTTTTCTAAGCGCGTCGAGTGTCTGATTTATTAATATTTTTCGTTTTTTTTTCCCCCACTTGTATTTCGTTCGTCTTTCATTCGAAGGATTCGACGGCCAATAATGTTTTTCTAGTGCTCCGGTAACTCGAAGTCAAAAACCGCTTTTCCCACAGTCCCTGGGCTATCCGATAAAACATTACAAATGCTGTGTATTCGTATTGGATACGTTTGTGAATGCTTTTCGAAAGCAATGCATTGGTCGTTTGTTTCGGTCAGGACGTCCTACGTATATATAGTTTAAGAATATACCATTGAATATCCGCTATCTCCTCCAAACACTATATACAATTCGCGTCACTGATCACCTACAAGTTACGATTATTTCCTATCGAGTTACGACGTCACATGGAATAATAGACTGGATGATTCGAGTGAGAGATCAAATCAGAACTGAATTATCGACGTAGCCAACTAACGGTTAAGCGGTGGGATTATTAAGTCGCTGTGCAAATATTTGTTAGTGATACGTCCAGGAGCAGAGGTTATCAAACGAGCGGACTGGAATGCTTGTAGAGGAGTTCTGGTGTCGGGCGGCTGTGCTGCACGCCAAAGTCGCGTTCCATCAGAGACCGAACACGCATAGTTGGAACGAGAACGTTCGGATTTAAACAGAGCGGCCATAGACGGCGAAGCGTCTATCCAAGGTTTCGCGATGAGAAAGTCAAGTGTATGGACGTTGGTTGAATCGTTTAAATTTTCCGACCATCTGTCCGCTTGGTAGACGGTGTTCAAACGGTTCCGTACCTTTCGGCTGGCCACGGTGAATCCTAATTGTCTTTTACAAACGCCTGAAAATCGCTGTTATTTTCGTTTTCGTTTTTTTTTTTTTTTTGTTGCGACGCCGAAAAAACCAAAGCTCGTCGTGAGGGGCAGCTATTGAACGTCACCCGAAGAAAACCGTTAGGTCTTGGGTACGCCCTCGGATCGATTTGCCGAAGTCGTCTTCGTCCGCGTCGTCCGCGCCCGTCCGATACGATCGATAGCGTCGCGCGTCTTCGGACGACAGAGTCGGCCGAGACGACGAGACTACTAAAAGGACTGGCGACACTCGTCTTACGGGTGTTCGGTGGTCTTGTCGCGTCGTCCGGCGCTCGGACGTCGCGAGACGTACACATCGTTATTGTCGTCGTTATGGATTTCGACGTCGGACACGACCCTATTGTATTTCTCGTTATACCTTTCCCGCTGCAGGTAGCTGGCGGTCAGGCGGGTTCGTCTCCCGTCGGGTCTGTGTTTGTTTTTATTTTTATTTTTCTACAAGAAGTAGAATTCCGACCACTTAGCAAACGCATGCCGCAATGCACGCTAACCCACGGGACGCTGGACGGACGGGGTTGTACTCGATTTCGCCGCGTGTTCGATTTGTCACTTCCGTGACGAGTACAGTAATTACTGTAGACTGTTGAACTGACTTTTTGGGTTTTCAACCCCCCGGGTCGACCGGCCAACGTCGACTTAAAGACCCAGCAGTTGCTCGAAAAAACACGAGTTGACTTTGATCGAGTGTAACTCGATTCGGTTCCGAGACACGTCTGCACGAGATCGCGAACCGCAAAATCTAACCGGTTCCTTTTATGGGGGCGTTCGTAACGACGTTCCGACCGACGGCGACGAAATAATAAAAAGTCGTAACACGTATTATCGTTGCGAAGCACATTGTTTTTTTTTTTTTTTTTACATAAATTCGTTCGACGCGAATACGAATACTTTTGTTTACGTACACGAAACACGCTTTCACTCAATTTGTCGTTGCCGTTTGTAACCGCGGCGCGCGATATAATGGACACGACGAACGCCATAAATAAACCCGTCTCGCGCGTAAAAAATTCTTCAGTGAACGAGACCGTCCGACGAATCAATTAACGAAAACAACGAACATCGAGAGAAAAACAAAAAAAAAAAAAAACAGAAACCTTCCACGGTCGGGTCACACTCGACAACAAACAAAGCCACGTTTGGAAACGATTCGGGAAAAAATAATTTACGTATTAATGGCTCCGTTCGAAATAGTTTTCGGGCGCGCACGTTGTAATCGACAATATCCATTAGGGAACGTTTTTAAAACTGGTTGTAAAAAAAAAAATAATAATAAAAATCACGCATGCATACGTATTATAGTTGACGCAACAAAACAGCTCTTATCATTTTTCGTGTTCGACGACGACGACGACGGTATTATAATTACTTTTTTATCGTCAACACGTTTCGGTACAAATTTTTCGTCAGACGCACGCGTGTACGACAATATGTTTTAATACGAGATGTCCGACGCGACGGCGGAAAACACGAAATTAAAATCACCAAGTCGTTTTTATTCGAACAATCCATTTTTGTTTTTTTTTCTTCTTCCGTCTAATTGCGCGTATATGTGACGTATATATTTGTTTGGCGTCTTGTTACGTTATCAAGACGAAAATCCGTACACGACGCAAACCACTATAACGCATATTTTCGGTGTTTCGTAAAGTACGCTCGGGACACGAGTGTCCGGAAATTATTTTCGACAAAAAGCAATAAGGTCGTTCGCAACGAATAGGAATGCGCCTCCTAAACAACGAGCAGCAAAGTAATGATTTCCGAAAAGGAATATTAAATTCGGTGATTTCCGTCGTTATTTAAAGTGTATGAAAAAAAAATCGAAGAATTTGATTTAAAACAGATTTTTCATACGAGTACAATTTGTTTGGGCGGCCGATCGTTTTGGTAAAATCAAATTCTCGCAGTGCTCGACTTGGGAAATATAAAATAGTGGAACTAAATTTAAAAATAGCGTTCCAAATAAAATATTCTATATCGGAAAACCAAGGATATCCCACACACCCCCGGTTTACCATTAATATATAACCTAATTTCTAACCGTAGTATTTTTTTTTTCAATTAAAATAATTTCTCTGTACAACTTTTAATGGATAAGTATTCTACAAGATTTTATACAAATAAATAACTAATAAACCCGTTTTAATTTGAATAAAAATAATAAAATAATAAAAAACGACGTTGTTTATCGACAATTCGTGCTGCCACAGATTTAACAGTTTTATAGTATATCCGTGGTTAAATCTAAAAATAATCGACAAATAATATACGAATAAAATATTCTGTGATATAAAAGATAATAGACTGCCATTATCAAGCCGGTACTCGATACAGCAATAAATAACGTATTAATGTCAAATCTGTTCATGATTTTTTATCCATGGTCCTCAGGTATACCGGTTATAAGCGTTCATCTGAACAAATCGTAGTAAAAGGAAGGTAATTTTTTTTCGTTTAAACACAAGCGTCCCCCCCCCCCGCCCAATTCGAGCATTGAATTCTCGTGATAAAATTTCGTTGCAGTACGTCCGTTCGAAAGAGTATTTTTGACGTATGTACACACCAGCGGCGGTCAAACGTGTGAGGGGGGATTGATCAAAACCTCCCACATAACCTTTTTGTTATTATGTATTAGTTTTAACAACGTGCCGTTTATTACCAATGTATTGATAATAATAATAAAAAAAATTATATTATTATTATTATTATACGAGTTGTTGGATGAATTGGCGAAAAAACCAAATCGTTTTGTCCGCCACCGGTACACGCGGCATTAAAACGACACGTGTTCAGTAGACATCGACGGCAATCGTGTACGCGGAGACGGAAGTAATCGGTAACAAATCGTAAGAGATGAAAGTGACGGGACGCTTTCGAGAAACGCACGGGTGGGCGGGCGGGTGGGTGCGTTGTGCGACGTCGTCACGTCCGAGCCGACCGAAACGAAACGTTTTTTTTTTTTTTCTGGTCACGATCAAGCACAGCGCCCCCGTAGCTGACGCGCGTCCACAACGACGACGCGATTTCCATTTCGCGAGGAATCCGTCGGGTGACCGCGTGTTTACACGCGCACGTCGGGTTTTTCGACGCATCGACCTGGGGCGGGCCCAGGCGGATAAGTTTTTGCGACGCGTCAGACGAGCGACTTGACGTCACGAACGTCGGTTCCGAACGAAATACAAAATGACCCGACGATTTCGAACGGAAATGCACTAAAAAGTGTGAACCGGTTCGCGAATCTTTTCGATAATAAGTCGTATCGTGCGGGCCGAATCGGCCACGATAAAAAAAAAGTACAGCTCGAGGCGCGGTCCGTACCTGATAATAACGACGATGTTAACGCGGTAACCCGATACGACCGCAAGCGACGGGTAAACGTTTCGAGGAAGAACGCGTGTCGTTGTCTGTAATACGTGGGTCGGGTGCGGTTTTTGCGGTCCGTTCCCTCGGTAATCGGCCGAATTCTCCCGTGGCTGTCTCCTACGGGCGTCGAACCGCGGTTATGGGTTAAACGTTCGGTTGTCGCGTTTGATAACGCGCGCCGGTCCGATGAACTCTACTCTCCGTCGTCGTGACTTGCATTGCGACAGGGGGGCCGTGGCGTTTAATAAACTGGCGATATAATTCCTTTTCGAAATGATTTTCAGTGTTTTTTTTTTTTTTTTTTATCTTACGTGTGGTAAAATAATCGATTGTTATTTAAAGATACCGTTCCGACGACTTCAAGTTCGTTATTGTTCAACTCGTATGGAGAACGTTGAGGTAACACGCGAAGAAGTTATCGATCAAACAAAATATACCAAATGAAATTGTTGTTCTGCGTTCGGTGTGAACAAAACACTGTTCATGAAAACCGCTGTCGAAATTCGAAAATGTACCGAGACTACATCAGGAGATTAGGAGTTCTGTTTTTGACTAACCGACCGATTTTAAATTTAATCTAAACGGGTATAACGAGCAACAATTTCTATTATCTGAAAATGATTTTATCCGATAATCATAAAACGATGCGTACTACTAATGTTCAGTCATTACTCGTTAATGTTTACATTATCAAATACTATTTGACTATTTAGCGACAAATCCTTTGATAACAATCGCCCTTCGTCCGTTATTAATGATTGCGAACGACACAAATTAAATACCCGAAAATCCACAAGTTTAACGTCACACGATCATTAGACAATTATTCACCGCGATATCACAATCATTTTTATTCGATGTACCCATCTAACTGTTCTTCGGACGTTCTCCGGGGAGATAGGGGGGCTCGTATAACGTCCGAAAGAAACGCTGTCGACGCGCGTGCGCCCGAATCGTTTTTTTTCGCCGCGAACCGCGTCAAAAACGCCACGCGCGTTGGAAAACGATGCGGAAAACGTCCGTCGCGCGCGCCCCGGTCGTTGGTCTCGCGCGCTCGACGTCCCGGAGTCGGTTTTCGTGCGATCTCTTTATTTTCGCGGTCGTACCGGCTTAAATCGATCACGAGATCATCTCGATCGGCCCGTCGGCATCTCAACTCCACCCGAAATGAAGTCCGCCGGGTCGACGTTCGAAAGCGACCGATGGTTTCGTTTTACGCGTTCGTTGCGTAACGGAAACAAAAAAAAAAAAAAAAGATTATTGTCGCGCAGTGATACGACCGGTGATCGAAGATTTGGTCCTAAATAATACACACGAAGGTTATCGATTTACAGTGGTGTTTTTTTTTTTTTTTTTACGATGATATTAGTTTCTACAAGAATAGAAAACGACGTTATTTCTGATCTCGTCTGAATCGGACCACACGTCGTTTCTCGTGATTTTACGCCGATAAGAAAACGTAAACACGAATACAACAATTTCCCGGCGATTGAGTTGTTCGTGGACTTGCCGCGTGCCGAAACAGTAAACGTACAATTTATAACGTCATCATCGCTTGATAACGAAAAAATTCTGACGACACGAAACAACAACAGTGTGATTCCGGTGATTTATTTACGAGGATATCGCGCACGTTCAAGCGTATCGTGCCACAACACGGTTGTTTACCGACTCGACTTAGGAGAACGCGTGTTTGTTAAATAGGTTAGGTTAGGTTAAGGATCGAACCCGAGCACAAACAACAATTTACGACCCGCGGAATGAAAACGCAGGCGTCGCTGACGTCAAAACCACGCGAGACCGAACATTTCCAACGAAAACCGGAAAATCGGCGACCGAAAACGCATTCGCACGTCGGCGGCCGTCCGCGGACATTTCAAAAAACGCAACGGTGTCGGCCGCGATCGAGCCGAGAAATGGTCGACGCGTACATGACGATTTCGAACACGACAAATGTCTGCGCGACATTTGTAAAGGCGGTTTAAACCGAACGCGACCGTGACAACTCACGCCAAAGGTGCTCAAAGGCGTTGCGAGGAAATGACCGATCCTTTTCCGGGCCGACGGAAATCGAAAATCGGCAACGAAAAGTCTTTCCGAGTGAATGCGTTGATGTACGCAGTGGTTGAGAATTCGGAGGGAGCGGGACCCCGTCTATTTTTTTCAAATATTTGCGTAAAGAGGAACGCGGGGGACGGTATTCGCATTTCCACGATCGACGAAGTATAAAATAATATTTTGAGTGAGGGAACAACCGACCAATTCAACGGAATTCAAATGACAATGGAAATCCATTAGTTTTTCAGCTAAAACCATTGTCATTAAATAAAACTAGTGAGTATTACCTGAGATCCGAGTTCCGAGGTCGCTCTTCTCATCACTTCACACGCGTTATATACGTTTTGTGAACAGCACTGAGTAGCAGCTTGTTCAATTTTTTCTCTCCCTCTCGTCTTGGCCGCACCACCTTTAGATAATTTCATCGTTATTTTTAGTTTTTACGCACCAACAAAAAAAACCGAACGGCCCGAACAACGAACTAACTACCACTATGGGTGTACACTTCGAATTGAAGGTTAATAATTTACACACACAGCCTTTAATGGTAACCATTACCGTGTTAATTGAAACAGCACATGACCGCTGTATGTTGTAACCACGATTTAAGACGTTGTAACCGTGGTTTCGATCGTACGTTTCATAAAGTTTAACCGATATTATTATTTTATTTTGCATCCGCCGTTTGCCGTGAGGTCTGTTTATCACCTCACGTCGTCGTATGATCGTAATGTTTATTACCATAAAACTAATTTAGAACATTGTTTAAATAATACAACGTATTTATTCGATACGTAAAATCGGGTTAACCTATACCTGTTTTGTAAGAATACGTATACTCGAATATACAAAAAAGCCAAAGAGTATTACTTGAACCTGAAGGGGGGGGGGGAAGGGGGGTTTGAGAGGTCGGCCGACCCGGTTTTTTTTTTTTCAGTAAAATGTGGCCCCTCAAAACGACAAAATACGTAACATATTTTTTATTTGAAAAAAAAAATGAACAATACCACAATAATCAATAACAAAATAATATCAAATAATAATCATTTGTAAAATGTACACGGGCTCAATAATGTTTCTATAAAAGTATAATTATAAATTTACAAGTATATTATGATGTGCATAAAAGACGTGAAGAATACGGCCGGCGCGTATCAACTTAATAATAACTTGCCTAAATCGAAAATCACCGCGTACCGTACACGCGGCTGTGATAAGACGGCCTTGGTCTTTACAAAACATCCTATCTATTTATAGATTTTCTTATCGCATCATCAGTGCGGTACTACGATTATTTTAAATTATCGTCCATATATATATATATATATATATTTATTTTTTTTTATTTACGAGTATTGACTTATAATTTTCATATTTACTTCTATACTTAATTCTTTTGCACTGCTTTGTTTTTCACTATTTTATTACCTATTTAGTATTTACGTCTTCTTCTTGTCCCTCGCCTTTTTCCCCAGCCATTCGTTGTCGGCCACCCGTGTCTTAAACCCGCACTTGACGCGATCTCCCACATCTCTACACACACACACACACACAGTGGCGTGCCCAGGAATTTTCAATGGGGGGGGGGGGGATGTTATAAGTAAATAGTAATAATACATTTTAACGAATTGTCACGGTAATACCAAAAACTCAAACGTTTATGTTTCGAGCTGTCCATTCTAGTTCATAATCGTGTACATTTGTATAGATTGTTCAATAATCGAAACGAATCTAAATTATAACACACTAACACCGAGTTGTTCAATTAACATAACGCCATTAAATTGAAAAAAATGTATTGCATGTTTAAAAATAAAATCAAAATAAAATAAAATACACGGAAAGCAGATTGCTTATTCCAAACGGAATTTCAACCGCCTAGCTTTTGTACTTTTTTGCCATTAACTAATAAAAAATATTAAGCAATGGACTCTAAAACAGCTCTTATAACTAATAAGTTGTACCCTAACCTAACCTGAGCACGCCACTGCACACACACCCCGCAAATCCCTTCATAACCTAACCTATTTAGTATTGACGAAATAGACACGAATCATATCGGCGGCCTACCCACGACCACCGTCGAAACCGACCGGCCCCCCACCACCACAAATGACGTCACCGTCGACGCTTTGTTCTTTTTGGACGATTTCTCCGGTCGAAACCGCACGCGCGCGTGTTTACCGCGGTTTTCGCCGTTTTCGAACAGTTATTAACGACGCGCCCCGACACCTGGTTGGAATTAATTGTCCGACGTTAACAACGCGCGCGCGCGCGCATAACACAAGCCGATTTATCAAATGCGCGTGACACGTAATTAAGCGTTATTATTATTATTATTAATATTGCCCGAGACGCCCACGTACGTAATAACTCAAACGGCCGGTGTGATTAATTACGATCCTAACCTAACCTAACTTTTGAAGCCTGCCCGCGCAGTGTTAGTTCCGTAACGTGTATGTATTAAGTTCGCGCAGCTTTCTCTAGTAGTGTGCTGGGTTCTGTGCAGTTTCTACCTCGCGTCCTATAAAACGTTCGTAACAAACAACGAAACAATACTCACGTTTGTTTATTATTCATAATATTTAATTGTAATTAATAATTGCGATAGATCTAACACGACTTCGAGTCGTAGGCTCTCGGAGGAATTCATCGATTCATACAAATCCGATGCTTGCGACGAGTAAAGGCCAACGACTATCGTAATCGTCTTAACCGTTTATGTCATCCAAGACGTCGCGTGGTCTAAAGCGCCCCCGTGCGCGTTTCTCGTCGCGATTTCGTCTGCAAAACGTTAGACTCTCGACTCGGTACCGTATCTTCGTCTTCTTCTTCCTCTCCGTCGCTTCTATCCGTGTCCCGAACGTATCTCCCACGTCGTCCACGCACACGCCGGCAGAGCTCATATCACAACCCGATCGCATCCGACCACGTCTCGTTCGGTCTTACTCTTCTTGCCACCGCGTTCGTTTCCATAACCGTTGCACACGGCTTCCCGATTTTCACTGAAGTCCGTTCGACGCCCGTCTGCCGGTTGTTGTGGTTCACAGTGGTACGTTGACTGAGGGAGAAATGAGACTACACGTAACGGTCGTGCCGCAGCGGCACACAACACATAAAACCGATACGGAAAACATAATTATACGGCGTAGACGCCATCGTGCGCACGTGTTTTCCGAAGAACGAAATATTGCACGTATATCGATCAATTAAATCTCGTCGTGCGAGAGAGACGGCAAAACGATTCGTAATCTACGATCGTCGCGTTTTTTCCTCCACCACCAGTCCTCAGCGCGGGGTCATTGTTTCGTGTCTCCGGGCACGTGAAACCGGACGACAGCGGTCGCGCGTGCTTTTTATTGTTCCGATCGTAATCGTCGTTTTGTCAATCGTCCGTTCGCAACACGATTACGTATCGCGTAAAACGGCTCGCGCACGAGTCGATCGGTTTTATACAAAAAACGTGCTCTACAATAACAACAGTATTGCGCTTGAAACCCCGACCGCGCCGCACGTACTCAAACACAACCGCACTGCGTTCGTCCGAAGTATACTGATTTATGGCTGCGCGGCGTAGGTTAGGTTCGATTTTATTACGCCGTTCTATTGCCGGACCCGGTTACGTTCGACAAACGTTATCGAACGGAACGAAAGAAGAACAATAAAAAGAAAAAAAATCGCGGATGAAGAAAAATACGTCCGAACCGGTCCTCGGCTCGTTCCGAAACTCCCATTATGTTATTACATTGTCCGATGCGTTTAAGAACAAAAAAATGTACTCATTATTAGCTTCTATCGATATCAGCTATTAAATGTATTGCCGTACACGGTCTATAATTTTACGTTTCGCTAACTTTTTTTTTTTATGAATTAAATCTGTACTCGCAAAAATTATGTGTTTATATTTTTCGTTTACACGACGTGTTTGAAAATATTGATTTTTCGTTTTATTCCGCCACTTATACATTCACCAAAATCTGCCGGTTTGTTTTCTTTTACTCTTTTAACACTTATTTCTAATAACAACACCAATGAATCACAAATATATATATATATGTACATCAACGGTCGATTGCATTTGTCTCTTGCGTGCGAAGAGACTTTAACGCTGCGGCGATACAGTTGCTGCAAGCCGAGATTCGTCTCGCGAAATCCCGTCAACGTCGAGTTGCAAAACATAAACCGAAATGTCCGTTGTCGGTCGGCAAAAGAAAATATTCGCGACCCGTACGTTTCGTCGGCCAGAGGAGCTATCAACTTGGACGCGGACGACTTCACATCGGACAGAAGTCGCAATATTGAAGCTGCAATATGTTTATCAGTCGTAATGCACAATACGTAGGAAATACGTTTATCACATAAACACAGGATAAAAAATGTTACAACTGTATAACAACAAAGCGACAATTTAAATTAAGCGAGTGTGTGTGTGTGTAACATATCAACTTTTTATCACTGCCAACTTTTTTTTTTTTGACAGTCTAAGAAATGCGTCACGCAACTTATCGATCACAATCCAAAATCAACGGTGTATTTTTCTACGGCTCTGGTCTGATTCGGTAATGTCGCGTCCCGGACGATTCCGGAGGGCGCGAACAAACGAAGTCCGATGACATCACGCGCGTGTTACGATTTTCGTGCGGAAACAATGAACCCGTGGCTGGAAAAAAACCCCCCCAAACCCCCCACAAAGTGGAGTCCCGTCCACGACCGTCATGCACCAAGTTAAGGCTTTAGGTTCTGTCGCCGCGTCCGCTTCGGTTTCCTCGACGTCTTGAAATCGTTGGTGCTTGAAGCGCAGATTTGAGTGCCGGGAAACGAAAAACAATCGCACGGGACCAGATCAGGATGAACAGGAAGGGTGCGGGAACACGGGTGTTTTTTTCATCATTATCGGCCGAAAGTTCGAAGACCAAAAATCGTGGACCCGGTACGTTTCCGTTGCGTTTTTACCAAGTCCGAGACGAGACTTGACGCGCACACGCGTCGTTCGTGAACTTCGGACATGCCGGAAACGACCACGGACGAAATGAACCGACTAGATTTACTTTAGTTCAGGCGCTATTTTTTAGTGAACCCCGACACAAAATGTGTGTAATCCGAAATTGAAAGTGTGCACTACGGATTCGAGAAGCGTTCGCCTACTAAATACTAATAAATAAGACTACTGGCTAGATGGTAAGTAGTACCTATACCGGTACACATTATTCAAATTTTTAAAAAAGATTATTTTTTTGGTTTAAAAAAAACTGTCGGGTTAAGCAAGACAGCTGATGAGGACTTATCTATTAAATTTTAAATTATATGTCCCACGTTAAAATAGATAATTTGTTAATTGTTATCAGATTTATACTGGACACGAGTATATTTTCAGCCTATAAAAAAGAATTATTACTCTGTATTACTGTGCTCACATTAAAAAATGTATAGTACGAATCTTTATGAAAAATAGTGGCTGCTTTAGTTTAGATGTGTTACTACCGGCGTCGCTGCCGAACGGTAGAAAACAATTGTTTCGCGATTACAGTTTCGACGTGGCGTTGTCATCTGTACGTGATGGTACGCATGTTTTCTTTTTTTTTAACACGGTCCTTTGCTGGTCCACTTCAATCCATATCATCTGTACGCCCAAATGGTAGAATGACAAACGTATTAAACTCCCTTGAGCGGAACAATTCGAAATTAAAAACAAATAAGTTATTCAATATGGTGACGCCGACATCAGCGTGCAGGAGGAGAAGAAAACGTGCCGATGATTTTCACCATACTAAAACAAATAACAATTGTATTTGTCGGTTCGCGGCACTTTAAAATCGAACCAGAACAGAATGTTCACAAAACGACGATTGAATGGCTTCAGAAAATCGATTCAAAACGATTCAGACGTTTCCGAAAATTCCAAATCGCCCCAAACGTCAACGGACCGATAAATGAATGTTGATAATAGACGTTCGCCAGTGCACGCGAGGTCATTCGAAATTCCGTCCGCTTTCGTTGCGTTCGGAAATAGAAATAAAAATTTCCGCTGGGTTTTTCGGTGGTCGAACGCGACGGGAACGTCCGTAACCGACGTTCTCGGGGCGTACGCCTGGCGACATCTGGCGGCCGACCGTCCAGACCGATTTCCACGGCGCGTAACACCGTAACACGACGACCCCGTACAGAAAACACCACGGCACCGCGATAAGAACCGTTCCCCGCGATAACGGCGCTGCACGGAACACCCCATACCCGTTTTCGTCGTCGTACCCGGTTTCTCGCGGCGTGCACGATATACCCTACGTGACGTTACGCGCGACACACAGCACGCGACACGCGACACACGACACGCGACACGCGACACACGGCACGCGACAATGGCGTCGTCAGACAACAGACGACCGTTGGTGGACGCGATCGTCGGCTACCGTCCGCCGCCGGTGGACCGCGAATCGGCGCTGAACGTCTACGCGCCGGCGTTCGGCACGTTGAACTACACGCTACTGTCGCTCAACGTGATGAACCCCGGACTTTTGCAGAAGTGAGTGTCCACAGCGTACGTCGCGCCCGTGCGGTATTTGATTATTTTCGTTTCGCTCGCAGAATCCTACCCAAACCCGACCTCACCAACGTGTTCCTGTTCAACTCGTGCGTCGGTTCGGCCCTGTTCATCGCCGGCCGTCCGCATCTGGGCGAGGCGCCCCTGAACGCGCGCATCGTGTACAGGTAAGAACGCGGTCGGTGCTGTTCGACCGAACGCGCTCGTTGTTTTAATGTTCGTGAACGTTTCAGCGCTTACGGATCGATCTTGTTCAATATGGGATCAGTGTTGTCTTGGGCCATCATACGTAGCCTGTTGCCGAATAATTCCGGTTTGGCTACGGCTGCCGGTCTGGTCTCCGGTTGCGCGTTGACTGCCTGTGGCATAGCCTACTTGGGCCACAACGATAAAAACGTCAAAGCAAACAAAAATTAGATACTTTTTATTTTTAGCAACGCTACTACATATTCAGGTTTGTTCCAGCACATATATACGTTCTCAACCATCGTGCCACCGAATTGAATCTAATTGTACGAGTGTCGAGTTTTAAAAAGCGTTCTGCGTGTCTATGGCATATCGTGCCGTGCGTACGCTAGTCTTTTTAAACAAATAGTATTCATTCGTTAGTTGGGACTACAAGGATTAGTCCTAAATAGTTTTAAAACTCGGTTCAGATTTGTTAAACCGCACTTATCTTTGGACTGGTTTAAAACTAGGTCAATTAATTTGCTGAAACAAACCTATAGTTTTAATATATATATATATAACTCCTGAGCTCTTTGTAGAAATTAAATTCCAATTGTGTACTGACGTCTTGTTTTTAACATTTTTATTGTTGTAATTTTCATTTTGTTTTGTTTTCCTATAGTCACTGGAACTTTGTGGGATTTTTCAATACAATATTATTATCGTAGCATTCTTATTCAAAATTAATCATTATGTTCTCCGGATTTGAATATTGTAATTTGGTTTGTACCTATGTACAATAATTTGTTTTTTATAACATAATATAAAATACAATTGCTATTACTTTTTATATACAAATATCACATAATGATTGTTATTAATAAAATCACTTTACATATTGTATATATATCATTTTTTTTTTATAAGTAGGTCAAAATAAATATTTGTTTGTTATTAATAAACATTTCTCATATTATTTATACATTTAAAATGCACGAGTAAATTATCTCAATAATTTAAGTGTCTGAAATAAATTTAAATGCTTTATGAACAATTATTTTGTAAGTCTAAAATATTTACTGTACTTTTTTAATAATGAAACATATTAAATGTTTAGTCTTAAGAACTTCACACTTTGACCATAATGTAATAAATATTAATGTTTAAATTATTATTTTATAATTACTTATTAATAAAATAATATCAATTTGTCTAAATAACACAACTGAAAGTTTGAACCAAATAATGTGCTACGTTGCATTTTCAGGATAGTTGCTTTTTACACAATAATGTGCTATATGGACACATTTCAGTAATCGCTAAACTTTTAGAAATATTTTGTAGCACGTGATAATGTTAAGTTTATAATCGTTATTTGTCACAAGCCTTGAATTTCTAAATTTGAACAAATATTATTTTTTCATTTAATAACTTATATTATACTAAACTCAATATTCTTAACTTCTTTTCCCTCGTCTCTACTATTCATTTAAGTTATATTTTTAATTTACAAATGAAAATAATATTACAAGCCTAACTTTAATACCTAAGCTATTTTTACAATTAACATAAAATAATGCACCATTTAAAAATAATATAATAATAATAATCACACAACTAGGTTTTATTCATATAAATGTTTTAATTGGGTATGACAAACAATTATAACATTAATATAAAGAAATCATTCATCTTAAAGACTTAAACTACTATTATGTTTACAAAATAAATACAATATTACTGATTAATAATGGTTTTTTCATAAAAATCCAGAGCACGGACATACATATATTTTTGAAAGAGACGGGTATATATATATTATATTATACAATGTTTTATGGAAAGAACTGATTGCAACTGTTTAAAACAAAGAGAGAGATGTTACACTGTCAAACGTCACATTACGTTTTTTATTACAAGTATAGAAAATAGTAAATGTCAATTTTGTTTATTACAAGATAAAATTAATACAAATTATACAAATAAAATAGCATAATTAAAAATTAGCTTATAGCATGACAGTTTTATGTAAATGAGTTTATTTATAGTTGTTTTGCAGTCAATGTATCTACGAATAATTTTAATAAAAACGTTATCGTAATTGTTACCATTGATGAAGGTACATACATAACTACAATATATATGAATAGGTTGGTGTTTACAGTTTATTTTTTATTTTTTCACCTTCCATTACCTTTGAAACGGTGTATGCATGTTGTTTGTTGGTTTTTCAATCGAATAACAAAACGTACTATTTTCTGGGACCCAGCTATTTGATCGAACACAATGGCAATTCAAGCTTATCAATCTATCTGCTTGAGAATAGCACCATAATCGAAAAATTCAAACTATAAACGTAGTCACTCCATCATTTTATAAGATATTTCATTAAGAAATACAATAGCATCGAATCGGTTAGGATCGAAAACTCTCTCATTTAATCCTACCAGACGCACAAAACGGAACTGGTCAACTAATCCAGGTTTCGCGTAATCACACGTAAACCGTACGCCCTCCTGGTCAAGTCTTCAATACCACATTGCTTTTTATGAAGGAAAAAAACATTTACTAATCGTATAAATTGTAAATTTTCAAAAAAAAATTTAAAAAAAGATAATATATATATTTCGACAACTCGAAAAGTCGGTGTTCAAACACGCGCCAAGTAAACTAAACGTACGTTTTAATGTTTGGAAACAAGACGCGAGCGGTAATTTCTTATAAACATTATAATATTGCGTGTCAACGAACAAAAATCTGAAAAACATAACAAACGGATAAAATGTAAAACCTCACACGCGTAATAACCGTTGCTCGAACACGACAGGACTGCCGTCCATTATTCGAACGGCAAAACGATCGGTGATCACTCGCGTTACCGTATCACGTATTTATATAAATACGCGTTTCGAAAAGCCGCCGACCGCGTTCATGGAAAGCGCGCGCGAAGTCAAAGACGATGTAAACGCGTAATTCCTTTGTTGCCGTTCCCGCGGCGCCCGCCGCAGCTGTTTACCGCCGTCCGTCCGCGGCCTCGCCGCGTTCTCTCACGCCCGTTCCCAACGCCGCCGTACCGTATTTACCATCACAGCGCCTGCTGATTATTTTTTTTTGTTTTTCACTTACTCCGTCGCAATTTACACTCCGTCGCCGTTGCGACCGCGACGTTTTGTTGTTTTTACCGATCTCCACGGGACACGGTCCGAAACCGTTGTTCGCTTCTTTTCGCCCGCGTTTCCCGCCGCCGCCACCGCCGCCGGTCAGACAAACCGCCGACGTCGAACACGCGCGCGCGCCACTCACACACGCACACTATCAATCCGACCTCCGTAAGTCTCTCTCGCCCGTCACATAGTACGCATGTTAACGAAACCCCACACTTAACCTTAAATGTCCCATCGCCGACGACGACGTTTTTCCTCGTCTTATTAAGGCATTTCTCGTCCGACGACTGCGTCGTTGCCCGTTGTTATTTTTTTTTTTTTTTTTTTTTCGCGAAAAAGGTGCTGCCGTAACTGGATCGTCTCGTCGACCATGTCCAACACGCACCGAATGCGGTACAAGAACGAAGGCGTCGACTCGAAAGAGTTGCGTCGCAGGCGCGAGGAAGAAGGAATACAATTGCGCAAGCAGAAGCGAGACATTCAGCTGTTCAAGAGGCGTAACATCAATGACACGATTCAGAACGACGACACAGACGTAAGTGTGGTCCGTTTTACGTACACTTTGACGACGAACCATAGTTTATCGAATTTGCACACCTATACTTTAGTATCCCTTTTACTTTATGTACACCATTCGTGTGTTACTTGTTCGCTTTCGTTATGTATAAACGTGTTAATGTTCTGATAATTCCATACATAACCAGATTATTATTAAATAAACGAAACCTTAATAACGTTTTTCTCTGCATATTTGAGATGCCTATAATAGATACAATATATATATATATATTCAATACAATTCAATGTCCAAAATTGTTGATAATATTATCAATAGTAATAATGATATTTCTTATTGCAAAGTAAAAATTCCATCATTGCGATATATATATTTTGGTGATATTGATGCAGACTTATTATTCTCTACTATTTTTAAGTTAAATTATTTTGTTGGATTTGTGTGGCTCTGCTAATTACTTAGTTAGAGATATGATACATTAAATATTTATGTTTATAGGTCACTATACCAAATACGTCTCTTGATTGGTCGAATATTAATGAAGAACTGATTATGCACTTGTATAGTTCTAATGAAGAAGAACAGTTAATTGCAACACAAAAGTTTAGAAAATTGTTGTCATCAGAACCAAATCCTCCTATTGATGCTGTTATCGGTACTGGTGTTATTCCACGATTTGTCGAATTTCTGACAAATTCAACCAATAGCCATCTACAAGTACACAATTATTATAAATTTATATATATATTTTTTTGGTACACGAGTAGTATGCTACATACAAAAAAACTGTTATGTTATGTATTCTATTTACTAATTAATTACAATTAAACTAAAACTTAAGGTATTGCTGATGATCATCATTGTCAAGTATGATAAAATATTATATATTATTATATGTCATATGTTTTTATATCATCTCAGAAAACTTCTTATCTTAGCTTATATTTACCAATTAGCATAATGGCTATTATAGTATGTATGACTATTAATGTTATTTATCTTAATAATTCAAGTCACAGGTACTTTCTCATAATAAAATGATATAAAAATATAAGTCTAATCTATATATATAAGAATATGACATAGAAAATATTACATTTTCCAGTAGGTAGCATACTACACCAATGAATAGAGAACTTTTATTTTTAATAAATCTTAATCTTAATAATTACTTATTATAAATAACATTTAATTTTATTAGTTTGAAGCAGCATGGGCATTGACAAATATTGCTTCTGGAACGTCAGAACAAACACGAAAGGTTATGGAAGCTGATGCTGTACCAGTATTTATATACTTGTTAGAATCGCCACACGAAGATGTACAAGAACAAGCAGTTTGGGCTTTGGGAAATATTGCTGGCGATTCTCCAATGTGCCGTGATTATGTTTTGAACATGGGAATAATGAAGCCATTATTGAAGTAATAAAAATATTTTTTTATTTTTTTTTTTTTTTTTTGTTAGAAAAAGGAAATTACAATCTGTTCTGAGGGCACAATATGTAATTGTGATACGTATAAAAATAAAATAAAACAAAATCACATAAGTTGCTTGAGAAGAAGCCAGTCATTATCAGCATTCCTACTGACATTTTATTATTATTATTATTATTTATTTATGAATTTGGGTATTTAATTAATTAATATCTATAAGTATATATTCTTTTTTTCTTTATTTTTATATGTTTAATGACAAATGAATGCCTTATGGCTGGTGGAGAAGATCTCTGCACCATGATCTTTTCAGGCGGCAATAGTTTTTCAGGGAGAGTGAGAGAGGAAAGATGATTTATGAGTGGATTTGAATGGAAATTCAACTTTGAAATTTTTATATCGAGATGTAGCTATTTGTTTAATTGTGTGGAGGTGGAAATAAAATAATATATATTTAAAATTTATGTTTTACAATGATTTTAATTTTTTTTATTCATAACACATGTCATGATGACCCATGTTTATTTTTTTATTATTACGTGTTTGTAGCATATTTATTAATGTCAACCTATAAATAGTTCAGTATCTGTTACTTATTTCATATTCTTTTTATAATAATACATTAAAATATAGCTTTACTGATGAGTTAACTTGACCTTGGATCACTGTTATTTTGTCAATTATTGGCATTAAAAATAAAATATTCTGTTGTTTATTTATATATAAATATATTAATTCAATATATATATATATATATATATTAAGAATTAACTCACTTATTGTTTTTTTTTACTTCACATCGTTTTACATAAAATTAACAATAGACAATATAAACTCTTTTTGACTGTGTATTATTAAATTATTCAGTTTCCATGTTGCTATATAAATTTTCATTTTGTCACAAAAGTTATCAGAATAAAACCTGCCTATAATTCTTTGTCACACTTCTATACCAAACATATATTTAATTTACTGTTTTTCTTAACAGTATTAATAATTTCTGACTGCTGATATAATTATGATATATAATAGTTCATTAGATCATATAGCTAATGAAAAATCTACAACATCCAATATATTATTTTCAAACAAAACTATGTCTTAGTTAATTATTTAGTTCATATTATTTTAGATTGCTGAATAATTGTTCACGTTTATCAATGACTCGTAACTCTGTGTGGGCCGTATCTAATTTATGTCGTGGAAAAGTACCACCTCCCGATTTCACAATGGTGTCGCCTGCTTTGCCGGTTTTAGCTGACTTGTTAAATCATAGCGATGCAGATGTTTTGGCGGACACTTGTTGGGCTTTATCATATTTATCTGACGGTCCAAATGAAAAAATTCAGGCAGTTATCGATGCTCATGTCTGCCCGACTTTGGTTGAATTATTAATGTGAGTTTTAACATTTTGTGGTATATTATGTTGTATTATATTGTATAAATTGCTAATAATTGTATTACTGTTCAAGGCACACGCAAAACAATGTTGTTTCTGCTGCTCTCCGAGCTGTCGGTAATATAGTGACTGGCGATGATCTTCAAACACAAGTTGTTTTAAACTGTTCAGTCTTACCGTGTTTGCTTAGTTTGTTGGGATCACCCAAAGAAACAATCCGTAAAGAAGCTTGTTGGACGATTTCTAATATTACCGCCGGAAACAAAAACCAAATACAAGTAAGATAGGATCTACTATCCTTGGTGGTCGGCGGGATAAATTGCAATTAAATGTCATTGATATGTTTTTCGAATGTAAGTGTAGTGCACGTATAACTCATTACTATACTGTGTACACATCAGTGTAGTAACAACAGTTAGACGTGTACTATGTTCACTGAAGATGGAACCTGCAATGGTTTCGAAACTCCAGAATAAAATTAACAACATGGATATATCCGAAAAACACATCAATAATAATACTCCAATCCATGAAAGTTTGAATAAATTCATAACTAAATGTCACTCGTGGTGTATTTACTGTGTGATATAAATTGATGAGTTGCGTTTTAATTAATAATATTGTGTAATTGTAGGCCGTTTTAAATGAAAATATCTTCCCAGCGCTCATCCATATTATGGCCACAGCTGAATTTAAGACAAGGAAAGAAGCTGCATGGGCAATAACAAACGCCACTTCCGGAGGAACGCAAGAACAAATCCAACATTTGGTTGAACAAGTATGCACTTTATTATTACTTGATTGTTCAAAATCGTGGTTATTAACATTCATTTCAATTTGTTTAGAAATGTATTCCGCCTTTGTGTGATCTGCTGACGGTGACCGACGTGAAAATTATCCAGGTGGCATTGAACGGGTTAGAAAATATCCTTAAGCTAGGCGAACAATTAGCCAGGCAAACGGGTGCTGTTAATCAGTACGCCGTGTTGCTCGAAGAATGTTATGGTCTCGACAAAATTGAGTTCTTGCAGTCACATGAAAACATTGAAATATATCAGAAAGCATTTGGAATTATTGAACGTTATTTCGGTTCTGAAGAAGACGATCCACGGGTGGCGCCATCTGTACAAGAGTCCGAACAAGGAATTGAACAGTTTGATTTCAAGGATCAGAGTGTGCCTATGACTAGATTCCAATTCTAAGAACTGTTACAGGAAATATGATTTGATTTTTTTTTTTAATTGTTTTGTTCTTGAATCTTATTTGCACATACAGAAACCAATACAGACATCTCTTAACAATAAAACAACTTATTGACTGATTATTATTCATCTCCCGCATATTTCCAAAGATAACGAAATATTAGTTGAACGACTTATTTAATAAATCGGATTTTTTTCAACTAGCGTTTTTACATTTTGTTATTATTATTAATTTCTCTATATCTTTTTTCTTTTTATTATTTTTTAATATACAAATCTATCATCATGCGAATAATATATTAATTTACATAAAATGATATATTTTTTGCTTGAAAACTATACTATATTTGATAATATAATTGTCGCAAATCGCTAATTCTATATCATTTAAGTGTGACTTCTTTAAATTGCAGCAATCAATAATACAAAAATATGTTTATGTACATAAATGAGATTTGTGTAGTGATTTTTGTTGAAATTGTAATTATTCAAATTAAAATAAAATAAATCTTTATCAAAAAAAAAACATACAATTTTTTTTTATAAAATCTTGTACCTGATATTTAAACAGTCTGTGTACACACTGTATTTGTGATTGGCAATTATTATACACGTTATAAATAAACAAGTGTTCAACTTATATATTCAACTTATATTTTAAAAAATTAGATAGTATAGCGCTATTGTCAAACTTCACAATTTTCACTTTTTTTTTCCCCTGGAGAAAGAAAATTAAGACATTTTTCTTGATCGCACAATACATTACTTGTGCAAACGAAATAGAATACGAATCCTTATATATTATTATATATAAGGATATATATTTATTTATTTTTTCATTGCGATTCAATGTTGGTGACCAATCGTGTGTGTGTGTTACGAAATACCCAAATTAAATAATTTGCTGTGAACATCTGAGAAATAATTAATAAGAGGTACCAGCATCAAATTTTTATAATTTTTTTTTTCGATTTGTAAATCGTGAAGGAAAATAATGAAATGTTTGTACGTCTTATACTCGTACGAATTACGAATAGACAATTGTTTTTAAGACGTTTCGTATAAAGTCTGGGAGAGTACCAGTGATACAGTTTGCAGTCGATTTATACATAATAATAATCGCACTTCGTGGCGCCAATGTGAACGATGGAAAAACGGATCAAAGAATTTATGACAAAGTAATAAGCGCCCGTCGGATTGGAAATCGATTTGAGGTAATCCAAATAAAAACGGTTCGAGAATTCACAATAAAATCATCAAAAAGCTTTCGAGATGTTACGAATCGCAACGTGATCGTCGGGATGTTTGGATTGTATTCGACATGATCGGCGGCGTAGTCAGGATTTTGAAATGTAATGGGGACTAAAACCAAAAAATTTAAAAAAAAATACTTAACAATAATAATTTTTTTATTTTTATAAAAATTATTTAGATTTAAGGGCCGCAACACTCATAATTATATATGTATTATAGACCTTCCGCACTTCCATGTTTTGAATGTGTTAATTAAGTACGATTTTAATGTTTGAAACATAAATGAATTCGTTGATGTGCCTACTTTGCATCTACCGGATGATTTCCTGAAACACTGATTGACAAAATTAACTATTAATCATTTAAATTTTTTTTAAATTTAGTAAAATCAAGTGAAATTGGTATTTTGTGAAATCATCCGACCAATGCATAGCTTAACATCTGCTCTTTGATTTATATTCCGAAGTATTTATCACCAAAATTATTCTAAGAGACATACTGAAGGAAGTACAGATATATGTTTTCGCAGGATTGAAAAACTACTGACTTACGAACTGACTACGTCTTGCCGAAGCATTCAAACACATTAAGATCTGTTAAAAATCCGAAAAACAGAATCATACGAAACGAATTACATGGTCGCAAATCATTCTTCCTTTTATTTTATAAACAATTTTACACCAGAAAATCGTTCGTTACGTTTTGAATTTAAAAAAAAAAAAAGTGAGTACCGGGTCCGAACGAACAGTGTCCAGGACAAACTCCTTGGGAAAGGTTTTGTTTCGTTAATATGGCCGCACTGGAATCTTATGACCGGTACTCAAAGCAGTGCGCGCTCGAAGTGTCCGAGTCGCGCGCGCGGTCATTTATTTCGAAACCGTCGCCGGTCGTTAATGTGTCGGACTTTTCTCGCTGTATAACCCAAAACGAAAAACAAAAATCCGAAAATCCAAAAATGTTTTAAACGCTCCGGCCGAAACCGAACAAATATCGCGAAAAATGAAAACATTGTGCGTACTACTGATTTGTAAGTATCATTCGAATTCGTCACAATTGTCTGAACCTGTTCGCTTACGCGTCCGTACGTGTTATTTCGTTCGTTATTCGTTCTCGGTCGTTTTGCCGACGTTTTAATAATCAGTTTTTGATTATGAATTTTACTTTGTCGGGCCACGTAGTCTCGACGCTGAAAAGTAATACAAGCGCAATCAGTATTTATTTTTAAAAAAAAAAAAAAAGGGTAAAACGTTTTTGTTTGAGTAGATCTGTTCCAAATTCTGTTCATTGAATAACGAATGACGTACATAAATAAGTGCATTAATATACAAACTATGTGATAATTGACGTAAACAATCGAGAATCGTCAACCGCGAGCCCGTCGTGAAGCTAGATTTGAAATGAAAATAATTATCTTGATGACTAAATATAGGAATCCCGGTCCCTTATGGTACGTACAGCCAACCAAATCGTTTCCATTTTCCGATGACGTTGAAATTGGCTAATGTTACATGGTGAACGTGTGACGTGGTGAACGTTATCCGATATTCCGATTGTACAGTGTCATTCGTTATGAGACTGGTTTGTGCTTCCCCCCAATATATCTAGTTTGATAATTCGGTGACAACTGGCGAACTGCACTTGCATATTAAACGTGTAAGCTAGTGTTTGCGAGCAAATCATTATACTTGTTATACTTGTATTTTCGACGGGGCGCAAAGAAAATCCTATTCCGTGTTCAAAGGTATCATTTCTCCAAAATAAAATCTAAACCAATCGTCGTGATTCGTGTTTGCGCAAGCGTCAAAATCAATATCATTTCATGTTCAATTCGTATACAAGCCAGGGTTAGTTATTTTGCGTTATGATGCGTCTGTTGAATGTCCGCGATCAAGAGTTCAATTGGATGGGTGAAACAAATCGCTATTGAATCAACGTAATACAAAATGGGCGAAACGTACCTTATACGTACTGTTATACAATGGTATATCTTACAAGTAGCTATATATGATACCTAAACTCGGCGATACATCGAAAACCAATCCCGGTAAATAACCATTAATTGTATTTATATATATAGCTTTCGCCGCGGGGAGCTTTTTTTCTTCTTCTTTAAGTCAACGCTCGATATACATATTGTGCACGCAGTTCTCCGCCAGCACATAATGAAACCTCATACCCCCTGTCGTCGTGTATACCGTGATATCACGTAATTTTTCATTGCGATTCGTGTCACCGCAGACAATTATGCCGTCGAGATATCCGTCATAATTATTACAATAATCTGTATAGACGTGTATATATGGACACCGTTCGAGTCAGTGGCCTCGAAAATACGTTGCAGTTAAATCGCGGTTTTAATTTTGTTATTGCTGAAACTAAGTATAAAACGGCTAAACCGTGAATGGTGCGAAGTATTGACGTATATATATATAAACGTAATTAGACATTTTGTATGGGTCTAATGTTAAATAATTCGATATATATATATAATCAGTACTTAATAAATGTCGTTTGATTTATCATACAATATGAATATTCCATATCACTTGCTTTTAAAAAAAAAAAAAAAAATATGAAAATACGCTACTGGTTCAAGTCACGAACTTTGATAACAAACACGATTGGTTATATTTCGAAATGTTATGAGAGTAGGCTAAAATCAAAAGTCACATATTCCAGAAATCACTTTTTTTCAGAAAACGACAAAAACTAGAAGAGAGGATACCGTAGTAACAAATAAATACTAGTTTGGTATAGAATTCCAACTCGGGGTTACTTTTCCATTCTGAGTTTTAAAACAAACTGAAAATAGATTCGATTTTGTTGTAGAAAATTCTTGGACAGTGTTTCCAACTCATTTATTCATTTTTTTGGAACGTGTGACTTTTGATATACTTACATCGAATGATATATATCGTATCTAATATAATTATTAGCTATATATTTACTAAACAGTTATACCTACGGTGTATATATATTGACAAAAATGTGATAATATAAATATGCGCTTAATATTTTTTCTTTTTTTCATTCGTGTATCGACGAACGCGTTTTAAATTCGTCATAAATATATGTGTATACATTCATAAGACATAATTTAAATACTCGCCAGTTTATTATTATTTTATTTCAAAACCGATAGTTGTTTAATACCTGTATATACTTCTATCAATAAAAACTTTGATGGGGCCCCGAGCAAACTTCCTCCGGTTGTTTCCGCCACGATTGGGCGTTGTCCGCCGATGTCCGTTTCATACACCTATACACACTTATATATATATATATATATGTAAAGCACGTTTAAGTATACGCATTAATCTAATGGCAACCATTGAAATTCGCGTCGAATGATTCCGCGTCCGTTTGCGTTAAAGTATACTTGTGTACGTGTTATTATACATGTTTCTATAGGCGTAATATTAAAATCCGCTGATAAAAAACAAAAATAAGATCTATTAATATCCGAGTTGTAGACTTCTGAGTATATTGGTCGGGGGGGAGGGGGACATAATAATAAAAACGTTTTCGTATTTTTCGTCAAATCTACATCGTCGTGTATTACAGTACAGAGTTATACGACTGACGATTTTGAAATGTCAGAATTGTCCGTTTAATATATTTATATGTATACCTACGACCCCGGCAACCTTTAGAAAAACAATAAGTCCGTTCCCCGAGGATTTTAAATGCCATCCGAAATTGGGTCAAAACACATATAGTCAGATACGAATATTCGATGATTACCGCCTACAGCAAGTTGTGCCGCGGAAAGTGCCAAATATTACAGAAATCCACTGTACTCGTGTATATATTATATAAACTATTAACCTGTATATAAATGTATATGTGTGTGTGTGTGTGTGCACAATCAATACACTATGCACGACGTTCGTCGTCGTCTGCGAAAATATTATAATCGTGTTTTGTATGCGAAAGATTGAAACTTCCGACTGCACGTTGTACACATAGATTTGTAATATTCTCGAGGGGGTACGACCGTGTCCGTGAAATTGTGTACGTGTTGTATATAAAGCAGCCGTGGGCCCTCCTTCATTTAATTACATTCGATATAGACCTATACATACGTACATATATTTATATACATGACGCTGTGTAGACTATCGTCAAAGTGGTATTTCACCCGTCGGGACTCCCAGAGCTGATTTTTCTTCTCGCCGGGGCAAGACGATAAATTCGTTATTTTCTAATTTACGTACCTATCCGCTTATAATACGGATGTATAATTCGGTATAAACCATAAACGTAGTGTTGTATCGGCCAGGGTTTCGCGTCGCGACAACGACGATCACCGTACACGATATACATACGTATAATGTGTGTTATAACCGCGACGGTGAAAATCACGCGTGCACGAAATCGTTCGCATTACAATTACAATGTATAATATAATATACGGAACAATGCAAATGTTTAAAAACGAACGTGTCTCGAGAGAAAGGAAAATTCGATACGTAAAATGAATCAGGACGACCGAATTATAATTGAATATGACGAGATGATATATGAGATAAGATAGACGCACACTGTACCTATATATATATATAGGTAGTAGGCACCCGTGCAAAATACGTATTAAATATTAGCTGTAATTATTGTAGTGGTTTTAAACATCACCTAGTTATATATGTATACGATAGGGACCTTTGAATTTCAATCGACTCTATAATGAACGATTAATAATCATTATATTATATATATATCGATATTTGGTTCGTCTATATTTAATATTGATTAAACGAAATATAATTTATTTATTAACGAGTTTTGTTTAAGTATACAACTCAACGTTATACGAGGATCAGTCCAAAAGTAAGTTTCCTTTATTTTTTCACCGTTATCGTCATCTATCAATGATTTATGGCATCTCACACATTTCTGTTGTTACTGTGATATCATAAGAATATTTTCGTAGTGATTAACCTTACAGTAGGCTATACACAGTATTGTAAGATGGTTACTCTTATTCAAATTTCGTCCAACTGTGAACTGCGCTCAGTTACATTCGATATTTTACTACAAAAGGACAAAATGCAACTCAAATCCACAAAGAACTGTGTGAAAATTATGGCGATAGTTGTATGAGCCACGTGTGAAAAACATGTGGTGAATGAATGTGCTCGAAAAAAAGCGAAAGTGGCAATTTCGGCGGTACTTTGGTAAAATTAGCGACGGTGTTTTGGGATTTTCAAGGTGTTTTGTTGGTTGATTACCTAGAAAAGGAACAACAATTAATACAATTCGATATTGCAAGGTTTTACAAGATCTTCGACTTGCCATTAAGCGTAAACGTCCTGATCTTTTGACGAGAAAGCCATTTTTGTTTCACGACAATGCTCGTCCACGTTCTGCTAGAAAAACACAAGATCTACTGGCCAAATTCAAATGGAATATTTTTGATCGTCCACCGTACTCGCCTGATCTTGTTCTTATTGATTTCCACTTATTCCCTCAACTTAAGGTGCATTTGAGCGGTCAGCGTTTTACGTTCACGGGATAAAAAAATTATTTTCACAGTATTACAAATCTATCGACCATTTTTAATGGTGATTATGTCGAAAAATAGAGTTGTATGTAATTGTTAAGATAAAATTTTTTTCAACATGTTTCAACACCATTCTTTCTGTTTTTCCCCGGGGGGGGAAACCTACTTTTGGACTGACCCTCGTATGTATTATACTCACTAATTTCGTGATCGATTTGAATGATCGCGTTCTTGGTCATTAAAATCATTATTAGTTATATTATATTTTGTTGAATTTACGTATTTTAGACGTTTGGACGACGACGGTGTACGGACAAAATGGAGATTCGAACGAAAAACCGGTGGGCCGAAAATTATGTCCACCGATGGAAAATGTCCCGCAGCCTATTAACCGGGTCAACACGTCCGCAATACTTCACGAGTAAAAAAAAAAACAAACAAAAAAATTAACAATTTAGTCTTTTAGAATAAATAATGTCTGGAGAGATGACCATAATATGTACATATGTAATACCTGAAAACCAAGCCTTACACGATTTACTTAAAAATTAGTTTTTCTATGAGTTTGCAAAACCTAACTTTTAACAGTTCGGTGTTTAGTCGTTCGTTTCTACATATAGTTATTATATATGACTACCTGTATACGTAGCTAAAATTATTCAATTCTTACAGAAAACTCTTTAAATGATTTTTTCCAATCTAGAACTTAGAATCTAGATCTTAGTCCATTGATCTTCACAGCACTCACATAGCGCCAACGAGTTTTCTAAATAACCCTATTTTTTTACTTTGCAACGTTCAACCTTTGTTTGTAATCGATTTAGGCTTCTGCATATTATACAACTATTTTTGTATCCGGGTGCAAGGTTTTCAAAATGAAAGAAGAAAACCGTTTATAACACGATAATTATTAATTATACTTTTATACATATGGTGTATGAGCATACAATACATATAATGTATGTAATTTCGCAACATCCATTGTGTACTTGTATCTATATATCATATATTATGGTTATCCGTCATTCCTAGCTCGATAGTTAAATCGTAACAGGTATTTAATCAAATTATCAAAATAAACGTGTTTAAGACTGCGATTGGAAATGAAGAGGATTAATGCATATCACGGGCCTCCGATCGACGCGTACATCGTACCCGACACAGATGAACATCAAGTAATATTAAAATTATTTACTAAAAAGTAAAAACATTCGTATTTTTGTGGACAAGATCTTGATAAAACATCTGTTTTACATTTTAAAACTAAATCGAGACTCGTAATTTTCTTTCATTCGTTTTCTCGAGTAAAAAAAAAATTACAAAAAAAAATTGTAATTTCACTTTAAAAGCAACGTGAAATTAATATTCATTTGTCCCCTCTCCCCTCATCATCATGACTATGAACAATGTTATTTGGACAAGGTCACGTTTTTTCAGTGCTTCGTCAATTTTTCTGGTAACATACTTAAAATAAATAAATAATATTTCCGTCGTACGTACGTAGTTGAAATCAATTTCACTAACGTAGTTTATAGTTCATAAACATGTAATTTCGAACGTACTTTTTCGCGTCGTACTTGCAATTTCCCCGCAAACATTCCAGACCATTCCCATTCGACTCTCCCCTAAAGGTCAATTTGTCGAGTATCCAAGTACGACTGGTACGACAACGTCCGACGATGGTAATATAATAATAATAATAATACTAATTGTAACACATTGTACGTGGTTTACAGAACGAAGAAGTGGCGGACTACGATAAGAGACTGAAATACCTGTCGGGATTCAGTGGCACCGGCGGAGTGGCCGTAGTGACGCAGACGAAAGCGGTTTTTTGGACCGTGTGGATGTACCACAAACAAGCGGACGAAGAGTTGTCTTGCGATTGGCAGTTGTTGGTCCACGGAGAGTCTGTAAGTATTGTGTGTATAAAGTCAATGAATAATTGTCGAATTCCTTCCCCGTTCCTTTAGGCGGTAGTTACACACTATTTGTGTGTAACTACCACAAAACAAATCTACGTTACGTCACACTGTCTTTGCGCGATTTTTTTTTTTCATTACAATCCGTATATGGTAAAACTAGGCAGGTTCGTCACATATTTCTTTTATTTCATTAGCTGTTAACTTCAAGTGTTATCCAAATGAAATTAGAAGTTAATAGTTACTTATTTAGATTTCGTTAACTCAAAAAGGTTAAAATAAAACATTATGTGTTATTGTTACTGACGACTATACACATTTCCTTGTTCTTGGATGGGAGGGTCTATAAATTGTATTATTTCAAATTGTAAACGTAATACAACTGAAACACAACACGACGGACGTTAACTCCAAAAACACATTCATGTATTTTTGCGATTCGTTTTTGACATTTATTCGTGATTTACACTGATACGCACAAATCGACAAACACATCCAGCCAGTCCGGCCCCGCCCGTAATAAACTCGGGACGGGATTCCGGTTCCAAACGGTTTCATCCTAGACACCCGCGACCGCATACGCGGTCACGTATGATTACGGTGATGACCGTACGATGACGTGTGTTACGCGAATATCATGTACAAACACACGCAGAAAAGACTGGACGAATGGTTGCTGGACGAGTTCAAGCCGAACTCTCGGGTGGGCGCCGACCTGAAACTCATATCGAACGGCGACTGGGAGTTCCTGTACAGGGCGCTGGCCAACGAGTCCATCATACTGGTGCCCATCAACAACAACATAGTCGACCTGATTTGGGTGGACAACCGGCCCGGCTATCCGACGCGCGAGGCGTACGTGTGGCCGCTGGAATACGCCGGTCGGTATATAATACGCATAAGTATAAGTGTTTAATAATGCATTGTACATCATATTCGTGTCGGTTTTTTTGGAGACGAGCCCCCTTGGTAGTGGGGTTGGTAGTTCATTTTTCGCGTGCACAGTAATTGAATGACGACAACAACAAATCTTCCCCTAGTTACAAAAAAAACCCGCCCTAACGCTATGTTTTCAAAGACGTTTCGCGAAATAATTTTCGGAGCGTTATCCGCAGATCTGGACTTGGCGGGGAGCAACTTATGGGTGGGCGCTTATTAGCGGGACGCCAACACGTACCTACCACACGTCGACTGTCCCCGTTCAATGACAAATTGCACATTTGTAAAAATCGTTCGGGCGAAAACCTGAAACTCATCGACGTTTTATGATGAACCATGCGTATGATTAAAAACCGGTACGGGTGAAAAAAAAAAAACGACCCCTCGAAATAATCGAGACCGCGCGCGCGACACAGGCAAAACGTGGGATTCCAAGTTGGACGCGACTCGGGACAAAATCAAAGCCATGGGATGCGACGCGATGGTGGTGACGGCTCTGGACGAGATCGCGTGGCTGCTGAACATACGCGGATACGACATACCGTACGGGCCGTTCCTCAAGTCGTACGCCATCGTCAGCAAGGACCAGCTGCACCTGTACACCGACCCGGAGAAGCTCAGCCCGGACGTCCGCCGGCACCTGCGCACGGAGAACTGTTTTTCCGCTCCACTGCGCCAGGTCAGACCGCGCGCGCCTGCGCGATACGTACACATACGAGCTAAAACCATAACCAACGCGTTTCACCCGGAACGTTGTTGCGTTCCTAACGACTCGCGCGTGTTTTTTCGTTCTTCGTGCTTTCAACTTAATCGAATGATTTCTTAGACGCTTCAGCTCGCATGTTGTTTCATTGTTTTGAGCGCGTCGTTCCGATAACGTCCTAATATACCTTTAACGTCTCACCGTACGTTCAACTGTATGTTTTCGGAGGGTTTCCATTGCGTTTTCGCTTGCTAATTTCAATGGTTTTTTTTTTAACATCGTTATAATGAGTTATGTATTCGAATGTTTTTCGAAAAACGAATCGCTTGTAAATATTTTGTGCACTCTTATTCGGTTGCAATGAAGCACGCAGTATTTTTTTTTTTGCGGGAGAGAGGTCATGAAATTATTTACGCTCCTCCCCTTACGACTAAAAAAAAAAAACCAATGCTCCCATTTACATCCGGTAATTAAATCGAACAATATTTGTTTGTTATCAAGTAGGTATATTTTAATTATTTGTCGAGTGTCTCGTACACGTACTTAAATACGATTTATATGTTGGATTTTAACCTCAATGTAAATTATTAATGTTCATTGATCACATACTACAATAAGAATGCTACAAATAAATAACTATAAAACAATTAATTAACTACATTATTTCTATTATTATTAGATTCTGATCAAAATAATACAGTTGTAATGTTGTACTTTTTTTTTAATTGTAAACACTTTTGTATTCAATGAAAGTAACGAAAAACTTTCAAAATGTTGCGAAAAACTGGTAAAATTGTCGACACGTCCGTTTTGGACATGGGGCATTTAGTATTTAAACGTTTAGAATGAAATAAAACTTTAAGCATGTTATATAATATTTTAACAATATTTATTATATTAATTAATTAAAAGATCAAAAATAATTTCATCTAGCACCGTTCTACGAATACAATGATTTATCATTGCTTTCAAATTCAAAATAATAATACAATCCTAAAATTTCTTTCAAAGTGACTCGCTAAGCCGATGAAAAATACTAGCTACCTTTTTTTATTTTTTTTATTATTATTATTTATTTTATTTATTTATTTTTTTTTTTTTTTGAAAACTTACAAATAAAACAATACGAACGTAAAAAAATCAATAGTTTAATATTGGCTAATGATTTAAAAATTCAATTTTCGTTTATATACACGTATTATAACAATAGGTACTTCTTATAATGGTGTTAATTTGTTACGAATATGAGGAAATAAATTTAATTTACAATATTTCTATAGATTTCATAGATATGACATATATATTAACTTATGTTTTATTGCGTGCGTCATTGTTCAGTTGTATACAGAAATCAATATGTTATATGCTCGCTCAATTTTTATTACTCATCTCACTTGATCAAATGTCATAATAATAGTAAATCTTATGTTTATTACTATATACCTATACCACAGGGTTCATGATTACGACGCCATATGGACCGACTTGAGGACGCTATCGCAGATTTGGCGGAAAGTGCTCGTGCCGTCCGCCACCGAATTCAATAACGGGGCGAGTAGATGCATTTTTATTTTGGTGAGTTATCATACATTGCGATATCGTCCACTATATAAATACATTTTTATTATATTATACATGATAATATTGTGGTCATGAATTATAATTAGGGCTAAAGATTTATAGGAATTTGCATTCGATTGTCATTCATAACATGGCTAAGTGATAGAGAGATATATTTCATAGTAAAACAGATTGTTGAATATTTAACTCTTTTTCACTTATAAGTGCATATTTTAAAACAAATGCGTATATAAGGTCATATTATATTCATATTTTACGATTCTTACTTAATTTGTCCTTAACAATGTGAATAAAATGTCGTAAAATTCACCTGAATAAATGTTGGTTCACGAATTGATATTATATGATTCTGTCGTTAACCACGACCAACTAACTATTTTATATCTTTAGCCCTAATTATGATTAAACCGTTTCTGGTTCTGGAAAGTTGATGTTTATATATCGTTTCCGTTCTTTGGACGAGCGTTAAGGGTGTTTTTAGTTTTTTTAATTATCACTGTACATTTTTCCTGAAATACGTATACACAGATCAATGCTGAAAAGAGAAAACAAGCTCCATCGCCGATCATGTACATGATGGCGGAAAAGAATTCTGTGGAGAAAGGAGGAATGCGACTCTCGCACATTAGAGACTCAGCGGCCATGTGTAATATTTTAGCCAAACTCAACGACCAGGTGATAACAACAAAACGTGTATCTATTCAGTTATAGTTTATTATATCTATCGTTTCGTGCCTGATTTCGGTGGGTAATATTCACGCAAAATAGAATGGTAATATTTTCTTCTACAGTTCATTTTCAAAAACAGCTAAAAACGATTATTTCTTTTCACACATGTATTTTATGATACATATATAATTTTAAAATAAAATAAAATAATAGGTGATACACACTATATTTATTATAATTAATTATATTGAGACTGTTAAAGATTAATAACACAGTTTGATTTATAAATAGATTTAGAAGTACTTTTGACTTACATTTTTAAATCCACAAAACATTTGTTCCAAAAAAGAAAATTCGAAGAAATAAACATTTATAAGATTATTGACATTTTATCTAAAAACGTCAGTATAATTTGTTTAAATTTCCTTATTTTAAACATTATTTTATTTGCGGCACATGCAAAGAGTGGATTTTATTTTCAAAAAACGCCTCCGTTATTCTTTAGAAGACGTATTATGGAGTTATAAGATTTTCACAAAATTAAACTCAGATCAGCCAAAGTCTAACAATTTGTCATAGTGAAAAGTCGAAATTGGAATAATATACGCTCGTGTCCTTTTCCCCAAGTATCCTTAAGTAAGGTTAGTTTTAACTTTTATTAAAATAAATAACTGGTTAGAATGTTACCGGTTTTTTGCAATTTTCGGATAGTTTTTTCTAACGCTTAAGAAAAATCACTCGTAGATTATGTTATTTTAGAGGTTATGTGTACTTCGTGTATAAATTAATACGTACGCGTTTTGTGTTGTTCTGGTTTTCGCGTCAGTTCAAAAACGGACAGCAACTCACTGAGCTGGCCGTGGCCAACATGGTGGACAAGTACAGAGACGAGCAGAATTACAGTCGAGGTGCGAGCTTCAGGTCGATCGTCGGATACGGAGCCAACGGGGCCATACCACACTACACGCCGTCGCCGGCGAGCAGCTTGAAACTTGATCACTTGAGCACATTGGTCATCGACAGCGGCGCTCATTATTGGGGTGAGTCCGATACACATATATTTATGCCGCAATTCTAGCGTTTGTTACCTAAACCCATCCTAACGACGGTTATCGTCACGTCCTGTCCACACGGATTATTACCCGAAACCGAACAACAAGCCGTTTAAATCTCTTGAAACGCCGTATAGCAAATATAAAAAACGAGCCGCTTTTTAACGTTATAGATTACGTTAAACGTAATTGTACCGTCAAGCGATATGTTCAAAACGAACGTACAATACCTACTAGAAGGTTTTGGAAATATTCTTTTGATAATTTTTGCGTTTTACGACACGCGTTTGTTTTTGTTTTTTCAAATCGACGGCATTTCCCCGCGTTTGTGTCGGGACAACGTCAACCGTTCACTAAACGCTGTCGTTGTTTACGACCCTATCTACGAAACGTGCCTAGTAGTGTACACGCGTAGCACGCGATTAATGATTATTATGACGATTGTCACGCGCAGACGGCACCACGGACGTGACGCGGACGGTGCACTTCGGACAACCGTCGGCCGAGCACATCGAAGCGTACACGCGCGTGTTGATGGCGTCCATCGATCTCGCGTCGTTCACTTTCCCGCACAGCCTGAAGCTCAATCAGATCGACGTGATCGCCAGGGCGCCGCTCTGGGACTTCGGCTACGACTACAAACACGGCACCAGCCACGGGATCGGCGTGTTCCTCAAAGTCCACGAACGTGAGCCACACACACACACAACACACACACACACACATATATATACGTATATTTTTTTCTATCTTATCGATATTTAAACACAAGCATCCAGAATAGGAGCAAGCTCTTCTAGCGCCCAAAAAAATATTTCAAGTATAAAAAATATCTCAAAGTTTAACGTCTCCATTGCGATGGCGTCTGAGGCAAACGCATCAGTCGTCTCACCCTTGCTATCACTTTACAAACATCATGTACGAATATCAATGTATACGAGCTGTCAATAGTGTACGATGTGTGACACAAAAACAGCGAGACTTTCTTAACAATTCCCAAACCGTTGGTGATATCAATACTTCGATAAATATCATTGGGACACGTATACCTTAATAACAGTATTAGTTTAATCGAGTTTTGGTGTATTTATCTTATACTCGCTTCGGAAAAATACGAGTGACAATATAAATCGTAACGGTTTCATACAACGTGACACGTGTAATTAATTTCTTTTTTGTGTTTTTATCTATATCCTTAGCACCTGTAAACATGTATTACGGACAGAAAGTTAGTGACGTAGTGCTCAAGGAAGGATATTTTATATCTGACGGTAAGCTATTTTTCGATTTTAACGCGTAGTCTCAAATTTATTCACAAACAAAAATATATATATTCTGTGTATGCGTATATGTAACGGAATTAATTAACGAATTGCTAAGTCTTAAGCAATATTTTATCATTTTAACATATATATGTTTTTGGGCTGGATACAACTATTTCTTTTTTTCGTGACCGATTTCGTGTTATGCCACACCCACGCCCACACTAACGTCGCTGCAGCGGCCATAACCATACCTCGTTGGCGATCTGAACATCGACTTGAACTCAACCCGCAGTCATGAACGCATATTGTTTATGCGCGAAAAGTTTTGCCCGGGATTCAATATTGATCTAGCCATTTCGACGACAAGAAACCGCACGACCGTCGACGCTGTGTTCAGTCGCCACATTGATCACCTATCCTAACCACGAAACACTACATTTCGTACTTTTCCCATCATCGACCGCTCTCGAGTGTAACTGATTCTACATTCTACCGATGTAAACAACAAATAATTGTAGACATTTCAAATTGTATTGCATTTTTCCCTCGCCAAAAACGGAAAAAGAAGAATATTCGTCATCATTGCGTTTGTTTACTATTCAGGCCATTAATAACTAGGCGCCCCAAAAACATATTTACGATTCGTTGTTTTTCCATGCAGCGGAGAAAATATCAAGTAGTTCAGCATCCGCTCGCTCAACTTAAAAATATTTTATTTAAAAATTTCCTAACACGCGTGTTCCACAATTATAACGTTGCATTTTAAGTATGAAAACAGCCGTTATGTTAATTTGAATTTTAGAAGAATATTGGCGGTAAAAACTTTTGTTAATACTTGGCCATTTATTTTATACGATTTTTGAAAGTACAACGCTCGTGATAAAATTTGTATGTAAATGTATTATACTATATTCGTATGTACATTCCATAAATTTCAATAAATTATAAAACATAAATAACGACTGAATATTAAAATAAAAGTTTTTACCGCAGAATATTTTTTATAATCCAATTTAACAAAATTATTATTTATTTATTATTTATTTATTTTTTTTTTTAATTATATGAAAAAAAACATTTTAACTGACGTATTTTCCAAGTATATTACTTTCAAACAAATGTATATAAATTATTTAAAAAAGAAAACTATGAAATATTGACTAGAACTAAAGTGAGAAAATGTGTCTGATAGTTTAATTGTTTTTATAAGTTGATAATTATTTTTTCCGTTTTTTTTTCAAACAACTGTTATAAACTAAAAATATGTATTATACAGACACGTAATCACGTATAATATGAACAGATTGATTATATAAATATATAATAAACGGTTTTTAATCGTATAGAGCCTGGATATTACAAAGAAAATCATTTTGGCGTACGTCTAGAAACGATACTGGAAGTGATACCGAAGGTAACATTCTAACGTATAAATAAATTTGACATCATTCGCATGCATCCACTTAGTGAAATTTCTCATTTTATGAAATGAAAATCATTTTTTTTTTTCTTACACTTTGTAAAATACGTGTATTAAACGTCACGAAACCAATACTAAAATGTACGTTTCGATTTACACACTACGATGTGTAATTATTTTCTTGTCGACTAAATGACAGATCCCGAGAGTAATACGAAACGAAAAAACGCCGTTAAAATTTATATTTATATTTCCTTTTTTTATTTTTGTTGTTCATTCGTAACATATAGAATACGACGACGGGAAAATATTTGACGTTTTCACCAATCACTCTGGTGCCGTTCGAACCGAAACTCATCAACTACTACATGCTTAGTCCGAAACAAGTACGTATACAACATTTTGATATTATTCGAATTGAAAAAAAAACAATTTTTGGGCATTTTTTTTTAGCCATCGACCATTAAAATAAAAACAAAAAAACAAAAATGGAAAATACGATTTTTTTTTTATATAAGACGTTACGAGTTCAAAGATAATATTGTAGTTTAATTCGCGGAAAAATCGTGAAATTGTTTTTCTACGTATACTCATATAAACGCGCGGTTTCGATAATCATGCTTTCGTTTTCCAAAGTATGCAGGGAAAATGACCATAAGGCAACGATAGGCATATCAACTAGTCGGTCAAAGTTAAGTCAAATATTTAAGTAAATATCAACTAATTATCGAGTAAATTTTTTTTCATGCAAAGTTTAAGTATAAATAATGATACACTTCATTACGAAATTGAATATAATTGTATATATATAAATAAATCAAAGATGTATAGAAAAAAAAACTTTTGTGTTAACGCAGTAGTTGACTACGATTCGACCAGTTATAAACTGTTTCGATAGTAACTTGGTCCGGTTGATTTCATCAGAAAACACTTTTATTCGAATATTTTACAACGTTGCGGCCGTAATGAAGGCAGTAATATACGTATATATACTAAACCGGATATTTATGACGGGCCTGTAAAAAGTCATGATAAAAATCTATTGACCGGCCTAGTTGTCTTGTTCCCCTCCACCCCACACCACAACACCCCTATTCGGCTTCCGGTGGGCGGAGTGGGGGATAGGGGGTAGGGACGTCGGAAGTGAATCGGATTTTTGTGCCGCCGGTTGTTGTGCCACGCGCACATAAATGAAAACGGACGTGATCGTCCGCGCATTGTATTCGTCTTACGCAGGTGCAATGGCTGAACGCGTACAACGACAAGATCCGGAAGGAAGTGGGCGCCGAGCTGCTCCGGAACAACGGCACCCGACTGGGATACGACTGGATGATGGACCGGACGTCGCCGCTGTTCTCGGGCGGACGTCGTCGGATCGAAGGCTTCGCGACGGTCGCCGTCGCGTTACTCGCCGTCGCCGTCAATCTGCCGACCGTTTAAGTAGACCGCACGCAAGCACGCACGCACGCACGCATCCCACGCTCGCCACGTTCGCACGCATCGCACGCGCAAAACCGTACGGGACGAGTCGCTCGGTTTCGGCGACCCGGTCAAGTCGAAACGGCACTGGATCGAACACGGCGCTTCGTTACGCTACGACAGTACGTCGGGCGACTCGTCTGGTTAGATAATACGTAATCGAAACGCAAAACAATTTACAAGGTAACAGTGTACTTTCCGTTTTGTTCGCGGCTTTCGTCCGCATTGTCCTGTACGAGAACTTCGACTTTTCAAACCGCAAATGACGTGAACTAGTGTTGAACCAAACAGGAACAATATTTTCTAAACGGTCGGATAAACCGAAAGTTAATCTTTTTTTTTCTTCACTTGACTATTTTTCTGTACGAAAAATAATTATCTAGACGACAATTCGTTCACAGATGTCCGCACGATATTACACGACGTCGTAGCTTATTATCGTATGTTATTTAGCTAACCTAACCTAACCGCTGTCCAAGTCGATAAGTGTTCAATATTGGCCGACGTCCGTCCTTGCGTTACTCGTCGTGTACGGTCACTTAATCGTAACGCTGTAATCCGTTCCTTCCCAGCTTTGCTAGCACGTACCACACGCGCACACATTGTTTTGCCGTCGTCTTTCTGGACGTCGACCGACGAAGTGTTTATGAAATTATGATTTTTATTTAACCGGTTTCTCGGCAGACCCTCTGACGCACTCGTCACGTCCGCTTTAAATTTAAATTTACGAGAAAATAAAAATATGCCTAAAAAACTGAAACCGTACCAGCCGAAGCCTACGCAGTGTCCTTTATTTCATTACTCTCCCTCTCTCCCGAATGTCGCCGTGTAAGGTAGTGGAAAAAATTATTTTAAGCGACAGGAAATCTCGGATGGGAAACACAATCGAATTAACGATAAATTATATAACACGTATAAATAATTTTCAAACATCATTCGCGTTTTACAATAAGTGTATTACATGTACCGATATTCTGTTGTCGTTTGCGCGGTTTCTTTTCCGTTTAGTCGTTTTGACTTGTAAAACAGACGACGAAATGCGTACAGTGCCGGGATCAATCAGATTGGGTGAACGGCATGACGTCCAAAAACGTTTCAAACCTTCCGACACATCCACACAGATCTATACCCAGTAGTCTATGGCCGTCGCAGTAGATAGGACGGCGAACGTCTCCGCAATAGTACAGAAAAAATACAGACTAAATAGTTCCGGTACCGGTCGTGTCGTACGCTAATAAATAGAAATAATGAGTTCGTAACCCCCCCCCCCCCACTCCCCATTCCTCCGCGTTCATACTTTTCGACGCCACTAAGACGTCAGCGACGGCGACTGCAACGCCGCGGGAACAGCCGCCACTGTCGCCACCGCTGGTCGCCGGCCGCCGCCGTCCTTCAGCGCCTTGTGTATTCTGGTCAGCGCCTTGTCCGTCGCGTTCTCCTCGTGCTTGCACACGTACCTGTGCCGGTTGCTGCACTCCGCGCCCGAGTACGCGTACGCCTTGGCCGCCGCGTTCGGCGCCAGCCGCAAACACCGCCCGGCCCCGGTGATCTGGTCCTCGGGCCTCGTCGAGTCCTTGGGCACCACCGGCCGCGCGCTGTTCGCCCATATCCACAACAGCCCCGGGTTCAGGCCGCCCGTCCAGTAATCGTAACCTGTGCGACGACAGAGCGTAGTCGAAACCCGACGGTTTTCGTTTTTTGTTTTCTACCAGACCTACACAACTCGATAACTACTTTATGCGGTTAAAACTGTTGGCAAAAAAAAAACAACTCGTCTTTTTGTTTTTCGTATCCATGAGAAGAAGGAGAACCCGTCCTATACGACCTTAACTATCGATCGCATACGAATAGTAAAATCGCACGAAAAAAAAAAAATTGATCGATTAATCGGAACCTTGTAAAAACATGATTTTTTTTGTTGAACCGTTTTAAATTTACGTGTTTTCCCAGTTACGCGTATTGTACACACCCACGCACACGCCCGAGAATCGCTACGAGTCCATTGTTCTCCAAATCGATTTAACTAATTTATTTACCTAGATTTATACCAGCGAACAGCAAGAAACTGCAAACATTAAAAGGTTTTCGTCGACTCTCGTTAAAAACTTACAGTCCTCGGCCCCTTCCGTTTCGCGCGCGGGTTTGGCGTATACACGTATATAAATAATATACAAGCGCGCACTCACCCCTCAGGTACTTGTCGCCGGCCAGGTACGTCAGTACGTCCATCTGTTCGTCTTTGTTGTCAAACTCCAACAGGTTTCCGCCCAGGCTTTTGCACATGGACATGGCCGACTTCCAGTTGTACTGTCTCTCGCTAAAGTGATAGCAGGCTTGCGCGATACGCGTGAAATTGCCCGGGCAAGGATCTACGACCAAAAAGAATGCGTAATGATCGTTAATTACATGCGACGCCACTGAATAGAAGGGATCAGAGGGCTCGTTGTTTTAATTTTTTTCTATTTTTTTTTTTATAATAAAAAATAATTATTCGAATTTTAATGTTGTCTATAAAGTCCAGAAGAATGTTTTAATATTTGTTTAACACGTTTTGAAGTTACCACTGCGTGATACATACGGATATTCGTAATATCAAAAACGCGTAGGTTATATGATCGTCGTTGGTCGTATACGATTCGCGAACGAATTATTTAAAAAGCTAATTGATTGAAAAAGAAGTAATTTATATCCTCGTCGTCATCAGACACTTCGATATCGATTTAAAAAAATTCCATCAAAACCATATACACTGAAAAACGCGTTAAGTTCTCTCTTTTTTATTATATACGTTTAAATTTTTACGATCGAATTTTTTTCCCACGCATACATTGAACACGGTTTTTTTCATTGTTTTTTGAATTACCACAGGTCGTCCTGAACGATTCGCCAATTACCTTCTAGAAAATCGTTCAGATTTAGTGTCTTTTAAACTGGCGCGCTCGCTCGTCCTAAATCGTGCCCCAAACGCTTTTTCCCCAGTTGTTTTAATCATTTCGAGTCTCGGTCGGTGATTTCCTTTCAGTACGAAAGAAACTAAACGCGGCGGCGGCACTGGTTTTTTTATTTTTAATTATAATTTTTACGAAATTTAAATATCAACACGCGCCCAGTCATCAGGTTAGTTAGGTGGGTGCACGCAATAAGGGTGTTATTTACTATAATTGTTATGTTTGTGCGTTTTTAGCGCAGACATGTGTATACGAATAAAATCGTATTTATATCATATACAAGTATACCTGTATAAACATTAAAATCGGTTGATCGATTCAAAACCAAATGGATGGAACACGTTCGGACGTAACTAAAAATAGTCGTAACCCTCGTCATATTTCGCAAATAATTCGAATTCGACGCCATCACTATTGCAACGTAACGTGTTATATATAATATAGAAATGACACGGACATAAAAATTAAACTTTCGAAAATGTAGCTCTCTCACTATCTAATTTTCGTTCAACCTACTGATGATCGTTTGTTTACGCCTATTTGTGTTACACGAAAAGTCGGAGGAACTCCAAAAAACAATTATATTTTATTCGCATTTTTAAAATAGTAACTACTAATTAATTGATAATAGTACATAGAAATTAAAAACACCGAAAATAATAAGTCAAAGATAACATAATCCAAGCCTTGAAACATGGTTATATTTATCGCACTCGAATTGTTTGTTATGATTGTATACATTTACTAATAATATATTATTTATGTGTATTATTATTATTATTATTATTATTATTATTATTGTTTATTAAAAATATGTTGTATGGAGTGTTCTATTACAATATATAATTATTGATTAATAATCATTGCTTGTTAAAAACTTTGACGTACCTAAGTTACATTACACATATAGATATAATATTACTTTTAAAATGTTTAATTTGACTTTCAAGCGTTATTCAAATATTGTATTTATTTAATATTAAAAATTTTAATCGTAAGTAGATAATATTTATTGAGTAGGACATAATATAATAATTGGTGTTTGTGAAATTAATAAAAAATTATTCAAATCTTTAAAAATCAATTCAAAATTTAATTATTATAATTATATTTAGATGGCATTGCAATTTATAGTTGTAATACTTGTATGTCGATAAAAAACAAAAATGTGTTCCTCTTAATATACTCGTATTATTACAATACGTCGCTGAAATAAGTGTGTGTAATAAATATTTAATCAATTTAAAGAAACGTATCATATTATCTAATAATGTGAGTCACGGATGCATAAAATTCCCCAAGGATACTATAATATAAACGTTTCTCTTACTCTGATTACAAACTGAAATAGAACGATTACAGTGCGAAGAAAGAATTCACTTTGTTTTGACTACTAGCGAATGTTACCAATTGCGTTTAATAATATCAATACATTTCTATTAAACAACAAATCGAATTCAAACACTGCAATTGAATTCATAATGTCGTGCTCGATTTCCAAAATAATAGTTATTTAAAACAGAAAAGAACTAGACAAATTTTTATTTTAATTATATTATATATGTATATGGCGAAATGGTTTACACGAATTGTGGCTAACATTAAGCATGCGGTTTACCGGACAATTACGAATTTAATATGCGGTTTACCAAATTTAAGTATATATTAAAATAACCAACAAACATTCCGTATTATTCATATAATTGAAGAGCGTATAAACACAATAGTCATTTTCGAAAATGTCTGCATGTGTCACACCATGTATCTATAAGAAATCTATAAATAACGTACCTTTATAAAAAATGTTTTGAACACGTACGTGTTGTAATATTATAAGTAATAATATGTGTTGTAATATGTATATTTACAACTAAATAACGTATACCTAAGTATGTGTATACCTTGGAAGTAAATATCTATTATATATACTATACATATTTTATATTTCGTAACAATAACAGTAATATAAACTTTAAACACATTTTTGGCAGACCGCATACTAAATGTTAGCCCGAATTGTATCGAACTTTAAGATTTGAGTAAATTCAGATACTATAAGATCCGGACAGCAAATTTAACCAAATTTAAATGATTCGACTTGTTGATTTGACTCGAAATGTTCGAGTTTAACACGGATCTTCTGAATTTACAATATTTTTTTTTTACATGCAGGATGAGACGTATATGTTTGTATTATACATGCGTATGTATGTAAATTTCCTAAAAAAAAAACCAGTTAGACTTCGTATATACGTCATGCCCGCATGTACTTACAAATTATGTGATAAAAAAACAATATCACTATATAATAATGATATTGTGAAACACGTTTACTTACATAGATAATAAACATAATGTGTAATGAGTTTTATTTTTCAAATAAAACGTGTAATTTCTAATAATACGTCATATCTGCATTTTATAACAGCGTCCAATCTTACTGGAATTAACTTTTATATAATTGAAAATCGTACAATATTATCCGAGATTGATTTCAATTTTTTTTCAAATGTATTTGTCAAACTTTTATATTGGTAATTATTATTTCAATGGTTCTATACATATAGAAAGCAATTATGAAAATGTTTACTGGGTAATTATACATTATACAGGTATGGGTTACCTACCTAATCTTTAGTTCGAATCTCGATTTCTAATTATTTTACAGTCAATGTACTGTTTACAATCGCTATTATTGTTTTAAATCATGTGTGCTACGCGCGATTGTTTACCGCGACGAAACGGTTTAAAAGGAAAATTTAATGAGTTAATAGGTTAGGTTAGGTGTTATACACTATATGTACGTGTATAAAATTATAACCAAACTTTTTAAAAAAAAATTGGTTTTACCTCGAAATAGTTGTTAAAAGTTAATTTCACCTGTTTGAATTTCGAAATTGTATACGATCATTATAATTGTTTGTATATTGTCTTTCCGATTTTAACGTCACCCATGTCCATTAGTTAATTTGTTGGTTTCATTTTTCGGTACTAGATACTCACGTTACAGTATACAGTTATAAAGTCCGACCTTCTACGCGTTTTTACCACGTAATTAAAATATTTAATACGAAAAAGAAATGTCAACGATGTGTAAAACGTGTTTCGAAATATACCGTGATCGTAATTTAAAAAATCGGACTTTCTTTATGACGTGTAACGTACACAAGATGTGTGTTTCACTTGTTCGGCATGACGTACTTTCTATGAGAAGGGTTTTGACAAAAATGAACAGGCACTTGTGAGAAGGCTTCATCAACCAACACGCCTAAACTTTATAGTGTGTATAAATATTAAACTAAATAACCGGTATCTGTTTCGTGTGTTTCGTGTAGTTATCGTTTTAAAATTATAACAAAACAAAATTAAATTCTTTTTCGTACAAATCGGATGTGCCGACAGTTTTGCCGGTTTTTTGCAATTTTTGGGTAGTTTTTCCTTTCGCTTAAGAAAATTTTACCGAGAAAATGGAAAACGATTCAAGTATAACGTACTTGATTGAACAAAATTTGCTGCGGAAAATTTCACAAACACAACTGAAAAAACACGTAATCTTCGCTCTGGTCTGAATTAAAAACATTGAACCAGTGTAGAACTGTACACAGATAATTGTTCATCTGTTCATTTTATAATTTGAGCGTGTATGTACAGGCGCCCAATAATATTCTTTTACCGGCCGACGAATACTTTAAATGCATCGTGTAATATATTACATTATGAAATGTGCTACGACAGTATAATTTAATGTTATTCGTCACGTAAATGTCCGTTTTGTTTTAAAAGACAGTTTGAAACATCTGAGAAAACATTAATTACGTTCATTAAAAAGAATATGTAGTGTTCAGGGACCTTTTGCATTTGCATTACTATTATTGTTGTCGTTGTTTTTTTTTTTCGTGTAATGATTATAGGCTTAAGGCGATTATATAACTCCCAATATACGCCGGTAATAATTGTTTACAAAACGTAACACTGACCGTCTCTATTTGCTGCGTTTCCTTCCACGATGTGCTGGATGAGCTCTTCCGAACGTTTCAATCGTCTTTCCATCAAGTCCATCCTCTGCACTAATTTTTCTATAGCTCCGAGTAAATACATATCGGTCTCTGAAACCTAAAATCAATCCGTCCTTCCGTTTAATGGCCAAGCCCACTGATGTTTGATGTTTACCCGTACACTTGCAGTAGGTAAATAGTCTAGGCAATTCACTTAATGTTAATCGTTTTACGCGAGTCCGGGACGCTAATGTAAAACACATAACCCGGCTAATACGATTTAAATACAGAACAGCGAAACGTTCAAATCATTTTCGATAATTAATACAGACACTAGTGCCTACAAATGTGTCATACTTCTTTATTCGGTCCATCTTTGTTTACGTCTACTCGGTCTCCGACCGTTTGTTGTCCCGGTCGATTGATCACGTAGCTGGTGGGCAATGCGACGGGCACGTTAATGACGTTGTCCCGCGTCGCCAAGTCTTCGATGGTCGTTAGACGATGGACGAAATCTAAAGACGACATAACAACATCGTTGACGACAAGTTTATCAACCGTTCTCACACATTCGGATTAACACGAACAAAAAAAAAAACCGTACATAATATATATTTAAAAAAATTATAAACATTTACGGACCTAAACGATAACGTAAAATATCGGGAGTGAAAAAAAAATACGCAACACGCGTAATATCGTACACGTTGTACCCGTAAATGTTGGTATCGACCACGAACTGGGAGACGTTTTTAACCGCTGGTTAAAAATACCGCACAGATAATCATGCGCTAAGCACGAAAATCTGCCCTAGTCGTAACGATCGGTTGATCATCGGTCGACTCACACTGACACTGCGATAACGGCGATGGAAGGTTTCGTTTATTAAACCCGTCAACGGGATTAGATATTTACCTGATCTACTCGAACGAACGACGCACGACAACGGTAGAACGACGAACACGACGACGGCGTACGCGCGAAGGGTCGCCCTCGACGAAGACATGTCTTGCGCGTTCGACTGGTGTACGCGACGTGAACGGCGAACGAAGAAAAGAACAAAACAAACGTTTCGGCCGCGCGCGTACGTATTTTAAATGACCGACGACGCGACGTGCGCGAACGGTGACGCCGCCGGTGGTGCGATCGCGAGAAGACGAACGGTCGAGGAACTAAATGTGTTATATACGCGTACGCGCCGGACGCGTTACCGACATTGCTGACCTAGAACCATTGGACCTTAACCGCGGTCGTCGCACGGCCGACCAGCAAAGTTGCGCGGACGTTGTAGACGAAATTGGGCCGAGGAGAAAACGCGTCGTCGTCGTCGTTCCCGAAGACGTCCTCCGTGTTGCCGGCCGCGGTTTTCTTTCGACGGGTTCGATGGTCAACCACACCGCGGCACGAAAACGTAAACGGCGAGCGGAAAGGAAAAAGAAAATTCTCCGTTTCGAATCCGATGGGAACCACTGGCCGAGTGAAAGTTTTAACCCGCGCGTTAAAACAAATGGACTGTGAAAAAAAAATTAAATAAATACGCGCAGCGTGAGGGCATCCTTTCTATATGTGTGTGTGTGTATATATATATATATATGTATATTTAACGTACGTCGTAGTGTCGCTCCGCGGCCGATTTTGACACCGTTCACAATTTGCATACATTAATAGTGTTATAATACATATACGCAAGTATGTTTTTTCTTCGTTCCGGTGACAAACGGGTTTAACCCGCGCGGCAGGAGAATTACAAATCAACACTATTACAGTTTTCCGTGTACGGTTTTACCGTGGTCCGTAGACATTCGTTAGGTTAGATTAGATTTGGTTAGGTAAGGTAGGGTTAACTATACATCCAAGACTATCGGAGGTGTTTTTCAAGAGCGCCGACTTGAGGTCCAGCTAAAACTACTGGACCGGGGGCACGACAGGCGATCGAAAATATTTTCGTGTATTTTTTTTTTTATGTTTTTTACGATTACATGTTCGCCGTACGGTTCAAAGGCAAAAATGAATGGTCTAGAAAATTGATCGCCTGTCGACTTCGAAAATTTGCCGGAAAAACTCACACCGCCGTCGACAGTCCGTAACCTAGTGTACACGATTCGAACGTGCGCTGGTGGTGTTCGATGTACGCGCGTGTAAACGGACGACGGTCATTTTATTTCGGCCGTGGATGAACAATTGACTATCGGAATAAGTCATCGTCTGACACGTGCGTCAAAAGTGCTACGGTCGTCGTAAATGATCGGAAAACCGTAATTGGAACGGAGCGAAACGATTGTGTCGATTATTATCCGATTTGTGCCGGTAGGATTCTGCGACTTGCCAAAGCGTGTAGAATTTGAATTCGTAGCAGTCTCCCGAAAATACCTCACTCTAGTTGCGCTTACGACGACATTTACGATAGTCTGAGCTTATATTCAACTGAGAAAAGGCTGAAAGAATGATATTATATCAAATCAAATCAAACACGACGACGCATTGTAGATTTTATAAAAAATATATTCGTATCGTATAAAAGACATATGTATAAATACATTCAAAAAAAAAAAAATGTACTTACACATTTACAGCATATCATAAACAATCGTATTTCGGTGTTATTATAGTACATATTAATGTTCGTAAGTTTGTTTTGGATGGCTTGTGTCTATTAAATATATTATATTAATTATAGGGACTGTAGTATTTTTATATAATCATAAAAAGTATAAAATACGGTTAATTTACCAACAATAATATTTCTCATTAAAAAAAATAAAGATATATATATATATATATATTAATATTACAATACAAAAAATGACTAAAGAATCAATAACATAAACGTATTATTTCGTATTAGAATACTTTTTTTCTCATACAAATTCGTATATAAAACATAATTAAAAATTAAGCATTTTCTATTGGATATCGCCCAGTTCGTGCAAAACACATAAATACAAAACAATAGGTCATTTTGAAGGAAAAGTTTACCAAATGTAACGGATTTATGCTTCATCCTGATAAAACTTAATACTTTCTCTTTAAAATGCAGTTTTACATTAGATTTCAAAAAAAATACAATATTTAATATTGGTATAAATCATACTTAGAAAATCAATGAATTTTAAATTTGGTGTGTTTTACACAGGCTGGGACAACATTTTAATGCACATTTCAATACTTGGTTGTTTTTCTGAGTCGTAAATTTCTAAGTCTAAATATTAGTAAACAGGACGGAATACTTTTTCACTTTCATCACAACTTAAATCATACACATATTATACAAAAAAAAAGATACATGTCAATTTATTCACATTAAAGAATCAAATATTGTGTTATCGTAATGTTTATACAATTTTATACTGGACGGCTCGTGTTATTTAATATTTAGTAAACTGGACGGAATACTTTTTCTTTTTGATCACAATACAAAACGTATAGGTAGTCTATAGTTACAAATTAAATTATATATAATTGTATATAATTTGAAAAAAAAAATGAAAATACACCTTGTCAATTTCCCTTAACCTATAATAGTGTCCGTACAACCACGAAAAATAAAAATAAAAATTAAGGGACTTTTAAATACAGTCATATAGGCACTAGGCAGTGTGGTGCATAATGTTTTTCGACATAATTTCTTATTAATACTTAATAAATTAAACGTTATTCATACATCATATAAAATTACCACCGGTGAATGGTCTCTGGACTAAGAGATCGAATAAGCAATATAAATAAAGATAAAAATAATAATAATAAAAATTTTAAATTAGGTACATAGGAAACATATCACATTGAGGTTTCTAGCGGTTGGCTATGTGATCTGGGTGGAGGAGAAGGTGCTTGATCCAAATTTGTTTCAAGTACTTCTGCACTACTATAAACTCCTCGACTACTTACATCTGTCCATATACCCATTGTAGATGCAAATGTCGAATTGTCTCTAAATCCTATATATCATTTTTATTCATTATCATTAATTTTATAATATGTTGGTAAAGAGTTTAAATTGTTTTCATGTCTTTTAAACAAAATTTACCTTTGTTCTTGTATGCTAAATCATACTCATTTTCAATGTGTATGGGATCATTGACATTATGTACTTCATATAAATCACTTTGTTCGTATTCATCAACTGATGAATTGAATTGTGACTTTATAATGGAATCGGAACTTCCATTGCCTTTGGTGGATATTGTGTTAAAACCACTGCTATTATCGATTATCTACAAATTTAAATTGGATAGTTATTATATTCAGTTGTTATTATTGTTTGATTCAAATACAATTTCTAAATACTACAAGATTGCAACAGTAGCATTTAATTTGATTAAAATAATTTTTACATACTGGTTTACGTCGGTAATTCAGTTCAGAAAATGCGGGCTGCGACAGGGATAATGATCGCAGCGATGTCAAGGACTGACGAATTGAATTTCTTCTATTTAGCCTTTGTACTTGTCTTTGCTTTGATTTGGTCCACCAGCAACATAACACAAACGTCACACAAATAAGGCAGCTAAACATTAATCCCGTAACAGCTATGTTGATTATATCGTCACGCCATTTCAATGGATTTATAACTACTTGAGGGTCTAATAATAGTAATAAAAATTAGCATCTTTTTTGTTTTTTTTTTTAAATTAACAAACGAAACTATAGTTGTTTACCCATTTCACAAATAAATGCGTTACGAGAGGCACAGTCTAAATTAGTATGTATTTTGTTAAAACCAAGAGCTGTACACTGACCAATGTAATCAATGTGTTGGACCCATATTAAACCATAATCGTAGATCTGTAATTGAAGTGTTCTCCTGATATTCGCATAATCACCAGTAATGAATGGCATAGAAGCATTCATCGTCTAAAATGATTTTCCATAAAAAACACTAAGTTCTCAACAGTATTGAGTATGTTACATACCGTGCAGAACGCCTTAGCTTCATAAAATGTCATTGGTACTGCAATGTACCCGAAGCAAGTATTAGAGGTCGGTATTAAAATCCAAGGCGGAGGACATTTTTCCGTTTCTAAAAGTGTTTTGTTTGAAGAATAATATGGGATGACATCGACAGGCATTAATGTTATATCATCTCTGTAGTCTTTGATACGTCCGTGTACAGCAATAGAATCATTAAAACCCCAATAATTGTGACGAGCATCAATAGAACCGTCAATAGAATACATGTAATCCCTGTAAGTAATAATGTAATGTTTAGTGAATCTAAATGATAACATACATTGTGCAATATATATCTTAACTAATAAATATATAATATAATATATTGTGTAATAAATATATATCTTTACTGTGATCTGTTGTTATTGGTCGCAGCTATGATTTCATAGTTATTCTCAGGATTATAAAATATATTGTGTATATAATATTGGCCATTTGATAGTGCCAATATTGTTCCTTTGTTCTGTGTGTTTGTTGCTTCATTCCTATAACACACCAATGATGTCGGAATAAAATAAAATTATCGTCTTCAAAATTCTATTATACTGTAAATATAAATTGTGATATTTTACCAATAAAATCCATTGTGTGAAGTTGACGATTGTAAAGGCAATCGGATTCCGTGAAAACCAGACATTTGCAGTATATAAAAACCAAGGTTGCTATACACATAGTTGAATGTGAAATTTGATATAACCTAATAACAGAAGTATTTGAGAAAAAAAATGATATTATTCAAAATATTACTAAATATTTACTTGTACGAGTTGAATGATGTTTTCATAAGGAGCGATATTATCTGAGAAAAAGTTACGATAAATGGTTATATGCTGTTGAGGAGCAACACGTATACCACTAATATTTAAAACTGGCAAATTTACATTTTCTGTAAATAAATTATTGTGGATGATTGCTTGCAAGGCAGTTGCGTATCCGCTCGAATCTGCTGTCACTTTGAGACCGCCTTGATTTTTCATAACAACGTTGTTCTAGAATTTATGAAAAATGTCAACTTGTAATAAAAATGGTCAACTATTAGCCACAATAGAAAACATTACTCACATGAAATTGTAAACTTTGAGTATTTTGCAATTGGAACTGGATAGGCATATCACATGTAGTAATGTTTGAATTGGGTATGTGCTGACAGTTGTTGATTATTTTGTTCCAAGCCACACTAATATGTGGGTTCACTTCACCAGCACATGCATAATTTATAGCACCCATAAAATTGTTGTTGATGACTGAATAGGAAATATTGTGTTCGGTGTTACGATCTAAAAGTAATCTATTAATATATTATACACTTAGTGATAGGATAATATACGTCATATACCAAAACCGATTGCAGCAATGGGAAGAGTTATAATTTCTGCAATGAATCCATAAATCCGTGAAGAAGCGGCTCGAGCAACAGCTTTTAAGCTAATGCTACCAATTGTAGATTTGATGAACCTCCTTCTTTGAGATTTTGGAGATTTTATCAGACGGACAATTTCAGAAGTCCTATTGTATAATATTCCATCATATATACCGACATAATCACTTTCATGTGCTAAATTTAACTGTAGTAATCTATAACATTATAATGATAATACATTAAGAACAGTACTAATTTTTAATAAACATTTCTAAATCACTAAATTTCATACCTTAAACCTAACGATTTTGATTCTAAATGACTACGGAAAATTTTGACACAAGATAGCGGTTGGTCACCATATTTGAAATGTATAATCATTCTTTCATAAACTATAACATCTTTGACAGGATCACACATGTCTAACAAACCAAATGTATCTCTAGGTAAATCCACAAATTTTAATACATCAAAAGAACTCTCTTCGTTTTCTTGGCCTTCTCCAGTTAGAGAAATTATGTTTATACCTATTCCAGTATTATTTTCAACACTGAAATATTAAGTTCATATACATATAACAATATTGATTTCTAAATATATTATAACAAACCAATTGGAAAAGAGATGAATGTTTTGATGCTTAAATGTAATAACAGATATTCCGTGAGATGCTGAATTTGTAACATTAATCGAGTTTAAGTAAGGAAACTTTCCAATCATCATGACGGCCGGAGATAATTCATCATGTAAAACTCCAGCACCATCAATTCTCACATATTGTAGTTGAGATTGTACATTTAGTTTTAATCCATGGTTCTTGTCATCATGCAAATATTCAGTATAATCATTCACTTCAAAATCATTATTAGCAAATCTATAAATGTAATATTTTTAAACTTATTAGTATAATAAAATAATTTTAGTTAAAAAACAAAAAAAAAATAGATATTATTTCGAATTTATTCTTGGTTGATAAAAATAACTAATTAATGATGAAACCTTTTTTTTTTTTTATTAAAAGAAGTTTTGTGCTATATACACATTAAACTTCAACAATTAAATAATTAACATAATATATAACAATAAACATTAAACAAAGGCTAATTATGACAATAATGATGAAACCTTTATACTCGTATTTTATAATTTGTAATTAGAAATTAATATTTGTATTGTTTTAACATGTTGAACTACCTAATGCCTCCCCAATGATGTTGATTTTTTGAAAGTATGCTCTCAGTACAGTATACAAATACAAATGATTCATCTTTCCAGTCACATGTTAAATATTCATCAGTAAAATTTAAAATTGGACATTCCATGAAATTGTTTTCATTTCCTAAAGTAAAAATATATTATAAGTACAAAAAATAATTTTTTTTAATTATGCAATAACTAGATTACCTGAACATCTAAAACGTTGTGGCCAACTTTGGGCAGCAACAATCATTTGACTTTCGTTATAATAATGTTTTTTCCATGTAAACCAATTGTTGAAGGTACTACTGTTCGAACCGATTTCTTTACATACTATTTTAGCATTGGCTTCAGTAAAGGATCGATCACAAGTCGGTAACCATTGCATTAGAGTACTATTCCATATCTCCAAAAACCCAAATACATTTGTAATTGAATCATCAAAATTTTTCACATGATTCAACCGAATAGTAGGCCTTAATGGATAATAATATAATATATTTAATTATACACAGTTTAAACTTTAGAAACAAAACAAATATTATACCTGGTTTTTAGATTGTGTGCATGAGGAAACATTACTTTATTAATGGGCTTAAATGTTATTTCACCACCAATATATCCTCGAGCAATTAAAGACCCAAGAACAAGGATACCAACATTGGGTGCAAATTCTATTGTGGTCCCAGGCAATATAGTCAAAGTTGCACCGGGCATAACAGTTATATCCGTTAAAACTATAAATGGGTTCTCTTGTGGAGTAATGGTCAATGATTCTGAAATTTTACCACCTAGTATTCCATTGGACACCCCCGGAAAATTATCCCAAGTCATCTAGAATTTAAAAAAATAGCAAGTCTGATATTATAATCATTTTAAAAACATACAAATGGTAGTTACTTACAGACAATGAGGCGTCAAATGAATCATCAATTAAAAATGGAGTGAAAACAGTAACTGCATTATTATTCCAATCATCAAAATCAAATATAAGATCTTTTATACGAATTGCATCCAGGGTTCCCCACCAGTTGTTTGCCATGTTTATTGCATTACTCGTCCTAGACGTATGCAAACCGGCAATTATATTATAGTTCATACTGTTACTAGACGACATTAAATTACGATCAATTTTAACATTTTGAATCCCATCAAATATGATCAAAGCAGAGATTGACTAAAACATGAAAAATAATTAATTATAGAAATGCAAACATTTAATGTGAAATCTACTTACTCCGGTTGTAAGTAATCTCGAATTACTTTTAAACATGTTTTCTCTGAACAATGCAAATACTGAACTCATAATTTCACATTGGCTTTTAATATTAAACATAACCATATACTCTCCAATATTAGAAGTTATTGAATTTTTCCAGATTAACATATACTTTTCCATACCCATAATCCTTATCAAACCATCTACAAAATATTTAATAAACGTGTAAAATAAAATATTAACAAATCACTTTAAATAAATTACCTTTACAAATGTTATTTTGTATAGTGTTGCGGGTGATATTTAATATTGCAAAGTGTCCACCAATATTCAATTTCAAATTATAATTATGAACTAATGTATTGTTGTCAATTATCACAATGTGCGTGGTGTTTTCATCATACGAATATAAATATGGTAATATCAGTTGGATGCCATCCTTTAGATTACGTTCGATTAAATTTCCAGTCAACTCCCATTTAAAAACATTTAATGAGTTTTGTGTGTCTCTGTAATATAATAATTTAAATTAAATTTGTAACTTTTTTTATTTTTAATCTAAATAATACTACTTTTTTTCTGTATGAATTAATAAAATGAATAAGAAAATTATTTTTGATACATAAATTATACAATTTTTTACCAAAATAAAAACAAGATCAACTTGTATATCAAAACTGAATGCAAGATAGATGTGCTTGGTCAACTTTGTAATTAGTCAATAATACATGACAGATTAAAAATGTAATTTATATGTATTAATAAATTAATAACTTTAAAGTCCATGTTTAATCATTTACAGTATAAATTTATAGTATAAATAAATCTATGAAAATAGCATAATAGCAATATAAAATGACAAAATGTGTAGGAATTTAATGGAATTTAATAACATCATGTTTATCAACAATGATGTTTTTCACAATTTCTAAATTCTATTTTTATTTTTTATCAAATTATAGCACTCAAACAAAATCATTAACACTGTTTTATAAAGTATGATTTTTTTAGTATAAATATTTCTATTAACATACTTGGAAAGATGATTAATAATTTTTCCATTATCTGCTATTATTGAATTATTGACAATTATATGAATATGAGATTTGTTAAACTGTCCTTTAAATGAATTTGAAAATGGCTCAATTTCACGGATTAGCAAGCCTTCGTTTTTATTGTAAGATATATCACAGTCATATAATTGTATTGTCTCATTTAAAGCTCGCAAATAATACTGGCCTTTTTTTGGTTTATTATATTTGTGACTTTCAGCACTCATAAATCTAAATATTCATTGTTAAACAAATATTATAAGAAAATTATACATTTTTCTATTAATAAATAAGAAAAAATATCTTACTCGCTATAGTAAGTAACAAATACTCCAATTTCATTGCTTTTAATAGCGGTTTTTGTTACAAATAATGTTGGTTCTGGTTGAACTAATAGTCCTTGACTTATTGTAGCTAAAAATATATTTTAATTAAGATACATGCATTCTTGAAAAAAATAATAAATTGAAATACCTGGTACACATGAAATAAGAATTACAATATTTCCTCGTGGATTTGATCCACTATTATAATTTAAAATTATACCATTAGAACTACTTTGAGTAGGGAAAATGCCAACATCTCGATTAGAACTCCACAAAATGTTATCATTAATTTTGTTACTATGAATATTACGAATTTCAACTTTTTCACTTGTATGATTATGAGGAATATTCAACATCTGAATTCCGATGACGTAATTGATCCTCGTACACTAAAATAATTTTAAAATATAGAAATTAATTTTACTGACATATTGTTGATAATATAGCAATGTGGCATAAATGATCATAAAAGTACATAATGTGACATATGTTAAGCCACATCAATCATTATTACTCAAATAGGTAATTGCCAGAATATTTAACATGCTCTTTCCCCAACACGAGCTCTTATTAGCTTAGTGGGGCATATAAGTTAATAATAATAATAAGATTACTTGAAATATTATTTTTGATTGTATTGGTTCTGTTAATTGTGAAGAGATTTGTTTAGTGATAATGTATCTAAACTCATTGGGTTTCAAGTCTATTTGCAAATTCGATTGATCGCTGGGCAATAATACAGGTTTATACTGATACGAACTTGATGCAAATGGTTTAAACCATCCTGCCAGTTCTCGTTGTTTATCGATACTAATCGAAACATCATGCTGGATACCAAATTTATTCCTTTCAATTTTACTGTCTGAAAATGAAAATATTGGTATATTTATTTTTTTCTAATAAATTATACACAATATTTACCTGTTATGGTCAAGCCAAGTTGTTTAAAAAATATCCCAGCTCCTTTATTACCACTAAACTCTGAATTTTGAATATAGGTCAAACTATTATACAAATCAGAATAAAGTACTTCTAATCCATTTCCAGCGTTATCTGTGATACGAACACCATCAAATGTATGCCTATTCAAATCTACTTGCAAGGCTACATAAACAAATAATTTATAATAGAATAATTAATTTGGTTAATAACTTTTTATAAAACATACCAGGTCCAAATTCATTAGTAATATAGTCAAAAAGTCCAGCTTTTTCTATTGTAATATATTGTAAATTGCATGAATCGGCCAACACACCCAATCTCAATCCTGTCCAACCAGGCTGTTCACATCGAAAAGCAACATCTTTTGAATGGTCACACAACTGTTCAGAGTCTATCACTTTTTCTACTTTACAATCCATCAATTGTGTGTCTTCGTCAGAACAAGTTACATTGCTGTAAATAAATATTCAATTATAATTGAACTACACAAAAACATAAGTAAAACTATTAAAAACAAATAACTGATGAGTTAATAACATACGTCAATAACACTGGTTCCGATGGATCAGCAATAGGTACATCTACTCTCCAATCGGCAGGATTTAAAATTAAGCCCATTTGTCGACAGACTAGTGCAGCATTTGCAATTGTCCAACCATAGTTACAAACTGATCCCCATATTTTTAACTCTTCAGAATATACCTATTTAAAAAATATATAATCAATGATAATACAAAATAATTAAAATAAACAATTTACATACATTAAGTCGGCCTTCGGAATTTGTTCTACCACCAACCAACCGCACATTATTAGGACTTGAAATTTCCACAGATTCATTAGCTACAGAATTTAAATGTTCTTGTAAAGTAAATTTAATATTTCCATAACCTCGACCTCGAGCTTCTAGTTTTCCGGCGACCATTATGCCCACACCAGGATTAAATCTAAATTATTTTCTATTTTAGATAACAAACAGTTATTTTAATATGAAAAAATGTAATTACTTCAAAGTAACATCAGGATAAATAATTAATTTCCCACTAGATGCCACATTAATATCTCTTGTAACAACATATTCACCACTGTACACGGTTTCTACGCCATCCACTTCTCCACCAAAATCATTTGATTCTTTATATAATTGGGTTATAACTGTCGAAACAGTCATTATTGATGTAGTACCAGGATTTGTAGGATGTAACAAGAAGGGAACAAATTCGATTTTAGCCAAATTATATCGGTCGCGTCTGTTAAAAATGTCATAAAAGATCAGAAATTAGAAAATATTAAAAAGTAAATATTAACTTACCTATGAAACAGCCTGTTTATGATAAAATGATCATTGGTATTTCCTAGCCAGTTATAAGTAGTATTCACTACAAGACTTTGATCTTCGAGTTGTACTCCTATTTCATAGTTAGACAATGGGTTTTCAATAATATTTCGGACAACAAGTACATTAGAAGAAGCAACTACAATTACAGCAGCCACTTTATTTCTTGAAACCAGTTTAAAAGGTTGAACTATTTTATTGTTTTTTAAATAATTCCATGTGAAAAGTAAATTATGTAACTGACTATAAGTACTCAATCCCAAATTAACCACATAACTTCCACTATTATCATAAAATTCGTTATATCGCAATAAAGCAGTTGTAGGAGATTCATTAAAATCTTCATCGAAATGTTCATTTCTAATTAATATACAACCATGTTCTTGTTTTTTAAATCGATTAAACTCCAAAATTGCATCCATGTTGAGCATTGGTTTTATAAGTACTGCCAACTTTTTATTATTAGAAAATTCATTATGTGATATAATTACATTAGTAGTGTTAGCTCGTCGTTCTATGCATGATTTTATTTCTAATGCATAAATGTTAAAACTAAAAACATTGCCTGTGACATTGATTTGTGATTTGCCATGACACCAGCCATCAATTAAAATTGTGTTATTAGTGATTTGTGAATACGTTAAAATTGTTTTCTGTGGTACGTTGCTAATACTTTTGTCTAACAGACGAACGGCTATTCCTGGTCCTGAATTGGACTTGATTAGAGAATATGTAACATTACGTACTCCACCATTATTGTTGGTTAAAATTCCAAATCCGTTATTGTGTATTATTTCTGAACCTAATACAGTAATATCAGCAGAACCATTGAAAACATTCACACCAGCATTTCCACTATTGTTGTGTACTGTAGAGTTGAATATAGAAACAGCACTATATAAATTTTCTACAAATAATCCAGAGCCAATATTATCAGATAGAATGCTTTCAGATATATTAAGACTATGCCATTTCACTATATAAAAATAAAAATTGATAATCAAAATATTCAAATGATCAATTGTTATCATTAATTTTACCAAAGCCTGATGTTACTCTGAGAAGACCAAACACATTTGTTCTAGCTGGTGCAGAAAATTGAATTAATATGTTGTTGCGACTTGACGTTATTGATTGTGGTACTGTAGTATTGTGTACAGAAATGGTAGCTAAAAGTCTAAAAATATGTATATATTTATATATTTGATGAATATAATTTATTATACAATAAATTTTAAGCTGATGTATTAAAATACCTATCAGGAGCTGATACTTCTCCATCATAAATATATATAAACGTATTATTATCTAGTTGATGAGAAAGAGTACGTTCAATGTTTACAGTTAATACTTGTCCAATTTTTGTAAATAAACTCTGAAATGAATAATAAATTGATTCATAAATAATAACATATCAAATAAGCCCATAAGTTGTAAAATACCTTGTAACAGTTAATTTGTTTAGCATTATAACTATTTTGTTGTACAGAAACAAGAACAGGAAATGTCTGACTAGTTGTTGTTGGGAGAGAACATAATTCATTTATATTACTCAAGAGATCATGATCGACATTGCCTTGAACCATATGTACGCCATCTCCTTTGTTATTTGACACTAGGGTTTTCATTAAGCTTAATTGACCAAATGATGAATTCATGAAAATACCATGTCCTATTGATGCATAAACATTAAAATAGGTTAACAATTTAAAAATGAAAACAAATTAAATTTTAAATTTTAAAATTTCAAAAACACATTTAGATATTGCTTTGAAACCCACTATATATATACTATTATATTTAATACTATTTTACAAACAATACCTCTATTGTTTTTTATAATACAGTCTTGTAAATCTAGTATAGAATCTGATGTTGTTATGTTGATTCCATTATAAGCTGAATGCAAAATCGACACATTTCTCAATAATGGTGGAACCCCATAAACTTCTATAACCGAAGTGGCTTTAAATTCAGCACCAACGCCAGCATATCTAAACACATGACAAAAATATTAAATACTAAACACTAAGTACTATTTAAAATAAGAGTATCTAACTATAATATTACATATTTCATAAAACAAATAAATTGTTTTTGAATGTATATAAACTTACGTTAGTATAACATGATTTAGTTCAGATAATGATACTGGTTGATAAAGAGTATTATGATGTATTAATGTTTTTTTGAATTGTGCTTTTTCAAATTTAAGACCTTTCCAATAACTTTTAACAGCAAAGCTGTTTTCATAATATGGCTGACATTCAATAGCAATATCTTGTTTGAGATCTAAAAATTAAGTATAAAATATACAATGTTTTTATTATTATTAAACACACACACATATTTATATATATTCATTTATACAAATTAATTTAATGTGGATGAATATTTAAAACAATATTGTGAGATAAAAAATGAGTCATTAAAGATGATGACTCATAGATTAAAAATATAACTGTTTCATTAGTCATTACAAATATTAAGCTTACCACAGCTGCCAGATCCTAATTTTTTATTTTCCCATCCTCTACAGCCAATCAAGTCATTTTCAGTTCCTTGACATTGTAAATTAGACAACATAAGACGATTGTGAAGACTGTCTATTTCAGGTTCCATCCAACGTAAAAATATTCCTCCGCGGTAACCCAAATGTCGACATGTTGTTTGGAGATCTGCACTGTTCCATCTATAAATAATTAAATTGATAAAGCTAAATTATTTAAAAAAACCAATATATATATATATATATACTTACTGTGTTGATGTACAAACTGATCTCCAAGCACCTTTATAGTATAATTGTAAACGTCCAGCTATTATACTAGGACCATCTACAAGTCTAATATTTGAAGAAAATTGATTTACACCATCATCTGAATTATCTACGTTAGCACTAGATGTCATTACAATTTTGTTATGTGCATCTCCCTACAAAATTTAAAAATATATTTATTTCAATGAAATAGTACACGATTTACTGTAAGTTTTTTAAAGCAGTGTATGATCAATAACAACCAAAATTATTAAGAGAAATGCTAATTATGATTATATTATTTTAAATAAATATTTCTATATGTACAGTAAGCCCTGTACAAACTATACATATTGTTATATTCGACACTTGTGTACATTTAATGTATAATCAAATGTAATAATAAAATATTCAATTTTTTTTATGTATCAAATATAGTTAACACAGTAAAAGTTGATAGATATGTACCTACTTATTTTGGCATTAATTCTAAATTTATATTCAATTGCACTTACTAATTAAAAATATAAATATATTAATTTAAAATAATATAACATTAATGCATTTCTGTTAAAAATTAGTCCAGTATTGAATGTTGATATGTATCAGTAAAGTGTACACTGCATTGGAAAATTAAAGGTTCGTAGATCGGATTACTATTATTACAGCCTTATTTATATATAGAATGGCTGGTCTTAAAATAAATATAGATATACATAAAATTTCAAAAACATCAAAACATATTACATTTGCAATGATTGATCCTTTCACAGTGATCCCTGTTTTTGGCGAAAATTTCAGTGTAACGCCTGGGTCTATGATTAGCTGACCGGTATCTTCAACAACAACATTGTTCAATATGAAGTAGGGACTTTGGTCGGCTCTTAACCGGTGATAATTTGTAACGATTCCTCCTTCCCATTGCGTATAGCCTTTGGTAAATTTGAGTTCATTAGGCCATGTGTAATCGCTGGCATATGCATGAAAAGCGAATGTCTGTATGAACTGAACCAAACACAGTAATTTCACCGTCGTCCGAGCCATTTCCGCTTGACTTCACGTCATTTGAACCAAGCACTTGAAACGCTCGTTCGACACCGTTTGGACACACTGACAAAAAAAAAATACAAGAAACAAAATTGTACTAAAATTAAACTCTACTGCCCTACGAAAGAAATATGCTAAATATTAAATTTTAAATCCTACACCCAACCTATTGTTGTGTATTTACGTACGGTACTATCACTGTTTGTGATGGTGTTAATAATCTTGTTATGGACGTTACGGGGCGGGGACGAATCGGATGTCGCAACAAGTGGAACGGAACAAAGACAGTGTATACAATAAGTGTATAATACGTTTTTTAAAACATCCCGAATTCCTGTTCGACCGTTAAATAATAAATTATACCGAATTTCGATGAGTTTTTATCACATTTTTATGGTAATGACTATAATGATTAACGACATACAAAACACATATAATAATATGATATGATCAAGTTCGATCACGTATTTACGATATTTACATCGAAGAAATATTTCTGCGTTCACCAAGGCCAAATAAAAGTATACCAGTCGATATTTTACCAGCTAACACGGGTTCTTAAAAAGGAGTTATATACTCTTACAAAATGTCGACAATTTTTCGTTTAATATACATGTACAAGGTATGACTATTAAATAACGAGACTATCAAATTAACGATAAGACGGGTACAGATAAGGAATAAAATTGGTATATTTATGAACTATGAATGTCATTACGTCAAACAATATCAGTTTAGTCGGCCTACGTTCGGTAGTTTATTTACGAGCGTCGGTTTTAAACGATCTTATTCGCATTGTACGTCGAAATTATGCCGAACGAAAAATTGAACAACGTATTAATTTAAAATTTCTAGAGAAACTCGGAAAATCTGCGATCGAAAGTTTTTGTTTGTTGACAAATAAATATGGAGATAATGTCATGACATGACCACGTTTTTTCGAGTGTCACAAACGATTTCGTGAGGGTCGTGAGGAAGTTGATGATTAAATGGCCATGTTGATCGTATTTTTCGATATAAAAAGTGTAATCATGGGGGGGGTCATGGGGTTCAACCCCCCCCCCCCATTGGCTGTATTGAAAGAAAAAATTACGACCAATTCGTATTATATTTGTAAAGAATGGGAATATTCATTGTCTCATCGTATAATTTACTTTTTTTTGTACCAAAACACTATTGATAAATTATAATTTACTAATTATATATAGTGGTAACTCATTGATTTTTTATTATCTATGTGGTTACTGGTCAACGTTTATTAATTATTATTATGTTTAGGTCTTAAAAGACTCAAAAGTTATTTGCGTAGTACAATGACAGAGGTACATCTTTTGAATTTGATTTACAAACAGAAAATATAGTTAAATTTATTAGTAAAGTGTATCTGTTTATTTGTTTTAGACCCGGTTTAATGGACTTACTATATTAGCAATTCATGGAGAGGTTCTCTTTTTTGATTGAGAAAAATTCACGGTTGAGAAAGTGATAGATGATCTCGCAAAAAAGCCAAGAAAGTTAAATTTTGTATTATAAAAATTAAAAATAATATTTTTTTTTTATTTTTTTTTTATTTATACAATCTATACAAATATAGTATAATAAGCATAATGGATAACATAGTAATAGAAAACAAAATTTAACAAAAGGGCTTGAGTGAAAAAGCCGCCCACTGGCGACACTCCGGCAAAAATAATACAAAATATTATATTATTATTTTTATATTGTAATTATTAAAAATAGTATTAAATTTCATAGCCAGGGGGTCGTGGGCCTAGAGCTCTACCACATACTTTTTTTTAGAAATTATCGAAAACCCCCCCATTGAAAATACCTGAAAACGCCACTGAGTGTAATAATGACTGAATGGGTACATCAAGGACAGACTATTAATCAACATTATTATCTACAAGTCTTGACAACACTCAGAGAACGAGTAAAAAGACAGCGACGTGAATTGTGGAAAAACGACTCTTGGTTCCAGTGTCAAGACAATGCGCCGGCTCATAATGTCTTATTTGTTAAATAGTTTCTGGCCAAAAATCGAACGCCAGTGTTACAACATCCCCCCCCCTTATTTGCCAAATAAAGATCTAATACGGATTCTAAATTAGAAAACGCATTAAAGGGAACACATTTTCAGTCAATGGAAGCTGTAAAAACAAAATCGACAGAGACATTGAAGACGTTGCGAGAAATGGATTTCCAACAATTGTTTCGACCAACAGAAAATACGGACGGAACCAAGTATTAAACGCGAAGAGGAGTGGTGGTGTATAGAAGTAGAAAAATGTTAAATTATTAAAAATTATTAATAAAATGTTTTTAGAGTGTTATTAAATCTTGTTATTTAATAGCCACGTCTCATAAACCATTTGAATTTTTAAAATCACGTGTAACATTTTCCGCCAAACTATTTCTCCTCTCGCTATTTAATATAAATTGAACTCATTACCTCGCTTGGGAACACACAGGCGAACGCAATACGGCATGTATTATTCCGATTTAAACCTTTCCGCTTTCGCAAAATTGTGAGCCTATATTTATTTTCCTGTTTGACTGTGATTTTTGTAGTCTGAAATATAACGGCAAATTGTTTGTACAAACATCTGACATGTAGAACTTTAAGCTCTTCATAATTAAAAGAGCCTTGCAATTCTTCTTAGCATGTTACATAACCATTCCATATTATTAAGTCATACTAAAAAATATAACATCAATATAATTGTTAGGTATGCAGTACTACAACCGCTGCTTATAACTGGCTTTGAATCACAAGCAATTTTTTACATAGTAACTGAATGCCTGATCCAAGCATTCAAAAGCACTCTAAATGATATACATGCAGCCAACGGAGATGCAGTAAAATGGATACAAAAATTGGACATTAATTTATTAGTTTCATCATACTACTAGTTTTTAATATCATTAGTTAATTTAATTTTTGTAATGTTTATTTAATTGTATTTATCTATTTATTGTTATTCTATGCTATGTTAATTGTTTAAAAATTATGATTTATGTTATATATTGTTGTTGCTCAAACTTGTCATTCAATATATATACATATTAGCAATAAAACAAATTTTGGGTAAATTGTAAGTTAAAAATAAAAAAAAAAATCACAAAAATTCTAAAATTTGATCATTTTAAATCAGTTTGTAATAGAAATCATTGTTAAACAGAGATATTCTGTGAGTAAAAATATAAAAAAAGTTGCTTTAAGTTATTACTTCTTGTTATCAATTAGTCTAACCATTCAATAGCAAACTGATCTTATACTCACTACCTCACTTACATATGAATTAATATATAATTACTAATTCATGCTACTGTCTATTGAATTCATACATGCCAAGTGAAATTTACAAAAATATTTTTTTAAAAAAACTTATAAACTCAAGGAACTTACTTCTTACAATAATCACAGTATTATAAAATGAATGACATGATACAACAAATATAGTATTATACACATGCCACAGACCTTATGCTAAAATCCATGGACCATAGGACACACACAACCATGGGCTTATTGTCTCGGAAGATCTTAGGGCCTTGTACACAGACACAGCACACATAATTACTTTTAAATTTAATTGAAAATAAACAATTCAATAATTTATCAGTTCTTTAATTAAACAGGCAAAAGAATATAACAGTAATACATTGAAGTACATAAATAATATTGTAGATTTTTAAAAAAAATAATATGGTGATCAATCTAAAATTGTGTCTCCTTCAACAATTTCTTTTAAACTTAAAACTTCCATGTGAGTAGTACCTTTTGTATCTGTTCTTATTAGTTCATCAATTTGTCTATAATTTCCAGGATCGATAAGCAGAATCTATATAATGACATTAAAAGTTAATCCATATATAAGTTTAATAATAGAACAAATATTATTATTTTTAGTACTAAAGTGATTTCTCCAGACTCCCAGGTTTCTGATTCTACCGATGATGCTAAAGCAACAAATTTTTCTTTCAATTTTTTTGCATCTTTGCTTGACGATTCAACTTTGAGCCTCATCATCGCTCTATCGATTGGAAGCACGGTTTTGATTAAACGTATAACTTCAAGAGCCTGTTAAATATTTGAACAATTTTACTAGCAATATCAGAGGAATGAAAAGCAATTAATTAATATTTACTTGTTGTTTGGAGTTTCGATTTGGTTTCACAGAATAATGTACATCTTTCATTGCTTTTTCTATCATGGTTACGGAATATGGTCGTTTGGTTTCTGGATTTACACACTTATCTAGAATACAGTCAATCTCACTTAATATTTAATATACATCCAGTCAAATTGTATTTTGTTTAATACCAGCAACAATGGTAGCAATATCTTTAAAAGATGCGTCCAATTGAGCTGATCTTTCTTTATCGGAAATCTGTAACTCTCCTTTCTCCAATATCACTTTACAAATATCGGTCAAGTTATCGGTGTCAAAAACCTTTTGTAAATCTTCCTTTTTTGCCACCTGGCCTTTAGACACATTAGTGAAAACCGAGTGCGTCTGCAATACCTCGTCAATATCTTTTTCACTGAGAACAGAAATACACACACACATATTTTAATCTTGGCATTGGTCTGGATTATACGCAGCAAAACCGGCTAAAAATCCCGTACATGCTATTCCTCCACGAAACCACTTTATTTTTATAGCACGCTATTTCGAATCGTTTACCGCCTTTTTTCATCCGCACTACTGCCACGTTCGTGAGCCGAATTTGATTAGTCGGAGTAAATATCTTCGACATGTTAGAAACCTGTTGTAATACGATTAAATTTTAATATTTTCAAAAGTTAAAAAAACCAAAAACGTAATTTTGAATATAATTTTAATCTTTTATCAATACTGATAAGATTATTTTTATTTATTAAATTTTTGTGATAATATCCAAAGAATTCTGCCTACTTGTAAAACATCACAAATAACGTGGTTTTTGTTTTTGTTTTTATATCAGTTACGCGATTTCACTGTTCAAAATTCAGACATTTAAATTAAGTGTTCTTCTTTGAGTCGAGTTCAAATAATTTAAATTAGATGGATCCTTTGAAATTGTCAATGTCATCTAAAATCGGAAAAACGAAAAAACCGTTCGATAAGAAAAAATGGCGAACCAAACAATATAGCAAGAAACAGAAATGTATTAAATATTAAATAATTAAAAGAAAACACTTATCCTTATAACAATATTTTTTTGTTTTCAAAATAGGTACTATATTTCAGATTTCTAGTTTTAATTTCCATGTTTTTCTTTTTTAGTACAAGATTGGGACGAACGTCGCAAAAAAGCTGTGATTCGTGACTATTACAAAGAGTTAAGCAATTCTGGTGTAGACAGACCGTTGGATACACTAATCAGTGTTGATCCAACTTTAAAACCAAAAAGGTAAAACATATATTTTATACAACTTACAAGACTTATATTAATATACATTTACTAGTATTTGTGTAGTTTTTTCTTCGTACAAAAATCAAAAAAAGAACGCATCAATCTTCATAAAATTTGAATGGTAAAATAAAATGATTAGTTTTTAAATTATTATATTTAGTAGGTACGACTTTATAGAGGAGAAAATATCCTTTATATGTTGTGGTACATACAAACATACATTAAAATCCATTCTATAACTACTAAAATGGAAAAGTGCCATTCTGCTCACTGGAAGAGTATATTCAATTTATTTAAAAGAATGTATCATTAGACAAATTTTGACACCATTTTCATTTATCTAAACGCAAGATTACTTAATATTATTTATGGTTCACATTAATATTAGAAATTTAATATATGAAAAACACTATTAAAAACATTATTTTTTATTCTTAGACTGAATCCACACAAAGAAGCACAAGAGCGTTACAAACGAATTCAAGAAGAAAAGAAAGCGAGGCATTTTGAAGCATCGAAAAAGAAAGAAGAAATTCGTCAAGCACTAGAAGAATATAAACAAAAGAAAAAGTATAAAAATAAAAAACTTATGAAAAAAACCAAAAAAGGTCAACCGGTTATGAAAGAAAGATTGGAATTATTACTGGAAAAAATACAAAATAGTGTTGTTAATACTTGATGGTACTTTTTATTGATATTCTGTTAATTTTTTAAATACAATCTGTGTGAATTATCAATATAATTTTTGGGTTATTTTATTCATTATTCCTCAAAAAACTGTCAAGTTTTGGAAAAAATAATTAATTTGGTCAATTAAAGTAATTAACAACTTTTCAGATACATTTATTCTCTAACTGTTTATAATTTGCTTTCGCCTTAATTTACACTATGAATTTAAAGTTTAAAAATTGAGTTGACAGTGTTTCTTTTTTTTCTGATAGTGTAGTTGTTTTCTATGATTAATGTTTTAAACTATATATATATATTATTAGAAATTCTAATGCAAATTTGTACTTTGAAAAAGCTATTTTTAAAGAAATATATTTATTTTAAGTATATAGAAATATAGTGTTTTATTTGATGAAAAAATACAATGCAATAGCAAAATAATGAAATGTATGTCTATAGTATTTTAATTTACAAATTTATTTTGTAACAAATTAAACCAAATAATTTTTAAATTACTCTTAATAAATTATAATGTTAACCATCAATGAACCAAAAACAAATAATTTAAAATCTTAATAATAGTGTTGTTATTTACAAAAAACTAAATATAACTAATGACAATTATAACCTAGACATTAAATTTTTTTCAATTGACATACATTCTTTAGTTTAACATAATAAGATCTTAAAATTAAATAACGTATAGAACACGTACGAAAATGATGACTTGTGAATGCATTAGAAATGTATATTGAATTTAACAAATATCCATGTTATTTAACATTAATAATATATCTGAACAAAGATAAATTTAGAATTTAGTTTATTTTGAACACATTTTAATTTGTAATTTGGGAAATAATCAAATTACTTTGATATAAAGAAAGTTGAATATCAAAACAAACAATTTCTTCATTTTTTATTTTGTAATCGCGTTCTAGCAATATTTTGAACACAATATATTTTTTTTTCAATGTGACTGAGTTTGTTACGATTAGTTAATGTTTAATAATGTAACAATGTCATAACATAATTAATGCATAGAAATGACAAAAAAAAATCTAACCTGTTCTAGTAGAACTGCCCCATTAAAATATGTATTTATCTTCCCAAACACATCAACAGTGAACATTGTCATATTTTTTTTTACAAGGCAACTATCTGAACTGAACGACTTATTTTATATAGATTATAATAAGATCCACGTATGTACATAATATACATGTTTGACCTTTTGGATAAAAAATAAATGTCCAACAAGTAAATTATAATATTTAATCATAAAATAATATATATCGTATATTAAACCAAATTGTGTTCATAAATTGTGATTTCTTTTCATTATTGTTATTATTACTATTATATTTTCTGATCAATATAAACTTCAATAGTTTTTAAAACATGTATACACAGTGTTTTTACATAAATAATATACTGTTGTCAATATTTAACTCAAGCATGTAAAACATAAATTAATGTTATTGTTTAACACAATAAACACATAACACCCTTATGTAAGGAAAATTATTTCTAAACAATATAATGAATCTAAAATGAATTTTAAACATCAAGTAAAAATACAAAAATAACAGTATGTAATTTTATTTTATACAGTCTTTATTTTGATAAATAAAATTATTTATCGTAAAGACGAATAAATTATATTCAAAATATCATAAAAACAGTTTGGATTGTGATATCCCTAAAAAAAAAAACAGTATATGAAAAAATTAGCCTACAATAATTATGCGGTTTTTACTATGTGTTAATGAGTTAAACCTCTGGTATGTGGTGACAAAACTTGGAGGTACAAAATTTGTATAAAGTGTACATAGTACTCATTTTATTACATAAAATACTTGTTATATACAAATTTTAACGTCTCCTAGGAAAATTATTGATATTTCTTCTCCTACGGTCAGTCTTTTGTGACCGTTCCATCTCCGCTAAGTGCTTGCGCCGCTGGTCTTCTTTTTCTGCAATCTGTTCAGTAGAGAGTGGAGACCAATAAAGAGTTGGACTAGTTTTAGTTTTCTTAAACAGCTCATCTAAACTCTTTGTCGGTATCTGTTCGGCAGTTTTAGATTTTGACTTCCTACGTTTGTCCAGAATATTCTTTTCATCTTTTTTCAATTTTTTATCCTTGATGACATGAGAATCATCGGTCATCTTTCGCTTAATGGATTTATCGTCTTTCTCACCATTTATATCTTCCAACTTGCCTCTATCCCATTCGCGTAAAATAATATTGTTATCTATCTGTGTTCTAAGTTTTTCTACTTTAGGATCTTTTTGTTTAATTAATCGATCTGGATGTGTTCCATTTAGGGCTTTGTGTAATTCTTCTTTGTCAGTAAAAACAACTCTTAAAAATTTAGGATTAGTCGATGGCCATTGTGATTCATTGAGTGCGTATACTGTTTCAATAGCTTGATCTTCGTTTTCATACTCAACAATACATTGAGATTTAATTGTATCTATCCAAAATCCATTGGAAACAATTTTCCCTGTTCTTTGTAATAAATCTCTTAGTTGACCGACAGTGAATGGCCTGACAAGGTTTGTAATACGAATTACACTAGTAGTTGCTATACGCTTAACAGATGATTTCTTTTTTGGTTCTACATTGACAATTTCTTCTACCAATGTCTTGTCAGATTTACTATCATCATTATCATCAATGTCTGGTTTTTCTTCATCTTCGGGTGCTTCATAATCAACAGCTTCATGATCAATTAACATGGTATCATTCATTTCCATAGTATCTTCAATGTATTGTTCTTCTTCCTCAGAATCTGTCCTTTGTATTTCTCCTTCTTCTGATCGATACTCACCATTGTCACCAAAAAAATCACCATTGGATTCTATAATTGTACCTAATGTAAAAGGACTTATCATAATAGGTGTCCTTGTTTTACAAGAACCCCATTTACGTTTAAAGTTTGAAGACAATGGTTTTGGTGTTTCAATTAAAGTATGTGTGTCATCTGATTTCAATTCTTTTTCAAAATCAATCTGTTTTGAATTATGTACATTTGATGATAGCAATGAATACGATTCTTCAACTGGTTTAATTTCTTCTTTGTCAACTAGTTTATGTCCTTCCTCATTAACTACTTTAGGTTCTTCATAAACTAATTTAATATGTTCTTCTTCAAAAACTGATTTAGATTCTTCTTCTTCAACTGGTTTAGGATCTTCGTCGTCAACTAAATCTGGAGATTCGACAGTTAATTGTACAACATCTTCCATTTGTTCTGAATCATTCATAACATCAACTTTATTTAATTCTTCATTAGCTATTATATTAATTGCAACAGCCTGCACATTTTCTTCTTCTAACGTTTCAGATGTATTTGATTCAATTACTACACTTTTTATAGATTCTGGTTCAACATCTTCCTTAATATTTTCACTTACAGCTACTGGAATATCAACATCTAAAGATATAGTTCCTACGACATCTGAAGACACAACTTCTGCAACATATACTTGTTGCTCTTCTAATGGAGATACTGTGATTTGTAATTCTTCAGCAGGAGGATGGACAACTGAAATATCTTCAGATGTAGTAAATTGTTTGATTGACTCTACCGCAATAATTATTGGTTCTTTAATGTCCTCTTGAATTTCATTTGCTTCAACTATAGCTTCACAAACTACTTCATCGATGGACTTATTATCAATAAATGTATTTTCTATATCAGGTTCTTCTTGTTCTTGGGTAGTTATAAATTCGGATGGTGTTTCACTGCTATCAACCTTAGCATTGTCAATTTGACTTGTACTGTCTTCTTTACACGGTGGTTCATTAGTAGGGATTATAACTTGCACTGAAAATGAAAAAAATATATTTTAGAACTTGAACCATACTCATATCAACTAAAAATTAGTTTTCAATTATTAATACATACATTTGTAAACATTTATATAATTTTTTTCATATTCATACATCGAATGATACTAATTTTTCTATTTAGTTAAAAAAATAATCATAAAAAATTCAAAATATTCATAATAAATGTTAGATATCTAATTATAATTGATATAAGAATAAAAACATTAGACAATATTGTACATTCCTCCAATTTACAAGTACCTAGTAAGTTTTAGAATTGGATTTAAAATGTATGAACTCTACAGTAAGTATTGGTAAGTAAGTATCAATATTTTACCTACAAAATTAATGTATGTTCCACTATTACATTCTTTAAAATAGGAGCATAAATAAATGTAATATTATCTGTATCTTCTATTTATACAAAATTGTTAATCATTAAATTAATATTTAATTCAAAAAATCAAAATTTTACTTCATCACATTAAATAACATTTACAAATATAATTTTTTTCTTTTTTGATTTCATATACAAAAATTTGTAATTAATATTTAAATGAATTAATTTCTTCATTCAAGAAAAACAAGTTTTACTTAAGCACTATGATAAATCAAAATAATCATAGCTTGTTTTAAATATAATTAAATTACATCAGAGAAATTTTAATTGTATTTAATTATTAACTTATTACTATACAATGAATATAAAAATTAAAATCAATAAAAAAAGCACATTTTTGGAAAATATGAACTACTTTATGGAGGTGTCTTCTGATTAGTGTTAAATACAAATTGTATTATTAGAATTAATTTGTGTCCCTATCATCAATTTTATACACATAATTAATATAATGTGAACACAACAAACATATTATCAAATAGAAATGAATAGATGTAATATTAAACTATTATAGAAATACTATTTTAAAACATTAAAAATATGTTTTTGTTAAGTTTTATATTTTATAATTAATAAATCATTTGAAATTATTGTCATTTGTAATGAAATATGTACTACTAAAATATATTTGATTGCTATTTATTAGATATTGAATTAATGCTATTTGATTAATGATAATGATATGGATAAAAATAATTTAAAAACAACTTATATATTAAGTAGTTAATATTTAATTTAATATAAATGTACTTATATTTTGCTATTTCAGTATTTCAATATTGAATACCTATTACTGAAATTGTAATAATATACCAGATCGAAGAATAATTTGATTAAAACTTTATAGAGGCCATGCAAATATGTAATGGTTCAATGAAAAACAACTGGTACATGGACTTTCATAATTATATTTATCAACACTTGATTAAACACATTAATTAAAAGTTGAACAGTTTAAATAGTTGGTATCCACTAAAATATAGACATATTTCTACTAATGTTGCTATTTGAATGAAATTCTATGTAACCAACAAGTACAATGAACATTATAAATCATGCTTAAAATATAATAGAAACCTCAAACAATGTGTACAAATTTAAGTAATTATTGTATAAGTATTAAATCTCTTAAAATACATTACCTTGTTCATTAGAATCAACTATGTTTTGTTCAGTTTCTTCAACTGCCATAGTACTGCCAAACTGTTCCAAATAGCTTGTAACACTACCATCCATAACAGATGAATTTGTTGAACAACTAGCAGCTTCTTTTTCTTTTCTCTTTTCTTCAGCTGCTTGCTCTCTCAATAAATCCTTAGGTGAACGTCTCAAACTAATTTTTAGCTTCTGAATATCACCATCCGATCCATTTGAACATTCAACTTTCCACATACCAGTGGTGTTCTCTTCACCACAATCATTAGCATCAGGCTTTGGAAGTTTTATCGTGAGCGCCACCTTCCTTTCAGCCTCATCTACACGGGTGCTGACTCGGGTTTTGGACGGTACATCTTCTGATGAAGTTTCAGATGTGGACGAATGACGTCTAGCGCGTCGCTTCGACGTCCGTTCACGTTTAGGTTTTCGACCGGTTCTTTTGCTCATTTTAAAATCTTATAACACTACGATTTACACGTTGCACAATCATATACATATGAGCACGAGAAGCATTATAAAAATTACCAATACTTATCTTAAAAATTTAAATGAAAAAAAAACACTGGCGGTACTTGGAATACTACAGCATAACGGTAAATTCGCGACTTTTATTTTACGGTGCAAAACTTACAAAATGATTTTTTTAAGGGTCGATCCATTTAATGCGTTGTTTTAATTCATAATTCAAATTATTTTTAAGACAAACGTGATGATGCGAATCAATAAGCATTAGACACCAAAATTTTGTTGTACTCGAAACGAAACGGCGGCCATTTTAATCGTTTATCAACACAAACACATTTCCTCGACATCAACTTTCTCTGTAATTTTTTTTTTTTCCCACATTCTCGCCAAACAGTTTTTAAAACGATTTTAGCTAAAATAATTATCTCAAAATGTTATTAGCGAGTAAATTTCTCGATTATTCCCAATTTAATTTTTTATTTCAATTTTTATTCGTATTTTCAATGGAATTTATTAACGCAAGCGTATCGCATGATGATGGATCGCGACGATTGGCTGCATTGTCACAATAACAGTTGATAACCATAATCTACCATATGATTGGTCATTAATAGTGATGTTTTGATTTGGAAATTTTTTCAATTTTTTTTTTTTTTTTTTTGACTCGTACGCTCATACTATACAATGTACCTGTTTTATTTTTAAAATTTAAATTTCGTACTACATAATATTTAGTATCTAGTATAGTTATATAAATCAGTAGGTTTACTTAAAGTATCAAATATTTTAATAGGATTATATGGATTATGATCAATTGTAGTTAACATTTAAGACTATGACTACGATAGAATAACAAACGTAACATTTTAAACAAGTAGGTAAATTATCATCGATATTGTACTCAAACACGTCTTGTCATGAAACATGAATATCTATAGTTGTTACAACATACTTGTCTATAATCAATCATATGTACTTATCTATATTATATTTATCATCGTACCTATTGCTGATTGATTTACTGACTTTCAAAATTTTCGACATTTCTTGTTTATCTGCATCATTATTCAAAGTTCAACAAATATTCTACACACTTACTACAACTACATATTATTTCTCCTGTGGCTGTATTTACTTCTGGAAATAAGGTTTTTTTTTTTTTTATTAAATCCCTATGTTATATTTAAACCAGACAAAATATATTTGAGTTTATTTTATATTTCAAACCAATTTATTAAATATTTTGTCAAATAATCAATGAAAATATTGAAACATATACTGTTTTAAATATTTTTACTTAATGCATGTTTTTATTTTCAAATGTATTTGACTTGTGGTTTACTTGTTAAGAACAGATAATTTCCTATATTCCATTATTCATTATTTTAATAATTATGTAATGTGATGCTTTTTGTTTTTATTATTAAGATTTTATACTGATTTTCATTTTTCAATTTATATTTTATTAATTTTTGTATCTGATAATCTATTAGTGTTCCCTTATGATTTTAATTTTCAATCTCATAGAATCAATTTCCTTATTTTCAGAAGTATGTTGGCCTAGCAAAAACTGTCGGTGGGTATCAAATAATTTAGGACTTCTGGACATAATTTAAACCATGAAATACAAAAACCATTTAGAAGCTTTATTAAAATTAATAAAGGAAAGAGCTCAAAATAAATTTTTTAATTCAAACAGCTCTCGAACTGAATTATATAACAGACTTGCTGAATATCGACCAGATTATGATAAAGTTGTCTCATGGTACGAACGTGTGACTGGTTTAGGCGAAGTTCGAGTAGCCCAAGATAGAGTGTTAGAATCTCAGAAACAATTTATGATTGCACAAGACAAAAGAAGAGACGTATCAGTAGAACTAAGAGCAATCCAAAACAAATTAAAAGACATTCGAAATGAATTGCTAAATACGTCTAGATCAGAAGATAGATATATTGAATTAGTAACCCAAGAACATGCTTTATTAAAACAAGAAAATTATATAATCGATCAGGTTAACTATAGTGAAAAGGAAGAACGAGATAGTTTTATATTACTTTCAACCACCCTAAAAGATAGTCACGATCGAGAAAGAATACAAGCTGAAAGAACCAAGTATGTATCTATTGTTGGCTCAATACTGGGCACTATTATAGGTATAATTGGAAGTACTATAATCAATGCATGGAAAATGAATGAGTTCAAAAGAATGGTATTTGATGCCAAAATAGATACACCAAATTCGTTAAAAAGTGACCAAATAAAAAATCTACTGTCACAAGTTCAAAAACAAAATAACATGTTGAAACAAGCACAATTGACATTAGATTCCAATAAGCATATAGAAGAGCCAAACTGGAAATATACTGATCGTGATGTTATTATTCTGACAACTATTAATTGTACTATAGTTGCTTTATCTGCTTATGTAATGTCTAAATTACTTTAAATATTTTATAAAAAAATGTTCATTATTGTTATTAATTTTTGATGCCTAATAAATCGTGTTTCCATTAAGTTTTGAATTTTTGCATTTTTATTAATAGTATTTTATAATTGGATGATGATATACATTACAAAAACATTTTTTTCGAATATGTTTTAAACAAATTATTAAATAGGTGTAGGAGTTTCTATGTTTTATTATAAATAGAAAAAATATTTAAAAAATCAACTTAAACTTATAATATCTTCTAGTACTTATTGTATTATTATCTATTGATGTATATGATCATACTCAATAATAATTGTATATAATATATATCAATAGTTAACTGTGTTTAAGAAAATATATGTAATTTTAAAATTTACCATATTTATAATGTTTAAGATTAATTCATTTTATTTTATTATTATCATTAAATTGACCCAACGATTATAAATAAATTATATGCATATTTTGTTATAATTGTTTTAAACTATTTTGATAATATTTATTTAGTGATATTTACTATATACATATATATAATTCAATTAGAAAATAAATAATCAATTTTTTATTTCAACATTATATATTTATCGCTTATACACTTACACAATTAATTAGTATGTTGTCTCTTAAAATAATTGTCGTCATGAAATTTTAACCAAGGAAGAAGCTTATTGGTTTTAGTATTTCACAATATTATGGAATGTGTTTGAATTATTTATTTTTTTATAACAGGCCTCACTTACAGAATAGTTTTTCTGCAAATAGTTTTAAAAAAAAAACTGCAACTTGATCATTTTTGATAAAAAATTGTTCAAAATCAATATTTCCCTTGCATTAATTTGTCATTTTGTTTGTATTAGAACAGTACAAACGAACAATATGTATATTTTCGATCTTTACAAAATATGAATGAGTTAAATTACAGATGTACCTACTCACATTCAACCAAAATTTGAATTCATAATATATTGGTTATACACATTCAAAAAAATAATAAGAAGAAGAACAAACCCGATCTCGCAACTTGAATTGAATTGCATAATTAATCGATGACGAATGTAATTTAAAATTATATAAACTATAAATATATTAGTGTGAGAAAATTGGTGCCAATTTAAAATTGTGCCTGCAACACATGAAGTAACGATAATCTTGCAATAGATGAATCTAAATTGGGTTATAGATAACGTGTATTGTGATTCTAATTTTTATCACGTCAACGAACGTTTCACTGTAATGGATTAACACACAAAAAACTTGGGTAGAGTTCTAAAGAAAAATTAACATTAAAATTAAAAATATCGATTTACGGGTTACCTGACCTACTTGCACGACTTGTAAATAAAATGTTTTATTTGTGACGGAAGTTTGAATTTTAAATAAGGACCCGAGTTCATTTTTGTCTAAAACCAAACCAAGACATTTGACTTGCGTGTTGGAAGGAACTGAATTCAACTACTTGAAGGCTGAGAATAAACGTAGTTTTTTTTATTGAGAGTGATATGTACCCGAATTTATCGGCGTTTGTTTTCATTTTTCCGTTTGCTGACCAAATATCAATTCAGTCTAGGCGATGTTGAAGGGCTTGAAATGCTACAGCAGAATCACTATTTGAGGATAGGATTGATGTGTAATCGGCTTAGGTAGCTAAAATAGTGTTTTCAGTTTGACGGATGTCTGACGTGAAGATGTTATAGTGATCCAGGGAGTGGTCACTCTGTTGGGTGTGAAAATGAAGGAGAAGAGGTTTACGAGGTAAGAACGGATTAACAGATAAAGAAATGTCGGGAAAGGTAATTTTAGCTTAAAAAGCATACTAAACCGAAAAAACAGGATGTGTTTATGTTTAAACATGACATAGTTCGTGGTTGTATTTAATTTGTACGGATATTTATTTTAATATTTCAAGTTATACAACCGTCGATATCAGTAGTGTAAATATATAATAATTACAGCCAACAACCAATGCGGTGGAGTCAAAAAGAGAATGATAATCGTCCCGAGCCTTAATTTTTTTTTTTGGTTACTCGTATTTTTACTCTATAAAACAAAGAAAAGAAACGGTAAACATTTGCCGTCTTAACAAAGTAGGTACATACTAACTTCATTTTCATGCAAACAATATATTTTGATAAATTACTAGTTGATAGCTTAAATTGTTCGTTCATGCCGCCCTTCACAACACAGAAAATATTGTGCAACAAAAATTTTGTTTATCATAAAATCATAACAATATTACAACCATATGTTTCTCTTTCTCTCTCTCTCTCATATATATATATATATACATATTGTATATATTAAGGCATTGTATTTGACCTCGCCGCGAGCCTTTTGTCCGGAGACGACTATATTATACATCGAATCCAGGCGCCGGCGCGATAGCACCGGAAAAAGCGCTGACCCGCGGATTTTGGCGGAACGTCGTCGAAAGCGCTGTATAAAATAATGTTGTTAGTCCGAAAAGTCTAACGCAAGTCATTGTCGAAAATTAAATTTCACAAAAATATCCGAATAACGTAATACGGATATGTAACGAATACCGTCGTGTTTAATAATGATACACGCACGTTCTTCCCGTCGGGATGCATCTCGGTAGAAGACGTGCAGCAACGGTTACTGCGGTAGAAACATCCGCACCAAAACCCCGAAAGAAAAATCAATAAACACACCGTCCCTTACTCGAGATTCGCGTGCATAGTCCGTAGTACCTGTCCGCACTTGTTCGCGACATTCCGCCGCGTTCGATTGTTTAATGTCCACCGCGTAAATTCTCCGCTCGTGTGTTGTACGGTTAAATTTCAGACCAATATAATCATATCGTGGGTAATTGCCACAAACGTCTGCATCGGTTTCTCGTTAAATATATCGACTCGTATCGGCTATTGTTTCGGCAATATAATTAGTGTCTCACCTTCCGCAATGGAATTCAAATTCGATATAAAAGATCTAGCCGAAGAGGAAATCGTCAAAATCGATCATTCCCTAACGCCGTCTGGCTGCGAAGAAGACGAAAAGTACGACCGAATCACACATCCGTCCCCGTACACGTAATACTAATACCGAGACGGTTGTTTACCTATTATCTTTACAGCTTACAAAGACGGATCGCCATGATCATTGACGAAATGGGTAAAGCATCTGCTCGAGCACAGGATTTAAAAATGCCCATAACTACGGCTGAGAAATTGTCGAAATCTGATCATATCATATACGTGTTGTCGGAACAGACGGGCGATGAGTGTGTTTTTCATTATTATACGCCGTTGCGCGAATATATTTAAATACAATTCGCCTGCGATTTGCATATTGTATAATGAACATATTTTCAGAACATTTGTTGTTGTCGGAATTCTGAAAATGGGATGGAAAAAATTATACCTTTTTGACAGAAAAGGTTCACGTACCGAAGCTATGGTGTATTGTTTACTAGACTTTTACATTCACGAGACTAGACAACGTCAAGGATATGGAAATAAACTATTTGAGCACATGTTGAAAGTATTGAAACTATAACGTTGTTATTCTGTTGATACTTTTTTTAAAAATATGATACTTATTGAATACGTTTAAACTGTTTTTAGGACAATGAGTTGGAGGCGAAACAATTAGCTATCGATAGACCTTCAAAAAAAATGTTACAATTTATGCAAAAACATTATTCACTTAAGAAATTAGTTGATCAAGGAAATAATTTCGTCATCTTTGAAGAGTTTTTTGATACGCCTGGTAATATACTACAGTCCAAGTGTGCTTTATTCCCCCTATAACAATTTTAATTTATTGATATTAAATTTCTTTTAAATCCTCATATTAAATATTTAAATTAAAAATTAAACCTACACAGTTATAATTTTAAATAATTTTTAGATAATAACTTTAAACAATTTTTTTTAAACGAGTGAGTTGGTTACCATTAATTAGGTATAGTTATTCCTAATAGTAATACATATTTCTATAAATAAATACAAATATATCTATCAAAATTAAAACCTTTTTTTCTTTATTATTTTAGGATTGACACAACTGAAAGATAAATTTGACAAGTAAGTTATTTTTGATTTTGAAATTAAAAACAAATGTAGATAGGTTGGTAAATTATTTTTTATATATCTTTAAATAACTATCAATAATAGCATTTAAATAGTTTACTGCATGTACACATTTGTTAATTAACTAATTATTATAAATTAAAATGGTATTTATTTTATGTTACAGTACAAATGGATATAGAAATAAAATAACATATGGACGCCATGCTGCTAATAAACATATTGACTCCATGTCTGACGTAAGAGTGATATTATATCATTGTTTATTTTTTATTTTAAATTGTATTATTGGTTTTATTTTACTAAATTGTATTATTAAATTTTAGATATTACATGGGATCGGTAGTGCAACACGATTAAATGACAAATATGTTGCTAATGCTGATATGTGAGTAATATTTTTTTAGTGTGTCATAATTTTTATTTTACTATTACTATTATTAATTAAACTTAATTATTGTCTTTATTTGTGAAACAGTATCAATAATAAATTCAAGGACAACAAACCAAATCTTGTCACAGTTCTTCCCTCAGAAAAATATGTAAATGATCCTGTTCATGGAAAGAAAGGTGCTCCACCCAAATTGGATCTCAAATTTCATCATTCTCATTTGTGGTAAAAAACCAAAAAAAAAAAAGAAAAGCGTTCCATTATAAACTATCAAATATTGTTATGAAATAAATTATTGCTTTTTTAACAGTCTTATACATTTTTAACATAAATTAAAGAGCTTTTTAAATTTTTTTTATGACATTTTTTTACAAATTAAATATGGATATATTGAATACATAATATAGGACTATATTAAATTAATATTATATCAATTATGATTAAACAGAGTTACTAATAGTCTAGGTATCCCTATTACACCATTATTATAACAATTTAGTTTAATTAGTTACTTTTGTAGGTACTTTCTTTTTGTAAAGTACTAAACCGTAAGTTCACTTTATAATTTTTTTTTTTGTGGTTGTATAATTATTTAATTAATATTAAACCATAATATTTACTCATTAATTTAAAAAAACATTCCATTTATGATAATTGTTTAATATTTATTTACGTATCTGTGATTTATTTTTTATCCTGTTAATTAATTACATTTATTTTCATATGACCTACCTATTACTGTATATGAGTTGTATGGTAAATTATATTGATTTTTGTTTTCCATAAATTAGTATCATGATATTATAAACTAGGTTACCTACTTACCTTTTTCCATATTTAGGTGTTGTACTTTTTATTTGTGACAAGTATGTTATTTCTAAATAATTACCTACATTTACATAGTAGTATAATATAATTATTGATTTAAACAATTGTGAATATTTTGCACCAATCACAGTTATATTGAGTTTGTTATAAGTTTTAAATATGTATTATTAGATTACACATTATATATAAATATAATTATTATTAATGCTTATTGATTATTACAAATATTATTTATATTATCATTTGTGTATTTATGATTTTTTGATTCAAAATAAAAAAAAAATTATTAATATTAGTTAAAACTGTTATATTAAAATATAACATTTTTTTTTATTAATTAAAAATTAAAAACAAAAACATATTGTTAATATTCAATACATTGTAATAAATGATCCTAGATTATTGAATTCTATGGAGAGCAGTGATTTTCAATATGGGGAATAGGGCATATAGTCTTAATTTACAATTTACATAGAAAAACTAGGATCAAATATACCTACGTATAATATATATATATATATATATAATTTAACATGCCCCTTATTGATATAAAAATATATGGTTAAATAGGTATTGATTTAATGTCAAGTTCTTGTCAATAATAACAACTTAACAAACGATTCAATTTCGGTTTTTATTGAGTCACGCGTTGAATTATGTACATGAGCAGGTAGTTAGATAATAGGTATACAAAAAAGGAACACTTTGTCATTGAAATAAATAATATATGTAGTGGGTATACAATAAGAACCTTGTACTTATTATACTAAATTGTGTGTAGGCTGTCACCATTATTACAATATATCTACATACATATAGTTTGTAGTTCTTGTACTTATTAACTATATAAACATAGTACTTATATATATATATATATATATATTATATTCTAGTAAAATTGTGTTTTATAAATAAATAAATTATTATTATTTTCTAGAATTAATTACCTAATATCTAACTGCTAATTTGAAATAATGTCTGGGTTCACAATGGTGTTCAATAATGTTTAATTCTCATGAAAGATATATCATTTTAGTCTAAGATAATTTATAGATATTAGATATAAAATATTAGAATATGACATTCTATTATATCATAGTGGCCTTGTAATAAAATTCCAAGGCCAATAAGTTTTAAAATACTTTATCATTTATATTTGTAATATGACATGGTTAAGGTTAATTCGTGTAGGTTTTATACATTTTATAATCTAGAAAAATAAACATTATTTTACTAACAAATTAGCCAGAATTCAAAATTTATAATTTTTAAAAATCAAATTATGTTTATATATAGATAGTGTTCAAATTTCAAATTTTTAATAAATAACTAAAGACATCTTTTGATTTTTAAATTACAAAAAATGTATTATTTTCAAAATATATAAAAAAATTAAAGTAACTAAAATATATTATGTAAAAAATCGACTAAAAATTATACTGAGTTGCCACTAAGTTTTCGATAAAAAAAAACCCCCACCTAATTAATAGGCTTAAAAATATATATTTTATTTTGACTATAGTTAGTACCTACCAGATAGTTATCTAATAATTACAATTGAAATATATATTCAATTACTGATTTCTCACTTACAGTTATTGTTATTGTTATATACAAAATAAATTATGAATAAATAATGAAAATAAAATCGTTAACAATTTTCATTATTGTAATAAGTACCTATAATAATAGGTATAGACATTCGATGATAGGATAATATAATCACTAATTAGGTTTGTGTTTTAAGTAATGTTTTAAGTAAATAAGTATTGTGTACATCCTATATAAGGCTATTGATGATTTTCAATTCGTTAAAAAATCCCGTCATTCGATATGACTGAAATCGTTGAAATCTTTGGTCCTTGACTGTAGAACCTGTTTCGGCGATGTTTTCCGTCTCGTAGAAGTAACGTGATGCGTGTACCTACTTGAAAATCGTATAATTTTGCACGCGTCGTTCGATCGGTTGCTGAGTACGGATTTAAATACCATAAATTACATTTTAATACTTGAGAAATACATCAAGCACGAGTGAATATAATAAATTACATATCTGAATAATACATAATTCATCACGGTTATAACTAATATCGAACTTGGAACAACGTAGACGTACAAGTTGTGTCTCCGATATGTAAAAATCGGCTGATTTCAAAACTACCGCGCGGGGGGAAATAGCCTACGCAGTGTAGCCAATCAAAACCAGCAGTCGGTGTCACCACCACGATACTCACCGTTTATCGCATTTTAAATTATTTCTTATCACGGTAAGCGTGTGTAACGGTAAAATCGGTGAACGGAACGCAGGGAAATGTCCATAGTGTGCAACTATTGTGTAATGTTTAGACAGTCCACTTACCCCGTCCATAACGATACGAATTAATATTTTATTGTCACGCGGTCCGTTATATCCGTTCTCGTTCGTAAAATCTACGGATTCTCTTTCCACTCTGCTGCGTACAGTTAGTTTTCCCGACCTTTTGTCCGTCCGACCGAGAAAATCGCGTTCCGTCGTCGCCGCCACCGCCCGCCACAGTTTGTAAACGTCGTGGTGCACGCGTTTTTTCGACCTCGTTCGTCCAATTTAACAACAGTTTTCATCAATTGCCGCCGCCAAACAACGTCATGGAGTTTCAATACGACCTGCGCCAAATCGCCCGCGATCAGATCGTCAAAATCGACAATTCGCTACTGCCCGTCGGCTACCAAAATCCGGATGATTCAGAGTTAGTACATCAACCATAGTTATTCAATACGTGCTCCTGCTGCCTTGTATAATAAAATTAATTTTATTTACTGACCGGCGGATAACACCGACCTAACATACATGTCATTCCCCAGAGAAAATCATCCCGCGATCTTGTAATTGTTTTCATTTTTTCCCCTATTCATGTCATCTTCATATGCATACCGTTTATCGGTGAGGTTTAGTACCTTTGTCGTACATTGTATGTGTATATTTTTGCGTGTGCATGTTTTGCTGAAAACGTGTGTTCTATCTTATATCATCGTTCATATAATATGCCTAAGTAGTATAATAATGAAATACGATAATCTGTTAAATTGTGAAATCTCTTTATGTAAAATAATTATATACAGGTAGGTAGGCCTTATTTCAATTTCTTTCTTTTTGCCATAGACCATAGGAATAAATTATGATTCTTTATGTTAAACATGAATACCTATATGACTTGTATTATCAAAACTTTTTTTGTTTTAGTTTCATGGCCTACTTATGAGTGTAAAAAACATTAGTTTTCTTTATATTATATTTTGGTTGGTGCATATTCTAATTAATTATTATTTAAACTTACTCATACTAATTGTAAAATCATTGAGTATTAAAAGTGTTTATATTATTAGACAGTCATGTAAAACTTTCCATAAATATTTCTATTTATAATTTTTGTTTAATATTGTCTTATGTGAAATGATATTGGACATACTTGGAGTTTGTCAAGCCTCTATACATTATAGTTGTATCTATAATCTATTTATTAACAATTGCCCATAAATTATAAATAGTTTACACCTTATTAAATTCATTTTAAAATATTAAATTACCTAAAGTAGTTCCTCCTGATGATGACAATATAGTTGTTGAAATAATTATATGCAGTTAAAGTGTATAATATTTTGTGATTTTAGGCTTATAAATTAAAGTATAAAACAGTCACAAGTGCTCTATTATATTTTATTAAATTACCTAAAGTTTAATTGATGTTTTGTAGTATTCTTTCAAATTTACAAATTCAGTCAACATTTTAACAAAGTATGTAAAAGCACAGTTATAGTTTTAATATTTATTCAATTTTAATAAATATTTCCCAAAATTGATTTATTAAATATAGGTATGTAGTAGAATTCTATAAGTATTTATTTAATCAATTATAAAAATTACAAGGGTAAAATAATAAAATTATTGAAACTAATCGGATTTATTTAAATTTAAATATGTAAATTCTTTTATTTCGGTACCTACTTGCTAGTTATTCAATTTTTACTTTTTGTCATTTATATATTGATTTTACATTGAGAAAAAACTTCTTTCAATACTGCCTTAAAGTTATACATAATTTATGGTCGAATTTATGGTCATGAATTACATTAGAGCTATTGCTGTCATAGTTATACTATTAAATTAATAAGTTTCTACCTCCCATTTGACCACATGAAGTTTAGAAGTATTTTATTCATCTATTCAGATGGTATAATGTTCAAAAATAGTATAGCTTTGAGAATAAATTCAAATGTATGGCATGCTTCTTTTAAATTATTGTATGGTATTATAGACCAAAATTATATATGTAGTTGACCTTTTAGATATAATTAATGGTTTTATCATTTATAGTTGTTTTGCCTGTTATATTTATTTTTGTTTATATAAATGTTTACCTTATAAATAACGCTAATTAAGAATTTATTCTAAAAAATGTTTATTGTTTTTATAGATTGCAAACAATTATTTCTAACATTGTGGATAAAATGGGACAAGCTTCAGGTATTGCTCAGGAGTTAAGATCTCCAATTACTTCAGCTGAAAAACTGATGCGTTCAGGATCATATACTTTATTTAATGACTGAAGAAATTTCACAGGGGTAATTTAAATTATATCAAATAATATGAACATATATTTTTTTGGTAAAATCATTTGTATTTTAGACATTTTGTTGTGGTTGGTTTGTTAAAAATGGGCTGGAAAAAGCTGTATTTGTATAATAAAAAGGGATCTCAAACAGAAGCAATGGTTTATTGTCTACTCGATTTTTATATTCATGAGACTAGACAACGTCATGGCTATGGAATAAAACTCATGGAATACATGTTAAAAGTATTTAAATGATGTTATATGCATTTTGATGTACATTTTATTATATTTTTATTTTTCAACAATGTATTAGGATAATCAAATTCAAGCAAGACAATTGGCCGTCGACCAACCTACAAATAAACTTTTGCAATTTTTGTGGAAATATTTTAATTTATCAAAATTAGTTAACCAAGGAAATAATTTTGTTATTTTTGAACAATTTTTCGAAAACGATGGTATGTCAATTTTAATGTTATTAGAAGACATTTTATGAATATTCATTTATTATCATTTTATTGATTTTTTTTTTTTGTAAATAAGGTGATGCTGAAAAGAAATCTGGTATTGATCGGTAAGAGCACGATTTTGTCGTTATTATAACAAATTTATACAAATACATTTTATTTATAGCTCAAGTGGATACAAGAGTCAAGCGACTTTTGGACGTCATGGTGCTGCTAGACAACAAGATTGCATGGCTAACGTATTTACCTTTGTTCTTAATTTTTTTCTTCGAATTTTATGTCGTTTTTTTTAAATGTATTCCACTGTATTTTTATAGATATTGTATGGAGGACAAGCCCAAAAAGATCATATTAATTATGAAAACAGGTAAAAAAAAATCGATTGAATACTTTTTAAAATTTTATTTACATTTAAACAAAATTGCTGTTTTTATTTCTGTTATTAGTGTTGAACAACAAAAAGAAATTAAACAGCAACAGGAGCAGCAGAAAATTGAACAACATCATTATGTTGAAGTACAACAGCATCATGTCTCAGATGAAAGCGATGGTCATAAATCGAACTTTTCTCATCCGAAATTAGATATCAAGAATTTCCACACCCAATTATGGTAATCTAAGTTAAATTTACTTAACTTGGCCTAATCTCTAACAGGTGACAGCTATTTATTTGTTAGAAATTATTATTTTTTACTGTATTTTATTAACTCGCAACAATATTATTCACTTATGTATTATTATAAAATTATGAAATAAAAGTAGTAGTCAGTAAAAAAAAAAAAATTATGTAATAAATAACATTTACATTCTTATATATTTTACTCTATGATCATTCTCTGTAAGCAAAATACTAAAATATTAACCACATAATTAAAGTTAATTCGACATAACTAATTTATTTTAAATTTATTTTATTTCATATTATAGTTTTAACCAAGGTTATTTAAATAATAGTAACACTTTATCATAATATAATAACATTGTCTAATCGTTATAAATAATATAAATGTTTTTTGTGATTTGTCAAAAAAAAAAAAAAAAAATGGTGTCATCATGATATATGTCCAAACTTTATATTTATTGTTTAACTTTTGAAGGCTGTAAATGTATTTTATATGAATAATAACACTTTGTACGTCAAATGATATTGAATAAATTTTATATTTACAACATAGTCAAATATATAATATTATATTTTTTAAATTGAAACTATTAATCACAACTCAAACACTATTAAGATTGTTATAAGATTTCTTGTTTTTTTACAAGCGTTATAATATAAAATTTATTGTATCTTTTATACTAATGTTCCTAGATAATGTTTTTTTTTTTTTTGCAACATTTATTTTATTTGTAAAGTTACTAAAATATGTTATGAGACTTTATTGACCTTATAACATTCTTTCAACTTAAAATAAAACATAGTTTACTTAATTGCTAAATAATTTATATTTAATATATAATTTCTGTATAAAATTACATATTGTGGTTCTTTTTTGTATTTTAGGCAATTATTTTCTAATAAGTATATTAATATATTTATTATGTACAATTTTAAGAGGATGCTACACACGCATGTATTATCATATTCTATCTATCTGACAGTATAGCAAAATCACTGCTACAAAGCTTTAAATTTGTAGTGTTTGGATTGAATTTTAAAGTTTAAATAGAATACTAATATTAATATTTTCGAAACATTGTGTCTACACTTCTCGTTTTGAAGCGACCAGTTTTTGTAGGCGGTGGACAGGTCATGCCAAACCAATTTCCTCACTGTATCAACCACCTGTTTTGCATTCCGATTTAATACACAGCACAGTGTGTTAATGTGCGGATCAAATATGTCACATCACACCATGCCCACGTCATCTACCGAGTAAAAACAATAAATTTTTAATTATTTGTATACGTCCGCTGTCAATACTAGAATGATGTCGCTCCTATCAGCGTTGGTTATTAGAACAAAAGTGTGCTACAATGCCATACCCATGCGCAGAAACTGGCTGCCCAAATCGCTCTTAAACATAATTAAAGTATATCTACATACATTGATTATATGATTTTGCAATGTTGTCCATTAGATATAGTCTGAAGCAATAAATGCAAATTGTGACATCTTCCTAAGACAAAAAAATAGTATACCTCTATAAGTTTTTTTATCCAAAAAACGAGAGTGACTCAAAATGTTATTTATTATTGTTGTTTATGCTTTTATATACAGTGTTACAACTGAACATTAACCTGGATTTTTAAAAAAATACTCGTCTGATTCGCTGTGTTATAATTTTTCTCTTGGATTTCTATAATGTAATGCAATTCATTTTTATTAAGTGAATATGTGAAAAGGCAACTTTAATGCTAACACATATGTTGAAAATTGATAGTCAAAGATTTGTACTTATAATCATAGTTGTATATTGCAAAGCATTCGGTTAATTCAACTCTAAAATTTAAAACCTTACTCCAGTGACATTACTCTGTATGAAATAATTAGTACCTAAAATTGACTGTAGTTGATTAATTTTTTAAACACTTAATAATGCTCGTTAGTTGATACTTGTTATTCATATTATTGCCAAAACATTATGTACTCTAAAAAAATGTTTCTGTTACCAGTACCAATGACGTTTTGTTTTTTGTTTTGAATGTATGTTAAAAAGGGAAAATATTTGTATTTCACTTTAATTTCATAAGTCTTCATTTATATTATGTTAATTCAGATTAATCTAGTCAGTCATTTCAAATAATTTACATTCAACATGTTTCCCTTACAACATATTGATGGTACGTAAAATAAAGAATTGCAAGTTGTACTTCAAACCGATTTGCTTTTTTTTTTAGATTAGCATTAAACATAATAAATAAAAGATGCATTCTTATTTTTATTGCAATTGTGCAATCCATTTTTATTAAATGTAACAAGTAGGTATTACATTTTTTTTACTGATAACGAGTCATTTGTAAGTCTACAGAAAAGATTATTTTAATATTACTAATACATAAATAAATAAAATTCATTAATACATTTTAATAAATAATATAACAAATTAACAAATTCGAGGAAATATTTAAACAGTCTTAACATTTTTCAAAAATGTACAGTATGGTTTATAATTCTAATGTTTATGATTACTTTTAAATTCACACATGATATTCTCCGCCTTCCAATTTATCATCTGACACGTAGAAAACAATATTTTCGGCTGTACTTTGATCAATCCAAATTACAGACATTCCTAATGATATTAAATATCCTAATACCCCACCAGCAATCACGTCCAACAAATAATGGCGTCTTAAGAGTATTCTACTAAATGCCATGGCTACTGCCCAAATATATATAAACTGTACCAGAAATGCATTTAAAGGATATAATGTCGAGAAATAAAATGCGATGAAAAATGCTCGTGATACGTGTCCTGACGGAAAGGAGTAGATGTCGGGTCCAATTGTAACCCATTGATCGTTCTTATTACCCACTGGTCGACGACGACGAACGAACGCTTTTACAACAGCCACAGCAAAAATGTCAATGAATATCCCTAAATATCATAAAAAAGTAATTGTATTTTATTTTACTTGTAGATATGTAGGATGAAAAATTTTATTAAAACATACTATTATTCATTCATATTGGGATGAATACAATAGGTTTGAAAATGTATTAAGAAAATAAAATTGAAATGAAGTAGTTTTAGATAAAGCAGGCGGTGTGTATTATAAATATTGTGAAATGAGAAAATAATAAAAATCCAAGTCTTATGTGACAAATAATTACCAATTGACTTACCAATAAGAAAGTTTACTTGCATTTGAAACATGGACTTTGACCAAGCGACCCAAATGAACGTTGTCCAACTAGCCAGCCATGTAATTCCATGGCACAAATACTTGAATTATACAATTAAAATGTTACTAACTGATCACGACACATATTTTTCTAATATTACTTTACCTCCAAGCCCTTGTAATAAGTGGAAAATCGTTGAATGGGCAAAATCTTGTTAAATGTGTTGCATATGAACGAAGTTAGTATTGCGTCCATGTCCAAGACACGTTTAACCGGCGACGGGATGATCTGTTTTTGTGACATCTTGTCGTCTGACTATTTCAATAATATATCAAAATTCTAAAATTTAATAATCGAATTTTGATTAGACAACAGATATTTCATATAATAAACAACAAAACAATTACTCAATTTTGTCTATTATCCATGAACCATAGAATACTACTTTAATTATAATACAGATAAAATTTAATTTACAATGACAAATCTGTGAAACTGTTGTCAGTGATGTGCACTTCCGAATAAGTCATTAATGGAGTAATCTATAAGTTAAATAAATGTCATAGATAAGAAACTCGTGATACGAATCTGGAGTAACCCACGGCACAGATTCATCTAATCTGTGCCCACGGTGTAGAGAAGAATTCTTTACATTGAATACTGACTATATGAACCAAACCTAACTATTCACATTGTCTGTGGAGTAACCGTGGTCGTAGTTGTTACTGGTTACCGACAACTGATCAACGCGACGATGATTACGAGAATGTTTAATTCGGGTTTTTATCAATTATTACCGACTCGTAGAATCGCGTCAAAAGTTAAATCATTTGACAAGTTTCTTCACTATAATCGAGTCTGTCGTTCTATACGATTTTGATAATTACTGTCCACACGAGAAAATGGATGACGAATGTGAATCGTACAAACTGTGGAGGATCAGAAAAACTGTCATGCAGGTATTGTAAAAAATCAACAACAATCATAATATATCGAAATGTTAATAATGTTTCAAATAGAATACACAACGTAATCGTGTGTCGTCTTCTGTTATTATAAGTATAGATTTTATATATTCTATGCCGAATGATCAACTATTTGTTAGTTGCCAGGCCTGCCTGTAAATCAAAAATCGATATTTCAGAAAGTCCGTTTTAAAATGACAGTTTGAATTTAAATTATGTTGTGTCAAAAATTTGCCACATCAAGAATACTTTTGCAACATTAGGACCCAGGCATCTAGCAATCATTCCATAAACTAACTGTTAATACAACATTTTTTTAAATTGAAATTTGTATTTTAGCTTTGTCACGATAGAGGCTATTTAGTCACACAAGATGAATTGGATCAAACATTGGAGCAATTTAAAGAACAATTTGGAGATAAGCCGAGGTATGATAACATTTTAAGATCATAAAGATGTCAATTAAATGTAAATGTGTCTTGATTTTTAAACATCTTAAATACATTTTTTAACAGCGAAAAAAGACCTAGTCGCAGTGATTTAATTGTCCTCGTAGCACATAATGACGACCCCACAGGTACGACTAGTCATATATAGTGGTGAATAATTTAATAACTTGTGTTTTATTTTAGACCAAATGTTTGTGTTTTTCCCTGAAGAACCGAAAATCGGTATAAAAACTATAAAAACTTACTGTCAAAGAATGCAAGAAGAAACCATTACTAGAGCAATTATTGTTGTTCAACAAGGGATGACTCCTAGTGCAAAACAAGTATGTATATATAATTATAAAGCGTTTGTGTGTAAAATGGTTTGAAATGTCATTTCTGCACTATTATTATTTATATATATTTACTATTATAGTTTATGTGTATAATCAATGTTTGTAGAATTTTCTCAATAATAGCTTAAAAGTACATGATATGGTTGAGAACATGATTTTGCCATATTACTAGTTCGATGGGTGGCAACAGTGTAAATGCAGGAATCATGTCCTTTTTAATTCTTTTTAAATTCTTTTTTTAGTTCCTTTTATCATGTCCTTTTAAAAAGCATTTTTTCAAAAGTTCTGTATAAGTAATATATACCTAATATAATTTCACATTTATTTGTTTTGTTTTATATAGTCTTTAGTTGATATGGCTCCCAAATATATATTGGAACAGTTTTTGGAGTCTGAACTTCTAATTAATATAACCGAACATGAACTAGTACCTGAACATATTGTTTTGACACCAGACGAAAAACAAGAACTTTTGTGCAGATAGTATCCTTTTTAAAAATATTTCGTTTTCAATACAATTGAATTTATTAAATATGATATTTAAATCACCAGAGATGGAAAACGTTATTAAAAAAAACAAAACAAAAATGAAAATCTGAATAAATTATATATTTTATATAGTCACAAATTTAAACAAAAATAACAATGATTATTAATCGTTCTATGATTTATTTTTTAAGATTTTTTGAATGGTGATTATTATTTGGTTTGATCTTATTGACATGTATTCTAATTTCTAAATAAGTTTTGCCTTAGAACTAATATTATATTACTAATAACTTTTTATGCGTTTTATAAAATTTGGATGATTTATGCAATTCACTGAATGATAATAATTAATTTTTATGAATCATTTGAACTTCTTTGAAATATCCACTTTCTTGATAAGATATTTGTTTTATTTTAAATATTTTAATTGTAGGTAAATAACTTTTAAAAAAATGCTTAAAATTATACATAATACAAATAAATTATTAGTTATGATGGGCTTAGTTTAATCTATTTTGTTTTATTTTTAATTAAAATTTAAAGATATTTATATAATTAATATAAAAAACTATTCTTATTAGAACATTTATAGTTCTAAATAGTTTTTTTTTTTTATGAACTATGTTATTGACTGATAATGTATGGTATAATGTGTTTATTGATTGATGATGTCATAAATATAAAGTCAAGACGTTATATTAAAATTATTATTGCTAAAATATAAACTAATGTACAACTTTGCATATATTGCTGTTCACTTTGGCCATATTGACAAACCGCCGACAATGCAAATTTACTAAATAGAATTATACTTATATGATGTAAAAAAGCTAGGGAAAGAACTCTCCCCAGAAGCCTATTAGTAGAATGAATTATGTCAATAGATTAAAAAAACATTAAATTCTTTATGTAGAGGGTTCATTTTATTATGAGTGTAAATGTACGTTGTCAGCAGGTTCTACTGTTTCCTCAATACAATGTAATATTATGTTGTATTCAATATTAAGAAATTTGTTCATTAATTTGTACTTAGAAAATTTGAAATAGTAACTGTTTTATTAATATAATGTCATGACATCAAATAAAATAATAATTAAATTGTAAATTTACTTAATGTTTCATTTATACATAAACACATTTATACACAATTTTTCTTAACTACACAAAATTAGTAAACTGAAAGAAAACCAGCTTATGAGAATTCAAGTAGGCGATCCAGTATCTCGTTACTTTGGTTTAAAAAGAGGACAGGTAAGAATGGTTTGAATATGTATATAGGGGTCTTTTTTTTAGCCAGCAATTATCTGCCATGATATTAAACAAATTTTATTTTAGGGTTTTTTTTTATTCATTATCAAATCATTTAAAGAATACCTATTGATAATTTTTATTATATCCCTCCACTTCTTGTACCCGGATTAAATGTAAACGTTTAATTTTCAAATGACAGCCTATATTTTTTTTTACACTATTTTATAGAACTAATATTCTGTTTATTATGCATAATTATTACTATAGAAAATAAAACATAAATATAATATAAAATAATTATTCATTTAATATTTGGTGTATTTATATATATAAACTTATTTTATATTTATTTACTTTCTTTTCTTTTATAGGTAGTAAAAATAGTAAGGAACTCAGAGACTGCAGGACGTTACATCTCTTACAGATTAGTATGCTAAAGCCGATTATGAAAACGACATACATTTTTCACTTTTATTATAATTATAAAATATTAGTAAGATATTTAAATATTATTCGTTTTCATTATTTGATATAACTTCCCACAAAGACGTCAATTGTATAACCCTCCGGCAGTGTTTCGACAGCTAAACCCAACGAAGAATCGTAACACGGTAATCCATCCACTTTACCCGTTTTACTTATACTGTATGCAGCCAAAGCATTTGAAACACCTATTACATCTTCGTCTTCGAATTCATCATAGTTATTTACCAATGCCGGTAATGTTTGAACGGGCGGTTCATTGGTTTCCGCCTAAAACATATTTATTAAAAGTTTATGACAAAACATTCAGAATAATCAATGCACGTAAATGACTTGATCAGTAATCACAAAATGCACTCCAAATTCTGGCGCTTCTGAATGAATACGAAACAACGATAATAGTTCTTTGGTGACTGATTGTAATCGGTCTTTTGGATCAATTCGGAATCCAAGCGTAAAGCCTCCACTATATCCGTTAGTTTCTATCACTAGCACTTCACCGAATTTGGATTCTCTAATTTTTATCTGACAAGCAAATTAATGAATGTAGCAGTGTTATTAGATTAAACAAATATTGATAAAAATTAATTGTTTAACATACAGAATTTATTTGAATATACGGAAGCGATATATTGAATGTCTCATTGCTTTCTGCGTACCATATTAGTCGAATGTTTGTTATTAGAAACGTTCCTAAATTTCCCTGCAGGTTAAAAATATCGATTCACAGACCATATACATACCGAAGGTTTACATACCTGTTCACTAGACAAATTCCACACGCCGTTAACAGTCGAGTACATTTTCTCAAACATCAACAGCCTTAAATGGCCATTTTTCAATATTGCTCCTCTAAGTTTCAATTCTCTATATAATCTACTAGAATTATAAGCTCTGAAACATGACATACCCTCCATGTATATATAAAATATTGTAAGTGATTGTATTATGAAATAATTTGAAATATTTTTTAAGTGTCACATATTACTTGTAAACTCCGATAAATGATGTAAAATGTCTTGTATTGCCAGGTATCAAATTCGTGAAAACAAACTCGTATCTTAATCCGTTGTATCTGGCTTGAATGTAAATTGCTTCGGTTATTCCTTTTAACCTCTAAAACATAAGTTATTTGATTTTTTGTATAAGCACTTATAGGTACATTATTTTGAATATTTTACTGTCGCTTACAGAGTTTACAATTCTTGTAGAAATGTCCTGTATACAATTATAGCCGATTGCTGTAACAATAATATTAATTAAATATCTCTCGGAGTCAAACACGTGTTGAGTACATATATATCTCACACAAGCTTATTCTTGCCAAAGTCATAGAATGCCAAATCGCTCTCAAATTTGTAATAACAAGTACTCCTTTATCGCCACTGTTTCCTTTTGTGTCTTCGATAAATTCAAGGCGATCTATAATTTTTTCTCCGTTTTTCATTTTCATGGCTTTCCTTGAATTGTACATATAAAACCATTATCTTATGTACAAATTGTCTACGTACATATGTTTACAAATGTAAAGATTATAAATATATTTGCATAAAATCTCCCTAAACATAATTTAACGCGAGCGCATACTTTATACTCAAATCAAATTGGATTTCCTGATCCTCCCAATTCTCGAAAATCTCCATGATAATATATATTATACTGAATTACAAATCGGTTGTGTGTGACAACTGGCCAAACGAAAACAACGTAAACAATTTATGGTTTAAATTTAATTTTGTGAAGAACGACGACGATTTAGGTCTTAAATCCAATATTTTACGCAAAAACAATGTTACTATAACGTTATAATTTAAAATTTTACACAAATTTACATTTTGCGTGGCAAAAGGCGACGACATCATATGCTGACTATAGTTTCTGGTTGCCATGCGACACAATATATCAAACAAAGCGAGAATTGATTTGATGATGCCATAATATTGGTGTACGTAAACAATTTTTAATGAAGAATGAAAACGCGTTCTCAGAATTTTAATACGCGCTCAAACGATTAAATTTAAATAAACTCTTATAAAAACAATTTAAATATTTCAGTGTACATATAATATATGTACACTGAAATATATACATATATATACAAACATAATTTTTGTTAGATTAATAATATTACTATGCAATCAATCGATTTTAATTTAGGTACTTACAGTGTCTTTGTTTATCGCTTAATATTTAAACGTGTTTGTGAACTTTTCAGTGGAACAAATTATCTTTTTTGAGGAAATAAATAATTAGTTTTGGGTAAAAATAACTTGTTAACTATTCGACGAAACCGCGTATTGAAACGAACAGAGTTTTATGCAAAGCTATTCAATCAAATTTTCTCGACCAGACGTATTTTTACCGTCGTTTGAAATATAATGTTAAAAATACATAACCTAAAAACAAAATATTAAATAATTCATCAATGACTGGATTATACGTCTATGGATATTTAAACAATTTTAATTGTTCATATATTATTATTCGTTATTTTTTCCTAGTAAAATGTATCGTTTTTCTCTTTAAAAATATATAAGTACAAATTTTCAAAACAATACCATAATAATATCGTTTTCGGTCAAGCGACCAAAAGTCTACTTTTACCCAGAACACAGTCAAGCTTACACTATTGTTGTGAATAGCATAACTACCCTACCGATAATACGCTAACGACTTGGAAATTATATTTTCATTAGGTATCTTTATATGTATACGCATTTGCCTTTTTCAATTACACAAAACGCGTTCACGAATGCGCTATTAGAATAAATTCACTTAAATTTCATTAAGGCCGGTGACGTTTTTAAAGACTGATTACGGGCGACGATGAGAATGACATATCATCTCTCAGCCCTTTCCTCAGCTCTAGACCTATACAATTAGTTTTAACACATGTTACAGAGTTGTATGACTTAGTTAAAAAACAAATAAATATCTACCTGATATACCTGTAGAATACTACATACAGCCCAAGCTATAACACAAAGTTGCAGACTTTCAAGAGAGGAAAAAATCAAAGTAATCTAGATGCTGAATATTTTATCCTTCGTAAAAAGCAAATGTCTAGAAATAATGACACGTTTGGAGAGCCGATTAATAAAGGTGTTGATAAGCAAATTAAACAAAAACCTATCTCATTAGGAAGAGCCAAGAACCGCTGGGCAGACGAAGTCTAAAAAGACGTAGAGGAGAACGTGACTTTTAACATGACTATTGACGCGACATACGACAGAGAGAGAGAGAAAGACAAATGACAGTGATGGTTCTTAATAGACCGCGAGAAGTTGAGAAAAATGAAGAGTGTACCTATAAAACAACTTTTATAACAATAATTTATATATATACGTACTCCGTAAAGATCAAATTGGACATTTCATTGCGATTACAAAATATATAAAATTACTTGGTATATGATATTATAGTAATTAATGTATACAGTGTACATAAGTAACAAGGGTCATACAGTTTTCACGCCCTCCCGCCAATTCGAATAAATTTTCAAAAACTAAAAACAAAAATTGCAAGACATCACAATAACTATCGATTAGCGTATACACCCGCGTGGTTAAAACCGTAGATTTTATAATAGGTATGAATGTTCACATGCAGTTATATGCACGTAGGTAACCCGTAATCATCGGTTAAAGGTTGCAGTTTCCACCGCGGTCGTCGTAGTCATCTCGGTAAAATCCAAACTTGCCTATCGCATTCGTTACTGTCGTCAAGTCACCACGAGAAACGTCAAACGTTTCAGTCGAATTTCGTTTCTGAAAACTCTTAATACTGCAACAATTGCAATTATCGGAAGTTTTCGTCCGGTGCGTTATGACGAACGGACGTTTGCTAAGAAAAAAAAAATACAACGGGTTACGAAGGTTTTTCGAATAAACGTCGTAACGAAATGACTGCAACAGACGTCAAATCAGTAAGTGTGTGTAATTCATTAAAAATGCTCAAAGTCGAGACAAGGCCTCGTCCTCGTCGTTCCCACCCCAGAGAATTTAAGACTACAAATTAATACAATCACGTCTATAAACCCGTAGTGATTTGTCAATCAGTGACGGGTTTAGGAAGGTGCCCCCCCCAGAGGGCCATGCTCCCTTCCACCGCCCCAAATTCCTAAAAGAAAAAGAGGATATTGTGCCTATAACGATTTATATGTTTTTGTCATTACAGTAATTCATACACGATACGTCAAATTCAATTATTATCGTTAAATTCGTGTGCAGTATGTTGTTCTTTAAGGACGATCGCGACTTTTAGGTTTTTCTGTTTATAATTCTAATTCGGTCGATTTCTCATCGACGCCAACCACGAGCAGCCACGGCCATCGTTTCATTACGGTGATATCGTGATCGTGAGCGGACGTGGTCGTTGCATAATTTATTCGATCCAAATGTTTGTTTTACTTGGTCCTACAATTATCACAACGAAATACTTAATAACACCAACTGTGGTCTATAGTGATTCTATGGCACCATCATTCTGAAGTCTCTTAATATTACAGTAATAATATATACGATTAGTGGTGTATTCTCATCTTTTTTCTGTTGGTACAATTTTTTTTTAAAATAATGTTTCAAAAACTATTGGTGTATATCCTTTACGCAGACTAGCGCGATTTGACGGAGGTACCACGAGGACACACAACGGACAAAAATTGTCACATGTTTAAACTACAATTCGTAATCGTTTAGAAAACGAATCGAATGCGTGACTAATACGGATCTAAGTGTCTAATATAATACAAGATTACTCGATGTCGTATTTCACAGGTACGCCACTGTGTCGTCGTCTTTTTAAATTATATATCCGTATTTATCAATGTATCCGTGTATAATTGTAATGATATCGCGGGACACAGAAATGATATAAAAACCAAAAACTACTTAAAACTTATTATTGTTAATATTACTATTATTATTATTATTTTCACATTTAATACCATTAAGTGAGAACGTTTGACAGAATTGACTGCGTTAAACCGTCGACTTCGTCGAGCCGAACAATTTAAACATTAAACGCAACAGGCATACCGGTCGAGTGTGGGCTATTTATTATCGTACACATAATTTACGTACAAGTATGGTTTCATAAGTGCGGTACACCGTATTGTATTCGCGTGTGTCGTACTCGAACGACAAGGTACTCCGAAGTCGACGATCAGATTATTATTACGTTCTCGTCCTATCAACTGACAAACGCGTTCGTTTTCGACCGGATTCAATCGTCACCGTTTGTCGTCCTTCGTATATCGTAGCAAGTATATTTATATACATTGTGTTCATACAGTATACGCCGCTTAGTGGACTCGTTTTGGGAGCCGAGCATTTGAATCTATTAGGAAATACCCACGAATAAAAGGATATATACGTACCAAATCATTTTTGCCCGTTTTGTTCGCGAGTATTTACGTGCAACAGTCCTGTAACTCGGACGTCGTTTTCTCTTATCTTCGTGAACCGCTGTTTACAAAGTCCATTCATCTTTCTCTTCTTTACCGGCCCTTTTTCTTTTGCCGTCTGAACTCGTATTTGCCAGTGATGCATTTCCGATTTCTTGTCGACTTCTCAACGTCCTACAACGTAAACATTGAGAAACGTTCAACTTACAAGCTGCTTGTCGTCGACTCGTTTGAGACGGGTCGTCATACTTTTTAAGTACGTCCGATTTGTCTTCCAAACTGAAATCACGGCGTTTCCTCGTCCTAACACAGAAAACACTTTCACGATTACGCCGAACTAGTTTTGTATTTTTGTTATTTTTTCCAATTTCATACAATTTAATTGAACCCGTTAACCCCGGTGTAGTGAGCATCCCACTAAACGAATTTTTTTGCCTTGTGTTCGTATGTATGTGTTAATCGGGACTGGCCTGTTCGAGTCAATTCGCCGCGAGTCCGAAAAGCGGCGTCTACTGTATATTAAATTCCGGCGGAGGCGCAGACGGACAACACATCTCGGTTTATAGAAGAAGAACGTGATGTTTGAAATCGATACGATTTGTATTTACACCTCGCGACATATGAAATACGAACAGAAATCGATTTGATGTTTTTACACGCGTACGTATTATTATTATACCATACGCCCCCCCCCACGTCGAGTATTAACGAATTTCGATTTCGGCGACCGGCGGAATCCGTTTTTACCTGTTCGAGCCTACATGTATGCGCAGGTGGATTTTGTGTATACCAAACGGGTTTTGTATTTTTCTTCGTACGTCGTTCTCACGACGTGAAGAACGCGTCCGCCGCGTATTATTATCGTGCGCCCGTCTGTACACGGAGAAGCCGCTCGTAGTTGTTGTGAAATCAAAACTTATACTATTGATTATATAATCGTACAATATACGTACAAGATACGTACAATGACAATCGACGTCCGCGATCGTATGCCTGCAGGATGCGTATCAGTGGCGTATTTACGGTGCAGGAGGAGGAGGATTTAGGGATAGATCTGGAGAGGACTTGAGGTTTTCTTTTTATGTACATGCTATAGTAAAAGTATTTGAGTATATGTATATATATATATATACACCTTCTTGTGGTTATAAATTTATTAGAATAATTATTATAAAATTTTGTTTTAACAGGAAAAATTGACTCAACACGTTTTATTGTCGACACAATCTACTACTGATGTAACGACATTAATTTATCCAGTGGCTCTACCTAAATTAACTTCGCAGCGATAATGTCGGGGGGTAAGTATAACGGTGTCAGAGCACATATTAATCAATCACGTCCATTGGCAATGTACGTTCACAAAGCTGCGTATTTTTTTAAATTTAACGGTATCAATTGAATCATGTTTAATTGAATCAATAAGAAAATTGCCTAAGATCTGTTGGAAGATCTCATGATTCCTTTTGTATATCCGAAATGGAAACGAATACTATCCTAATGTATCGGTTCATCTGAAGAAGAAATTCATGCAAAATCATTAAAACACAACTGCGCAACATGGTGGATTGGACGATTTCATTTTATTCACGATTTTGTTCAACTTATAGATTGTGTTGTCGAATTTGTAGAAATAATAATTTTTTGGAATGATATCGAATTATTATTTCAAGCAAATAACTTAAAAAATGCAATCATGAAATTCGAATTTCTTGTATACATTTTGGTAGTATCTAAAATATTTGCGCTTGGGTTGCCGTTATCTAAAAAAAAAAATTCAAAATACAAATATTGATTTGAAAAAGCTGTTAGATTGACAGAAGATACATTAAAATAATTAGAATACCTCTGAATAAAGGCTGAAAAAAATTTAAGGATATTTTTCAAGATGTGTCAATATTAGCTAAAAAGTTCAGATGGTTTTACCAAGATTTACAAAACATAAAAACAAAATAAAAAAATTTCACTGCTTATAAAAGTTAAATACGCAATGAACGCTCTTCTAACATGCAATGATTTGTACCCAAATATTTTGAAGCTCTTACACATTCTGACCAACGTTACCTGTTTCGACAGCAACAGCTGAAAGCCATGATTACTGAAAGCCAAAACGTACTATCTCGGGTAAATATTTGTTAGTCACTCGACAAATATAATTCCAAGTTGTATGTGTCGTGTGTATGTGTATTTTGTTGTAGAAAAGACGTAACGGCCTTGTGACGTTTATCGATTCACGGAGGTTTATGATTTTCAGACGGACGGAATTATCGATGATTCCCGCGTACAAAAAACGAGAACCGAAGTTTAGAGTACATAGTTGGGTGGTCTTAAAAAAAAAAATGTGAGTTTTGTCGAACGGACGGATTTGTTTTCAAACGTCGCATATTGATTTGTGAAATGTAGTACATTGCGATTACAACACCCCCCCGTCGAACGTTTTCGTCACAAACACGTCACACCGACGGGGGGGGGGGACGTTATCCCCGCGAAAAATACGAAAAATCGCGACGACGACACGCGCCGTATGAATACGTGATTTTTTTTTTTTTTCAATTTTTCCTCCGACGCATAGGTGCAACAGGTGTTTTCCGTTTATTTATCAAACACGCTTGCGTGCGTGCCGCGGCGCGCGCGGTCTGTTATCTACACGGAAACCGCACAGAAACCGCGGGTGGCGGCGGCACGTCGTTTATCACGGAATTGGTGTACGTATCACGTAAATCGTTGTTGTTGTTGTTGTTGTTTTGTCTTTTTTTTTGTTCTCCCCGTACGTACGCATTGCACGTTATGATATTTGTACGAGGAAACGTTTTCGCCGAACGTGCGTGATGAGTTCGAACACGTTTAACCGTCGGGCAGGTACGCGCAGTACGAGCCTACCGGCCGGTCTTAAACGTGTGGCGGCGTGCGCTTGTTAATAAACGCGAGCGAGCGCGCGCGCGCGCGCGCATAGGCGATGCGGACGTTTTTTTCTTTTTTTTTTTCTCTCTAGTATCGTTGGTTTTTGTTTTGTTTTTTTGTTTTCCCGTTTTCGTGCAACATGAGGTAGGAATTTCTGAACGCGCGATGTTGTCCCAACCGAACGCCGCCAAAGGGATTTCCGAGACCATACATTCGGGACAGTTCATGGTCTCGAGTTTTGAGGCCGAAGCGCAAGACGACGAGTTTCAAGTGGCCGTACCCGTGTCCGAGGAAATATTGACACGGGCCGACATCAATAATTCGAAGACGTCGTTAAATAACCTCTTCCAATGCATGTCCTTCGCGTACAGGTAAACATCCATTCGCAACAGTAGTACGTCTTAGACAAACATAATACTCGCGAAATCAATAATGATTTTAATTCAGAATGAAGTACTGACGTGCTTTGAAGAATAATAACTCTAATGACAAGTACAAAACCAAACGTAGTATTATGCAACACACTTTTTATTATTATTGTTATTATGGGCATTAACTTACTTAATGGATATTGAGTCTACTCACACAAAACATATTGTTCGACACAAAATTCAATGTCCGCATGTTAGGTATACAATAGATTGAATACATTATTTTATTAAACTTATGAATCATAGTAGTTGTTTTAAATTATTAACACATAGGTACTTTAAATCACAAATATATTTTGCTCATTATTTACATACAAATACAATTTATTAGTTTTGAAATAATTTTGTTTAACAACAGTATATATTTGGTAGTTGGTGAGCATCTTTTATGAAAAATTAATTTAAACTGCCTACCGTATGTTTATTTACAGCTCTGACTAAAATCTGTATAATAAAATCCTATTGATTATAATTTTAATTGTTTAAATCATTGACTTACATAATATAAAATTTATACTTTAAATAAAAAGGTTTTATTTTTATCTAGCGCATTATGTTCTATATAATAATATGTTATACTTTTACTTTAATCATTATTGTTATCTTCTAATTTATAAATAAATGCATTTGTATTATGTCATAATAATGAATATACATAATAATTATTAATCAATTTTATTATACTCTACTATACTATTTGTATTGTTTTAATGTAGTAAATGTATTAATAACAGTAAAAATTTATTAAATCCCCAGTCCATTGCATGAAACCTAATCTTAATTAAAAATAAGTATATTCATTTTATTTGGTACATTATTTTTAATCATTAAAATACAGTATTCATTTATTTTCACCTATACATTTTTCCCTATGAAATTATCAGTTTATTAAGTATGTATTTTTATATTTATTATCCACAGTTTTTATTTGTGTTAATAAAAATCGTAATCTTTAAATTTCTTTTTTAATCAGCTTTTTAGCTGATAAAATAATAAACAGCCTTAATTATACTTTGTATCTATTAAATCCAATACGTTTGCTATTAATTAGTATTGAATTTAGTTTGTTATTTTAACATAATAAAATTGATTATATTTCAAATTGGTTTTTACATTTTAGACACAAATTAACTTCTCCTAAATGGAATCGTTTCAAAGGAGTTCGTTTAAGATGGAAAGACAAAATTCGTTTAAACAACTTAATATGGAGATGTTGGCATATGCAATGTGAGTTATTTTTGAGATTACATGTTTACGTAGAGGTTTATCACAATTTTTAATATTTAAATGACGGTTAAACGTTTTTTTATCTTACTCTCAATGTCCGATTATAAAGGTCTTAACATTTGACATTGCAGTCGTAGACAAACTCTCTATTATGTTAAATCCTTGGTAAGTGTGAAATAGTAAAATCCTTCACACTACGTGACTATTGTTATAGCTTATTGTATATTTTGTTTATAACTTTTATGTAAATGTAAAATTTTTAATGCAGTTTAATAATTAATTACTTGATGTATTCATCAAATAAAAATTAATTGAATAATATTTCTTAAAAATGTATTATGTTAAAAAATTATTATTTATTTTAAAAGCGCACCTAATTGTTTTTAATTTTTGGTGTTAGGCGTTTTTTATTTTTACTTCTTATAAAACATATTTGAACTTTTCAAATAACATTGGAGATTTATTTATTACATGATTTTATAAATTGAATTATTGGTGATTATAATATCTTGAGAATTGTTATTATATCTATTGCATGTTATTATTTTTGTGTATATTTAAGTTATAAAACATATAACATAATGTATAAGGTAGATTCAGTTAATTTTGTATTTTAATTATATTGAAAATATAATTTTTTTAAAAATTATACATAAATGGTCTTAATTATAAAGGCTAAGTATATAATTGTTGTTTATTATTATTAATTTAACTTTAAAATGTTTAATGCCAGTTAATGAAATATTATTTTTAATTTATTTGTAAATACTTATATATTTGTATACAATATAATATATTATAGTATAGTATTATAGTATACTATATGTATACTAATATATGTATCAATAACTCTAATAGTGATGCATGCATTTTAAATTAAAAATATTCATTATTGTTAATTCGATTTGTTAGAGAGTATATAGCATTGATGTCAGGTTTTCTACATTTTGTAGGAAAATAATGATAAATCAGTTCTTGATTAAATCACGCGAGAGAGAGAGAGAGAGAGTGAGAGAGAGAGAATATTTTTTATATCTAATACATGTGAAAAAATTAAAAAAACTAAAATTGCATATACTTATCTAACAAAAGACAACTTTTATTTAACATTAATTAGGATGTTATTTTAATTATGTAGTATTTGTATATATTTGTACAAAATGAAAAAATAATATTTTGTTAATCTTAAATACTGAGCATATTGAAAGTTGATTTATTTTAAATCAAATTTTAATTTAAAATAAAGAAAAATATATTCTATTAATAATTATCATTCACCACCACCTCAATAAAAGGCTTCTTTATTATATACCAATTTGTTTAGTTTGTGGGTGTTATTTCTGGTTTAATACTAATTAAATAGAAAAAGAGGTTATTTGAATTTTTTTTATTTTACAAAATACATTTTTGTCATTTTATTAAATTTAATACTATTATAATTTTTTTTATTGTTGTTCATAATAGTAGATATTGTAAAATGATTAAATTTATTGTATTTATCTATTAACAGTTATTAAGAAAAGTAATTACATGATCTGTCAATTTGCATCACCTGTAGAAATTGTAGATATTCATAAACAACCAGAGGTATTTAACATTTTTCATTCCCAATTATAAATACAAATTTAATGAATTTTATTTCCAGGCAGTCGTTTTGGAAGGAAAATACTGGAAAAGACGATTTAATGCTGTTACTGCTGAATACAAAAAATGGAGACTATTTTACCGAAGCTTATTACAAAATGGCTTCAAAGAAAGACAAAAATTAGTAATTATCTATTAATTGCATAAATATTTTAAAAACATATACATAGTTAATTATAATGATAGTAAAAAGGAACTATATAAATTTTATTTTTAAATTATTTTTTTATTAGTTGACAAGAGTTTGAACTTTTCATTAATAGATAAATTATTATATATCTATAAATCTTCCTGATTAATTAGTCGACATTCTTGCTAGTGTTTTACTATAAAAACAATATTATAATTATATAATATTTTAATTAAATATTATTTTACATTTTTCAAATTTAACTTTTATTAATTTATTACTTAATTTTTATTCTTTTATTACCTTTTTTATATTATTATGTATTCATCATTTCAACAAATATTGAATTATTTCTGTAATAATAGATAAAGACAAATATAAATATATATTTATGTAGATATATTTATTGTTAATTCCTATAGTTGATGTCAAATAAATTATTTGTTTATATTTGTTTTTACATGACAATCTATAAACTAGAATTTAAATTGTTATGAATTTAATTAAACTTGTTTTTAATAATCATAGGTATTATTTTTAATTGTCCTACCAATTTCTATAACATATAAATAAAAACAAATAAAAAAAAACCAATTAAACCAGTATTGAAACATTATGACAAAGCACTTAACAAACCTACTAATAAAAGTATTAATGTCATTAGATTTTAAACATGTAATGTAATATGTTTCTCTAAATATAAGAGATATAATAAAATTATTTAAATTTTTATTAATTTATCATTAAAGTCCATATGTGTAGTATACGAGTAACAGTATTATGATTTATCTAGTTACAATTATAATTACAAGTTTCAAATGAAAATCTCAATATGACAGTTTTTAGTTTAGTTTGTTATTGTCAAGTATTAAATCAGATCATAAAAAAGAAATAATTTGTATTAATATTGCATTGTTATATTTATATAATATTAATATGAGTACAATTATTTAGATTAATTAAAATGTGTTGAAAACATGAATTTTTATAGTTTAGTATTTTTTTTTTATTACAATTACATTTAAAATATTATGTTTTAGCTAAATGAATTCTTAGAATGGCAACAAAACAACAATAGTGACATACGAATTGATGATGATTATATGAATTTTATAAGCGATACGCTTTTTTCCACAGTAACTTCAAATCATCGAATATTTGAATTTCCGAATGCCAGAGAGGGTATGTAAATTTATTAACATAAAGTATATTAGTTTTAAAATATAAACTATTTTAGATTTAATGATTTAAAATGCTAATAATTACTTTGAGGTATACTTTTTATAATTATGTATATTTATTTATACATTATAAATAAAATAAAATTATTACACCATTTCAAATATACTAAGAAATTTAATAAGGTGTTATGTCATCTCTATATCTAATTAGTTGATTTTGTTTAGTTTAAAATGTTTATTGTATAGATAAGTTTCTAAATATAAGAGCTGTTTGGATAAGCTGTAGCCATAGATAAGAATTATAGAATTAGGGATTTACGTATTACATTATATAAGTGTTGATCAACCACGTAGCAAACATTTTAATTCATAGTTTGTTAAATAAACGATAACCTTTCATTTATATATCATAATGTAAATATGATTTTCAAAAAATAACTCCCATTCCATATTATTTAATAAATATTTTGACCAGTACTTACTGTTTTATAGTATATGTAATAAACTAAGAACTCGGTTATCTTGTGAACATAGTTTGATTTGATTTTATAATTATTGATAAATAATGAAAAATTCAAATAATAATTGAAGAATTAAATGTTGTTATAGCAGTAAAACATAATTTCGGTTACTTTTGTGAATTAAGATCTAATAATAATAATCAATTAATTAATGAATTTGAATAATAGATGTTTGTTTGAAAACACTTTTTGATATTTTATGATAATTAGTATGTATAAATTTTGTATATGCTCAGCAAATATTTTTTCAAAATAATAGTATTCTTGGAAATAAAAAATTAATATTTTGTACAGCAAATCATATGTTAAAAGTTAATTGTTAATTAAAATTTAATCTCTGACATCAGTGATATTTTTATTTTTGATTCTGTCTCTGGACCTTTGTGCCTTGGAAAAAGGGCGGAGGTGACTTTATGGATCAAATGATAAGTTTTGTTTTACGATGTAGGTAGTATATAAACTATAATCCACCTAAAAATGTATATTGTATCCATTAAGTATTAAAACATTATATTTTAATGCAGATATGGGTATTATTTAGCAATAACATAAGTATAAAAATAATTTGATAACAATTATTATTTACACAAAATATACCTTTGGTTTAATTTAGTTTATTAATTATTATTAAAATTATGATTTAAAAATAAATAATTATGTATTAATAATAATTTATTTTTTGAAAGAAAAACAAAATAATCAAAATTGTGTACAATAATATTTGTTTCATAAAAATTCGAAATTTGTACATAAACATCAAAATAATATCATTATGATTTATAATTGTATTTATTATAAGAGTATTGAAGAGTATTCATTGGATATCTTATTATAATTCTAAGTAGTTGGATAATATTTAGATACTTTAAAATGCAAGTACATTACATTGCATGTAAAAATTAACGATAAATACATATTTATTGTAGATTTCACAAAATTATTAAACGAGGTAAAATATTTGGAAATTCGAAAAATGTTCTGTTTACTACAATGCATATGCAGTTTTTGTTCAATTGCTGATCTATAAATGTATGTGTATTTTTTATACACATTTATGTTAGTGGAAAAAGTGTGTATAAAAAACATACATTGTAATAGTAATAAAAAAAAAATATATATATATACTCACTGTACTCAAAATTTCAAATCAAATAGTTTTGCAGACCATTGTTTTGTGTGCATGTATGTTATATTAAATTTGAAAGCAGTTATAAATTATATGATTTATATTTTATGACTTAATGGGAGTATCATAATTATCATTTATCATGGCGTTCACGGGTTACAGCTTTGAGTTCAGTTGTTTTTGCAGTTTTCACCATATCCAGTTTCGAGATTTTAATAAGCAAGTACGCATAACGAAAACACAACTCGTTTTCGTTTAGAAAATCTCCCTACTTCCAATTTTGTAGCGAAATAATTTTTTTTTCAGATATTTAAATATTTTAACGAGATAATAATTATTACAAAATTCCAATTGAATTTTTGACGTTTTCTTTTTAGTCTTGAAGTCTGTATATTGTTTGATTATTATTACTATCATCATAGTCCTAAAACAATTACATCGAATTTGTATACCACGTTTTGTTTTATTTGTTATCATATTTTCTTTGGTATAATTATAGCTTTGTCTTCTATAGCTATGTATTGTTTTCTTTATCATTTGCAGCCTGTGTACTTAAATTCGCAAACACTTTATATTGGGTTAACTTTTTTTTTCATATAAATTGAACATTTTACATATGAATTAATCGCATCGTATACGTCATTGTACACGTCATCCATAGAATGTTTAAGCTATGTTGGTTTTACAACGGTGACGGCGTCTATTGTTTTGGTAGAAAATATATTTCATACTCTTAACGATTTCACGTGTAGCTTCTTTATTGGTTAGACGTCGCTGAACGTTGCAGATTAGTGTATTTTCAAAATTTTCAATGATTTTCGCGAATCAAAAAAAAAAAAAGAAACCCTTCCCAGTAAAATTGTTAGTAATTTTTTTTTTAAAATTCGTTATTTCTACTTTCTAGAATAGCATAAAAATATTCGCATATACGTATAATAATTTATATATTATAATATGCATTTGTATGTAATTTGATTAGAGATCAGTGTGTTACATATACATATAGTTTACGAATTTATAGTGTTTTTACGTAAATCAGTTATTAACAAACGTATATTACAAGTTATCTCGAATTCTTTATCTGTACACATTTTTACCGTATATAATATTATTCTTAATGAATTAAATTCGCGATTAAATAAATGATATATAGATACTTTAAATTTCAAAAAGTTATACGCGCTTATTTAATCTAAAAAAAATAACCTGTTCAGTAACGTCCACTACTACCCAGCCCGAACCCACTTATGTGTACGTGTACAAAAATTATCGAAGTATAATAAAGCATATTACTTTTATTCGAAGTATATATTTATATGTATATTAATATATATATATTCATGTATATATTATCTAAATACTATTACAGATTAGTACATGTGTGGTGTAGTGCTTTTTTTTCTAATGTCACGGTTAATTTCAATTTTTTTGGGAATAGTTCAAATAATACAATTTATGTTCGATAACTTATTTGAATCGGACAATATAGATACATTTCGTTAACGGTGTGTTGGTATTAACGACAAGTGACGCGTTGAGTGGTTTGCCTGTGTAATTTGCGGATAGATATGTTGGCGTGTATATCATATTAATATTATATGTTATATAAACGGCATTATTGAACTTTGGAACGTTGAACAAATTTTATCGGCTATAAATCTTCCGAAAGTATTATTAATATTTACCATATGCTATTTGACATCTGCACTCCGCAGCCATACGAATGCAATATTTATATTTAAACACAACCGTACGGAATTCGCACGATTAAAACATTGTTGTATACGCCAGTTACATCGTTTAATTATACTTGCTTTGAAAAACGGTTAGGTACAGTGTGACATAAGGAGTATAATATCGTAATGCGAGTGGCGGCGTGTGCTCTATCGTCTATCCTTATTTATGTCTTTTGAATTTTATTTATTCGCAAACATCATCATCAATGTCATAATCATTTCACGAATTTTTCTAAATGATAAATATTATCAATTATGAATTTTGTAAAACACGTTAGGCTTTACCTAAATTTTAATTATATATATTATATTCGTATCAATTATGGTCAATGTCCATATATATATATTCAATCATTTTTTTAAAAATTAGTTCGTTTTTTCGAATTGTGAAAAATATCTTGTAAAACTTGTAAAATATATTATGCTTCGGACGTTGTTCATTTGTAACTTTCTTTACTAATGTTTGAATTTGTTGCTAATAATGAGTCACGTAAATATTCGTGTTGTACAAATATGAGTTTATAGCTTAAATGACGATGTGATTTTCGGGTTTTTTCCAATATTGTTGATTTTCTTTTTACACATTTTATTATAAAAAATAAATATTTATTACGTAAAGGGCCTGAAATAATCATAGTCAAGCTGTACAATACAAAACGTAGCCGATAATAACGATATAGTGTTTGATTAAGATTTCTATAAGACTGGTTAACTCAATTTCGTTAATCGTATGAAAAAAAAAAAACGTGTTGTTTTAGTGCAATAAGATTCGGGCCCTAATAATGATAAGTATATGATATATCCTATGTATATATTGGAGTTTGGACTTTTTGAAATATCTACAGGGAAATATCGTGTTCGGTCGAAATTATTTCTATTGAAAGAACTGCACGCATTTCTCGTCGATTTCGTTTCACCACCGCGTTATTCCTCCAACTCAACTCCACACTCGGGTTTCCACGACTTTCACGCCGATTTTTAATCTCACCAATTACGCACTATTCAAAAGTGTCTGTACCATAGGTTCGTCTTCATTGTTTTGTGCAACATAAATCAATTTTCATTTCACCGGACCGCGTTTGTTTTTTTATAAAATAATAATAATAATGGGATTCGCCATGGAAACCGTCGTATACAGCTGAGACAATCTCTGTACACACACGTATATATAGTATTAATTTATAATTAGATATTATTTACTTAATATATTTTAATTGTTCTTATCGCGGCTTATGGCGCGGTGCGCGGCGGCGTTCCGAATACTACTTGAGAAACCAATTAAAAGTGTTATTATCGTTTGAAAAACATAAATTCACATTGATTAGATTACGCTCATCGTTGTACACACACGCGCACACACATATATATAGTATTACATTGCCGTCGCAATCGCCATATTATTATAATAATAACAATAACTGTACGCGAATCGACGGTATGCATTCCCGTTCCGCAGTGGTGAATAGTTAGTGTATAACCACTCGGTTTTAATCTAATAGGTTAAAGTCTGGGCGGCGGCGTATGACGACGTATTTAAGAGATATAATGTAATAGATAAAAAAATAAATATCGATTATTTTCGTTTTTTTATTCTTCTTTCGGTTTTCGCGAAAATCGATGTCGACGGGTCTCCGAGGTTTACGGCGGACGGACGATAATCGATAACGTATAAAATAAATACAATTTCCCGTTACCTTCCGATTTTATTGTCCGTATGTTTTCCACCGAACGCACGCGCGCACTCTGTATAGTACACCACGTGTGCTCAAACTGAAAAATCATTGGCCGATAAACAAACACTTGTGCTAATCAAATCTTCTCGTCTTCCCGATAATATGCGTATACGTGTATATATTTTTTTTTAATATACGTTCTAATAAATCTTCGTTTAATAACAATGAGAATAACGCGCGCGGCGAGGATGAATGGGTTGGTGGGGGGAAAGAAGAAAAAAAAAAAATAGTAGAACATTGTTTTATCGAGAAATTAATACGTCTTTTTGATAAGATTGTGGTTTTTAAATATGGGTTTTTTTTTTTTTTTTTGTTGTTGTTAAGAGGTCTATACACACTATACATATCACGAAACGCGGTAGTAAATCCGTATCAGCGAACCAGTATTGGAATCGTATCGAACGCAATTTACACGCCCAGAACGTCCGCCGAGAGCTCCGCGCGATTAATTATTAAACAGCATGTTCTCGCAATCGAGTTTTATTATTACTGTTGCTGTTATTCATCCGTGTTTAATCACAACACTGTTTCTTCGATATTAACGGAACATTTGTTTGTTACCCGCGTACGGACTGTAACGACAGCCAGAGTACGGTTAGACATGTCGTTTAAACAATAATATCATCGACGTTATCGTACGTTCGTAACGCGCGTGAGTCTTTACGCACATTTTTTTTTTTTGTTCAACGTGATTTTCTCACGATTGCCGTTGTGTTTTAGTCCCCCCCCCCCCGTATTTCGTTTCGCTACGGGCCGTGGCTGTTGTTATTTTTGTTTGCGTTTTGTTTCAGACAGGACAACGAACATCGCGGATTTCATACAGCCGAGCTTAGGACAACTGCAGCCGAACTTGGATGAATTCATGGATACCATAGAACCTCTACAAGGTGAGTTCGAGCGGGCCCCCCCCCTCTAAAAATAAAAAAAAAAAAAAAGACGCGCCAAATAAAACGACCGCGGAGAGCGCGCGGCGAGTTGTTACACGTCGAAAATTACGTCTTACGAGCGCGACTGGGGACGTCCCCCACAACGGTCGATCACCCCACCACCGCCCTCCGTCCACCGCTCGCCGCTGTCCGCGCGGCGTCCACCGCGATTCGAATAACCCGCGGCCGCGATACCGTGAAAACCAATGTTGGTTACGACGACGACGACGACGACGACCGCGTTTAATCGTTCAATTACGATTGAACGCATACGTGCACGTACGAAACAACAACAACAATAATAATAATACGTTTTTAATTCTATACGTCAATTATTTCGAACGACCGGGCCGCGGGTATTTACTATATATATATAATAATTTAATAAATTATCGTTAAATAAAAGTTTAGAATTAATATATATATATTAATAGTCAATAATATAAACATTTTTTTTTTTTTTTTTTATCTCGACTTCACAATTCGAATTATTACGTCATTTACGTTAGTTACCTCTATTAGAACCGCATTAGGTGATAATAATTTTGCTACGAAAAGATTTCATTCAAAACATTGGTTTTTAGCCCAAGATTTTTCGATAAGACCCGCGGCACCGGCTATCCCGAAAACGATTTGATGAATTGATCAATCGCAATAACGTACTGTCGTGACGATATAATATTGTTGCTGTTGTTGTGCGGCGCGAATTTTATACTTAACCTCAACGATTATCGTAAAAAAAAAAAACAAAAAACCCGTGTTTTTAAAAACAACGATTTCAAAACGACAATTCGATTGATAACGCGATAATGGCGGTACAATTATGTTGTGTTCGAGTGATTTCACGATTGTTTTCAAACGCGTCCGTCTTATAAACAAGTTGTTTTGAAGACTTTGATATTGCAGATCATTAACGCAGCCAATACCAACATTTTATTTTACGTGGTTTTCATCAGTGAAAACAATACCATAACAAACAAAAAACGACGCGCATGTCGGTTGAATAACACGTTTTGAACACGCCGATAATATTTAATTTCCGTGATTATAATAGTGTATGTGTATACTCGTATACAACCGGAGAAAATGTCCGTTTAAAATAAACCGAGAAAATAAACCGTTTAATTGTGTAACACGTCTCGAAAGGAATTTCACGTGGCCGATCATGTATTAGTGTGCCGTAACCGATTAATTTAAATAAACAAAATTGTACATTTTACTGCGAAAACGTTTAAATCGGGAAATTCGGTTTCATCGTCTGCGAATCGACCTTTTCGCGTGGGCGTATTTAATTTTATATCAAAACGACAAAAGCGTTTGTTTTTTATTTTCGTTTTTTAAGTATTTTAATGTTGTAAATAATAAATTGAAAGTCGTTTTTTCTGCTCAATATTGTTTCGAATTTTAAAGCTAATTGATTGGTATATTAACATGTAAACGAGAAACGGGGTTTAGGTTTTAATTCTCAATTGTACGTTTTAAAGAAGTTTGCGAACCGTCTGTTAAACATAATAATTATTATAAATAATAGCTAATAACTTAATTCAGACACGTGTATCAGATATTTATATAAATATATATATATTCGTGACCTATTGCGAAACCGATAAATTCTGTGCAGCAGTCATTTTTTTGCACACTTAAATTTTTATTTTTAATCTGCAGTCATTGTTCTTCTAGTCCAAACAATTATCGTTTAATTAAATATTCGATTCGTTTCATCTTTTACGCCGGCACATGTTCCGCGACAAACGTGTTCAGATATTTTATTGTGTTTCACGACGAATATATCGAGAAAATATTCATTGTTTTTTTCTTTCGTCCGTTTTTTTACGAGCGAATGTGATGATATGGAGGAGGGTTTTAGAGTGGTCGACCGTCGAATGTTTGTTATAAACATTATGAATAATGGTCGGAATACCGAAAAACCAACTAGGGTCGGCCGCCAGCCAAAATTGTAGAATAATCGCTCGTCCCGGTGCGGCAGAATCGCATAGCATTTTCGTTGTAACGTACATTATTATAATTTTGTTCGGGGCGTATCGCAACGAGTTGAAACAAACGATAAGTACGTGTTTAGCATTCAACGTAATTACTTGTAACGACCATAATGTTTTTCGTTTAAACATAATTATTCCTTGGCCAATGCCCCATCTCCACCAATATCCTATTCCTCATGATCAAACTCTTCGTGTTATTTCCACCAGAAATACTAAGTTCGGACTGAAACAATTGTACGTATCCGGAAACATAAATACTTATTAACAATTGAATTTAGTTACTTGATCTACTTGTATGTACGTAATTATGATCTACGGAGTATTTGAACTCTCGGCTGAGAATTATAAATGATCGTTATTTTTATGGATATTTTCTAATGGCCTACACGCGGTTTCGATTAATTCGGCGGGGTTAGACGATATATCGTGTTTTAGATCCGTATCTTTTTGATATTTGAGGACAACAATTAAGTGGTTATCTTCGTGTCCGCCGAATGGTGGTTTTGAACGGGATCGGACGATGACGTCGTGTTTATGCAACTGCGTGTCGACTTTGTTCGAAGCGTTATTCGTTAAAGATGATTTCGAACCTTGTGGAACACAATTAAAGCGTACGATGCAGTTAATCTCGAATTCGTGTTTCAAGTTGAATGTTTCCGAAAGTAATTAAGTAATACATATTAAAAACGGCTTCAAAATAGATTAATGTTGGTCCAACGCCAGTGACATGTTCGTATAAGGGGTGATGAAGGCGATGTGTTCCCCGTCATCCCGGAAGACTTGTAATTGATTTTAATGAGCGTTCTAAAATTATTGTTTAATTTTTGTAACCATTTATAATTGCGGTAGTTGATAGATAAAATTAGACATTTCATCTTGTTAATAATTAATTTATAATTAGGTATGCACAAAATGTGTGAAAGTGTTTGATTTAGTATTATAATGTATACAGTGTAATACATATATAATATATATGATAAAAAAAAAAAAAAAACGGAAAACATAAGTAACAGTGTCTTATACATTTTTCAATTAAATAACAAAAGCCTAGTTGCAGTTAAAAATAGGGACTCTATTCCAAGATAATTAAAATAGGAATTTGAAATGAAGCCAGTATGAGTAATTGTTCTTTTATATAATGTGTGTCAATAAATTCAATACATTTAATTCGGTGTAATATATATTTGCCTTGCAGATCTATTTAGTCCCCCCAAGCTGCCGCCTGTGCCAGAAGAATGTCAGATGTCGACGGAATCGTCCACCAATATATACGATCAATCTTATGGAAACGTAAATACGTGTTATCAGACGAATCAGCATTCATTGTCTCTGCATTCAGAACTGAACCAACTTAAAATGACAAACATGCGACAAGAAACCACCGATACGTCTTGTCCATTACATGCTGGTAGTTATTCAACCGGAGAGAACTATCAGTCCAATTTTTCAACAGTGTTTAATCAGTCTTCGAATGGAGATTATCAGTCCAATAACCATTCGTACAACAGTATTCCTTCGGGAACTTCACAAACTCACCACAACGAAATGCAGTTACCACCTCCGCCGCCCACGTATCCGTTTGAGTTCAGCACGTCCAATATGGGTCATGAATCCGTTATAAACTCCAATAGTTACAATCAACATCAAGATATGTCCGCAGCTGATAGCTCTGTAATGACCTACGGCAATGGGTCGTCAACGAATGATTTTAAAAACAGAACTTCACAAGTACAAACGTATAGCAAGTTTCCACCAGCTGTAAGAAATTCGCAAGATCACTTTGTCGCGCCAAAAGTAAAATAGTTAATGATAATTAATTATTGCGTTTATATGTATTTGATGGATTCCATTATTTATTTTAGATTAGACAGAGGTCGCGTGGCAGACAAGCTCAGCCAAAACAAAAAATCATGCCATCGAGTATAAATCCTTCAAACGATAACAATCAGAGTGTTTTACTTGCTCAGCTTCTCTCGACCAGTAAATTTGATTTAAATTATGTATTTTCTTTTTTCTTCTTCCAATTTCCTCATGAAAATTGTACGTTGTTGGTAGATAATATGTTTTCGACTCAGAGTTCAAGTGGAGTTTCTGTCAACATGGCAAATTCCGAAGTACAAATGGATCTTATCAGTCATACCAGCAAGTGCCACAAATCCAGCAAGTTCAACAAATACCATATCAATTGATTCAGAGGAGAGCAAGAACACCCGATCATGTTCTGACTTCATATACCGATCATCTTGTTTATCGAAAACCAAGCCCAGTCTTCATGAACCAAAGGTAAATCATATAAATAAATTCAGTTTATTAATGCATAACTATATATATATTTTTTAAAATATATTTCTAGTGACTGCAATGTATATAATTTAACACCTAACACTCGTGGACTTCTCGATGCAGTCGGAACACCAGGCGGCATTCATCAGCTCCCTCAAATTCAACCTCGATTTGACATACCACATAGTAACTCACAAGGTTACTCGTCCTATAGGCTCCCTCAAACACAAGAGTACGTCAGTCATTCCGTCATGGATAAACCGTCGTCTCCAAGTAACCAACTCTCACCTACAAATAACTATAGTCAACCTTTAATCACTCCAATTCCTCAATCTCTATCCATACCGACGACATCGCCTATGTCATGTAATACGGATGTCTGTCAAAAGATTCACTCTCCAAATCAGTCTAATGAGTCTGTAAATCTGTCACAAAGGAACGATTCAATGTTGATGCCAACACACACCTTGATTCCAGGTCCTTCACGCACTCCGTATAAGGTAATATAACACACTGATTTATTTTAGACCATAAACATCACGTTGTTTTTTATCGTCAAAACAAATATTAGTGTGAACTGCTCATGAGCTTAAGGCCTAGGTCAAAATATGTGCAGGAGCATAGGAGAGTTTGTCATATAAACGCAGAACAAAAACGAAGGTGCAACATTAAGAACGGGTTTGACACGCTGAACATGTTAATACCTCAAATCAATCAAAATCCAAGTACGAAAATGAGTAAAGCTGCAATGTTGCAAAAGGGCGCGGATTATATACTTCAGCTGCGGTCAGAACGATCACGGCTGTATGATGAGAGACAGAATTTGCAAAACCAAGTCGAATCTCTTAACTTAGCTATTAGGTTAAGATTCTGTTTCTTTTATTTCTCTCTTTTTTAAAAAAAAAAATTAATTTTAATTAATTGAATTTGACGTTATAGTAATTGTCAATCAATGTTACCTGCTACGGGAGCTCCGTTTTCTAGACAACGGACAACAAAAATGAAAGAGATGTTTGACGAATATGTAAAGAAACGAACACAAGAGAATTGGAAATTTTATATCGTATCCTTGACATATTATGTAATTAGGTTAATTGTGAGCTTTAATTGAAATTCAACAATGATTTAATTTGCTCATTTGTATCTACCAAATTAAATAGTGAACAAGTTTATTGTCCATTCAGCCAAAACATGTTTTTATAAACATTTATTTTCAAGAATGTATTTGTGGGGGGAGGGTACAAGGGGAATCTTTTTATTAGTTATAATAAATTGAATTCATTAAACTAAATTATTAAAATGGAGACACACTATTTACACGCCATATGTTAACCCACATTTAGACACAATTTATCGTACACAACATAATCTAGTATTTAAATCTAGTAGTTGAAAATACAATTGAATCTCGATAACTTGAACTTCGATAACTCAAATTTTATTCTTGTCCCTAGGAAATACCTATATACTCAATGCAATATTTATCGCGATAAGTCAAATGTAAAAATAGTTGGACATAGATAACTCAAAGTCAGTTATGACTAGTATATCTTAAATATTATCATTAGAACCGGTTTACAATCATAACTGTACAAATGAAACTATCACTATGTACTATTGTGCTGTAAAATAATCAGCAGTTGCCGTGTATCTTCGTTGTGTAGTTGTGTACGGAACTAATAAAGTATTATAATTATAGTTAATAAATACATACATAACAATAGCTAACACAAATTTGTTTGTATTTTTTAAAAAAATTCGAGTTATGTAACTTGAAAAATACATAAATCGAATTCATTTTTATCGCCCTTGAAATTTGACTGCATATGATTCGGTTTTAACCCCCCCCTCCCCCCGAAAATGTGTTCTTGCAACGGCCTTGTTTATTTTAAAGACATTACAATTGTTAAAAATCCACTCTATGTGTGCTATTTTGTATGATTATTGACTACTTGTGTAATATTTTATCGTCCATAACATTAATGAGTTCATAATATTTGTGTTATCATTTCTTACATTCATATTGTTCAGCTGAGTTTAATTGCAGAACCACTATTAAATTCGTTTAATTCTAGCGTGTCGACGTCTAGTTATGAAGAAATGTATCGTACCACTTTGCAATGGGTAGATCAACATTGTACGCTGGGTGATCTCAGACCGAGTGAGTGTCCCAAACAGATAATATTAAATGAGTTATGTTATGATTAATGACATAATAATACAAATTAAATAGTTAAACATAAATTCATTATCTAAAATCGAACCAATAGCATTTTGTTCATGTCCTATGAAGATGTTTTAAAATTGTATAAAAATATAATTATAACATTTAGTTTTTAGTTATTTCTATGACGTCGGTTCAATTTTTTTTTTTGAAGAGGATTAAATTCACTGTTGGCCAAAAGAAAAAAATCTTACCAATTCATGTTTATATAATACTCAAAAAAAAAAAACAGCATATAATTGCTTAAGCAAAAGTTTTAACTGAAAAACCACAATCTTCTTTCTCAATGGTTTTAATCATTTTTAAATGATGCGAAAAAAATACGAAATGAAAGTCTCTGATATACGAATTAAATTGTTATAATTGTAATACATATTATGTGTTTTATAGACAAAAAAGTTCATTTAAGATTGCGAGTAATAAACCTTGCTCCCTCCAAATAGCACCTACGTTTCTGCTATTTGTCATTCTTGTTTAAAATATGTTGTAATTTGACTAATTCAGTATGAATATTTTTTTATTTGTTTTTTTTCAGTTGCTTTAAATGCATTGCGAAATCTGTGTACGTCCACAGAAATACTGTCAGATCCCAACAATCTGCCCGAAGAAATCAAAAACATTATTCAAAAGAATCATACAAATAATCAATCGCAAGGAAATCGAAACTGAAATTATATAAATATAATCTTTAGAATTTAATGTGCCATTTTGTTTGTTTTTTATTCATATTATTATTATTATTGCTATTTAATTGTTAGTGTTATTGTTTTACATTTAAAATCGTTAATTTTCCAATATATACACATAACTCATGTGGCGCTTCATTGGTTTATTTGTTATTTAAATAAATCTAATATGTATAACTATTAAAAAAAAAAATCATTTTTCTGTGATACCTAACTACGTAAAATATTTTAGATATTTTTTTGAAAAAATATATTTTCTCAAACAAAATTCTATATTTTATAAATATTATTATGGATGAATATATTTTATTTATTGAAATTTTGTTTTAGACTGTTGAATTGTTTTTTTTAAAGACAAAAGTGGGTACAAGGGACGGGAGGGGAGGAAGTCATAGGAGATATATAAAATAATCTCAATTATTATACTGAACAAATCACTTCGAGATTTGTTTTATTTGAAATAATTTTATTTTACCCATTTTATGTTGTGTGTTAGGATGCATTTCAAAACTTAAACTGGTTCAAAGTAACAAACTTCTTAATTTTTTTATGTTTTATTGTGGCCCGTCAACAACCTTTTGAAAATTCTTACCGTTCTGCAAAGAGTCAAAATAACAGAGTGTTCACCAGTATTTTTTTCGGGACATTTATTTATTAATTATTGATAATTTTTTTGATTGCTTTTCGACAAATTCCATACGAATTTCATCATTTTCCTTGGTTCGAATGTTTCAAATTATGAGTTCGATTTTCAAATTGTATATTAAACCTCAGGACATTGTAGGTGCAATAAAATGTACGATTAAGACTAAACATTAAGTTTATTTTATAACACAAATAGTTATAACTCATTAAAATGTTGCAAACAATTTATAATTCATCTTATTTTTAAATTTAAACATGAATATAAAACATTAGTAAGATAACAAATAACAATAATAGTTAATTTGACATAGGGATATTTTAAAGAAATTTTATTATAAATTAATTATTTTCCAAAAGAACTTAAAACATCCAATGCAAATAACTTAAGAACATAAATTGAAATTATGTGTCATTGTAAGCAGATACATTAAATCTTCTAAATTAAATGAATCACTAGGAATCCAAACTTTAAAAGCCCATGTTATTTATATATTTATTCTATTTTAAATGTCAATAAACTGTTAATAAATTGTTCATCCTCTGGATCAAGATTGGATATGGGTTGACTAACATTAGACTTATATTGTCCTGGAATGTTGCCAGCAGGAGAATAGATGACTACAGTACTGATTACTTTTTTATTCACCAACACTCCCACACCTATCTCTGTCGTACCGTACCATACTAGTTGTGTGAATGGTTCTGCAATCATAATATTGTAAAAACATTGCATTAATTGTGTTTTACTTGAAAGTTAAAAGAGTCCCACATTCAATTAAAAAAATTAATTTTCTCGGATAACAGACATTATGTAATTCGCAAGTAATAATGTTGTAGTTGAGTTGTTGTATTTGACGAACACATTAAAATCGAATTCGAAAAGTTAATTTATCATTGTAGCACGTTCGTTTTCCATTCAATTATCCTTCAAAACAACTTAGATGTTTACAACAATAGGATGTATATATAAATTATGTTACGTAATATATCAAGTGCGATTAACGCATGAATTTTGAAAATATTTCCCGTGTTTGATCAAATGGTCTTTTCGGATATATCATCATCATTGTTTTATATATGAAAATACATCACGTTAGTTTGTAATTATAAAGTTATAATCAAAAACGATGCGTATAGAATAAAAATAAGAGCTCAATATTTGTGTCGGGAACCCATTTGCACATTTACACGACCGCACTGACGCTCGAACGGTTTACAAATAGATATTATTTCTACATTTCGTGTAACACTCCACTAATAACTCAGTTCGCGTTATTAAGAAAATCATGTGCAGTATGATAAATTTACCTGTGTCTATACGGGGTGATGGATTATCCGTGTACTCGTAATTCTTCTTGTTTTTATACCACGATGAAACTATTGCTCTAGAATTTAAATCGGACTCGGAATCGGAAATAGTCTGAGAATAGTTCACTCCATACGCGTCGGAGAGCGTACTAGTAGTTTTACGCGCCGTCCATTCTTTCACATGTTTATCCGCTACTTGATTCAGCTGAAACAACGAAAGTGATGAAACACTAATACATCAATACCAGAATATACTTGTGTATATAATAACGTTTGCATATCGATAAACAACATTCGTCGAGTCAATACCGTGGATCAGTGGCACACCCAGGATTTTTTCAAGGGGGGGGGGGTCTAAAAAACTACATTATGAAATTTTGACAGAAAAATATGAACGTTGTATCAGAATTTGGATTTTCATCAATAAATTTAAAACTATTACACAGGTCAAGGGGGGGGTCCGGACCCGGAGTCCACCCCCTTGGGTGCGCCACTGCCGTGGATACGGTAACGCACTCGCGAGCAAGCGTTTACGACCGCGAAGTGTGATCCACGCGTCCCACGTCCGTTCCACCTCTCAACTAGCGAAACTCTATTGATGTGTTTGATTTATGGCGGCGCGTCCAGAAAAGTCTGCCTGTTCTAATAGCCGATCGATCTTACGTCGAACACTAACAATATCAAACGACACGTCTCCAATAGGCGGGGACTGTGCGCGTGTAAATTTTTGTTCATTCATCCTTCGGGTAAACGGCGGCCGGCCTGCGGTCTGCGCCTTCGCGAATCACGGCGAATTATTTATATTATTACATAATTTTGCGTACGGGTTCTAATGGCCGGATTTTCTGTCTTTCTCGGCAATGGCCGTTGACGAAATCGCAAGTCTTTAAACGGCTAAAACTCGTTTACTTCCGTTTAATGTATTTATTTGATTCGTTATCGAGCCGAAGGGGCGCTGTGCATATTGTGCATCCGTACCGTCGTTCCACTACCAGCGTGGACATTTCTTAAACATTATTTGTTCGTTTTTTTCACGCACAATGTGTTTTCAATAGCTTCCGTGTTAAATGTCGTGCTCTTGTGCGTTTGTTTATGTGTTGTCGATTATACCGGCAAAAAATTTAAGGCTAAGGCATCAGTCGATAATTAATTTGTGCTTAGTTTGAGATAATACGCGAAGTTTTGGTGTCCGCGGCCGCGCGTAATCACGCTAATTGTCACTAGTCACGCATTGTCATGTTAATTGACATATGTGGTACAATATTGCTTCAATGACGTTATTTATTTATTTATTTTTATTTGTTTACGAAAAAATCTTGAAGTCGTGAAGAAGAAATATCCAGTGATTGCAAAACGGCGTGAAGGACATTAACTATTTAAGCGGAAAACAAAAAATATGTTATTACTCACGTTATCGTTCAAAACCAGATCGGGTGAACCGTGTAGTCTTCGGTACTTGTTATGTACCGTTAAAATATCTTGAAAAAACTGTTGTTTTACTGTAATAAATTTATATATTTGGGCAATTAAAAAAAAAAAAAAATCGACTATCCGAAAACACTTCTATTTCTCCATAACATATTGAGACTTGTTTCTAATTTCATTATCGACGTTCTGTTGTTAATCGTAATAAAACAACTCACTTTCATCTGTAATATCGTTAGCGGCTAATAACGTCCCCATCACAACTATAATAAATGCAAAATAACATCCAATTGCCACCATCTTGAAGCTGAAAATACACAAAGTTTTACGACTATTGAGATATTGAGCGCACACCATAATGAAACATAATTCACTTACAAGCGAAGAATAGATTGCACTTTAACTTCTCGAGGATCGTAGTTCGTATCGAAATATAAAAATTTTACTAAAACAATAAACTGCGAACAGATAATGTACTTTACAATAATTGTTTTTCGTCGAAAAATCTTGTACACACCTAAATAAACCGTGCTTGGCCAACTAGACAAATAAACACAAATTTTCGAAAACAAATTCAATACATTATATTTTGTTTTGAGCAATTAATTACAATGATGAATGTATGAAGCCATAAGTCACATTTGTACGATCATATCGAATTATTTAAATCAATGTGAAATGAAAATTTATCAGGGATTAAAAAAACATAATAATAATAATGATAATAATGGTAAAACGGACGCATAGTCATGATTAGAATTGAGTTATTTTTTTGTTATTTAACTATCAAAAACGTAGTAAGGACATGCCTGAAACGTTATATTTTCAATAGTAAAATTACCCATTATTTGGATGAATGTTTTAATACTGAACTAATAGCTCATTTTTTGACAGTTGTTAATTAACTAAATAAATAAACACGACTTTTTGAAAGCATTATGCAATGTGTTAAATTATTTTATAGTTATGAAAATATGAAATAATTTTATACTTGTTGGACATCTAGGATCTTCCGAATACATATTTTAACGAATTACGTTTGAATATTATTTATTTAACAACCATATTACATATTTTACAAATTGTCATTTTTTAAAACATTGAACATTTTAAATATAGAATATCCCTTGATTGCCAACGCAAACAACATCGTTTTTTGTTCGACTTCTTTTTTCATGGGGTATACGCAATAGAGCACACAAATAGTACTTTAATTGATACGTATTTGTGTTTCACTTTTTTACAATAGCTTTTCAATCGTATGAATAAAATATCAATAAATTGAAAAAGAAAAGGTTAAAACCGAAAATAGAAAAAGTTGTATTATTGAGATAATGAGATCATATCATGACGAAATATAATTCACTTACCAGTAAAAAGTTGGTTGCACTTCAACCACTTAAAGGACGTCGGTCGTGACGAAATATCAAAAATATACTAATACAAGAAAATGCGAATATGTAATGTACAATAATTGTTTTTTCGTTAACAATCTTATTCACACACCTAAGTAATCAATGCTCAACTAATTAAGCAAATAAGTACGTGGTTTCGGAATCATAAACTACGCAGTTTAACATTGTATAGCAATGAGAATATCAGGTCATTTTTTAACTGTTGGACATCTGTGTAAATAAACACGAGTTTTCGAAAAATTAAATAGTGCATTATATTCCATTTATCGTAATTTATTACAGTGATCAATATATGAAACTATTCGTTAAATTTGTTTGATCATTTCGAATCATTTGCCTACAAAACTTTTAAAATTATTCATCAAGAATGATTCGAATACTATCATATTTCTTTACTTCAATGAAATAATGTGCAAATGCTACTTATAATCATCCGAATTTTTTATTTTTCGGTACAACATACGCATGTTAGTTCAAAATATATGAAATATTTTTTTTTTTAGACGGTAGAAAAGAAGACTAATTAGTTTTTGAAATTAGTATTTCTCATTATTTAAAAATTAAAAATCGAATACAAACGCGTCTGAAATGTAAATTATTCACAATGTTTTAGATAATTTTGAAATCGATAGTAACAAATGTCTTTAATTAGACTAATAGGATTTTGAAATATTAGAAATATAATGTATGATTCGCTTAGAATTCGCAATCCTCATTGATTTTATAATCCATGCGAAATATTTAAATGTACTGGTATACCAAGTAAATGAACACGACGTTTCGGAATCATAATGTTACGCATTACACTATTGTAATAGCAACGATAATATGCAATTATTATATTTTGTGTTGCATAATTTATTATAATGATCAATATATGAAGCCATTGATTACGTTTGTTCGGTCATCTCTAATCACATTACTACAAAAGATTTTAAATTGTCATTTTTATTTTTATATGATAGAATAGCTTTAAATTGTCATAAAAAATGTTTCGAAGGTCTTCGTATACCTATTTTTCCGGATAGAAATGCTATGCAAATACAATTTTTTTTTATACGAATTCACATTCGACTCCGACGCGTCTTATTGGAAATGTTTCGGAAAACGCTTTAAAATTTAAATTGGTGTATTCAGTGATGTGTATACCTAATGTAAAAGTATATATATCTAAATAATTAACTATCAATTTATAAAATAAATAATATAACCATTTAGTATTCAAATTAAAATTTTTCATAATTATAACAAAAAATTGGTTACCGGAGGACTATGTTATTATCAGATATTGATGTATTGAATGTTGCTAGCACAAGAAACAACGTTTTTGGTGTATAATTTAAATGAATAATTCATTTATACTTTAGTCTGCTTTGTGAGGAACGTGAATAACTTCTACAAATAACTTTGTGATTCTAATATAATACGCATAATCCTTTAATGAATAATAATTTAATGGCCTATATATATTAAAATCAAGGTCGCGATAACAAATTACGATTTGTTGTATTTAAATTTCCAAATACTAAAATATCATCAACAAGAATACTATACAATATATTTTTGGAACCTTGTACTATGAATATGTAAATGAATAATTTATAATGTTCTCCCCGCATCCCACTTTTAACATCAAAAAGCAAGTCGGGCTAATTGTTTATAGACAGTATGTCCAAAAATTGCCGAAATAAAGCGATAGAAATAGTACCAGTGGCGCGATCAAATTGCATTAATTTATCTAATTTACTTATTTGATTTATTTAGACAATTTTGATTAATGTTTATTAATTTTTTTTCTAAATATTCGGTACGAATTTTGTGATTTTTGTTCGAAAATTTCCAATTATTAGTCTTCCGTTCGGTTTGAAAATCGTTTATAGCTTAGCTGATATTTATTTAAATTTAGATATAAAACAATTATGATTACATTCTAAACGTATATATTAAACTTTAGGACATCGTAGGTGCAACAAAATTTACACCATTAAGATTAAAATTGCGTTTACTTTATAACACAAATATTAAATATTCATTAAAATGTTGCGAACTATTTACAATTTACCTTACTTTTCTATATTAAGCTACGTGAATAACTGGTATTCATTCTTTGTAAGATATCTAATAATAATAATAGTTCATTTGATAGATAAATATTTTAAAGAAATTATTATAAACTGATTGTTTTCACAAAAAAGCTTAAAGCGTTATGTAATGCGTGTTACTTAAGAATATAAAATCAAATTATGTGTCATTGTAAGCACAAACATTATATCTTATACATTAAATGAATCATTAAGAATCCAAAATCCCGTAAGTCCCGTCTTATTTATATATTTTTTTTGAATGTCAATTAATATTTTATCTTATTGGTTAACTTATATAGGTAGATTAACATTCGAATTATATTGTCCTGGAATGTTGCCAGCAGGAGAGTAGATGACTACAACACTGATTGTTCCTTTATTCACCAACATTCCCACACCTATCTCTGTCGTACCGTTCCATACTAGTTGTGTGAATGGTTCTGCAATCATAATATTGTAAAAACATTGTATTAGTTGTGTTTTACTTGAATGTTCAAAGCGTCCTTCATTCAATTAAAAAAATTAATTTTCTCGGATAACAGACATTATGTAATTCGCAAGTAATAATGTTGTAGTTGAGTTGTTGTATTTGACGAACACATTAAAATCGAATTCTAAAAGTTAATTTATCATTATAGTACGTTCGTTTTCGATTCAATTATCCTTCAAAACATCTTAAATGTTTACAACAATAGGATGTAACATAAATTATGTTACATAATATATCAAGTCGATTAACGCATAAATGTTGAAAATATTTCCTGTGTTGGATCAAATGGTTTTTTCGGATATATCATCATTATTGTTTTATATATGAAAATATATCACATTAGTTTGTAATTATAAAGTTATAATTAAAACGATGCGTATAGAATAAAAATAAGAGCTCAATATTTGTGTCGGGAACCCATTTGCACCACACGACCGCACTGACGCTCAAACGGTTTACAAATAGATATTATTTCTACATTTCGTGTAACACTTTACTAATAACTCAGTTTATGTTATTAAGAAAATCATGTACAGTATGATAAATTTACCTGTTTCTTTAGGGGGTGGTGGATTATCTGTGTACTCGTACTTATTCCTGGTTTGATACCACGATGAAACCATTATTTTAGGATTCAATTCGGATTCATATTGGAAAATCATTTGAACATAGTTCGCTCCATATATGCTGGGGTGGGATTTATTTTGATTGAAAACCCATTCTATCACACAATTATTAGCTACATTATTCAGCTGAAACAAAGAAAATAATGAATGACTAATATCAATACCAGAATATATATATATAACTTTTGCAGATCGATGAATAATATTCATTTAGTCTATACTGTGATACGTTTGCACTTGCGAGCATGTATTTATATTGACTTATGTTGAACGCATGTTCACGTTTACTCATCCGTAATAATGACGACTGATTAGTGTGATCTACGCATTTCTAACTTGCATCTTTATTGATGCATTTAATTTATGGCGGTACGTCTGTTATTAGATGCATTTCCTCTGTCCTTTTTCAGTTCAATTATCGTTTCCCTAAATAATCATCTATTTCTTTATGATATCTTTTATAATTTCCACATCTCTTTTCCCATAGTTCTCATTGTCCCTTCTTTCCTTGGTTAACCTATTTGTGAACTTCAATCTTTACCTGCATAATCGATTAAAAATCGGTTCTATTCTTATTTGCTTATTGAGTTTCAGGAATTTTTCACTGTTTATACAGACAACTCGAACTCCTTCAATTGAGAAGGGGTTTCCGTTGTTATTTCAAATCATAAAATACCATTTTTGGATTGTCTTCCTCGTTTTGATTTTTTGTTTTTTGCTGAATTGTATAACATAATCAATGTTTTTCGCATATTCTAATTTTGTTCACCTTATAAACTTTTGGTTGTTTCTGATTATTAATTTGTTTTATATTCAATAATCAATAAAAATAGATCAACAATTCTTTTGGTCTTAGTGCATACCCTTGTCATTAATTTAGAAGAGTCTGGTTCCCCCATTAAATTTTTGTGAACTCCAAGTCACGTAGGCATTGAGGGCAACAAAAAAGCCGATGTCTTTGTTAAGCATAAACTGTTTGTATGCTTGTATGTATAATGTACCTGTGGATTTACCACTTGACCAGTAAACAAAATACAATTTTCAGTCATGATTTTCCATTTGTATAAAGTTCTTAGAAACTCTTCGCATCATTAATGGACGTTGCATACTCCGACGGTCAGACATTATAATTTTAATTTGTCTCAAAATCTCTGGATTTGTTTGATTTCTAAAATCTTTCCGGGTATTACAATTACACTTTTTCCATGTTTAGGTTTGGTCACAATCACCTTCCTGCACACGCATTGTTAAGGCTGATAATTATTTCTTTTCCTCGTTACTAAATTAATTGTATCGACGGTTGATCGGTGCACAGTGCGCGCGCACCCATATCATTATTATTATTTATGGAATTATTAGTTTTACGTAAGATGGCAACGCTCGTGTTGTGCAAAAACCACCGTCTCGGGTGCGTCAATATTCGTATTCGCCGTAAAAATCGTCGTCGCGATTTTGTTCGAAAAATTGTCGTGTATATATTAAAATCACTGTTTGTTTTTTGTTTTTTTGGTTCGTCGCGTACTTTTGAATTTCTTAGGAAATCGCCGTCACGTTTATTTTTTTTTGTGTATAAATAAAGGAAACCATTTTTCTTCTTAAATTTGTTCTAATAGCCTTTATTTATTTATATTGTATTTCATTTATATAAAACAAGCTAAAATAGTTAATTTATATTAGTGAAGTATTAAGAGATTCTAATAACCGATTTTACGTTGAATTATACGACTCTAATAGTCGAGTTGTGTGTGTGTAAATTTTTATTTATTTAGCTTTAGGTAAACAGTAGCTGGCCAATGTGCGCCTTCGTGAATCAAAGTGAGTTATTTATTTTATTATATATTTAGGCATATAGGTAATAATAATAATAATAATAATAATAATGATAATGATAATAATAATGATAATGATATTTTTTCATTCTACCAGTGGCGTATTTACAACTTTTTTTTTTTTTTTGGTGGGGGAAAGGTGTAATAATAATCACATGAACTTGCACCAAGTTTCACCACTATAATATGTTATTATTTCTATCAATTATAACCAAAATATATTTACAAAATACTGTACCATATTGGTAACTACTAAATATTTAAAGTAATAATTACAATAAAAATCATAAAACAATGGAATATTTTAGAAATTTTAACACCAAAACTCAAATATTGAAGTTGGATGTTACAATAATAATTTATCCAGCATGCTTTTATCTCCATGGCTCATTAGTATATATCAGCTGTGCTTGTCTTTGACAAAAAATGTTAAAATTACAGTTTATCCACTTATAGATTAAACTAATTTTTTAAAATATTATTTCACAATATTTTTAAAATCATTATTATCAACTGTTAAGACGTGTCAACACATTTACTAATATAACTTATTGAATCTTAACAAATAAAAATTTACTGTTATATCGATTTAAAATAACCACAAAAAAGTCTCTGGGGAGGGCCCTGTGCACCCCTCCCCCACCAACCGTAAATACGCAACAGCGTTCTACTACCAGCGTTGATGTTTGTTATATATTATTTATTCTATTATATATACAATGTGTTCAATAGATTATGTGTTAAATTTTGTGCTACTTTACATTTATTTATTTATTGTCAATTATGACAGCAACATATTTGAGATTATCATTCAATATTATTTTTTGCTTAGTTTAAGATAATACGCAAAGTTTGGTGTCCGGACGAATATCATTTAAACGAAAAATAAAAAATATGTTATTACTCACGTTATCGTTCAAAACCAGATCAGGTGAACCGTGTAGTCTTCGGTAGTGGTTATGTTCCGATAAAATATCTTGAAAAAACTGTTGTTTTACTGTAATAAATTTATATATTTGGGCAATTAAAAAAAAAAAAAAAATCGACTATCCGAAAACACTTCTAATTTTTCCATAACATATTGAGACTTGTTTCTAATTTCAATATCGACGTTCTGTTGTTAATCGTAATAAAACAACTCACTTTCATCAGTAATATCGTGAGCGGCTAATAACGTTCCCATCACAACTATAATAAATGCAAAATAACATCCAATTGCCACCATCTTGAAGCTGAAAATACACAAAGTTTTACGACTATTGAGATATTGAGCGCACACCATAATGAAACATAATTCACTTACAAGTGAAGAATAGATTGCACTTAAACTTCTCGAGGATCGTAGTTCGTATCGAAATATAAAAATTTTACTAAAACAAGAAACTGCGAACAGATAATGTACTTTACAATAATTGTTTTTCGTCGAAAAATCTTGTACACACCTAAATAAACCGTGCTTGACCAACTAGACAAATAAACACAAATTTTCGAAAACAAATTCAATACATTATATTTTGTTTTGAGCAATTAATTACAATGATGAATGTATGAAGCCATTAGTCACATTTGTACGATCATATCGAATTATTTAAATCAATGTGAAATGAAAATTTATCAGGGATTAAAAAAACATAATAATAATAATGATAATAATGGAAAAACGGACGCATAATCATGATTAGAATTGAGTTATTTTTTTGTTATTTAACTATCAAAAACGTAGTAAGGACATGCCTGAAACGTTATATTTTCAATAGTAAAATTAACCATTATTTGGATGAATGTTTTAATACTGAAATAATAGCTCTTTTTTCTAGTTGGTACTTTATTTATATATAGTCAATCGATTCTCCATAATATTTGAATTTTACGCAAGGAAAAATTGTCGGAAAAATGCAAAAAAAATCTGTAAGATTATCAAAGTATTCTTTATAAATAATATATAATATAATACATTTTGTATTTAAGATCCTATAGTGTAGCGAAAAACGTATACAATTTTATAAAGATGTTTTGATGAAAACTATTGAAAAAAATATATTATGAATAACAATATATAAACGTTTTTACACGTAGATACATCGTCTTCGTTAACAAGTTATTCGTTCGTGTATATTATATGTACATACACCTAAATAAACAGTTGTCGACTAACTAAATAAATAAACACTTTTCGAAATTATTATGCAATGTGTTAAATTATTTTATAGTTATGAAAATATGAAATAATTTTATACTTGTTGGACACCTAGGATCCTTCGAATACATATTTTAACGAATTACGTTTGGATATTGTTTATTTAACAACTATAATACATATTTTACAAATTGTCATTTTTTAGAACATTGAACATTTTTAATATAGAATATCCCTTGATTGCCAACGCAAACAACATAGTTTTTTGTTCGACTTCTTTTTTCATGGGGTATACGCAATAGAGCACACAAGTAGTACTTTAATTGATACGTATTTGTGTTTCACTTTTTTCAAATAGCTTTTCAATCGTACGAATAAAATATCAATAAATTGAAAAAGAAAAGGTTTAGAATCGAAAACAGAAACAGTTGTATTATTGAGATAATGAGATCATATCATGACGAAATATAATTCACTTACCAGTAAAAAGTTGGTTGCACTTCAACCACTTAAAGGATGTCGGTCGTGACAAAATATCAAAAATATACTAATACGAGAAAATGCGAATATGTAATGTACCCTACAATAATTGTTTTTCGTCAACAATCTTATTCACACACCTAAATAATCAGTGCTTGACTAATTAGGCAAATAAGTACGTGGTTTCGGAATCATAAACTACGCAGTTTAACATTGTATAGCAATGAGAATATCAGGTCATTTTTTAATTGTTGGACATCTGTGTAAATAAGCACGATTTTTCGAAAAATTATACAATGCATTATATTCCATTTATCGTAATTTATTACAGTTATTACTTAACTAAAAAAAAAAAAAAAAAAACAATATATTTATATATAATACATTAAATAGTGACGAAAGTAGTAGTATTAAAACAGACAGCTTATTTTCTTCTCTAGATGCATAATTTAAGGATACGTAGCCAATCTTGTGCCCCACTGTTGCCCTTATGAAGGCCCTTTGTTCCTCCTTCGTATTTAGTTTGAGAACATATCTCGACAATGTGTTTGATGGATTGGACCTGCCCACATTCACAGAGTGGTGAATCTAATATTTTCCATTTATGTAAAAGAAATTTAGATTTTCCCTGTTCAGTCCTAATATGGTTTAAGGTAGTCCACATTGCACGATGGAATTCAAAGCCTGGGACTCTCTGAGTTGGATCGTCTATGAGGTAGCCGTTAGCCACGTTTCCATCCGACCAACTTTTCCTCCACGTATCTGCCTGGTTATCTGTTGTTCTCTCTATCGCCCTTATCGGATGTCTAGACTTAAGTCTTTTATTTGGTGGGTTATCAATGTCATATCGAGAGGTTAGATGGGTTTTGAAATTGTTGAAATATTTTTATGGATGCTGCGGATTTCTGGTGGTGCTATATTTGAAAGAACTGGGAGCCATTGCAGCTTTGTTGATCGAACACGGCCTGTTATAATTCTCATCGTATTATTTAGTTCCACATCTACTTTCCTCGTATGAACACTCTTCTCCCAAACTGGGGCACAGTATTCTGCAACGCTATACACTAATGCTAAAGCAAAAGTGCGAAGTATATTTGTCTTACAACCCAGCTTGTTCCGGCTAACTTACTGATAATATTGTTTCTAGTTTTTATCTTGTTTTTTACTCCCTCTAGATGTTGCTTGAAGGTAAGTGTACGGTCTAACTTAATTCCCAGGTATCTCGGTTCGTCTTCTCCTTTTATATTGACTCCGTGAATTGCTAGATTGAGTTTTCTGTTTGATTCTCTGTTGTTTAAATGGAAAGCAATGGAGGTCATCTTGTTGGAATTGAGTGTAAGATGCCATGACTTGAAATATTCTTTTTTATGATTTTAATAAACCTGGCATAGTTTTCCGGTATGGGTTTGATTCGGTTAATGTTTTCTTCAACGTATTTAGTATAAACAGACCATTTTGCTTTTCGAAGGTTCCATCTAGGCATGAAGGGTTTGTCTATAATTGGTATTGAAATTCCAACTTCTACGACGATAGGTAGGTGTTGGGTTTTAGGAAAAGGGCCTTGGATTACTCGATTGACGCTCAGTGGTAGGCCATCTGAGTCCTCAGACACAAAGCAAAGATCTGGTGATGTTTTTGTACCCCACCTACTAGATAAAAATGTGCTACCCTGTTTAGCATCATATATTAACTGTAAATGGTTTATAGCTGCCCAGTTGGAAAGTGTTTCGCCATCCTCATTTTCAGAAAGGTATCTCCATTCGGTGCTGTGGGAGTTAAAATCTTCTACATAGACTACCGGATGCTGGCATATTGGTAACACCGTTGTTGACCAATCCGAGAAGGAGATTTGTATACATTGAATATTGTCAAATTGTCAATTTGTATACCTGTAGCGTTTTCATTGCCTTCCACCCGCTTAATGTTATAAAAGGACTTTTTTTTGGTTGATATACGTTGCTACTCCATGCTTTTTATGCCCATATAATTTGCCATATCGAAACCAGTAATCTTAAGTAGGTTTATTTCTTCTTCTGGGACATGCATTTCTTGTATGGTTAAAACGTCTATTTCAGAGAGAGTTTTACTTAGTATGTCTGCCTTAGCTCGAGTTAGTCCTTCAATATTTAATTGAGCTATTTCTATGTTATTTCTCGTGGTACCATTTTTTTTAGGATCACAATGTACTTGATTGTCACTTTTTTTTGTCTTCTCTTTATTTTTGTATAGTTATTATTGAATGATAATTGTGTCGCGTGATGAACACGTCTGTCAGATGGGTAGCCCTGAAAAAGGCTGTTTTCACAAAGAAGGCCGGGAGGTCTTTCAACGTTCGGCCACCTGGTTTGTGCTGTTTGGCTTCGTGTTGTTTACATACTGAAAAAATTCTTAGGCGTAAGCGTCAAGGTTTTTAAGTATTAACAACACTACTAGACAGGGGGGACCATGAGAAGGACAGCACCCCCCCCCCCCGAAAATGAGTATTTCTCATTATTTAAAAATGAAAAATCGAATACAAACATGCCCGAAATGTAAATTGTTCACAATGTTTTAGATAAATTTGAAATCGATTGTCTTGTAACAATTGTCTTTTTTTATTGGACTAATATGATTTTGAAATATTAGAAATATAATGTATGATTCGCTCAGAATTCGTAATCCTCATTGATTTTATAATCAATATTTAAATATATATCAATATTTAAATATACTGGTTTTAAAATAATGTGGATATTTTTTTATTTTTATATGTTCTCATATGGTACGAATAGTTCAATTATTTCAACCCCGTTTTCCAATAGTTAACCTTATCCGGTTAGTACTTTATTATAAAGGTTTTCGATAGGTAAATTTTATACAAGAAAAACTGTTAGAAAAATGCAATAAAAACCAGTAAAACTGTTAACATAATTTTTTTTGACATTCAAAATTATTTGTTATATATGTATTCATTTAAACGATTAATATTAATTAGCATAATAAAATAATAAAGTAGGTGAATACATTTTTCATGTAGAATAGTATTTATCATTGTTTCAAATTCAAAATAATAATATAACTGTATAATCTCCATTTAATTGTCCCCCTTGAACCGACACGAACTAAACAAGGGGCTTTTTAATTTAATTTTTGACGTTTTGACTGGTGCTGCGTTACCAGTAGAGTTGTAATTCAGCCTCTTGAATATCAAAAATTAATGTTAATTAAAAAGAAAAATTAATGTAGTGTTGATCACAGTTTAGCACGAACATTTATAAGGTATTTTGAATCAGTAATTTATCGGTACGTTACAACAATTGTTTTATGTCGAGAAATCTTACACACACATCTAAATAAACAATACTCGACCAACCAAGCAAATAAATACGACGTTTCGAATCATAATGTCACACAGTACACTATTGTATAGCAACGATAATCTGAAATGATTATATTTTGTGTTGCATAATTTATTATAGTGATCAATATATGAATATATTTTTTATGATTCTAATAATCATTTTTCACAAAAAATTGCATTTTTTAACTCAAATTTTTGTTGACTTGAGCGCTTACCATTAAATGAGTATAATCATAAGCATGAACTTAATATTATATATGATATTGCACTTAAAAATAAATATTATTTAAACCCAAGCAATAGAATACATAAAAAATTAAAGAAAACATAAAAAATCCAAAACAAGTAAATAATGTAATTAATTATTGTAGTATGCAATATCAAAATGTATTATCAGAAAAATTTGCAAAAATTTTAAATAATAATGTAAATAATATTAAAATTGCATTCAATATTAATAATAATTAATTAAAAAAAAAAAAAAAATTATAAAATAAAACAATTTCTAAATAATTTTAATAAATTTAATTTTCTTGGTATTTACAAATTTAAATGTAGTTTAAGAAAACAAAAAATAATAAAAAAACATCCAACAAATATGAACATCCAGAATGACAACACCATATCACCAAACAATAAAGTACAATTTAATATTAATTCGATACTAAAATGTAGATGTAGGAAAAAAAGAGCAACATGTATAGAATGTAAAAGAACGAGGGGAAAAAAATCACCAGATAGCGCTACAACGCAACGTAGAGAGCGTGGTCAATAAACGTATAAATATCAGTCAGAAACCAGCGGACCGTTCAGTGTAGTCACGACGGTCAGTCGTGTACTATATATTCCGATGATGGAACCTGTAACGGTTTCGAAACGTCAGAAAAATAAAAACCACAATATGGATATTTCCGAAAATCACACGGATAATTAAATGTAGTTGTAATAAGTTTTATGTTAGTAAAATGAATAGAAGTTTTAATACAAGATATAAAGAACACATCTCTGAAATAAAATTAAAAAAGACTAATCCAAATTCAAATTTTGCAAAACATGTTTAAGAAAATCATCTTATTACTTTTAGTATAGATAATGACAGAAATTTTAAATGTACAACATTATTTGGCATTCGTTTAGTATGACCTACCGGGCGAAAATCGAGTTTAATATGTGACCTACCTGTATTATTGGGCTTATTATCTACCAAAACGATTATTTATATATAGAGACGGACAACCCATGCTTGCTATATTTACCTATTTAAGTGGTTTTTACTAATAGATATTTTATCAACAATATTGTCAATACGTGTTCAGGCGTTAATTCTAAATCGTCGATAGAAAGATAAAACCGCGTCGGATTCGTCGAAAAATAAATAAAACGAAAAAAAATGACAATAAAAAAAAAATAGATGACAATTCATAATATTCTTTATGTAATTTCTGTCTTATTTCTCTATGCAATTTTTTCCTATTAATTTTACTTTTAATTTATTCCTCAGTTATTTTATTTTATTTGTATTAATCTGATAACGACATTTTGTTGAAACCTAGTATTAATAGTAGATTGATAGTAGATATTAATTTTTATTTTATTTTGTTTTATTTTATTTAATAAATTTATTATTGTTGTACGCGAAGTTTGTTTATTTGTGTCCGGGGGCGAGTAGAAATATTTTTACGCTTCTTGCCCGTACAAGTATATAAATTGAAAAGATGTGTCATTGAAAGCTCAAAAATTATATCTAATAAATTAAATAGCTCGTTAGGAATTGAAAATTTAAAATCATCGTTTATTTTGTACTTATTCGCCAGTTGTGTTTCCTAATTCCGCTTTTTGCCTAGCAAGTTCTCGAGGGTCTTTAACATTTGACATATATTGTCCTGGTATATTGCCGGCAGGAAAATAGATAGCGATAACATGTAATGTTTTCATTTTCACCAAAATTTCCACACCTATTTCTTTTGTTTTCTGCCATACGAGTTGTGTGAATGGATCTGCAATCATCAAGTTGTAAATCATTGTATTAATTGTATTTTACTCGAAAGTTGAAAAAGTCCAAACAATTAATTAAGTGTAATGACAATAAGTGGGGACGAGGTAAGTGAGGTTGAAAGTTTTAAATAATTAGGGTCCTTTGTACAATATAACGGTGGTTTTTACGAGGATGTGAGACATAGGATTAAGTGCGGGTGGATCAAGTGGAGAGAAGCGTCTGGTGTTTTGTGCGATAAGAGAATTACAATGAAGCTTAAAGGTAAGTGTTATAAGATTGTTCTATAAGGAATGAATATGTATTAGGAAGCATAGGAGTAGCGTCGATCGTGTATAAGATGAGAGAGTATAGACTTAAATGGTTTGGTTATGTTATGAGGAGAGAAAATTCAAAAGCTGTAAGAATGGTTATGTGAATAAACGTTGAGGGAAGGAGAGGAAGAGGAAGATCGAAAAGAAGTAGTTGAGTGCGATTGGTTGTGATATGAGGACTGTTGGTGTGTGTGTAAAAAATGTAGAAGATCGTGTCAATTAGAGGTTTAGGACACAGGTGGCCGACCCCAAATAGCTGGGATAGAGACGATGTAGAAGAAGAAGAATTTTCTCGGATACAGACATTATGTATTTCACAAGTAATAATGTTGTTGTTGAGTTCTTTCGAAATGATTTTTCAACCACATTAAGATCTATTTCGAAAAGTTAATTGATGCTCTAAGAACGTTTGTTTTCGATAAAATTATCTTTTATGACATCTTACGGTAATATTTGGTAATATACTAATTCGATTATACACGAATTTTGAAAATATTTATTTCGTTTGATTAAATCGTCTTTTTAGATCTATCATCATTTTTTTTAAATATATATATATATATATTTAAACTAAAATGCATTTCAATAGTTGGTTATTATATAGTTAAAGTTAGAAGGATACTTATAGATTAAAAATACGAAATCAATTTTTATACTGGCAAACTACGAGGTGTGGCAATTAAATAACGAGAATTTTTAATTTTAAAACATTTATTAAGTATTTACAATAATTTATGCACCCATGCCTTCACAGTAATCTCCTTCGAGTTTAACACACTTGGTCCAGCGTTCTTCCCATTTCTGGAAGCACCCCTGGAAGTCTCCAGAAGTCTAACTGTTCAACACCGACGTTACGGTACGTTCAATGTCCTTCAAATCCTCATACCGATGTCCTTTCATTGGTTCCTTCAACTTTAGAAATAGCTAGAAGTCCAGTGAAGCCAGATCAGGGATGATCGGGGGGTGGGGGAGCGTTGTATGTTCCTACTGGTCAAAAACTGCTAAATTTTTAATGATGTGTGTGCAGGCGCATTGACATGGTGAAGGATTCAATCATTTTTGGCCAATTCCGGCCTCATAACATCTAGCGAATGGTTTCTTTATTAATACCGAGTTCATTTGACATCATTCGGATGGTGAGGCGTCGATCTGACTGCACCAACACTCTCAAACGTTCGACGTTTTGCCTAAAGTGCACGATTTTAGGAGCACCTGACCTTGCATCGTCTTGCGTTGATTCTCGGTCTGATGCAAAACGTGAGGCCCATTCATACAAACGTAGTTTTGATAAACAGTCATTACCGAACACACGTTGCAATTTACGAAAAATTTCGGCCGGTTTTTCGCCATTTTTTCACTAGAAACTTGATGACAATTCGTTGCTCATTTTTCACGTCACACATTTTTGTATGTCACGACACTACACTACTAATTTTAAAAAATCGCAAAGCACAAAATCTAACACTGATCACTATCAAACTTGGTAGACTCGTGTATAATCTCGTGAACTTTAAGTCAACAAATTATCAAGATATCAGTGTTACCACTATAGGAGCTAGAAACAAATTCTCGTTATTTAATTGCCACACCGTATATTTACACAACACGAACGAATTATGGCTAAAACGATGATCAAATATATATATAATGAACTTTATTCTATATTTGATGTAACAATTTACTAATAACTATAAAAACGTTATTATTAACATAATATAAGATAAATTACCTGTCAAGTTAGGAGATGATAATTTTTCTGAGTAGTTGTAATCATTTTCATATTTGTACCACGATGCAACTATCATATCAGTGTCCAGTACGGAATTATCTTTGAACATAACATGGAAATAGTTAGCTCCATATTCATTGGAGAGGGTATTAGGTTTTTTTGCTATCCATTCGTTCAGACGTGTCTTTGCTATTTCACACAACTGAACCAAAAAATATAATGAACGAATTATTTCAATGTTAATATATATATATATATATATATATATGTATAATATACATAGGTTGATAAATTACATTCATTAAGTTAATCAAACTTCCAAGAATCTAAGACCATCAAACTAATAGGTTAGGTCACACACTGATGATATAGTATTATTATCAGAAGCAGAAAAGGACCTTCATGGAGGTATGGAGTATGGCAAAAGCTTTCATCGATGAAAGCATACAAATGGGGTTTAATTATAAATGAAAAAAAGACAAAGTACATGATACTGTCACGGAAGAATAATAGATATGATAATTTGATAGTTATAGACATGGAGTTCGAGAGGGTAGAGAACTTCAAATATTTAAGGGTGGAATTAAGTGTGTCGGGCAATAACCACAAGAAAATATTAAACAGAATTAACTCAATTAATAAGTGATTTTTTGCATTAAACACAATCCCGAAATTTAAACTAGTATCAATCGGATTTAAATTAAATTTAATATAAAGTAATGATACGCTCGATAGCGTTATATGCATGTGAAACCTGGGCCACAACAAAAACAGACGAAAAAAACCTAACGAGATTTGAGAGAAAGGTGTTACGACAAATCTTTGGCCCCAGAAGAAACCAAAAACACGGAAGAGTATGAGCGAAGAAAGAATAAAGAAGTAATAAGTATGTTAGAGAATTCGGACATAATTGCTATAATGAAAAGTAAAAGGATAGGCTGGGCAGGACATGCATTCGTATGGCGGGATCGAACAGAAAATCGACCAAGTTACAAAATGGATACCGAAGAGCAAACGACCGCTGGATCGTTCAAGACAACGATGGATAGACAGATTCCATAAAGACCTTACTATACTAGGAATTATGAACGGCGAAGAGTTGGCTACAAAAAGAGACAGATGGAGAGGAGTGGCGGTTGCGGCGAAGGATCTGAATGGTCTATATTAAGTCAAAAAATAAAAAAATAAATTAATACTATGAGATGTATATACTTGCAATCATGCATTTATATTTACTTATCTTATGGTATTAAACACGATAATTATGTAACATTGATAATTTGGAAATAAATAAATTAAAAATCATAGCATATCTTACTACGACATTTACAATTTAAACGAAAAAAAAAATTATAACTCACATGTTTCTTCAATTCCAGTTTAGATGAATCGTGCAATTTTCGGTATTCGTTATGTGATTCTAAAATTTTTTGAAAAATCTGTTGTTTTTCTGCAATACATGTATATGTATATGTATCTATCTATATGTACTTAATCATAAGTAAAAAAAAAAATCCGAAAAACCATATATTTCTCCATAAAATATTAAGCTTTGTTTCGATATCCTTGTTTTGTTGTTTATCATTACAAAACTACTCACCCTCATAAGTAAAATGCCGAGCATCTAATATCGTTCCCATCACAAATATAATAAATGCAAAATAACCTCCAATCGCCATTATGTTGAAGCTAAACATATAAAGAGTTTTACGATTATAGGGATAATGAGATCATACCATGACGAAATATAATTCACTTACCAATGAAGATAATGATACATTTAAACTTTTTAAAGTAAGTTGTGTCAAAGTATCAAAATTATACAAATACAAGAAATTGCGAATAGATTATGTACTTTATAGCTGTTATTTTTCTTTGAACAACCATGTACACGCAAGCACATCACCTTCAATGTCTAACGTCGTTCGTTTTTTAATTGTATGTACACATATATAGGTGTGTGTAATTAATGTGTACTGGGCTCGACTAACTAGCTGAATAAACACGTCATTTTGCAAAACATACTGTATACTATTACTATATTATTACTTTTTGCAAAACTACACTGTATAATATTATACAGCTATGCAAATATGAAATACTTTGTTCCTTCAGTTCGGAATTCTCGAATTACGTGACCACATTACACATAAAGTGGTCATATTTTATACGATTGAATAGCTATTGGTTGCTATCGGAAATGTTCCGTATACTAATATTTATTTCTTTTTCCCGCATTGAAATGGCGTGCAAATATTATTTTAAATCTTTCGAATTTTCGATTTTTTGCCTTCACTTATTATAAATATATTGAATATATATGAATTTCAAAATATATCAGATATTTTTTTTTTTTTACAAAACGAATTAATAATTAGTATTGGAAATTAGTATTTTCTATTATTTAAAAATTGAAAAATGAATTCAAACGTATCTGAAATGTAATTTATTCACAATGTTATAAATTAATTCGAAATCGATTGTAGCAATTATCTTTTCGTGGTCTTATTAATTTTAAATTCTAAGTGAAGCATAAAATTAATTGGTTCAAAAATGATGTGCTTTTTATCTATTGTCACGTTCTCATATTGTACAAATGGTCTTATTATTTCGACCCCACTTTCGACAGATAACCGTATCTAGTCGATACTCACAATAGTTAACATTTACACAAGCAATTGTCGGTAAAATACAAAATAAATATTTTGTTATCAATATTTTAAACGTTTAAGCAACGTATTATTTTTCGTTAGAATAATTGATTTTATTAGAATATTTTGAAGACAAATAATTGAAGAATTGTATATTGTAATTTACAATATTTAAGTAAACGTACATAAATTGTTTTCGATATTTAACTGTTTGTTTGTTTAATTTAAATGTACATACATCTAAATAAACAGAACTCGCTCGACTAATTATGAGAATAAATACGACTTTTCGAAAACATAAAACTACGCAGTTTAATATTGCATAGTAATGAAAATATGAGATCATTGATTACTCGTTGGGCATCTGTGTAAATTAACACGAGTTTTCGAAAATATTATAGTACGCATTGAATTTTGTTCTGTGTAATTTATTATTTTGTTATGTTTCAAAAAATACATATGAAATGAAATCAAAAAATACTTCGTCTTCAATACTAAACTGTTTGTATAAATTATATGTATAAACACATATATAGAAAGTGTTCGTCTAACTAGGCAAATAAACACGAGATTTTGAGATTATCACTTTTTTTTTTATTAATAAAATATATTACAATCTGTTTACTGTCAAAAACAATAAACAATAATGATGAAGGAAATTAGAATTTAACATGAAATCACATGATGAGGGGACCATCCAGTAACAGAACCTCAGAATTTTATATATATATATTTTTTTATTTTTTTTTTATTTTTAGTTTTTAATTTTAGAAGATCTCTTGACCAATTTTATCTTAAGCGACGGGGAATTTAAAAAGAAGTCATATTTGACATGTTTTTAATGAAAGGGTTTGTATGGTTAGTTAGTTTGGAGTGAAACTTTTTATAGTGGCTTTTGGCAAGTTCATTTACTGTTTGCATTTTCAGATCGTTAAAGAGGGCTGCATTTGATACGTACCACGGAGCGCCGGTGATGAGTCTTAGAGTAATGGACTGAATGCTTGAACAGGTCGAATTTCGAATGTTCGCGGGCTTAGTTAGGCCCCAAATCTGAATACGATATGACCATATAGGTCTAATGATTGATTTGTATAATAGTAATTTGTTTTTTGGTTTAGGTTTGATTTAAGTATAGGTCTAAGTAGATGGAGGCGAGAGTTTAATTGCTTTTGTTTTTGCTTGGTGTGATTTGACCATGTTAGCCTTTATCCAGTGGTATTTAGTTGATTGGTGAAGAGGAAGTGGTTTGTTGTTGAATTTAAGTGGGGGGGCATTCCTTTTTATTTAGGGAAAAATTTACCTGAACAGATTTTTCATCATTGATTTTTATTTGCCATTTTTTAGCCCAAGATTCTATTTTATTTAAATGTAATTGTAAATTTATAAACGCAATTTCAGGATTATTGTTTGAAGCAAGTATTGCTGTATCGTCGGCGAATGAGGCGAGGAGAGTTTGGTTTGTTTTAGGCATATCAGCGGTGAAGATATTGTAGAGCATAGGTGAGAGGTCGCTACCCTGCGGAGCACTCGTTTTGATATTCTGAATAGTTGAATAACTGTTTTTTTGACGAACTGAGAATGTTCGATTTTCTAGATATGGTTTTATTATTAAAAAATATGGCAAAGGGAGAAAGCGTTTTAATTTAAATAGAAGCCCATCATGCTAGACGCGGTTAAAAGCATGGGATATATCGAGAAATACTCCGGGGCAATATTCTTTGTCTCGAAGGACGCTGAGATTTTATCTGTGATTCTATGAATTTGTTGGATCGTGTTATGTTTGTGACGGAAACTAAATTTTGGAAATATATTATGTTGGTCAATTAATGGTGTAATTTTCTGTAGGATTAGTTTTTTGAAAAGTTTTGCGAATGTGGGTAGCAAACTGATAGGACGATAAGAACTAGTGAGGTGCTTAGGCTTATTTGGTTTGGAGATCATTATAATAACTGAATACTTCCATGAAGGAAGGAAGTAAGACAAACGGAGCATAGCGTTTTAGATTTGGGTAAGGAAAAGAAATGACTTTTTTGGTAGATTTTTTGTTATTTTATAAATAATTTGTTCATGTCCAGGTGATTTTTTGGGTCGAAGCTTGTGAATCACTGACACAATCTCAGCAGGGGAAATCGGTTTGGCAGGAAGAGACATGGGAAAAGGTGAAGACAAAAAGGATTTAACTTGATTGATATGACCTGGCATAAAATTTAAGTCAGGATGGGGAGAGAATATTGAAGACGAATGATTACCAAAAAGATTTGATTTCTCTAAATCGGAAATAGCTAATGATTTATCAGGTCGTTCGAGTGGGGGCGATATTATCACGTTGATTGATTAGCCTTTTTTGTCATTTTCCGGAGGGTGCTATTATTAGGAGCCAGAGTACTTAAATATAAATTAAATTGATCGGATCTGTATTTTGCTAATTGAGTTTTTAGATTAGTTACCTGGTGATTATAAATAGTTTTGTGTCTAGGATATTTTGTTTTTTGCCACAAGCATCTAGCCTGACGTTTTGCTTTTATAAGATTTACTGGAATGGAGGAAGTGAAATTTAATATTTTGGTAGGTTTTTGTTAAGTGTGGGGAAGAAGGTAGAAGAACTTGATACTGTATTTTGAATCGATTTGGTTAATGTGGAGAGTACAATGTCTATATCAAGGGGACATTTTATGGAGACATTGAGAATTAGTGACTTGTCTAATTTTTGTTGAAATAGTTTCCAGTCTATGGGGCCAGACGAGAGGGATGGTATAGAGAAAGAGGCGGGTAGGGAACCTAAGGTTAATTGTTCGGAAGATCTGTTGGTATGTGTAGGCCAATAAGTTGCTCATCTGGGGAAATAAAAGACAATTTATTTTTTAATATTGAAGTATGAAATAATCTGCCTCTTGCGTTAGTGCATTTACTACCCTATTGGGTGTGCTTGGCATTAAAATCACCTCCTATTATAAAGAAGATACCAAGACTCTGGAGAAATAATTGTAATTTGGGTTCAGTGATTTAGTGGCCTGGGGGAAAGTAAGCTGAGGAGATTGCAACATTTAAACGGTTTATTTTTATTTTTATAACTGCTGCTTGTAGTTAAGGTATGTTGATATTTTGCATTTCATTATAAAAAAGTATGGATTTTATTATGATTGCAGCACCACCGTGAGATGTGCCATCGGGGTGGTCAGCTCTTATGGTCGAATAACCACTGAAGCTTAAGTTGGTAGTTTTTGATAAGTGTATCTCACTTTATAAGAGCGATATCTATGTTCATATGGTGGACAAGGTAGAAAAGTTCGTTACTATGTTGCTTTAGCCAATTGGCATTCCAAAGGAGTATTAATAAGAAGGAATGATTTGTTGGGTTTAAAGTCATTTTTTATCTAAGACTTTGTCAATTACTTTTGTAAGAAGTGATATGAGAGGAGTAAAAAGTTCAGACAGTAGAAAATATTGTATTGATGAGCATGGTGTAGTAAAAGACAAATACAAATTTTTAATATTTACTTTACAGGTATTAATTTAAATAATTGATATTCATGAGTCATAGTAAAATATTAAATTTGGTGGCAATCGTTTTTCAAGTAGAATAATGTTTATCATTGCTTTCAAATTCAAAATAATAATAAAATTTTACATTGTCTACCTAACGGTCCGACTTCCACCAACACGTACGGCACCAGCTATAATAATTATTATTCTTTCGTGTTGACTGTTGCTGCGGTAGAATACTAATCCGACCATTTAAAAATAAAAAATTATTGGAAATTTAAGTGAAAAAAAAAACAATTTTTCAATATTTGGTTATAAACATTTTATTTTGTTATAACATTGTTAATTTTTTTGTACGGATCATTAATATACTCGTACATTACGACAATTGTTATACGGCGAAAAGTCTTGTGCACACACCTAAACTTACAGTGTTCGAATAACTAGGTAAATAAAGACGATTTTTCGAAAACACAATGCTACGCAATATACTGTTTTATAGCTATGAAAATATCAAGTCACTATATTACCGTTTTCATACACACGATCTCGTATAATACTCGATAATACATTTAATACTGTAATATCATCAGTACGATTCCGATCTGATGTATTTTTTTTTTTTTTTTGAAACTCAAGTTTTTCTAAACACGTGAATATTACGTGGTTGAGTTGGTTTCGTCCCTCAAAATCCATGCCTCCCCCCCATCCTGTCCACTGGCAACCGGTCACTACGCCATTTGAGCGTTTCGCGTCGCACGACAAGGACCGACCAACGGGAAACGACGTTTTCGCGACGTTATTTCGCACTTGTTGGCGCTACGGTACGCTCTATTGGTTTTTTCAACGTTCGGCCGTACGAAATATTTAACCGTCGTGCGCGTACGATTTTCGGCGTGTACAAACACGAATCGCTGATCGTTAGGTTAGCCTAACCTGATCGTCACCGCCTGCTTACGTTGTTGCTTATTAAACGGTACCGATTTCTATCGTTGATCCACTCCGCATGATATCCTCCATGATTTTTAGTACGTAATTTTCTCATAGCGTCGGAATTTATGTCACGTTTAGAAGCACTGAGCTCCAACACTCTTAATTCTTCCTTATCTCCTATCATACTCCACATTGAGGATATCATATATTCATTGTCACAAAAAAAAAAAAACTTTATTCAGTTTTTATGGGTTCCGTGTCATGTCGGTATTATTGGTAATGAAATTGCAGATCGGCTAGCAAAAAAGTCCGCAGTTTTTTGTCGTTCCTCGGCTGTTGCTATTCCATGGTCCGATTTGTGTCCATTACTCAATTACAGTTGTTTCAAATTCTGGTCAGCGCACTGGAATAAGCTACCAGCAGGTCAAGCTACTTTTGATAGACACATTGGCCCTAACCTCTCCACTAGGCCATGGTTCAATCACATGAAAATCAATAGAAAAACTATAGTATCCTTCTCCAGATTGCGTCTGGGACATGCATGCCTTCCGGATCATTCATATAAATTATCCTTATTATATTATTATATATTATTTAATATATAATATTTATATAATAAATATATTGATTAAAATATAAATATTAAATATATATTTATATTTAATAATATATTAAAATAAAAAAAATATATATATATATTTAAATTTAAGTATATTCGTTGAATTTATGTGAATTCCAGGACATAGTTGGTACAAAAAAATTTACGATTAAGATTAAAATTATTTATATTTCATATTAATGTGAATATAAATAGTTTCAACAACAGATGTGTCATTGTAAGCACAAAAATTATATTTTATTAATTGAATAATTCCATTAGAAATCCAGATTTAAAATTCATCATTTTTTTTGTATTTTTGATTCGCTAGTTTTTTGAGGACGACTAACATTCAACGTATATTTTCCTGGTTGGTTGCCGGCCGGAGAATACGTAACTACAACAGTAAATATTTTATTCTCTAGGAATATTCCTACACCTATTTTTTCTGTACTCTTCCACACGATTGAAGTGAATAAATCTGCAATCATAAAATCTTGTTTAACAACGTTGTATTAATTGTACTTTACTTGAAAGTTGAAATCACTTTCAATTAAAAAATTAATTTTCTCTTACAAACTGTCTCTTAAATGATATATTATATATTTCATAAATAATAATTGTATAGCCTGTAATGTTCCTTCGAAACAATTTGACGAACACTTTAAAATCTAATTTGAAAAGGTAATTTATGCTTATAGTACGTTTGCTTTCAATTACATTATCCTTCAAAAATTATATATACAATAATAGAAGGTAATTTACGAAATAAATTAACAAATTCATTGGAAATCATTTTCGTTGTATGGTTAAATCATATTTTTTTTTAAATATAATAAAATACATTATAATAGTTTGTAATTATAAAGTCAAAATTAAAATAATACGTATAGATTAAAAATAAACGTTCAGTTTTTGTGTTGGAAAACTATTTACACCACACGACTGAATGAATAAATGCTAAAACGATAATCATATATACATATATAATTAACCTATTTCTGTATTTGATCTAATTCTTTACAGATATCTCCAAAAACGTTATAATGAATAATATCGTGTGCATACGATAAATTTACCTGCGTAACTACTAGATTTTCCTGTAGAATAGTTGTAATAACTATGATATTTGTACCATCTGGAAACTACCATTTTAGGATCCAGAACGAAATTACTATCGATCACCATCGCGAAATAATTTGTTCCATAATTGCCGGCGAGTGCCTTAGTATCAGATTCTTTATTATATGCTTCCGCAAGTTCTTCTGATATTTTAAACATCTGAAACAAAGAATATAATGATCAAATTATATAAATATTAAAAATATATATTACTCACACAGATCGATAATGTACATTGTTTTAGTCAACGCTGTGAGACCGTATGTACTTGCGTCCATGTATTTATAATTACTTATAATGTTGATCGCATACACGCGTACCTCCATCTGTGCCAATGACAACATGATAAATGGGATCTGCGCATTTTATGTGTATTCTATGTCTAACCTACATGAAATACATTAAGACACGTTCTCGTCGATTCAGAATGAAACGGAAAACACGCATTTTCCGGGATAAGTGATTAGTGATGTTGCCGCTGATAACGAGAACAGTTGAGCAGCGCGCATGCTAGACATGTTCCATCACGTCACATCGCGGCTTCCGTCGAACCGTAAGCTTTGCTTACTATAAATTCTTATGAACAGACGCACACAGGTTACGACACGTCACGTCGCGTAGCGTCTTGTTAGACGTTAGGAAACGGATAGGTTGCCGTTTAGGGCAAATTGACGGATGACGGAAACCGCTCGCCAGCTGCAATTGAACATTTTTAAAGAAAAGACCCTGATGCTAAACTTTGTCAAACGCCTGTGCATATTAGTTTATTTTCGAGTGAATAGGAAATTTTATCAATTATAAGATGCACCTGGTGAATTGTGGAATGATTACTTCTAAAACCAAATTGATTTTCTGGGAGGTATTTTTCTATAATTTGGAGTTGACGTTTGAGTGTGAGTTTTTCAAATACTTTGGAAAGGAAGGGTAGTAAGCTAATCGATCTGTACGATCTGGAGGAATCAGGGGGTTTTCCAGGCTTAAGTATCATTATTATGATCGAGAATTTTCAAAGAACCGGGAAGTAGAAAAGTCTCAGCATAGAATTGTAGATGTGGGTGAGTGATAGAAAAGCTTTTTTGGGTAGTTGGGTAGCAATTTCGGAAGTAATAAGATCATATCCTGGAGTTTTGAATCGCGCTGATTTACGGAAAACGTACTCGACTTCACTGGGTCTTGTGTTTCGGTGGAAAAGTAAGAGGTAGAGGACTAGATAGGAAATGGTTTACTTCTATTATTTTATTGCGAAATATGATGTCGTTATGTGGCTGGAACGTGAAGTGTAAGTATTGACAGAATACGTTTGCTTTTTCTAGGTCACTGATAATGCATGTGCCGTTGAGTTGTCTTATTGGAGTACCGTAGGTTGCGAGCATAGAATTTTCCTAGTGTTATGCCAGAGTGAGTTGTCAGTGGTGAAAAGAGAAACGAAATGGTTTGTTAAATTATCAGATCTTCAAGCTTCAAGCTGGCTATCAATGCCTATATCATTGTTGATATTTGGGTTTTTATCGTCTGCAATTAAAGCTTCATAGCGGTTAGGTGTCACACATAGTTTTGATTTCTTAATGTTAACGGTTGACGGGGAAGACGAAGGGGAGGAGGATGTGGTTAAAGAGCGTTTACCTTCATTAGATGGATTATCAATATTTTTATTCTTAACGATTTTATTTTTAACGATTTTAATTGGGGGGATGGTAGGCTGATTACGTAACATAGCGTACTGATTGGAGTCCAAAGGTCATCGCGACGGCAGTGCCCAGGTTAATTTTACTGAGCACACTGTGCTTTTTTTTTTTGTATGTTTAAATTTAATTTAATAAATACTTGTGATGGGAATGATCTGAGTTGAGAGCTGTTGATGATATGTATGCGGAGACGTTTGTGAACTCGAGGAGATAAATGTTCTATAAAAATAACGGCATAAGGTCGGGTATAATACAGGGCGACGAGAGAATATGTGCAGTGTAGGTCACACTCACGCGACGTGCGGCGAGGTACATTTTATAAATAAAAAATATTTGGGTTTATAAATTTAAGTATAAAACAGTTATAAGTGCTCAATTATATTTAAAAAAATAATTACTCAATTAACTTTTAGAAATAAAACTAAGCCTAAAAGCTGCTCCACGATGTACTCTTTCATTAAAAAAAAAATCAAGATAATCGGTAAAGGCGTTCTCAAGTTAAGGCGTGACCAAAGGAAATAGGGATTCATTTATATATATATATATATATATAGATTATATCATATGATTACATAACCGCGCACGTAATTAACGTGGCCGTCCGTTTCTTCGCAATCGCGTGTGTGAGAGCCGCCGCTGTCGTCATACCTAATATATGTTAAAGTTTTTTGTTGTGAGATAGGAAGGAATAACCGATATTTTTCATAATTGTTATTATTATTATTATTATTATTTTGAAGACGCGAATTGCTACAACTTCGTATTTATTCACAAACGTGCGCTGATCACCGCAATTTTTATTATATTATTTTTCGTATGTGTTTATTAAAATTTTAGATTTCTAAGTAGCAACATCTGGCCAAAAGTCTGCGCGCCTACAGCAACGTGAGTTGTTTTATTTATTTTCTATTAGCCAAAGGTGCTAACGTTATTGTTCTCGTGAATTTGCACATATTGATGTGAATTATTTATTTTTTTATCGTGTTAAAAACGATAGTGATATAACATTGAAAATTTGGAAAATTTATTGATTTAAAAAACCATGACACGTCATCTGACATTTAATATTTGAGTGGAAAACAAGTAAAATATATTGTTACTCACTTTTTCGTCCAAATACAGTTCAGATGAACCGTGCACGTCCCGGTATTCGTTATGTGATTTTAAAATACCTTGAAAAAACTGTTGTTTTTCTGCAATAAATTTATATATCTGTGTACTTAAATAAAAGAAAAAAAAAAGACCATCCTAAAACAAATCTATTTCTCCATAATATACTGAGACTTGTTCCTAATTTCGTTAACCTCGTTTTGTTGTTAATCATAATAAAACCATTCACCTTCATCACTAATATCCTGAGCGGCTAATAAAGATACCATCACAATTATAATAAATGCAAAATAACTTCCAATTGCCATCATCTTGAAACTGAAAATACACAATGTTTTACGATTGTTGAGATATTGAAATCAACAAAATATAATTCACTTACCGGTGAAAAGAATAGGTTGCACTTAAACTTCTTAAGGAATGTCGGTCGATTAGAAATATCAAAATTATAATAATACAAGAAACCGCGAATTGGTAATGTACTTTACAATTATTTTTGTTTTTCGAAAAATTGTATACACAGAGCACACGACATTCAATATCTTACGTCATTCGTGTATTAAATTTTGCATATCCACACACCTATATAAATAGTTTCGACTAACTAGGTAAATAAACATGACTATTTGAAAACATTACGCTACGCGGTATATTATTGAATAGCTATGAAGACATGAAATGAATGATAACTTGTTGGACATCTGTGTAAGTAGTAATCACGACATTCCGAAAACAATATGCTTCGTACTATATTTTGTTTCGTGCAATTTATCATAGTGATCAATGCATGAAACAACTGGTTGCTTTTGTTTAGTCATCTTGAATTACGTGACTACAAAACATTGAAAACGGTTGTTTTTTTTATACTATAGAATAACCATTTATTTAAATAGCCCGTTTTTTCTGTAACTAATCATCCCCAACCTACAAATAGGTACTTTTTTGGGTTTGAAAAATTATATTTTCTCAAAATTCAATATTTTATAAATGGATTTATATTATGGATGAATATATTTTATTTATTGAAATTTCGGGTTAGACTATAGTAGTATACAAAAATCGATCCTGATGTTATACCTTTAAAATGGCACCACATGGTGTATTATGTGCTATGCTATAACACGGCCGCCGTAATTTATTCTTATTAATACTTATCAAAAAAAGTAGTATATAATAATTTCTCTTATCACTATCAAATACCACTATCATAATTCTTTTCAATCTTTCGACCTTTACCACCATCACCATACTCTTCCTGTACCGCTATACTTATACCATACATACCCCTCTTATATTGCTTGTACTTGTGTATTCAAATATTATATCTCACCGCTATTAATCATAATACGTATCTACTATGTAACCGTATATATTTTAACCAGTAACCTATACGTACACCACCTATACCCCTTTCATGTTACTTGTATATTAACTTATATTATTTAAAAAATTATATTTTTATACAAATATAATATAGCTATATACATACACACACACACACAATAGTAGGAAAAAGTGAAAGTAACGTTTGGTACATGTTCATACACAACTGTGTGCATACGTGTGTGTTAATGAGTAATTATCGAATCGTGGAAAATAATAATATTTTGGATGAGAATCGAATTGGATATACTTTATATCACGTATATTTTTCCATTTTAAGAAAGTGCTTAACGAGTGTACACTGTACACGAAGTATATTTAACGTTATACGTAAAAGGCGTGAAATCGAAAACTGGGAGAGAATCAATGAACACCCTTTTTCAATTTATGCGGATTTAGAGTGTTAAAAAAAGCACAAAACACACATCAAAACACCAATATTACTCACCACCACGATGTAATGAGCTGTCGTTACTACAATTAACCGTCTAATGATTAAGACTCATGATTTCTACAAAGATTTGAAAGATAATTCAGTTTTATTAAACAGATTAGACACTTTCAATTTGCCCATAAACAATCCGTGTTATTGAGTTGATAGAAAAAAAATTCTGGAAACTTTCACAGCTGAGACTTCGGATGAAGCTATATATATACTCTCTAGTGTATATATACTCAAAGTTTAATGGATTTAATATTCTATCGATTTCTTCGTACTCGACATCACCGTATTCTATCGATAGAATGTAACTCAACGCCATCCGTCGACAAACGTTGAAAATTGCTGCCGTTTGATAAAGACTCGAAATGACAGAGTGTTCGTCAGTGTTTTGTTCGGTACATTTATTTGTACATTTTTCATTATTTTTTTATTGTTCTTCGACAAATTCAGTACGAATTTCATCATATACCTTGGTTCGAACGTTTCCAATTATGAATTCGATTTTCAAATCAAACCGTTCATAACATGAATTAACATAACATTGAATTTTTTTTAAGTTTATATATAAATAAGATCTGATTACATTCAAATTGTATATTATTAGACCCTAGGACGTCGTAGATGCAACAAAATTTACACTATTAAGATTAAAATTACGTTTATTTTATAAGACAAAAAGTTATAATTTATTAACATGTTTCAAGATATTTATAATTCACATAATTTTCCTTTATAAAACAACGTGAATAACCGTTATAATGCCTTAATAAGATAACTAATAAAAATAACATTTCGTTTTATATATAAATATTTTAAAGAAATTATTATTAATTAATCGTTTTTCCAATAAATGTTTATATAAAGCATATTACTTAAGAATATAAATTGAAAATATGTGTCATTGGAAGCACAAAAGTAATATTAAAAAAAAAAAAAAAACGATTCACTAGGATTCCAAATTTTAAAGTCCCATTATATATTAATCAAAATCTTCATCACTTGTCATTAGCTTGTGAAAAAATTGTCGATCATTTGGGTCTACATTAGGAGGACCACTAACATTCGACGTATATTGTCCTGGTTGGTTGCCCGCAGGAAATAGATAACCATAACGTTAACTGTTCCATTCACAATCAATATTCCCACACCTATATTTGTTGTACTCTTCCATACGACTTGTGTGAATGGATCTGCAATCATAAAATCTCGTATAACAACATTGTATTAATTCTATTTCATTCGAAGGTTGAAAATTTATTAAAAAATTAAGTTTCTCCGAAAAGAGTCCATATATATTTCATAAGTAATAATTTTGTAGATGAGTTCTTTGGAGGCAATTTGATGAACACATAAATATTTAATTCGAAAAGTCAATTAAGGTATATGGTACGTAAGCTTTCGATTAAATTATCCTTCAAAACATTTTAATTGTAAACGACAATAGGAGATAATTTATCAAGTCAATTAACACATACACAATATTTAATTCATTTAATCAAATCGTCTTTTTGGACATATCATTATTTTTTTATATTATAATGTACGTTATATTAGTCTGTTATTCACAAATAATTAAAACGATATGTTTAGAATAAAAAAAAAAAATTCAATTTTTGTGTTTAGAACCCATTTACATCACATGATCGAATTAACGCTTAAACGGTTATCAAATAGATATATAGTTGTCTTATGTCTACAGCTCATAAAACAATTTACAAATAGGTCAATTAATGTTGTTATGAAAATTATGTGCAGTAAGATAAATTTACTTGTTTTTTCAAACAATGAAGGTTCCATATACGAGTCATTATAATTGAAGTTGTAAAAGATCTGCTTTTTGTACCAAGATAAAACTATCGTCTTATGATTAAAGTCGTATATGCCATTCAAAGACTTCTTGTAAACGTTCATTCCATAATTTTTGGAGAGTGTAATAGGTTGTTTTGTTATCAATTCATGCAAATGTATATCCGCCATTAAACACAACTGTAACAATGAAAATAATGAACGAATTATATCTACGTATCATAATAATATCTTATAATTTATCAAGTTAATATTATAATACGTATGTACTTGCAAGCATGCATTTATAATGATATATCACGTTGATCTCATGCACGAATTTTTCCATAATAATGACGAAGGTAAAACTGGCATCTACGTATTCTACGTTTATTCTGCCTCTAAATTACATCTTTAATTATGATATTACGACTGGAATAGTCTTCCCATGTTGGTGTCAGTTTAATTTTATCTGCTCTTTTTAGTTTAATTATCTTTCCCACAAATAGTCATCTATTTCTTTACGATAGGTCATTTATAATTCCCTTATATCTTCCACCATAGTTTTCATTAACTCTTATTTTCTTGGTAATCCTATTTATTCACTTCCACAATCAATTAATATCTGTTTTTTTCTTATTTGTTCACAGAGTTTCAAAAATTATGTTCTGTTTATACGGACAGTTCGACCTCCTCCAATTCAGCAAGGGTTTCACTTTTATATTTCAAGCCATAAATTTACATTTTCGAATTGTTTTTTTTTTTAATTTTTTTTTTTTTGTGAAAGATATATTGTAGTCACAGTTCTTTATATATCCAAACTTTTCCACTCAATAAATTTTAAATCCTTCTCGCTGTAAGGGTCGAGTGGTCCGCAGTGGGAACGACCGCTCACCGGGACACGTCCAATTCGGTTTAGAAACCAGTTAAAACAGCAGTGCCCGATTATCAGCTTTGAGAAATATAACGTCATCTCACCGTTGTGCCACCTACTTGGCCACCGGTCGCGGAGCAAGGAGAGTATCAGCGTCCGGGACCACTTACTGCCGCTTCCGGCAGGAGCGTCCCATCTCGCTTCTCTCCGCGCATACTCGTCAATCGTCAAGGCCCTCGATACTGGCCCAACCTTTCCTTTTCAATGTTTTTTATACGGTCAATCGTGTTTACGGAATCAATAAAGAATTCAAGTACGAGCAGTAAAGTGAACAGGAACATAAACTTAATACCACAACTTTGATTTTTTATTTATTCGATTTTCACACCATTTTTTCATTTATCCATATAAACTTTCATACTTAAACAATTCTATGACTCTCACCACGTGCTAAGATACGTAAAATATTCATTTTATTTTGGATTTTCCTTTATATATATATATTATTTCACTAGCCAGATTAATAACGTATTTAAATCCCTACTACATGCTTAACTTCTTCCCCCCTATGTTTATTCAAAAATTAATATCCTTTTTTTATATGGTTTTCTTAATTATATTACTTATTATTTAGATGTAAATTGTATATTTTTTATCAAAACTTTCATGGATTGGAGTATTATTATTGATGTGTATTTCGGATATATCCATGTTGTCAATTTTATTTTGATATTTCAAAACCGTTGCAGGTTCAGTCTCGTGAGAACGAAGTACCCTCTAACTGTCGTCATTACACATAGCGGTGTGTAATGCAATAACGACAGTTAGACGTGTACTACGTTCTGTGAAGATGGAAACTGCAACCGTTTTGAAACGTCAGAATAAAATTGACAACATGGATCTATCCTTAAAACACATCAATAATAATTCTATATTTTCTTTAATTGTTAATTTGGTATGTATTTCATTACGTAAGCATTATTTAAACAATTTTTGAAGATAACATACATAAAATATACGAGGACATGTTTTCGTCAGTTCAGAACAATTAACATTGATTATTTAGAAGTGTATCGATTTCAAATCATAACACGTCTTCTAACGACATTTACTATTTTTGAAAAAAAACAAATAAAATATATTATTACTCACATTATTGTCCAATTTTACAATTGACGAATAATGTAATTTCCGGTAGTAGTTATGTGCATCTACAATATTCTGGAAGAACGTTTGTTTTTCTGCAATAAAATAAAATTTAAATAAAATTTAAACTATTTTAAATTAAAAAACATAAAACTGTAAATTGAAGAAATTTGTCATTGTAAGTACTAAAATCAAATTTTATAAATTAAACAATTCACTAGGAGTCCAAATATTAAAATTCCGTTTTATATTTATTTAATTTATTTTAAATTCATAACCTGTGTCAGTTAATTCCATTTTAGGTAATTTAACATTCGACGTATATTGTCCTGGTTGGTTGCCCGCAGGAAAATAGATAACTATAACGTTAACTGTATTATTTATAATTAATATTCCCACACCTATTCTTTCTGTACTCCTCCATACGACTTGGGTGAATGGATCTGCAATCATAAAATCTCGTATAACAACATTGTATTAATTCTATTTCACTTGAAGGTTGAAAATTTATTAAAAAATTAAGTTTCTCCGAAAAGAGTCCATATATATTTCATAAGTAATAATTTTGTAGATGAGTTCTTTGGAGGCAATTTGATGAACACATAAATATTTAATTCGAAAAGTCAATTAAGGTATATGGTACGTAAGCTTTCGATTAAATTATCCTTCAAAACATTTTAATTGTAAACGACAATAGGAGATAATTTATCAAGTCAATTAACACATACACAATATTTAATTCATTTGATCAAATCGTCTTTTTGGACATATCATCATTATTTTTTTATATTATAATGTACGTTATATTAGTCTGTTATTCACAAATAATTAAAACGATATGTTTAGAATAAAAAAAAAAATTCAATTTTTGTGTTTAGAACTCATTTACATCACATGATCGAATTCACGCTTAAACGGTTATCAAATAGATATATAGTTGTCTTATGTCTACAGGTCATAAAACAATTTACAAATAGCTTAATTAACGTTGTTAGAAAAATCATTTGCAATAATAATAAATTTACTTGTTTGTTTAAGTGATGAAGAAGATTCATTGTTTTTATTTTTGTATTCGTAATATATATGGTTTTTGTACCATGATAAAACTATCGTTTTAGGATCCAATTCGGACATGCCATTGAAAGGCATTTGGTAACAGTTGACTCCATAATTGTTGGAGAGTGTAATAGGTTGATTTGTTATCCATTCATTCAAATGTATATCCGCCATTACACACATCTGTAACAATGAAATTAATGAACGAATTATATCAATACTAAGGTATATATAATTTTTGTAGATCGATAAATAATATTCATCAAGTTAATATTATGATACATATGTACTCGCAAGTATGCATTTATAATGACATATCACGTTGATCTCATGCACGAATTTTCCGTATAAACTAATGACGAAGGTAAAAGTGGCATCTACGTATTCTACGTTTATTTTGCCTCTAAATTACATGTTTATTGATGTTATTTATTTATGATATTACAACTGGAATAGTCTTCCCATGTTTGTGTCAGTTGAATTTTATCTGCTCTTTTTAATTCAATTATCTTTCCCACAAATAATTATCTGTTTCTTTACGAGGTCTTTTATAATTCCCTCATCTCTTCCCTCATAGTTTTCATTAACCCTTCTTTCCTTGATTATCCTATTTATTCACTTCAATCTTTATTTTCATAAAAAATAAGATCCGTTCTATTCTTCTTTGTCTACCGAGTTTCAAAAATTGTGTAGTGTTTATATGGACAGCTCGATCTCCTCCGATTCAACAGGGGTTTCCGTTTTTATTTCAAGTCATAAATTATCATATTCTAATTGTTTTCCTCTTTTTATTTTTTATTTTTTGCTGATAGATATACCGTAGTTAAAGTTCTTCACATATTCCAATCTTTTTCATTCAATTAATTTTAAGTTGTTTCTCACTCTTAATATATCTTATTTTTAATAATTGGTAACAAAAATTTGGTCGGTCTCAATTCATGCCTCTAATCATATATTTGGAAGATGCTGGTTCCTCTATTAAATTCTCGTGGGCTCCGTGTTATGTACAGATTGAGGGTAACGTAAAAGTCGATGTCATAGTGAGGCATACATACAACGGATTTCATACGACTTTCTATAATACCACAACGCAACAGAGTAAAACATAAAGGAATCATTCGAACAAGGACTATGCGATTAAACTAATAGAAATATAAAATAAGAAGGGAAATTACCGTTATGCGACGAATTTCACACTTTGAAAAGAACACACTGTTTACACGAAGTAAAGCACATACGTGTGAACTGACCCAAGATGAAAAGTCATAATGTCGACTATCAAGCGTACTATAACAGCCAATTGTCATTTTTGATCAATGATATGACCGTTGGTCAATGGCCCTCCACTAGACGAGTGGGAAGCTAGAATAGTGGGAGATTTGTTATGTCCCGGATTGATCATAGAGTTGACACTACAAGAGCGCCGAGCTCAACTGTTATTCTGGACCAGCTTGCAGCTACGGGAGCAGTGCTGCGTAATGTTAAGGTGCATAAACTCGGCTGCATCGTATTAGCTTTGGAACAACGTCTAGGTAGTAACTAAACCACAAAACCCAATGGGGGAGACAGGAACTCACAGGTAATTATGGACCATAATCGCTCACCCTCTCATCCAGTGATGGGATGAAGCTAACCCTGCAGCTATTGTCTCTTGCGCTCAGCTTCCTCTTTTTTCCTCATCACGGTCGACGCGAATTGGGTCACCACTTCCCATTTGTTCGGGGACTCCTGTTTGGGAGCGACGAGATTACGCGACTGGAAATAACCTATAACGCGCATAAGTTCGTCTCTGGCCCACTCGAAGGCTTCACAATAAACAACTGTGTAGTAGGCGTTTTTCCTTCTCGCAGTAAGGGTCGGGTGGTCCGCAATGGGAACACCCGCTCACCGGGACACGTCCGATTCGGTTTAGAAACCAGTTAAAACAGCAGTGCCCGATTATCAGCTTTAAGAAATATAACGTCATCTCACCGTTGTGCCACCTACTTGGCCACCGGTCGTGGAGCAAAGGAGAGTATCAGCGTCCGGAACCACTTATTGCCGCTTCCGGCAGGAGCGTCTCATCTCGCTTCTCTCTGCGCATACTCGTCTATCGTCAAGACCCTCGATACTGGCCCAACCTTTCCTTTTTAATCCTTTTTATATGGTCAATCGTGTTTACGAAATTAATAAAGAATTCAAGTACGAGCAGTAAAGTGAACAGGAATATAAATTTAATACCACAACTTTGCTTTTTTATTTATTTGATTTTCACACCATTTTTTCATTTATTCATATAAACTTCATATAAACAACTCCCTGACTCTCACCTCGTATTAAGATACATAAAATATTCATTTTATTTTGGCATTACCTTTATATATATATATTATTTCACTAGCCAGATTAATACCGTATTTAAATTCCTGCTATATTCTTAACTTCTTCTCTTCTACTTTTATTCAAAAATTAATATCTTTTTTTATATTGTTTTTTAAAATTATATTTATTATTATTTAAATTTAAATTGTATATTTTCTTTAATTGTTAATTTGGATTATATTACATTGCATTGTTTAAAAAAATTCTGAAGAAGACTTACACAAAATATACGAGGACACGTTTTCGTCAAAACACAATAATTAAAATTGATAATTTAGAAGTGTGTCAATTTTAAATCATAATACGTCTTCTTACGACATTTACAAATTGAACAAAAACAAATAAAATATATTTTTACTCACTTCATCGTCGTCAACTAGATTTGATGAATAATGTAATTGCCGGTAGTAGTTATGTGAATCTACAATATCCATGATAAACTTTCTTTTTTCTACAATAAAATTATACCTTAATATACTTAAATACAATTTAATAAAAAACTTGAAAATGTAAATTGGAGAAATTTGTGATTGTAAATATTAAAATCATATTTTATAAATTAAACAATTCACTAGGAGTCCAAATATTAAAATTCCGTTTTTAATTTTTTTTTATTTATTTTTAAATCATAACCTCTGCCAGTTAATGTCAGATTCATTGATCTAGGTATTTGAACATTCGATATATATTGTCCTGGTATGTTGCCGGCAGGATAATAGAGAACTAAAACTTTAAGTACACCTTTTTTCATAGATATTCCCACGCCTATTTCTGTTGTACTCGACCACACGATTTGTGTGAATGGATCTGCAATCATAAAATCTAGTTTTACAACTTTGTATTAATTGAATTTAATTTGAAAGCTGAAGCCATGTTCAATTAAAAAATTAATTTTCTCCGAAAAAGACACAAATTTCCCGTGTAATAATTTTGTTGCTGGCTCTTTCCAGACAATTCGACGAATACATTAAAATCTAGGTCGGAATGTTATTTATACTGATATTATTTTCGATTAAAATATCCTTTAAAACATTTTTGATGTATACGATAACAAGAGGTAATTTACTAAGTTGATTAACATACGTTGAAAATATTTATCTCGTTTGATCAAATTGTCTTTTCGGATACATCATCATTAGTTTTTTTTTATTAAAATATATTATATTAGTTTGTAATAACAAAGTTAAAATTAAAACGATACATATATACATAATAAGAATAAGGATTACATTTTTGTATTGGGAAATCATTTATTCCACATGAACGAAAAAAAGACTAAAACGGTAATAAATTATAAGTAACTATCTTATTAAAGTATTTGATAAAACAAATTACTAATCACTCGAATCGTTGTAATGAACGTTATGTGTAGAACGATAAATTTACCTGTCGGCTTTGGAGATAATGGTTCTTGTAAGTAGTTGTAAATAGTGCTATAATAATACCAATTGTCGAATATCTTATAGGGATTCAGTACGGTATCATCAGTGTAGATTACCGTATACATGTTTGAACCATATATGGTGGGGATTTTCATAGGGTCATAAGTCCATTCCAATATAAAGTTGTTTGCTACCGTAGTCATCTGAAACAAAGAATATAATGACCGAATGATATCATTATTAAAATATATATTTTTACGTATACTGATAAATTAGATTAATTTAGTCAATACTGTCAGACGTATGTAATAAGAGTTTTTTTGGTTTATACAGCTGAGGGAACTCGGCTGCCACAAGAAAGGCCTAGGCTTATCCGAGTGGGCCCTGTCAGTCGATGCGCGGGCCTACGCGATATTCTGCGTCCATAGGTGGAGGATAACGGAACGTCTTGGTCACGAGGACAGCCACGAATATTCAAATAAGTGGCCATAGACCAAGGGTCTCCCGTAGGTTGGTACGGTCTGAGGTGCAGACCCAGCCTGCCGGACGGATTGTCTACGGGACTCGTCATCTCCCTGCTGGGAGGAGGTGGACCCGGGAGAAAAATTCCTCCTGAGTGTGTAGCGTAGTGCAGAGCGCGATTCGGGCTGGCGTGGGGCCCCATGGCGACGGGTCATTAACACACCGGGAGGTGTTGGAGTCAGATCTACCGTACTGACCGAGATGGATGGAGAAAACTACAGGTTTCTCACTCGGGCGTGGCCCCAGACTATCAGAATTAGATTCGGGCTACATTCGCTCGTGGGCACCATGTGCATCTTGGAGCCGAAGTGGCTGATGTCTGGTGTCACATAAGGACCAGAGATAGAAGAGCAGCAGAGGCGAATGTTGCTCGAAACATGTTCCACTGATGACGCGTGCAAGACCAGTAGCAAGGATGTCGCTAAACACCCGCCACATGGGCAACCATAGTGGCCGTAGCGACACGGATCGACACGTATCAGATCGGTCTTGGCTGGATTCGTGTGGGCTTGGTCTCGCATAGATAGTTAAATCGTTGAGCCCACCATGCCCATCGACGCGAATCGAAGTGAAAATGCGGTACGAGCTCTCGAAGTGCTCGGTTTTGGTCGACGCCACAAATAGAGTAGAATGACACTGAGACACGTTCTCGTCAGTTCAGAATAAGAAAAATGAATCGCAAGTCTCCGAATAAGTTTTTAGTGACATAAGATTATAATTATTTTGAAAAAATCTAGTAATAAGTATATGAACGTTAATGATGTAATATTACTAACGTGGAAATGTCTTGATTAAATATCATAGTAATCCTACTAACGACATTTAATTATTTTTTCGTGTATTTTTACGTTTCACTTTTAGTCGTGAAGACAGAATATCCAGTGATTTCAATACAGCATAAAGAATATTAACTATCTAGGCGCAAAACAAACAAAATAAATAATTACTCACCTCATCATTTAAAAGCAATTGTGATACATTGTGAATACGCCGGTAGCGGTTATGTGAATATAAAATGTCTTCAGCAAACTGTATCTTATCTGTAATAAAATTATATCTATGTGTGATTATGATTGGCAAAAAAATGAAAACCATCCTTCCAGAATGTAAAAACTCTCTTCATAAAATATTAAGACTAGTTCTTAGTTTAGTTATCCTCGTCTTAATGTAATTCTTAACAAAACAACTCACCCTTTTTACTAATATTCTTAGCAGCTAATAACGTTCCCATCACAATTATAATAAATGCCAAACAATTTCCAATTACCATCATGTTGAAACTAAAAATAGAAAAACGTTTTACAAATACCATTATTTGAATGAATATTTGAATACTGAGATAATAAATTACGTTTTTTCAGTTGGTACTTTACTTAACGATCAATCGTTTCCCCACAATAGTTGAATTTTACGCAAGAAAAAACTGTCGAAAAAATGCTAAATAAATCGTTAAGATTATAAAAGTATTCCTTAAATATAAGAAAACATTTTGTATTTAAGAACCTATAGTGTAACAAAAAACGTGTACAGTTTTAAATAAAGATGTTTTGATGAAAACTATTGAAAAAAATATATTATGAATAACAATATATAAACGTTTTTATACGTAGATACATCGTCTTCGTTAAACAGTTAGATTCGTATATGTTATATGTACATACACCTAAATAAACAGTTGTCGACTAACTAGACAAATAGACACGACTTTTCGATTATCATTATGCAACGTGTTAAATTATTTTATAGTTATGAAAATATGAAATGATTTTGTACATGTTGGACATCTAGGATCACCCGAATACATAATTTTAATGAATTACGTTTGAATATTGTTTATTTAACAACCATAATAAATATTTTACAAATTGTCATTTTTTAAAACGTTGAACATTTTTAATATAGAATATCCCTTGATTACCAACGCAAACAACATAGATTTTTTATTCGACTTCTTTTTTCATGGGGTATACACGATAGAGCACACAAGTTGTACTTTAATTGACACGTATTTGTGTTTCGCTTTTTTCCAATAGCTTTTCAAACGTATGAAAAAATACCAATAAATTCAAACAGGAAGGGATAGAATCGAAAATAGAATAGGCTGTATTATTGAGATAATGAGATCATATCATGATGAAATATAAGTCACTTACCAGTAAATTATTAGTTGTACTTTAACTAGTTAAAAGACGTCAGACGTGTAAAAATATCAAAAATATACTGATACAAGAAAATGCGAATATGTTATGTACTTTACAATAATTGTTTTTTGTCAAAAATCTTTTTACACACCTAAATAATCAGTGTTCGACTAAATATGTAAATAAGTACGTGTTTTTGAAATAAAACTACGCTGCTAAACATTTAATATATAAAATTGCTATAGAAATGAGAAAAGTATGTAATTTTTTACTTGTTAGACATCTGTGTAAATTAACATGAGTTTTCACGAAATTTGACTGTGCATTATATTTTATTTTGCGTAATTGATAACAGCGATCAATGTATGAAACTATTAGTTAAATTTGTTCGGTCATTTCGAATCACTACAAAACGTTTAAAATTGTGATCAGGAATGATTCGAATACTGTCATATTTCTTTTTCGCCATGAAACAATACGCAAATGCTACTTCTAATCTTTTGAATTTTCGATGTTTCGCTTTAACATACGTATTATAATATATATCAACCTATATCATATACAGTATAATATATTTATTTAATACATATAAAACATTTTTTTAAAAATCTGTAATTATTCACAATATTCTAGACAAATTTCAAATCGATAGTTACAGTCCTCATTAATTGGACTAATATTATGATTTTGAAATATTGGAAATATTGTTTGGTGACTAATTCGTAAGCACCAACACGATACGATGGTTAGCCCGCTAATAATATTATGTGGACTGAGTATAAATATATATTTATACAAAAATAATACTAGGTTCTCATAATTGAAATAAAGTTTAGATTTAGGTTCTAAACATAGCTGAGATTTAGGTTCAAAGCTAGTATAAAAATGATTAACGAATACGAGTCCGCGTTAAGTGAGACATTTTATGTCTTATGTGTGAAATTTTTTTTTTCAAATTCAAATTAAAATTTTTTTAAAGCCGAAACAATGGTTGCCATGGAAACAATGGTTGCAATGGAAACAAACCATAAGGGAGATTTAGGTTTTTTTTTCTGTAACGCTTTTTCGTGACAGTCCCCAGTGGGTATCTTAATTTAGGTAACGCTTTTCGTGGACACTTTTTGGTGGACACTTTTTCGTGACGGTTTTTTATTTTAATGTGCCAAAGTAAAGACATAAAATGTCAATAATAGTAAATGAACATATCACAGGAAAAAGTATATTTTAACATATTTTATATTTTAAAAGGCAACATAATCGTATCATTATACATTACAATAAATTTTTAAATCTAATATAATTTAACAAATGATTCCTTACCGGGATAGATCGACCACGACGACAAACTACAATATGAATCGCCTACATGACGATGAATTACAATTAGGTTTATATATAAAAAAAAACACACAAAGAAAATCCTACAAACTTTAACTCAGAAATTTCGTCGTCCACCGATCGGCAGGGTGTCTCAGTAACGACTCATTTCTCGCAGTCCGACATCGCAACGTCGGATATGACCCGGTCCAAAGGTGGGCTTCTATTGTATCGCTCGAACAATATAATGTGTGTTTCGCTCAGAACTCGTAATTCTCATTGATTTTATATTGTATGTGAATTATAAAATATACTGGTTTTAAAGTGATATAGATTTTTTTTTTATACGTTCTAATATATACGAATAATATACAATAATATATTCTAATAATACGAATAGTTCAATTATTTCAACCCCACTTTTCAATAGTTAACATTATCCGGTTAGTACTTAACTTTAAAGATTTTTGATTTCATTCAATTGGCAACTAGTATGCAAGAAAAACTGATAGAAAAATGCAATAAAAACCAGTGAAATTGTCGATGCAATCATTTTGGACAATCGATAATATTTGTTATATATGTATTCATTTAAACGAGTTTTATTAATTATCATAATAAAATGCAACACTCAGTGAAAATCATTTTTCACGTAGAATAATATTTGTCATTGTTTCAAATTCAAAATAATATTATACATGTATAATATCCATTTAATTGTCCTTGAACCGACACGATCTGAACAGGGGCTTCAGGTACGTTATTTTTAATTTTATTTCTGACGTTTTAATCAGTGCTGTGGTACTAGTAGAACACTAATTCGTACTCTCGGATATCAGAAATTAATGTTAATTTAAATGAAAAATTAATGTATCGTTGATCACAGTTTAGCACTAACATTTATGCTATATTTTGTCATATATTTTTAAAATGTTAAAACATCGTATCGTTCTTCGTTAGAAACAGAAATTTGTCTGTACATTACAACAATTGCTTTACGTCTAGAAATCTTGCACAGACACACCTATATAAACAGTGCTCGACTAACCACGTAAGTAAACACGATGTTACGGAATCATAATGCTTCGCAGCACACTATTGTATAGCAACGATAATATGAAATTATTATATTTTTTGTTATATAATTTTTTATAGTAATTAATATATGAAGCTATTGATTATGTTTGTTCGGTCATCTTTAATCACATAACTTAAAAGATTTTAAATTTTTATTTTTTTTTTATACGAATTCATTTTCTGCTTCGACGCGTTTTACTGGAAATGTTTCGGAAAACGTTTTAAATTTTAAATAGGTGTATACAGTGATATACATACCTAAATAATTAACTATCAATTCATAAAATAAATAACATAACTTCTTAGTATTCAAAATTAAATTGTTCATTGTTTAACAAATAATTGGTTACCGGAGGATAATGATGTGTTATTATGACTAGCACAATAAATCAACGTTTTGTGTGTAATTTAAATGAATGATTAACTAATACTTAAGTATGTTTTCTGAGAAACGTGAATAACTTTTGTGAATAAATTGGTAATCGTGAGATAATACGAGAATATACCTTTAATGGAATACTATTTCAATGGCCTACTAATTACTATAAGCAAGGTAGTGATAACAAATTACGATATGTTGCATTTAAATTTCCAAGTCCTAAAATATCAACAACAAGAAGACTAAACAATATATTTTCGGAACCTTGTACTATGAATATTTATAGGTATTATTTATAATATTCTCCTCGTAGCCCACTTTCAACACCAAAAAGCAAGTCAGGCTAATCGATTATACACAGTTTGTCCAAACGGTTGCCGGAATAATGTGATAGAAATACTCGTAGAACCAGTAACGCGATCTATATGCAACTCTGGGTAGTAATATCAGCATTGATTATAAATACGACTTATGAATTTCAACGTTCTACATGCATTTGTCGTTGTTTGCCCGTGGTTTTAGCGAAGGTATTTAGTGTTGATCGGTTACAAATCGAACATAGATAATTGAATCGAACGATGTACGGCCATCAAATGTTGTTTTAAAGCTGGATTATCCGCGAACAATTCATTCGAAATACTATATAAAGCGCATAGTGAGTCTTGTTTAAATAAACAGGTGTTTACGTTCCACAATGCGTACGGATGAAACCATTGCGCGCGTTGAAGGGAGTTCGTCGAATAGCATGCCGTCTAGCTGCTGAAGGGTTAAACATTCCAAAATCAATCGTTCAACAAATTTTGAAAGAACATTTGGGTAAGCGCTAGATTTGTTGTCGGTTTGTTGAACAAATTTTGTTCCATATGCGCTAACACGTAAATAGCAAAAGCGACAAGTCATCGCATGCGATGATTAGTTAGAAATGCTACGTGCCGATAAAAATTACATCCAAAAAATCATAACGGACGATGAAAGTTGGTGTTTTACGTATGATCTTGTGACAAAACGCCAAACCGAACAATGGGTTGTACCAATCTCGTCATGTACAAGAACATAACGTTTTCAAAAGTTACGTGTCAAGACAATGCTGATTATTTTCTCGACCACCAAGGAGTTATTCATAAACAATTCGTGCCACAGGGTACTTAAGTGACCAATGCATTCTACAAAGGTGTTTTGGAACGACTTTTGAAACGCAATGCCCGCGTCCGTCCCAAAAAGTTAGAATATCGAGATTTATTCATCTTGCAATACACTGCATCTACACACAACACCGCCATCAATCCACAGTTCCTGGCTAATAAACGCATTCAAATTATTCACCAATTACTATATTCACCGGATATACGCCCCAGGACTATTTCGCGTTCCCAATGCTGAAATTGGAGCTAAAAAGGAATAGATTCGAGAGCATAAAGACATCCAGAAAGCTTTAACCGAAAAACCAATTAGGTTGAAACGTTTCAGAAGGTCTTAGAAGACATGAAAACACGAACTCTCCGTTGCATTGAATTGGGAGAGGACTAATTTGAATAATGTATGTGTTGAATGAATTTTTCTGTACCACGCGTTTTCTCTATTGCTTTACTCTGGTAATTTATGGGACAGACTGTGTACTACAGTAAATCTTTGTAAACAATAAACATTGCTCATTATTTAAAAATAAATGGATTGACAAATTCTTAATACATGATACTGTATTATTATATTATAAACGATAAAAAACCCGAAAAAAATTACATCGATTATATTCGTATTACTGCTTAATTGTTAGATCAAATTACTTTATTTAATTTTATTTATTTAGACAATTTTCATTTTTATTTTTTTGTTTTTCTGTAAATTATGTAAGAGTTTCATCTTTTTTCTTGGTTCAAAAATTTCCAATTATTAGTTTTCATTTCGGTTCGGTTTGAAAATCGAACAGTTCATGGTTTAACTTAATTTAAATTTAAATAAAAAATAATAATTATTACATTAAAATCGTATATTATTTAACCCAAAGACATCATAAATGCAACATATATTACACGGTTAAGATTAATGTTGCGTTTATTTTGTAACATATTTAGTTATCACTCATTATAATATTGCATAATAATTACAATTTATCTATTTTTTCTGTATAAAGCTACGTGAATAATTGTTATAAAACCTTGGTAAGATAACTTACAACAATAATATTTGATTTTATGTATAAATATTTTAAAGAAATTATTATAATCTAATTTTTCCCACCCCAAAAAGAATTAAATAATGTGTAATACATATTTCTTATGAATACAAATTGAAAAGATGTGTCATTGAAAGCACAAAAGTTATATTAAATAAATAAAGGATTAACTAGGAATCCAAATTTTAAAGGTTTCATTTTATCTATTTATTAATATTTTTATCACATATTATATCATTTGATTGTGAAATAAAAATGATCCATTATGTCTATATCAGAAATAGCATTAACATTCGACGACTATTGTTCTGATTGGTTGCCGGCAACGTTATAGATAACTACAACGTTAACTGTTTCATTTATAATCAATATTCCCACGCCCATTGTTTTTGTTAAAGAATCTGCAACAATAAAATCTTGTATAATTACATTGTATTCATTGTATATAACTTGAAGTTTGAAACCATTTATCATTTAAATGTTAATTCTCCACGAAAATAAATTTTGTGTATTTCATAAATAACAATAATTTAGCTTTCCAGACAATTTGAAGGATATAATAAAATCTATATCGAAAGAGAAATGTAAGGTTATAGTAAATCTTATTTCGACTAAATTATCCTTGAAAACATTTTAGATGTACACGACAATATGAAATCAGTTGGTAAGTCGATTAACAAAAATATATAATTGGTTTTCTTGTTTCTATATTTGACATAACAATTTACCAAAGACTCAATTTTACGTTATTCTGAAAATGATATTGTTAATATTATAACACAATGAATTTACTTGTTACGTTAGGTTTTATCGATTGATTTTGGTTGTAGTAATTAAACATGGTATCAAACCATTTTGAAACTATTTTTGCAGCATTCAATTTGTCGATGCCTTCGAAAGGCGTCTGATAGTAGTTCGCCCCATATCCTTCGTAGAGTGTATTATTTCGATTTGCCTTCCATTCTTTCACACGTTTATTCGCTACTTTATTCAGCTGAAACAAAGAAAATAATGAACGATTAATATCAATACCAGGATGTATATATATATATATTTTTTTATGTATAACTTTTGCAGATCGATAAATAATTTTCATCAAGTTAATGCGGTGATACGTATTCAATCGCCTTCTCCAATTCAAAAGGGTTTTCTGTTTTTATTTTAAGCCATAAATTATTATTTTCGAATTACCTTCCCCATTTTACTTTTTTGTTTTTGGTTGAACAAAATATCATCATATATGTTCTTCACCATATTTCTTTATGTTCTTCATCATATTTGTTCTTTTTCACCCAATTAGTTATTAATTGTTTCTGATTCTGATCCTTAGTCTATCCTATTTTCAATAATGGGCGACCCGTACAATTTTAGATGTACAACATTTTTTGATATTAGTGCATGTCTTTGTTATAGATTTGGAAGATTTTGGCACTACTATTAAATTGTTGTCACGTCTTGTCACTAAGGGAATGAGGGTTACAATAAAGCTGTTATATAGGTTAAACATACTCGCACTTGTTGATTCACCACTCGTTCAGTAAATAAAATAACTTCTTCAGACATGAGTCTTCATTTTCAGAAAGTTCCTATAAAGGCTTCACGCCACTAATGGGCATCGTATATTCCAACGGTCAAATGGTATAATTCAATTTGCCCTAACATCCCTGGATTTTCTTTGTTTCTCTATTTAAATCTTCTCCGATCTTCCCTTCTCGCTTTTCTCACGAGTTATAGGTTTGGTCACAATTTTCTTCCCCTACACGCATATAAGTTAAATATTAATTGTTCTCCTTTCTTTCCAAGTCATGATGAAATTTCAGTATGTTTTTTCATTCACATATTATTTCACTCCCCCATTTTCTCTGTCCAGACTTTAAACGTATTTAATTTCCACACTTTTTCTGATTTAAATCCTTGCTATATGCTTAATTTCTTCGCTACTCTAGCTATTCAAAAATTAATATCCTTTAATTAAAGATCTGAGATTTTAATTTATTCTTCGGCTGTTGTATTTTATTTGTATTAACCTGATTATGACATTTTAGCGAAACTAGTAGTAATAAACACACATATACAACAACATTTATATTTTCTTTCCTAATGAACGTCATACTCATTGACTTTTTGTATATTTAACTACACATATATATTTATAAATATTATATATATATGTATATATTTACATTTATATGTATATATATGTGTGTGTGAGTGTGTATATGTCTGGTTGGGGGTACATTTGTATATATATATATTTTTGTTGTTGTATATTTACTATTGTTAACTTATAAATTTTAATATATTTCTATTCGTTAATTCTTTTATATCTTTCCTTTTTATTTCTTTATTTTTATTTTTTTTCTTGCATATAATTTTTACTATTTCTTTGTTTATTTTTTTAATTTAACTAACGTAATAATTATTAATTAATTAAACTAATTTGATAAAGTAATATACCAAATACACGAAAAAACATTTTAATGCGTTTGAAATAAAATAAAAGTTATAAGCTTTAAAGAAATTAATTTTTGAAAAAGCATAGTAGACAAAAAAAAATGGAATTTTATACGATAATGAAAAAGCATTGGTAATTTGCAAATTTATTGATTACATATCATATGTTGTATTCCAACAACATTTATTGTTTGAACAGAAAACAAATAAAATATATTGTCACTCACATTTTCGTCCAAAATCAGAATAGGTAAACCGTTATTTATTCGATGGTTGTTATGTTCTATGAAAATATCTAGAATAAACTTTTGTAAGTCTGTAAATAATTAATATTTTTAGTTACTTGAGTCTATGTAAGAAAAGAACTTCGTACATATTAAGAGTGTAAATTGAAAATATATATCATTGTAAATATAAATATCATAATTATAAATTTAGCAATTCACTAGGTATTCAAGTTTTAATTTAAAATTAAATATTATAAGGATTTTATTTATATTGTAATTCATCACCATGGTCATGTAATTCCTCTTTTTTCCATGTAAGTTCTTGAGGATTTAGAACATTTGACATATATTGCCCTCTTACATTGCCGGTAGGAGAATAAACAACTAAAACTAAAATTACATTATCTTCCCAAATTATTTCCACACCTATTTTTATTGTACTCTGCCACACGATTTGTGTGAATTGATCTGCAATAATGAAAACTCTTGTAACAACGTTGAATTAATTGCATTTTATTTGAAAGTTGAAACCGTTTTTTACTACAATACTATGTTTCTCTGAAAATAGACATTTAAATATTTTATAGGTAATGGTTGATTTTTAGCCGATTCTCTTCAGATGATTTGACGGTAACATTAAAATATATCTCGTAGTTTGAAAAGCTAATTAACGGTTATAGTACGTTTGCTATTGATTAAATTATCCTTCAATACATCTTAAATGTATATGACAATAGTTGGTAATTTAAAATGCCGATTAAGGAACACATGTTGAAAATATTTCCTTTTTTTGAACAAATCTTCCTTAAGGATGTATCATAAATTGCTTTATGTATTAAAATACATTAAAATTGTTTTTACTTAAAAAGTTAAAATTAAAACGATACGCATAGGTTAAAAATAAAAACTCAATTTTCATGTTGGGAAATCATTTACCACACGATCGTATAAAAGCTAAAACGATGATCACATATGTATAGTTATCGTATTTTTATATTCGATATAACAATTCACTAATAACTCTGAAATCGTTATAATAAACATTACGTGCAGTTCGATAAATTTACTTATTTCTCTCGTTGGTAATGTTTCTTCAAAGTAGTCGTAAGCAGTCTCATTGGCGTACCAACTTTCTAATATTTTATTAGCATTTGGTACGAATTTATTATCGAACTCCTTCGTAATATACACGTAGTTCGTTCCATATTTGGTTTGGATCGCCCCAGTGTTCGAAGCTTTAATCCAGTTCTCCGCAATTTCCTTTGCCTTTTTACACATCTGAAACAAAGAATATAATGAACAAATGACATCAATATTAAAATGAATATTGCTTACGCAGATTGAAAATGTACATTAATATAGTCAAAACTGTCAGACGTATGTAATTGCGAATATTCGATTATAATGGACTTATCATGTTGACTCCATGCACGGCTCCCTCCAACTATGCCAATGTTGACATGATAAGTGGGATCTATGCATTTTACGTGTTTTCTACTTCTAATTTACGTAAATGACATAAAGAGTCATTCTCGTCAGTTCAGAATAAGCCAAAAGAATCACATGTCTTCTGAGATAATATTAATGATATTCAAGTTATATTTTGAAAACATCGTAGTAGGCCCAAGAACCGAATGGTACGAAATATAACAGTAATGTAACATCGAGCTTTTAAAAGATTTATCGATTTCGAATCATACGACTTCTAACAACATTTACTATTCCTTCGGAAAACCAGTAAACTTTTTTATTACTCACCATTTTGCTTAATTTCAGTTTAGCTGAACCGTGATGTTCCCGGTAGTAATTATGGGCATTTAAAATGTCTTCAAAAAACTGTTGTTTTCCTGCAAATAAATTTATATCTTTATGTACTTATATTTAAGAAAAAAAACTCGAACTTCCCCCTGAAAATATATCTATTTCTCCACAAAATATTAAGACTTGTTCTGAGTTACATCAATCAATACAAAACAACTCACTCTTTTTACTAATGTCCTGAGCAGCTAATAACGTTCCCATCACAATTATAATAAATGCAAAATAATTTACAATTACCATCATGTTGAAACTGAAAATAGAAAAAAGTTTTACCATTACCATTATTTGAACGAATGTTTAAATACACAGTTTAAAAGAGATAATAAATAACTTTTTTCCAGTTGGTACTTTACTTCACAGTAATTGTTTCCCCACAATACTTGAAATTTACGCAAGGAAAAACTGTCGAAAAAATGCAAAAATAAATCGTTTAGATTATTAATGTATTCCTTAAATATAAGAATACATTTCGTATTTAAGAACCTATAGTTTAACAAAAAACGTATAAAATTTTTAATTATGTTTTAATGAAAACTCTTGAAAAATAAATATTATGACTAACATTATATAAACCTTTTTACACGACGTTTTAGACGATTACACATCGTCTTCGTTAAACAGTTAGGTTCGTATATGTTATATGCACATACACCTAAATAAACAGATGTCGACTAACTAGACAAATTGACACGACATTTCGAAATCATTATGCAATGTGTTAAATTATTTTATTGTTATGAAAATATGAAATAACTTTGTACTTGTTGGATATCTACGATCAACCGAACACATATTTTAATGAATTACGTTTAAATAGTTTTTAATTAACAACTATAATACATATTTTACAATTTGTCATTTTCTAAAACGTTGATCATTTTTAATATAGAATATCCTTTGATTGCCAACGCAAACAACATAGTTTTTTGTTCGACTTCTTTTTTCATAGGGTATACGCAATAAAGCACACAAGTAGTACTTTAATTGATACGTATTTGTGTTTCACTTTTTTCCAATTGCTTTTCAAACGTATGAAAAAAATACCAATAAATTCAAAACAGGAAAGAATTGAATCGAAAATAGAAAAGGCTGTATTATTGCGATAATGATATCATATCATGATGAAATATAATTCAATTACCAGTAAATAATTGGTTGTACTTCAACTCATTAAAGAACGTCAGACGTGTGAAAATAACAAAAATACACTGATACAAGAAAATGCGAATATGTAATGTACTTTACAATAATTGTTTTTCGTTAACAATTTTATTCACACACCTAAATAATCAAGGCTCGACTAATTAAGCAAATAAGTGCGTGGTTTTGGAATCATGAAACTACGCAGTTTAACATTGTATAGCAATGAGAAAAGTATGTAATTTTTTACTTGTTAGACATCTGTGTATTTTAACATGAGTTTTCACAAAATTTGACTGTGTATTATATTTTATTTTGCGTAATTTATAACAGCATCAATGTATGAAACTATTCGTTAAATTTGTTCGGTCATTTCGAATCACTACTAAACGTTTAAGATTGTGATCAGAATTGATTCGAATACTATCATATTTCTTTTCCACAATGAATCAATGCACAAATGCTACTTCTAATCTTTTGAATTTTCGATGTTTCGCTTTAACATACGTATTATAATATATATCAACCTATATCATATACAGTATAATATATTTATTTAAAACATATCAATCATTTTTTAAAAATCTGTAATTATTCTCAATGTTCTAGACAAATTTGAAAGCGTTAGTAACAATTCACATTAATTGGACTAATATTATAATTTTGATATATTAGAAATATTGTTTGATGACTAATTCGTAAGCACCAACACGATACGATGGTTAGCCCGCCAATAATATTATGTAGGCTGAGTATAAATATATATTTATACAAATATAATACTAGGTACTCATAATAGAAATAATAATAATAAATGAACATATCACAGGAAAAAGTACATTTTAACATATTTTATATTTTAAAAGGCAACATAATCGTATCATGATACATTACAATAAATTTTTAAATCTAATATAATTTAACAAATGATTCCTTACCGGGATAGATCGACCACGACGACAAACTACATTATGAATCGCCTACATGACGATGAATTACAATTAGGTTTATATATATAAAAAAAACAGTATAACCAGGAAAACCTACAAACTTTAACTCAGAAATTTCGACGTCCACCGATCGGCAGGGTGTCTCGGTAACGACTCATTTCTTGCGGTCCGACATCGCAACGTCGGATATGACCCGGTCCAAAGATGGGCTTCTATTGTATCGCTCGAAAAATATAATGTGAGTTTCGCTCAGAACTCGTAATTCTCATTGATTTTATATTGTATGTGAATTATAAAATATACTGGTTTTAAAGTGATGTAGATTTTTTTTTTATACGTTCTCATATAGTACGAATGTTTCAATTATTTCAACCCCACTTTTCAATAGTTAACATTATCCGGTTATTACTTAACTTTAAAGATTTTTGATTTCATTCAATTGGCAACTAGTATGCAAGAAAAACTGTTAGAAAAATGCAATAAAAACCAGTGGAATTGTCGATGCAATCATTTTGGACAATCGATAATATTTGTTATATATGTATTCATTAAAACGAGTTTTATTAATTATCATAATAAAATGCAACACTCAGTGAAAATCATTTTTCACGTAGAATAATATTTGTCATTGTTTCAAATTCAAAATAATATTATACATGTATAATCTCCATTTAATTGTCCTTGAACCGACACGATCTAACAGGGGCTTCGGTACGTTATTTTTAATTTTATTTCTGACGTTTTAATCAGTGCTGTGGTACTAGTAGAGTACAAATTCGTACTCTCGGATATCAGAAATTAATGTCAATTTAAATGAAAAATTAATGTATCGTTGATCACAGTTTAGCACTAACATTTATGCTATATTTTGTCATATATTTTTAAAATGTTAAAACATCGTATCGTTCTTCGTTAGAAACAGAAATTTGTCTGTACATTACAACAATTGCTTTACGTCTAGAAATCTTGCACACACACACCTATATAAACAGTGCTCGACTAACCACGTAAGTAAACACGACGTTACGGAATCATAATGCTACGCAGCACACTATTGTATAGCAACGATAATATGAAATAATTATATTTTTTGTTATATAATTTATTATAGTGATTAATATATGAAGCTATTGATTATGTTTGTTCGGTCATCTTTAATCACATAACTTAAAAGATCTTAAATTTTCATTTTTTTTTTTATACGAATTCATATTCTGTTTCGACGCGTCTTACTGGAAATGTTTCGGAAAACGTTTTAAATTTTAAATAGGTGTATACAGTGATATATATACCTAAATAATTAACTATCAATTCATAAAATAAATAACATAACTTCTTAGTATTCAAAATCAAATAGTTCATTGTTTAACAAATAATTGGTTACCGGAGGATAATGATTTGTTATTATGACTAGCACAATAAATCAACGTTTTGTGTGTAATTTAAATGAATGATTAACTAATACTTAAGTATGTTTTCTGAGAAACGTGAATAACTTCTGTGAATAACTTGGTAATTGTAAGATATCACGAGAATATACCTTGTGCTATGAATATTTATAGGTATTATTTATAATATTCTCCTCGTAGCCCACTTTCAACACCAAAAAGCAAGTCAGGCTAATCGATTATACACAGTCTGTCCAAACGGTTGCCGGAATTATGCGATAGAAATAGTACCAGTAACGCGATCTCTATGCAACTCTGGTAGTAATATCAGTTATATTTATAAACACGACTTATGAATTTCAACGTTCTCCATGCATTTGTCGTTGTTTGACGTGGTTTTAGCGAAGGCATTTGGTGTTGATCGGTTACAAATCGAACGTAGATAATTGAATCGAACGACGTACGGCCATCTAATGTTGTTTTAAAGCTGGATTATTCGCGAACAATTTATTCGAAATACTATATAAAGCGCACAGTGAGTCGTGTTAAAATAAAACAGGTGTTTACGTTCAACAATGCGTACGGATGAAACCATTGCGCGTGTTGCTGCTCTGTTGAAGGGAGATCGTCGAATAGCATGCCGTCTAGCTGCTGAAGGGTTAAACATTCCAAAATCAATCGTTCAACAAATTTTGAAAGAACATTTGGGTAAGCGCTAGATTTGTCGTCGGTTTGTTGAACAAATTTTGTTCCATATGCGCTAACACGTAAATAGCAAAAGCGACAAGTCATCGCATGCGATGATTTGTTAGAAATGCTACGTGCCGATAAAAATTACATTCAAAAAATCATCACGGACGATGAAAGTTGATGTTTTACGTATGATCTCGTGACAAAACGCCAATCCGAACAATGGATTGGACCAATCTCGTCATGTACAAGAATATAACGTTTTCAAAAGTTACGTGTCAAGACAATGCTGATTATTTTCTTGACCACCAAGGAGTTATATATAAAGAATTCGTGCCACAGGGTACTTAAGTGACCAATGCATTCTACAAAGGTGTTTTGGAACGACTTTTGAAACGCAATGCTCGCGTCCGTCTCAAAAAGTTCGAATATCGAGATTTATTCATCTTGCAATACATTGCATCTACACACAACACCGCCATCAACCCACAGTTCCTGGCTAATAAACGCATTCAAATTATTCACCAATTACTATATTCACCGGATATACGCCCCAGGACTATTTCGCGTTCCCAATGCTGAAATTGGAGCTAAAAAGGAGTAGATTTGAGAGCATAAAGACATCCAGAAAGCTTTAACCGAAAAACCAATCCGGTTGAAACGTTTCAGAAGGTCTTGGAAGACATGAAAACACGATCTCTCCGTTGCATTGAATTGGGAGGGGACTAATTTGAATAATGTATGCGTTGAATGAATTTTTCTGTACCAACGCGTTTTCTCTTTTGCTTTATTCTGGTAATTTATTGGACAGACTGTGTACTTGAAATTTTTGTAAACAATAAACATTGCTCATTATTTAAAAACAAATGAATTGACAAATTGTTAACACATCATAATGTATTATTATATTATAAACCATAAAGAGAACAAAAAAAAATTACGTCGATTATATTCGTATTACTGCTAATTGAAGATCAAATTACTTTATTTTATTTATTTATTTAGACAATTTTTGTTTTATGTTTTTTTGTTTTTCTGTAAATTCAGTACGAATTTCCTCTTTTTTCTTGGTTCAAAAATTTCCAATTATTAGTTTTCAGTTCGGTTCGGTTTGAAAATCGAACAGTTCATAGATTAACCCTTATTTCTTTAAATTTAAATAAAAAATAATTATGATTACATTAAAATCCTTTATTATTATACTCAAGGACATCGTAAGTGCATCGAATATTACACGGTTAAGATTAAAATTGCGTTTATTTTAAAATATATTTAGTTATAACTTATTATAATAGTGCAAAATATTTACAATTTATTTATCTTATTTTACTGTATGAAGCTACGTGAATAATTGTTATAAAGCCTTGGTAAGATAACTAACAACAATGATATTTGATTTTATGTATAAATATTTTAATGAAATTATTATAGTCTAATTTTTCCCACCCCAAAAAGAATTAAATAATATGTAATACATATTACTGAAGAATACAAATTAAAAATATGTGTCATTGGAAGCACAATATTTATATTAAAAAAATAAATGATTAACTAGGAATCCAAATTTTAAAGTTTCATTTTATCTATTTATTAATATTTTTATCACATATTATATCATTTGATTGTGAAATTAAAATGATCCATTAGGTCTATATCAGAAATAGCATTAACATTCGACGACTATTGTTATGGTCGGTTGCCGGCAAAATCATATATAGCTACAACGTTAACTGTTCCATTTATAATCAATACTCCCACGCCAATTTTTTTTGTTAATGGATCTGAAACAATAAAATCTTGTATAATGACATAGTATTCATTGTGTATTACTTGAAGTTTGAAACCATTTGCCATTTAAAAGTTAATTCCCTTTGAAAATAGATTTTGTGTATTGCATAAATAATGATAATTTAGCTGACTTCTTTCCAGACAATATGAAGGATACATTAAAATCTATTTCGAAAGAAAAATGTATGATAATAAACATGTATGCTCAAAACATTTCAGATGTACACGACAATGGAAAATCAGTTGCTAAGTGTATTTACATATATATATATAGACATAACAATTTACCAGTTACTCGATTTTACGTTATTCTGAAAATGATATTGTCAATAATACAATACAATGAATTTACTTGTTACGTTAGGGTTCGTCGGTTGATATTGGCGGTAGTAATTAAACATGGTTTCAAACCAATTTGAAACTATTTTCGCAGCATCCAATTTATCCACGCCTTCGAAAGGCATCTGATAATAGTTCGTTCCATATCCGTCGTAGAGTGTACTAGTTCGATTTGCCAACCATTCTTTCACATGTTTTTTCGCTATTTTATTCAGCTGAAACGAAGAAAATAATGAATGAATAATATCAATACCCGAATATATACATATATATATATATAAATATATAGCTTTTGCAGATCGATAAATAGCATTCATCAAGTTAATACGGTGATACGTATTCGATCGTCTCTTCCAATTCAAAAGGGTTTTCCGTTTTTATTTTAAGCCATAAATTATCATTTTCGAATTACCTTCCCCGTTTTACTTTTTGTTTTTGGTCGAACGAAATACCATCATATATGTTCTTCGCCTATTCCAATCTTTTTCACCCAATTAATTATTAGTTGTTTCTCATTCTGATTCTTAGTCTATCCTATTTTCAATAATGGGCGATCCGTTCAATTTTAGATTAACAACATTTTTTGATATTAGTGCACGTCTTTGTTATAGATTTGGAAGATATTGTCACTACTATTAGATTGTTGTCACGTCACGTCACTAAGGGATTGAGTGTTACGATAAAGCCGATGTATAGGTTAAACATACAGGCACCTGTTGATTCACCACTCGATCAGAAAACAAATACTTTCTTCAGACATGAGTCTTCATTTTCAGAAAGTTTGTATAAAAGCTTCACGCCACCAATGGACATCGTATACTCCGACGGTCAAATGGTATAATTCAATTTGCCCTAACATCACTGGATTTTCTTTGTTTCTCTATTTAAATATTCTCCGGTCTTACGTTCTCGCTTTTCTCAAGATTATTAGGTTTGGACACAATTTTCTTCCCGTACACGTATATAAGTTAAATATAAATTGTTCTTCTCTCTCTTCACGTCATGATGAAATTTCAGTTGTTGTGATAATTCACACACTTTTTTTGATTTAAATCCTTTAAATTAAGGATATACTTAATTTCTTCGCTACTCTATCTATTCAAAAATTAATATCCTTTTATTCAAAGATCTGAGATTTTAATTTATTCTTCGGTCGTTGTATTTTATTTGTATTAACCTGATTATGACATTTAAGCGAAACCGGTAGTAATAAACACACATATACAACCACTATTATATTTTCTTTCTTAATCAACGTCATACTCATTGACATTTTGTATATTTAATTACACATTTAAATTTAATTTATATATATATATATTTATTTATATATATATATGTGTGTGCGTGTGTATATGTCTGGTTGGGTGTACCTTTGTATATATACATATTTTTTTTTGTTTATTTACGAGTATTATCTTATCGATTTTAATTAATTTCTATTCGTTAATTTTTTTATATCTTTCCTTTTTATTTCTTTATTTTTCATTTTTTTCTTGTAAATTTTTTTTACTTTTAATTTGTTTTTTCTTTTAATTTTACTAAAATATTAATTATTAATTTATTTAACTAATTTCATTAAATAATATACCAAATAAACGAAAACACGTTTTTATGAGTTCGGAATAAAAATAAAAATAAAGTGCCCGTTCTCGGTGAAGTTATTAGCTTTATAGAAATTAACTTTTGAAAAAGCATAGTAGACAAAAAAATTGAATTTTATACGATAATGAAAAAACATTGGTAATTTGCAAATTTATTGATTAAATATCATATGTTGTGTTCTAACAACATTTATTATTTGAACAGAAAACAAATAAAATATATTATCACTCACATTTTGGTTCAAAATCAGACCAGGTAAACCGTTATTTATTCGATGGTTGTTATGTTCTATGAAAATATCTAGAATAAACTTTAGTACGTCTGTAATTAATTAATATTTTTAGTTACTTGAGTATATGTAAGAAAAGAACTTCGTACATATTAAGAATGTAAATTGAAAAGATATATCATTGTAAATATAAAAATCATAATTATAAATTAAGCAATTCACTAGGTATTCAATTTTAATTTAAAATTAAATTTTATAAGTATTTTAATTATATTGTAATTCATCACCATTGTCATGTATATCCTCTAACTTCCACGTAAGTTCTTGAGGATTTAGAACATTTGACATATATTGCCCTATTACATTGCCGGCAGGAGAATAAATAACTAACACTAAAATTACATTATCTTCCCAAATTATTTCCACACCTATTTTTTTTGTTCTCTGCCACACGATTTGTGTGAATTGATCTGCAATAATGAAAACTCTTGTAACAACGTTGAATTAATTGTATTTTATTTCAAAGATGAAACCATGTTTTACTACAATATTATGTTTCTCTGAAAATAGACATTTAAATATTTTATAGGTAATAGCTGATTTTTAGCCGATTCTTTTCAGACGATTTGACGGTCTCATTAAAATATATCTCGTAGTTTGAAAAGCTAATTAACGCTTATAGTGCGTTTGCTATTGATTAAATTATCCTTCAATACATCTTAAATGTATACGACAATAATTGGTAATTTAAAATGCCGATTAACTGTCACATGTTGAAAATATTTCCTTTTTTTGAACAAATCCTCCTTAAGGATGTATCATAAATTGCTTTATGTATTAAAATACATTAAAATTGTTTTTACTTAAAAAGTTAAAATTAAAACGATACGCATAGGTTAAAAATAAAAACTCAATTTTTGTTTTGGGGAAATCATTTACCACACGACCGTATAAAAGCTAAAACGGTGATCACATATGTATAGTTATCGTATTTTTATATTCGATATAACAATTCACTAATAACTCTAAAATCGTTATAATAAACATTACGTGCAGTTCGATAAATTTACTTATTTCTCTCGTTGGTAATGTTTCTTCAAAGTAGTCGTAAGCAGTCTCATTAGCGTACCAACTTTCTAATATTTTATTAGCATCCGGTAGGGATTTATCATCGGACTCCTCCGTAATATACACGTAGTTCGTTCCATATTTGGTTTGGATCGCCTCAGTGTTCGAAGCTTTGAACCAGCTCTCCGCTATTTCCTTTGCCTTAATACACATCTAAAACAAAGAATATAATGAACAAATGATATCAATATTAAAATGAATTTTGCTTACGCAGATCGTAAATGTACACTAATATAGTCAAAACTGTCAGACGTATGTAACTTGCGAATATTCGATTATAATGGACTTATCATGTTGACCGCGTGCACGGCTCTCTCCAAATGTGCTAATGACGACATGATAAGTGTGATGTATGCATTTTACGTGTATTTTCTTTCTAACTTACGTAAATGACATAAAGAGTCATTCTCGTCAGTTCAGAATAAGCCAAAAGAATCGCATGTCTCCGGAGAAGTTATTAGTGATATACAAGTTATATTTTGAAAACATCGTAGTAGGTCCAACAACCGAATGGTATGAAAACCAACAGTAATGTAACATCGAACTTTTTAAAATGTATCTGTTTGAAATCATACGACGTCTAACAACATGTTACTATTCCTTCGGAAAACCAGTAAACTTTTTTATTACTCACCATATTGCTTAATTTCAGTTTGGCTGATCCGTGATGATGCCGGTAGTTGTTATGCGCATTTAAAATTTCTTCAAAAAACTGTTGTTTTTCTGCAAATAAATTTATATCTTTATGTTCTTATATTTAAGAAAAAAAAAACTCGAACCTGACCCTGAAAATATATCTTTTTTTTCCAAAAAATATTAAGACTTGTTCTTAGTTTCGTTATCCTCGTCTTAATGTCAATCGTTATAAAAAAACTTACCCTCGTTACTAATATTCTTAGCAGCTAATAACGTTCCCATCACAATTATAATGAATGCAAAACAATTTCCAATTACCATCATGTTGAAGCTGAAAATATAAAAACGTTTTACAATTACCATTTTTCGAATAAATCTTTGAATACTGAGATAATAAATTACGTTTTTCCACTTGGTACTTTACTGATCAATCGTTTCCCCACAATACTTGAAATTTACGCAAGGAAAAACTGTCGAAAAAATGCAAAAATAAATCGTTAAAATTATAAATGTATTCCTTAAATAGAAGAATACACTTTGTATTAAAGAACCTATAGCGTAACAAAAAACGTGTACAATTTTAAATAAAAATGTTTTGATGAAAAATATTAAAAAATTTTTTATTATGAATAACAATATATAAACGTTTTTACACGACGTTTTAGACGATTACACATCGTCTTCGTTAATAAGTTATTCGTTCGTGTATATTATATGTACATACACCTAAATAAACAGTTGTCGACTAACTAAATAAATAAACACTACTTTTCGAAATCATTATACACCGTGTTATATTATTTAATAGTTATGAAAATATGAAATGATATTGTACTTGTTGGACATCAAGGACTACCCGAATACATATTTTAATGAAATATGTTTGAATATTGTTTATTTGATAACAATAAATATATTTTACTAATTGTCATTTTTTGAAACGTTGAACATTTTTAGAATAGAATTCCCATTGATTACCAACGCAAACAACATAGTTTTTTGTTCGACTTCTTTTTTCATGGGGTATACGCAGTAGAGTACACAAGTTGTACTTAAATGACACGTATTTGTGTTTCGCTTTTTTTCAATAGCTTTTCAAACATTTGAAAAAATACCAATAAATTCAAAGAGGAAGGGATAGAATCGAAAATAGAAAAGGTGATTTTATTGAGATAATGAGATCATATTAAGTCGAATTATAATTCACTTACCAGTAAATAATTGGTTGTACTTCAACAACTTGAGGGACGTCAGTCGTGTCGGAATATTAAAAATATTCTAATACAAGAAAATGCGAACATATAATGTACTTTACAATAATTTTTTTCGTTAAAATTTTTTTTTACACACCTAAATAATCCGTGTTCGACTAAATATGCAAATAAGTACGTGTTTTCGAAATCATAAAACTACGCAGATTATACACTGAATATATACAATTGTTATTTTTTACTTGTTGGACATCTGTGTAAATTAACATGAGTTTTCGCAAAATTCTACTGTGCATTATATTTTATTCTGCGTAATTTATGACAACGACCAATGCATGAAACTATTCGTTGAATTTGTTCGGTCATTTCGAATCACTACAAAACGTTAAAAATTGTGATCAGGAATGATTCGAATGCTATCATATTTCTTTTCCGCAATGAAACAATGCGCAAATGCTATTTCTAATCGTTTGAATTTTAGATTTTTCGCTTTAACATACGTATTATAATATGTATAAACCTATATCATATACAGTATAATATATTTATTTAAAACATATCAATCATTGTTTAAAATCTGTAATTATTCACAATGTTCTAGACAAATTTCAAATCGTTAGTAACAATTCTCATTAATTGGGCTAATATTATGATTTTTAAATATTAGAGATATAATGCGTGTTTCGCTCAGAACTCGTAATTCTCATTGATTTTATATTGTATATGAAAATATAATGTTTTTTTGAAACGATGTAGGTTTTTTTTTTTATACGTTCTCATATGGTACGAATAGTCCAATTATTTCCATCGTCCTTTTCAATAGTTTAACATTATCCGGTTAATACTTAATTTTAACGGTTTTCGATTTCAGTAAGAAAAATGCACTAAAAACCAGTAAGATTGTCACGTTTAATAATATTTGTCATACGCTTGTATCCGTTTAAACTATTAATATTAATTACCATGACGAAGTGTTTTCACGTAGAATAATGTTTGTCATTGTTTCGAATTCACGATAATACTAATGACCGTTTATCATCTCCATTTAATTGTCCCCCTCGAACCGTCACTTGAACCGGTCCGGTGTCTCGGACAATCCGATAATCAACGTCGATTTGGATGCGAAACGTATTGCGTCATGGACATTGGTTGAAACCAGTAGACCACCAGCCGGCACGTGAACAACAATTGTCGTGCGTCGGGGCAACCGTGCCACAGGCCGCGCGCGCACCTGAAGAAACAACAGTGCCCGATCGGCCAAGCGAACGCGCACCACGTTTTCGTCGTTATTTAATATATTCGTCATATCTCGTGTCGCGTAGTGTATCGTGCGTTTGTTCGTCGTCGTTTGTCGTTGATCTGAGATCGGAAATGTTTCCGTCGTACGTTCGTCGTAGTCCCGTAGGAATTATCAACGACGTTTGATGAAAATGATTTCCGGAATATTGCACGTGGGGGGCCCGTCGTGGTACCGGTTTCCCGGGGCTTCCGAAACTCCAAAAAAACCTCCGGTAGAAGACGCGTTTTATTATTTTTTTAGTTTCAACATGAGTGTCGCCAATACAATACAATAACTGTATTACTCTCGCCTCTTGTAGAACATGGTCATGGGGCGAGGTCGTCGATAACTATTGTTGTTCTTCGGCCAGAAAATGTTGATTTTGCCGTATTGTCGTCGACACACTGTTTTTGGACCGGGCGCTGCTGTCGCTGGTCGCGGCCAAAAATTTCGGCCTAACCTAACCGACGGTCGCGTTTGGGATCGATATGGTAGATAGGCCGTCGCGTTAGGTTAGGTTAGGTTCCTCGTCGTCGGGCAGTCGGCGTTTTACGAGCCGAGTCCGCGATCGTCCTTTATGTTTACACGTTTACCACGGTCGCGGACCGACGAGAGCCGTCTGACGAGAGTGTCAAAACGCTGGTCTACGATTGTTGTGCATTTCACGTGTAAAAACGTTGTCGACGGACGGTTTTCATAAAAACGTGAACAGGAATTCGTTAATCGTCAATATTGACCGTCGCAGACCGCTAACCCTGCGAGACTCGTTTTTAATCCTCCCCGCCGCGCCACCGGTCGCGCACGCCCACGGTCCGCATTCCGTCGGTCCGGCTCACGTCGTTCCGCGCGCTATCGATTTTCCCGGGCCGGCGACGCGGCGTCACGACCCTCGGCGTCCAGTCGTCCGCCATGAACGAGCAGCGCCTGTTGGCCGTGGACAACTACGGCGCGGTACTCGCGCTGTCCACGCGCGGCGACACGTGGGAACGGTTCGTACCGCGCGTCGCCGGCATGCACCCGAAGCACGTGTCCGCCGTCGGAAACCACGTGTGGTCGATCGGCGGCGACAACCAGCCGTACGTGCTGGTGCACGGCCCGGACGGGACGACGACACGCGTCCGGGAGACCGTTTACGAGAACGAGGTGAGGCCGTGGTCGAAAACCGGTGCGCGCGGGGAACGATGCTTAGCAGGAGGACGAACACGGAAAAACGGAATCACGCTACTCCGTGCGCGGGTGATAGGGTCAGTTCTCCATACTTTTGACAAGAGACCGCCACACAAAATCGTACAAATAGAAATTTAGTGCTGACGAGTGTACAGCTCCGCATTAAATATGTGAAACAATGTATTTTACTAACGTATTTGATTGCGTAACGGGTTTTAACGGTCGTTACAGCGATACGGTAATAAAATGTTTTATTACACCTATAGTATTTCATATGTTCGCGTAATATAAGTTTTTATGATTTGAAATTTTGTTTAAAGTGAATTTCTATTCGGTTAATACCGTAAATACTGTATTGTCTGTGTAATATTGCCATTTATAACAATCGTTGTTTCATGGTTACAATTGTAGAGAAAGTTAAACGTTTATTGTTATTTTCGACTAATTAAAGGTCAGTAAATTTATTAACGAACGTTTGGAACGTGGGATTTCAATTATCTGTGTTGGCATTTCTACGTCCGCGAAAATCGGTTATCGAATTTTTCTCTCATCAAAAGTATGGAGAACTGAACACCCATACGTGATAGTCGCGCGATAACGTTCTTTCGATAACGGACCACCGGCACGCGCCGCACTTGATTTTCATCGTGTTGGACGAGAACTTCCACGTTCAAAACGCTAGTCAATTACGTGTCCACGTCGCGTTTTTTTTTTGCGCGTTACAGAGGTGGATGCCGGGCGGACGGTTCTCCAAGAGACTTTTGCCCACGGACCGGTATCGCTGGTCGTCGGAAAACGGCCGGCAAGAGAAATGCCGGGAGAACGTCAAGCTGCCGTCATTCGTCTGGCAATGGGAACACGAGTGGAAGCTGGACACCACGTTGGACGGAAACGATCTGGACGACGACGTGAGTACAACAAATTCGTTTCTCGGGACGCGCCGCGTTTCGAAATTCCCGAGACCCGGACGGGAACGGACTGGTCGAAACGATACCGACGGCTGTATGTAAACTGCGACAAAATTAACCTTTTTATAAATCGTACATCGTGTAAACCGCGACGAATTCACAGACCTACATCGGGTAAACCGCGACAAATTAGTAAACGAACATTATACGAACCGTGATAACCATTTTATTTTAAAAACTTAAATAAATATTTACATAGTACTATTATAAAATTTTTAATTAATGTAATTTCTTTTGTTTGTTTTTACGGCAAATAGATTTAATAAAATTATATCTAGTGATATCTTTTTTTATGAATTTTTTTCATTAATAAATTTATACTTCTTAGTTGTATATTTATTTCTTTTCCGCACTTCTTATTTTTACATAAGTATCAACTTGAATAAAAGTATACAAAGATGATGGGTGGTGATGATAAAAATAAGCATTAAATTTGTCGCAGTTTACCATCTCCCATACCGACGTGCATTGACGCGTGTCTGTGTTAGTTTCCATCGAAATCCTAATGTATGTAATTTTTTTTCCCCCCGACACGCGCGTACTCGTATCGAACGTTCTTTTATTCGCAGCATTGTTACGTTCGCAATGTTCTCTTACGGGAAATTACAATTACAAAGCCATTAAATTGTGTCTGAAAGTGACGTAAAGTCTCCCGCCGTGAACGCGGTTGCCGTGACTCGGGTCGCTTTTACGAATGGCAAATGATAATAACGCGTGTCTCGTTCGGTGTGTTTCCACAGGGATGGACGTACGCGGTCGATTTCTACACGAAGTACTATCCGACCGAACGTTGGAACTCCTGCGTCAGGAGAAGAAAATGGTTTCGAAACCGGATATACACGGGCACGAATTCCTGGTGCATAATCTCTCCGCTGCACGAAGACTTCACACGGGTTATTCAATTTATTCAATTTCTTTTTTGTTTTTCTTCTTTCGCCGAACGTTTCGGCAGTTCGCGTGTGGCGCGCATTTTTTATCCGCTGAAACGCGTGTTTCCGTCACGCAGGAGCCGTTCATTTGCGTGACCGCCGGAGGCGATAAGATCCCCGGGGCCCGGACCGGCGTCATGATGGTGTGGGCGGTCACCGCGCAAGGAAGGGTAAATCCGCGGTGAGGTCTCCGGAAACACGCGGCCTTCGGCGTCATAGGCGGGGGGTGTATCGCGTTACAGATTTTCTACCGTAAGAACGTGGACGAAACGTGTCCCGAAGGCGGTTTTTGGGTGTGCGTCCCGGCGGCCGAAGGCGGCGAGGCCAGATACGTGGACTGCGGCCCGTCGGGTTCCGTTTGGGTGATATTGTGGAGCGGCGCGATGTTGGTCAGGAAACTAGTCACCGCCGACATGCCGCAAGGTAACCGATCGCCGGCTACGTAGAGGGATAGCGCGTTTCGTTTTTCGCCGCCGTTGCCGGTGAAGTACGTTCAACGCATTGACGTCGATCGAGGCCGGGGACGAGATCATTTCGATATCACGATTCGTGTACGGTGCACCTTCGATGTCGACTAATGGTGTGTGGTGCGCCGAGCGCGTTTGTCCAGGTAAAGAATGGGCCGTCGTCGAATCGCCCGAAGCACGTTCAAAACTAACCCGACTGTCCGTCGGACTTCGATCCGTGTGGGCGGTCGCCAACGACTCCAGAGTGTGGTACAGAAAAGGGATCGACCACCGTCTCGACGAAGGGACGCGTTGGATCAGATCGAACACGTTCATGTTTTCCGTGTCCGTCGCGTCGAACGACCAAGTAAATGCGCCGTCGCTGCAGCTGCGCGCACGACCCGACCCGCGCCGAGCGAAACGTAATCGGGTTTCCGTCAACAGGTGTTCTCCGTGGGGTTGGACAGGCATTTGTATTTCAGGAGTGGAGTGTCCGGCGACAACCCTACCGGACAGAAGTGGGTTCGCATACGCGCGTCCGTCGAAGTCGACCGACCCGACGAGCCGGAGGTGGGTGCTGTTTTTCCGATGTTTCAGATGCCGTTTGGAACTCGCCGGAGACCTGACGCTCGTCAGCCGGACAGACTTCATTGCATACGAACGTAGGGCGTTTGCTCCGGCACGATGCTTACCGGCGGTCGTACTTCGGACGTCGACAACTGAACCGTCGAACGATATATTTGTACACAAATCTGTAAAAACCATTTTTGTATTCGCGACGGTCGCGCACGGAAAGTATCTTCGTTTCGAATTGTGTCGTTGGAAATGTTTGCAGTCTTGTGTTCAGAATGTATAACTGAACGAATAGTTAATTTTTTTTGTGTCGTTTGACGCGGTTTAATACTCGAATCACTATGTTTCGATAATCGTACGCATACGGTGCCTCAGGACGAATTCGTGATAACACAGCGTCGGGACGTGTCCGTTTATTTCGACAGAGATTTTAATTCCGGTCGCGATTCGGTCCGGAATCCGTTTCGGACGTTACGGATGGAGTTTGAAAACCGCCGCTGTAAACGTATGTTTTAGAAAAAACCCGGAGGAATGGAATCGCTGGTGACCTCGTCGTCGTTTACGGAGCCTTCGCATTCTGCGCCGACACGTCTCACCGGAAACGTTTCGAAAAACGTTTTAGACTTCGAGTAGGCGCGCACACAAATGCTTACGCCCGTGGACGGGCGCGCGCGCGTCATTTACGAATCGATTTCTGTTTTTCGTTTTCATCCAGCGCCGAGGAAATCAATCCTCCTCAGCGCCGAGTGTCTGCCTGGAGTCCTAAGCACAGCGTCGGGTCCCTGATCGGCACGGAGGCCAAACCCGATTCGTTCGTCGGAAGCAACGCGACCGGTCGAAAACCGAAAACTACATTTTGGAGTTGCGTGGTGACGGGCTCGTTGGAACCGGACGCGCGTTCCGTATCACAATGGTACGTGCGCGTTCCAATAACGACCGTTTCGCACGGCGCGCAGTCGTTTTTTTCAAAACTGATTTGACCCACGAGGATCCGACGGGGGGTTTTTTCTTTTTGTGTGTGTTACAGGTTCAGGTCTTCGTCAGACGGCGAAAACGTTTTGAAAAGCAGATGGAGGCGAGAAATACTGGAGGAACTGGTCAGACTAAGGTCACAAGAAAAAGAATTTCAACGTTTAACATCGTTCGCTTTGGATGATAGTGCGACGTGACGTGTACGATGTACGGAAAATATACATGTATACGGGTCTTTTTTTTCTCTTTTTTTTTTTTCTACACGTTCAAAATGACATTTGTCCGATGCGTCCGAAGGCGGTTTTTACTAACCTAACCGCTAAAAAAAAACCGTTGATCTTGGACGATTTCGCTCGGTCGTCCGTCATATAACCTGGATGTGCGCACCACCACGTGACAACCAGCTGCCAACGGCCATTACCGACGTACCGTTTTTTGTGGGATCGCACTCGGCCTTGTAAGGACGACTTTCGGAAAGCGTTCGGTACAACGCAATTTTCGAATAAACAAACGTGTAGCGTACGTGCTCGTACAAAATAAACGTATTTGTCCATGTCTGTTCGAACGGTGTAAAAAGCGTTCCAAGAGTATTTCGAACGTCCCGCGTGTTTTTTACGATAAATGACGTCGAACACGATTTTATTTACTTATATTGGCGCTTTTTCTTTGACTTTCCACTTTCGAATGGTAAACACGACGTTTACACAGTACCAATAAAAAAACGAAACATATTGTAAGATCGTCACATACACGTCTACGGCCGCTAACGCGACGGTAAAAAGAGGGCGATTATTTTTAGTTTTTCCACCGGTTTACAATTTATACGCGTAAATCGTGTGAGTGTTAACAAATACTATTCTCTTGGATTTTTCGCAGATATCTTACGAAAATTATTGCGCGTCGAAAAACGAAATTATTCGAGTTGATATCATAGTGTTTTTCTTTTTGTTAAACTTTCGTTAAATTATTTGTCCGCGCGAGTTCAACGAACGAAACATAACGTTTAACGGTAGATAACATTGTCGACGTTTTACCGTTGAACGATTACGTCGGAACGCACGTAGAAAAAACGCAGCAAACCATTTCTCACAGGTCGCGTTCTACAGTCGAAACGAACAACAACAACGCGCTCGCTTTTATACGGGAACGTGTTCAATTCGGTATTAACGTGTACGGATCGCATACGTTTTCTGCTAAAAACACTTAAATACAAGACATTAATATACATACATATATATATATATTTAAAAAAGAGTAAATATCTTAAAAACAGCTTTTAAATATAATTTTTTCGTACACGTAAAATAATTAACAACGATCATTAAATACAGTAACCTGTTTATAGGTCTCCCGAGCAAAATAAATGACTTCAAGCTAGATCTAAGGTTCAAAGCGTGTTTTCGGTGTCGTTTTCGTTTTGCCGGACACACAATCACCGATATTTTACGAAAAACAAATCCGGGTTTTGTAAACAGCCGCTTATAACGTTACTATTTTGACGTCCAGACGCATTGCCGTGAAAGCAACCCAGGCAAATTATTCGATCTGTCGTCCGAATTTTCGACTCGCACCACGTGCGTGACAATACCATGGCTGTCGGTCATCACCGGCGTCTATCCTGAGGAGAGAGAGGTTATTTCGACAAAGCGATTCGACTGGTGCCCGTTTCATCGATCGACGGAGAACCGGGGTTTTTTTTTTCTCTTACGCGCGACCGACCAGATATATCGAAAAACCGATCCGTTCGGGAACGCTAATCGCGAGAATTTTCAAACGCCTGGAATCGAAAAAGAAAAACAAAAAAAATCTACGACTTACGGATGCGCTATGTTCGGAAACCGAGGTTAAACGCCCGTTTCGCGTGGTATCGAAAACCCGTAAAATCGACATTTAAACCGTCCGACGCGAAACACGACGAACAAGAATAATTTCACACACACCCCGAAAAAATCGGTTCGGGACTCTAGGGAGTCGTCGGAGGTGGTCGAGACGAATCCCCCTGCGCGATATTCGGCGTCGACGGCACAAGCGGTTTACAGAAACGTCAATGAAACCACCGGGACACATTCTGTTTCGTTACAGAAATTCTGTTTCGGAAAAACAAATAATAGCGCTTGAGTGACAACAATAAGTGACGCGCGTTGTTGTAAAACGTGTTTCACGAAACGAACATTTTTGTTCGCGCGGAGACTGTATTCTCGTAAAAGAAAATAACATGGGGGGGAGGTTTTGATTTCTCAATAATAAAACGAGTACACGAGCAAGTCCGTAACGAATAAGTATTGTCCCGATGTCGAATTTACATTAAAAAGAAACCCCCGAATCAGTCTATAACAGCATAGTGCGACCCCACCGCATATATATATATTATTTGTTATACGATTACAATGAAAACGCGACGGTGCCGAGATACGTAGGCGCGATTTACATGCCGTTCGTTCGCGATCGACATTGATTACGCGTAATGATATTACGGGTCTTAACCGAAGAGCAGTAAGTACACGCTTTCTATCAGGTTGAGTTTGATCTCTTTGTTCTGTTTGGACTTTTCGGATTTGGCCTGCAACAGAAAACAATTACATTACGTTTCGTCCGATTTCAATGCGGTCCGACAATGTCATCTTTGTACGGTCAGTAAATATTGTCCACTGCCGGGACCCGTGCGAGCGAACATCTGTCGATAAAGAGGTGATGTTTTTATCACGTTGATTCGAAATCGGTCATTAACTGGAAACACGTACGGATATGAGTCTTTTCGTTTTCGATTGCTAAGCAGCGCTCGAATCGGGCGGGGCTCCTCTAGTATATTTGAAAAAAACTAGCGTCCCTTTACTACGATCTGTTCAGAGGAACGCTGGGGACCAAAGATAAAAAATCACCAAAACATTGTATATTCGATATGTGATAATTTTTTAATATTTTTATTATTATTAATACGTTATTGCTCAATCGAGTTGGGTACTTGACAGTGGCAATTTATTATCTTGTATATCACGTATCACAGAATATTATTCATGTATATAGTATTTGACAATTATTTTTAGATTTACTCACAGATATACCGTGAAACCGTTAAACGTGTGGCGGCACAACGTGTCCATAAACAACGTCGTTAATTGGCGAAAATTCTATTTTGTTAGTGATCGTCACGTGCCGATGGATACAGCGTGAATACATTATGATTTTATTTTTATACGTTGTTACAACAAATTATCGTATGATTGATTTTCGCATATGTAGAAGACTATTTTATCAAAAATCGTATATAGAAATTTTTTTAATTGAAAAAAAAAAGAGAATATGGTCAGAAATTAAGTTATATATCAGTGGTAAACTGGGGGGGGGGGGGTACCCACGGTCTTGTGATACTGAATTTGGAACGTTTTTTTTTAAATCTCCAATCGAACGCCACTATTTAATATTTTCCGATTCGAGCACTGTTGCTAAAGGCGCTCTTACACTGGATACCATCCAGTCCACCACGATACGTCGACGTACACAGTGATTTCTTTTCGTTTCCAATACGGATGTTCGTTTATTCATTGTGTGTATACAGACTAGGTGTTTCGCTCGTAAAAAATTTCACGTGCACCTCAGCCCGGTGAACGAGAAAGATACCCGGGGCATTTACGTTTATTCGACAGCGACACTACATCGGTCCCGGTGATAATAGCAGCGAGGTAGCGTCTCTGTTATCACGCGTGTTATCGGATAATACGAAATCGGAGCACGTGCCCGACGTTCACATATACATATATATATAAAAAACAAAACAAAAAAAATACCATCCCATCGTTACGTCGCGGGAGGTCGCGGGGCCCGAAAAACGATGGGTACTCACGCGTCGTCTGCGGATGAAACTCGCGCCGAATTTGGACTCGTTGCCGCGAGCCCTTCTCGGCCGGCCGCCCCGGGACGTCCGCCACAACGCGTTGAATCTGTCGCGTTCGGAAAACCACAATTACTACCGATCACAGACGTCTCGTCCTATATACGCTTACATGTTCTTGGACGTGGGCTTGCAGTCCGCGGCGTCGTCGCCCGCGTGGTGTTTGTCTCCGGAGGAGTTGGTCCCGGTGCCGTTGTCGGCGCGCGAGCTCAACAGCGTGCGACCTTCGCCGTAAACCATCTGTGTGTGTGTGTGTGTGTGTTCATTAAGTGATATTGCGACGCGTTTATAATTTCGAAATCGAAACACGGACGAGTGTCGTCGTCGAAAAATTCCCAATTAGAACAATCGTTTTGAACGCGGAGTGTCCGATTAAATAGGATTTCAGACGAAATAAGAGGGAAATAATAACACGTATTTATGTCAAGCGAAAATAGCTTTCAGCAGTAAGAGAACCCTATTCGGAAAGAACACCTAACCTATATAGAAAGAAAAATACTAGAAGCGTTTGAAATATGGAGTTATAGGGGGGGGATGTTAAAAATAAGCTGGACGGATACAGTAGTACTCGAAAGAACATAAGAAGGAAAGCTGCTATGGAAAAATATGGTAATGAGACGGAATGAATGGATAGGACATACGATACGACATGGAGGATTACTAAAACTAATTATTGAAGTAAAACTGGAAGGAAAGAATCACAGCGGAAGGCCAAGACTAGAATATACCGTTAACAATTAATAATGGACCGAGGATGCGGTTCATACGTACGAATGAAAAGAGAAGAGTGGCTGCAATCGGATTGAAACCATAGAGAGAGAGTCCGATTAAATAACCGTGCCTACTACCGGGTCACGCGTTTTTTCGTTCGTTTCCTTTCTGCGTTCAAAAATCAAAGACCCCATACTTCTCCGGACGAATCACGCACGTTTTAAACGTATCGATCTGCCGGGAACAGCAGAAGCGAAATGTAAACGTCGGTCACGTTATCAGGCCTAGGACTTTCATACGCGTCGGCGTGACTTTTTCGCGACTTCTGATTACCGCTTTCGTGTGAAACGTCACGACGAAGCCGACGGTTTCGTTTCGCGTACCGTCGCACGTTCAAACGGCAAACGCCCGAAATGCATGTCTCGTGGTACGTGTATTTGTGGCCGTTGGCGAAACGTTGTGGCGAACGAAGGAACACGGGACGTCTTAGCGACAACACCCAAGCGTCCATACGAGCAGCATTATTCTAACGATTACGGCGTTCGGGTCGCGCGCGGTCGTTGTCCGTGAACCTATTCGACTTTTGGTCGTTTAACATGCACTCGCAGCGAATAAACGGTTACCGGTCACCGTCCACACCACGACTGTTGGTACGGCCAGTCGGTCAGTTCGTCGACAAGAGAATAAAACGAAAAAGAAAACAATCGAGATCCAACGTTTCCCGCGTCGCGCACGATTTTGGCTTCACACGACATCCCACCGCGGTAATTGGAGTCTGCCGCGTTTTCTCGCGTTCCTGGCCCCAGGGGTCCGTTACGTCCGTAAAACGCTACTAAGTCCGGGAACGTGCGTTCTAACGCGTCCCGTCCACGTACCCGTCTGCATCCGTGCGAAGGCGTCGTGTCGTCCGACGATTCGATCACTTCCGCCGGCGGTTCCGGTCGGTGGCGCGGTCCCGTCGCCGGCGTGGCGGACGTCGCTCGATCGGCGGCCGGCGTTGTCCCGTCCGCCGGTTCTTCGATGCGGCTCACCTGTCGGTGAACGTCCGGTGCGGTCAGACGGTCGTAGGTAGACCTTTGTCGTGCCGAACGACCCGTCCGGACGAGTTCTGTCGGTTTTCGCGGGAAGGGATAAATACCTCACCCGCCACCGCCGAGGCGATTACACCGCGCGAAGGCTCGTATCGTTCGGCGCGACGGACGGCCCAAGGAATTAATCCGTTGGTCAGACATTTTATTGTTTACAAAGCGGTCTGTTTTGAAGTCGCCGTCCGCACCGAATCAAGGGAACTATAGTCCGTTCGAGATGAGATCATTTCACACTCGGGCGGGTTTCGGTCGGACTCCGCCCACGAGCATCGATCACGTGACCAAGGCTCCGGCGGCCTGTGCAAAACCGCGAGCGGTTGATGTGCGTGAGTAAACCGCCCGGCGACCGCAATGCATTTTAAATTATTTGAAACTCGTCGACGGTTGATACTAGACCTAAGGTAGCGCTCAAATCGGCGGCGGCGCGTCAGGCGCCACCACGGAACAAAGCACAACTTGATCTCATTTCGAACAGACTATAGTCGCTTTACTCGCTGAACTTGCGACGTGCTTTTCATGCGAATTTCGTGCGACCACGAGAACGTCGACAGAAACACACAGCGGGAACTGCGTCGAAAATATTTATCGCTCGCTTACGGCGCCCAAGAAAAAACATTCATTGAGGAATCCAACACGTTCGTCTGAATCGATCGATACGTATCGCTGGATCCGAAATAACGGCCAGAACATGAAGGACGTGTAAGAGAAATCTGGCCGACCGATCTATCAGCGCACAGGATCGGGCTGAAATTTGACGTACAGATACAGATACCGTTAAGACGTAGACGTCCGTTAAGAAAGGATTTTCCAGATTTCAATCCACGTGCAATTTAACGAAACTATGAAACGGACAGAGATGATAATTATAATTATTGCATGAATGTCGGCACGATGAATGAATGGGAAAATTTGAATAAAACAATTTTTAAAAAATGTTCATCAGAAGCATTCGTTTTCTCCTATTCTTCGTAAAAAAGTAAAACGTAAAAACAGAAACCCCCCCCTCCCTTAAAATCGTGTACTCGAAAAATCGTATTCACCTCGAGGGACAACGGAGATGTAGTGCTACTGTTCGGCGTTCCCCAGAATTCTTCGCTGGACGCGTCGTAGTCGTAATCTTCGTCCGTGGGAAGACAGCAGCTGGCCGTGACGGGACAAAAGTCTTCGGGCCACCTATACACACACACACACACATATATATATATATTTGTATACGAACGTACAACGTTAAAGCGCGAAATGCTTCATTCGGGCCGCGTTTACACCATCGTTCCGTTGTATTCCTTAGCGTTCGCATTCGTTTTTTCGCGGTGTGAAGTCGGAGGAATTCGGAGGCGGCCACAAATACGCGAACGGCGGGCAAATCTGCTAGTCGTTTCGCAGTCGACCGTTGAACTTCCGGCGCACCGACGGGTTGCGTGCCCCCTTGGTGGTCGTCGGAGACTGGATTTCGTGGCGAACGGTTTTGTCGGGGGTCGGGACGACGTAAATCGTTTCGGGCTAACGTAAACGGTCGGATCGACGGGGTCGGGCTGTTGTTGTGGTCGTGGTTCCTACGAGATGAGTCTGTTCGGCGCACGCAAACGGGACAACGAAAACGGCGAACAAACACGGTCAACAGTCGCTCGGGCTCAGGCGCGATTTGATCGGCCGAAAACAAAACCCGACCCGTTCGTCTGCTACTGCCCGTCCCAGAGCCCTGCGGATCCAGAACTTATTTACAGGGGGGGGGCCATCTTAATCAAAACAACTTTAATCCTCGTTTTGTCGCGTCGAATAATAAAATATTTTCCAAAACGTTTTATTGGAAATCGTTTGCGATACACCGAAAAATCCCATAGCTACAACTTCATTTTAAATTGTCTTTCTATAGTATCATAGATAAGAGTTAGAATTATAAAACGATACTAATAAAAAAATTTAACAAGAGTCTACGGGGGGGCGAGCGCCTGGCCCGTCCTAGACCCGGTCCGCCGTTCCCGACGCCCGCGTCCCGAGGGAAAACGGACCCGGACCGCCTGTCGGTTAGGTTACCTGTAGTCGGCGGTCGAACAGAACTCCGCCCTGTCCAGGCTGTCGGTCGACCGGTCGCGGTTCCCGGCGTCCGGGCCGGACGTCGACGGCGCCCGCTGCTGACGGCTGCGACGGTGGCGGCCACGTGGTCGCGCGGTTGACCGTTCCGGTTCGTCGTCGTCGTCGTCGTCGACGGCACTCTGCGGAACGAACGCGACAACGGACGTTCAACGGAACGTTAAGGAAACGGGTCGCTGTGCGCGCGAATCTCGACGGGTTTCCCGACGTGTAGGAGACGTTCGTAGACGAACACGGGTGACGTCCGTGAAGTGAGCGGCGCGAAAAAACCGTCCGACATTGTTGTACTCGATTTGTTGGTCGTTGTTGGAAAGGTCCCGCCGACATTTGTCGGACGAGTAACACTTAGCACGCCGCTAGGTTGGCGACCAAACAAACGACCAACAGATTTGTTGGAAATGTTTCTTTGAAAGATATTGACTTCACGGACGTACACGGGTGTCCGCTGTCCGGTTCACGTCGAGAAATCCGTGAGGTTTCCCGGGACGTTCCGGAGAGGATACGTGTGGGCCGCGCGTACTTGGCCGTCGTCCTGACTGCAGCCGGACACGGTTTCCGCGGCGTCCTCGGCCGTCGTCAGCAACCGGCGCATGACCTCCGCCCGATACGCGTCCATCCGTTCCGCGGACCACAGTTCCGTCGGCTCGTCCGCGTCCGCGTCGAAGCCGAAGCCGTCCTTGCCGCCGCCCAGCTCGCCCTTTATCCACTGCGATATGTGCAGCGCCTTGCCCTTGTCGCACGCGCTGCACTTGGCCATCCGCCGGCACCGCTCGTCCACCAACGACTCGGCGAACGACTGGAAACGAAAACGCGTAGCCGCGCGATGCAGTCCTCTCGCGCGAGAACATTCTCGTCGCCGCGGACGTTTTCCGTTTGTGCTCGACGTCGACTCCGGCTTTGTCGACACGAAGACGTCACACGGGGGCGGACGGGGGCGTTTTGCTCGGGAAAAACTCCTAACGGGAATTCCGTCAACCGTCCTCGCAGCAACGTCACCACGCGATTTTCCGTACTCTACGTGGATTATTTTTCAATCCAAATGGCGGTCGAATTCCGACCGACGACCAGACTTCGTAATTTAGGTTATGTATGTTTTTTATTTAATACACACACACACACACACACACTTAATTTTTGAATGTGCGACGTTGCGAACCGGTCTCGTCGGCTCGAGCCGCGTGTGTGCGCGACCGTATCATTGCGTGTGACGGCTTCGATCGTGATTGCGAACGACGTTTTTAAATCCCGATCAGAGCTTTTCTCCCTTTCGGCGTCGGAACGTCTGTTGAAATTAGAACGACACGCGCCCGCCCGATCGCGTTACACATCACCGATAACGGACTCGTTCACGACCAAACCAAACGAAGCAACGTTTCGTCAACCGCGACGACCACACGCGGACGTACGTCGCGTAGCCGCCTCGCATTTATACGACCTAACCCAACCGGCCGTTGACGACTGCTTTTAAAACGCGTTTGAGTACCTCGGACGGAAATTATCGCGTCCGCGTTCGCCGGCGGACTCTCGCGGAGCAAAAAACAAAAAAGCGAATCGACAGACGGTCTCGATACGTCCGGGGCTGCTTACGAAAACCGTAAGAACGCGGTGAATAAAAAAAAACGCACACGCGCGTTCCGACCGTGTGGGCTCGCACGAAACGAATATTATTTTTAAAAACGTACGGTCTTCAATTCGTTTTTGAAAATGATTAACGCATACGAGTCCGCGTTAAGTGAGACATTTTATATCTTTTTAGGTTAGGTTTTTTTTTTTCTGTAACGCTTTTTCGTGGACACTTTTTCGTGACGGTTTTTTATTTTAACGTGCCACAGTAAAGATCATGAAATGTCAAAAAAATAATCGTTCGCCGCGAGTCTCGGATCGGCCGGTTCCGGTGCCTAACCGTCGGAAACGAACGCGAAACCGAAACGAACTATTCCGCGGCAACACGCGCTTGCGAGCGTTGAAAATATCGTCGTTTTTTTCGACAACCGACCGTCAACGAACACGGGGATAGCAAAAACGGGTTTCCACCACGAAACGCGGCTGTCCGTCACGGACGGTCCGAACGACGCTGGCCGAATCCGTCGTGCACTTCGTTCATTTTTTCGTCTGTCGGTTTTCTGTGTGACGGGCGGGGACGCGGCAACGCGAATCAATCTACGGTCGTTCGTTTCCGGCATGAAAGACGCGGGGGAGGTCGGGCGAAAAACAAACAACAAACAAAAAAAAAATCAACGAAATCATGATTTGTGATAAAACTCGTGACGTACGATTTCTTTTCGAGCGATTTCGGGCTTACAAGTTCAAGTAGACGTTGTCGTGCGTTTTCTGTTCTCGAGGGGCGACCGCGTCGATTTTGGTTTTCGTCGACGTAGACGACCGCCCGCCCGATTTCGAGCGACCAATTCCTTTTGCGCGATTCCTAACGATCCGCGAACGTTTGTGAAAGGAATAAACAACGGGAGAGGAAACAAAAAAACGGCTTTTCGACGAACGGACACGTACGGACGGTTTTCCGGGACTGTTTCGGTAGACGACACTTGAAACCGATACGCACTGTCGGAGCGTTTTCGTAAGACGATTCGTTACGTTATGGCCGCGAGAGCGTTGCAGGGTTAGGTTCGACGCATAACGAACGTCAAAGGACGCGCGGGTCGATTCTCACAAAACAATAACGCCGTTGGTAAAACAAAAACAAAAACAAACGCGCAAGCGAACAAATTACGTTGTTCGTTCGGTAAATCGTGTTGAAAACGGATGGTTTCTGTTTGTCTTCCGTACGTGGCCGTCCGATCGGAGTTCCGTGTGATCCTCGGCGAGACGTCTCGGGACCGCGCGTGTTCAGCTGTAAATCAGAAGAAAACGACAAAAAAAACACGGCGATTTCGTCGGCGTCGTCGTGGTTTTGTTCTGTTTTTGTTTTTTTTACATACACGTTACGGTCTACCGGAGAGGTCTTCAGTTCTTTCAACGATGGCGTCGAACGAGGACACACTGGCTTCGTCAGCCCTCGCGTTAATTATGAAAAAAGAAGTAAACAAAACCGGTGAAAAGGAAACGAAAAAAGTGTTGTAAGGATTGGTTATTGAAAAGAGCAACTTATAAGCAGCTTCTTTATTGTCTCGATCGTGGTACTCTTTTTTTTTCGACTTGCCAAAGGCATGGATGCGTAAAATCTTCAAGGACTTTTTTAGTAGAATCTGTTCGTGCCGTTTTTGCATATGCGTTTTTAACGCACGTGACTTCACGATGTCGCCACACGACGCGACGACAACGTTACGATAACAATTGATTTTCGATCTTGCACCGGTCGCCCGTACAGGTTGAAAAAACTGCACGGGTCCATTCGCACACACGCTCCGGTTGACCGTAACGTGTATGGCCGGCATTAGCCGTGAAACGCAACGAGCGACGTAGTTATCGAGTTTTCGAACGTTCGCTCGACTTGGACGGGAACGAGGAGAAGAAGATCGGAGAACACGCAGCAATTGCCGGACGTATTTCGACGGGACGGCGTTTTACCCGGCGTGACGTTTCCTCGACCCCGAGTCCCGTTCGGGACAGCTCAGACGGTTCGAGAAGCGATCCAAAGAAAGCCGTGCCACCCGAACGATAAGTCCGTAACGCAAAACGGTAAATGGAAATATGGATCGGGGGAGGTAAGATTTATGACAAAAAATTTGTTCGAACGTTTCCAATCACGAGTTTCGAACCGAACGGTCGTTTACGACGTTAACTTTGGCTTCGAGCGGTGGTGTGGGGGGGGGGGGGGTGGTTTAGGTACGTTCGTTTACGCGATACGCAATATTTTCACCGTACGATCCGATATACTCGTGCGACAAACGAACGGAAGAAAACAATTCGGCCGTGCAGTTTTGTTTGAAACCATATAATTTTTATTAATCGTACAATTACAAGAATATATATATAAATATATTTTTTTTTTCAAATTTAGTCTACACAATAAAAGTTTGCTATTTAAAAAAAAAAAAAATAAAATAAAAATAAACGATATGTTGACGTTAACATTAAATATTAATCGATTGAATACAAATCCGTCGTGTGTGTGTGTGTGTATGTCGAGACGTGCGAGTCGTTTAAAGTTTTCGGGGACGGAAACGTTTACACTTTACGGCATAGAGATAGAGAGAGAGAGAGAGAGAGAGAGACATTTCAATATACGTATACACTTAAATACAATTATATAATTAAAAATCGTTTACCAAGTGTCCGTACATGGTAAAAAACGTAATGTATATATTTATAAATAAATAAAACGATGTTGTTCCACGCGGCCAACTGCTCGGATTGAATAGGGAGAACGCCGGCCGACAGTTCGCGGCGTCCGGACGAGATCCCGTTTCCGTCTGTAGTCGCGGCACACGCCTGAACTCGTTTGTACGTGTGCGGACACGCCAAGTTTTGGACGGTTCGTTGTAAGGCGGCAGGGATGAGGGGGGGATGATCTTATCGTCGACCGCGGGCGCGCTTTTGGACGTATATTGTTCGGCATTCTAAGATCCGACGTACGGAATCGGAGACGATTTTCGAAACACAATTTTTGTTTTGTCATCGGTCCCGTTTGATAATATTTGATAATAATTTCGATCACGTGTTACTTGAAACCAACGTTACGCGGGACAGTTATCAAATTTTTCTCGATCGCCGTCGGGACACCTGTTGCCCGTCCGGCAGACTGTGTTAGCGTTTGCAAACGCGATTTTCGGTCGACCCGCGGCGCGACTTCGCTTCCGACCGCGGTACTGAAGGGAACGCGGTAGAGGGTTCACGCCGGCCACGGACTCCGGGAGATACGGTCGCGGGCGTACGACGATAACGCGAACGAGCACGCCCGGCCGGTGGTCGCTGCATACGTGTTCTACGGTGACCGCGTGTACATTACCGTTCTACGAGGACGCCAAACGGATACCGTACGAGCAGTGGCGTATTTAGGAAACGGGTGAGGAGTCGGCAAATTTTAAATTATTTTTTCAAACCAATATCGTCGGACATCGACACGATATTGATTTATATTATCAATTTTACGTTTTAAATGGGAAAGTGGTCGTGTATATGTCTCGGAAAATCGACGATCAGCGGTGGGTGGGGGGGAGGGTCGACAAAGTTCTAAGCACATCATTGCGTACGAACGTTTCTACGCGACAACAGGTAACGTGTCACCGTTCGTTTCGCCTCGTGAAACTTTTAACCGTAACTGATGACGTTACGTCCCTTCGGTCACTGCGAAATTTAGCGTGTTACTCGTCCGTAACTCGTGCGCAAACGTAACTCTCGTGTCACCGTTTCCGGTTTCGCTTCAGACCCGAAGGCTTTTCAAAAACTTCAGCGACCGTCTGCGGGAGATATTAGGGTCGTTTCGGTATCGGGCGTACGCGGGCGAGACGATCTGCAGACGAGGGAAAGTGCGCGCGAAAACGGTTTCCCGAAAAAAACGTGTCGCGAGGTCGATTGGACCCGTTCAAAGCTGACGTCCGACACGTTCCAATTGCATCGGAGGGGCGATAACGCGAGAAGGTCGTTTCGATTCAAAACGAAAAAAACAAAAAAAATTTAAAAAAAAGTCTCGTCTCCACGGCTCGCGCGTCGACACGGATGTTATCGTGGTACGAGACGCGCATCACCGGACGAAACGGGTGTTGGGCGTCGGTTTATTCGCGCGGTTCAGCAGACCCGTCGGTTGGGTTAGGTTGGGCGTTAGCCTAACCTAGCCTGACCTCGTCCAGCGGTTGTAACCACCCGAAACTTGTTGCCGGACAAAACGCGCAATAGACATCAAACATTCGCGAGTAAACGACCGTCGCGATTGTCGAATAAAACCGTTTCCAGACGACAAAAATCACACTGCACGGGACTCCGTTTTGACGTGTCGGGCGCCGGTCCGTTCACGTCCGTTCGGGCGGCGTGAATGCGTCACGGAACGGAACGCGCCGGCCAAAAAAAAAAAAAAAAATATACGTAATTGTGATTTGTTTGTCGAAACCGTCAGAACAATATAAAATAATATAGTTCGGTGATGACCGTCGTAAAGACACGGACGTGGGCGAGAATCGGCAAACAATTTGAACGCGAACGGTACGGCGGCGGTGACTCCGCGGTTGATCCTATCGATTCGAATTTCGGCGAAACCACCGGACGTTTCAAATTTCTTGTGACGTGACCGTTGTTGACGTTGTTCCGCGTAGTGTCCGTCCGCGAGATTTCAATTCGTCACGTTTTGTTTAACCGCCATCGAAACGGTCGCGAGTTCAAAAAAAAAACAACGTTCTAACGGACCGGTGACAAGACAAACTGTTTGTCGACGTCCAAGTACCGTGTTTCGGTTGACAGTTTTTGTACGTTTTTGAACGTCGTTTCCGCAACGCGCGTTACCGTCGGATCCGAAAAAAACCCCCAAAAAACAAAACCCCCCAAAAAACAAAACCCCCCACAAAAAACAAACAACGCGTCCTAGAACCGCGTGGGGCTGCAGCACCTGTTGGGCCGGGACGCCGAATCGGACGAAGGCACGCGGACGGGACGACGGCCGGGCGCGGCGTCCGCGGTGGGCGTGGTCGGGTTGCTTAGCGAGAGCTTACACTGTACCTTTAGCCGGTCCGCGTACGCCTCGTCGTCCAGCGTGGCCAGCGAGTTGGCCAGCAGGTCGTCCGGCGAGTCCGGCGGTTCCGACGACGACGGCGGGCCGCCGCCGCCGCCGCCGCCGCGCGGCGTCAACGCGTTCTTGTCCAGCGCCAGTCTGAAACGGAAAACAGAGAACGCCGTCCGGCCCGTGAACGGTTAGGTTAGGTTAGGTTAGGTCCGGCCGGACGTCGGGTCACCGCCGGAGTCCCGTCGGGTTTTCACGGTTAGGTTAGAGATTAGGTTAGGTTAGGTTTGCGGCAGAGATGCGCACGTGCCGACGGATCCGGCGGGGACGACTCGGTACGGTACGTTTCCGAAGATGAACCATGCCGAAATCGAACGCTGAACGTTGTCGGGAACGTGGAGCACGGCAGAACGTGAAACAACAACGTCGGTCGACAAACGTCAATGAAAACGATTGCAATACAAACCGAACGTTCTATCGGTCGAACGACTCCGAAAGAAGTTTCACTTCGTCCGCGGGTACTCGTTGTTACGCACGGGAAAGGGGGGGTTTTTTTAAAAAAAATAACGTCCAAAATCGTACGAACGGACGGGTTTTTGCGTACTCACATCTGTCGCTGGACGAGGTTTTGCCAGACCGCTTTCAGCTCGGGTTTGGGCGCACGGAGAACGATCACTCTCCCTTTGTTTTTGGGCAGTCTGGAAAGCGTGCCGGACAGGTCGGACAACAGTGGACTGCACCCGGTCGCGGCCGGACTGCTGTGACACGACGCGGCGTCCGACCCGCTGCTGTTGATCACCAACCGGAACTCCGTGTCTGCCGGGACGACCAACAACGACCATTATCATCACACGTCCCGATTTAACGTCACGCGTGGTTAGGGCGCGTCGCGTTATCACACGACCGTCCAGGTCGGGATTTCGCGAGCTCGCGGTAACTGCTCCGTTACCAGCGGTTGACGATTTTCGCGGGCGTGCGTTGCGCGCCGGCAAAACCAATGGATTTGCCGAAATCGTCACGTTTGACTCTGCGCGCGCCGTACGAACGTCCGGGGCCGCCTAAACAACGTCCGGGTCGCGACGTACCTTTTTTCTTGACGGAGAACTGCGTGCGGACGATCGACGACAGCGGCAACGGTTCGTCGGTGACGAACAGCACTCGGTCCCGGCTGACCTTAGTGAACAGCAAAATGTCGGAGAACAACAGCGCCCAATAGGACCGGACGGACCTGCCTTCCACCCGGCTCAGGTCGCCGGCGAACACCCAGCGGCGGTCCGGCGTGTTCAACGCGAACGGCTGAAACGCGACGGCAGAGGGCGGACGTCATATCGGACGTCATGTCGGCAATCGCGACGCATTTGCTCACCTTGCACCTGGTGAACACCAGACGGGCCTCCAGGTCGTTGAGCGACAACAGCGGCTTGCCGTCCACCTCCGGTTCCGTCAGACCGGATTCCACCGTGATGAACCGGTGCGTGGCCTGAAACCGGATCGATATCGAATTATTGTCGTTTTTTGCGCGAGGGCTGTTTCCACGTCGACCCACCGGTGTCGTTATCACTAGTGCCGAGCACCACATCCGGATCATTATAAATAAATCCGGTTTATTATAAATTAAATCCGACGTTCAACTGTTTATACATTTGGTGAAAAAAATAGTGAATACCAACTTGCTACTTTCTGAATCCTAGCTCCCACTGCACAGGTAGACGTCTAATAATAAATTGTGAAAAACTCGAAAACCCGGGTGTATTTGTTATTAGGGGAGGTCTTATAACATTGAGTCGATTGTCAATAGATCTGAGATCGTAATTCGTTGATTATTTAGATTGATAATAATGAAAAAATAGCTGATTATCTCAAAAACAATGAAAACGGATTGGATCCGTGAATCCGGATTAAATAACTGTAATCCGTGAATCCGGATTGGTCAAAATAATGCTCAGCACTGGTTATTACTCGCCGCGTGTCGCGAATATCGTCTTAAGAGTTCCGGTCGTTGCCACGTATGCGACTCGCGGTGTAGTTCGTCTTTTGCGACTCGTAGGACTCGTGGGACCGTAGAAAACATCGAACTCCTCGACTGAAGTTTTCGCGCGTGCAGCGGTGCGCGGACTCGCAAAAAACGAACTGCACCGCGAATCACATTATCATTATTGTTCACGTCGTATTCTCCGAGAACGTGGAAATGCGTTTCGTGTCTCGCTGTACAGAATACGCGCCCGTCCGTTCTAAAAACCGATTTCCGAATCCGCCCACGTCGCACTCGAAGTTCTAAGTTCGGCACCGCGCTATCCGTTTATATTCGCACGTCGCGTCGTTCTCTGCTCAAACCCAACCCGAGATTGAAAACGGAACCGTTTACAAAAAAAATAAACGCCTCATAACAACCGTGTTACTCAATCACGGTCAACGAACGTATCGTACCTGCATTTCGTGAACGATGTGCGACAACGCCTCGAAGTCGTCGTCGTCGTGTTCGGTATTGATCTGAATGAGTTGCATGCATTTCAACACGTTCCTATAATGCTGTAACGAGTATTTAAAAAAAACCGGCGTGAATGAAAATGTTCTATTCCGTTACGGTTGTCAAGGTCGTTAAGTGTTCTAAAAGAAAAAAAGCGAATGGGAATAAGTACACCCATTTTATTTATGTATTTTTTCAAAATGAAGGTAAATTTCTAATAAAACGTTGACGCGCCATTTCACTGAAATCGAACGTTTCGGGACGTGCGTTCTCGAGTGCCTTAAAAAAAAAAAAAAAATCGTAAACTCTCAAATCATAGACGGGCAAGTACGGGCAAGTACGGTTCTGTTTAATACTGAGCCGCTGCTGTTGCGATTCGTGTGGGTCTGAAACTCGAATAACGTTCGAGAAACGAAATAACAGCGATTGCGCAGCTCGTCGACGTTTGGGTCCGGGTTCCCGTGACCCCGGCGGACACACTCCGCGGACATTCATTTACGGCGTGTCGTACACGTCCCCCCCCACGCACGCACGCACCTCGAACGGCTTGTGGACGAACGCGATCAGGTCCGGTCTCCGGTCCGGTATCGGCGGTTCTCTGACGAGGTCCAGGAAATCGGCATTGCGTATCTTCTCCACGAGCACGCAGTCCGCGCGGATGACGCCCTTGCAGTACCTGTAATACGCGCCGTTCATCTGGTCGATTTTCTGCAGGTACACCTTGCACGTGTTCCGCGCCAACATCTTCCAGTCGTCGTCGATTATGCGCTCGAGCGTGTCCTCGGCGGTGCGCAGCAACTGTCGGTGGTGATGGGTTTCGACGACGATAAAAAAAAAAACAATTTTTAGTTTTTCTTTTTTGACATTTTATGTCTTTACTTTGGCACGTTAAAATTAAAAACCGTCACGAAAAAGTGTCCACCAAAAAGTGTCCACGCGAAAAGCGTTACAGAAAAAAAAATCCTAAATCTCCCTTATGGTTTGTTTCCGTGGCAACCGTTGTTTCGGTTTTGAAAAAATTTAAATTTGAATTTGAAAAAAAAATTTTCACACATAAGACATAAAATGTCTCATTTAACGCGGACTCGTATGCGTTAATCATTTTTTTTTCATTCGATCATTAACGGTACTAATTTTTTCAGCGTTCTCGCGGTCAACATCGAATATTCAAACGTACGCAGTGGTCGGAGGTGGCTCGAAAACAAGCAGAGGGATTTACCGCGTTTTTATTCTGAAGTCGTGATGCGATTTGGTTAACCGGTTTAATAAAGACACGTCTACTGTCACCGTGACTTCAAGTCGGTAAAACTGTACACGTAGCAAGACGGTTAATCGTATTGTGCACGGTGCACTAAACATTCGTGACATCGCTCGTAAATCGAATACAAATAAAAGCAACAAAACGCATTAATAAACGTACTAAAAATAATGACAACAAAAAATACGTTATCAGAATTATTCATAACGTTATGAATTTTGTATATTTATTGTGTTTATTGTATTTATTAATTACAAGAAATGACGTTTAGGTTAGGTTAGATGTAGGCGGCAATAAACCAATATAAATCGATAATCTTTGTGTACAATTATAGTGGGGGGGAGAGGGGGAAGATGTATTATTTTGGGCAAAATAAGTATTGTGCCCCCCTCACCGCCACCCCGGTCGATATTTCTGCGGGCGCCTTCGGAGACGGTTCAAAGAGGTTAACCACGATTCTTGTTTAAATGTTGTAAACCTCGCGTGCACTTGCGCGAAAGTCATGCTGACGTTACGCGTGCGAATCGTAGCCTTTAAGGTTAGGTTAACGCCACCGTTAACGTTACATGCGTTACACAGAAACCAAAGCGTCGCGTCATGATAGGTTGATAGTAGTTGATAGTATTGTTAGCACGTTTGCAAGGTATAGACGGTATGGTTTACATTAAAAGTGTGTTCGGTAGTTCAGACGAAGAAGAACTCTTACTTTTTAACATGCGATAGCCGAGAGTCGACCAGAAGAGCAAGCGAATTTGGGTTCATGGATGAAATAAATAGAAAAAGCGAAAACTATTGCAATGTCAAAACGACGTGGTTGTTAGGTTACTCCTTCCTTTCTGAACGTCAAAAAAAAACGTTGTATCGCACGTGATTTTGTAATTTTCTACAACTTTCGAACAAATGATCACGCCGACAAGCCATGTGTGACGGCCGGCAGACGCGCCGACTTATAAAAAATATTGGGGGGGCCCATACCGGGGATCTTGTCCTGGGAAATCTTCTAAGTTTTAGATGAAAAATAGTGAGTTTTAAAGTTTTTTAAAGCATTTTAGAGTCATATGATCAACATTAGAACCCCGAAAACTCGACTCTCGACAATTCGACACTCCGGGAAACTCGACAAGCCTGACACATTTTTTGACTTTGAACAAAGAAACAAAACATAAACACGCACGGTATTTTCGTGAAAAGCTAATCTAATTTAAAGTAATAATTATGCTTATAGACTATTACAGAGCAGTGAATATATAGCTCTAAAAAGACTGAAATTATATTTAAATAAATCCTAAACTATCATTAAAAGAATAAAACATAAAATATTGCTGTCGCTCAGTAATAGCACTTTGATTAATAAGTGAAATAGCTAATTTAAGCTTACTTTCAGTCCAAAAAGTATGTAAATAACGGGTTTTAATTGAGTCTCACACCCTCAAAATACTTAAGTATTTGAAAATAATTAATACAGTACAATTATAATATAGAAATATAGTACTAAACTAGTACTAATATTTCGAAACCGAAAATTTAACGTTCTGTATGTATTTAATTCTCTGTTTTATAAAGATTTTTGATATTGCTCTAAATACCGATATTAGGGCTAGAGCGTGTTTAGAAAGGTTTAAAAGATAACTGTTATCAAACGAGGAAAATAAAAAATACCAACATAATTTTGTGACTTTACAAAGCGTAATATAACTAATAATTTTCTTAAATTTTTTGATGGGGCTCGGGCCCGGGTCGGTATGACTTGTAGTTGAATACAACGCGGCGTCAACACCGCGTTCTGTTTGCCGTTTGCACGCGTCGGGCACGCCGTGAACGCGCGTGTTGGCGTACGTACTAACCTCTTGCACGTTTTGGAAAAGCGCCGCGTGCTCTTTGGGCTTGAGCACGTCCTTGCGCTCGGCCAGCGGCAACAGATAACGGCCGATGCCGAACTGCAGGCACAGCACGAACTGTTGTTCGGCCGTGAGCAGCTGATGGATCCACCGGAGCCGTGAGTCCATGTCGCCGGACAGGTTCTGGAAAAGAAAAACCGAAAACACGACGTCGCGCTTTATAGTGTACCGCCGAGACGACGAACGCACATTCTGCGGACAAAACGCCATCGGGACGACCGATTTTTCGTTCCCACTGGAGTTTTCGTCGCGTTTTGCATCCGCTACTATTGTCGCGCGTTCACATTCACATTCATAAAACACGTCCCCCGGCGTACTTTTCCACGCCTTGAATGCGTGTTATCGTGACGATACCCGTCCTCACGGGTTTGACGAAACGAATACGGGCCCGCTCGCAAGACGTCCACGACGGATATTTTTTTTCCGTAGCATCGTCCGCGACCGATCCGAACCACAGACCTCCACAAGGTTTGAACACCGTTGAGCTCGAGTTCGCCCCGCAAGACTGATACGACCGCCAACCCAGATAATATAATCTCACAACCGTATTCGTTTTTTCTTCGATCGCCAACGAGTGTCTTTGCGGAACGGCGTTCGACGACGTTTCGCGTAACCCGGTTTCCGGTAATCTCGCGCGTTGTCTCGTCGCGGCTCCGGGCTAGACGATCAATTCCTCCTAACCATCTGCCTCGAGAAGCGTAACGAAAAATCGCCTCCCCCTCCCCCCGGGAACTCACGCGTGCGCTGTGTCGACGACCATTACTCGGTACCCGTAGCGGCCGAACCGAGTCGAATTCTCGTCGTGGAAAATATTTTGTGCGTTCCGGAGCAATCGAAGTTTTTTTCCCTAGAAAACCCATAACGAAACTTCACGTCGAACGTTTGTTTTTCCTTTCAACAGTTTGTCAACACGTTTCGTCGCGAAAATATGTGCTTTCTAACCGCGTACGGTTATGAATTGATCGACGTACAATCCGAATTCTCGACCAACAACATATTTTCTATCGTCGTCAGTCGACGAGCCGATAATAACATAACCTATTTCGTTGTTAAGGTCGTCCACTGACAGCGCCTCGGAAATCGATTCGATTCGAGTCGGCCAGAACGTCTCTCGGTCAACTATTTTTGAACGGTGGTCCGGGAGGAATTCGACCATCCGGTCCTGATGACCACAAATGGTTAGACGCGGTCGCGGTGGTGCGTATGCTAGGTCAGGTTTCTAGCGACCAGCGCGTCTCGTGCTACGCCGAAATCGCGGTTTAAACAATTTATTTTATTTATTTATTTATTTATTTTTTTTTTTCGGTCCAACCCAACGGACGAGTTATAATTTTGTCGTCGTCTTTATAATAATAATAATCGTATCGTTTCGCGGGACAAAAATTAAATAATTTTACAGATACGATGGATATATATGTATGTCCTAGGGACACGTGTTTTCGTGACGTTGAGTATCGGCAGGTTAATTAGGGTAATAACAAACAACAAAGAAACAAATGCAAAAAAAAATATAGTAAAACAAATGCATTTATATGGAACAAAAATAAAAAAAAGAAACAAAACGCGTTTATATACAAAAAATAAAAAATAAAAAAATAAATAAATAAAAAAAGGTACAAATTAAATAATAGTAATAATAATAATAAATATAATAATAATAATAATAATAATAATAATAATAATAATAATAATGATAATAATCGGTAAGGTGGAAAGAAATGTACAAACACATCAATCTAAATAATAAAATCATAACGAATCATGGAGGAACAAAGTATTACGACGAGTATATCGATATAATGGTCGCATGCAACAATCAAGAAAAATAATAATAATAATAACGTTTAAAACAATACAAACGTAAACGAGAACAAACACGTTTTTATAATACAAATACTATTTGTCTACAAAACAAACAAAAAACACTGGTCATCGCGTCGCGGGTGGGGGGGTGGGGTTCCGTGTTATCGGCAAAGATCGATTTCAAAACGTCGCCAATTCCATAATTACGTGTAACACACAGTGCACACTCACAGTGCAACGGGCGTATGTATTTTTTATACAAATTTATGGACGTGCCGGATTGAGCGGAAAAACGAGGTGACAAGATCGTGAAAGACACAAAGAGCGAACTGTGGTGAATCTTTTTTTGGGGTTTTTCGTGTTCGGCTTTTGTCTTTCGACGAACAGAAAACGACATGTACGACGTAACAGTCGCTCGTGAACGGCAAACGATCGGACGGCACTCGAACGCGTCGGCTAACTTCATAAGTTAACTACATAACAAACAGCCGTTAATGATCTCGACGGGACCGACTGCGATCAAACCGGGAAACGTCGGGTAGAGGAGATACGATTTTGACGGAAACCGCGAGCGCGCGCTCGCGAGGCGTTACAATAATAAATAAGACGAGGGAAAAAAAAACGGTAATAATAACAATAATAATAATAATAATAATAATGACAAACAGAACGACTGAGGAAAACCGACGGATTTCGTCTACAAAACGTTTGAAATTATAAGGTATTGAAAACGGATCTAAAAAGGACGGAGAAAAAAAAACCCGTTTAAAACGGCCCGGCGTTGTGAACGATAGAAAGAGTACTGTTGGAGAACTCCAAGGGGAGGATTGCGTTGAGAATTCACAGCGAGTAGGAAAACAGATAACCGTCGCGAGATAACAAACAATGAAAAGTAATCCGTCCAAACAAGAATGTTACTTTTCTTAAAAAAACATTTCATTTCATTTTTTTAGCAAGCCAAACATCTCATCGTCTATAACAACAACAACAACAACAACAACAACAACAACAGCAACAGCAACAGCAACAAAGGAAACAGCGACAACGACTACGAGCGGACGTGTTTCACACGACGACGCCGGAACCTACCTCGGACGTGAACGTCACTTGAGGTATGTGAAATCTCCTGCGGGGCGGTTCTTGCAGCGAGACGGTCGTGTCGCTCTGGCTGACCACGGCCGCGGCGGCACCGGCCAGACTTAGCACGCCCGGGATGGACGCCGACCGCGGCGGCGGTTGGTTGTTCCTCCGGCTGGCCGTCGTCGTCTTGTTGTACACCTCCAACGACAGCTGATTGCTGCACGACCTGCGGAGGTTAGAACATCAGACGGATGGCCGCGTGAATTTCGAATGGTCGCCGCGGGTGCTTGGACCGGAGAAAAATCGGACGCGAATACAAAACACGTCGTGCGTGGGCGTTGTTGACGTTTCATTCAGAAAGATCAAACGATACAAGTTAAAAAACATTTTGTGCTCCGTACCTGATTCGAACACTGTCGACACGTATATTATACTCTCGGCGAGGCGCGGCGTCAGGCGGAGTGAGCGGACCGAAATGCCAGTAGTCAAGATTTCAGTTCTTCGGGACCGACTCGTCGTCGATTCTACTTTAGATCGACTTTCCGCTGATACCCTCCACCCCCCACAACCCACCACGCGTATTAAGATCTCCGACAACGGTTTTGTCGGTTTTCGATTGATTCCGGAAGGCTTTATAGAAATACGGGAAAGCCGGTGTCTTGTAGAGTTCACCAGTTTCTCGGACACCGATACCGGCGGCGAACGTGTGGATTGCCGGATGTGTTTCGCGAGCGTTAGACGCAGAGACGACATATGAGTGAATGTTTTTAAAAACTTTCCGATCCTTTGAAATGCCCCCGGCGGCCAACGGAAACCCGAATTGATTTCAACGATTGTCGCCGGTTTGCGTTTATTCCGTACCAGTTTCCGGTTTCGAATTGTTCCGGAACGGTTAGGTTAGGATTTCCGAAAAGCAAGTGGTCTGCATAATTGGTTCACGAATAAAATATAGCGAGAGAAAAATGATATTTGAACGAAGCCAGCCGGTATCAAAACGCGAAAGGTCAAATTTCGGAGCGTGCGTGTTTAGTACGAAAAAAAAACCGTTATGTTGTTAGAGTCTCGGACGGAGGCGCGCAATATATTATAACTCGGACACACGCGTTAAAAGTTAAGACCTAATCCAAAATTGTTTTTCGCACGCGATTCGTCGGAAGTTACATATATATATATAAAGCTGGCACGTCGTAAGTGCAAAAATAAAAAATAAATAAATAACAGTAATACGTTTTTCCCGTTTGGTCATTCGACGCCATATATATATATATAATGGGCGTTGAAAAAGAACGGAACACTTATTTTTCCACCCGCAGTCATTTTAAACATACGACCAAACGAAAACGTTCGAAATAAATGACGCAATAAAGTATTTACAAATCGCCGTTAATACGGTCATCTATAGCACTGAGCAAAATTTAAAAAAAAAACCCCCGTTACTCGATTCCGCGTGATCGTTTTGAACGCAAACACGTTAAATATGTACGCGTGTTTACAATACGCGAAAAACTCGAATTCGGATTCTCCCCCAGAGGAATACGCCAGAGTACGGCGATCGTTACGCGAAAAACACGTCGTCGATATCGGGTTTTTACTACGACGGGACCGAGCGATGACCGCCGGCGTTCTGCATTTCAGTCGGAAATGATCAATGACGATTTTGAAAATGTCTCCGGTACGTGCCAAGTCGCGAGATCGCGTCGCTGGCCCCTCGACCGCGCGTCCTCGTCATTCAGTAATCTCCACGAACGTCGAAACAACGGTAAGACGTTTGCGTACGTTCTTCCGCCGTTCCGTAGCTGGTCCAATACGTATACGTATCGTGCTGACGCGGAACATCCGAAGGCGCTAAGCTAACGCTGTCGGGATCGGTCACGTGGTGGCGGATTAGCAGGAGCAATCTATGATGCGGTAAACGGCCTCGCGGGCTAAACACTGGGCACGCGAGACGGCCGAGGGACAGCTCGGGGAGTGATATAAACTGATCACGCCCGCCGGTACCTCAAGAGAGACTCGGAAATTATCCCTGTGCGCCTCTGCGGTTACGACGCCGGAGGGTAGGTGTACCCCATAGTACGTCTACGGTAATGATAGTGCCGCGTAATGATAACCGCGCGTGATAGCGACTCCTCTCGGGGGGTCGGCCGCTCGTGGTTCGGCTAAACGACGCGTGACCGTCCAGGGAGAAACAACGCTCATGCACGCCCGTCTTCCGACATTAGTCCCGAGGACTGCGATTCGGTCGACTTGTAGAAAAAAACCAAGAGTCTTCGACCCTTGAAACGCGGATATACACACTGTCCGTCGAGCGTGTCGCCGGCCGTTCGTTAAAGAGTAAAGTACATATGAAACAATTCGATCGCAAATCACACACCGTTTCCTATCGTTTTTTATATGCGTTTGAAATACGGAGCACGTTTACAGGGTCGCGGGGGATCGGGGTTTTCGATCGAGGCGACCACCATCCTATATATTTGTAAAACACCGAAATCCGGAACTATTCAGACGTTTAGAGCGGCCGTGATTCGGATTTCGGAAATCGCGGGAAAAAACAAATTTTTCGAATTTCGAGTGTCCGGAATAAACGTGAATCCGGAACGACCGCCTCCGTTATTTTTGTCGAGGCCGCCGAGTTTCAAGACCGGAGTTTCGTGAGCGCGACGGACGGATTCGACTCCGTTGGAACACCGACGCACCCGTTTTGAACGGTTCGCGGACACTTACAAAACCGAAAAAGGAAACGCTTGATGAGACACGCGACATACCGTCCCGTCGGCGGCGACTGAAACAATAACTCACTTGATCAACGCCATGACGTCGTCCTCGGCCATCATCACCACGTTGGTTTTATTGATGAACACCACGTAATCTCCGGGTTTCAGGTCGGCCTGGTCGGCGGGCAAACCGCACTCGACTCGTTCCACCCTGTGCGCGCATAGGAAAACGGTTAGACGTTTAATCGACAACAATGAACGTTAGGCAAATGTGTCGCGACGCGTTTCGAAACGACGCTTTACACATTAAATAGTCACAAATTGTATCGAATACGGATACTTTTTAAATCGTTTAATTACGTCATGTTCGAGTGTCGACGCCGTACGAATCGGGTATTATTATTTTAGTTTTTTTTACACTTCCTAATCAAACGAATTCTCTTAAACCATTTTATAACATAAAAAACGAAATAAACCGTATTTTTAAAATTTTTTTTTTTTTACTAAACGTTTGTAGAATTTATTATAGTTAGTTAGACGCGTTTTATTTGTTTCGAACGGTTGCGAACTCGATTCGCGAACATTTTTACGAGAAGAAACGTACGCGCGTCAGTTTTTATTCGCCGATTTCGCGTTTCATCGTCGCCGAGCAAAAAAGGTACGGGGGGGGAGAAAAAAATAAATAAAATCCTGTCGGCCCCTTAAGTACCGTCAGTTAAGTATCGCCGTGCACCCGCGCGTTATCCCGTACAAACAAACAAGATACAAAGGAGCGATTGTCCCTCTCGAGAACCGTCGTCGACACTCACGCGCGTACGCCGTCACGCGGCCGTCGTAAGTACAAAAACCATTACCTCGGCGGATGCGTCCACGCTATGGAGAATCCGAAACTCGAGCCCGAAGGCTTCGACAGCCGTTTGGTGACCGTGAACGGAGTTCGGCCGCTCCTGCCGTCTCTGGACGTAAGCGGCGGGTCCAACTCGAGGTATTGCAAGAATCGGTTCTCTTCGGCGCCTGAAAAACGTAAGGCACGACGTTACGTAAAATTTGCGGCTACGATCGGAAACCGAACGTGCGCCTTATTGTGGCGGCGATTTTTACGTAAAAACAGTCATTTTGTGGAATTAAACGCACGTGAAACATAAACGCATAAACTTTTTTGGGTTTCAATAGTCGCATCAATTATCGCTGTCGTACGTTTAGGTACGTGTTTATATAAAGCGGACGTCGCGTGAGGAACACGGTTCGACGCACCGCGAATGTATCGAACGCGTTCACAAAGTCGTTTCGTTTAACGACGCGGCTAAGCGCTCGACGACATACGTGTACAGGGCGTTTTTTTTTTTAATTTTTTTTTTTTAGTCAGCGATTAGGTCTGCCAAGATTTTCAACCGATTTTGTATCGGTGTCGTTTGTTTCGTTACACTAATCGTTTTGGAGAAATAGGATAGACCCGCTTTTTCAGAATGACGTACCCGCTCCTGGTCGTACGTTACGCACAAAACGGACAGAATCGTTTTCCACGTCTTCCCTTCGAACGAAAATAAATAACTCGAATCATATCGCATCCGTTGAACACCGACCGCTCAATAAACGTACGGATTGCTGTGTTTCGCGGGTATCAGATCAAAGATTCTCGACCTAGGAGCGTCCCCCCCCCAAAGGGATACGCGTCGACATTTCAGGTCAAAAAACCGTGCAACATGAAAATGTTTGATATCTATAAAAATTAATTCACTAAAAAACTACATCGGCATTTTATTTATATTAATCCCGTGCGTCCAATAAATCAGACATGACGTATATAGTATATTTCAGTATTATAGTTGGGGGAGGTGTGACCTCATACAACAGTATAAGAGGGAGCATGGACCTCGAAAGACTGAGAACCCCTGTGTTTAGACAAAGACACGTAAACCTCGTCTCCCTTAAAATCGAATACTCGTAACTTTCAAAATAGAATTTAAAAATTAATTCCTCATCAAAATGTATTCTTTAAGAGTTCGCAATTAAAAATCGTAATTCGATAAAGTCGCATCAAAATAAGAGCCGACGATGGGCAAAGATATTAATATATATAGCGGAACATACGAAAAAAATCAACCACCCTGTACATCACTATAAAGTATAAATACGAGGTCTGTTCAAAAAGTACCAGGACAAATGTTATTACGACTAATCTATAACGGCGTGATAACGTTTTAAATTATAAATACATGTATTCCACCACATATTAGAGAACGTTTTAAACAAAACCCGAAGTTAGGGCAACGGAACTTAAAGCCTTAACTTTGGAACAGTTCCGGAAGACTTTCAAAAAACGGCAAGATCGCCGGGACCACGGCGTGTCGTCGGGAGGAGGGTATTCCGATATCTCGAAATAACGTGTAACGTAATTTTTGTATTTATTAAAACTAAAATCCTGGTACTTTTCGAACAGACCTCGTGCTTACGCACGATACGAGTTCGCGGCAACACGGTTAGTAACCTACTCACCCGTTTTCGCAGCCGGCGCGTCTTTTTTCGGTTTACATTTGACCTTGGTGGACACTGTACATGAAAACAAAACAAAAACATCACGTACAAATGAGCGTTCATTTTTCACACGCAGGCTATTGACATTTTCCACGTCATGTCACGTTGTTGGATGTACAACAACGACGACAAGGCGCGCACGTACCCGAATAATTGCTGGGCGCATGGTCGTCGTCAATCATGACGTCCCCTTCGTCGTCGGTACTGTTCGCCTTCGCCACGGTCAAGTCTGGAACGTACACGTTTATATTGAACTTGTATTTACTTATCCGGACGTTCTATGCCGTTTGTCGTGCGACAGACACACGCGTCGTTTTATTGCGCGCAGGTGTGCGGCTCTTAAACGAAAACGACAACGCGATTTTCGCAGTACCGTTTCAGACGAGAACGGTATTGGATTCAATTCCTGAGAGAGGATTTGGTTAGCCTTTTTTTCCGGGACGTCTAGTATGTTTCCGTTTCCGAATATGCGTTCCGGTAAAGGGGGACGGGGAAAGAAAACTCCATTTGATAGCCTAGAAAAAAGGCCGACGAGTACAAATCTTTTGTCGGAATTAAATTCCTTTTGCACTCCGTTCGGGTCTGTTTAGGTCCGTCTGAATCACGGACGTGAAAAATAAGGATTTAGGTCACGGACGTGAAATCGTCAAATCCTTTCGGATTACTGACACGTACGGTGTTTAAAGGTCCGCGATACGTTCGCGCCAACAATCATTTACTAATTACTACGAATATATATTCTCACGAAAACTTATATATAATAGTTCTAGTCTGTGTTTGAGCGAAATTATAACAAATATACATATATTGACAGTGACATATCTAGAATTTTTTGTTTTGTTTTAGGGGAGGGTTAAATAAAATATAACAAAATTGTTGCTCTGCGTTCGGTGTAATCACTATAAACTGACAGCACTGACATTTTAACACGGACAATACTGTTATGAAAAGCGCCATCGAAATTCGAAAATGTACTAAAAATACGTTAGGCGAAGGGAGTTATATTTTTGACGTGTAATGGTTATATCGCTGGGCGACGCACCGACCGATTATAAATTTAATCTAAACGGGTAACGAGGAACAATTTTCTATTATCTGAAAATGATTTGAATATTTATTTTATCTGTACATAATATTCGATATTAATAATATTATTCGATTGTTCAGCAACAATTTTCGGTGAAGGTTACAACCCCCTAACCCCCTGGACACACTGTTCGAACACATGTTGTTCTCGCGAGAAAAAGGAGAGGACCGTAAACATAACAGTAAACCCTTTGAGGATCCAATGAAGTCGAAACGATCGACGAAAAACAAAATCGTTCCAAGCCAATACGTATAATTCCCATATATATATATATATATATATATATATATTGTTGTACCGACCTTGTGGCCTGGTGGCCGGCGTCGAGTGCGGCGGCATCCGTCCTGGACTCTGAGGCACGAGTTTAAACGTGCCGTTTATTTCCTGCGTAAAAAATCAAAAAAATTAATAAAAAAGTTAATTTAAAAAAAAAAAAAAAAAACATAAACCTTTTCCTTCGGACGTCATCGCCGCGACACGACGTGTAACGCGCTGAATTGGATCAAACGACACGAACACGATAACGTAGTGTATAATCTATCGGCGTGCGGGTTTTCAAGTGCGTATATCGTTAACGAGAGCGCGTCGAAGGACGGGACAAGCGCATTTCAATGGGCTCTCGCGGGGCGCTTGAAGAGCTTCGCGGTCGAACGCGCGCGACGGAGAGCCGTCGTTTGTTCCGGGCGAAATGAAACGTCCGCGATCAGTGTTCCTTTCGGACTGAGTCCCCCCCCCCCCCCCCCGGAGAAAATTTGAAGAATGGTAAAGAAATATCAGATATTAGACAAATGTGATTTTGACGCCACGGTGGAATATCTCACCTACAATCGTCACACTATGCGAGTGTGTGTAATTTAATTACATTGTTCGCGATCATAATAATAACAGACAAAGGTACTCATCACGAAAAGATTTATTTTTCTTGATGTAATTGTAAATGCCCACCGGGTTGAAAATCGTCCGAAAGAGTTGGAAATTAACCAATTAGCGGCATGTCGATGGCAACAATCGTCGTGAGCGTTTTCGATGCGGTCGGTAGCAGAGCCCCCACAAACGTGGTTGGGGTCCCGTGAGTACTACGGTCCCGGGGGAAAAAAAACATAATATATATATATACGTGTTATTAGAAAAACGAAACGAGTCGTGCCACCCCCGTGTCGTCATAAAATATTGGCATATAAACAATTTGATTTCTTACTGTATTTCATAAGACCCGGGCCACCTGGCGGTCGGTAGGCCGGCGCGGAAGTTTGAAAATAATGATAATGACGTTTAATTTTTTTTTTTTTTTTAATCGAACCGCTGTGAATTAGAGCAGAGTAGTTTCAAACTCGTTCCGGGGCAACGCAAACGACCAACGGTTTTGTTGAGGCGTGTGTAACAGCGAAACGTTTTGTGAAAATAGAAAATTAAACGTTAGGGTTTACATGAAAGTCGTTGAGGAGCAAACGCATAGTACACAATGACGGCCCGACTGGTGGTAGTACCCGTTCCTCGGGTCCAGCGTGCCGCACACTTTCCGATGGGGAAAACGTTTACGACGATCCCCGATATCGTGGGACGGGACAACGGGCCCGTCAACAGGCCCGGCCGACGCGTACGTGGCTCGCCAGGGACGGCCAAAGTGTTGCGGTGTTTCGGCCGGTTAGGTGGCGGTTTGTTTTTTCTTCACGGGGGTGACGCGTGAGTCAGCGATCGTCGGAGACCGCGGCGACGCGAAGATTAATAATGAAAAAACAACGACTTACTTTTTTGACGACGTTTTTCACCGCGAACGACATGTAGCCCAGGAACTCGCTCCGCCTGCGTGACGAGAAAAACCGAAAACAAAAACGGGATTTTAGTTGCGCAGCCGACGCGTACCGGGGACGGACGACGAACGCGAGGGGAGGAACCGGACGGACACAATCGTCGCAATCGTCGGCGGACGGACGCGGGACGACTGCTGCTGGCCCGTCGGCTCGGGTCGGCCGCCGCGGGAAACCCCGTTTCGGAGCCGAGCGGAGCGCCGCGCACAAGGGGATCGATCGGTCCCGTCCTCTACACCGCCACCTCCGGCCTCCTTTCCGTTCCTCCGGAAAACCGCCCTCTCGTTCGTCAACCCTTCGCGTCGCTCCGCTCCCGTAGACCGCCCGCAGTCGGCAGCATCCCCGCGGTTACGTTTGGTCGTAAAACGCAGAGTCGCTGGTATACGCGGTATGTGTGTGCGCGCGCGCGCGCGCGCGAAAGACAACGAATAATTTATTTGCACGGCGATAAAAAATTCGGGGACGGTCGTTCCTATTTTTTAAATCCCGAGAGAGTGGACAAGTGAAAACGGTAATTTTATATACACGCGAACCTTCGAACAACGATTTTTTACATTATATATTTGCGCGCGCGCGATATACGACGACGTTACCTTTTCGACCTGTCCCGGTGCCAAGCGGATATCAGTATTCTCTTGTCGCGGTCTTCTCCGGCCAGCGGCACGGCAAACGATTCGTCGAAACGTGGGTTGACGGAATTGTGTCGGACCCGCGTCCTGTGGCACGTGCCTTTGCCCGGCACCAAGTACACCTGTAATGAAAGAGAAAAATAGAAATGTTTAACAATCGGCTCTCGAGTGTTACGAATGTCACGTTGCCTCGTGCACCGCCCGTACTGACCTTCAGATAAGTGTTGGGCGGTTCGCCGTCCGCGCACGTCAGGTTTCTACCCCGTTTCACTGTAAAACGCGAAAGATCGAAATACAGAATAGGGTCTCGTCAATCCGAACGGGATCGGGGAAAACGCGTGTATACGCCCATCGCTACCGATTGTAGACGTCGTGTGACACCGTGAACGTGGTCCCTCTGGCCATCGATTTAATCATTTCCCAACTTATCCCGCGATTTTTTTTAAACGTTTAATGTCGAGAGACTAATAAAAAAATTTTAAAAACACGCGCGACGGACAATCACTACTTCGTGTTTGTGTCAATCAAGACCGTAACAGGAACACGTTTTCGGGGACAGGGTTTAAAACCGAATCATATGTTTTCGACTACTGGATTTAAATACTAGATTACGTTGGCGTAGGTAACGTGTGTATGTGACACGTGGCGTGTAAATTGTGTGTCTCCCACCTTAAAAATTTAGTTCGATAAATTAAGTTTATTATAACTATAAAAAGATTCTGGGGGGGGGGGGGGGTTGAACCCCAAACCCCCCCTAAAATACGGCCAATTGTTGTGCCGGTCCACAATATGTCTCGAAATACAGTGACGCGATAATTCTCAACTCCGTTCGGATTGACGAGACCCTACTGCATGTTTGGTGTGTCGCTGCGGACGTCCGGAAAAATCCGTCGGGACGAGTGACGTCCGCCAGTGAAATCGTCTGGTTTTTCTGGCTAACGGATTCGATCTATAAGCCCGAATCATCTCGAGTGCTAGTCTTCACTAAGCTCTTCGTGCGATCTCGCGTCACATAAATACGTCACGAGTACGTTTTTTAAAGGACAAACAAATATTCGATCGTATACTGTGTGTTAGTTAGGTACGTAAAAAAAAATTATTATTCGCTGGTACGTGGTAATCGTTTTTACGCAAATCACTTTGAAATAAAATAAAAATTGTTAAAAATATATGCCACGCCCGTAAAATAATAATAATTATTGTATATTTTATTTTATGTATTGAGAAACACACACTGATCTAAATTTTTTTCTTTACATTAAAAATACCTTAAAAACTTGCCTAAAATAAATAATTGTTCAAATATTTATCATGTAATCAAATTGTACACGTAATTAATAATATAACAAACGATAAAAATATGACCAGTTGTTTGTTGCGAGATCGTTTGTAAAAAAAAGAAACTATATATATCTGATAAAAACGCCTTTTCTAATAAATTCTACTTCCAACCGATTTCGAGTGTTTGATCACGACGTATACACAACGTTATATGAGACGAGTGAATGTTATAAATGTATAGCGTTCGGATTTGTATTCATTGAAAAACCTAACCTACGCATTTATGTACTAAGAAATGTTCAAATACACCTAAGAAGAAAACTGTTATAAGAACCGAGTGCTTAAACAAATGTCAATTATCGCTACAATTATTTTAATATATTTTTTTTTTTTATTAATTTTACACTCGCGTTGTAATTTTATAGTTTTCTGAAAAACATTTAACAAAATGTATTAAACGGAAATCGCCGAGATAGGTCCTCAAAATCGTATAAAATATATTTTAATGATTTCAAACAGACGAAACAACAGTGCGTATTATACGATTATCGTATTTGTATTTAGGCACGGCATAGAAAAAACACGAAACAGTTGCAAATATATACAAATCCGGCTGATTAAAACGCACGTGTACCCAACACGATATAGTTATACTTACGCAATACGGTCAAGTGAGTTAAATCTTTCAGTCCGATGAATACTTCAAGGCCGGAAGCTGAAAGTCAAAATAACGTACAAATCGATTAATCGACAATATAAAAATCGAACTTTTCGTACATTTTAGCGGGGGGGGGGGGAACAAACCGTCGTTAAACCGACATGTGTTCGATTAGACGTAGACAAACGCGTTGAGAACAACGTAGAAATATTTTTAACGTTTAATTTTAATAATGGGAATTTTTAATTAAAGAAAACAAAACACACGTTACGAGCAGGTCGATTCCGAAAACTAATTTCGACGTACCGTTTTCAGAAACGATGAAATTGCAACGGATACCACCAGTGCTCGAATTTTTTTTTTTTTTTTTTTGGTGGGGGAGGGAAGCTCCTTTACTACATTAAAAAAAAAAATTAACGTCCCTTTACTACAATATTTACAGAATTTTATAAAACGCAGGGGAGCGCTCGTAACCGATATACCCGGGGACCGTAGATAAAAAATCATGAAAAAATTGTATGTTTGATGTTAATGTTATTAACACGTTATTGCTATATCGAGTACCTATTTGAAAATGGAAATTTATTATCGTGTACATCACTTATCACAGAATATTATTCATATATATATATTATTTGACAATTATTTTTAGATTTACCCACAGATGTACTATGAAACCGTTATTGGCGATCGCCGACGTATTCCTGTAATAGCGTGAATAGATTATAATTTTTTTTTTCCTAAGTTGTGATAGCATATTATCGTATAACTGATTTTCACATATCGTTACGCTCGGTTAAATTTAAACGGGTTTATTCATGTAAAACGTTGTAGAAAACCACATCTAATAAAAAAATCGTATCGAGAAATAATTTCAATTGAAAAGAATACGGTCAGCAATCAGGTTGTATACCGATGGTCAACCGGGTGGTGGGTGGTGGGTGGTGTGTGGGATACCCATCGTTAGTTTTATGGCACAGAACATTTCGTTTGGAATTCGACTACCGGATTCGCGAGCACTGGGATACGGACACCGCGGAAAACGTACCTTTGTCTACCGCGGCGGATCTCTTCCGGGGCGACCGGCGGTTTCTCGTCTTTCTGTCCGACGGTGGCGGCGGCGGCGACGCGAACGACAGACACCGTCTGGACTTGACGGCGAACGTGTCGTCCAGCGCGGCCGGGCTGCGCGGGTCGCTGCTGCAGCACATCAACGTCGTCGTCGTCGTCGTCGTCGTCGTCGTCGTCGTAGTCGTCCACGACGGTCGTTTTGGACGACGCGGTGGACGGCGGGCCGCCGCCGCGGGGCGTCTTCCAATAGTCGTCCGCGGAGTCGTCGTCGTCGACGGGCAGACGGCGTGGACGGCGACGGAGTGGTGTGATCGGGCTGGGCGGCGCGGCCATCAGCAGCCGGTGCCGTTGCGCGGGGCCGCGGCGACCGTAGCGCGACGGACAGAACGGGCTGGCCAGGCCGTCGGGCAGGGTGAGCCCGCCGCCCGAACACTGGAGCCACCACCACGCGGCCGGCCGTCCGACCGCGCCGGCCGTCGACGGCGGCGTCCGCATCGGCGGACGGTAGGTGGTGTCGTCGGCGTCGTCGTCCGAGAACGACGTGAAATACGCGCGTTTCCGTTTGCGGCCCACGGCGGACGACACGTCCGCGGGCGACCGCCGCAAACGGATGTCGGCCAGCCGTTTGGCCAGCGGCGACACGACGCTCAGCCTGTCGCCGCCGCCCCGGTCGAACGTGCCGTCGTCCATGCGGATCTGGTCCACGAACAGGTCGATCGCCCTGGACGCGCGCTCGTCGTCCGGCCGTCGCGGCCGACCCGCCGCCGGCACCGGCAACCGTTTGTGCGACAGCTGCACGGGTTCCTCGGTCGGCGACATCGACACGCACAGCTGTTCGTCCGCGGCGGCCGTTCCCGTGGCCGCGGCCGCGATGACGATCGCGTGGTCGCCCGTGCACGGCTTTTTCCGCTTCACCGCGTCGTCCGTCGACAGCACGTCGTCGCTGTATCGCCTGCGCGACAAACCGGACGATCAATTACACCGTCTACTTTCGTGTTTATAAATAGAAACGATTTTCGTTCTCCATGAAATCTAAATAGTAATAAACGGGAACTGCCCGAAACTACCGTTGTCGGAGACGTACGGCGGTGGGGTGTATTATAACGCTGTATAAGACGGCGCGAATACCGTGTGGAAAAACCAATTCCTCTTTTCTAGGAGGTCAGCGAAGAGAGAAAAATATAGACGACGTGCTTACCGCTCGTAAACGGTCGTCGTTGTGTACCGTATATTATACGGTCGGACCTGATCAACTCGAAGTTCAAGGGACCGGCCAAAAATAAAATTTTAAAACAGTACAATATTTATTATAATATTTATATAGTATAATTATTTATAATATTTTTTCTATTATTATTTTTCATATCATCAAATGTATAAAAAAAAGAATTAATTTTTGTTTGTCGTTGATCGCTGAAAATCTAAAAACACGATCAAAATCATTCCGCTCGCTCGTTGAAACGTAACTGAAGTAAATATACACGTATGTGAGAGGATGTGAGCGATGCGATAAGCCACTTATCAGTAACAATAACATTAATGAATTTATTTTCGAACAGTAAATGTACGTGCACGGGGAAACGATCACTGCGTATATCAGGTTTTATCGTTTTATAAATACAATTGGAACTACGAGTTAAACACGATTTTTTTAGTTTTTTTGCATTTATTTAAACAAGAAATTCTAGGGATCGGGGGGGTGACTTCTGTAAAGAAGTTTCACCGCAACAAAATAAACAAATGATAATGACCGACCGGTACGCGCGCGAACATTCTCGCAGACGAACGCCTCAGACAAGAGGTCGCGGGTCAACGGTGACGGTACCGGTGCGGAGATCCGAACTCACCTTTTCTGCACCGCCGGCATCCAATGGGCGTCCGCGCACGGGCTCTTCGTGCGCCTGCCGACCGGCGACATCTGCAACACCGCCGCCGGACTGTTGTGGTTGCTCACGTCCCTCAAGCTCTGACGACGGCGACACGTCTTCGTCGTGGGCGTCGCGTCCTGTACACGCACAACACGAAAACGACATCGTCAAAGACGTAACAAATAAAAAAAAAAACGGCGGGGTCTTTTAGAGTCTTAGAGTTTTACGGTCGGCCAACGTTCTCGGTGCTCGTCGTCCCGAACTGTGACACGTTCAACGTTATCATTACGGGCAGGAAATTTTTTTTTTCGGTACCTAGTCACGAGATTGCACGATATTCGAATTCGTTTAACAGACATTACGAAATTCGTTTCCCTCTGGTCGGTATGAGATACTGAGATACAACTATACGGATGGCGAATCGGTTTTCATGATACGATCGTTGGGAGGGATACCATATTGTGCACACTTCTCAATGTAACAACGTGAGATTGCACTCGCAACACCCGAAAACCGTGATGACCAACCGTTCTTAAAAAGGTGACACGTGTGCATTGTCAAAAAACCGACAGCGAGTTGGAAACTGCAAATCGTATCGATGTTTTGAATACGTTCAGAGACATAACACATTTACAATGTCGGGAAGATTTTTCAAAACAATTTATAATGAAAACGTATCTAATCCACAGCGGATCGAACCTAATTATGACCATTACGTCAATTTCACGTCGATATTATTTCAAATTCTTGAGGGAGGATCGAGGGGGTGGGGTGTTTCGTATCGCGTGCTGCGAACAAGCAAAAGTCGGATCTGTCACTCCGCAGTTGTGAGCTCAACACGTCACTGACCCCCCCGCGGGTACGACGTGGAGTAGTCCGAGCGCACTTACCGAGTTCTCTTTGTCTTGTCGGCCCGACCTCCGTCCGGGTCGTCTGCAGCGTCGCGGTTTAGCCAAAAAACGCGTCGGCGACTCGTCGGTCGCGGTCTGTCTCCACGAAGACGTGGTCGTCGTCGTGGTCGTGGTCGTGGTCGCAGTCGCGGTCGTCGTAGTGGTCATCGCGGTCGTCGTTCCTCCTCCCCTCTGTCCGACGGCGGTCCACTTCAACATCGCCGACAGCGATTATCTGCGACCAAAGGTAAACGAATACAATAAAAAAGGGATACCGTTTTCAGCCGACCACAGCGGTTTATTACGCATTATGTCGCATTCCGATTACTCAGACAGAGATTTTAGAATTTTATTGTCGTTTCGAAAGCAACGACAAATCCTTCTATTCGTTATATTACGAACACGATATACGTTAAAGTTTTCAACCGGTGGCGTGGTAACGAGGTTTAGGGACGAACCCCGTTACCCCCCTCTAAATATTCACGTGTTTAGAAAAAATTGAATAAACAAATATATATATATATATTTATTGATATCAGATCAGAATTGTATTAATATACCTTTTTTAATGTAGTTTTAAGTTCGTAGAAAATCGTATGCGTGAAAAATTACCTAATCAAAGTACGAAATTTTATTATTTCGATTTTTCAACAAAAGAAAAGTCCGTTATCTTTACGTGACGTCATGCATTTTAAAAAGCATATAATATTTTCTCGACCGTATCGGTAACGGGTTTTGATCAATGTCGCAGAAATTATTTTTACGTTGCACGTAAAGTCTCGTATGTATTCAACCTCCCACCCACGCCCCCCAACGCGAAAAACATTTCAGCTCTTAAAAAGTACGAAAATCGTACGCGTCCAAAACGAATAGGTGGTCGACAGTTTTAACGGTTTCGTTTTCATTGACGAACGGGGAAAAGTTTAAACCGAAAAACGTGCACTCCACCCCCGCATGAGAAACATTGTTCGCTTCGCTTTGAATCTAAAAACGAAACTTTCCGCTCGCCAACGTTCGGCGTTACGGTATCCGGTTTCGAACACGCGTAGTACCGGCGGATTCGAAAACCCGAAAAAATAATAATAATAATAATAATAATAATAATAATAATGATAATAATAATACCGATTTCCGGCGCGTTTATTATGTCATTACGAATGGCACGCCGAAAATATATAGTTATATATATATATACTCGTATACACACAACAAATACAATACCAACACGGGCGGTTCCGGAAATCGAATTTCGTATTGTTTTTTTTTTCACGCCGGCTATTTAGCATATTATTATTATTATTATTATTATTATTATTATTATAAATGCATAGGTACGTGTAGCGGTACACCGCGTATCGACCCCATGACCGATTTAGTCGTTTGGAAACTAAACGATCTGTGTTGCATGCGCCGCCGCTGTTGACGCGGACAAGCCCGTTGTCGTGACGACGTCACGTGTGCGTGAAATCGCGCGGTCGACGGTGACTTATTAGCATACGCGTTTTTTATTCTTTTTAAATTTATTTATTAGTATAATATGATATATCGTGTGCGTCTGGCGACGAACGGGTGGTGGTGGAGGGCGAAAAAAACGAAATTTATAAATTATGCTCTTTCGTCTTTTTTTGTTTTTCTCTTCGCGCTAGAACAATAGGCCACTAGACCGTGCACGGGACTATGTTATCGCCCAACGGCGCTCGTATCGTATCGTGTATAAATATTATAATTCGTTGTCGTTTCGCCGTTTGACGACGAGACTGCGTACACACACACACACACACACACACATATATATATATATACGTAAGTCGACGATGACGGCGTTTCTTTTCTCTTCTCTACCCTTTTATACACATATTGTAAAACGTAGAATATATTATCTTTACATTCGCACGACCCTTCTCTTATTTTTTTTATTTTTTTATTTCGTCCGAACTCCGCGTATACATATACATACTTATACAGTTACCTCCACGTACCGTTCTCGCGAATAACCGATATATTTTTATTATTATAATGTATATTATATATATATATATATATATTCTTCCCATGGATCCCTAACCCGGCTACTTAGACTACATATATATATAAATATACGTGAAATCGGTTCTTTTGTCGGGCCACGTTGCAGCAGCATACAGCGCCCGCTCGCTCGTCTTTTGTGAGAGCGATCAACCGTCGTAAATCAGCGATCAGTTCGTGCGGAAACGAGAAATATATAAACGGGAATTAAAAAAAAAAAAAAAAACGAATCCAAACCCTTTTCGACCGTATTTTTTGTCGCGTTCGTTCGCGGCGCCCCGGCAGCACAGTTCCGGTAACCGAAATGTCGTTCCCGAATTTCGGATCGCAGTCGAGTCGCATGCATCGTCGCTCGTCTCGCTCGGCAAATCGGAAATTCTTGAAAATCCTCACCTCAGCACGTGTATGTAACCCCCCTCGCGATACCTGTACTTAGGTCCGAGCGCGACCGGAACAGTACGCGTTAAGCGCGTCACGGGTCCCGTCGACCCGGACGACGTTTTTATCGTTTTTTTCTGAAAAAATATTCCGTTTTTCATTACGACAGTAATTGTTTACGAAACACAAACAACTCGTTAAAAATGCACAACCCTTTGAGAAAAAGTGCCGTTGCAAGCGAGCGTACCTGCCTGTATGCGCTTTTTTTTTTTTTTATTGAGAAATACTGCAACACACCGATGACCTTTTTATTTGTCAAACGGAATAATGCTTTGACGGTTATTCGTTTCATAATATTTTTTTATTATGTTCAGGTTTTTCCTTTGTTTTTTTTTAGGGGGGGAGGAGAGGTGCCCCAAAAAAAAAAAAAACGTTTGCTCGTGTATGACATTAAGTATAGTCTCGTAAACCTTTTAAAAACATGATGCGCCTTATCTTATTTGCACGTCGTTGTAAATTTATATAGAAGTATTACATCGTCGACAGGGCTATTGTGTTTAAAACAACCCGTTTTCAGCATACTCATTTCAATCGTGTTTAACACAAATTGTACATTAACAAGTAACGATTTTTTACATTTTTCAAATAAAAATGTTTAAGTATAAAATGCAAATGTTACAATATTTAATTCAAAAAAAATAATAAGTAATACTAACAATAATTGATATTTTATCAATTACAAATTTTAATTGCATATTATGTTCGTATATTAACGTTTTTACACTTTTTCTACCGATTAATTTAGTAAAAAAACTCTATAGCTTTTACTTTATACGTAATTAGATGTACGAAAACGTTTTTGACCACGTGTTTTTAATTTTTTTTTTTAACCAAACCAAAATCGGAATCAAAATTGTTGACATTTAATTATGCGAACGAAATCGAACAAGAATTCAAAATGTTAAAAGAAATTAGTTTTGAAAAGTTATTTGTGTTGTAGTGGTTTCAATTCATATCTTATCGCACTTCACGTTTATCGCAATTATCATATTGTAATGTAAGGTATAAATACACTCCCAACATTTATCACAAATCATATCGTTGTAACCGTAATCATCGTCAATCAGTCGTCACTCGAGTTTTAACATCGCACCGTCATTTTTTGTTGTTAACATGAGTACGCGTCGTGTTCTTAGTTTATAGTAATATGACGAAATCAAAATCAGTACAAAAGTCGTATACGATGAAAAATATTATTATCAGTCAGACATTTTTCTGTAACGCCGCGAAAACGTCAAAAACCGATAGTAAATTGAAGAATTTCGCGTTTTACTGAATGCACGTGTACACATATCAATCTACGGAGAATCGTGTCGTTTGATTTTCTTTCAAACTATAGATATTTTATTACAACCGATTAATGTGCATTATTAGTATTCGTTAACGTAAAAAAACACGTTAAAACGTGTACTCGCAATAAAACAAAAAAAAAACCCTTACGATATTGTTTGAATATTATTAACACGACGGTACGGTAAATTATGTACGACCTACCGGTGTCCATTTGTGCCTCGAACGAAACGTATTTCGAATTTACATATTATTTATATGTGCATACGATCGCGTATAATCGTTATGACTACACGCCGGCCGCACATATCGTTATTTTTTTACAGCGCTAATTGTTATTATTGTCCACTCTATACCTACAAATTATATATTTAAACACAACATTATTATCGTACCTATACACGAGGTCGGATCGAAAACACGTCGTTTGCACGCAGTTCACCGTTCGTTTGTATTTGAAACGATCGAGTCGACGTGTAAGACTACGCCGTTCGGTATAATAAAAAGCAAAAAACACCACAAATTAACGAGCCGCGCGGATCGATATATTATATACATGTTTACCACGCGATTATATCATAATATTTAAATAAGAATAAATACGAACCATCTATGACGTTTATATACGTGATATATACAGGAAATGTTATAGATTTATAGGAAATGTTGAATTTCGACGTAAATTACATAATCCGTCCATATCGTCATTTTTTCTACATAAATACATTAGCGTAGGGTTTCCACCCCTAGAGAATTATTTTCAAACTATAAATATCACGTCCTTTTTACACCATTTATATAAGACCTAAATTATTTCATTACGATTACATCCCGCCCCCCTCAAATTCTTTTATATATATATATATATATATATATATATATATATATACACGACGACTCGGGGAGAAGCTCCAAAACGAATGTAGTTACTGGAGTATACGCAGATAGAAGGGAAAACGCAGACCAAGAAATACCGTACGAGAAACAAAAAACAAATAGAATAAAAGAATAGACACAATAAAAACGGTCGGCACGATAGCGAAACTTGAAGACTCGATATGGATCGAAGTACAGAGGGATTACAAATGTATACCGAACGTACTTATGTACTTATTTCACTTCGTTTACGTATCACCACGTGTTTCGTTTAATTTAAAACGTTCAAATTATCTTTGAATCTAACCTTACGCACGTACAAACATTCTAAGACGTTTGTACGGCGTTGGTCATGGAAATCGGACGGGTACGGTGGACGGTTAAATTCGAAAAAATCGTAACAAAGGCCTGCACGCGCGGCGAGTGACGGGAATGGCCGTGAGACGTGTTAATAAATTGGTAAATTCGTCGTGATGAGCGATGATGACTCGTACGCACAAGTATTACGAGGGGTAAAAGACGGGACGTGTAATATAATTACAAATTATCGTTAGACGCGTTATACATAAAATATGTAATAACGAAGACCGGATAAACGGTATGCGTGTCCGTTTGCCGTATGTCTTGTGCTGTAGATTCGATAGGTACGAACAAGTGTGTTGTACAGTTTACACAGTATGGTAACAAAACGAAAGAAAATAATACGGCCGACAAATTAGTATATACCGATTGATCGGGCAATTATTACATTATTACAACGTATTTTTTTTTCTTTATTCTTTCGACAAACGCCCATTCGATTTAAAAACAAATAACGGTTTTGTTTTCACGACACGAGCGTTGTCCGGAAAGTAATGTCTCAGAGCTTATAAAAATCGTAGAATCCATAGGTTTAAAAACATTTTTGGACGGTAACCAAACCACAGGACCCAGTGGGAGGAGGGGAACCGGACCATAGACGATCTCGGGACAAGTCAAGTTCGACGGTAGTCGATTTTTCTCGTCTCGCAGCCAATTCCGTTGGCAGTTATGGCTAGGACACCGCGTTAGTTGCGTCCACGTTCGAACGGCCATTCCCGCGGGAATTATATCGTAAACAAATTACCGTCCGCGGCGTAGGTTAGGTGCAGTTCGATAATTAATATATTATATCGTATTGAAACGCGTCGGGTCATTAACGTCTGGAAGACCGGGGAAAAAAAAACGAGCGCGCGCGTTCGCCGTATGCGGTTCGATACGTTTGGAACGTCGTGAACGAGCGCGCGCGCGCGGGAGACGGAGGGCCGCCCGCCGGGTGAGCCCGCTGACGGATATTAAAACGCGGACGGACGGACGTCGATCAGCGCGCGCTGTGGGGGGACTCGCGACGACGGCGGAAAACCGCCGCCGACAATAATATAATAAAATACGACCCGGCCGAGCAACAGCGTCAGAAATCATCGCGTTAAATTGAGTTTCGGACGTCCGACGAACAGGTGTGCGGGCCGCGTGGACGCAGGTGGCTTACGGGCATTATAATTTTTACGGGGGTTTTTTTTTTTTTTCATTTTTTTTTTCCACGCTACGCGTCGGATCCGTCTCGGGGCTCGGAATTCGAACAGCCGCCGTACCTAACTTAACCTAGCGTCGTGTAGACCCGGTGAAACGTTACGCGCGCCGAAGACTGCACATTTTACGCGTGTGATTCGATAGCGAAGCTCGAACCACATCTCGTCCGATCCAGTCCGTGAAAATCGGGATTCCACCGACAAATTTCGAACGTCTCGACGTCACGTTTAAACGTGCTCTGGTTAACGGTCTCGGGACGAACCAAGCAAATCGTTCGCTGCTCGTCCGCCTAAATATTTAACGTACGAATTTAACGACTATACGTACGTCTATACGTATCGATGCGTACGAGAGGGACGCGCGAAATTGCCAGTCACGCGCCACAGAAATACTACATTTATTTATATGCATATATATATATACTACTGAGAGGGGAGTAAGCGCAGATAATATAATAATTATCTGACGAGCATTATACGAGCGCATCAAACGACGTGCGTGTTCACGGACGTGTTTCGCGGATATACGACACGCGCGGATGATTAATCGTGCCGATCGATCGAAAGGGGTATATATAAATAACGTGCACAACACACCTTACCATTGTACTCGATTGATTTATTAAAAACGAATCGTTGTTTTTTTTTTCTTTCTTCTAGAACGTCCTCTGGGAAAACGAAAACTCTCTTAACCCAAACGGCGTTTACTCGTCCTCGGAAACGTCGGAACGTACACGCGCACGTTCGACGAGAAAAAATTTAAAAAAAAAAAAAAACGTTTATTTGTCGTGTGAAAACAATGGACGTGATGTTATCGCCGTGTCGGGTCTTAGGCGCGCGTCCGGTAGTCGGCCTCAGCCGACCACGAGGACGGTCCCGGGACAGAGCCGACGCCACCGCGGTGTGGGAAAGGACCCGCCGAAAGGATACGTACAGGACCGCGACAACGCGGCCAGGAAGTGTCCTGCCGCGGCGACAATCGTTGTCGTCGTCTTGCGTTTCCATCCGTCCGTCGTACCTCGCGCACCTCTCGCCGGTGGCGTGGCGCAAATTACAGTCATTACGCGCACCTACGTACGTCATCGTTTACGATAATAACAACGTAACCGGACCAGATCCGTGTTCCGTGCGACGTGTTTTTTTTTAAATAATAATTATAATTTAACGAGGTCCGATTCAAGGCGGCTCTAAAATGGCGATCGAGAACGAAAAACGTCGTACGGGCTCACGCGAGATCGTGAGAATTCGGCCCCTGTACAAATCCGTAGGACCGTTATAATATATTTTCTAACGAACGACGTGGGCGGTGTTTCGAATCGCAAGTATTATCTATTAAAATTTTAAACGTTTTATTTTTTTACCCGCGGCACATCTATGTGGGTTTGATTTCGAAAAATCGACTCCGTTATTACGTATCGAGCAATCTTACGGGTTTTCGCGAAACTAAAATCGGACAGCCGTCTCACAACTTTTCCCCGGCCAAAATACTAAACCTTAATAATAATATACGTACTGTTTCCCTCCTTTAAAGGCAGGTTTAAAGTCTAACCTAACCTAACGTGTGAAAGTTCTTTTTTTATTTATTTACATAAAATAAACAATGGAGTAGACCATTGTAGTCTATTACCACCCGTGATCGGGTGATTGAAGTGGATCCAGGATGGGACAACAAGTGTGCACCCGCGCACACGGGTAATATGTATATAAAATCATTAACCTTGGCCGATAACACTTATTTAATTTCTGTATACAACATAAATATAAATAAATCCCGTGCACTTTTAAAACTCGGTGGCGGGTTGACCAGGCTTTTCATTAATTTTTTGTAAAGAGTTAGCCGTTGTGGGTTCCGGATGTCGAACCTTTACGTGGACGGGAACCTCACAAGATTTCCATCTCCCCCCCCCACCCCGTTTACAACGCCCTTAACGAAAACGACATTGAGCACCATTAGCGGATACGGATTTTCCACGACAGACCGTGTTCGTTTTAGTTCCGGTATCAAAAACAGAGAACAATTTATTCGATACTACGTTATATTGTTAACGATAACGTTTTTTTTTCTCGTCGAATTTCAATACATTATAAATACGCGTAATGCGTGGCATAGGGGACCCGCACGTTTTTGCACGCGCCACGTTAACCTGAACACGACCGCGTTACCAATCACAATAACCGTCATCGACGCGTGTCTGCCGCCCGCGTGATGGGTTCGCGTGGCTGAATTAAACGTGTCCGTCCGTCCGTCCGTCCGTCCACACAATATATCGTATTATCGCACGTGAACGCGAAAACCCCAGACGCCGTTCCGGTTACGGGCAGATGCAATTTACGGTATTCAATATACGGAATCGTCGTCTCGTACGTGTGACGTTGTTTTCGGCACACGTTCGTCGCGTTCGACTGCAAACCGCGTTCTCAAAAGCAAGCAATTGTTTTCCATCCGGTGTCGGCGGCGTAAATGCCGAAAGGGCGCGCGTCCCCGAATCTTTGCGGATTTTTCAAGAAAGACAAAACACACGAACAAATAAATCTCCGAGAAAAATTAAAAAAAAAAAAAACAACGTTAACAATTAATATCACAGCGATATAGACATATACGTCTATACGTTTCTACGGTCGTTTTATAAACTATGTGGGACGTGTGCCCTTTCTGTGTTTAGCCATTCTCGTATAAGATGCATATAATCACTGCTATGTGTATGTGTGCGTGCGTTATGCGTGAACGGACACTCCGATAAATATCGCGAAAACGGCCGTTTGCAGCGACAACGGATCTCACGAGAGCGACGCGTTTAAAATATATGTCCGTGTCTAAAACCTATTGTTCGATTTGTATTTCCGAATGTTTACGTTTTACACTTTATTTGAACATAAAATCGTCTTCTCACGTCCAACATAATAATACCCCGAGACGACAATATGGTCGGAAAGTGCGACGAATAAAATCGTTTCTTTCTGATGATGCGGCGCGGCATTGTTTGTTCCGTAAGCGATTTTCGTCCACTGGTCAACGACAATACTATATTATTACCTATGCCGATCGAAACGAGAGAGCAAAAGAAAAAAAGGACACGTCGTACACATAAAACGTCGATTATATATTAGACACGACAACATAATACCGTTATACGGTTCGCGTATCCCCCCTCGTATTGTTGTATATATATATATATATATATATATACATTGTGTGTATGTGTGTGAGTACGGCAAAAATGGATTTCTAAAAATTGGAACGGTTGTCAAAATGTCTAATGTTATTACTTCAGGCCATGTCCGTTTTTCGTTATGTATAGAGGAAAAAACGGTTTTTCGGAAACTCGAGTGTGCTATATACGTTGTACACATTATAATATTATCAAAAACGGACGAGCTGACTATTATATTTTTCAATTCGTTGAACTAAGTAAGAATGACCATAAAAAAAGTAGCATGAAAAATTAGATAAACTCCTAACGTTTTGTACATAGTCTTTGATACGATCATGTTTGTGTTAAAAAAACGAAATACGAAAAATACTATATAATACTATTTTTACGTTACCTATTTATCGTTGATAATTTGACTTGATTTCGATTAGTTTATTTACAAAAATAATTCACTTCGAGTCGACACGTTAAGTTAAAAAAAAACAGTAACGATTCTGATTATTTTTGCATATAAAACGCATAAGATATGAGTGTATATACGCACACACATCTCGTACTATAATAACAATCGCAGTTCAGCAACATTATAAATGATAAGCGCACGGATGATATAATATACGCGTTTTATATGATGTATTAAGTGTATACGATTTAGAATGGATTCGATTTTTGATAACGAATTTATTACACTTAATTCCATTTTAAAAGACCAATTGCTCGCAAAACAATAATTGCTACGAATTATAAACTATGTGTGTACGTATGTGTGTACGGTTTATGTACAACTAAGTACTTCGCGTGCATACAAATATAAATGATATATATAAAGCAAAAAGATGAAATCGTGATATAATCGACACAGTTATTGTGTATAATGGTTTCTCGAAAGTAAATGCGCGAACACATGTCGTACAGTTATTAATAAAGGGCGGACGTTAATGCAGTCGGATGTTTTTTTCCTTAAATAATAACAGTTGTAGAATAGAATTGAAATGAATTGTATAACCTTTATAAAACAAAGGTGAAATTTTTATGATACATATATTTGCATATTTTGAACTATTTTACTTTAAAAGCATGCTTAAGCTATATTAATGTATATTCACAATATTTCAATATTTCGTAGACAATCAATTATTATGTATTTATTTATTACATTAACTATTTCAAAAATGTTATCTTTATCGATCAAATGTAATTGAAACGTTATCGATCGTTTTCCAGCGTGTATGTACAGGTACGAGCACCGAACTACTGTGACAGTTTATAACAATTTTTCTTTCAGCTTAAATCGATTAAAAATTAAAAAAAGAGAGCGTGTATATATCAGTGCATGTTCTAATATTCTACAGGCATATATACGACGTTTTCACAGGGCATATCATTTTGAGCGTGATAGACCAAGATAGCTTGTTATCGATACCACGTGTTAACGATTTTCGGTCCGTTCCTCGGTCGTCGACAAAAACGTACACGCGGACGAGAATCGTGCACACTATCACTTACCGGATCACCGGCCGTTGACGGGGTCTCGGTTACCGCGGTACGCGGCGCGGGCCAAGGCGTTTTCCTTCCGGTACTCGACCCTTTTTTTTCGTTCGTCGTTCAGAGGTCGGTGGTCGTCGCCCGCGTCCGAATGCGTGCGGTTCGCGAACGTTCGACGACCGCCGTCAACGCGGTACACAAACACAACACAATTGTCGATCGCGGTCCGAACCGTGAGCAACGGGTGCGCAAGCGAACACAAAGGCGTGCGCCTTTTCGCGAAAACGACTAACGAAAACCAACCAACCTAACCGACCGTGCCGATGACGTGCCCCCCGAGAGGAGTACGCCGGTCATTCCGCGCTCGCGTTTCCGGAATGAAAAAAACATTCAAACGTATTTTTTATGAACGAAACGATTTTACGACGCGATATATCTGTACGTTTCCGTTTCGGATCGCGTTACCGTCCACGTACGCGTGTCGGCCGGCCGGCGTTTTCTCGTTCCCCGGTGTAATCTATCACGGGGAAGGATTTAAAAACCCTTGGCGTTTCCCCCCCACCCTGCCCGTCGTATAAACTTGAAACGACATGATAAAACCGCCGTCGAAAACCGATTAGGGAAATTATCAAAGGAAATTCTCACGACCGTTACTTTTGAAAACCATCATTCGTTACGTTCAGTGCGACCGATCCGACTTCGTCTATTATTTTCCGTTTTGTTTTTTCGCTTATCTACGATTCGGTCAATATCAGGTATGTCTTGTCGATGTACAATTTAAAAAACACATAAATCGTGCGATTCAGTCGGTTCTTTGACGTTATTCACGTGGCTTTTCGCCAAAATACATTCATATTTTGTACGCGGTTTTGAAAAATATTGAAAACTCGCATTTCAACGTCCGACACGGTTAATAAAACAAAATATTCGATAACGACGTGGTACGTCGTCCCCCTCTCGGTCGCGGCGCTGCGATAGATTCAGATTCGACAAAAAGCGTCTTGAATACGTCGAGATGTCGATCGTTCTTTCTTACGGATAACTAGCTCACTCCCAGTATGACAATAGAGACGATTTGCTCCATACGCACGTACGATGTTTCGGTACCCAGACCGAAAGTCGAAAATCTCGAGGGCGCGCACGCGCGTTTCCGGCACACGTGGTCGCGTGCACAGAAAAAAAAATTAACGCGCAAACAACTCGGAACGATATAATATATAACATAGCTAATAAACATCTGAGGTCGCGTACGTTTCCGTTTCGGATCGCATTACGACCGGGTAAGTAATATATGTATACGAGCTGTTGTTCAATATTATAATGCTTATTTACTGACAATAATACTTCGGGAAAGGCGTTTTTTCTCGTTTGTTCGATCGTTGTTTTGTTTGTTTTTTTATAAACAGGGCCACGCGCCAATTCCAAATCGCGGAAAATAATTATACTCGAACAACGTATACTTACATAATACTACGTATAATACGTTCGGCGGTTAATTTATAATAATAATAATTTAGCAAAAAAACGACGCAACGTTTATAATACGTGCACGCAGTGGAAGCGCGTCAAACTTCAAACTTATCGTTGGTGAGACCCCGTCCGTATCAAATATCCGTCCTGTTGAACTCAAGAGATTTTTTTAATAGTCAAAATATGTTTAATGTGATTTCGTCTAATCCATTCCGCACGCACGCCGCCCATCAAAAACACAGATGCGTGAACGGATAGATTTCGAATAATCCGTCACCGATCAAACATATAAATATACATGCAACTGCTTTTAGAACGTGTAAAATCCTAAAAAGTGATATGTTCGAAACGCGACGATTTTCGTCCAGTAGTCCATATTTGACGAGGTAAAACAGACAAAATCTGAGAACGCCACGTTAAGAACGTTCGCCGATTACAAAAAACAAAATGTTTGAAACGTCAACATGCTATTTTGTTCGGTTCAAATATAATCGAATTTTCGTGAGCGTACGTTATGATAAATTAAGAACGGTTGAAAATATATTTCGAAATGTTGTTAGTGGGACCGAAACGAAACCGATGAAAATACGTGTGTCGACGAATTCGCTGATTTCCCGCGATTTCCGACGGTGTTTCGAGAAAATTGCAAAACCCGTCAAACCAAGTACCCCCCGCTGAGGTACCGCATACCGGTTAACGGGGTCGAACTCGAAAACCCGGAGTGTTTTGGACCGTGCGAAAAAAGTGTTATAATTAATATTAAAAAAAAAAAAGTCATTGTAAAACCAATAAGAATCCGAAAAAACCGTTCGTAATACCGTTTCGGCGGCCCGTGAACGGGGTTAAAGGACGCGAATCCTTACGCACGTATACGTGTTTTGTGCCGTACTTACACCACGCGAAACGCACCTGGCCGTAACGTATATATATATATATACACACACGTCGATATGGTGGACCATCTGCTGTTGCGACAATACAATAAGAATCGGGCGAAGAAGCGTGCCCGAGGTCCGCGACAATACGCGCGCCGTTTCTCTGGAAATCTCGCGCGGCTTTGAACGTAATAAATAAGAACGAATTTTTAAACGAAAAAATATAAAAAGACCCCATCGCAGACCGTGCCGGAATATATATATACACGTGTGTGTGCGTGCGTGGAGACGCAGCTGAAAAAGCGTTGTTCCAAAACGCGTCTGCCTGCGCAGTATACGCGAGATCGAATTTTAACCTAACCTTTCTCGTATTTTTTTCGTCTCGCAGAATTTTCGCCCCGTTTTCCCCTATTTTCGTTCACGTAAATAATAATATCGTTTGTTAACAGACCGTATAATCGTTACGTCCACGTTCATGCCTATTGTCGTCGTAAAAAGACCGCGAGTGTTTGATGTGAATAAGTTGGATTCTTCGCTAATAAAAACGATAAAACATCCTAACCCGGTAAAATGCTTAAACGTGAAAATACCGTCACAGCATATATGTTGATTGTTTTTTTTTCTTTATGTACAGATGATTTTTCATGTACTAAAAAAAAAAAAATAGAAATTTATATCGCTACGGAATGTTCATTAAATCGCGTGCAAAAAAATCAACAAATTTAAAAAATTTAAAAATGTATAAAAAAAAAGAATAGAAATTTATATCGCTACGGAATGTTCATTAAATCGCGTGCAAAAAAATCAACAAATTAAAAAAATTTAAAAATGTGTAAAAAAAAAAGTATCGAACAAAAACTCTTTCGACTATTCGAGACGAACAAGTACGATTTTTATTTGTAATCTATATGGTGAAGTACAGAGAAACACGGCTAATATTCCAAAACACGGTCTAACGCGCGAAATCGTTTTCTGCGGATTCCATGCACGTTGCTTACGCCCGTCCGGCATGCTCATGAAGTTAGCCCCCCCCCACTTTGTCCGATCGACTCCAAACCGATGTCAATATTTAGCAAATTAATTGCGAATAATTGCAAATTGGTTTTTAGAATTTGCAAATCAAAATTCTATTTTTGGCGAATTTTTTAAGATTTTTGGTTAGCCCTCACTTTGTCCGATCGACTCCAAACCAAATCAAACCGAATTTTAACTACACACCACTAAGATTCTGGTCATAATGAAATAATTGTTAAATTAAAGATTTAATGTAATATTATTACTTAAATATGTTGATATGAAATTAGTTATGTATTCCTGTTAAAATGTCATATTGTTAATACATAATTATTTAACCGAGAAACTGAATTAGGTCTACTTTATTCGATGACGTATAGATGTGTAATGATTATTATTCGATAAAACAAATACTTAAATGTATACCGTAGTTTACCGCAGTTGACCAAAAATCTTAAAAAATTCGCCAAAAATAGAATTTTGATTTGCGAAAATTCTAAAAACCAATTTGCAATTATTTGCAATTAATTTGCTAAATATCGACGTCGGTTTTGGATTCGATCGGACTAACTTCATGGGCATCCGTCCCCGGATCGTGCACGAAGTCAAACAACACTGCTTTACCAGTAAGTTCCGTCCGACTGGAATAACGCGTACAATATATATATACCGCGGATTCCGCGTCCGCGCACGTTGCCGTCTTACGACTAAAACGCGGGCCGCGGATTATTTGGCCGATGAATTCGCATAATAACGGCCGTGCTGCCGCCGCGTCACAGCTCTCGTAACAGCCGCACGGCGATTATGTTGCACGTGAGAAAAAAAAAATAAACGAAGCCACCCAGATAAAAAGACAAACGGCCTGGGAGGGCGGGCGCGCGATAATCTAAATAACGACGCGCACAATGATCGTACTAATTTGGCGGCGACCCCGATGCCGCCGGTCTCCGCGCCGTCGCATTATCATGTAAAACCGCGATCGGAATAAGTAATTGAAAATACGCCGGCGGAATAATAATAAGTGTACGTTTTTATACGCGCGCGCGCACACGGTCGGTCGGTCGGTCCCGGGACAATAAACGATTGTACGATACGGTTTCCCAAAGGGTGGCGCCGCGCGCCCCGAAAAGACGGAGCTCGCACGCCGTTCCACCGCCCAAAAGCGTTTTAAGTCCGACTGTCCGGCTCTCGCGACCGACGTAGCCGACCACGTGCACGACCTGACGACGCGGTCGGACTTCCGAAAACGCCCCGGTCGTGTACGCACGGCGGCAGCGGTTCGCGCGGTTTTCTATTTCCCCTCCGACTTGACGACCGACGACCGACGACTTGACGACGACGGCTTGATCGGAGAACGGAACGGAAAAAAAAAAATACACGAATTTAGATCGACGGCGTGGTGTGGAGGGGTGTTGGAGGGCGCAGACGATGACGGCGATGGGAAAAAATTCGGAATTCCCCGACAAAAGATACACCTCTCTATCCGTATTATGTACGCGACGAAAAAAAAAAAAACAAAACCAGACGTCTGATCTTTTGTGGATTGCCCCCTCGCGCGCCGTCTGGCCGAAAAAAAGGCGCTCTTCACTTGACCTTTTTCACTGTTTCTCCGTCTCGCTCACTCTCGTTTCGCGATTAACGTTCGGGGGGTCTCGTCCCCTACGTACCCGTACCCGTACACGTCGTCGTCGTCGTCGGCGGCGGCGGCGGCAGGTTAACATTATCGTACGGCGGTACGCGTACGACACGGTCTTATATATTATATACATTATATTAGGTATGTGTGTGCGCGTGTGCGTGTAGTTAGGTAGTGGTACACGGAGGGTCGGGGGGAAAAAAGACAGAAGAAAACAACAAAAAAGACTGCGCGCTTAATGCGCAACCGATCGGGATGGGGTGGCGCGCGCGAACGTTGTGCGGGGCGACCGAGTGCCGCGGCGTCGCGTATGTGCGAGCGAGACGGATGAGATCCAGTTCTCGCCGCTCCCGTTGTTGTTCGGCCCCCGGATCGGAGACTTTCTTATTCCCATAAAACGTTATTTATAACGTTTCGAAAATCGTAACGGACCGGTTATCCTTGTTCCGCCGCCGCCGCCGTCTCCCTCTCGCCGTCTGGTTTTTTTTTAATCATTGTTTATCATGTTCCAATATCGTCTCGCGACATCGGCAAAACGGAATTCCAGCCCCGTCACGTGGTTTGGTGTTCGTTACACAAAACTCGCCGCTGACATCGCCGGCCGGCCAAGTTGAACGCGGTGCATCAGGTCGGACCACTGTTGCAGCGAGCACCTAGCCTAATTCGTCGAAACGTATGAAGTCAACGTGCAATGGCAACGGATGACAAAATTGTTTCAAAATCGTCCGTGTTTCGACGGACGCGAAAAGATTATTTCAATCGGAATACGAAAAACGTGTTCGTACAATTAACTTTTAGAAGATTTAAAAACCGCAGACGTTCCTGGTACGCTTGAGCCAATTGAAAAAATCAATTAATATCGAAAAGAACTGAAAATAAGATTCAAAAGTCCAAAAAAAAAGTGGTTCCTGTGCAAACGTTCTAGATAAACCAAAGCTTGTATGGTTTTCTGCAGCCAACGTGTTCCGGCATGGATCCGTTACTGGCAGAGAATCGTCTTCAAATTTGCAGAATGTAGAATAACAAACTAGACGGCGAGTAGCAGCCGACAGTGCTTTAGACGTCCGCCGCGGGGACCCTCTCGTCGTTTCGACTCGACGTCGTCTGGTCTATGTCGCCGGGGTCTTGCCAAGTATCTCAGTGCGTACTAACGTACTTTGGGGGGGGGGGGGATGCCGATTCGATGCAATTTTTTTCTTATCTAAACACGTGGTTTTTTTTTCATATGAAATTGCTTGAAATCACATAATACGTCTGGCGAAGGGCACTTTAACGTGATTTTTATCCGATCGCGATTAAAGCGTACAGGACTCGGATTTCTATGTTACTTTTTTCTTTTTCAAACGTTTTTCAAGCTATAAATGATATAAAAAAAAAAAGACTATTTTTCGAATCGTTCAACATAGAGAAAAAAACCTCCGGATCGATCTCATCGTCCACGCGTGCTGTCGTCAATCGTAATCGATCGCACCGTCGCGTAAAACGTAAACTCGACGTTTTTTCCTTTCGGGTCGGGGGTTAGGTGACCGACGGGGGCCCCGCCCGACGACGTTGTCGAATCGTTGCGGACACCGGTCGTCCTCGCCGGTCGGATCGACCGGCGCGAACCGGTTTGCCGCGACGGCACCACCACCACACGTCGTCTCGTTGTTTCCGTTTCGGAAACTATCATGTCCGCGCGCGCGCGCGGACAATACGAGACGACCGGCCGACAAACGAAACGGCGAGCCGAATTTCTCATGGGCGTCCGCGCGCGAAAAATAACGACACGCACGCACCGAAAAACGTCCAGCTGCGACATTGTTGTCGTCCGCGGACCGACCGAAACGCACGACTCCGCGACGTATTGTCAGTATACTACTACTTACTATTATTACTAGTATTATTGTTATTGTTGTTATAAGGTCCGTGTGAGTAACGACCCCGTAAAAAAATCGTCGTCGTCGTCGTCGTCGTCGTAGTCAAAAGACGTGTGCACGCGCACGGTATAATGTTATTATTATACATAATTTATAGTGTTGGGTTAGGCCCGTACGCACACGCCCCGCGTCGGGAAAAACGCGCGCGACCGCCGAAACCGCGGTCAGACGGAACCGCGGTCAGACGGAGACCGGGCTGTGTAGAAAATCATCGTATTTAAACGATTTGTTTGTTTTTTTCCTTCTTCTTTTTCATTTCGTTTGTCGCGCGACACGCCCATATCACATAATACGTCATTATATTTTCGCGTGTACGTGGCGCATTGTTGTACGTTATCCGGTTAAACGTGCTCGATCACATTTCTTTCGCGTTCGATCAAAGCGTTTTAAATGGTTTTTTTTAGACTAATAGATCATAAAACGTTAACTGATTTTTTTGTTTTAACAATAAAAACGAGCGTGGAAAATGAGAGAAAACGCCTTCCCGCGACGTCTTGTACTACGATCGATACTAACACTTTTGAGCATTTTTGTACTCTCGCTATTTTGTTTTTTGTTTTTTTTCTTTATCGGTAATAATGTACTCTTTTTTCCTATTCAAATAAAATAATTGCGAAATTTCACACGTTATGTACTAAACGAATAAACACACAATTCGTATTTAATCGGCGTTATCGACAATTTCCCCAGAATTTAATTTCCTGTCCGAAAATACATTTATATAAAATTACGTGTTAATCAAACAAATATTCAACAACTACTTATGAAAGCCAATTTGTCTTATTAACCTCTATGACTTTACACTCTTTTCTCAAAGGCACGATCCGGTAACCCTATTAATACTATTACGTTAATGTAAACGCTAAAAACGTTACTATCAGTTCGTTTTTTTAATATGTAGGTGACTTCAAAAAAGTTAATTAAAAAACAAAAAAAAACAAAGTAAAATTAACTTAACTTTTGATTCGTTAATACTTAGTCTTGGTCTAAAATAATATATTAGTCACTCGGCCCGCGTATAGTATAAAAATTAGTCGAGTCATGTAGAATTTTCTCTTTTTTTTTTAAATACTGCAATTTAATTTACTCTTTGTGTATTCTAACTTTAAAATATAAGGAGATCAGGCCGGTTAATATGACTTGACATGAAGTGCTGAAACTATAACATACAACATGATTGTATATTGATTTATAAGCCCCTCGAGGGATATAAGGAACGATAGATACAATCAAATCCGTGTCTAATCGTTTAATACGGTTATTGATTACGTCGTAGAAATAAGATTTTTCTAAAATCATTCACGATAAACACCGTCAAGAGAACGTTAAAACAAACGTGTATACACCGAAAACATAAATAGTTTCTAGATGCAAACAAATAAAAATACCATTCGAAAAGAATATCAAAAGTTCTGTCCGCTGCAATAGTCACGCCCGCGGATCGTTTTGTTTTTTTTTGGGGGGTTTTTTAACGATTTCCAGAGACGTTAAATATACGAATGCTATCTCAACCTACGACGTGTCACAATTCACTAGATAAGGGGCACTTCGTTCACGTGTTCACGCGCAACCAGTACATTATCCTCTCATAACATGCCGGTTTTCGATTGTTCTAATATTTTGCCATGACGATTTAAGTGTGATTCGCGTTTTTTGCGAGCCGAAGGAAATGGCGCAGCTCACGGTTTAACAGCAAGTTCGTTACGTGAACGGTTTAGAGAGTTAAAAAAAACGACGACGGACGCACAGGTGTGCAACAATGAAGGGAGAGCCAACGGCGCGAATCGATCATGACCGAAGACGACTGAAGAGCTGACAAACCGATTTGTTCGGGATTTTGTCTCCACGCCGGAATCGTGTCTGAAAACACACTGGGATATTTTTGATCGCCGCCATTATCCGCAAAAACGAAATCGTTTTGCAAGTAACTCATAAAACGGAGCAAATCAACGGCTCGAAACACGGGCGGGAGGGTATAAAAAAAACCGTTTTACGCGATTAATTATTGGTTTTTTTTTAAAAAAATATTTTTCTCTTCGTACGTCGTCGTGACTTACACGTTATACGACGATCGTTATTATTAGGTGTGTGCAAATATATATATATATATATATATTGTACGTTCGCGTACATTTGGGGGAGAAATAACAAAAAAACTAACCCCCGACGAACTCGACGTGAGTATTTTTCACCGACGGAAGAGAGAGAGAGAGAGAGCGAGAGAGAGTGAGAGAGACGGTGATTGACAAGTACACATTTGCATTATTTGTGGCGCGCGCGCGCGCGCGCCCGGCAGTTCCGCCGCCGTCAGACGTACGCGCGAGACGTCTAGACCGACGGAATAAACGGCGAGTGGCGGAGAGGAAACCGACCAGTCCAGGTGGCATTGTTCGATAAAAAATAAAATGAAAATAAAAAACATTTCATTTTTGCCGCCTCTGTCGTTAGGTCTCGGACACGGTGCGCACACGGGGTTTTTGCCTCCGCCGCGGTCCAGCCCGGAGACAAAGGTCGCGCACAAAAGAACCGCGACACCGTACGTAATTATTATTATTATTATTATTATTATTATTATTATTATTATTATTGTCGTTGCCGCCGAGCTGCTATTATTATTATTATTGCCGAAATCCGCGACAACGGCGGTCGGCCCGAGTGGTTTAGAGAAAAGAAACCGGAACGCGGTCGCGTTCAATTCATCGTCACCGTAACGTTTACGTTTGGTATACATATATATATATATATAAACGCGGTATACAGACGACGGTTGAAAGTCAATAAGCCGAGTCGATTCGTCCGTCTGACGGTGCACGCCGAAAGCGTTTAACTGCATTTAACGACGGGCGTTGAAACGAAGTCGTCCGATTTCAGCGCACGTGTTTCGTACAGTTTTTTGGGCGCGTGAAATTTTTCGCGCGTATACAATTCAGGACTCGTGGGGGGTGAACTCACGGCGGTTGTTTGTTAAGCTTTTCGAACGCTTGGGTTTTTCCATATTTGGGTCGAATAAGATTAAATCGTGTCGCGGCCATTTTACCCGTTATCGTCGATTTTTCCCAGACTCCGGCGTAAACGTCCCTAACGACGTAATAACATCGATTTTTTTCTAGGAAATCTGCGACGGTTCGTCACGAGAACGTCGACGAGGGATTTCCCCGACGTTACACCAAAGACGCGGGCTAAATTTAGATCGTACCGGTCCCGACGACGACGACAAACGGTTTTTTCGCGCGTACAAAACGCATGAAACGGACGACACCCGTCGACCGGCGTCGATCGATTTCGCGTCGGGAACGTACCAGGTAAACCGGGACACCTCGTTTTCTTTTCATTCCGAATCTCCGACAGGTAGATAGGCATAGGTGGGCATCCGCAACGTACGTCGGACGTCTCACGCGCGCGCGTTCTTTCGACGTGCTAATTTATTCCGCCCTTCGTCGGCCGGGACGGGACGCCAATACACAATAGACTCGACACGAAACGCACGACGACGACGACGACGACGTCCTTATCTGATGGCCGTGCAGTTCGAATTCGTTTATATTTTATTGTGCGCGGCGAGCCGTATTCCTTTCGGCCGGGCACGCGCCACGAAACCGTCTTGCTGGCGCCGTATTTACATTGATAATAAAAATAACAACAATAATAAACGGGGTTGGGGGGGGCAAGGGGGAGAAGAAAAAACTAACCTAGTTCGTAAATATCACACGCGCGCGTCTCCGACCAGATGGTCGTGTATACGTTTCACACACACACACACACACACACACGATATATATCGCGTGTATAGGAATGTCATTTTGAAACGATTGCGATACAATGTTTTGGTTGACGCGTTCGGGCGGTAAACGTTGTTCGTTTGCAATACGTTGTAGATGTTATCGATGAACAATTTTTCCAACAGAAAAAACGTACGAAACGTTTAGACAGTTGGACGAACGTTGTCCGTTCTAAAGACGTGACGACAAAAAAACGACTACGCGATATTACTATGATATGAACGGTTAAACACTCACGTGTTGTGTATGCGTGTATATATACGTCTGTGTTCCGGACACGCGTCCCGTCAGATGATCTCGTAGCGCCGGAGACGATCGCGGAGGCCGTCGGAATATTCGAGAAACGGACGTGTCATCGCGCGCGGTGAAAAACCATAAAAATAAAAACGAAAACACGGTAATTCGAACGACTTGTTTTTATACGAAAAAAAAAAAACGAACGAACGGACAATAAATATATATATATATATTACACGGAGACGACACGGTCGTGACGAGACGATTTATTATATCGTAGCGACGAGCGGAACGGCGTGGGCCTCGACGACCGACGACCGTGCGACGGCAAGAGTCAAACGCGAACTGAATCTCCCGCCCCGGCCCGTACGTTTGGTCGGGTGGTCGAACGACTGGTTCTCCGTCGCGCGTTACGGTACCTACCACTACTACCACTACCACTACGACGACGACGTTTTCCATTTTGGCCATTTTACAGCTGCGCTTGCTCGGGGTCCCATTATATAACACGCGTTATATACCTTTTGGAACGTATTATTATACTTATATTTTTTTCCCCCCCCCAGGGCATTGTAATACCTGTGCCTTTTCGACGGTGTTATACCTGCGCGTCGTCGTCGAGAAACCCAACGCGTTTCGTGCGACCTACAACCACGTCTCTCCTTTCGGGGCGATGCCGTTTTCGTACGCGTTTTCTCTCGTATCCTACACGCGTCGATCAACGCTTTGTCTCGATTCTTTTTGATTGTTTTCGTTGGCCCCGTCCTCCCACCGGACCCAAGTCGAAAACTGATAACCACATCAAAACGAAAACGAAAAATACGAGATACCAGAAAAACACACGTATATCACGTTCGAAAACGCGTATCGTCTTGTCGACAACATCATGACGCCGGTTTGGTTATCGCCGCGCGATACGTTACGTATGTGTTTGGGGAGGCAAACATTTCGCTAAGCGGGTCTTAGAGACTCCGAACCCCTCACCACGATTTTTTTCCCGGCTAAGACCTTGATGCGAGCCAACAACCGTAGTATATATTGTTCTATACCGTCACGAGTTAGGTTAAACATAGAAATGCCTTTTCCAAGTAACCACAGTTGAAGCTGTCTTATCATTAGAAAAATATAAATATAATATTTTTACTACGATTATTAATATATATATATATCGGTAAGTACGACATAATTTTATTATTTGCTATTTTAGAATTTTACACTTATTGAAAATATTTAAATATTATTAAAAACCGGTAGATATAATATAGGGTCTCGAGGAAGCGGAAAATCTCGCAGGAGAGGCAGCTGCATGTGTGTACATGGTGTACGTCACACTTCAGAAGAAACGAATTTACATCTTTAAATTATTATCATAAAACGTATTTCTTATTTTTCCCGTGTATAGAAAACGACAATGTAAAATTAAAAGAAAATAATGCCGTTCAATCTTCTTCCGGTTTCCAATCTCTCGGTGGGCCGTTACTCTTTCTATCCGCGGAATGATATTGAGCGTCTTTTGATAACACCACATGTCGAAGGCTTCTAGGTTTCACACCCGTACCTTCAAAACGTTTTCGCTAATAATCAGTCATATACTGTCTGTGGTGAACAATTGATTTTCATTTTCAAAAGCTCTTTTGCCTTGTACAATCCTATTCGATACGTCCGACTTGCTTCGCCCGTCTTCTGTTGTTCTGTTACCAAGGCAGCTATAGTTTTGCGCTCGTTCAATAGGTTCTCTGTACATTTTTTTTCGTTTAACTTCATTTCGTAACTCAAGAATCTCTTCGTATTTTGTTTTTTTTTTTTTTGGAATGACATTTGTAAACCTTTCTCCTTCTCGGTGCAATCACATACATTTTTCTCGCCCATTCTAACATTTAATTCTTTTACCGTTTTTCTTCAACGTACATCGTATAAATTAAACAGAGTTTTAAATGAAATGCAACATTGCCCAACGCCCTATCTAGTCTTCGGTCGTCGTATTTTATTCCTAGCCTTTTCAAGATGCCAAACGTTTTATTCATTCGTTTTTTTCTAAATCGACAAAGGCAACGAAAGTATCTTTAATTTTTCGAAATTATTTTTCTATTAACACTCTTAATGATAAAATCGTCTGCCCCGTAGCTATATTTTTTTTTTTGAAAACCAAACTGGTCTTTCTCTACGATCGAATCTATTTTTTTTTTTAATAAACTATGCGATTTTTTATCAGCCTACTTTTGAACCACGAAAAGTAAGACTGAGTGTCTAACGTTCTTCACGACAGTTCATTGTCGTTTAAACGTTCAACCACCGCGTCGTAAGAATTCCGATCGGACTTGATCGTCGTCTACAACGGCCGTTCTCATTTTCCACGCGGGAAATAACACGCGATAACCACGTAGAGGTGTGTGTGTGTGCGTACAGTGGCGTATCTAGGATTTCGTCTAGAGGAGGGATATATATTAAAAAAATATTTTATTGACCTAAAGAGCACCTCGTAAAACCATATCTATCGGCTATTGTAAATAAGAATATCAAAAACTAAAAAAAATCAAGGGGGGGGGATCTATCCCCCATATCCTCCCCCCGCCCCCGTAAATACGCCACTGTGTGCGTATGTGTACACGTACCCGTTCGAATAAGAATCGTTTTGTTCGATCGACACTCGGAGGCCAACCGAATGTGCTACACTAGAACCATCTCCGGCGCGCGCAATGCCTTTGTTTTCTCGAATTTTACATTACTGCGATCGTTCGTATATTAACCAAGCGCAGGGCCGATCCCCGAGGACAGCAGGTGTTGATCCGGCCGCTTTTCTTCCACGCGAGCGACCGTATACATTACGTGCTGCCCGTTCCCGAGCGGGTTAACTGACCGTAGCTATACCGTAAATAGTATCGCATGTCACGTGTTACATTAAATTTGTTGCGTTTTAATTTTTTAACCGCGATACAACCCCGCGCGAGATGTCGAACGTCGTTCTATCGGAATATAAAACCCCGCGGACAACGCTCGGCTAGGAGGGCGTACGATGATATAATTGTACCAATTAATGTTAGGCAAGGCCGTCGGACGCCGAGTCGATTTCGACATTCAACGCCAACGTATCGAAATTACGTCCGACGAGCAATGCATCCGTTTCTCGTGACGTTTTATGTTTTATTGTCGCCGATCAGAACGTGCAACCCCGTCGTAACGAAATCAGCCGCAACGCTGTCGTTGTTGATGGACTCGGTGAAAAATCGTTCGTCCGGTCTCGCGATACGCACGTTCAACGCCGATCGAATCGCCGATTTTGTGTTGCGAATTCATTACGCGGATGATATGAACGTGCACAGACACAAAACGATAATGTGACCGGGCGAACCTGTGGAGACGACTATAACTTACTCGGACATAAAATACGAACGCCCCAAGTGTGGTCTCGAAACTGCGAGGAAACCGCGTACGGACGACGTACATGCGTAACCATAGACGTGCGCGGGCTTCCGTTGCGGAGTATGCGGCCAAGTAAAATGTGCCCCTTGAAAGATATTCAACACCCTAATTTAAAAAGGATTTTTGTAAAATTTTTAACTTGTATTTCCAATTGTTTTATTGTTGCTTATATGCTCTCGCGTCTGACCGCTGGAACTGCGTCCGTTCTCCGGCTACTAGCATTAATGTCGCAAATAACCATAGAAAATAATATATCCCGTCGGTATCGTATAATCGATATTATGAAGACTACAGATAAAGAAGAAGCCAATGGGGATTTAATCAATGTTTATACGCCACATTATATACTAGAAATGTGCCGTGCCTCGTTCTCACGACCCCAAACACGGTACGCAGGGTATACCCGCGTCGAATCGGGAAGAAATAAGTAGACGGGCTCAACCTAACGACTCGAAAACTGCGTTCCGAGCGCAAGATTATTTAACGCAAAGCCCTCCCACGACAAGACTAATTAAAACGAATACACAAACACACGAATGCCAAACACGATCCGTGTAAAACCGATAGCTTGTCGATTAAAAAAATATTTGAAACTGTAAAATCGACAACGGTTCGAATCCACGAGTAAAAAAGTAGTCGGTGACGGCGAAACAAAAATTGTAGGGGAGCTCGGTAATCGTAATGATACGTTACGCGGCGCTGAGTACCGGTCGGGCACACGCGTTCAATTAAAACGACGATAACAACGCGAATTCGATAAGGCCGATCGGTAAGTCGGCAACGCGCGTCCCGTCACGCGGAAAGCGCACGGACGTAAAAAAAAACGAACCGCCCTTTTTTGCCGTAAGCGCGCGCGCCCCGTGCGTGTGTGCGCGATCTACCCGACTCCCGGCCGTGACCGGACCGGACCGGCCCGTTAGCTTTTCGACCGTACGGTATCGTGTTAATTACCGGGATCGGTTATTAACGGAGAGAGTTTTTGTTTTTCATTGCAATAGAAACGCCCCCCATTCGATCGGGGTTGAAAGATAATAGCTGGGTACGTACGAAACACAGGCTCACGCGAAATAGCGCGCGTCCTCGCGTACGTTTTTTCGAACCGCGGTATGGTACCCGACTGGTCACAAGTTCTGTCACGTTCACCGACAATTCAAACGCGGAGTCGGTCGACGAACAACATAAAGACACGCGAGTTTTTTATGTTTCGTCGGCTGTGTGGTCAAAGCGAATACCGTCCCCGGCGGTAGCCTCTTTAAGTGAAAATAGTGTTAAAAATACCGAGTCCCCCCGCGCCCACGCAATTCAATCGCTGCGTCGTCGTATTTTTATTGTACGACGGGACGTTTTTTCGATAATACACGTGCTGTTACAATGAACGATAAGTTGGAGGACCGTCAATACAAATATTGTTCGGAAACGCTATACTTTTGTTTGTTATGATATTCGATGTTTTTTTTAATTTTCTTTTATCGTGGCCGATATGTTCGTCGTTTTCACCGTCACGATTGTCCGCTTCTTCGGCCGATCGTACTTGTAAACGCACGAGCAATAATGCACAAAGAATCAGAAAAAACATCGTTCGAATAGAAAACAACAATATCACGAGCATGCCGCGAAATGCACGTCGGACGGTCGGTCGGAGTTGACTGAAATGTACGTCGACAATAATAATTTGAAAAAGAAATAAGCAAACAACTATTATGTATTAATAACCACACGTCATCTTAAAATAGGAAAAACCCCAGACGGGCCACGCAGATAGGAGTCATGTCGATAAACGGCGTGACGTCACATTCAGTGTCGATAACATGAACGGTTCCAAACAATCTGTTATCGAACGGTGATCCCATAAGAAATTCACCAGCGTAAAATATTATTTATTTGCGTTTAGATCGATTGACGAGATTTTACATCTGTGTCAAAAGGTAAGTGTCACAATAAAATAATGATCGTCTATAATTTTTCTCTACATTTAAATCGTATTTTATTTATGTTAAGATGTTTTAAATTAAATTGTTTAAAAATTATAATAGTACGGATTTCTTCATGTTAGTTACTGCATTTTTTCGACCAACTACATGATACATCTGTCAGAGATTGACCTAACCTTGAATAATATCTATAAGAATCATAATAACAATCAAATCTATAATAATAATAATCAGGACATCAGGTATGTGTTTAAAGTTTGCTACCATAATCAGATCAAAACGAATTTTGTTGTCATATTGTTTTAGTATTACAAAATTAAATCAATGAAAGTAAACAAACCATTTTTAAAATAATACAAAATTCTAAATAGTTGATATTATACTCGCGTCGAGGAAACGTCTTGAGAAATGAATTACAGAATGTGTTCTCGAATTTCAAAATACAGTATATAAAAACGTTATCAGAAAACAATATGTTAGGATCTTGATGTGCGTATAAACTAGTAAATAATGCATTTCGACTGGCTAAAAATGTAAGAAATCGGTCTGAACGTAAATAAATCATTTTTTTTTAAAAATTATATTTAACACTCGTGCGTTTCTTGTACCGTGATAACAGTTTGTTTCGAACCGTTCGTGTTATCGGCCGTGAATGTGAACTATATTTGTGTCTATTGTCGTGACCCGTCGTTAGATTTCCCCACGTTTATTATGAATTTTTTTCTAAACCGGTTTTTTTCAATCTAGTCCATTCGACAGACGAGGAAAAACTGATAACTGTCGGTCGGCGCGTATATGACGGATGGATCGTGAAATTCGGTACTTTTGCCACCGGATAAACCGATCGTAGAACCTAGGTTGGCGGTGGCCGTGGTGGTGGAGGGCTGGAAGATCTACGGATTATAAATCGACATTCCCGTCCCGCCGCGCGTCGCGCCCGAAAACCTGTACGACGTGAATCACACGTTTTTCAAAACGCGATCAAAAACGTCCCCGGTAACAATTGTCCGGTGATATCGACGTCGTCGTCCGTTATGCCGTTGTGACATTGTTTCCCTAAACGACGGTGTACGTACACGAGTAGGCCGAGTTATCGCCTCACCCCCCCACCCCACGGCTTCAGTACGTTTTGAGGGTGTACAGCGCGTCCGTATAAATGACGTGCGTATGGTAACCGGGAGCGCGGTGTCCGTCGTAAAAATTTAATCATTTGTTTAAAACGTTATGTATGCCGGAATGAAGTGCTAGGCGACGACGACACGACGTCGGGTGTAATCCCGGTCGTGTCTATTGTCGGCGTCTTTTGTGCGCCGCGAGCCATTTAACGCGGCGAGGTCAATTTGTCACGTGATCGCGCGCGCCCATTGTATTTATTGCGCGCGTATCGTATTTAATATAAATATAAATGCGGGCGCGCGCGCGCGTGTGTGCGTAAGCAATGCTGACGACGGGACGTGTAATTGAACCGTCAAAATAATCATATTCGGACGTGCGTTAGGTTAGGTTAGGTGACGTGATCAGATGATATCCGCGCGGTTTTCAAAAGCCGTCCGCCATGAACGTTCCGGTCAGCGGCTGTCAAACGTGGTGGTGTTTGGGGGGGAGGGGGAGATGTATTTGCTATTATGTATCAGTTTCGACGGTATGACGTTTATTAGCTATTTATTAATAATAAAAAAAAAGAATTGTATTATTAAACAATAAAAAGGGGTCCGGCGCAGACAACAACCGTAGCAATTGAATATTGCGCCCCTTTTGGTTTCAACCAATGGATTATTAATTTTATAAATATTTTTTTTTTTTTTAATTTGAAATCAAAAATAATAAAACGGCAAAGTAAATAATACCAATGATATTTAATTTAAAAATTAAACTTAAATTATTAACTAAAGTAATATAACTAAATAAATAAGTATTAAGTACACAAAATATTTTAAAATTAAATTATAATTTTCCTGGCTTTTTGTCCAGCGAATTTATCTATAAGTTCGTCAGTATCTAATGTGTTTACCAATGAATGTCCAATGGATAAAACTGTCAAATCAGATATACGTACTTGTTCCGCTGACGATCTTAAATAGTTTTTTTATTAATTTCAATTTATTAAACGATCTTCGCACGTCGCCACTGTTATTGGCAACGTCAAAAATACACGTAAAGCTATTTCCACATTTGGATATTCAGCGCGTAAACTTTATGTGTGAATTAATTGAAGTAATTCTAAAAGTGTTGCCTTTTTTAAGTCAGGTAAAAGAGAAATGGCACCTTTCGCCCCCCCCCCTTGGATGAAGCCACGGATGAAGTATCGCATGAATCGGCGAGAGAGAAAAAAAATTATAGATTTAACGATTTCATAACAGTAAAATTGTTTGATAAAGTGAACTCATTGCCTTAAATCATGACTTATGTTTTCGACGATCAATGTTCACGTTGAAAGATCATCCACACACGACTAAATCATTTGACCGCCACCGGTTCCGGCACAGAGATTCAGGGCTAGTTGGTACGGTTAGACCACCGAATAAAATGAACGTACGGAACGATAGATATTGATCCGTTATCGACCGCCGGCCGTTATGACGAACACGTCGTTGTTGTTTTTTTTTGCGTTTTAATAGCAAATAATTTGCAATCAATAAAATACGTTTTTCGAAAAGAACGTTGTTCGTCGTCCGATCAATTCCGTTCACCGTCCGGCGCAGCTCGCCGCGCGCAAACGTCAGGACGGGGGATTTGTGGCGACAGACAATATAGCGCACGGCCGTGTGCACTAACCGAACGGCACACGAACAATATCCAAAACATCGCACACGTAGTCCGTAGTAATAATACAACCCAATAAGAAATACTGACCCAATGCAACTTTGCCACGCGTGTACGATAACATAAAAATCGGAATGAAACACGAATGAACCATTCGATGCCGGTCAAACTAATGGGTCGCTTATCAAGTAAAATATTGCCCCGGTCCAAGGCCCTTGCTGGTACTGATATTTTGATTGTTATATTACATAATCGCACGTTCTCGGTTCGCGCGTTTACTTATTTCCGCAGACATATCATTTTATTTCCCGTCGTAATTCCTTACAGATAAATTGTATTTAACGTTTCCATCCTAAATATGGTATTTGCCCGTAATGTGTTAACAACCCGTTAAAACGATTTCACGACAAAATCCCACGTGCTCCGGATCTTTAGACATGGGGTCGTGGGGCTTGTGCCACACGACGTTTCGATACCGAAGAGGTCACCGCCACGCGTGAAACGTGTCGGTCGATCTCAACGTGCGACCGGTCCGGTTTTCGTCGACGGATCCGTGAAAACCGATACGATCGATTTATCGATCGATGACGTCGCGTCGATCGAAACGCGATACGATCCCCGGGGACAATTGATGTGGCCGTGGCGCCGCGGTCGTTCGGCTCGTATACGTTGTTGATTTGCGCGTTGCCTTCGGTTTACCACCACGTGGTTTTGACAGATCGATTTCCGACACGTAATATATTTTTTTCTATTTTGCGAAAACGTGCGCAGCAGCTGCTGCACTTGCATAAACATTCGCTTACAAGTATATGCGTGCGTGTCGGTTCTCTTTATACAATATCCATTTGATACGTAATGTGCGCGAGTATTTTCCAATCCAACGATTCATTTGAAAAACGTACGTATATAATCGAAAATGCCCGAACCATACCGCGCCGCGACCGTAGTAAGACCCCACGAGATGTATTCTCTCTCACACACACACTACCCGTGAACCATTGAACGAATATTTGCTCCGAATGTGTCAAAACGCCACGGCCGTTTTTCGTTTGTTTGGTTTTTTAGCGTTCGATCTCGAACCCCTCGTCCCGCTCTATTTTTTTTTTCTCACACCGTGTACATACATACATGTATATACAATCGGTACGTGCGCGCGTCGTCCGTTTCTCATGGTCTCGTTCGCGGTGTACGAACGTCGGATGGAAAAAAAAAAAACAATCTCCGTACCCTCAGGCCGCAGGTTAACTCTTTCGCACAAAGACAAACGTTAACGATTTGTGCCGTACGCGAAGAACGCGGCGTGTTGCACACGGCGTGTAACCTAACCTCTCGTCGCACCCCGTTCGGACGTCGTAAATTCGTACGGTCGTTAACGTTCGCGTCGTGTGAGCCCCCCACGAACAAACATCAAGACGTCGGGTCCTTTGCGTTTGCTTGAAAACCGATATACGTATAAATTGCGATTTTAATTTTTTTCACGGGAGATGATTTTTTTTTTTATTGTGTATTGTCTTTTTGTCCTTTTGAAGAAAAAAACGACCCTTCCCCCCCCCCAATAAATTTTAGTTCTGGATCCGCGCCTGAGGGTACCGGTGTGTGTCGCCGACCTCTAACCGGGAACCTCTAGCCGAGTCCGGACCGTCCCGGTATAGGCACGCGACGTTCTTTCCGGCGGTGGCGCCGAATCTAAAATCTAAGTCGGACGTGGCTGACTGCCCCGCCGGCTGCGACCGCGGCAAACGTCCGACGGGCTGGACACGGTGTTGTCCGTGGACTGCGCGTGTAAATGTCACATCCGGAACACGCCAACCGTTTAATTAACTAACGACCACTAAAACATCGTAACGTCTATAGATCGAAATCTATTATCTTGTATTCGGATCGTCGAGTATTCGCGAGCCCGACTCGTCTCCCCCCCCCCCCCCCCGAGTCCCGAAAACCACCTGGTTGCCTGCCTAAGTACAGCTCGTGACGCGCTATAACCGCCGGACGGACCGCGTCGGCGGCTCGTGGGTTCGCGAACAATCACGACGACACGATATGAAAACTTACGTCGGTACCAAACGGCCTAACCTAACCTCGTTTCCCCATCCGACGGACCTTGTCGGCGTTCGGGAAGTCGTTTTCCGTACCGTAAACGAGAACGCTTGAAACACGTAAAAACTGTAATTTCGATATCACGGCCCGACGACCGTCGTGTATACGAATAAAACACTACGCGGAATGGAAATTTCCGTGATAACAACAGACGAGACAAACACTTCATTTTTCTTGGGCGTCGTATTAAACGGCCGTTCAGTTTTTGTTCAAACTGCAAAATCGTTCGTTTCCGATCGTATCGCGGGCATTTTTCCTTTTTTCTGGTATTGTACGTGATTTTTTTTTATAGGTTACACACGTCACACGTCGTACAAGACGTTATTTCAAATAACAGTACCTACACGATGTTTCGCATTATTTTTTGTGAAATCCCGTGTCGATTGCAATGTCTGACGAAACGAACAGTCTTAAAGTGGTCCGTTAACATATTGTTTTACCGTAACACGTGTTATAGTTAGTAGTCTTTAATTGTATTAGAATATTACTAAACGAGACGACAATTGTTTTGAGTGTTTGGAACGTAAAGTAGAAAAACTTCTATTTGAGTTGTACGAAAAAAAAAAACAATAATTTCAAAAAGAAATACAAGCGACAAACGGCAGCAGTGGGTGTTTAAAACGGGGCTGAACGATATGGTCCAGCCTGCATTTTTCTAATTGTTCGGGCTATTCATGCGACTTCGACCACCTTCTTTCACACCGTCCCCGGCTATTATCAACGAAAGGGAGACTTTACGTGATATTTGCGCATCCCCTTTCATGTCGATATGTCCTCTCATAATCTATTGTTATCCAAAAATTCTATTATCATTACAGCCGTAATAAATTTTATTTTATGCTCCGGGCTTCCGATATAAACTTGAATTTCGTACACACGTCCCATGTGTTTTATCTGTTCATATATCGTGTGTATCTATTATTCTATTATCATCTCTAGAACTCGGTCGCGTATAAACTGTTCAAGCGTCCGATCCGTGATTGTGGAAATTCCGGGCGCAGTCGATCGGTGTTACGTTCATTTACGTTTTAGTTATCGTGTTAATTCCATCGAACAATAATTATTAGTGTTTGAAACACTTCTTGTGATAGTATCCGGAGCGCACGGCGAACGACTGTTGTCTTAGATAACGCGCTATTTGAGTTTACATTCCGTTAATGACACGTCACGTCCGACAGAAAACGTATTGTGTCTACAAACACGCGTCTATAGTCTGTTCGAAACGAGATCATTACTCGGCAACGCCACTCGGTCTACTTCCGTCGACCGTCCGATAAGTTCAAATAAATTAAAACGCGTTGCGCGTGTATTTTCGTAAGTCTCGCGCGGTCGCCAGGCGGTTTACTTACGCGGGGTGTCGCACACAGTCGGAGTCTGACCGTAACCCGATCGTCGCCGAGTAACGATCACATTCTGAATAGACTTTAGGCGCGCGCGCGCGCGCGTGTGTTTTTTTTGATTGAACGTTCGGACCGGACCGGGAAGTCGGAAGGACGAGCGCGAAGATAACGGACGGAACAAGAAAAGCGACGTCCATACGTACCGAACGTGTCGTTGCCGCGTGTGTCGGCGACGCAGGTGGTGCCGCGCGCAGATGTATCGTCGAGATCGGCTCGGAGGGGCGCCGCACAAGCCGGACGTCGTCGTCGTCGTCGTCGTCTTGTATCGGACCGCGAAAATCGTGTGCCCTAACCTAACAAAAGGACGCGGATTACGTTCGTTGAGTTTGTTTCCTTCTTTTGTCGATCTTTTCCTCGCCGCGTACGAACGCCGCGCGTAAATCGGACTCGAACGCGGTCCCGGGTCGGCGTCGTCGCGCGTACGCGTATATTTGTATATACTAAATCCACGCCGTTGGCTGATTACGTATACGTCCGGTCGAACCTAACCTAACATCTGCGTTACCGGGTTAGGTCCCCCCCAATCATCGATCGGAGCGTTATGTTCCCGGGGTGGAGCAATTCAGTGAAAACCCGTCTATACGGGTGTTAATATAAATTATTGAAATACATGGAAAATATAATCAATTTCGAAATCAAATCAGAACGGCGGTGTATTATCTAAACGAACGCACATAAAAAAAAAAAAAAAATACGACGAGTCACGCAGCGAAACATATGAAACACGGCAAATACATAAATACTTGAAATTTAAGTTTTCGTTTGTTCCCTAACAGGTAGGGGGCAAAGGTGTGGCAAAACCAAATTCGGTTAGGGTGCCGTTGGGTAGGACCTAACCAGCCGTTACCCGTCGCTCCAAACCGAGAACGTTTCCGGGTCATTTTTGTTTTTCAGGAACAATTTACCTTTGTCTGCCGTCATTTACGATCGTGATGCAATTAAACGCACGGAAATGTGTTCGTACGCGACGATCGTTCGCCGTGATATCAAAATCGCGTTGTTCTAACGTTCGACGGTACCGCCGTTTTTCAAATTTTCACCGGGCCGACTAACCGTCCCGGACACGCGCCGTCCACTACAATATCGGTCGAACCCGTTAAATTTTCGGGGGTTTTTTTTTTTTGGGGGGGGAGGGGGCCCTCGTCAAACGCCTCGCGCCGGAGAGAGTTGTACGGAAACGTCCGTTGAAAACGAACGAAAAAAAAAAAGTCAAAAGTCACGGTGTTAAATAGGTTTGGGCCCGGCCTTTTTTTTGCCCTCCCCCTCACAACACCCGAGACACGACGTTAAAGGGTTGCGGAAATTTCGCGTGGGGCGGCCGACACACACCCCGTACGCGGGACGACGACGATCACCTAACCCGATCGCGATTTAGTTCGGCCGGACCTGGTCTTGCGCAGCGCATAATAATGAACTCACGCTGACCGGAACAAATCGAATCATGCCGAATCGCTGCCCGCCGCGGGCACCACCGTATTGTTTTTTACCCCCGAGGTTTTCCGTCTTCCCCGTCCGCCGGCCATTGTCCGCCCGTTCGCGCCCACACCGGCAGCTGCGCGCGCGTGTTGACTTTCGACCGTGGCAGGCGTCGCGGCGATTTCCTGCACGGGCGTCGACTCCCGTAACCGTCGGCCGGCCTTAACGCGTGACCCGAGTACAACGCGCGTCCAACAAAATATGTCGATATATATACGGGGTCGGACCCCTCTCCCAACGCCCTGACGAGTATCGCTCGCGTGGAAGGCGATTCGGACTTCCGACCGCCAAACGGTTTCGAGCGCGTCTCGCGAAGCTGATGAACGTCGGTCGTTCGACACGAAACCCTACGACCGGATCGTCGGCTCTGGACATGCGCTCCGGCCACTTCGAAGCGTCGTTTGTGATTTTTTTAATCGCACAATAAAACATAAATTTATCAGTCGCGTGATTAAACAACGCGTACGCGTCCCGTAACACACGAAACGAAAGCTCTCGTCCGACTTCCCCGAGGATTTTTTTTCTAAATTTTTTTTATGCCCGTGTTTTCGAACGCTCGTCACCTAACGAGTACCGACCGTAACAGAACATAAAACAACAAACGAGCAAACGAGAGTCGGATTCGTTTTTCCTCGTCGTCCGGCGACATTTCACGATGTGCACCGGGGGAACCGTCGTCAACAACGATTTCCACAAAACGAGAATCGAATACGCTCGCTCGTCATACGTACAAAAGCGCGCGCGAGACGTTCACCCCGACATAACCCCCCCCACCACCACCCCATGGGATCCTGTCACGGTTGACAAAAAAATCAACAGGTTTCATTATATCGTTATGTCGTTTTGGGGTGACCGTTTTATAGTTGCTTTTTTTTTTCTCTAACCGACAATATTACACGTAATATATTTTCGTTTTGGTTTCGGTTTTGTCGCCACAACGCCGCCGTCGATACGAAAAATGGCGCGAACGGTTTTTTAAACCGAAATTCGAAACGCATTCGCCGTAAACGCGGCAAACTCGTGAATCCGAGAGACTCCGGCAATAAAAAACTAAAAATAATCGCACCCCTCCGTTTCGTCATAGAACGGACGCAAATTCTTGTTTGTTTTTTTTATTTCAAATTTATTTCTTCGTTTTCTCGTCTTGTTGTTAATACGGTCTTGCGTTCGCGTCCGGTCATTTTTTACGGCATACATGACCGGGTTCGGTAGAATCGGCCAACGAAATAACGGCGAAATCTTTGTGGAACGACAGTAATTTTTCGTCGGGCGCATCCGCGTTCAATCAATAATAAATAACGACAACAGAACTCGCTTGACTAAAATCGAAACCCAAGAAACAACCGATCCGTTCTGTCCACGAGTATGGCGAGTTCATGAATTATTATCAACGTAGTACTTATAGCGACGGACAACCAACAAACGTGTTCAGTACTAGCCCATGCTTTTGACGTAATCATAGTACGTCGACGTATTTAGCCGGACGGAAAATAAAATGAGTCGCGCTGCCCCAGTCACCACACACACACTTCGTACAATATTGATATATGAATAATTTGATTTCTTACTACACGATTTCGTGTGACAATCAATAATATTTTTATTTCATGAGATCGGACCACTTGGCGTCGGTAGGCGCGCGGGAGTTTGAAAATAATGATAATACATTTTTTCTTTTTTTTATTATTCGTAAATACTTTATAAAAAAAAAAAAAACGTTGATTTTTATACTGCAGTAAAATAGTGTTAAACTTGTTTTAGGGTTACTAAAATAATCGATGTTTTATAGAGGCGTTTAACGGCAAAACGAGCTGCGTATCCAATATTTCAGATCGCCTTTCGTAAAAAATAAAAAAATTAAACGTTCGTATTAAAAACAGTTACGAATACTAAAATGTACAACGAGGAAAAAACTCACGCGGTTTGGCCTCTTAAACGTCGTCGCGCGTCGACGTATGCAGTTCGCGAATCCAGCACGCGGTCGAGATTTCCATTCGAACGCCGAAGTCCGCAAACGTCCGTTAGGTTAGGTTAAAGATAAACGTGAAAATACCACTGCTGTCATTAACCCTCGGTCTCCACCCCCACCCCCCTTCTCCCGCGAGGGAGCCGGATCTGTCGGAAAACGACTAGCGTTGTAAATATTAGAAAATCGGTATTCGAAAACACGCGTGTTGAATTCCCATTTGGCAAAATAATAATAATAATAATAATAATAGACCGCACGGGGGCGCCGCGGTATGTTATAATGTCGCGTTAACAAAACGACCGCGCGTTCCGGTCACCCTTTTGGTGAGAAATCATTTCCGACCGCCGTGCCGTACTATTGTGTCATACACCGATTATGACAATGGACGTTATCGTCAACGCGACACGTCGTGCACGGGGGCGGACTGAGACCCTGAAGGCCCACGTGACTAAGTTTTTTGGAGGCCTCAAACTAACGCAATCAACACGAACGAGTGACTTGACGTTACGATTCTAAATAAAACGAATAACATAAAAAAAAAAATGTTTGAAAATAAATTAAAACCTACTTTTAAGAGTGCGACATAGTTCACGAATACGGTGTCGAGGTCGGCGCCGGATTCCAAATCGACACACAGATATCAAAGATACTGTAGATTTAATTTTCAATTACGCATTTACCGAACAAGTCCAAACAAAACGCACGTTAAAAATAAATAAATTGTAGTATTCAAATGTATACTTTTGCGCGGGTATTGAATCGTCTAAAAACGCACGAGCGCAGCAACGTCTCCATCGGAGTAACAAATAAAAGAGATAATAATAATGAGATGTATCTGTGCCATGACGCGTATCGCATAGTTTCAAAAATGGATCTAATAATGATTTTCATAGCCTCGGTTGTTGTATCCTTCGATTTCGGCTATCGACATTCGGCGACGATTGCGGTGCGTTAACGTGCGGACATGACAAATATTAACAGTCTTTTAGAACGTCGTGATGATGTTTCGATATTGCTTTGTGCAGACCATAATAGAAAAAAAATATAGCCCGAGTACAAAATTCGACTTTTCGAGGTTGGAGTGTTGAATACGCGCGGGGTCGCGTCCGACGGACTTCCCGACCGACCGCGGCATTCATCACTGCTATAGTGCAGTGGCGGGCAAACTTTTTTAATGGGCGGGGGGCCACAGAGTTCGAGAAATTTAAGAATTATAGTATACTTCTCGACCGTCAAAACGTAATTATGACGGGCCATATACTATCCCGCGGGCCGTACTTTGCCCATCACTAGCGCGTAATATTGTGTTTCGGAGCCTATCAAGGACGGATGTCTGAGGTGTACGAAAAAATAAAAATAAAAATAAATAAATAAAAAATTAGGGTTTACGAAACGTTTTCGCGTGTACCCGGACGGACGCCGTCGTGTACGACGGCTAATTACCGGTCGAGTGGTCGGCGCGACCGTTTTCTGTACGAGTCATAATAGAACATCAGACGCGATCGGACTCTCAGACGTCCTCCGTACAGACAAAAATAAACATGAACACGAATAAAAAACGTTTACACGTTCGCGTCCCTCCAAACACGGTCTCGGGGAAAGTGCGTGTGCGTGTTTTTCAATTTGAAACGTCAATGCCCTTTCGACGACACGACCAGAACGAAATGGTTTAAATTATTATAATTAATTCCGCGTACCGTATTTCGTCAGAGCGCCTAACCTATGTTTCTTCTAAGATGTACAGTTTAAATCGTTTAATGTTTTTGTTATTTTACATGAATAGAAAAAAAAAATGGTTGAGAACCGCCGACGTTGACGAACGTTTTCTAACGAAATTTCATCGTTCATATTAATACGATGAAATGAAAAAACAAAAACAAAAAACGACCATGGTAATATTATTATATCGACCACCAGTGGCGCAACCAAGGGCGTGGACCTCGGATCCAGACCCTTTTGAGTATTTATAAAGCAGAAAATTGTGTAAGATAATTTTAATCATTGGCAACAGATAATCGTCGATTAGATTTTTCATAATCAATTTTGTGGTTTCTCTTGTTTTATGGTTATATCGAAAAAGTATATATTTTTTTAACTACATTTTTAATTTTGATAACAAAAAATAAAAATTATCATTATTGTATGAATCGGGTTTTCATATTATTACACCCCCCCCTTTGAAAAAATCCTGGGTGTGTTGCTGATATCGACCGTCGGACGGTGTGAACGGTACTAATGATTTCCGAAAAAGGGGGGAATTTTCTAGAACTCCGTGCAGTAGTAATATGGTAAAAAGTTCAATAGTACCTAACAATTTATGAGGTCGACGAGCGTTAAACAACAGTCAACGTATTGTTTGACGAACGCGATCGCAATCGTTCGTTCGAAGTTTTTCCCGGTCCCGTCGATAATTTCATCCGGAGTTGTCGTCACGTCCACGTGGACGTCCAACGCCGACGGGCCGTTAAGTCCGATTCGTCCGGCAGCGTTTCGCAAACAAGCTTCGGTGCCCACCCGTGGCTCGGATAACTTGTCGGCAGGCTGTCCCCACACAAATCGTTCAACTGCGCGGTACTGTACGTAAATCCGGGCCCTCGTTATATATTAGTGTTCATAATGATTTCAATAGAAATTCTGACGTTCGATTTTTTTATTTTTACAAAACGTACCTAAAATGTCGTTTCAGTCGCCTTAAAACAAGTCTTAAAGTCACGAGTACAATTGATTTACTGCAGTTTAGTATAAAGTATTTAATATTATTATTATTATTGTTTTTAAACTTCCACACGTCCCTAAGTGGCCCGCCGATCTCATGGAACAAAAATATTATACACTGTTACACCGATATTGTGTAAAGATGTATTAAATAATACGTTTAAAGCGGGACCATAGTACTCACTGGTCCCCTCCCCGTCCCATTTGTGGGGGCGCTGCTCGTATCGTTTATATCATGAACCACAACTCGTATCACGTACCACGACGACCGTGCCGACCGTAAAACGGATGAAGAAATTTCCGGAGGGGAATTAAACCCCTTAACCCCTAACCTCCCCCCGTGCGCGCCACCGGACTCGATGACAATGCCGATGTTCTCGAAGCCGTTCGCTCCGCGCGACGCCGGGACCGCGCTGGTCCCGCAAACCCAGCACGGTGTCCGCCGATCGCGCGGCCGCCCGCTGCGAAGCCGTGCCCCCGGGCCGACCGCAGTCGAATTATTTTCGCGACGGACGACCGTAATCGAATTATTTCCGCGCGTACGATCGCCCGCCGATTGCGTAACCGACGGTCGGTAATAATAATCATAATAAGCAGGTACACGATTATTATTTCATACAACAAAACAACGGTCGATCACGACGTACGCACACGGACAAAAGATCTGTTCCGACGGCGGTAATCCGATCGCGAGCGTTTCCCGCGCCTCGGCCGACGACGTTAAATACCCGCCGGTCCGTCCCGTCCCGTCGTCGTCGTCCTCGTCGTTGTTTTATTATTTGCGTCGCGTATTTACGTTATTACGCGCGACGGGACGTGCACCGAAAACGCACGGCCGGTAGATTTCAACGGCGTGACGATCCCGGTCTCTGACGTAGTTCTATCGTCATTTCAATCAACGTTGAACGCTTTCGACCGATTTTCTGAACTCTCAATACGCCATTCAAGCACTTAAAAACCTACGCCCTCGAAAGTCCTCGTCATTTCCAAACGTGATTCGGACGGAGTTCAGAAACACTCGCGAAACGCGCGAAATACGTGTTACAAGGCACTGCGGGTTTTGTCATTATTTCAGTCGATCGCGCTGATTCATAAACAACGACACCGCGAGTATAAGAACGTCGTTTCGGGAAAACTGTTTTAATATACAGACACATTAACAACAAACACACACATACAACACATACACATATATCCAAAGAAACACGCCCCGACGAGTTCCGTTTTGAAACAAGTGGGGCGACGGCGGCGAATATATCAAGGGAGCAACATGTTGGCCATCGCCATGGGAGTACGTCTCCAAAACGGCCTGCAGCAGCGGTCTCGCAAGAAACAGTACAATTCGAAAGCCACGAAGAACGACGCGACAAGAACCGTGGCCACCGACTGCAACGTGTACGTAAACACGAACCAGTCGACGAAACGGGTGTCGACGTCTTGCGAGACCGTCTCCGCCACGGTCCTCGGGACTTGCGTTGGCGTCGTAAGCGCGGTCGAGCACGCGTCCGTACCGCCGTCTTCGACTGTCACGGTTGTCTGTAACGAAACGGGTTTTACAGTCCAATTCGTAACGTCCGAACGTCTCCGGAGAGATCGAATCGCCATGACTGCGTTAAAACGTAAATATTTCGAAAAAGTACCCCTTTGAAAACGAATCCGTCTCGTTTAATGTACGAAATGACAGTAGATAATATCGGATAACGATTAAGAGACAACTAAAGCGAGACACACGTCTGTGTTTTAAATCGTTTAGAAATCGAATGGTATTAGACTCGTATAATAATAACGACACGCACCTCAGTTTTTGAGATAACCTCTCTGGTGGTTTTACGGTGGCGGTTCCGTCCGTGTTTCGGTCTCCTGCGATGGGTCCGTCGCCGTTTCGTCTCGGCCGGCCACGACGTCGTCGTCTGTGTCGGCGCTATCGTCGTCATCGTCGTCTGTGTCGGAGCCATCGTCGTCGTCGTCGTCGTCATCGCCTTTGTCGGCGCTATCTTCCGTACCCACCAGGTCCCAGTCGGTCGAGGCGGTTCCGTGACGGCCACTACCTGGGCGGGCCATTCGATCTCCGACCTCGGCTTGCGTTTCGGCGCGTAAGTCGACGCGTTCGCCGAAGACAGCATAGCCACGCAAAGTACGGCCGCCAGAAAGTCGCGACACCCGAAGGCGACGGTCAATCTCTTCGTTCTTCTCGTCATCATTTCGGAAATATGCGAGCGCGTGATACTCTACTACAGTCCGGATACGATTGACCAAAGCGCTTTGCGAAAAACGTGTAAACAACGAAATCGTCACGGCCGTTGCTACGCGCGCGGATCATTATTATTATTATTATTATTAAACAATCTGATTCATTGTTTGTAGTCGGGCTCCGGGTTGTCTCTTAGTGGCCACTTGTTCATTACGTAATTACAGCTCCCTTGGTCGGTTTCTATTCGCTTTAGTCTGGTCTATGGTTCTCGTCGGAGTTCTGACCCAGGTTTTTTTATGTATGAACATTGCTCACTGGATCCCCATTTATTGGGATTTCATTTTCCGATTCGTCTTTCTACACATTGTGCCGGTGAAGCCGTAATGAATTTATAAAATCCAGTCTTTTTATTAAAAGGTGTCTTGATTATTATTATTTAATATGTACAGTTCGGTATTCTTCCGCCGTGTCTATATTTCTCGATGCGAATGCGTGACATTTCAAGAAAATATCGATATGCCGTCAGTAGCGTATTTTCGAGAAGGAAAGCCAAGAGGGTAGTCGCTTTTTTTACGATTCATACGAGGCGCTGCGTCTTGTAATTGTTTCAATCACTCGTATTTATTTATGAAGAATGACACAGCGAGAATAAAATCGTTTAAAGAAACAAAAGAAAATCGATTAGGAAAAAATGTTTTAATATACATTAACAACACACACACACATATACAACACATACACATATATCCAAAGAAACAAACCCCGACGAGTTCCGTTTTGAAACAAGTGGGGCGACGGCGGCGATGAACTCAAGGGAGTAACATACCCGCGGGACCACGTCTCCACAACGGCCTCCGGCAGCGGTCACGCTCGTAGCAGTACATAACGACGGCCACGGAGATCAACGCGACAAGAACCGTGGACACCGACTTCTTGTAGACGTCTTGCGGGACCGTCTCCGTTACGGTCCTCGGGACTTGCGCGGGCGTCGAGCACGCGTCCATACCGCCGTCTTCGACTGTGACGATTGTCTGTAACGAAACGGTTTTTACAGTCCGATTTGTCCGGTCCGAACATCACCGTTTGAAAAACGAATCCGTCTCGATTAATTTGCGAAATGATAATTAATAGCGGAATGCACGTGGCGAATGTGTTAAAATTGTTAATGTGCAACTTGAAATAAAGAAAAATCTGAGACACTCATCTGTATTTTAAATCGTTTTGAAATCGAATGGTATTCTACCCGTATAATAATTTCGACACGCACCTCAGTTTTTGCGATAACTTTTCTGACGGTTTTACGGCCGCGGTTCCGTCCGTGTTTCTGGTTCCTGCGATGGGTCCGCCGCCGTTTCGTCTCGGTCGGCCACCACATCGTCGTCTGTGTCGGCGCTATCGTCTGTGTCGTGGCTATCGTCGTCGTCGTCTGCGCTATCTTCTGTACCCACCAGGTAACAATCTTTCGGGGCGGTTCCGTGGCGGCCACTACCTGTGCGGGCCATTTGTTGTCCGACCTAGGCTTGCGTTTCAGCGCGTAAGACGACGCGTTCGCCGAAGACAACACCGCCGTGCAAAGTATGGCTGCCAGAATTTCGCGACACCCGAAGGCGACGGTCGATCGCTTCGTTCTTGTGGTCGTCATTTCGGACATATGAGAGCGCGCGTTACTCTGTGAAATACACGAGCTCCGGAAACGATTGTCCAAAGCGCTTTGCGAAAAACGCGTAAACAACGAAATCGTTACGGCCGTTGCTACGCGCGCGGATCATTATTATTATTATTATTATTATGATTATTATTATGTTTTGATCAGTACGTTCGCAATTCTTCAACCGTGTCTATATTTGTCGACGCGACCGCGCGAATCACCCGAAATGAATCGATACGCCGGCCATAGCGCAGGGCCGCAACAATTGGTCGTGCAAGATGTGTGTTTCCCAGCACGGGCTCCCAACCGTTAAGACTCCCAAAAATGAGATTTATATTATGTAGATATCTCGTTTTTACACTAATAAAAAAATCCAGACATAAATATTTCAATTATTTCATCGTATCCAATGATCGGATATTTCTAATTGTTGTACTAAGAGAAAATGGTTTTTCTTATTAAATGACTAAAATTGATTTTGACAAAAAAATTGGAGATTATAAAATTATATGTTTCGAAAATTGGTTATTGCCCATTAGTCTTCGATTCAACTCTAATAAATAAATAAATTATACTATTTATATACCGATTTAATATTTACCCTCCACTGACCTGATTGAGAGTCAGATTGATAAAATAATTTATTACAAAATGTATTGTAAAATTGTATAAATACCATTGAATAGTAAATGTAAAAAAATATATACTATTAACAAACATATACGTAATACCTCACATGAAAAAAGTACATAAAAACTACTCGGGTAGGAAAAGTTATGGACCCCAAAATAACTTCTCGCAACATGAGCCTCAGAATTCACAGTTGCGGCACTACCAGTAGCGTTCTTTAGAGGGGGAGGCCAACAGGATAGTCGCTTTTATTACGATTCAGTCGACGAAACGGGTTCGACATCTTGCGGGACCGTCTCCGCTACGGTCCTCGGGACTTGTGCCGGCGTCGTAAGCGCGGTCGAGCACGCGTCCGTACCGCCCTCTTCGACTGTCACTGTTGTCTGTAACGAAACGGTTTTTACAGTCCTATTCATACCGCCCGAACGTCACCGGAGAAATCGAATCGCAAAGACTACGTGAAAACGTAAATATTTCGAAAAAGTACCACTTTGAAAACGAATCTGTCTCGTTTAATATACGAATTGACAGTAGATAACATCGGATAAACGATTAATTTACATTTAAAGCGAGACACACGTCTGTGTTTTAAATCGTTTTTAAATCGAATGGTATTCGACTCGTATAATAATAACTCGTAACGACACGCACCTCACTTTTTGAAATAACCTCTCTAGTGGTTTTACGGCCGTGGTTCCGCCTGTGTTTCGGTCTTTTGCGATGAGTCCTTCGCCGTTTCGTCTCGACTGGCCACGACGTCGTCGTCTGTGTCGGAGCCAACGTCGTCGTTGTCGTCGTCATCATCGCCTTTGTCGGCGCTATCTTCCTTACCCACCAGGTACCAGTCGGTCGGGGCGGTTCCGTAAAGGCCACTACCTGGGCGGGCCATTCGATCTCCGACCTCAGCTTGCGTTTCGGCGCGTAAGTCGACGTAAGTCGACAGCATTGCCATGCACAGTATGGTCGCCAGAAGTTCGCTGTGCCCGAAGGCAGCGGTCCATCTCTTCGTTCCTCTCGTCATCATTTTAGAAAAATGCGAGCGCGTGCTACCCTACTACTGTCCGGAAACGATTGTCCAAAGCGCTTTGCGAAAACGCGTAAATAACGTAATCGTTGCAATGAGGTGTGCCAATAAAGCGCAGAAGATGATTCGTTTATAATTTGTTATTCATTCAAAACGATTATTTCATATTATATCTTTCGAAGATCTATTTTTTTTTTTTGAGAATCATCACGTAAATGTAAAATATATTCATTCGGTCGTAGCCTGCAGCGAAGCGTATACCAGACCCCGAAATGCGTTTGTTGTTCCGTAGACGGTCGTCGATATAATTATACGGTGGCGATTACTTGTGGGCGCCTCAAAATTGACAAACGACACCGTGAGAAGAACATCGTTAAAAGAACGAAAAAAATCGTTTCGGAAAGCAGTTTATATACAAACACAAACAACACTTTTACAACACGCACACACACACATATATACAAAACATACACATATATCCAATAAAACACGCCCCGACGTGTTCCGTTTTGAAACACGTGGGGCGACGGCGGCGACGAACTCAAGGGAGTAACATACCCGCGGGATCACGTCTCCACAACGGCCTCCGGCAGCGGTCACGCTCGTAGTAGTACATGGCGACGGCCACGGAGATCAACGCGACAAGAACCGTGGACACCGACTGCAACGTGTACGTGAACACGAACCAGTCGACGAAAAGGGTGTCGACGTCTTGCGGGACCGTCTCCGCTACGGTCCTCGGGACTTGCGCGGGCGTCATAAACGCGGTCGAGCACGCGTCAGTACCGTTATCTTCGACTGTGACGATTGTCTGTAAAGAAACGGTTTTTACAGTCCGATTCGTCCGGTCCAAACATTTCCGTTTGAAAAAGGAATCCGTCTCGATTAATTTGCGAAATGATAATTAATAGCGGAATGCACGTGGCGAATGTGTTAAAATTGTTAATGTGCAACTTGAAATAAAGAAAAATCTGAGACACGCGTCTTTATTTTAAATCGTTTTGAAATCGAATGGTATTCTACCCGTATAATAATTTCGACACGCACCTCAGTTTTTGCGATAACTTTTCTGACGGTTTTACGGCCGCGGTTCCGTCCGTGTTTCTGGTTCCTGCGATGGGTCCACCGCCGTTTCGTCTCGGTCGCCCACCACGTTGTCGTCTGTGTCGGCGCTATCGTCTGTACCCACCAGGTAACAATCTTTCGGGGCGGTTCCGTGGCGGCCACTACCTGGGCGGGCCATTTGTTGTCCGACCTAGGCTTGCGTTTCAGGGCGTAAGACGATGCGTTCGCCGAAGACAACACCGCCGTGCAAAGTATGGCCGCCAGAAGTTCGCGACACCCGAAGGCGACGGTCGATCGCTTCGTTCTTGTGGTCGTCATTTCGAAAATATGCGTGCGCGCGTTAATCTGCGAAATACACGAGCTCCTAGAACGATTGACGTAAGCGCTTTGCGTAAAACGCGTAAACAACGAATTCGTTACGGCCGTTGCTAGGCGCGCGTATATTTATTATTATTATTATTATTAAACATTGTGATTCATTGTTTGTAGTTGGGCTCCGGGTTGTCTCTTAGTGGCCACTTGTTCATTACATGTCCCTTGGTCGGTTTCTATTCGCTTTAGTCTGGTCTATGGTTTTCTTGGAAGTTCTGGCCTAGGTTTGGCTGTATGTACATTCCTCACTGGATCCCCATTTATTGGGATTTCATTTTCCGATTCGTCTTTCTACACATTGCGCCGGTGAAGCCTTAATGAATTTATAAAATCCAGTCTTTTTAATAATAGGTGTCGTGATTATTATTATTTAATATGTACAGTTCAGTATTCTTCCCCCGTATCTATATTTCTCGATGCGAATGCGTGACATTTCGGGAAGATATCGATCCGCCATCAGTACCGTATTTTTTAGAAGGAAAGCCAAGAGGGTAGTCGCTTTTTTACGATTCATACGAGGCGCTGCGTCTTGTAATTGTTTCAATCACTCGTATTTATTTATGACGAATGACACCGCGAGAATAAAATCGTTTAAATAAATTTAGATTTAAATTTATTATTTAGATTTATTATTTAGATTTATTTATAATTTAGATTTAAATTTAAATTTATTTAGATAAATATTTTTTTTAATGTCTCTAATAAAAAAAAAAAAAAAAAAATCGTTTAAAGAAAAAAAAGAAAATCGTTTCGGAAAAAATGTTTTAATATACATTAACAACACACACACACATATACAACACATACACATATATCCAAAGAAACAAACCCCGACGAGTTCCGTTTTGAAACATGTGGGGTGACGGCGGCAACAATATCAAGGGAGTAACATATTGGCCATCGCCATGGGAGTACGTCTCCAAAATGGCCTGCAGCAACGGTCACGCAAGAAGCAGTACAATTCGAAGGCCACGAAGAACGACGCGACAACAACCGTGGCCACCGACTGCAACGTGTACGTGAACACGAACCAGTCGACGAAACGGGTGTCGACGTCTTGCGAGACCGTCTCCGCTACGGTCCTCGGGACTTGTGCCGGCGTCGTAAGCGCAGTCGAGCACGCGTCCGTACTGCCGTCTTCGACTGTCACGGTTGTCTGTAACGAAACGGTTTTTATAGTGCTATTCGTACCGCCCGAACGTCTCTTGAGAGATCGAATCGCAAAGACTGCGTGAAAACGTAAATATTTCGAAATAGTACCCCTTTTAAAACGAATCCGTCTCGTTTAATGTACCAAATGACAGTAGATAATATCGGATAACGATAAAGCGAGACACACGTCTTAAATCGTTTTGAAATCGAATGGTATTCGACTCGTATAATAATAACGACACGCACCTCAGTTTTTGAGATAAACTCTCTGGTGGTTTTACGGCGGCGGTTCCGTCCGTGTTTCGGTCTCCTGCGATGAGTCCGTCGTCGTTTCGTTTCGGCCGGCCACGACGTCGTCGTCTGTGTCGGCGCTATCGTCGTCATCGTCGTCTGTGTCGGAGCCATCGTCGTCGTTGTCGTCGTCATCATCGCCTTTGTCGGCGCTATCTTCCGTATCCACCAGGTCCCAGTCGGTCGGGGCGGTTCCGTGACTTCCACTACCTGGGCGGGCCATTCGATGTCCGACCTCGGCTTGCGTTTCGGCGCGTAAGTCGACGCGTTCGCCGAAGACAGCATTGCCATGCACAGTATGGCCGCCAGAAGTTCGCTGTGCCCGAAGGCGATGGTCGATCGTGACATTTTTCTCGTCGTCATTTCGTAAATATTTGAGCGCACGGAAACGATTGTGCCTATGCGTGTGCGCCTATTCGCTGTGCGAAAGACGCCGTAAACAACGAAATCGTTGCCATGCGCACGTGTGTCAATAAAGTGCTGATGCTGATTTGTTTATAGTTTATTATTGTTTATTATTAGCCGAGTGTACTCGTGCTCCGGCTTTCGAGCCTCGGCCGTGTGTCGGCGACCGTGCTCGTTCGATCGTCACGACGCAATCCACGTCACTCGTAGCCTCTGGCGTGACGATTGTTTCCGTTTTAATCAACAGGTCAAACGCTTTGACAATCAGGCGCGGATCCAGAACTTATTTACGGGCGTGGGGGGGGGGGTATCTTAATCAAAACAACTTCAATCCTCATTTTGTCGCATCGAGTAATGAATTATTTTCCAAAACGTTTTCTTGGTAATCGTTTGCTATACACCGAAATAAAACAATAAAGTCTGTCCTTATATCTTTATCAAATGTCGAATCGCGTGGCGGTTGCTGCTGCTATCGGAACAATTTATTGTCCTCTACGGAAATGTTCGAGATATTTAAGAGCCATACCGTAGGTATATTATATTATGTGTAACCCACCAATTTTTAAGGTTCACGTATCGTTCAATAATTAAACTGCATACATATATGAAAACAATTAAATGTACTTTGATAAAAAGAGGTATTTATCTTTATTGGTTATCGAAAACGTTAAAACCGAAAAATCTCATAGCTAAAAGTTCATTTTAAATTGTCTTTCTACAGTATCGTAGATAAGAGTTACAGTTATAAAACGATACTGATAAAAAAATTTAACAAGAGTCCTTGGAGGGGAGGGCGATCGCCCCTTTCCGCCCCCCCCCCCCCTCTTGGATCCGCGCCCGTTGACGATGGCCCGATATCAGATCTAGAATTTACGGTCAAGCGAGTGAAAACAATATACACTTTCAAACGGGTGCATGACCGCGACCGACCCCGCGCACACGCGCTATTGAAATCGTACGGTATCTTCAATCGGGTTCTCGTCTCCACTCCGACACACGGCGATAAACGCGAGACGATCGGTCCGGTGTCGGTTTCGACGCCGCCGCGTATGTCGTCGTTCCGGACGTCGTAATTTAAAACGATGGGTTACGGATGTTTCGCGACGTGTTACGCGCGGCGGCGTGCGTGACCGCCGACATGTGTTTCGCGCGTGAGGAGATCCTCGTCCACCTGGCCCGCCGCGGCCCGTGCTCCCCGGCCCGGAACGGTCTCCTCGGACGGACTCGCCGGTTTCACTCGGCGAGCCGGACACGATCGAAACCAATCGCGTGGTACGGGTTCGTGAGACGGATTCGGGGCACCGAGCACATCGGGGGTTGGGCGCGCGCCTCGTGGGACGGGGATGTATCGGACACGGCGGCGCGTCGCGCGAGACGAGGAATTCGGTCGCACGGAAAAAACCGAAACGGCGAAACGGACAACGAAAGGCCGGGCGCGGGAAATAAATCTCAAACCGAATAAACAACACCGGCGATAATATAACATTTCTCACGGTGTCCCCGTCTCGCCGTTGTTTTGTCTCGGAACCCTCGTGCCGCGATACCGTGGGTAGGTTTCGGCGTACCCGCGCGACTTAATCGATATCGCGCGCGACCTCTGGGTTGAGGTCCGCCTCCTGGGCGCGTCGATTGTTGTTTAACTTTCGTCAAAAGAGTTTTTCCGTCCGCATCGGACTCGGGCGGTCCGGTTCGATTGGTTCGGTCGTCATTACGTTCACACATCACGACGCGACGCGCCGTACGTGTACGTGTGTTTTTTCCGCCCTAACTATCCTAACCTTATCCGCACGCTGGACCGCGTCTCGACGTGCGCCCCCGGCCTAATCGATCACGTCACAATATACGGTTTTCCAGTCGCCAGTGAAGTATTTACGTGGGTGGGAGGGGGGGGGGGGTGCGGGACAGTAAAATTGTTAACGGTTTTGTTTCAACAATATTACTAATCGTTTTTTTTTAAATATTTTAATATTTTCAGCCGTTATTATCCTATAGTTATAAACACCGTCAACATTAACATAATATTGATTTGTGTGATCGATTTATTACTACTTTTACGTAAAATATTAAAATTTGTTTTAAAAGGGAAGGGTTGTGTCTCGGAAAATTGTTCGGGTTTTTTTTTTTGCTATCAATTATTTAATCAAGATTATTGTAAGACGCGCCAATGAACGCTGTCGTTGTCGTGGTCGTTATACCGCCATCGCGTATACATACGACGAAAACTGTGAGAGTTTATTTTTGTTATGTTAATTATTGGACCAACAGGGTCATTTCTTCTTTTACTTATTATATTTATTACGTGAAATTATAATCTTTTTTATACTTTTATACTATTATATTAAATTATATTTAATAAAGTAGAAAAAATAAAATAAAAAATAAATAAAGAGTAAAAAGGATATGAAAACCAAAAATTAAAAAATTAATATATTTAAATAAATATATATATATATATATATATATATATATATATATATATATATATATATATATATACATGTATACTTAAATATTCAAAAAAGCCAATGAGCATTATGTTGATTAAAGAAAAAAGAAAATATAAAAGTTGTATATGTGTGTTTATTACTACCGGTTACAATAAATAAAATATAACGACTGAGGAATAAAATAAATAAACTTAAAAAAAATTGTATAGAGAAATAAGATAGAAATTACCTAGAGAATATTATGAATATTACAATAAAACACTTTTATTTTTCAGTTGTTGAATTTTATTTGTATTAACCTCATTAAAATGTCATCTATCAAAACCGTATTAATAAACACACATATACAACAACTTTTATATTTTCTTCTGTCATTAATCCACGTAATCCCCATTGGATTTTTTGTATATTTAAATATACATATATATATATATATATATTTATTCATTTAAAAATATATATATTTTTATAATATTATACAGTTTATATTATATATATTTTTGACATTTTACTGTTGGTCCGCAGTAATTTCTAATTTTATTCAGTATAAATATTCAGCGAATAATACCAGCAACAGATTGAATTTACCGATTACCATTGTTCCTTTAATTACCCACGCACTTTTTAAGACACACGCCAGTCTTATTGCAAATCAAACATTACGTATGGTTTTGGTATCCGGGCGCGCGCGTAATATCACTTTATGCACCCGTACCGTACGATAACATTAATAAAGATCGGGGAGCATGGCAACGGCCGCGACGATTGCGTTGTTTATTCGCGAACCGCGTCGTGACACAATCGATTCCGTAACTAGTTTATTCCGCAGAGTAACGCGCGATCAAATATTTTCGAAATGACGACCACAAGAACGAAGCGATCGACCGTAGCCTTCGGGTGTCGCGAACATCTGGCGGCCATACTTTGCACGGCAATGTTGTCTTCGGCGAACGCGTCGTCTTACGCGCTGAAACGCAAGCCGAGGTCGGAAACCAAATGGCCCGCCCAGGTAGTGGCCGCCACGGAACCGCCCCGAAAGATTGTTACCTGGTGGGTACAGAAGATAGCGCAGACGACGACGACGATAGCCCCGACACAGACGATAGCGCCGACACAGACGACGACGTGGTGGCCGACCGAGACGAAACGGCGGCGGACCCATCGCAAGAGCCAGAAACACGGAAGGAACCGCGGCCGTAAAACCACCAGAAAGGTTATCGCAAAAACTGAGGTGCGTGTATTTACGAATTTATATTAAACGGGTCGAATACCATTCGATTTCAAAACGATTTAAAATACAGACGCGTGTCTTAGATTTTATTCTTTATTTCAAGTTGCACATTAAAAATTTTAACAAATTCGCCACGGGCGTTCCGCTATTACTTATCATTTCGCAAATTAATCGAGACGGATTCGTTTTTCAAACGGAGATGTTCGGACCGGACAAATCGGACTGTAAAAACCGTTTAGTTACAGACAATCGTGACAGTCGAAGATGGCGGTACGGACGCGGGCTCGACCGCGTTTACGATGCCCCCGCAAGTCCCGAGGACCGTAGCGGAGACGGTCCCGCAAGACGTCGACACCCGTTTCGTCGACTGGTTCGTGTTCACGTACACGTTGCAGTCGGTGTCCACGGTTCTTGTCGCGTTGATCTCCGTGGCCGTCGCCATGTACTGCTACGAGCGTGACCGCTGCCGGAGGCCGTTGTGGAGACGTGGTCCCGCGGGTATGTTACTCCCTTGAGTTCGTCGCCGCCGTCGCCCCACGTGTTTCAAAACGGAACTCGTCGGGGCGTCTTTCATTGGATATATGTGTATGTTTTGTGTATATATGTGTATGTGTGTTGTAAATGTGTTGTTTGTCTGTATATTAACTGTTTTTCCGAAACGATTTTTTTCGTTCTTTTAACGATGTTCTTCTCGCGGTGTCATTTGTCAATTTCGAGGCGCCCCCAAGTAATCGCCACCGTATAATTATATCGACGACCGTCTACGGAGCAACGAACGCATTTCTAAGTCTGGTACAGGCTTCGATGCGGGCCACGACCAAATGAATATATTTCACATTTAAGTGATGATTCTCATCGACACGTCGCTAGACGATGCCAGCATAGATTATTTTTTGGTCTGTATTGTTTTATTGTTTTATTGTTCGACGACTAAAAATAGGTCTTCGAAGGATATAATATGAAATAATCGTTTTGAATCAATAACAAATTATAAACGAATCATAGTCGGCATTTTATTGGCACACCTCATAGCAACGATTACGTTATTTTTGTGTTTTTCGCCAAGCGCTTTAGTCAACCGTTTCCGGGACTCGGGTAGAGTAACGCGCGCTCGCATATTTCCGAAATGATGACGAGAAGAACGAAGAGATTGACCGCCGCCTTCGGGCCCAGCGAACATCTGGCGACCATACTTTGCATGGCAATGCTGTCTTCGGCGAACGCATCGACTTATGCGCCGAAACGCAAGCCAAGGTCGGACATCAAATGGCCCGTCTAAGTAGTGGCCGTCACAGAACCGCCCCGACCGACTGGGACCTGGTGGATACGGAAGATAGCGCCGACACAGACGACGACGTCGTGGCCAGTCGAGACGAAACGGCGAAGGACTCATCGCAAAAGACCGAAACACAGGCGGAACCGCGGCCGTAAAACCACTAGAGAGGTTATTTCAAAAACTGAGGTGCGTGTCGTTACGAGTTATTATTATACGAGTCGAATACCATTCGATTTCAAAACGATTTAAAACACAGACTTGTGTCTCGCTATAATGTCGCTTTTTTCAAGTTGTTAATTAACCATTTCAACCAATTTGCCACGCGTTCCCCGATGTTATCTATTGTCAATTCGTACATTAAACAAAAGTATTCGTTTTCAAAGTGGTACTTATTCGAAATATTTACGTTTTCACGCAGTCATTGCGATTCGATTTCTCCGGAGATGTTCAGACGTTAAGAATTGGACTGTAAAAAACGTTTCGTTACAGATAACCGTCACAGTCGAAGGCGGCGGTACGGACGCGTGCTCGACCGCGTTTACGACGCCGACGCAAGTCCCGAGGACCGTAGCGGAGGCGGTCCCGCAAGATGTCGACACCCGTTTCGTCGACTGGTTCGTGTTCACGTACACGTTGCAGTCGGTGGTTACGGTTCTTGTCGCGTCGTTCTTCGTGCCCTTCGAATTGTACTGTTTCTTGCGTGACCGTTGCTACAGGCCATTTTGGAGACGTACTCCCATGGCGATGGCCAATATGTTGCTCCCTTGATATTGTTGCCGCCGTCACCCCACGTGTTTCAAAACGGAACTCGTCTTGGCGTGTTTTATTGGATATATGTGTATGTTTTGTATTTGTGTGTTTGTGTTAGATGTATTAAAACATTTTTTCCGAAAAGATTTTCATTTTTTTTCTTTAAACAATTTTATTCTCGCGGTGTCATTCGTCGTAAATAAATACGAGTGATTGAAACAATAACAAGACGCAGCGCCTCATATGAATCGTAATAATGTCGACTACCTTCTTGGCTTTCCTCCTCACAAATACGCTACTGACGGCGTATCGATTTTTTCCCGAAATGTCACGCGTTTGCATCGAGAAATATAGACACGGCGGAAGAATACCGAACTGTACATATTAAATAATAATATTCACGACACCTATTATTAAAAAGACTGGATTTTAAAAATTCATTAAGCCTTCACCTGCACAATGTGTAGAAATACGAATCGGAAAATGAAATCCCAATAAATGGGGATCCAGTGAGCAATGTACATACATAAAAAAACCTGGGTCAGAACTTCGACGAAAACCATAGACCAGACTAAAGCGAATAGAAACCGACCAAGGGAGCTGTAATTACGTAATGAACAAGTGTACATTAAGAGACAACCCGGAGCCAAACTACAAACAATGAATCAGATTGTTTAATAATAATAATAATAATAAATATACGCGCGCATAGCAACGGCCGTAACGATTTCGTTGTTTACGCGTTTTTCGCATAGTGCTTTGGACAATCGTTTCCGGAGCTCGTGTATTTCACAGAGTAACGCGCGCTCTCATATTTTCGAAATGACGACCACAAGAACGGAGAGATCGACAGTCGCCTTCGGGTGTAGCGAACTTCTGGCGGCCATACTTTGCACGGCGGTGTTGTCTTCGGCGAACGCATCGTCTTACGCCCTGAAACGCAAGCCTAGGTCGGACATAAAATGGCCCGCCCAGGTAGTGGCCGCCACGGAATCGCCCCGATCGAATGTTACCTGGTGGGTACGGAAGATAGCGCTGACACAGACGATAGCACCGACGATAGCGCCGACACAGACGACGATATGGTGGCCGACCGAGACGAAACGTCGGCGGACCCATCGCAGGAACCAGAAACACGGACGGAACCGCAGCCGTAAAACAGCCAGAAAGGTTATGTCAAAAACTGAGGTGCGTGTCGTTATTATTATACGAGTCGAATGCCATTCGATTTCAAAACGATTTAAAATACAGACGTGTGTCTTAGATTTTCCTTTATTTCAAGTTGCACATTAACCATTTCAACCAATTCGCCACGCGCGTTCCGCTATTAATTATCATTTCGCATATGAATCGAGACGGATTCGTTTTTCAAACGGAGACGTTCGGAGCGGACGAATCGGACTGTAAAAACCGTTTCGTTACAGACAATCGTGACAGTCGAAGATGGCGGTACGGACGCGGGCTCGACGGCGTTTACGACGCCGGCACAAGTCCCGAGGACCGTAGCGGAGACAGTCTTGCAAGACGTCGACACCCGTTTCGTCGACTGGTTCGTGTTCACGTACACGTTGCAGTCGGTGTCCACGGTTCTTGTCGCGTTGATCTCCGTGGCCGTCGCCATGTACTGCTACGAGCGTGATCGCTGCCGGAGGCCATTGTGGAGACGTGATCCCGCGGGTATGTTACTCCCTTGAGTCCGTCGCCGCCGTCGCCCCACGTGTTTCAAAACGGAACACGTCGGGGCGTGTTTTATTGGATATATGTGTATGTGTTGTATATATGTGTATGTGTTGTATATATGTGTATGTGTTGTATATATATGTGCGTGTGCGTGTTGTAAATGTGTTGTATTTTTGTCTGTATATTAACTGGTTTTCCGAAACGATTTTTTTCGTTCATTTAACGACGTTCTTCTCGCGGTTTCGTTTGTCAATTTCGAGGCGCCCACAAGTAATCGCCACCGTATACTTATATCGACGACCGTCTCTTGAACAACAAACGCATTTCTGAGTCTGGTACTGTAACGATGAGTCACAAGACATCATGTACTACTACTTTGGTGGTGCGAGAGAAGTGCTGATTAAGGGTTTTTGGGACGTGACCTACATAACCAGACGGTACGAAGGTGTGTGAATGGAACGACGAGTAAGTTGTCGAACACCAGACATCATCGAGTAAGAGTCGAACACCAGACAACATCGAGTAAAGAGTTGAAAAGACGTTATACGACGTCCAGTAAAGAGTCCTCGAGTCGGATCGAACATCAGACACCGTCCAGTGGAGAGATCACCAGAGGACCTCAACAATCATCTCGATTAAACACCCTCAGTGTTTGGAAGAATTTAAAAGAAAAATTATTTTAATTTATTTGTTTCATGATTTATTTACATATGGTAACCCTAGTCTATAATAATAATTATCACACACCGAAGTCGAGTTCTCGAGACCTCGAAAAAATAAACAAAACTCCCAGTATGGAAGAAAAGGGAGAGAGGGCGTTAAAGTACACGCTTCGCTGCAGGCCACAACCGAATAAATATATTTCACTTTTACGTGATGATTCTCTTCGACACGTCGCTTGGCGATGCCGGCATTGATGGTTTTTTGGATTGAATATTGTTCGACGACTAAAAATAGATCTTCGATGGATAGAATATGTAACAATCGTTTTGAATCAATAACAAATTATAAACGAATCATAGTCGGCAGTTTATTGGCACACCTCATAGCAACGATTACGTTATTTACGCGTTTTTCGCAAAGCGCTTTGGACAATCGTTTCCGGACTGTAGTAGAGTAGCTCGCGCTCGGATATTTCTAAAATGATGACGAAAAGAACGAAGAGATTGACCGCTGCCTTCGGGCACAGCGAACTTCTGGCGACCGTACTTTGCATGGCAATGTTGTCTTCGGCGAACGCGTCAACGTACGCGCCGAAACGCAAGCCGAGGTCGGAGATCGAATGGCCCGCTCTGGTAGTGGCCATCACGGAACCGCCTCGACCGACTGGGACCTGGTGGGTTCGGAAGATAGCGCCGACAAAGACGATGACGATGATGACGACAGTAACGACGACGATGGCTCCGACACAGACGCCGATGACTACGATAGCGCCGACACAGACGACGACGTCGTGGCCGGCCGAAACGAAACGACGACGGACTCATCGCAGGAGACCGAAACACGGACGGAACCGCCTCCGTAAAACCACCAGAGAGGTTATCTCAAAAACTGAGGTGCGTGTCGTTATTATTATACGAGTCGAATACCATTCGATTTCAAAACGATTTAAAATACAGACGTGTGTGTCTTGCTTTAGTTGTTTCTTAATCGTTATCCGATATTATCTATTGTCATTTCGTACATTAAACGAGACGGATTCGTTTTCAAAGGGGTACTTTTTCGAAATATTTACGTTTTCACGCAGTCATTGCCATTCGATCTCTCCGGAGACGTTCGGACGTTAGGAATTGGACTGTAAAAACCGTTTCGTTACAGACAATCGTCACAGTCGAAGACGGCGGTACGGACGCGTGCTCGACCGCGCTTACGACGCCGGCACAAGTCCCGAGGACCGTAGCGGAGACAGTCTTGCAAGACGTCGACACCCGTTTCGTCGACTGGTTCGTGTTCACGTACACGTTGCAGTCGGTGGCCACGGTTCTTGTCGCGTCGTTCTTCGTGGCCTTCGTCTTATACTGTTTCTTGCGAGACCGCTGCTGGATGCCGTTTTGGAGACGTACTCCCATGGCGATGGCCAACATGTTGCTCCCTTGATTTTGTTGCCGCCGTCACCCCACGTGTTTCAAAACGGAACTCGTCGTGGCGTGTTTTATTGGATATATGTGTATGTTTTGTATTTGTGTGTTTGTGTTAGATGTATTAAAAATATTTTTTCCGAAACGATTTTCCTTTTTTTTCTTTAAACTATTTTATTCTCGCGGTGTCATTCGTCGTAAATAAATTCTAGTGATTGAAACAATAACAAGACGCAGCGCCTCGTATAAATCGTAATAATGGCGACTATCCTGTTGGCCTCCCCCTCTAAAGAACACTAATGGCAGTACCGCAACTATGAATTCTGAGGCTCGTGTGCGAGGAGTTATTTTGGGGTCCCATAACTTTTCCTACCCGAGTAGTTATTATGTACATCATTCATGTAAGAATTGATTCTACGTATATGTTTGTTAATATTATATATTTTTTTTACTATTACTATTCAAAGATATTTATACAATTTTACAATACATTTTGTAATAATTTATTTAATCAATGTAACTCGCAATCAGGTCAGTGAAAGTAAATATTAAATCAGTAAATCAGTAAATATTAAATCGTTATATAAATAGTATAATTTATTTATTAATTGAGTTGGATCGAAGACTAATGGGCATTAACCAATTTTCGAAACATATAACTATATAATCTCCGATTTTTTAGTCAAAATCAATAATAGTCATTTAATAAGAAAAACAACTTTCTGATAGTACAACAATCAGAAATATCCGATCATTGGATACGATGAAATAATTGAAATACTTGTCTGGATTTTTTTATTAGTGTAAAAACGAGATATCTACATAATATAAATCTCATTTATGGGGGTCTTAACGGTGGGAGCCCGTGCAGGGAAACACACATCTTGCACGACCAATTGTTGCGGCCCTGCGCAATGGCCGGCGTATCGATTCATTTCGGGTGATTCGCGAGGTCGCGTCGACAAATATAGACACGGTTGAAGAATTGCGAACGTACTGATCAAAACAAAATAATAATAATAATCATAATAATAATAATAATGATCGGCGCGCGTAGCAACGGCCGTAACGATTTCGTTGTTTACGCGTTTTTCGCAAAGTGCTTTGGACAATCGTTTCCGGAGCTCGTGTATTTCACAGAGTAACGCGCGCTCTCATATTTCCGAAATGACGACCACAAGAACTGAGCGATCGACCGTCGCCTTCGGGTGTCGCGAACTTCTGGCGGCCATACTTTGCACGGCGGTGTTGTCTTCGGCGGACGCGTCGTCTTACGCGCTGAAACGCAAGTTGAGGTCGGACATCAAATGGCCCGCCCAGGTAGTGGCCCCCACGGAACCTCCCCGACCGAATGGGACCTGGTGGGTAAGGAAGATAGCGCCGACGACGACGACGATAGCTCCGACACAGACGATAGCGCCGACACAGACGACGACGTGGTGGCCGACCGAGACGAAACGGCGGCGGACCCATCACAGGAACCAGAAACACGGACGGAACCGCGGCCGTAAAACCGTCAGAAAAGTTATCGCAAAAACTGAGGTGCGTATCGAAATTATTATACGGGTAAAATACCATTCGATTTCAAAACGATTTAAAATACAGATGAGTGTCTCAGATTTTTCTTTATTTCAAGTTGCACATTAAAAATTTTAACAAATTCGCCACGGGCGTTCCGCTATTACTTATCATTTCGCAAATTAATCGAGACGGATTCGTTTTTCAAACGGAGATGTTCGGACCGGACAAATCGGACTGTAAAAACCGTTTAGTTACAGACAATCGTCACAGTCAAAGACAGCAATACGGACGCGTGCTCGACCGCGCTTACGACGCCGGCACAAGTCCCGAGGACCGTAGCGGAGACAGTCTTGCAAGACGTCGACACCCGTTTCGTCGACTGGTTCGTGTTCACGTACACGTTGCAGTCGGTGTCCACGGTTCTTGTCGCGTTGATCTCCGTGGCCGTCGCCATGTACTGCTACGAGCGTGATCGCTGCTGGAGGCCGTTGTGGAGACGTGATCCCGCGGGTATGTTACTCCCTTGAGTCCGTCGCCGCCGTCGCCCCACGTGTTTCAAAACGGAACACGTCGGGGCGTGTTTTATTGGATATATGTGTATGTGTTGGATATATGTGTATGTGTTGTATATATGTGTATGTGTTGTAAATGTGTTGTTTGTGTCTGTATATAAACTGTTTTTCCGAAACGATTTTTTTCGTTCTTTTAACGATGTTCTTCTCGCTGTGTCGTTTGTCAATTTTGAGGCGCCCACAAGTAATCGCCACCGTATACTTATATCGACGACCGTCTCCTGAACAACAAACGCATTTCTGAGTCTGGTACACGCTTCGCTGCGGGCCACGACCGAATGAATAAATTTCACATTTACTCGATGATTCTCATCGACACGTCGCTAGGCGATGTTGGCATAGATTATTTTTTTGTTTGAATATTGTTCGACGACTAAAAACATGTCTTCGATTGATATAATATGAAACAATCGTTTTGAAACAATAACAAATTATATACGAACCAGCATCGGAACTTTATTAACATATCTCGTGTTCGTGCGCATGACAACGATTACGTTATTTACGCGTTTTTCGCAAAGCGCTTTGGACAATCGTTTCCGGACTGTAGTAGAGTAGCAACCGCTCGCATATTTCCGAAATGATGACGAGAAGAACGAAGAGATTGACCGTCGCCATCGGGTGTCACGAACTTCTGGCGGCTATACTTTGCATAACAATGCTGTCTTCGGCGAACGCGTCGACTTACGCGCCGAAACGCAAGCCGAGGTCGGAGATCGAATGGCCCGCCCAGGTAGTGACCGTTACGGAACCGCCTCGACCGACTGGGACCTGGTGGGTTCGGAAGATAGCGCCGACAAAGGCGATGACGACGACAACGACGACGATGGCTCCGACACAGACGACGATGACGACGATAGCGCCGACTCTGTGTCGCGCTTACGACGCCAGCACAAGTCCCGAGGACCGTAGCGGAGACAGTCTCGCAAGACGTCGACACCTGTTTCGTCGACTGGTTCGTGTTCACGTACACGTTGCAGTCGGTTGTAACGGTTCTTGTCGCGTCGTTCTTCGTGACCTTCGTCTTGTACTGTTTCTTGCGAGACCGTTGCTGGAGGCCGTTTTGGAGACGTACTCCCATGGCGATGGCCAATATGTTGCTCCCTTGATATTGTTGCCGCCGTCACCCCACGTGTTTCAAAACGGAACTCGTCGGGGCGTGTTTTATTGGATATATGTGTATGTTTTGTATATGTGTGTTTGTGTTAGATGTATTAAAACATTTTTTCCGAAAAGATTTTCTTTTTTTTCTTTAAACGATTTTATTTTCGCGGTGTCATTCGTCGTAAATAAATACGAGTGATTGAAACAATAACAAGACGCAGCGCCTCGTATGAATCGTAATTAAAGCGACTAGCCTCTTGGCTTTCCTCCTCAAAAATACGCTACTGACGGCGTATCGATTTTTGCCGAAATGACGCGTTTGCATCGAGAAATATAGACACGGCGGAAGAATACCGAACTGTACAAATTAAATAATAATAATCAAGACACCTTTTAATAAAGAGACTGGATTTTATAAATTCATTAAGGCTTCACCGGCACACTGTGTAGAAAGACGAATCGGAAAATGAAATCCCAATAAATGGGGATCCAGTGAGCAATGTACATACATAAAAAAACCTGGGTCAGAACTTCGACGAAAACCATAGACCAGACTAAAGCGAATAGAAACCGACCAAGATAGCTGTAATTACGTAATGAACAAGTGGCTACTAAGAGACAACCCGAAGCCCAACTACAAACAATGAATCAGATTGTTTAATTATAATAATAATATTAATCCGCGCGCTAAACAACGGCCGTAACGATTACGTTGTTTATTAGTTTTTCGCAAAGCGCGTGACACAATCATTCCCGCGATTCGTTCGGTAGAGTAACGCGCGCTCGCATATTTTCGAAATGACGACGAGAAGAACGAAGAGATCAACCGTAGCCTTCGTGTGCAGCGACCTTCTGGCGGCCATACTTTGCATGATGGTGTTGTGTTCGGCGAACGCATCGACTTACGCGCCGAAACGCAAGCCGAGGTCGGACTTCGAATGGCCGCCCAGGTAGTGGCCGTCACGGAACCGCCCCGACCGATTGGGACCTGGTGGGTACGGAAGATAGCGCCGACAATGGCGATGATGACGACGACAACGACGACGACAATGACGACGATGGCTCCGACACAGACGACGATGACGACGATAGCGCCGACACAGACGACGACGTCGTGGCCGGCCGAGACGAAACGTCGACGGACTCATCGCAGAAGACCGAAACACAGGCGAACTCATCGCAGGAGACCAAAACACGGGCGGAATCGTGGCCGTAAAACCACCAGAGAGATTATCGCAAAAACTGAGGTGAGTGTCGTTCCATTCGATTTCAAAACCATTTAAAATACAGACGCGTGTCTTAGATTTTTCTTTACTTCGAGTTGCACATTAACCATTTTAACCAATCTGCCACGCGTTATCCGATGTTATCTACCGTCCTCTCGTAAATTAATCCAGGCGGATTCGTTTTTGAAGTGGTAGTTTTCAATGCGTTTATTGCTATTCGATCTCTCCGGAGACGTTCGTACGGTACGAATAGGACTGTAAAAACCGTTTCGTTACAGATAACCGTCACAGTCGAAGACGGCGGTACGGACGCGTGTTCGACCGCGCTTACGATGCCGGCGCAAGTCCCGAGGACCGTGGCGGAGACGGTCTCACAAGACGTCGACACCCGTTTCGTCGACTGGTTCGTATTCACGTACACGTTGCAGTCGGTGGCCACGGTTGTTGTCGCGTCGTTCTCCTTGGCCTTCGTCTTGTACTGTTTCATGCGTGACCGCTGCTGCAGGCCGTTTTGGAGACGTACTCCCATGGCGATGGCTAATATGTTGCTCCCTTGATATCGTCGCCGCCGTCGCCCCACGTGTTTCAAAACGGAACTCGTCGGGGCGTGTTTTTTTGGATATATGTGTATGTTTTGTATATATGTGTGTGTGTGTGTGTTAAGTGTATTAAAACAGTTTTTCCGGAACGATTTTCTTATTCTCGCGGTGTCGTTTGTTATAAATAAACACGAGTGATTGAAGTGATGAGTCGTAATAAGAACGACCACCAGATTTGTCCGTGTCGCTGTAAGGGAGTTTTCACATCAATGACGTTCGATGATTCACGGCGAATAGATCGTCGTTAAAAACGATTTAACGTATATTTAGCGCGTTTTGCAAGTATTTCTGAACCCCGTCCGAACGGCGGATGATAATAACGATTGTGTGATTTTCAAACCGGCTACGCGCTGTCGTACACTGCTATAACCGCGATAAACGTTCCGCGTGCTTAACCTTCACGACACCTTTTCGTTCGGCTTATTAGAAAATACTCCACATTTTAAGCACGCTGAAAGGTACGCGTAATATATTCTATTGTATAGTGTTGTGTCGGGCAGAAATACGAAAGAAAAAAAAATGAATACTACTTCGGTAAACAATCAACAAATAAAAAAAAAAAAAACCCCCTAAAAAAAACGTCCGTGGCATCGGAGCTGTAATCACGTTTCAAAGAAAAAAAACATTACCCCTTAGGATGGTTTTTTTTTCTTTTTTCTTCGCGCAATGGTACAAAAGAAAAAAATTAATACTTTTGTTTGCGAGAATTTATGTTCAAAAGAGTAGGATTTTTTTTTAATCAACCGGAATTACACGTTATATGCCTTTTGTTTGGAAATCGCGTAAAAAAAGAAAAAAAAACGCACACAATTACCTACGTAACCGCGGCTTACGTCACGCATAAAGAACGACGATTTTATTGAATTTCCACTGCGACCGCCGAGTCATATTTTTAAATTTGATCATATTGTTGTGTTGACGATAAAAACACGAATGGAACGCAACAACGTCGTGCGCTGTGTCGTGACCCGTGGGGCGACGAAGGGTATTTATTTTGTCAGCACCCCGTCGACGAGGACGCACGAATGTAAACGACCGTTTAACAGATCATGTTTCGACAGGTTAATTCGCCAGGAATCGTATATTGCATCGTAAATGGTACAAAAAAATGACCTTTGATATACATTTATCGACATCAACTTTGAACGCGTTATCACTATGGCTAGGAATTTGTAGCGTTTGTAATTGTTTTTCCATAGTACTCCAGGACATTGCTTGACAAAAACAAAATTCGATTCATACATCGCAGGGTTCAAATATACAATTTTTTTTTTTTTTAATTTTTGGCACGTTCGTGTCAGTTGATTAGCTTTTATACAGAGCGTTTGTTAATTATACGCATGTTCGACATTTTTTAGAACGTTCAGGTACATATTTATCAATTTAAAGTAAAATTACTAGAAATATATTTCGTGTACGTAGTGAAATGTTATCGGTAAATATTTTCTGAAAAATGGATTCTTAGATCCATGTATTCAGGGTGATGACCGAATAGGGGATTGGCGGTTGCGTCGATTGTTCGCACTTCGGGGACACGCTGAGAGATGTTATGGAACGACGGTACGTATTGACTTGTTTACGACGTATTAAATCTACAACAATATTATTTAGTATCCGCTATTTATAGAAATTTCGGTGGTGGGCTCGAACATATTCGAGCGTTGCCGCGGCACCAATAGTCGTCAGTTCGTTTTGACAAATTATTTTATAATCGCGTGTTGTTGTGTTCGATTTTGTTTGATAAATATTTTCAACGTTTTTATAAACGCCTGAACAAAAATTGTTCGTTAGTAAGTTATTTTTCAGTATTGAAAACGGAATTTTCAGCTAGACTCTTACATTTTCAAGTCATTTCTTAGTAGCGATTTAATGGTTAAAAAACATTCTCTTGTAGGATTATCCTGCACATTATTATGCCTCGGTCGATTCCATCGGGATTAAGACGCTAACCGGTTCGAAAAAATCGAAAACGACTGTTTAAAGCCATGTGGTGCACGGTTGTCGGACATTTTTAGAAATCAAAGCTCAAAACAAAACTGGAAAAATGTTCACGCCAACGTAATGGACGCGAATCGAAAACGTGCAGAGATTGTTTCATGGAATAACACGGAAATACTTGTCATCGATGCCACCGTAGTGTTTGAGGACCCGTCGACATTGTTTTTATATGCACGTGATATGGTTGAAAACGTTTAAATAACAGTTGATATGTCGCAGAAATGTGTCTTTCTATTCTCGATAATCTTAAAACACTAAAACCCATTGAAAACGACCGACAAGCGATACGCAGGGTCAAAGGCGTTGGAATTCAAATTTCATAAAGGGTTTCGGGACCGTCCATAAACGTAGTGGCGTATTTAGAGGGAGATAGGGGGGAGGGCAATTGCCCCGGGCATCACGTTTTTGGGAGCAGCAAAGTTTTAAGGGTTAGTTTTAACATTAATATACGTCTTAAAAATGAAGGGGTTGTGTATATCTCAGAAAATTGCTTGGTAAAGCATTTTTTTTTTTTGCGTGCAGTATAAACGCGACAAATAAATGTGTATCTAGGGCAACAAAATTCTAAATACGTCACTGCATAAACGTAGAAGAAAACACCATTTACCGGCTCGGCCAGGCCGGTTTCCACGCGTTATTGTCGTTACGGACGGGATAAAAAAAAAATAATAAAAATAATAAAAACCACGGAACATTACGCCCCGGTCGGCAAAAAAAAAAATAAAAAAATAAAAAATACGGCCAGCGTCACGCACGGAACGAACAGATGTGCGGCATACGTTTTGGTCGGTGTCGACGCGTAATGCGTTTTCGTGACGCGCGACGTTATCCGACCGAGACGCGCGAGTAATTCGATTTGGACGCGTCCCCGAATACGAATGGTGTTCGAGGCAGTGCTCGAATCGGAAAACATAAAGTAGTGGGGTGGGGGGGCATGGACGTAAACGGATTCTGATAGTACACAGGGCTCGAGCCCGACCAACAGGTCTTGGAGTAAAAATAGACGGGTGGATATGTAATACATATAATTTTATCAACGTTCAAACGTAAAACAATTTTACACGTTGTTTATTAATTAATAAGTACCGTATTTTCATAGATAAATTAATAAAGCGTTAATAAGTTCTAAAAAATAATTATAGACTTTTGGAACTTTTAAAATTAAATATACTCAACATAATAATTATTATAGACGATTGATCATTTAATGTGCATGAATCATCACGTTGCACTAACCACGAATACACAACGATTAAAACACGTAGTCCGCAAAATGCATTAACTTCGCATATCACAGTGCCACGCTTCAGTAAAATAAAATAAATTTTTGGTTCGCAGACCGCGTTTCTTTCAACGTTGAAAAGGTCCCTTTCAACGTCCCTACATTACGGTAAATTACCTTCGAAAATCTATTTTTAGATACGATTATGATAATAATAATTCATAATTCATGATATCAGTATATCAACCATACAAAACAACAAAAACACCTAATATCTATCATTACCGTCATTTGTAGTGACTGACCCACATTTTTAGTGTTTAGATAGGTAACCTCCATTTTCGTCTATGAGTGGAGCTCGATTTGAAATTCGAAAATAGCGTTCCAAACGAAATATTCTATATTACAAACAGCATTTCTCTGGGGTGAGGGGGAAGGCTAAGCCCCCTGATAATGTCCAACGCCCCCTCTCCGGAGATAATTTGAAGAATAGCAAAGAAACATCAAATATTAGAAAAATGTAATTTTGATATCACGGTGAATGACCGTACAATCGTCATACATAAATAACACTACGCGTGTGTGTTAAACTTGTGAAATTTTATGCATTCAATTATCTCGTTCACGATCATAATAATAACAGACAAAGGTAAAAACACTGATCACAAAACCGTGTGTATCCCACCCCCCATTTCACAATTAATATATAACCTAATGTCGAACCCGGATTCTATTTATTATTATTATTTTTTTTTTCATTATTGTTTTAAACGTATTATACAAATGTCCGATCGGAAAATATGAAAGCAGTGCACGGTATTCACCGACCCGAGTTACAGCGCGTGGTGTTCCTGACGGGTTAGGTCTGTTGGCGACGGCGCGTGACGTAACACGACACACGCGTGCGACATAAACAAAAACCACGTTGTCCGTCCCAGCACGCGTGTTGTTCATCGCGCGCGACCACGTTACGATTACCCGACGGATCCGACGAAGAGACGTATCTCAATAGCAATGCGGCCGTGTGTGCACGTCGGGAACTCGGTCGACCGGAACGGATCGCGGTCGGTGACGTAACGGGAGTTGCGACGGGAACAAGAAAACGTTTTTTCGACAACCACGGGGATGGGGAAACGTCCGTCTACGGTTCGCTGCAGCGTCCCGGACCGAACCACGAACATGCGCGGGCTATAGTATGACGTAATTCCGACCGGATCTTGTTCGCGCACGTATAAAACGTCGCGGGTTCCGGCCCACGGGATCAGTAAGTCCGTTCTAAAGACGCGGCGACACGACCGCCAAGCAACAGCAGCAAACATGACTTGGTAAGTACCATGGAGAACGTCATACCGTGTCGCGTTCGGTCCACGTTGGCGCAACTAGGCTAAGCCCCCATCCCCCAACTAACTACGATTTAGCCAAGTTTTATTCGACTTTACGCGTCTCACTGTACATTAATACGTTATATTGTTGTATATAACCAATAGTTTAATAATTTTTTTTTATACTTTGACTAAACGCTATACTGTTATTTTTTTTCTATATAAAATATTTTATCATAATAAATAAATATTAATGCAAGTCATGAGGTACTTACGAACAAATAAACTTTCTCCCTCTCGGGCCTAGATGATCGTGAATTCCATTTCAATTCTTCCGAATTCAGCAACCCAATTGTTACAATCACGCAATATTTTTAACATTGGTTCTGACACACGGCGTTATGTTCGTTATTTCCAATTACATTGTCAATGAACAATTTCAATAATAATTATTATCAAATTATCAGGCACCTAATATTAAATAATACGTAATAAAAATGTGAATTGCGATAATTGATATAAAATCTAAAGGTAAATTCGAATGGACCAATGACGAATATATAAAAAAATAAACCATCACTTTTGGCATAAATACTAAAAAATTCTTCTCATAACGATCGGCAAATGAACCACAGAACAAACACATGTTTAATAGGCAAATGTTAAAATATAAAATCCAGTGTAATGAATACTGAATAAGTTATAAAATATATTATGGGGATCCCCCACCCCCCCCTCAGAAATAAAATCTAGATACGGCCTAGCGTGTGACCTAACGCGTACCACCGTCTGTTGACGCGCGGACCCGGGGGACGATTCGATCGGACTAAGACCGATCGAGTTCTGCCAAAGGGGAAGGCGTGCGAGGTCGGGACCGGCTTCGGCCGCGAGCCCGGCGTACGCGTTGTCCGGGAAACGCTGTCGAGTTCCGTTTCGCTTCCATTTTCCTTCAGTTACTTTTTAATTTTTTTTTCCAGCAAGTCGCGTTCGGGCCACGTCCGCCGTCTGCTGGTCGCGTCCGCGTGTCTGGCGTACCTCGTCGTCACCACGGCTGACGGTCGTCTGGAGTCCGGCGCCGCGCGGTACGTTCCCGGCCACCGTTACTATTACTATTCCGACGACGTCGTCGTCGACCCGGGCAAAACCGACGCGTTCAAGTCGTCTCCGTCGCCGGTGAGCACACGGTCGTCCCTCCAACCTCGAATCTTTTTAATAGTTACAATGAATTGAATTTGTTACACCGAAATCATTAAGGCGGAGACACGCTATTCACACGCCACACGTTCACCATGCGTTTGGACACGGTTTTATCGTACACAACATAATCTAGTATTTAAAACCCCAGTAGTTGAAAACATACGATTCGGTTTTAAACCCTCCTACTCGAAAATGTGTTCTTGCTACGGCCTTGATCGGGTCGGGTGATCGGTCGCGATCTCCCGGTATCGATTCGGTCGGGGACGAACGCAGAAAACACATTTTTATGTATTTATCAATACCAGCAAATAATATTCGTCCAAATCTGAACGTTTTATTAACGATTAACGGTTTTTAAGATTTTTTTTTAAATTTAGTTGTCAACGTAAACTTTGAAAATTTATTTTCCCCGATATAATATTAAGTTACATTTTGATTTTTAGTAAATATTCCAAGTTTCTATGACCATTGGTTTCGAAATTACATTTATACCATTTCTTTATGTAATTTTTTGGTAGTTTTATAAAATTAATGGAAAAAACTCACATTTAATTTGCGGTTGATCGTGACTCATCAAGTTTTTGCTTTTTTATTGGTAAACTGCCCACGGGTGATTGGTCAGGATCAGAATTTGAAGTCTTTGGAACGGCGATTGTATTTTTCGGTTTAAAGAACTTTAAAATCGAACCAGATCTCATTTTAACAAAACTGTCCAAATGTGAGTAATCCACAATAGTTGAAGATAATTTCCGAAAATTCCAAATTTCCAACATTAATAGTTAATACGTAAATAATATAATAAATAATAATAAATGTTCATTACTATCACGTAAAGTAATTCAAAATGACGTATATGGTTTAACCTTCAAAACCTAAATTTATCGGACCGTTTATTTCATGTCACCGATCGGTCACGTCGATGCTGTCACATGATTTTGTTGGTCGTACTTTAAAAGTGAAATCGTTTTAATAAAAAACGAAGAAAAAAAAATTGGTCAACGGACTATTTACATCTGTTATGTTTTGGTCGGATTTTCGGAAATAAATTAATTTAATGTGCGAGAGAGACTAATCGTGCGACCGTGTACAGTCGAATTACAGCTGAGAACGAAAAATGTTTTTCACAGTTTCGGCCTTGGCCGGTGGAAAGGTCTGCGGAAGAAGACGGTACGAGGCCGGGAGACGCGGCGCCGAGTCCGGTGGCGTTCCAGATGAAGAAGAAAAACTCGGAAATCATCAGCGTGCTGATGGGACTGCGCAGGGCCATGTCGAACAATTACGGGAACGGCGTCGGCGAACGTCGTCTGCACGACAACGACGCGTTCTAAACAATATTAAGCACGTTGACGTTATCCTGTTCGTTATCATAAAAATATACATACACATACTATCGTACTAAATTTATCGGCAAAAGACGACGCATTTATTATCTCATTTTGGCGTGTCTCGTGCCGTTATATTCATGTCCACTCATGTCCTAACGCGGTCTTGTGCGTTCGAAATAAATAGATGAATAATATAAAAAAAAATGCTTTATTTCGTTTACGAATAACAATAATATTGTTTTAATTGAATAACAGGGAGTCACGTAGTCGGTCGGTTAGGTCAATAATTGCGCACTAAGCGTTTTCAATTGTAAATACAGACATCGGTGTTATTCAATAAACATTTCGTATGCAATGATTTTGGACAAATACAATTCGTCTTTCTTATCGTTTTTTTCATTTAGACTCCGCTTTCAAAATGCACTGTTTACTCGCGCCGTCGTTAAATCACGACTAATTAACAAACGCGTATACGCTTTACAACCCACGCGTCCCCGCCGTCCTTAGAGTCTAAGGCTTAGACGGACTTCTCGTTTTTCGCCGTCGGACAACAAAGTGTAAACGTAAGCAATGTCGACCAGCGGCACGGCCCGTGATCGATTAGTTGTCAATGACGCGGTGCCCGCCAACAAAATGATTTGATACGTTTGCGAACTATCGGAAATCGTACAAACACGCCGTCGCGTTTGTACGGAAGTGGGTTCTTCCGTGTTGTAAACGGTGTATTAATCAACATCGCGCGGAATATATTTTTGCACAGAGAGTACAGTCGAATTGTCACGTGGCGAAAAAATCGGCCAAAACACTGCCGCGTTTGGACAACGTGCGCATATTCGACGAGAAACTCGACAAGACCGGAAGAATAAAAAACCCGATCGATTCTTGCCGCGATTTCAACGAATGTAAAGTCCGCGTGGTCAGCCGTCGTACGCGAAGTCGCGCTACAATGACATCGCTATCAGGGGCGGACTGAGGCCCCCGGTAGGCCTTGGACTAACGTGATGACAACGCAAACAGGCAACATGAAAACCAATAAAACCTACTTCGAAAAAAAAATGCGCTAGGTGAAAAGCGTGAAATAATTGACAGAAATCTTTCGGACGTCGTAATAATTTTTTATTGTTATAATTATTTTGTGCAGGCCACCAATAGGCCGTAATGAAAATTATAAGCTTGAGTCCCGAGTACAAGATTTCTAGAGGGCCCGGGCGGGGGGTGTATGGCCTCCTCTCTCCGCCCTGCCAGTCCGCCACTGATCTCTATTGTTATCATTTGATTGGAGAAAAAAAAAAAAAACACTATACACGAGGGGTCGCCGGTGATCGTCAGACGACGGGACCGTCCAGACGGGGTCTGTCCACCAGCGATACGGTGTGGTCGCGCGGGACGCCCTCGAGCTCCAGCATGACGACGGTGTTCACGCCGGGCCACGGCACCAGGTACGCGGCCGGCACGTAGAGCGTCACTTGAGGTCCGGCCGACGGCCAGTATCGGCCCACGTTCACTCCGTTCACGAACGCCACGCCCTTCGAAACAGAAACGGTCGACTTATACAAATAGCGGGGACGGGGACGTGTGGCGCGCGTCTCAAAAGTCTTTCGCCGAACCGCGCGCGGCCAGTGGCGCCGGACACATACTTAAGGTAGCACTCTTGGATCCATGCAATTCATTTGTAAACAGTTACGGAGTTATCGTCGGAATACTACGGCTAACGTGTTTTTCACGTTTAAAAATAGATTTATACGATTGTGTTATCACGATGTTTGATGTTTCACACTGTGGTGAACCTGAATTGGTTATACGAATTTCCGAGGCAAGGAGTGGACAAGGTGGTAAAAATTCGTGTTTGCACCACCATAGTCAAAAATAGTTCGGCGCCACCGCGCGCGCACGAGCCGAAAACGACGTACAAATTAAGGCGCCCCGTACACTGTAGAGACGAATTCAACCGGAGTCGGCAGCACTAACGGTATCTAAATCGGTGTTCGAGACGTCTAGGTACGTCTGTCATCATCCCCTCCCCCCCCCATAGATTTAACGTAACTCTTTCGATAATATGAAATGATAATATTTTCGTTTTTCTTAATTCGCTCCGTTCGTCCGGCACCGGACGAATCGTGCAAATTCTCTTCAAAACCCCTGCGGGCATTTACGTCCAATACCCGTGGAATCGCGTCCGCACAATTCGCCTGAAGCTCAAAGGCTCTATATTCTTGTGAATGCACAACGTTTCGCGGGACGATTCGAGAAATTCTGTCGATGTGCGTTTTTGTCCCGGCGACATCATACAGCACTCGTCCCGAGCAAAAACATTACAACACCACACTTTTATAAATAAAAAGCAAATGTAATTCACTGTAGCCGGTACGCCCCCACCCCCCCGGTCCACAGAGCACTCTAGGTGCCGTGCACGCAGTACACGCCCGTCCGGTGCAGAGCTCTAACCCGTAGATTAACCGTAGGCAGGGATGGAAGTCTACGGCGTACGGGGGTGCCCTCTTGACGGCCCGTCGTCGTCTGCTCGCGACAAACGACCCTTCTTGCAGCCGCGAACCTTTCCCCAGCCGGTCGCGTCCAGATACGTGTCCAACAGCCCCGCCGGGCCGTTGTCCGTCGGCTGCAACGTGAACCGCGTCCTGTACAACGCCGGCAACTCGGCGCGCCCCAGCGGTTCCACGGCCGACAGCCAAGACGTGTCGTCCAGCGGATGGCCGATCATCTTCCACGGGCCCAGCGTGCGGTCGCCCAACGTGACCGGCTCGAAAATACCCTGCGGACCGAACGGCACGCGCCGTCGTCGTTGTTATTGCGAGCAGTGTGGCCAGTGCACGTCGGTCGGCGGACGTTCGGCCCCGAACGGTCCCCGTTCCCGACGGATCGCCCCCTACACGAACTCGAGTTCCCGTCGCGGCCGTTAAGCTGGGTAAGTTGGCGTAGCGTTATCAATTATGACATGCGGTCGGTGCGTACAAGTAAATTGAAATTTCCCTTTCGAAAAAATTGCACAAATCCCGTTTTAGGTCGACGGAAAGGTATTTTCCCATGCACGGAATTCAACACAGACGAATGAGACGCGTCAACGGAAATCAACTTTTGAAAATCGACCGAGTTCTCGTTAACTCGAATTTGTCCAGTTGATTTTATCGTTAACTTTGCCCCTTCTCGTCCAGTGAACAATTCGATATGAAAATTATAATTTACGGTGTGCGAGAATTAGAATTGTTGACGTATGACAAATATTCTTTTAGAAATGATATCGTTATTGATCACTCTAATTATTGTATGTACTATATATATTTACATCTTTCGTTTTCAAAACGCCCCACAAAAGATTTCTCACGATATATGGTGAATTGACAACAGTGAGGAAAATCGGTTTCGACTTCGGGAAAATTAATTTAGGGAATGATTCCAATGTAATGTAAACATGTTTTTTTTCGATATTGATTAAATATGACGTTCAATTGAGTAAGTACCGGCGAAGATTCAATATTTCGTTTTTTTTTTTCGGAAACTCGTTTTCGTTGGCAAAACCGTCATAAAATCGTGTAAGTCGACTATCTCACTGACCTTTCTGTCTTCCATGAAACTCCCGTAGTTGATCCTCCCTTGGTTTTCCATCAGAATGCTCAGCTTGCCGACCGTGTTGTTTACGTTTATGACTCTCGGTACGTTCTCGTATTTCCGCGGTATTACGTCCACTTGAACCTATAGACCATTACACGCGGAAACAATAATTCCAATGTATATTTATATGAATATATGTAAACGCGGCGGGAACCGGATTGCTTTTAAGGAGTCCGCGTATAGGCAATTTGATAAGCATACAGACGTGTTGTTTCAGTTAGCGCGTGGGTCGTAAATTATCGTTACAGCGCGTCATTCAATTTCCGACTGCGAAAATAAGAACAATATTCCCTATAGTCCAGTTTTGATTTTGTAAACTTACTAGGATTTTACAGTTCCCGAATTCTACAATGTTACGAATTGTGTTTATTGTTTGTTTAATGCAAATCCAATATGATTTAAAAGCACACAAAATGAAAGAAAACACAAATACAATTCCTACATATCCCCAAAGGCATCATAGACATAGACATGGACTAATCAGTTTCCAGAATTAAAATTGGATTGCTGAAAATACTTTTGGTCTAAAGTGCATCGGAAAACACATTTTCGTCATTTTCGTTATAAAAGAAAAAAAACCCCTCCCATTCGATTATTCATAAACAGTATAGAGTATACGTTTTATAAACAATATGTCCCGTCGTCATCATTGCGTTTCCGCGGCAAATCAAATGTTTTCAATTATTTAATTCTCTTGGCACGGGACTTGCGCCGTGCCGTAAACAATGTACGAAATACATATGCTCACTTGGTCCAGATAGACGATAGCTTGGTCTCTGATTGTCCTGATGGTGAGGTTGACGGGAGTCGTGAAGTCTTTTTGATAGTCCGTCAAAGTCGTCTCGTACATGACGAAGCCCGAGTTTACGCCCATGTTCTCGAACGCCAGCGGTACGTCGCTCTCGACCGGTTTCGACCGCTGCGTGACTTTTTCGAAGAGGCTAACCACGGGCTGCATAGTGAACGTCCCGTAATTGCCTTTAGGTGCCGGCACGGGCGATATCTCGTTCGACACCACGAAATTCTTCGATACACCAATTATTGCACATTTAATTCGTCTTACAAAACAAGTGTACAATTACACGCACGAAACGTCAGGGATTGTGATGGGTTAGGTCGGGTCATCTATTTCGAGAGCACCTTCATAAAACGAAATCCATTGTGCGTGCAGTGACACGAGACAAGTAGATACGGCCGAGCACGCCGTTTTCTGCTTCCCTCCACCCTTTTCCCGTTCAAGTAGTCGAAGAAAACGGGGATCTGCGGAGATCCGGCGGCAGAGGAACACCCGACCCGACCGCGGGACACGGAGACAAAGGATCTTGGAGAAAAGCCGGAGCTATGCGTGCAATTCCAGGGCACCAGTCGGAGTCAAACCTCAAAGACATAGAAACAGACGAAACGTGCCGAGAAAATTGAGAGATAGTACTGTGCGCCAAAAGCGAAACTAAAAAGAGTAGGGCCTCTTCTCGTTGTTTTATTAATAGATTTGAAAAATTTGAATCTAGTAAATAAACGTTATAAACGGGGTGGTATCAGGGTTAAGTCGTAAATACTCACCGCCTCTTCGAGCACCTCTTTGATTTTGAAATACTTTTCGGTTGGGTCGCCGGCCTCGTCCAGCGGAGCGTCGTAGTCGTACGATGTCAACTGTGGCAAATACTCCGGGTGCTTCGAATTTTCGTACTTGTTGGCGCCGGACGTGAACCCGAAGTTCGTACCTCCGTGGAACATGTACACGTTGACGGACGCGTTTAAAGCCAGCATGTCTTTCAAACTCCTCGCCACGTCGTCGGCACTGACCGCGGGCATCGGTTCCCGCCAGTGTCCCAACCAACCCACGTAGAACTCCGAGTTGACCAGCGGCCCTCGCTTTTGGGTTTTTCTCATGTACTTAAAACACTGAGAGACTGAAAAAAATTAGGTTAGTCTATGAGCTCGCGTTCAGACAATAATATATTTAGAATGATATATATCTTACGAAACATCAACTGAAGCGCTATGAACGTACAAAAAACATTTATAATCACAGGGTAATTGAAAACAAATCGGTCATTTACCTCGTAAAGAAAAATAGGTTACTCGTCCCAGTTTCACTGCGTAACAACAACACACAAGCAATGGGGACGAAATGTGGTCGTGCGAATATTGACACAAACGGTTGGATTGTACGCAGCGTCGTGGGGGATGAACGACGAATCGTGAAATTAAACCAAAACCTATGCGTTTATACTTGTTTTTCGGAGGTTTAACCCGATTTAAAACGTACCAACATTGACCGCAGTTATTGCGGTTCACGACGTGATTTTTGCAGCCTATATATTTTTGGACGTCTGGATATCGGTCGACCTACGTACCGAGCACGTTCACTTGATGTGAAAATTTCGATTTCGACAGAAGAGCGTCGTCCACGTCGCCCACAAAACCGTCGTTAATGTCCAACGGCATCGTCATGCTCACCGTCTTTTATCGAAGCGCCGAAATCCACAGTCGCGTAAACGTCTGGTACGGAGCCGCACGTGAAGTACGAGTATCCGCATCCGTCGGTCGTGTAAAGCAAAGCTTTGTACCCTACGTGACTCTTGAATAAATCTCGTAACCATAACATGTACTCTTGGTCGCACGCGTTGTAGCTGCCGTATTCATTTTCTACCTATATGTAAAACAAATATATATATATTATTGAAAGGGTAATACGACTAATCGTTAATATAAGTATTGATATACATATTGTCTATACAGGGCAAGTCTATTGATCAATGGATAAAACGCTATCATAATTTCAGTCGATATCTAGATACGTCGACTTTATTAGAAAAATATTATCAAAGTCGAAGTTAAAATTAAATTTTTTTTATTTTGTAAACATATAATGTTACGATAATCATTTTATATTCAGTTTTAAAAAATGGAAATTAAATGAGAAGATAGGTACGTTAAATGGAAGATCACCCGATGACCTGTATATATATGCGCATACACACCTGAACCATGATAATGTTTCCTCCGTTTCCGTACAAAAAAGGATCAATTTTTGGCATTAATACATTAAACCATTTGGTGATATAATGTTTGTAACCTAAAATCACATAAATACAACGTTATCGATCTTTTTATACGTTGACCATTAATTTTACGATACCTATATTAAAACGAATATATAGGTATTGTTCTCGAAAATGTAAAATAATCGATTTGCACCATCAAGTCTTTCTAGACGATATGTTATAGCGGATGAAAATGTTTGCAGATGCTCGCATAAGAACGACAATATTTTGAAAATCATAATTTCATGAATCGATGATTTCACGCATGCTTGTTTGTACCGAACATTATTTCGATTATTTAAATTCATCAATACTGTTTAGGTAAACTGCACTATAGTATATAACGTACGAGTATATATACGTATATTATAAATCCGTTGCCCGAGGATAATTTTAATAGAGTAATTCAACTTAATAGCAACTTATCTAGCATCTTTTGTCGATCGAATTTGTCTTGAACGTGGTTAAATGCATAACAAACCCGAAAAACATGCGATATTCGAAAAATGAAAAGAAAAAGAACTATTGCGTAATATTTTAAATGAATAATTGAAAGTATTATAATTTTGAAACGCTTAACTTAACCCCGCGTTAACAGTATATAAAGACGTTCGATGCGTACTTGGATCATTAGTCCTGAGACGTTTTTTCGGCACCACGTTCAACAGCCAAAATGGAAATCCTCCCTGAAAAACGTTTAAATTCGAATTGTGGTTGTTCGCGATTATGCGTGACGGGCTGTACTCACGAAATCTCTCTCGGCGCATATATATGGTCCTGGTCTGAGCAACACGTACATGCCCTCGTCTTTGATCAACTGCAAAAAATACACCAAATCGGCCATGTCCTCAAAGTTGTATATGCCTGGATATGGTTCGTGTAAACTCCATTCTATGTAACTATATATTTTATGTAAACGTAAAATGACTGTTAAATTACTATTAAATTCGTAATTTTATTATTCAAGAATAGAATATAAATTGTATAATTAACACAGGTGCAAATAAGGTGGAGCTTGGCCTCCTAATTGAAAATTATAGCCTCTTCCAGTATAAGATATATATAATATATATATATCCTCTTGGCGATTTAATTTTTGTATATCTTACGGTAAAAAAGTGAAATAGAAGTGTATAGATCATATATATATAATCAATTTAGGCAAAACGCTTTTTAAACAGAAATGAACGTTAACGATTGATAACGTTTAAAACGACGTATTTGTAACAAGCTGATTTACATTTTTCTATAACACTTTTAAATAGTATATGAAATAACGACGGATAATACTAAATATACTCACGTCGACACAGCATTTAAACCGGCTGCTTTCATTTTCTGGATCCTATCCTTCCAGTAAGGTTTTGGAACTCTAAAATAGTGTAACGAACCCGAGACGTACCGAAATACTTGACCATCCATGAGGAACTCGTTTCTTTCATAATCGACGCTAAAAGTCGGTTTATTTGCCTGAAAATAAGTAATATATATATATACAGTCTGAATCTCATTTTTAATTTAATTGAACACGTGTTATACAGTCACAACTGAAATATATCATATTTATTATAATGAATTCATGTGGTATATATTATGTATTCGATATATTCCAAATAATCCTACGAAATATATGTTAAAACCAAATATTCATAAAAATATCGACAAGTATAACAGTTCAAAAAAAAATATATTAAAACAATTTATGTGTACTTTATGAATATCGTTATTATTCGGCGATTTTAAGCACATACGTGTTATACTCATACATGGTTGTATTGGAAAAATTAATTTTCTAATTTTAGGTATACATCAGTGTTGTGGAAATTACGTTTTAAAAGTATTTAACATACTACCCAAATAGTTTGCAAAAATGTACTTAAAATAAAAGTTTAAACACTCAAAGACTTTTTTAAAGTATTTCAAATGTTTTCAAACACATACAAAAAAAAAAGAGAAAAATTTATTGTATAAAACTTCAAACTTGCCTAGCTTTGATTATAATGAATTAAAAATGATCTTAATAAAAAAATTCGCTACGTCTTCGTGAATATGTTTACCGTCAACAATAGATTCGAAGTCTCACGATTTAAACTTCTATTCATTTGTTCGCTGCTATTGTTATTTTTTATTTTTGTTCCGAAATCTATCGATTTTTACACCGCAGTGGCACAAGTGAAATTATGTATATACACGTGTTTAATTTTCTTTTCTATTTTTTAATTCTCTTGTAAAATGCGATCGATAATATGTATAATATGATAATATGTATATATTTTGATTTCGAAACAATAAAACAAGTTAGGTATTTTTAAACTTCGTACAACGATTACCTAATATATATATATATGCATACTGCTTTTATTCACAACCATGAAACGAGTTTTTCCCTCCATTCAATTTCAGTTTGTATATAAATATTGGTTTAAACTAAAGTCTAAAAGGTACACAAAATATACACTACATCCTGTATAGTGATAACCTATTTATAACATACTTTCTAAATTTTAGTATTTTCTATAAGTATCTATGATTTCATTATAAATTACAATATACCGTACACATCCGCAATGCGAAAATACGTTTTTTAATTCTTCTATACGATTTAATAAAAATAATATTTTGTCGAGTTAAATTTTAGAACGAATTTGATGGTAAAAACTTTTATTATTATTAACACATATTCATGATCAAAATATCTATAGCTTATAAATGAAACTGCACATATACATTCATATGTTCGTTGCGTAAACTTAAAAAAGTCTCACAGAATAAATAAATTAAGCAATGATATTAAACAAAGGTTTTTTGTCATCGACGCTTTTTTAAAGTTAAACTCGAATCGACTAAAATTTTGTTGAATTATATATATATTTATTTATATAACAAACTTATTTAATTGTATAAACAATTTTTAAAACCCCGCTATAGTTGTTGCGCGGGCATTTATTTTTAAATAATTTAAAAAAATAAAATCATGGAATCAAATAGTTGACATCCGTATATATATATAGTTAGTGTTGTTACACCAGCTGTACATAACGGAGCGAGTCGAAAATATAGAATTTCTTTTGTTTATTATACAAACAATAAATATTTTGATAAACGTGGACATAATATTTACGTGTAAACGACGTGAGTTGGCTATTACCTAGTATCGTTCTTTGTATACGTACATATATATATATATATATATAACCTAGTATAACCAACAAATTATTGCGGTATAGACATATATAGTATACAGCATTGAAATATTTCGTCACTTATAATCAACTCCGATACGATTGAACAAAGTATACATATACGTATAAATGCTTAAGTGCGTAACGTGTTATAAATAATAAGTCAATCACATAATGACATTATATATAAAAATGTATATCGATTGCAGAGTGCAAACTGGTCATATCTTGGCGTGAAATCATTAAATATGATGACGACCGGATATCGTCACGAGCATATTTTTAATATAACGCGATTAAGTTTTACTTAAAAATTAAAAATAAATCATATATATATAAATCAGTGAACAATAGGCGATATACAAAAAAAAAAAACGAGAGATTCTATTATACATTATACCTAATTAATACTTATTTAGTAACAATAGTAATAATTAGCGTTCGAATTTAATTGCATCTTTTTTTTTAAACGCTTGACATAATAGTCAATATGACGGGGCATTTGAAAGGTTTTTGATGTTTTTATCTAAGAATATAAAAAAAAAAATCACCCGATTTAAATACAAAAAATATACCTGTATTCGATCACGTTTATTTTATAACATTTTTTATTGACCAAAATTCATGCTGCGAATATATCAGATTTTTTTTTTTTCATATTTGTATAGTGTTTCTTGGATTATTTTTTCGCATTTTTAAATCCTAATTTAATTTTAATCGTGCTCTAAATTAATAATAGTATAGAATTATTTGCGATTTGTTTTATGGAGAAGATGAGGGATAAAGCCACGTTTGATACGCGTGAAGTGATTTCGGTTGAAAATCAAAAAAGATCGAACCAATATTATTATAGATTTATGCATATTGCGGTTACGACTTAAAATACAGGTAAATTCACTAATGTTGTTTTTTTTTTGTTGACAATAATATTCTTGATTACGTTTATTTTAAACATCACCGTAGGCTGGTATGCAAATTTATAACACACGATTCGCGCAATTATTAAATGCATACACACTTGATTATCAATGCCATAAATTTTAGATCGCTTAATTGTACAATAACAGTATACATCGTTGTATATTAATATATATAAATATTTCATACCGGGCGTTTAATGATATTTCATAAAATTATAGTATAATGCGCCGATTAAAAAAAAAAACCGGTTTTATCGAATTGCCCGGCCGTTTTAAACAGCAAGGATCAAAATTGTCGTCGATCCGATGGATCCGTACCAGACCGAGTGTCTTAAAATCAAATCAGTTATTTTTATTTATATAAATATAAAAAAAAAATACTATTTCGGATTTACGCCTATACTACGTGTTCCCGAGACGGTAAGCCCGATGTCGTACGCTAATGAAGTTCGTGCTTACAAGGTGGGAAAAAAAACAAACGACAACGGGAAAACACCAGGTAGCGAAAGACGTTATTTATTTTTAGAGTGGCGCACGCGACACGACGATCGTGCCGTTTCCCGCCGATTCGATTCGACGACAACACGGTACGACGGGAGGCAAGGCCGTTCGTCGTTCGCCGAAGTGAAGTTGAATTCTACGACGGAACGGTCGCCAACGTTTACGGACGACAAAACCAACGACTTCCTAACCGGCAAAACAAAAAATAACGAACCTACGGCACGCAATGACGTCGATTTTGAAATCACGTGCGCTGTTCGACTTGTATTCGACTCACCCCGTGTGTAGATCCGGCGGCGGCGGCGGCGGCGGCGGCGGCGGCTACGCACAGGAACAAGACGGACGACGTGGCGACCGCCATCGTCGTAACGTAACGGTTGACGCGTGTCAAAGACGGCGTGAGTCTTCGCGACGCCGGCGCGACGACAACTGCGGAGGACGGCGGCACGCCGTTCCGGGTTAAGGCTGCTTGCAAAGACGCGCGGCGGACGCCGGCCAGAACGCCTCCCCGGACGGACGTCGGCGGTACGGTTTACACCGCGGTCGCGGTATACTACTACTGACCGCCGTGGCCGACGAGTCACTCACCTCTGGCGCGCGCGCGCGCCATGACCTCCGGCAACCGTACGCGTACGTACGTGCGCCGCGGACGATACCGTACAGGTCCGGTCCGGTCCGGTTGCCGTATTAGACCGGATACCGTCGGAGACGTTGTTTTGCAGATCGCAAAATGTGGAAGGTTATGGCCCCGCCGTTTGACGATCGGCGACCGGACGCGCCGGTGGAAAAATCGGTGGGAGGGGGGGGGGGGTTGGGTTCTTTCTTTTCGGAAACCGTCCGCCTGGAATCCAAACGGATAGTCATTTGTAAATTCTCGTCTGCGCGATGTAATCCGCGACGCGAAATCGCACGATAAGACCAAATAACCAACTTCGAATAATATCGATCGAAATGTCGTAAATCCGACGAGAAAACAATCGACTCGGATCGCAAAGGAAATCGATTTTCGTTTCGTCAAACAACGGTAAAATATTTAACACTTATGCGATTTGATCCGAAAAAAAAAATCTGCAAATTTTGAATTTGAATGTTTTTCGCTTAAACGAGGAAAATAATATTGTTCGAAGTTTTCCAGCTTACAAAATGGAAGAATGGAAAAAAAGTGTATCGAAAAATATTTAAAATCCTTTCAAAAAAAAAAACTAATATTCCCGTTTCAACAAATTTCAACCCGAAAAATATATCAGTCTATGGTTAACTAAAAAAGGCAGACATTCAGCTAATGAAATGCAATAAGTCGCGAATGTGAAAATGTGAAAATAAAACTTATTAACAATACGAGGCACTACCGGAAGTTATTATATTGATTTTTTTTTTCTTAACGTTTATTACAGTTATTCGTCTGGTTTTATAATTATGTATTTTTACTCACTGCTATAATCGAATTTATATATAAAGAAAATGTCACCAAGCAATGATCTAGTTCAATATACTTCTTCATAAATTAAACAGATCAAACTAAGACCGTTTATTTTTAAACTATTGCCCAAAACTGGGTATTGACGAGTTCAAAATTAAAATTAATCGCAATTAAGTTACTCAACGCGGTTTTTTTTTTTTGAAATTATATTTCAACTTAATAAGTTGGTTTAATTGAAAACTTGTCACGTTAACATTACGCAAACGTATCTAAATTAAGTTTATATTAACAACAATATACCTAATTATAATAGGGAACAAGAGGTCTTATCTCGTTTAACTAAATTACTTTTTGTTTCACAAGTTCAATTTTTCACTTTTGAAGTTGACCAACAAATAAAACATTCAGCGATGTTACGAAATGTTTGAAAATCGAACTCATAATTGGAAATTATCGAACAGGACCGATCACGAATAGTTCGGTTCGAACCGAGAAAAAAAAATTGATTTTAAATACTAAATACCTATACTATTTATTTTACGAATTGATAATAAAAAATCCCGAGTTCGTAAAATCAGTAATATCATTGATTTTTTTATACTGTACAAAATTAGTAAACTTTCCTATCTTTGCTTTTCATATATATATATATACATATAATACCTATCCGTGGTACGTGCACGGTCCACGTAAGAATTTCTATATAAATATATAATCCATATTATGTTCTTACAGTGGCGTAACTTCAAAATTTGGGCCCAGAAGCAAAATTTTCAACGGGGTCCCCTCGTCCAGGTATATATATTAAGAGAATCTGAGGGCCTATATTCACCTTACTAAAATTATTTTAAAATTTTTTAAAAATATTATTGCATATTTTATTAAATACACATTTTATCATTTTATGATCACTTCACATTATGTACATACCAAAAATCAGTAAATAGTTATGGTTGTAATAAATAACAATCAAAATAAATATAAGACTCAAATTTTAAAACATTTTTCTGGACTTCTTATTTGCTAAAGTAGAAATAATATCTGATGTATTAATTTCTTTGGCAATTTTCTTTTCTATTGATATTAAAGCTAAATTTGACAAAAGAGTTTGGGACATAGTACTTCAAAGATAGTTTTTAATTATTTTAAGTTTGGAAAAACTTTTTTCTGCACTTGCCATCATAACTGGTATTGTTAAAAAAAGAAAACAAGCTGTGTATAAATCTAGAAAATTTGCAGCTAAATAGTTGTCTACAATTATAAATTTTGCCAAGTCATGTATAGAATTTAATTTTGAAATTTGATTTTCAGACGAACGTTTAAGTTGAATAATTTGGTTGACCAAATCTATTGTTAAATCATTTTCATAATTATTTACTAAAAAGGTAGTTGAATGTTTAAGTTCATTTTCATTCATTGAACATATATTAATTGGTATTATTGAAATAAAAAGTTTTATTACTTGGTTCATACCATTAAAACGGTGTTTGAGTTGTTCGATAATTATGTCCAGAGTACAATAGTAAATTTGTGTTTTAATAGTTTTGTATAGTTGCTGTTCCATTTCACTACTCGTTTGGCCCTTCATAAATTTAAACCCAATGAAACTTTTATATATATGTCAACTGATTTATTTTCTTTATTATACATCACATTTACATAACAAAATATGTGGCTTTGTTGATTAATTTTGAATATGTCTTGTGTTGAGTCAGAAATATAGCTGAAAAACGGAGCTTTTCTAATTTTCAGTAAAATATTAAATTTAACTTTTCCTCCTAGTGCTATAATTATTTCATTTTGAATTGTCGACTTAAATATTTTATGGTTTCTTTAGGTCTTTAGAGTAATTCTGTGAGTACTGGGTCGTATTTACCTAACAATTCGATTATCGCTAAAAATTTACCTTTACTATCTGTCTCGTTATTTTCTCTGTGACCACAAAATGGAATATTTTCAGTTGTGAGTGTCAACGTTGTAGTTATAATTCTATCCAACACCAGTTTTCAATAATTTGCTTCATCCCTGATTTGCTTTTCATGATTTTCATCGATTATGTAATGATTTTGAAACGAATAAAAGGCCATACACGCCATTTTATGAGGTATAGATTTTTCATGTCTTTCAATTCCTCGTGATGTATGGGCCCAATCATTAAATCGTCGTATCCATTCTTGGTGCTTAATACTACCATCTCCAAAAAGCCAACAAGGTTGGCAGTAACATTTATGGAGCTATGGTGAATAGCAAAACCACAATCGTAAAATACGCAGTCCAGCTTATGATACAGTGTAATAAAATGCTTCAACATCGTCGACTCGCGTTACGATTGAAAGGGCCACTTGACTTACAAGAATCATGTTCAACGATAAATTTTTTGTCATCTACACTCAGAACTGATTTTTGTATATAATTAGCTATGCCAGTAGGACACTGTTTTGTGCAAATGTTTTCCATGTTCTTACTTAACAATATATCACGATCATCAGTATTGTTAACGTTATTTTTTTCGGAGTTTTCATGTGGTATTTTAAGAACGGATGTAGTTACATACAGTAGGATTTTCTGAAGTAGATTCAACTGTTTTTTTGAAATAACTGTCTAATTTTGGCAGTTTATCATCTTTTAATTTTTGTTTTTTTATTTTTTTTACGCTTTTGTGCTCCACTCATAGGTTTACTCATTTTAAAATACGAATTTTTAAAAATTATACACTTGAATAACAAACGTTCAATTAAAATTAAATACGGATGCACGAAAATAAAATCAAAATATAAGCGATTGTCGCGGACCGACCAAAACGACCACTACGAACTTCACGAACAAACTAACGAATAAAAATTTCGAATAATATCGAACCGATAACGTAATTATAAATATAACAATTAATGACAGACGGTCGGTTGATATCCGGTCTAATAATAAATATATGCTAGGAATAAAACCCAACGTTTAACAGTAATAATAAAACTATAAAACTCGTATTGTTTTCTTTTTTCCGTAGTAGTACCATACTCATGAACTTTACGTAATACGTTGATATAATAATATTCATACTCGTGCGCGGACTACTGCATAATATAAAAACAATGATAATTTACAATAATTTTGAAGTATTAAGAAAAAAAGAAATGATTAGTTTAATAGTATATTATAATAGAAAAATATAGTTTTTATTAATAATCAATAGAAAAAAAATTGTATTACTCTGATCCCCCTTAGCCTCATGCCCACCGTGTTCTTATAATACGGCTATTTTACTCCTATGCGTTAATCATTTTTCTTAATAGGCTTATATAGAATATGTGTGTGTGTGTGCGTGCGTGTTCGTGTGCGTGTATGTGTTTAATTTTTTTTTCAGATTTGCGATGCAAATTTACGAATCTTAAATGTATCAGCCAGATATCCAGGGTCAACCCACGACTCTCATATTTGGGGAATGAAAGTGTTGTAAAGACGTTAATGACAAGTTTGCATAATCGAGGTTTCAATTCATATTTTTTATTAGGTGTATAATAAACAAACAAGATAATCAAATTCACAATATTGTTGTAACTGTTTTGCTAATTAATTAAAAATTATTGTATGATTACATTGGGTGACTCAGGATATGCATTGCGACCATGGTTATTAACACCTTATTTAAATGTTGGTATGAATTCATCTGGGCACAGGTTCAATGAGGTGTTTTGTCGTGCCGGGTCTTGTATTGAATGTTGCAATGAAGTTTTAAAAATGCGTTTTCAGTAACTTACACATACTCCATATTAATTATTACACATTTAAAATTATGGTTATAATATTGTTTTAGCTGTCTTCTCAAAACCGAACACTGTATTATTTACTAAGCAAGGCTTCAAAAATAATAAACGCTTGTGTTGTGTTACATAATTTGTGTATTGAAGAAAGTGTTTCATTGATAAATGAAACAGATGATGTCAATGACCATTTAGATTTAGGTCTGTATGACCTAAATCAGAACGAATATGTTCATAATAGACAAAGCCAAGAACGTATTGCTGGTCAACATTTCCGCCAAAATATTGTAAATTTATTGTTTACTGAGTGAGGTAAATATATTTACGTTCATATTTTGTATTGGTAGATACAATTATTCACTTAAAATAAATTAGAAAAACAAATTTTCATTTCATCATATTCTTTAAATATATATATATTAGTAGCATTTTATAAATAATTATAATAATTTTAAAAAATTTAATAAATTTTAATGTAATATATTATATATATTTGTATTTATATTTATATATATTATAGATTTAATGGCAACAATGAAACAAAGAAAATATAGAAATTACATAATAAAACAAGAAAAGAAAAGGAAGATTATTTTTACATTTCTGACAAATTAATAAGGGCATTGACAATTTTTTCTTGTGCCACACACATCCTTTCTTTAACAACTGTTGACCTCTCTTTGAGTTTCGCCAGTTCACGAAGACAGTCAAGTTTATCTTTATAATAACTTTTAAGCATCTCATTTCGGTCATTGCTTGCTTCACCTAATATATTTACCGCAGTTACTGTTTCTTCTAAACGTTGCTTTTTGGATTCTTGTTTGTGTACACTGAAATTTATAATTGTGTAATTTATTCTCATTTCATAGTTACTAAAATATTTAAGATATAGTGAATGTCATAGTAGTAATTTTTTTATTAATATTTTATATATATTTATTATTTAGTTGATAGTATGTAATTACTTTTTCTCTAACAGTGGGATACAGTTCAATTTGTGTTTTTCATTTTGAATTGAGTCTATAGTTCTATTTTTATAAAGTAAGGGATTGTATAAAATCATATTTATTTATTTTACTTATTTAAAAGCGTTCTTAGTGTATATTGTTATACATTATTACTTACGATTTATACAAAACATTTTTTGGTGACTGTTCTTTCGATTTATTGCTTGTACTGGGTTTTGTATCATATATTAATCTGCAGAAGAAAAAATTATAATCTATTATGAGTAAAAAGATAAGCATTATACTCATTGGCTGAAGGACATACTGAATCATTCAATATTTTTATTGTAGCATCATTTCTGTAACACAATATCAAATAATTATATTAAATGTAACAAATTTTAATGTTAATATAATACATTACTTTATTGGCACATCATAATAAAAACATGCTCTGGATTCTAAAATAAATGGGTCTCCAGAAATATTCACCCCGCCTACCATGCCAACCATACTTTCAGTAAGGTCATTAAGTGGCTCGACCATAGCTGACTTGTTTTTTTTCTTTTTGCTGCGTTAAACATTTTTTAAAAAAATTAACGAGAAAATCTATTATAAATTTTAAATTCAAAAAAGAAAAGAACGATGTAACAGAAATTGGAAGAAATACGCGGTTGCTCGTATAAAAATGTTTTCTTTTGCATGAAAAATTATTATTTTTGCGATGTTGCCGCTGTGCACTGTTAGAATATTATTCACATACGGATAAGAATTGTTTCAGAATACGATTTTTTGTTCGTATACGGATCTTTTTCGTACGAAAAAGAATGTTTCCAAAAAAAGATCCGAGTTTCAGAATAACCCCCCCAGGTCAACTGCAGCCGGCCGACCCATAAACCCGTAAATGTTGTTTTCACAACGTCTTAAGATCACGTCGGCCTCGGGGTAAACCCGGTCGACCCGAATACTGGACGTGTTCGTCACGCGGCGCCGGAACGATTTCCACGAGATATCGATTTGCGAACACCCACACGCGAGCGCGTACACCCCGTCGTCGTTTGCATACAAACAGAATTAAAACGATAAAATATAATAGATCGCTCGTGACCGTTTTATACCTTTACGTTTACACGTGGAAAATCGCAAAAAAATTATACGCTTTTAACCGCGTGTACGTACTCCATAAACCACTACGTTGTCGTCCATCATCAGCGGAAAAATAAATCCGGTAATCGTTTCGTTTTCGGATCGTATAGCGCCGAAAACAGAATGTTGGAAAAAACGCCAATAACGAAACAATCGTACTGCGGATAACAGGATTCCGAATGCTCCCGGACGTTCAGAAACAGGAAAAACACGCCGTGGGTGGACGTGGAGTGACGACCGTGCAACGAAAATACGTTTCAACATTACTCGAGACAATTATTATAACGATAAAACCGTTGCGTACCTAACGGTGTCGTCCGCGTCGTCGGCTTAGGCTCTCGACAATCAAACAGACCGCGTTCGCCGTTAAATATTCACGGTGACGCGGTGGGAAACAAACACGAAACCGAAGAAGTGCCCCGAAGAAGTGCCCCCACATTCGCGTAGAAACGATTGCGTTTGGCGCCGACACGCCGCGTTATGCGATAGCGTGCGTCCGGTGTTGGCCGAGGCAACGCCATCCGGGCTGTGGTTCCGCGCCATTTTCGGCACGCTATCACGTGAGAACGTCGGTCGGTCGTTAATTAATGTTTTTAAATCCGTCGCTAAACCTTAGGTTTACGTCAGCTTTCAGTGTCGCCCGTTGTTTGGCGTGCCGTCGCGCGATCGTGTTACGATGGTGGCAATGAGGTTAGGTTTCTAAACCGTTTCTAACTTCGTCGGGTGTAAGACGGACCGTTTTGATCGTGGTCGTTTGGCCCGCGTCGTTTGGTGCGTACCGTAAATAGTGTATTTTATTTGTATTAACAGATTTACACCTCAAACAACTAGGAATACAACAGGGGATTGTCGACAATTACAGTCCACGTCCTCGTTCCGGGAGAAACTCGCCGAATCCACGTGGGCTCCGTGGATTTACGGAGAACGGCAATAACCACAGTCAAATTGACGCAAAAACGAACGTTAGGGTAACGACGTAACACGCGTGACTCTTCGGGGTTTTTTCTTTTTTTTAAATTATTTCCCAACTTAATCTTCTTTTGGCTCGCTACACTACTTGGTCCAGCCGTACTCCACGTTTTCGAAGCCGTCCAAAACGCACGATATACGTTGAACTGTACAAAACAGACATCCGTTCGGCGATGACTCGTCTATTTGACGTGAACCGTTTTCCGCAAAGCGAGTTTTTTACGTGTTTGAAAACAAATAGAATAGGATCCGAATCTGACGAACAGAACGATGTAGCAGATGGATAGTGTAATTCGACCAGTTTTGATGCGGCGATTCCTCGGAGTGGCGAACTGCCGGTGCGCTATTTTTCTCTTTCGAAACTCTCAATTGTCTCCTTCCAATCTCCAAACGACCGGTGTGAATGACGTCTCGCGAGTTCAGGAAATATGTTTTCAGATTCGACATCACAATCAATTTCATCGATATCCGATACGTTTCCGTCATCAACACGAAGAACTCTAACTATATGCACGATTTTTTTTCACAAGAGCCGTTGAAATTACGTAACGAATATAAAAAAATAACAATAAACGATCGAAAACGTGAATATTACATTTCATTCGCGCACCGGTACCGGCATATTATCGTTATGATGACAAAATCGGTGCGGCGAATGTGATACTTATTTATGTTTTCAGATACAAAACAAAAAAAATAAATAATCGTTACAAAGAGGTATAATAATTCGGTTCAACATCCGTTGCCGTCTTTGCAATCCGGAAAGACAAAAACGGCCGATAAATAATGCCATTTACGCGGGGGAAATTCAACTGTAAATTTAAATACTGAAACGGATTTTGCAATTAAATTTCATTGGAATAAAACTGTCGTAAACAACATGTGTAATCCCAAGTCGGTATCAATTATTTTTATTCGATTTCTATACAATTTTACCTGGATAACAATACTATGACCGTGTGTACACCTCAATTTAATCAGTTGTTTTCAGGGTTTTGAAATGATTAAGTGCGGTTAGAAATTCGATAATACGCGAACAATTTAACAATATCAATTAAATTTTCATATCATAATTACCTCAAGGAGGTAGGGTACATACGCACTATGCGGCTGCCCGTAATGCGGCCAGCCGTCCGGCTGACCGCAGTTTACGGTTGGTTCAGCGGTTGACCGTTATGCGGCTAGCCGTTCACCCGACCGCAGGTACGGTTGAATCTGCGGGTGTAAAATTAAATAAAAACATGAGTGCAATTAACTTATATATAAAATAAATCATTTCAACAATGGACGTCGAAGAAGTTATTGCAGTTTATTACATCTACGATCGCTACATAAAACAGAAAAAGAAAAAAAAAATACTGGATACATCCTTTTTTACAAACAAGAGATGAAACCAGGCATTTTGAAATATTTTTTGAAAACCTCAAAAAATATGAAGAGAAGTTTTTTGGGTACATGAGAATGAGCTTAAAATCATTCGATGAATTATTGAGTGTTTTAAGAACATTCATAACGAAGGAAGACGCACGATTCCGAAAAAGTATTAAACCCGAAGAAAAGTTTGGATTTCGATAATAAACTTTTCAGTATCGAACTCCATTTCAAATTTTGTCATAAGAAATATTATATACCATAATGTCAGCGACGGTTGATCGCAAACTAACCGCACAGTGCGTACACGGACCGTGCGGTGAACCGGCCGCAGCGCTTTAAGCAACCGGAACGGTTTGCGGGCAGCCGCAACGTAGTGCGAATACAATTTTTGTATATACAGAATTTACGTATAGTTTATCAGTTGCGGTCAACCGGACGGCTGGTCGCATAGTGCGTATGTACCCGTATGCTTTCTCCCATAGTTTTTAATATTTATGCCTCAGATCAACACGTAATGCAAGACACGTTTGTTGCTGACTATGCGGATGACAAAGCCATAATCTCGATTCACGAAAATCCACTTTTAGCTTCGGCTAACTTACAAGCACATTTGAGTTTCATGTCACAATGGTACTCTAAATGAAGTGCCACTAATGGGTGACTACTTAAATACGTTTTGTTCCTGAGAAATTACTCTCTTCACATATACTTATTGTGCTATATAGTATAGATTGTATATTTGCTTATAAAAATAATAAAAAATATAATTAAAAGAAAAAATAATTTTATGCATATTTTTACTTATTTTTAATGCTTGTTATCTTCTTTAGCTTATTAAAACGGACCAATTAATAGTTCAACATTGAAAGATAATTGCATTAATCACAAACAGATCAACATTAATTTGCATGATATAATTGGAGTGTGTTTATATAATAGAAGACACAACTAAAATTACACATAAATATACTTAAATCATAAAACAAACTATATAAAGGAAAGTACAATGATTTTAACCAAATACGAAAAAAGAAATATATAATGTTGAAATATACACATAACTCGGTAATAAAAAGTAATGGAAATCCAATAATAATATAAAATTCTAAGGATATGCTAAAAAATTTAAATATACTAATCTTTTAAGACACTATATATATAGACCGCACAATAAATCAGGTTCTATTGTATAAAAATATTTATATTAATATCTTTTTTTAATCAGATGCAATAATTATTAATTAATATAATGAACAAAACAAATTGATTAGGAATAATAAATAAAACACAATATGAATTTAGTAAAATTTATTAAAAAACTTCATCTTAGATTGTAAAGGAAACAAAAAAAAGTAGGTATTAGATTATAATGTATTTTTCTAGTGATAAAATTTAGCAAACAGTTTCCTGTATATATAAATATTAACAAGGAAACCTGGAGAAAAGGATAACAACTCAAAGTTATAACTAATATCATGTAATACTACGAATGGTGTACTTTAAGGGGCCCATACACATTCAGTTTAACTGTGTGACATCATGACTGAACAATTAACTTAAGTAACTGTGCAGTTCAGACCTCAGTCCAAATTAAGTTAACTGGCAGTTCATTAAGGTAATTGTTCAGTTTTTTCATCAGGTGAGGATTTAGTTAAACTGAGCCCGTATGAGCCCCTTTAGATGAAAATGGTCACTTTATTGGAGCGGTTATAAATTTTAATGGATTATACGGATTGTTCATAAGCATCATTGGGAAAACTGGGATTTGTTCAGACTCATCGTTTGAAATATATGAATGATACAAAGTCATTTTGTACTAATCCTATGCTAATAGTTATTTGCTAATTACATGTTAATAAACAAAAATATTAAATATAATCAGTTTTACAATATCATATAAGTTGTAAAATCTATAATCTATTTATAATAGTAATAAAAAAATTAATATTTAAAACTAGGATTTCAATTTGAAAAGAAAAAAGTTATGAAATTTCTGTTTAATAATCTATAATCACATTAAAATTGACAAGAAAAAAACTAAGTTAAATGTTATTAGTAAATGTTATTAGTAAATAGGCATTGTATCACCAAATGATGTAGGAATTAGAATAGTGATTTGTAAGAATTCATAATTTTTAGTTTGTAGTTTTGGTCCGTGAGCATTAACAGTCCAAAAAATTGGCCGCCATAAGCAACTCCAAAGCGATCTGCGGTCTAATGGTGAACTCTGGTATCTCGGACGAACTGTTTGTGTATTTGGACTTGTACGTGAAGTACATACAGACGTTGTGCAAAACGTGAGACCTACGAACACCGAAAGCAAAACACAGACATCATCGAACAATCGAGTGGACAAGTCGTGGCGTCACTTACGGTATTTCCCTGAAATGGATTTCGTTGGTCTCGTTTTCGGCGAACTGTCCGGGACCGCTCAACATTGCCTTGATCGTGCCGGACATTAACGCGTGCTCCCGTTTGACAATGAACTCATGGCCGTCACTGGATATCAGCTTAACGTACATTGCGTCGGGACCTTCGCAACCGGCACCGTACTCACCGTCGTCACACTCATTGCTCTAAACGACAATAAAACACACACACGTCGCGTTATACATAATAATGTCGTCGTCGAACTGTTGTCACCTGTACTCTTTGCGGCGAATCGACGATCATCTTTCCTCGGACGGTTCTCGAGACCGGCGACGTGAATCAATAAACGTACGCGCGGTCCGTACGCAACACATACACGCGAACACGAGTGACGGACTGAGTAGAAAAGTAGAACCCGCCAACAGTAAACCACCACTAGCGCCACGCCGGAAATCGTTATCTTATATCACAAACTGTACAAACTAACTGTACACAAATAGTATTGTCACAGATTAGATGAATCTAATCTGTGGTATTGTGATGGACGCCGCCTTTACACGAGAAAACCGTCTACACCGCCGACTTTTCCAAGCCGACGGCGAGTCACTTTTGCGAGGGAGGGTCTCTAAAAATAATTACTAAAACACTCGAGCGCATATTTTACGAATCATAATAATCGTGAAAAGTATACGATCAAAACGAAGTATAAAAAAAAACGAAACAAACGATACGGCTGGTAACGAGGGCACAATTCGTAAATTATGAAAATAAATCAAAACGGTGTTGAAACACAATGGCGGCAAATTCAAACAGTAAATGCGTTGCAACATTATAGTTCATCGTTTCGTTTTATTTATTCATTTCACAGAAGATTCGTAGAAGAATTATTAGAATTGGAAAAACGCGAAATAAAGCTTTGAAAATATAATATAATGTAACGGTTCATCTGCCATTTATACATTTTACTCGATTATTAAAATTACAGTAAGTTCTACTTCTCATACGTTATTTTGCGTCGGATGTGTTTAAATCGTAGTTACTCTCAGAAAAAGACTATAGAAATTATTGATATGTGTGAAAACGGACAGTCAGAAAGGAAATTTATGAAAAGAAATGGACAGACAATATGAAATATAATCAAGTTCTGAATTGAAAATTTTTGGAGAACAATGCCTAGTCGATATGCTAAAATAACGAACGACAAACTGATTATGATATGTATGAAGATACAAAAGTATAGAATCGGAATGGGTGCCAGAAGGTCAAAAAACAAACTGATTTCCGTTTACCAGGAGTTGATTATCCTGTGGCTGGAAATCGTGAAGAATGGAAGAGATTGTGTGTACCAGTGATGGGCTTTAATGATCTCTAAAATATACTGAATAATAAAATATTTCTTCTATCCTTGTCTGAATATTGTGAATTTTCAAACCTTTCAAACAGAAGAAAAATATACCTGGGTATATATGCTTTCCTAGAATCTAACAAACAAAATATTGCAACCAACCAAATTACGTTGGTCAATTAGCTGATATATTATGTGATTTATATATATAAGTATTTTTTCTATTGCAATCGAGTTGTAGCTACTCAAAATTTTTAACAAAACATATACATGCACATATTGCGTTTTCTATTTGATTTAGTTATATTTGTATACGTTTTTGTATTTATAACATCTCTCATGCGACTTTAACAAATTTGGCTTTGTTCAGACAATATTTATGGGGGAGCGTTGAATGTAATCGTTCATTCAATTTTGTTTTGAAAAAACAAGAAATTAGTAATTTTAACCTTTAAAAAATATTGTAAACACATTGACAAACCATAACAAAATAATGCTTAAAACTACTTCATAATTATTGATATGGAGTGACTATTACATTTAGATTAATTTTTGAAAACAAAAGTAAAATAATTTTTTAATTTATTATTTCTTCAATTTATATTTTTAACATTCATGAATCATTATAAACTAATATTTAAAATTATTTCAAAGACAACATGTGGAAAACATATTGCAATGCATTACCATGGGAATTTAATAATTTAAAAAAATAAATGATATTAACAAAATACATGTGATTTTTAATGCTTGTGTACTGTTTAGACTCTGTGAATTCACTTATAAGTAAACAGTGTTTTAAACTAATACATATTATTAGTTAAAGATTCCTAATTTGATTTACTCTGAATTAATAATAATTTAAAAAACTATTTAAAAATTAACTTGAATTCAAATAATTTTTTTATTGTACAAATTATTTGGATAATTTAATAGGTATCAATCAATAGCACTTATTAATTTAATTAATATATTTTATATACAGTAGAGCATTGATTATGTGGCTCATCAATTATCAGCACTATAAGATTGTTGTACAAAGTTATTTATAAATTCCAATTTTATCATTCATTTAGCGGCGAAAAAAAAATTCAATGGCAATACAAAATTTTTTTTTAATAAATATAATATAATGTAATATAAATTTTAAATAATTACAAAACTATGCATTTTAATTTTAAATTTATAATATTACATATTACATACATACATATATACATGTTTTACGTTATCATATTATACTTATACATTAACATCCAGTACATAATTCATTGTATGTTTTTAGTCATTGTTTGATTATCCACGTCCTCCTCGATCCAATTAGTATGGATAATTGACGCTCATCTGTAAATATAATTAAATAATTAATCCTAATGTTTGAGTTTTTGATTTCATACAAATATGATATGTGATTAATTCTAGGTTACAGCATGTGAATTTTAATTTCTGCTAATAATATTTGTAATTATCAAAATTATAAATTAAACGACTGATTGTTCGACTATTAAGCATGAAAACACATTTTCAGAAAAAGGGTTTAACACCAAAAATAATTATTAGCTGTTAAAAAGACACTGAATTTTACTTAAATTTTTTTTTTTACCGAAATTAACCTAACCTGTCTCTTTTTCACTTTGGAAGAATTAAATTTTTTAATTTGAAAGACATTATAAAATATTATATTTGAAAAATAATTCTGAGTGAGCCTTAGTTGAATGGAGTATTTTCAAATGTTTAAATGTTCATATACCAATTATTTAGTTGGTAATTAATTAAGAATTTATTAATTTATTGATTTCACGTCTACAATGCTCAAAACTACAAAATTATATATAAGTTTATATATATAAATGTATATTATAATAAAACCATTCACCAATATACTAAACGTTTCGTTCAGAATTTAAAACTAACATTCAAAATCCAAAATGCTTTGCAGTCAAGTGGCAAAATCTGCTTAATCTTCGAATCTGCCATGCCCCGACATGCGCGTGAAATACAAACAGAATTGTTGCAAACTGCGAGACCTACGAACATCGAAAACAAAATATAAACATCAGCGATCGATTGAGGAGACGAGTCGCGACGACACTCACAATACTCCGTCGAAATGGATTACGCTAGACTCGTTTTCGTTGATATCTCTGAGGCTGCTCAACGCGTAACTCATCGTGTGCGACAACATCGCCTTTTTCCGCTTGATGATGAACTCGTGGTCGTCGCACGATATCAGTCTGACGTACGCGGAGTTGGGGCCATCGCAATCGCCGGCATACTCATCATCGTTCCCGTCGCCCTAAACGACACAAAACACACACGTCATTGGGTCGTAAGTCGCGATATACACAATAATGTCCGTCGTCGTCGTACTGTTACCTGTTCCCTTCGTGGCGGATCGACGTTCATATTTCCTCCGACGTCACTCGAAACCGACGACATGAAGCTAACAAGTATGCGCGTTCCGTACGAATACACAAAGCAAGAACACGAGCGATGGACGGAGGAGAAAACTCAACTTGCCAACAGAAAACGTACGAACGCGGCGGCGGAAATCGTTATCTTATATCACCGAATTGACTGCACAAATTGTATTGTGATGGACGCAGCCTTTACACGAGAAAACCGTCTACACCACAGTCCGATTACGTCACGGCCGGCTTAGAAAAATCGGCGAGTCGCTTTTGCGAGGGAAGGTCTCTAAAAATAATTACTAAAACACTGGAGCGCATATTTTACGAATCATAATAATCGTGAAAAGTATACGATTATACGTAAAAAAACGAAACAAACGATACGTCTGGTAGCGAGGGCACAATTTGTAAATTATGAAAATAAATCAAAACGGTGTCGAAACACAATGGCGGCAAATTCAAACAGTAAATGCGTTGCAACATTATAGTTCATCGTTTCGTTTTATTTATTCATTTCACAGAAGATTCGTAGATGAATTATTAGAATTGGAAAAACGCGAAATAAAGTTTCGAAAATATAATATCTAACGGTTCATCTGCCATTTTTACATTTTACTCGATTATTAAAATTACTGTAAGTTCTACTTCTCATACGTTATTTTGTGTCGAATGTGTTTAAATCGTAGTTACTCTCAGAAAAAGACTATAGAAATTATTGATATGTGTGAAAACGGACAGTCAGAAAAGAAATGGACAGACAATATGAAATATAATCAAGTTCTGAATTGAAAAGTTTTGAAGAACAATACCTAATCGATATGCTAAAATAACGAACGACAAACTGATTATGATATGCATGGAGATACAAAAGTATAGCATCGGAATGGGCGCCAGAAGGTCAAAAAACAAACTGATTTCCGTTTACCAGGAGTTGATTATCCTGTGGCTGGAAATCGTGAAGAATGGAGGAGATTGTGTGTACTAGCGATGGGCCTTAATGGTCTCTAAAATATGCTGAAGAGAAAGAATAAAATATTTGTTCTATCCTTGTCTGAATATTGTGAATTTTCAAACCTTTTATACAGAAGAAAAATATACCTGGGTATATATGCTTTCCCAGAATCTAAGAAACAAAATAGTGTAACCAACCAAATTACGTTAGTCAATTAGCTGATATATTACGTGATATATATATAAGTATTTTTTCTATTACAATCGAGTTGTAGGTACTCAAAATTTTTAACAAAACATATACATGTTGCGTTTTCTATTTGATTTAGTTATATTTGTAATAATTTTTATATTTATAACATCTCTCATGCGACTTTAACAAATTTGGCTTTGTTCATACAATGTTTAAGGAAGAATGTTCAATGTAATTTCTTATGTCATTTGTAGATTAACTTTTTTTCGTACTGGAAAAAAAAAGAAACCCATAATTTTAACTTTTTAAAATAAACATTTAATTATTTAAGAAACTAATTTAAAGTTTTCTGTTTTGTATTAAAAATATTGTAAACACATCAGCAAACTATAACAATATTATATCTATAGCTACTTTATAGTCACTGATATAGTTTTTTTTTATAGCCTTTATTAATGGAAATATATAGCTCTGATATAGAGTTAACATTTCCTTTAAAATTTTTTTTTAAAACAACAGTAAATTAATTACTTTAATTATTATTTCTTCAATTTCTTTCTTTAACCATTACATTCATGAATCATTATAAACTAATATTTAAAATTATTTCAAAGACAACATGTGGAAGACTTATTGTAATATGTTACTATGGGTATTTAATAAACTTAAAAAAAAAAAATGTTATTAACAATATACATTTCATTTTTAATGCTTGTGTACTGTTAGGTATATTCAGACTCTATGAATTTACTTAATTGTAAACAGCGTTTTAAATATGTACATACTATTGATTAATGATTTCTAATTTTATTTATTCTGATTTATTAACAAAGGATTTATTGTTATAATTAATGGTTTTATTTTTTATGTACTAAATTCAAAGAATCTTTAAAAATTAACTTGAATGCTTCAAATGATTTTTTTACCATATAGAGTTCTTCGGATTATCGAGACCCGACTGTAAATTATTTTGACCATTTACCACGTATTAATTAGCAGCACTTATGAATTTAATAACACTTAAACTTTAAATTCACTTAAATAATTAATCCTAATATTTAAAATTTTTGATTTTATACAAATATTACAAGTAATTAATTCTAGTTTTAGCATGTAAATTTCTGCTAACAAAATTCATAATAATTAAAAATTAATATTAAAATTAAATGACTGATTCTTTAACTATTAGACATAAAAAACAATTTTCGGAAATTAGTTTAAAACCAAAAATTAATTATTATCTTTCAAATAAGACAATGAGTTTTACTTACAACTTTTTTTGTTTTACTGAGATCAACCTATCATGTTACTTTTTCATTCTGGAAAATATAATTTTTTGATTTGAAAGAAATTATAAAGTATCATACTTGAAAAATAATTTTGAGTAAAACTCAGTTGAATGGTGTATTTTCAAATTTTTAAATGTTTATATACCAATTACAAGAACAATTTAGAAATATACTGATTTTATGTCTACAATGATCTAAACTACAAATTCAATACAAATTCAATATAAGTAATTAGTGTGTGTATGTGTATAAATATATATATATATATATATATATATAATAAATATATAATATATATATATTAAAGTAAAACCATTCACCAATATATTGGTATAATATACCAATATATAATATATAATATATATTTAATGTTTCATTCAGAATCTAAAACTAATATTAAAAATTAATTTGTAATAAATGTTAGAAAAAAAAGTAAACAAATCATAACATTTTAGTTTCATACAATACAGTTATTTAAATGACATGTTTACAAAATATTTAATTGTATAAAATATTTAACTATATTTAAAACTTTATTAGAACAAAAAAGAAATTCCAAAACAAATATTTATAAAAATCTTTACCCATATTACAATATTATATATTATGTCGATTACAAATTAAAATTGCATTAAGTCAAATAAGAGATAACAAGGAAAATGTTTTAAAGAGTTAATAATTCATACTTATGACGGTTTGTAATTATTCGTTTTGTAATCGCGTATTGTTAACAATCCAGGAAATTGGCTGCCATCAGCAGTTCCAAAGCGATTTGTGGCGGAATAGGAAACTCTGGGATTTCAGTGGAGCTGTTTGTGTAACGAGCTTTGTACGTGAAATACATACAGACCTTTTGCAAAACGTGCGAGCTGGCAACAATGAAACAGAACACAAATAAATATGGTCACGACAGACAAGTCGAGACAGCACCCAAACAGCACTCACGGTATTTCCCTGAAATGGATTTCGTTGGTCTCGTTTTCGGCGAACTGTCCGGGACCGCTCAACATAGCCTTGATCGTGCCGGACATCAACGCGTGCTCCCGCTTGACGATGAACTCGTGGCCGTCGCTCGATATCAGTTTGACGTACATGGCGTCGGGACCTTCGCAGCTGCCATATCCCGGCTCCTCGTCCTGAAAGCCAAACGACGTTACGATGCGATTCCGAGCGGCAACGGTCGCGGGTTCGTTTTACCTGTCCGTCTTCGGTCATGTCGACGCTCATGACGTCGTCCGGCAGTCGAGACGTCTCGGGGGACAAACGACAAGACAGACGGTGACGGCGGCCCCGAGCAGGTGATCGATCGACGTTGGTGCGACACAAGACGGAAAAATTTTTTCAATATAATTTTTCCGTGGCCAAGAGTCCTTCGGTGGTGAACGGTTCCGTCGCCGAGTACGGTGCGACAGCACGCGTTATCAGCGAGTCATGACGGTGAGTGGCGGGTGTGCGCGGACGAACCAATCGGGTCACCGTACACGCGTCCGCCGACGGTCGCGATTGGTAACGCGCACGTAACACCGCACCGTCGCCGTCGACGGGCACGAACCGTTATCACGCTGACACTTTTTCCTGCACGGAGTTGCGGACGGTCTCTTTTGTTCGTCACGATGGCCACGGGGACTAAAAACACCGTTTCTTGTTCGCGGCTGATGGGTCATCGTTATCAGCCCACAGACAGAGAGAGAGTGAGAGAGTGTGACAGATCAGAATGAGTACACTACGGCGGCGGCTATCACTGCCGACCGCGACGATAGTGTTTTTCGGCGTGTGCGCGTGCGTGGCCGCCTCACGGAGACGGCCGAGCGGAGACGACCGTGCGGAGGTACGTGAGAGAGACGTCTGTGGACGGAGGCTGTGTCGTCGGAGGAACGAGGGGTTCGAGATAACGACGACGACGACGACGAACGAAGACGAAGACGATCGAGAGATTTCGTGACACGGTAATTGGAAATAAAAAAAAAACAACAACAATAATAATAAATAAACATTTCACGTTCAGAGTCTCACACTCGGTCGGAGTGTCGGACGCGGCGAAGACGAGAAGTCCGCCTCCGCTGCCGCTGCTGCGTCATGAAAGCTCTGGTCGACGACATGTTTTTGTTCTTGTTCAAGTCCAAATACCGCCGGAAACGGACGACGACCGTCGATTTCGTCGTGCTGCAGCTGCTGCTGACGTTCGTGTTTGCCGCCATGGCGTCCGTCGCCACCGCGCCGGACAGATGCTCGGACGTAGAGTGCGGCAACGGCGTTTGTCTGAACGGGACTTGCGTGTGCCACGACGGTTGGCAAGGACCTCAATGCCAGTATTGCGGCGGGAAAGTTAAGTGAGTGAAACTTCTGCGGGCTGTCCCGTTCACTCATCCTTTTATAGGCACCCACAAACCATTTGTTGTGGCAATGTGGGTCAACCTGTCACCGACTATCGTCTCGTGTGAATCGATTTCAGCGTTTTTGTCCGTACGTTAAGGACTGACAGTCGGTTGGATTCGGCTAGTAACTAAAACTATTTGTACAGATTTTGTTGTTTTCTAACCGATCGAATACATTAAATTTCAATAACTGAATTCTGAATACCAAAAAACTACATATTTACAATATGTTTAAATTCAAAAATTTGTTTTTTTATCACTAGATTATACATTATATTTTATCACTAAATAATTTCATAATGTTCAAAAAATACTTTTTGTGTATTTGTACCCGTCAAACAATAATTCTGAGCTAAATTCAATTTTTTTAAAAAATTGAATATCTTACATTAGAATCACTGTATACTTTGTATAATCTGTAAAATAAAATAAATAAATATATAAATTATGGTCAAGTGTTTTACCTTGATCAATAGTCACGACAGTCAGACGTGCACTACATACTCTGATGATGGAACCTGTAACGGTTTAGAAACGTCAGAAAAATAAAAACCACAACATGGATATTTTCGAAAATCACACAGATAATAAAATTCGAAAATTGATTTTAATAGTATATTCAAGCATAATGACTTAAAATAAGGTCTGTATAAGTAGTTGTTTGTATGGGTAGTTATTTATTATAGTTTTGTCATATAATTTCCCCTTTGAAATATAACAAATATTTTTTATCACACAGTTTTGTATTTATAATATGAAAATAAAGATAATCGAAATTTAAAAGAATACTAGTTGTGATTGTATTTATTTAATTATTTTGGTTTGTACATAAGTTTAAACAATAGTTTGTGCTGCCACTAACATATTAAATATATAATTAATGTGTTGAGATAACCAAATATTTTGTTATGTTTAAAATGTTTTGATTTTCTTTTGGTATAATTTTTTGAAATTTGATCATAAAATATACCTAACACCACAAATCAATATTAATTCTAGATTAAACGGAACTTCTGGTTTTATTTCCGATGGAATTGGTAACTATTCGCTGGATGTGAAGTGTAGTTGGCTTATAGAAGCTGGAAATTCTACCAATTCCACAATAAGACTGCATTTTGAAGAATTCATCACTGAATGTGGTTGGGATCATTTATATATATATGATGGAGACAGCGTTCACTCTCCGCTTCTTGGTGTATATAGGTATTTATTGAGTTTAAATTATGATAAAACTTTTAAACTATGATAAAAATTAATTTTCTTGATGTTTTACAGTGGTCTTATGTACTCAAAAGATTACTCGTTGCAGAGTGTACCAGAAATAGTTGCTCATTCCGGATTTGCATTGTTACATTTTTACAGCGATATTGCTTATAATTTATCCGGATTTAATATTACATACAGGTATGTAAATTTTATATTTGTTCGTTTGAAATAAACATTAGCTTTAAATTGAGTTAACTTTAACATATCAAATGATATTTTTTTGCAAAATTTCTACAACTTTTTGATTATTTCATATGGAAATAGTAAACATGAAATGACAAAAAACAAAAGACATAAATTTATGTAGAAAACATTTCAGTTTGAACACGTGCCCCAGTACGACTTCGTCTAAAGAATGTTCAGGACACGGTATTTGTATAGACTCTGTGTGTACCTGTGACGCTCAGTTTACTGGTGAAGCTTGCCACATTCCAATTTGTCCAAATAAATGCACAGCCAGTAATGGAATTTGTGATCAGGAACAGCATCGTTGTGTCTGCAATTCAAAGTATAAAGGTAAATTTAATATTTTTAATTTGTCGTATTTAATTCGATATCATTATATGAAGAATGAAATTTCTTATTTAGGTGATGATTGTAGTCAAGTAGCTGAACATGGATACTGGGAAGTACTGAAGACGAGTGATTTTGTTCCCCAAGGATCCGCTTCTCATACAGCAGTCGTATGGCAAGACTCCATGTATATTGTCGGTGGAGAGTCATTTAAAAAGGGACATATGCTATACGTTTACGATTTCAATGGTGATTAGTAGCTACACACAACTACATGATTAGGTAAATTATTTCAATTTTCTTTTGTTTTTGTATTAGGTCATGTGTGGGAAACTCCTCATGTAATAAGCAAAACAGCACCAACCATACGATATGGACATTCATCTGTACTGTTTGGTGTACGTATTTTTTGCCTATACAATCAATATAATGATATAGATAAAAAGTGATTTATAAACAAAACAACTATTTTTAGGATAAGATATATGTTTATGGAGGCGTCAAAGAAGATGGTATTGTTTGTAATGAATTGTGGGCTTACGACATAAGTGCAAAATCTTGGGAAAACGTCACAGTCAATACTGGGTCATGTGAACGCAACCTCTTAAACACCGGTTTCACAAATCAAGCTTTGTGCGGGCCATTACGCACTGCCGGACACACAGCGACATTGGTACCTCATTCATTTGTATCTCAGTCGACTTCGACTGGATCTGGTACTAGATATGTGACAGAACGGATGATTATGATATTTGGACATTCTCCCACTTATGGATTTCTGAACTTTGTTCAAGAATACTATTTTGGTGAGTCAGTCATTACAATAATCATGGTAATTCATTTGTGAAATAGTAAAAGGATTTTTCCATCAGTTTATTTAAATAATGAAAGTTGTGTATAATATATCATATATTTTACAGGTACAAGAGAATGGGCAGTTGTAAAAACTAAAGGTTACCCAGTGAAAGGTGGATATGGGCACAGTGCTGCTTGGGACCCTGTGACTGAACGTATTCTCGTGTACGGTGGATATGTATCAATGAGTCCTCTGCAGTCTGCATTATCCTCAAAACTTTATGCTTACGACCCTTATGCGCATACATGGTAATTATTAATTGTAATGATTTTTCAAAGCAGTTATTAGTTTTTATTCAAATATTTATTCAATTCTATCTGGATAATTTTTACCCAGTTTTTATTCTTAAAATAAAGTAGAATTAGATTAAGTGGCCTTGGTAAACGAATGAATCTATTACTAAAAAAAAAAAATGTATATTTTCGTCAATGAACATTTTTGTAATAAGTTTTAACTAAATCACTTTTCAATGCTTGTGGAGTCAGTGTTGTGTGAATCTTTTCATTTGTAGATTTTTTTTCTTTACAGGTATTTAATGAGTAACGGTCCAAGTGGTCGATTTTTACATAGTGGTTCAATGTTGAGTCCTAATGGAGGTTTAATGTTAATATATGGTGGGAACATACACAATGACACAGGAGTAAATTTAATGGCATCTGGCGGTCAGTGTTACACCGCACAACCATTGCTGTACGATACTTATTGTGATTCTTGGACACAAATGGCACTGCCTTCGAATTTGTTTACCAGTCTTATGAGATTTGGACATTCTGCAATAACGTTTGAAAAATCAACATACATCTATGGTGGTTTTAATGGCCAAATGCTCAACGACATTCTCAAGTACAAAAACTACACTTTTTAACATCAATAGTACTTATGTTAACAGCATTTTACTAACCACCTATGTTTTTTGTTCTTTTAGATTTTCTCCTGGAAATTGTTCATCAAACAATATGATCACTAATTGTTTGAACAGTCATCATTTTGGTGTTAAATGTGTGTGGGACAATGAAAAAGCACTATGTTTACCATTTTCTGATATCCCAGCCATGACACCCAGCATAGATTTTGAATCAACATATAGGTAATAATATCAATATATTCACAAACAAGTAAAATAACAATATTAGATATTGATTTTTTAATTAAGAATCATGATGACTGCTAGATAATAAATATTAAATAATTAATTATGTAGCCGTTGTCCGGAAGAAAGTAAGTCTCAAGTCAGAGGAATATATGTTCAGTGCAATCAGCAATCTACATGTGAATCATGTGTTCACACCCATCGGTGTGGTTGGTGTCCTCTTTCAAATACGTGTATCAACGATATAGAACAATGCACTCCTATGAACAGAGATGATATTCCGTATCGTAGCGAACGTGTAAGTTTGTAATCTCATATTAGTCAACAGAACTACATGTCATATCTAATTAATGACAAACTTAACAATTCGTAGCCAATAACATCCGGTTATCAATGCACAACTGATAATGCTGATCATATGCGTTGTAATTACCTTCATTCCTGTCAGTCTTGTGTTACTTACAACGGTTGTCATTGGAATTCCAAACTTGATGTTCCCATGTGTGTGCCGAGCACGAATTTCACCATGCCCTATGATTTGAAAGTGTGTTTAACATTGGTTTTTCTTTAATATTATTCACTTTTTTTGGAAAACATTTAATAATCCCAGCTGTCTGTTTTAGTCGCCGGATGTATGTGAGAGCGTCTGTGACCATTATACAGAGTGTACGAATTGTACAAAGGACGAATGTATATGGTGTCAAAATAACGAACGATGTATCGATAAAAACGCATACACATCTTCGTTTCCGTACGGCCAGTGCAGAGAATGGACAACAGATGAACACCGTTGTCGAGCTTCACCGGGTAAGTAATTGACTATTGGTATTTTTAACAATTTATGATATTATATACTTTTTTTTAAATTAAATTAAATTTTTCATATTAAAATTAAGGTAAATAATTTAGCTTAACAAAATATTTAAATTAATCCATTATGTAAAAATTATAATATAGTGACATAAATTGTATTCGGTTGTATTTCTCCTTTGTTATATATATGAGCATTGTGTCCCCTAGAAAAGAATGTGAGATTATAGTCAAATGTTAATATGTATGTAGATATAAAATTTGGAAGTTAAAATCCCACTCTATTATTCATTTTTAAAAAAGTTTGTGTGTGGATGATTGAAGATATTTGACTAAATCAAACGGAAATGCTCAATATTAATAAACATAAAGTGTATTAAACTTTTACTATTATATGAATTGTTAGTTTGTTTTTCCGATGGATTTGAATAGTTTTTTTAAATTTAAATTCTCCCCTATCAATATTTATGTATATGTAAATATAGAATTAAATCTTTACCTATTTATATATATGATTATATGATTATATGATTTTATAATACATTTTTCAAAATTAAAAAAACAGCTAATAAAAATTCCTTATGTAACTAAAATATTGTGTAAAAGTAACACATATTTACTTTAATTTCCATATTATAGAAACTATTTGGAATGAATTTAAAAGTGAGCATGCATTGATTCTGTCAATTTTATTTGATTTGAAAAATCAATTTTTTTTTTTTTAAATTATAATTAATTTTTTTTAAACAATTACTTATGAATGTTTAAAAATTATAGACAGAAATAGGCCCATAGATTGGAAAATCCAACAGTTGGTTTATGGTTATGTGGAGTATATTATAAAGCCAAAGACATGTTTTCAGGAAATTCTCAGTGTAATTTCTACAAAACTTGCGTAGACTGTCGAGATGATCCTGAGTGTGGTTGGTGCGACGATGGGTCGGGTACTGGTTTAGGCTCCTGCATGGCAGGTGGCAACACACCGCCTCAATCATGTTCTCAGAATAAATGGTACTTTACACACTGTCCAAGTGAGTATATATATATATATATATATATGTGATTAAAAGTTTTACAAATGATAAACAAAATTCCACTTATTGTAATCATTTTTCACTGATTATCCTTAAGCCAAACAGAATAATACATTTTTATTATCAATAATAAGATTTGTGAATGACACTTATACAGGATGTTGGAAACAATTATCAGTTATTTTTATTTAAAATGTCGGATATCTTATAGTTTTGTTCATATTGTATTTATAGAGATGAAAAAATTTTTTTTATATTATCACTATACATTCCGACCATAGTCAGTACAATATTCATGATTATGGGAAAAGACAATGTTTTTATCTATAATTTTTTTAAACCAATTGGATGAAAAATATTCATTATAAAATGTTAAAGAAATAACTAATTTATTAATTTTTTTTTGCCATTTCAACTTTATTAACACGCCCTTGTTTACTAATTACACAGCTTGTCAGTGCAACGGCCATAGTACTTGTATGAACAATACTGATGTGTGTATACATCCATGTTCAAATAACACTGAAGGTCAAAATTGCGAGACGTGCATCAAAGGATTTTACGGGAACCCAGTCAACGGTGGTGAATGTAAAGGTAAATGGGTGTTGTGTTATAATATGTGAGCGTAATCTTTGTTTTATTGCATGTTACGGACAATAAAAACACAATCAACATTTGAAAAGACGATAAAAATTTGATTTTAACCATGAATTATTATTTTAAATTATTACATATTATATATTATTTTTATATTATTATATTTAGAATGCCGTTGTAACAACCAAGGTAACCATTGCAATCAAGAAAATGGCAAATGTTATTGTACGACAAAAGGAATAATTGGAGATAATTGTGAAAAATGTGACACAAACAATCATTATCTAGGAGATCCGTCTAATCATGGTTCCTGTTTTTGTAAGTATAAAAAATATGCTGCTAACATAATATGTGTTTTTTCACAATGCTAAAATTGAAAAGAAAAATTACATAGCTGGGTATGCTGTTGTTAATTTAGTTTGTTTTTAAGAGAATGTCAGCATAGCAATGACATGCATAGCAAATTTAATCATTGAATTTTTTGTTTTGCGAATAGATAATTTGAAATATGTTAAAATAACTAATTACAAATAATAAAGAGAGCATTATCTATGGTGGCCATTCTTGCACAGTATATTATAACGTCTAAATACACACAAATCTCTAGTCAACTGTTTTCGATATTGACTTACCAGATTATCTCAAAAATCATTATCTGTTTTTTCCTCAGACGATCTGACAATCGATTATCAATTTACGTTCAACCTGTCAAAAAAAGATGATCTGAGATTCACGCAAATCAATTTCCAGAATTCACCGTCAAAGTCTGATGTGGACGCAGACTTTAGCATCACCTGTTCGGTGATGGCTAAAATGAACATCACTGTCAGACCAGGTATAAATTAGTGTTAATTATTAAATATATATTTAAAATTTTAGAAATGTTTGCGTACATACATTTATGATGTCTTCTTTTATTATTAATTCTGTGTATAGCGTATGGACCTGAAAAGATGCTGTTACCATTGCAAAACTGCACAAACTTCCGAACAAAGTTTTTGAAATCTGAGTACATGTTCGGCACTGATGGCAATATGTCACTGACCACGTTCTACGTTTATGTTTACGATTTCAAGCCTCCGCTTTGGATACAGATATCATTTTCTCAATATCCAAAATTGAATCTCCAACAGTTTTTCATCACATTCTCATCGTACGTATTATCTCGTTTGCTAGCACTGTTGTCTAATATGAACTGTTAGGTCATAGGCGATCAAAAGTCAAATTTTATAGAAAAAAAAATTAAAACTAGTTAATTACAATATATAATTTCAAAACTAGAGTGAACTAGGTATATAGGTATATAGTATATCTGTTTGAGTGCAGTAGTTATATAATTTTATCCAAAATATAATAGGAATATTTAAGAAAAAAAAAATTTATATACATTAATATTTGATTATGTGTATACATAATGACAATATTTTTTGGGGTTTTATGTAGAACTATTCAAAAATATGGAGTGTTCATTTTACATTTTTCTTTATTGGAAAATTATAGTTAAAAGTAAAGTTTACTCGATTTTATTTTAAAGTATTCATAAAAAACAAAAACAAATTGAAAGATTTCTTGGGATTTCAGAAGTTTATTGTATTGGTGCTACAGAAATTACGAAAATTGTAATATTAACAAAACCAGTTAATTTCAGTTGAATCAAAAGTTTTGTCTAATGTGTTTAAACGATTTATTTCTTCAATATCCTAATAAATCTGAGTGTGTATCAAATTAAAATTCACATTTTTAGTTATTTATCAGATTTTATATTTTGTTTGGATCATAAAATATTACCTACTCTCCAAACAAATAAGAATGAGTTTACAATACATTTATTATTATTATTGTAGTATTATTATTGAGATAACTTATGTGCATAATTTATTTATCTCTAGTTTAGGCTTATAATTATTTCACTGCATTGTTAATTACAAACGTAAAAATCGTAATGTATCTGTTTTAAAATTTTAATTACCTTACTGATAGTAAAAATATAATATTTTACAATTTAAATTATATTTGATCATCCATATAAATACATATGAAAATTGACAACCAATTCGAAGGTAAGTAAAAATTTATTTTTTATTTATTACTTCCCAGTTAATCTCAGATATTCAGAAATAAACAAAAATGTAATTTTGAACCAATGAGAGTTGTGTAAAGTTATCATGTCAGAAAAAAATTTAAATACTAACTGTAATTTTTAGTTTTTTTTCTGTGTTGCACAAAATATGGATTTAAATGTGTCATAATTATATTGATTTTATTCAATTTACCAAATAATAATTAATTGTCCATTGTTATATTCCAGAGGTGAGGAAAATACAAACAATGGTAAAATAACATGGTTTTTCAGAAATCCAAAAAAAATTCTGAAATGACTCACATTGATTTGAATTTACTTGAATTAGCCTACTTGTGTATCATTGAAGTGAGCGTCTGATGAATATGAGCATTTTTTCTACTATGATGTTTGTATTATATGAGTGCTGGTATAATACAGACAATTTTCATTTGCAAATATTGCCATACAATTCATAAATTTTAAAGTAAAAACATTCGTCCAGTTTCTCTATTATTACTGAAATTTTTTATTGGATGTATTTATATAAATTCATAGAAGATACCCATGAAGTGAAAAGTTCTGACTACAGCAACATATGATAATATACAACACCACATCAGAAGAGTTTGAGATTGAATACTGATGAAAAATTAAGTTGTGTTTTACTCATTCTATCTTATTGTAATAAAAAAAATATATATTTTATGTGTTTACAGTAATTGTTAATTCGACTTCTGAACACTCAGGTATTAAAAATTTTAAAATATGTTAGGCGAATTGTTTCTAAAAATAGAAGTAAGCGATTAAAGATGATTAATAGTTTGATATTAAGAGCATTATTATGTATACTACCCCTAGATGTATACACCTATAATAATAGTAAAGCTATTATGTAAATATATATTATAGGAATGTGTTCAGTTGGATTTGCAATCTAAATCAGTAAAATACTAAATTAATGTTCTTTATTTTTTGTAAAAATGTGTATAGATTTCTTATAAAAATAATTTATCAGCACATACTTAAAATTAATTAAAATAAATGTAATGTATTATACGTCAAAACTAAATAAGTACACACTACGGCCTCGATTAAAATTATTTAAAAAAAAAAAATGTTAAAATATACAACTGCATCCATGTGCCACACTCAAACAGATAGCCATAACATTTGAATATACTTATACTTTGTTATGACCTTGAAATTCTATATTTCACCCAATAACCATGCTTATTTAGGTTCTAATGTATAAAACTAATTTATTTACTTTTGAACGCCAACAATTATAATTCAGACCACTGTGTGTGATTATTATGTATTATTAATGAAAGTATTGTTTTTGAAATTGCAGTTGCTTTTTGCTATTACTGTTGGTAGCTGCCATAATGTGGAAACTCAAACAGAAGTATGACATGTACCGAAGGAGACAGGTCGGTGATCTTGTTATTTATTCATAAAATTTTCATTTAAAAAAATATTTATTTTCCATAAAATCACAATCACAATAAGATTTTTTTGTATAGTTTTCATTTGATATTCGTTTAGGATAAAAATGTAACAAAGCTTTATATTAGCTAATATGAATCTAGGACGAAAAAAGCAAAGTTTAATTAAAAAATGCCAATAAAATTTAATTTCGGTATTTGGATGTTTAGGAGTATTTAACTATTTAAGTATTGAATTTATTAAAACTTTCGTGAATTAGAGTATTATTATTAATGTATTGTTTGTTTAATATGTGAAACAGGGATTTGTAAATTTATATTAACTAGTTTTTTCTTATTTTTTGAAAATACATCAAAATTTTGTTTCGAATGTTAATAAATAACCAAAATAATTAAAATAAGTTTTCTAAGTACTTATACTTATTTAATTTGTTAATAAAAATCTTGTGTCCATTTGTGTAGAGAATGTTTGTGGAAATGGAACAGATGGCCAGCAGACCGTTTTCTGTTGTCGAAGTGGAAATAGAAAAACGCAATACTGTCCATGGTAACCAGATACCAACAATTTCTGTTTCGAGCAACTTGAGAAAACGTAAAATCGTAAGTGTTTGTTTATTTTTACTGGCATGTATTTTATGAGTTGTATGATTATTGCACTTGTAGATTAGTATCTACATATTGTACTTCATTTGGTAAGATTTTTAAGACAATTTCACAGGAATTTACATATAAAAATTACATAAGAACAATAGTAATAGTAATTCAAAATCCTTTTCTTTGTAATTTAATAATACTCTTGCAATCATTATATGTTTAATACAATTTAATTTTAATTAAGTGGATAAGTAAAAAATATATATATACATGGTTCTATTAATTTATTTATAGTGAATTTCTAATATGACATTTTTAATTATAGTCAGTTTGCCTTTCTACACTTATACAGCACTATTCTCTTAAGTTTGAAAATGCATAAATAAATATATTTTAGGATTTAAAAAAACCAAACATTCAGAGTTCATAAAATTGTGACGTTCTTTTTACATACTGTAAATCACAAATTAATGCAAAAAATTTTGAAATACGTTTTTGAGATTTTGTATTATTTTTTAGCCATATTCATGATTTACAACTTAAAATGATGAAAATCTCCCTTAAAAGGAATACCAGCAGTTTGTAACATATAATAATTAATAGAAAGATATACGCAAATACTGGCATTCCCAAATATAAATTTTTAATTTATTGAAATTTAAAATCATTGGGTCATTTGATTGATAAATTAATGACTATAAAAGTATAAACCATTTTGAAGGTGTTGAAGTAGAGATAAAATGTAAAAACTACAAAACAAAAACAAAAATTGATTAGAAAACAAAACTGAATATTGTTATATAAATCTATGATAACATAACAATTTTGATTATTTTTGTTTCAATTTAAAAAATTGATAGTACTCTATTATTATACATTTGTACTAGGTTTCCCCTAGATACTATGTTGTTTTTTCCCTAGTCCTCTACATATAGTGTACATATTCATTCTACTTCAAAGTATTTATGTAAATTTCATAATCATCGCATTTGTTTGGTTTGTAGGACGTACCAAATCCTGTGGCTTTGGAACCGTGTGCTGGCAACAGAGCGGCTGTATTGACATTATTGGTCAGACAGCCAACCGGCAACGATAGGTTTACGCCACATGGCTATTCGGGTAAGAGATGTTTTTTTTAAACAATTTTTTTTCCTCAATTTGAAAACTTATACCACTTAATCCATATTAAGACATTTAAATACCAATACGTATTGTATTGTATTTATATATCCCATTTCATAAGTATTCAAAGTCAAAACTTTATCATTTTTGTCATTTTTTATTTTATATTTAAAAATTGTTGAGTATATTATTCAAACAAATTTCTTAGAGAAGCATTTAAATAGTGATTTTAATAAATATATACTATAGAATATAGATACTCACAATAGAAACCTGACCATCATATGGTTTGTCATTTTTATGATAACCTCTAAAAAAAAATATTGAAATTAAAGTCTTGTTTCGTATTTACTCAGGTCTGGCAATAGCGTCTGCCCTGGTGGTGGTTGGCAACGTCCAACAGTCTAAGATGAACGGGATTGACAATGGTAGCTCTCCACTGCCAGGCAAAGAAGATGTCCGTTGGACCGGCAGAGGTTTGAAAGCCAGTCAACATCCAAGCGAGGCACGCATTTAAAACAACATCTGAGAAGTACATTATTTCACACATCGGTTCCATCCCTTTCATTCGTTCCTTGATGAAAATAATAACTACACAGCCACAGTACAAAATCAATATAACAACAATGGTAAGACCAATCCTTTCCTCTCCTCCCCTTACCTCCTACCCCTTAGGATACTTGCCACTTATATTATTATAATAATATATATTATGTGCTTATGTATAAAAGAAAAAAGTAGTCTAACCCGATAAGACTGATGAGATCGTATATATTTATATGTTTATACGGTACATTTACGCATATTACTACTACTACTAAACTACTACTACTTACTACTACTACTACTACTACTACTACTACTACTACTACTACTACTAATACTACTACTACTGCTACTACTACTACTACTACTACTACTACTACTACTACTAATACTAATACTACTAATACTAATACTAATACATACTACAAACTCGGCGCGGCTGGAACGTTTTATTATTATTATTTTGTTTAGTCCATTGACGTGTGTCGATTTTTCTTTATTTTTCTCTGCCTCTATCTCATTCGAATCTCTTATTAGATATAATATTATAATACTGTATTACTTATTGTTATAGTCTTGACCCTTCCTCACTCATACATTCTTCCCTACAATAGCATAGCGTTTTTTTAGGCATTTCTTTTTCGCTCGTTTTATTGTGTATGCATTGGTACGTCATACTAGGTGGTTGATTTTAAGAAACGTATAGGTTAATTACTGCCTATTAGTGAAACGAGAATTGAGACAATAATATACAGAGTATATCAGGACTAACTGACAAATCCTATATGTTGGGTTTTTAGGCAATATAAATATTTTTTGTTCTATATACAATTTCAAATAGCAATTTTGTTATGTTGTTTAAAGTATTTACTATCTTTTTTTAAATTTAAATTTGATTAAAAAAATTCTTTAAAAAAATCTACTTAACAAATTGTCATGCTTAAATTATAGTGCATATGGTGTAGAAATTCTAGGAAACCTAGAACCAAAATTATAGCGTTTATCAGTCAGTCCTGATACGCTCTGTATATATAGTCTAACTTCCGCAAATGCCGTCCCTTGCTAGTCGTTTACACTTTTGAATACATTGAGTAACCAGAGTATCAGATGTCTTTTACCACCATCTCACACACATATACGTTTTACCAAAGGGGAGGGTGAAATCGAGGATGGTTATAGTAGTGGTAGTTGTAATTCCATGTTACTATATTATGTACCTTTAAATGGGGGTGTAGTTTTGTGTTTGCATTTCTTTTTCTCTACAAATGGGATGGGGTCTGTGGTGGTTCTTTTTCAGATAATCGTGGCATCAATTTCTGTTGATTTCTCATCTTCGGTTGTTTTCTCGAATTCAAAACAATCTCCTTGTTTCCAGGCACATGACTTAAGTGCTTGAAAAAAAAAACGCATTTTCTCCTTGTATGGGTGTAGAATGATGTCTATAATATAATAAAATATATTATAATATAATATTTATATTATATAAATATAACATAAAAAAATAAAATGTCAATCCACACACACGCGTTACTGTGCTATGTCAAACGTATTAAGCATTATACTATATTATTATGTGTTATATTAAATTATAAATTATTGTCTATATATATATATGTGTATGTGTTCTTTTGAAAAAGAAACATATTATTTATATTGTATAATAAATATTTTCTGTGATTTTTTTTTAGATATTTGCTTATCAAGTTGTAAGCAGTTTTATTTTATATATACATATATGTATAATATTATAATTAGCGTTAGTTATTACACATTATGATTTTTGTTCATAGGAACAGTATAATATTCTCCAACACTGCTAATTATTATTATTTTGAATATTATACAATTATATATATATATATACTATATTTAGATTATTATTATATATTATATTATATATTAGTTGATAATATTAATTTTAGTTTTGAATATTTTTTGATCGTCCATTTTTTTTCACATATTGTATTTCTGTTAATTTTTTTTAAAAAAAAAACCTATTAAATTATTTGTTTCTTTTGTAATGTTGCATAATATTTTATTAGTTGATTCAAATAAGATAATTTTTCCCTGCAAAAATGGCAAATTAATGAACATAATAATTCAATTCGGTGGAGTTATCTTTTTGTTTTTCATTTGTATATATATAAAAAAAAAAATTATTATTCAAATTAGAATCTTTCAAATATTATTCAAAACAATGTTAGGTTAGGTTAGTAGGGCATTTTCCACAATGTTGTAAATTGTTTAAAACATTTAAATTATTATTGGCATGTAATTCAAGGATATTTAGGAAAATTTCAACTAAAACTTTCCGCTCTGATTGGTTCGATTATAATTTTGTCAAAACTTAAAATGTCTTGTAATTATTTCTAGAGAGTAATAGGGTTTTATTTTTTTTAAATTAAAATTCATACTATAGTATGTATATAATGTATCTATACATGCCACGGTAAAAAATGTTTAATACATTTTATTAACGTTGAAAATTTGTAATTCATAGAAACTGCCACCGTTATTCTCTCTTTCAATGAGTATTGATCTAATCAGAATTCGCTTGTCTGTCTCATAAGTTTATCAGGACAAAGGTCTGCTAAATGTTGTTTTCATAGGATCTTAAAAGTGCTTTGTTTTTAAAATATACAAGTGTAAATATTTTGTTAACAACTATAAATGAAGAAAAGTTGTCACTAATTGTTAAAAAAATTGTGTATCTTTTATTATTCAAGACTTTAGAAAATAAATGAAAAAATTATTTCCTATACCAAATGACAATAAATAATAGTGTTTTCTAGAAAACAAAAGTTTTCCTTCAAGAGTTTTTTCAATATCAGAAAAAAGTATTTTTGTTAAATACAAAAGAAATTACATTTAAAACTATTACATAAAATATTTTTTATTTTTAATGAAAACTAAGCATAACAAATTGAGTTACCTAGTTGATATTTTATACAATTTCTCATTTATTGATTTTTTTTTAATATATATACACTACATACAACCATTCTCTCCTATTTTCCTATCTACTGCATAACATTCTGATTCATACATCAATGAGGGTCTCACTACTGGTCCTATAAAATTTATCTTTTAATTGTGATTTATTATATATATATATATGTATATTTTCTTATCACACAAAACACCTGAAGCACTTTTCTTCACACTGAATTCAGTGATTTATATTATTCTTCTGTAAGACAGATACTAATATTTGAACTTCTCGATCTTGCCCACTACCATCGCCACTTATCTTCATTATGATTATGTTGAAAAACAAATAGACAATATTGGGGAAGGTTTTAATGCAGCATATCATGTAATATATTTGAAAATTTTACAAAATCCAGTACACAAATACCTATGGAAGACAAAACTGTATGAATTGTCTTACGATACAGTAACTTTCAAGATCACAGAAACACTGCAACATTCTTGCATTAATAACCTTGATGAGAATTCCCACCAAATCAAATGTAGCCTTTTGTCCAGTACGGTCTTTAATTATAATTTTGTTTTTATTTAAAGAAACACTAAAACCTAATAACTTGCGTATTGTTTTGACAGTATTTCATGACATCTATCAATAATTTCAATACTGTAATATATTCAAACGTTAGTTCAACAGGATAGATATAGAAAAAACACCAGATTATTGTCAAAGCGATATTAGTTAATTTTAAAGTCTAGTCAAAATATATATATATATACATTGCCGAGACGTCAGATAAAATAAATCAATATATTATAATATTACAACAGGTTTTGATAGAATTGAAATAAATGAAGAAGACAATCAGAGAAAAAAATTATGTATTGAACTGAAAGAATGTATTTACACATAACGCGAAGAACACAATTGTCAGTTTAACAGAAGACCGTGTAGTAAATGTGATTATTAATGGATCTCATCAGTCTAAAGCAATAAACAATGACAATTCTCTCCTTTAAAATTCTATATATATATAAATATATATATGTGTGTGTGTGTGTGTATGCGAGTGTTACATCGTCAAGTCCATGATTGCATTGACGATATCGTTGTTGTTCTTGAGGAGCGCTTCGATGGCTTTACGTTTGGTCACTTGTGCCTGTGCGCAAACCAAGTCCACGTCCTTTTCTTCGATGCCCTTATAATCGATCTCGCCTTCTTCTTCTTCTTCTTCCTGAATAGGTTGACTGACCATCGGTCTGGACCCGCCGTCTTTGTCCAGTACACTGGGCATCATATCGGCAGACTTGAACTTCTCAGCGGCCGCCACCTGCGCCTGTTGGCTCAAATCTTCGATCTTGGCCTCGCCGAACACGATGTACGTGTCAGAAGCGGGATTCTTGAAAACGTCTGGGTTGTTGATGACAAACAAAATGTTTTTTGATTTGCGAATAGTCACTCTGTTCACGCCTTGGATCTAAGAAAAACACATGGAAAATAACAACACCGATTAGGCGGTTCGGTACGACGCGCGCCACAAGCGTTTCGACGTTAGCTAACCTGTTTGAGACCGAGTTTCGAGATGATCTTCCTGGCCTTCTTCTCGCCCCTCGACTGTTTGGCCTTGTTGGACAAGTCCTCCGCGACCACGGCGCTGGCGCCTTCGCCACCCTTGCTGGCAGCAACGTCTACGCCGCTCGAGTCGCTGTCGCTGTCCGCAGCGTTCTTCTTGGGCTCCTCGAAGCTCACCACCTTCTTCGTCAAGTCGATTTCCGTTAATTCCGGCATGGCGTTTCCCGTTTGTGTCTGCGAAAATCGAATAAAAACGTCACCGACACGAGCTGCGACGACCGACGGATTGATACCGACGGGTATATCTCTGGGTTAACCTAGAAAACAGACGTACACCGTGTTTTCTACTCACCTGCGGACAGCGGTTGGGTTCGGCGAACCGAAACAATGACGGATCTGCGGACCGGTGAAACAACGGCGGGGTAACGTGCGAATCAACCGAACGGGACCCGGAGAAGGCAAAAACGTGCGACGTCCGCGTGAAACCCGTGGACTTCAATTAACAATGGCACGGGCGCCAGGCGAAAGAATTAATACGAACGAATTCATGACGTATCAGTGTGACCACGCGCGCATAACGTCGAACATCCGCACGGTGACGTTGTGCGTTGATAAGCGGACGGTCTGGCCCATAAACGCGACCAACGGAAAATCAACGCTAACGATACTACGGTTCTTATGCGGCGCGTAAAGAAGGCGTTCGGTGACGACGTAAAATGTCATCAACAGCAACAACAGACTCGTCGGCGCAGAAATAAATTTCAAAAAACAAACGGTCGAACGAGAGCGGCGGTCTAAAAATCAATAACGAAAACTGCATCGATTTGATGTGTACGGTCGGAAACGAAACGAAACTAAATACTTGTGATTGCGCAGATTATGGACGGAGACGTTTCAGTTGGAGTTAAAACAATCGTTTGAACTTGGCGCGCGAACCGTCCGTTGCGAGGACGCTGGAAAACCCGCGCGCAAAACGTGTACGACCATTGTCGTTTTCACGACGATCGTTCCTTTTAAATTAGAATCGCAGGACGGCTACTATCCGACCAAAACCCGGTCGTTTACCGTAATGTTATGTCGATAACAGAATATAAAAAAATACGATAATGACCAAAAAAACGGTAAACGTCCGGTCTTATGACGCTACGGGGATATCGGGCGCGCGACACGGTCTCACCACCACTACCAAAGTCACCGTACCCGCGCGGTTAACCGCGTCGGGTTCATCGTGTGCAAACGAAACGCCACGGACTTCAGAACGATCACGCGTTGTCGTCGCCCCGACGAATTCCCACCTCGCCCGCGCACGTCAAACCGAAACCAAAACACCGGGTTGCCAGGCGGAGGAGTGTTTTATCGATTTTTTTACGGGCCGTTCCCGTTTCACGCGCGCCGCCACCAAAACGACGATGTACACGAGAGAGCGGAAGATCTGCGTCAGAGGCGGCACCGCGTCCGCGGTCACGAACAACGTCGCCGCGGACGTGTCCAAACGCGACCAGAAACCGCCGCCGTACCGGTTCGCTGTCGTCGACCGGCGGACGGTGCGCGTGGTGTCCGCGGACGCCGACAACGGACACCGTTGTCTGGACACGGAGGCCGACCACGTCACGCAAGTACTGTTCTCGTGCGACACGCACGCCGTTTTTCCTTTTTTGATTTTCCGTGGGGTCGGGTAATCTTCCGGTAATGGAAACCCCGGAGGCGCTTCATCCGTGAAGCCGGTGCCTGTGAACGAAATAACCCCCATACCCGCCCAGACGTTTTAGACGTTTCGTACTTGGGCCTCGAGCTATGTTTTTTTATTACGGCCTATTGGCCTACACGACGGAAAAATTATTCTAAAATGTGTTCGTTTAACGTACTTCGCAATAATCGAGTCAATCAATCGAAAATCGTAACGTCCAGTCGGCTCGTTCGCGTCGACTACCACGTCAGTTCAAGGCGTCCCAAGAACCTAACCCGCGCCCGGGGTCCCAGTCGTCCGCCCCTGACCGAGAGCCGAAGCGCAATGCCCGTACATAACCGTAGGCAAGTCCGTATCACGATCAAACGTCTGGTACATGACGTTGAAAAAATCGTGCACATCCGCCGGACCCCGCACCACAGAAACGGTCTTCACAACGGGGACCGTCTACAAAACAACCGTGTGTTTGTAACGGTCGGACGCACACGGTTCGCGCAAGATGTTTTTTTGAGACGCGCGGTCGAAAATTTAGTAAAACGTTATGCACGATATGTCACTCGATCTCGAGCTTCCCGCGGGGGTTGGAAAAAACACAAAAATATACGTGCCTTAGAGTGTTTTCATGACACGAGAAATGACAAAAGTCGACAATAACCGACAACAAACCACGGAGAGCATTATTATTCACACGTCGCGTAATACGATCTTGTCGATTTAACGCAAGCGTTTTCGTTTCTTTTGTGACAAATCTTTTGGCAGGCGCGAATCCAGAACTTATTTACGCGCGGTGGCCGTGTTAATCAAAACGACTTTAATCCTCGTTTTGTCGCGTCGAGTAATGAAGTTTACTTGGAAACCGTTTGCGATACACACCGAAATAAAACGACAATAAAGTCGAATCGCGCGTGGCGGTGATTGCGCGGCCGCTATCGGAACAATTTATTGTGCTCTACGGACATGTTCCAGACATTTGCGATCCGTACCGTAAGGTATAATCACGTTATTACGCGTGAACCCGTCGATTTTTAAGGTTCGCGTGTCGTTCAATAATTGAACTGCGATACACAGACGAAAACGAAAAATTTATCGAAAACGTTGAAACCGAAAAATCCCATAGCAGCAACAACTTCGTTCTAACGTGTCTTTCCATAGTATCATAGATGATTATGTTACGTAACAAGAGCCTTACTAGTAGAGGGTCTCGCCCCACGTCGCTTGGGCCCCGGCGGCACTCGAGGTCGTCCTTCGAAAACGAAACAAAACTGGTCGTTTCGTCGTCCAGGTGGTCTGGTGCACGCTCGGCCACGTCAACTGTCTGGCGGTCACGTGTTCGGCGGGGCTGATCGTCTACGACCGCGACAGACGGTTCGATCGGATGTACACGCACGACTGCGGGGACGAGCACGCCAAACAGAAGTACGCCAGAGGGATCGCCGCGGTCGAGTGCACCTATTTGTGCGTGGGTACGCGTCTCGCGCAAAAACCCGACCTGACCGACCGATCGTTTTTTTTAATTTTTTTGTAACCGTGTCCCGCCGCCGCCGACGGCAGGTAACAGCAACGGGTCGATACGAGTGTTCGGCCCGGCCGAGGACGGCCGACTGACGTTTTTGGATCGGAAACTGATGCACGGCGCGCCCGTCACGGACATGTCGTCGTACAAACACAACGTGGTGTCCTGCGACGAGTCCGGTTGTACCGTGCTGTCCGCGCTCGATCGCGGCGAACTCGTGATCATCGCTCGATCGAAAACGTTCGGAGGGTACATACAAATATATATCGTAACGTCGGTCCGTTCACGCGCGTGCGTTGAATCGCTTTGTATCGTACACAAGTATACGTGGGTAGGATCAAAAAGTTACCGGAATTTATTTATAGAAAAAAAAAAACCATTTTTCTTGTCAAGTATCTGATTATTGGAATTAAAAGTAGACGTTATTAGCTATCTAGGGGTTTTGTCGTTAAAATCACATTAGTCCCGTGTGAGCCGTAATCGCGTCCGTACGGAACGTTCGAAAAGTTCAGCGGCGATCAATTTTCTGTTTTCCATTTGGTCTTCGGTCAAAACGCATTTTTTGAACTATACCATACGGATATCTTGAATGCGTAAACGACGATCTGAACGCACAAGATTTTGAAAACATGCGTGAACTCCGCTTCGTACGGCTCACACGAGACTAATGCGATTTTAACGACAAAACCTACAGATAGCTGTAATAACGTCTACTTTTAATTCCAATAATCAGATATTTGATAAGAAAAATAGTTTTTTTTTCTATAAATAAATTCCGGGAACTTTTTGATTCTATGTACAAGTATATGTAGTATACAAGTTTTCAGATTTCTTTTGCTATTATGATTTCGGTCAACATACACATAACCAATTTGGACAATAACACGACTTTAAGACTTTACACCGTCCATGTACTTTTGATGTTGTCAGGACGGATATTACGCTTTACAATTTATATCGGACACCGATAACGAAACAAATCAATTTGGAATTGTCGACAATTGTTGTTGTATACAGTCACAACTATAGTCTGTTCGACCGAAACATCAATTACTAAGCAATATGTCACGATTTTCGAAAACATTGAATTATAGTAAAATCCGATACACAATATACCAATTTTATTAGAAATAATAACAAGGCAGGAGGGCAGTTCTTGAAACGGATTAATCTTTCCGACAACTGTTTACAGACATCCTTGCACCACCACGGAAATGACCAGCACCGGCTTGATGGCAGTGGGCTACGGTTGCGGAACGATTCGCATATTCGATCGGACCGTTAGGATGGTGGCGACAGATGACGACGCCGAAGAACAACTGCCAACATTAGTTCAAGTGTCGGCACACGCCAGGTGCATAACTTCAATGTCGGCTGCAAAAGACGCAGACTTATTACTGACCGTGTCCGAAGACTCGTGGATCAGAGTTTGGAGAATGAATTCTACAGTAACACCACATCATTAATATACATATCAATTATCTGTGATAACGATTTACGTTGTAATGATTCTAGTCTATGTCATTGGTCTACTGTTACATGAAAGAGGATACAATGTTCGTGGGATGTCAGTTTCTTACTAGAAACGGTTCAAAGTTTTGTACGACAGCCTACGATTCGCCGTACATAACGTGTTATACATTAAACCAATCATAGGATATATAACTTTATTTCTAAAAAAAAGAAACAAATTAGTTTAGATGTAGTAAAAAACTAGAATTTAAAAACAAGACATTGTTGTATTTTTTATTGTAAAAAGTGGTGGCTTAAATTATATAAAATAAATTTTTTTTTTTTACTAGAATGAAAATAATTTTAGTTACTTTAGTATTATTATTGACGTTTTATGACACAGGATAGGACCCTTATATATAAATTCAAAAACCTAACTATTACATTAACATAGAGAAGGTCGGCCTATAATTATATATATATATAAAAAAAAAAAAAACTGAAATTAAAAAAATTGTTAAATAAATTAACACCAGAGGACAGTGTCTCTTGTTTCATTCGGAATTTACACATCCAGGAACAGGAGAGTTCGATGTTAATGAGTATTAATTGGCCTGAAACAAATAACACATAATTATAATTGAGCAGTAAGTGTACAATTTAATTATTTAATAACTATAATCAAACAAAATGGTAAATTGGAAAAATCTTTTTTCACAGTAGTTTTCAATGTTAAGTATACTTTAAAAATAATTTACCATTTAAGTGGTCTTAAAAAAATCCAAATTATTTAAATAAGTGTAAAGTACAAGTATATACTTGTATGTTTTACAACAAATATATAACAATAAAACAAATTTGGACTTTTAATGATTGAATTTTTTTCCTATCTTTATCATTAAATAATTCAATAGTTAACAGTATAATAATGATTTACAAGCCAGAATAACCGTGTAATGTGTATATCATTCATTCAACAATCAAAAAATAACTACCAAAATTAGGATTAGAAATATTATTTAGGGTAGAGATGAATTATTCATACATGTGTTTTTTGATTTCATGGTTATAAACGAAGATAAAAAGGTTAGAAATACTACAAGAATATATGAAAAATTAGAAGAAATCGGACCTAATATGGTATAACCGTCAATGAATATTCTACTTTCATTATTAATGCAAGACAATATTTATACAATATAATTACATCATTTTCTGTTTTAGGCCTCTTGGGAGCTTTAGCGCCTTTTGAATTTGAGTTTGCTGCTAATTTACGTTTCTTTTCGTCTACCTAAAAATTATGTATAATATAAATATTTAAATAAAGTTATATAATCAACAGTTTCATATTTAAATATTACCCAACCCAAATATTTTACTTAGAATTTTGACTTACGCTGTTCTTGTCTTCTTCAATAACATCTTCCTCCTCCTCTTCAAATTCTTCATCGATCTCATCATCGTCTTCTTCATCAGCCATTCCTTCACCAGCTACTCCAAATAAAAAGTAAATATTTTAAATCAATCGTAATACATATTTTAGTATATATACTTAAAAACAGAATTTTAGCTCAGCAAATATAAAAATGTTCATCAAAACATTAATCAGACGCAAATTACCCAAAAACAAATCATCATGGCTAACTAGGAATTAGATTCAATGACAAAGTTATAAATACTTACTTCCAACAGAGTGATTTCCCAAAAGATGGATAGGGCCGTTTCCTTTTACGAGTTTAAATGTAACCGGTGGGTCTGGGAACAATAGATCGAGTACACATTGACTTAGACCGGTACCTCCTTTCAAGACAACGACTGGGAACTTAATATCAGACTTGTAGCCCATGGCTTCCACTTCAATGACATTTACTTCACCGTCGGGCACTTCCGATCCAAGAACAGCCTACAAAACGAATACATATATAAATTAATAAATTTGTATTTTGTATTAAAAATATGTATTTACCTGTTTGACGAGTAAAGTGTGTTCACCACGGAAAACGTGAGAACTATCATTGGCATCGGGTTTTACATCGGGATCCCAGACTTCGGTACTTTTTGCCTTGTCTAAAGTGACACCTGACAAAAAACAATATACTTACAATTAAAATCTACGATCCTTGCCGGCGGAAAAATTACGGTAAGGAAAAAACGATACGGCGCGCGCGGGTCTACAAAATTCACAGTGCAACGTCGCCGGTTTCGGACGGCAGACGCGGAGAGGTGATGTGCGCGTGGGGGGGGAGGGGGTTGGAAACTATCGAAGAACGTAGGGTTAGGATTGTCGAGAGCGGCGGGTTCGGCCGACACGGAAAACCGAACGCGAAACGTGGACCGACCGGGTGTCGATAGGGACAGAGACCATGTGACTTTTCGCGCGGCTTCAGCGTCCGCCGCCGCCGCCGCCGACGACGAACGAACGCGCGAGTAGAAAAAAAAGACGAATTGAGCGCGAGCGAGCACGGCGCGCGCGCGTTGGCTTCGTCCGACAATCGAAATAAAAAAAAATTGAAAAAAAAAAAAAAAAACGTGTTAACCACGCAATCGACGGAAAAGCGAGAATGGCGTGCGCGCGCGTGTGGACCGGACGGGAAAACAAAAAAAAACCCCACGTCGTTTTCCTGCGAACGCGTTTCGGCCCGTCGTCGCGGGGGAAACGGTTCGTTCGTTCGTTATTTTTTGAACGCCGCCGACATACTCACCCCAGAAATAGTCTTCGGTCATTTTGACGTTCCGACCGTTCGTCGACGTGAAAACCGTGTTTTTATCGTGCGCGCGACTACCACTACTAACACTACTACTACTACGCTGTGGTCGCCGGTCAATGCGCGCGCGGAAGCGGTGGCAACGTCGGCGATTATAGAACGCAAGAGGGAAAAAAAATAAAAATAATAAAAACAACAAAAGTCGATTGCGAGAAGAGCACGCGTAACGCACGGGACGGGAACCGCGAAAGTAATGGCCGACCGTCGTCGTCGTCGTCGTCGTCCTCGTCCTCGTCGTCGCCGCCGCCGCCGCCGGTAAACAAAATCCGTTGTTTGCGTGCGGTACGCCCGGCCGGTCGGTGGCGCCACCTACGGACGCCACGCCGGGTCAGTGCGGCCGCGGCCGGGGGACAAAACGGACGGCCGCACTGCGTACGCGTTCGTCTTATCTGTTCGTTTGTCATTGGACGACGCGATTTGCCGCGTTATCCGCGGCGCGACGTTCGGTTTCCGTGGGTGGTTTTTTCCTCTTCGCCGTTCCCCACCGCCCGGTCGCGTGTTTGTTCGCCAAATACACAAACGAACGGACGGTTTCGAACCGGACCGCTCGAATGTTTGCGCGTTGTTCGACAAACAGTTTACCGTCGTACACGTCACCGTTTTGCCCGTCTCGACCGTATTCCCGTTTTCGCTGTTGTTTCGCACTTGCGGTTCTATTCGTCGTCCGAATGTTTCAATTGTCCGGCATGAAGTTTTTGCTCTTCTTTACCATTGTCTTGTCGCTGGGTCTCCTGTGGTACCTGGACACCAAGTATTACCACTGGGACCGAATCCTACCGGAGCCCGAAGACATGGTAATTGGTGGCGGAGACGAGCCAGAGTCCCCCGCGAACGATACGACGTTCAAGCTTAAAGAGTTCGTGCCCACTAACGAATGGCAAATCGTCGAAAATGGTACGCCGAGACTTGTACGCTACGGTTTTATATACGGTTTTCCAATTAATGGGATTGCTGCAATGTTTAAACATATTTGTTGAAAGATCCGTGCAATCGAAAAGTGTTAACGTAAACACATATTTCACGACATTTGACATTTACACAACATCGGTTTAATAAAAATTATCGTATTTCAAATCTATAGTACATATTAACTAGATTAAAACAATTGACTTTTGGCATAAATTATTTCACCTGTCAAATTTGTTTACTTATAATAATATAAATCTTCTTCTAGGACAACCAATTCCTGCTGGATTACATGTACAAATTGATCTAAGTACTGGTGTGAAAAAGGCTAAATTGATGGAAGGCAATGTAAATGGTAAAACTAATAGTTTAGCAATAATACATGATAATGAAACAGATAATATAGTAAGAAATTCATTTATTGTATTTCTATGATAATTAATAGTATATTATTTCATCATAAATTTATTGTTTATAGGGTGAATCAATGAATATACCACCGGTTGATGAACAAAAATTCAAATCATACAAAGAGATTAAAGAAGATTTAAAAACCATGAATATGTCTGTACAAAGTGATATGGAAGTAATGAATGAACTTTCTATTAAATTCAAAGAGCAATTAAAACTGTTTGAAGACAGTAGTAAAAATGTAAAGAATATTTTAACCGATCTTGAGTATCTCTTACATCAAGTGGATACAGCAGAGGTTTTTGTTCAAAATAAAGGGTGTGCATTTAAATTACATTGTTTATGTTCATATTAATTGAATTTTTTTATCACATGTTTATATGTAATTAAACTACCATTTTAATTACAACATATTAGAAAGTTATTATTTTGACCAATATTATAAAATTTTTTTTTTTACAGGATAGAATCAATTGTAATTCCTTGTATCGACAGTAACTCGAGTTTTATGAAAGCACAGGGAGCACTTATTCTTGGCTCAGCTGCTTCTAATAACCAAAAAGTTCAAATTGCTGCATTAAAATCTGGTATACTTAAACGTTTATTGTCACATATTAATGAAGAATATAGTTTTTCTGTAAGTGCCTAAAAATAAAAAATAAAATTACTTGTTTCAGTCAATTTATATTTGTATTCAGGTTCAAAAAAACTGTTTATATGCAGTATCAACGATTTCTAGACGATTCCCATTGGCACAACAGCAAATTTTAGATGATAATGGCATTCAAACTTTTATGTCTGTATTTAAGAGACCTCAATCTGATTTAAATATGAAACTTAAGGTTAGAGACATTCAATTTGTATTTCACGATTAATTAAAATATAATAAACAGTACAAAATAATGTAAGTTTTTTTCGTACTAGGTAAGAGTCTCTCAACTATTAGAAGACTTAGTATTAGAAATTGAGGATGCTAAGCTAACGTTGCAAGAAGAAAAAAATAATCAGCTCGATTCAGAAGCCAAGGAAAGGGTTCGGCAATATGACAATTTACACTTGAAAAATAAGCTTTCCGAAAACGGGTGGTATGTATTGATATATTCTAACATTAAAAAACCATTCGTTCATGATTAATAGAAAAAAAAAAACTTTGAGTTTTTTCTTTCTATTAAAGTAATCCACAAGTACTCAAATCATAAACGTTCATGATTAGTTTATATGTTTTATTGAGATATTGATTTTTTAATTAGGTGCGAAATTTTGAGAGATGAATTTGTTGCACTGTCTAACTTACTTCCAATGACTGGAGAAAGTCATGATATGGTTGAAGCTTCAGGAAAGTCTTTATTAGCAATGAAAGACTTATGCAAAGCTAAATTAAAAGGAAATAAACAATTATTTAATTCATTGTATGTACTAGAGTCTCATTATAAAAAGTTATTCAAAAAAGATAATTTTTTTAATCTATTGTATCAGTTGGTCAGCGAGTTGACTAACACATATGACCCTGTATTAGAATAGTACATATTATGTTGTTTAAGTTTGTGAGTGTTAGATTTATATAATTACAAATCTGTGCGTGATTAACTATCTCATATATTAAATATTTTGTTCTGTGATATAATAACTTAGTTTTTAATCTATTGAAAGTATGTATTTATGGAGTAATATTGGATTATATTATCATTTATAATAAATTGTTATTTTAATTATATGAAATATATATAACTATGATGTTGCAACAAAAATGTGTAATTTAGAATTTATTGTCTACATTGAATCGTCATTAATCATAATAATCTTTGATAATATAGGTGTACCATTCAAAATCTCAATATAAACCTTACATATATATATATACCATATTACATATGGTTACATAATCATTAAAGTATCTAATTGAAAAAATTATTCAAAATTTGACACACATTTCAAAAATAAACATTACGTTTTAACAAAATGTATTTATACATGTATATATAAAAAAAATGAATAATTTGTAGTATCTTCAAAATATCACAAGTATAGATTGTTTTTCTTTGAATTATAATTGATGACAATTAGTGAATAATGTAATTCAATAGTTTTGTACAAATGACCTATAGAGTATTCAAGTTTTAATTCAATCCGTAGAATATTTACATAGTTTGAGATTATAAAACAATTGTTTAATTATGATCATTAGTTAAGTAGGCCTCGTTATAATGTTAGTTTTGATGTTTATCTTACATTATAAATATATAACTGTTATGAGTTTATTAAAGCTTTCATTGATTGGAAATTTTTTATTTGTGTGGTTTTCGGAAATATCCATGTGGTAAATGTTGTTGTTCTGACGTTTCGGAACCGTTACAGGTTCCATACTCGTAGTGTGTAGTGCACGTCTGACTGTCGTGACTACACTGTGTATATATTTGTGTGACTATAGTTACGACAGTCAGACGTGCACTACACACTCCGAGGATGGAACCTGTAACGGTTCCGAAACGTCAGAACAACAACATTCACCACATGGATATTTCTGAAAACCACACAAATAAAAAATATATAACTGTTAACTGATAACTGTAAGTGCTCTCTTTTACATTAACGCAGTCAAAACGCATTTTTCTTTTCCAAAAGTAATTTTGAAAAATAAATAATTACAATTGTTATAGAATTATTGATTGAATATCATTGTGAAGTTCGAAATCACAAAAATATGTCAAACAAAGTGTTAATGGGCAACAGGACGTAGTAAAACAATATTTGAGAACTACAATCCATGATGGGAATTTTCTCGTTAACGTTCAACAACATTTATGACGTATTTTTATTCGTTAAAAATAAACACATTTTCATGAATTGGAAACTTGTTTGTTCGCATGAAACTTATATAACGACAAGAGTATATTATAAATATTATGTAATTATTCGCTTAAGTTATTTATTACATATATATATCGAGCAACGTTTTTTTTTTCTCCACGGTCATTGTATCCACGCTGCATGTGATTAATATGTCTTGGTCAGCACTACCCAGTCTCTATATATTATAATGTAGTTCTATGTTTCTAAAGTTACACGTTACACAACGATAATATTATCTATAGGCATGCTGCTAAATTATAGCAAAGAACGAATAAAACGTAGACACTAAATTGAGCGATCAGCCTAGGGGAAACAAAATTGACACGTTAAATTCGGTATTCGAAACATGACTACGCACATGTCGGTGTTCCTCGTTCAAAGGATTTTTTTGTCGTCTCAATCGCATATTACATAATACAAATATTCAATTGACATATTATATATATATATACTTCAATCATTTATTACGACTTTCATCGAATACAATTACTACTATTAATACTCGCAATAAAATAAAAAATGGAAAAATCATTAAAACAATGATGCAACACTGTACGTTTATTGTCTCGCTGTTTTTGTTTTCCAAGTCGTATTTTTATAGTGTTTCAAAAAAAAAAATCTCATAATGTTGAAATCAACAATAACATAATCCCCCACGAAAATGTTGTCGGACATCTTGGTATTCACTTGGACAAATGACTTAATTGTGCCAACCATAAAAAACTAAATAGAATAGCACTTGACTTCAGACGACGACTTTTAAAATCAAAAAAACCTACTTCTCGATAGCGATGGAAGAAAATAACAGTAACAGTGATTGTTATTTTCAATTCATTGTTATTGGAAATGTAATCTGTGACTTAAAATAGTTATCAGATTTTAAATGTTATTGTTACAGTAATGTGTTATCACTTATTATGTTACTTGAAAGGCAAACTCATATACCATCATATGCAAGTATATTATGGATACAGTACAAAATTGTCATTTATATGAAGTTTAAAAGGTTTAATTATGTAACATTTGTATAAAATAGTGATTTATGTTGTTGGGTATTTAGGTAGATAAGTAATTATATTACTTAAACAGTAAATCAGATAGAACTATATAAAATATGACTAGGTGTTAAATAAAAAAAAGGCAGCTATTTCATTTCGTTTCTAAGAGAAAAATGTGCTTAAAAAAATGTAATGTTATATTATATAATTACTTCATATACTATTCGAACCAATCGAATTAATAAATGAATACTACACAAAATGTCTACAATTTATATATTTTTGAATAAAAATCATATTTATCATTTTATGTCAAAATACCTGGTATTTATTTATTCAAATATATTAATTTACAAAACGTAAAAGTAGTGAAAAATTGTTTTTTTTTTAAAAATATTATTCTATTAAAAATTATATTGAAATTATACACATTGGGTTCTTTAGCATTGAAAAGCCGACTAAATCATAGTTTTTCGTCAATTTTATTCATAACGTTGATCCTGTTGACTCCAGAAAAATTAGATTCAGTCTATGCTACACTAAAAGAGACACTTTAAATTTACATTTCTTAGTTTGTGGACTGGACCCAATCGCCTCTCTAGTGACGTGATGGTTTCTTTTTCAATTAAAATCAAGCACGTTGAAAAAATAACAATAGCTGTTGTTCGTGACGGTTATCAAAATTGATAACAAGTTGCCATTATTTAAAACTGAACTTTTTATTTACAAACAACTAATTCGTCCAATAATGACTTACGGCGTCCGGTTATGGGGCGCAGCCAAAACTTCCTAACGTTAAGATCATCCAGTCCTTTCAATCCACTCGGCACTCCGTCACGTCACTATAAGGTACCATGGTACGCGAGTAACCGTAAACACGTTCAAACAATACCTGTCCAAAACCTCTCACACGAATAAAATATTCCACAGGAACCCACTCGTATCCAAACTCTCCGTAACAATCCCTCCCCGTCATCTGAAGCGTGAACGGCCAACAGATCTACTCAAACGTATTTACGTGGAAAGACAGATGCCGTTTAAGAATATCGTGTCAAGGAAGATGATATCGCTGAAATGATGACCATTTTCACGAATACAAGTTTGAGGTCGTTCTTCAAAGAAACTTAAAAATCGATTTTTTGCGCGAATTGCGGTATCCCCGACGAAAAAAGGCACATCTCGACAGAACGAGAACGCCGACGTAAACATCGCCGAATCGCGAAACGGTTCGATTTGGAAACAAGGCTCGGAGGTTCCATCGAAGCACGCGCGTGCCTCAATCTCTACCGATTCGCCTACTCCTCAGTTGTGGTTCAAGAAAATGATCGATCGAGTTCGTGTAACGGCGATTCCGTTCTCCTCGAGGAACTATGGACCGACGACGTTACGTTAGGACTACGCTATGAAACGAAACGAATGAATGCATTCGACCAGAATGGTTTTACTGAGTAACGTAGTCGACATGGCCGTTGGGAATCGTTTGTCAACACACACGCCGACAAATACGTGAGGACCGTCCGTACGTTCGTGACGCGGCGTGTGTGTGGCCGCGACAGTTCGCCCGCCGTCGGTCGTCCCGCGGAATTCACCTGTCCGTCCGACGACGGGGAAACCGTCGCGTCATACGTGGCGCCACTGCGTGCGCGGGATCGCACAACATCTAACAATCATTGTTTGTTGCGCGTCGCGGCAGGTCGCCCGGCACCGCACGAAGACGGTCGCGGCCCCCCCACCCCCACCACCGACAATTGCTCCGCCCACCGCGCGCCCGTCCGAAGCCGCGCCTGCATTCGCCGCCGTCCGTCGCGACCCGTTCCGTCGTATCAAAATTGATAAAATTTTTTGATCGCCCGTACCCACCGCCGCGCGTCCGTCCGTACGTCCGTTTCCGTGTGTGTATGCGCGCACACACACACGTACACGCACACATTAATTCGTGTACACATAACGTTAGTCGTTGTAACCGTGAAATATTAAACGCCGTCCGTTCGCGCTCGTCCCGCCACGGTCACCAGCACGTCGAGTCGTCCCGGAAAAGAGCGCGCGGATACGTTTTCGGGGCGCGCCCCACGGTAGAGTCGACACGGGACGGCCCGCCGACGTCGCGTTCTGTTGGCGTGGCGCGGGCATGACGACGCTGGACTACGACGCGGCCAGCCGAGCGGCGGAACTCGTCGACCGTTTGACCCGTTCCGGCGACGACGACGACGACGACGACCACCACCACCACCAACGCCGCAGCCACCGCCGTCAAGCGGGACCCGGTAAACTCGTCGAGCTCGAGAACATCTGCAAGTAAGTGCCGTCAACGCGAGAACCCGTAACGTGCGCCTACCCGTTCGTAACGCACGGAACACAAACGGATTTCGACGTGCACGCGCCGCCGTCATTATGACTGTCGTCGTACCGACCGTATACGTAACTAACGCCGCGTCGTCGGTGAACTCGCGTCATGTCGAACGTCGTCGTTATTATTAGTACCGCCGTCCGTTTCGTTTCGCGGACGTCTGTCGTCGTCGTCGTCGCCGCCGCCGCCGCCGTCGCCGAAAGTGCACAGGACTAAACGAAAAGCCACGGGCTGTCCGAGATACTTGACGGTAACAACGATAATAGTTGTAATAATAACATTATCCACGCGCAAACGATAATGGAGAAGAACAACGGCGAATCGGATTCGGTGACTGCCCGCGGCAGTCTTCGGCAACCGACCAGAGTGTTCAAGAAGAGCTCGCCAAACGGAAAGATCACCGTCTACTTGGGCAAAAGGGATTTCGTCGATCATATCGTCAACGTCGACCCCATTGACGGCGTGGTGCTGGTCGATCCCGACTACGTCAAAGGGAGAAAGGTGTTTGGCCACGTGCTGGCTGCCTTTCGCTACGGCCGCGAAGACCTGGACGTGCTCGGCCTGACGTTCCGCAAAGATCTTTATATCGCTTCCGAGCAAATATATCCGGTCGGCAACATTCGCACTCCGACCAGGCTGCAGGAACGTTTGATCAAGAAACTAGGTCCGAACGCTATACCGTTCTACTTTGAGCTGCCGCCCCATTGTCCAGCCTCTGTTACCCTGCAACCAGCTGCCGGCGACACGGGCAAACCGTGCGGCGTAGACTATGAGTTCAAAGCTTTTGTCGGCGACACGGCTGAAGACAAACCTCACAAGAGGAATTCAATAAGGCTGGCCATCAGGAAAATCATGTACGCGCCCAAGAAAGAAGAAATACAGCCGTCCGTCGAAGTTTACAAGGAATTCGTTATGAGCCCGAACAAATTGTATTTGGAAGCGTCCCTGGACAAAGAGCTTTACTATCATGGCGAAAGCATATCGGTAAACGTCCACATAGCCAACAATTCCAATCGAACAGTGAAAAAAGTTAAAGTGTTTGTAAGACAATTTGCCGACATTTGTCTGTTTTCCACTGCCCAGTATAAGTGTACTGTTGCCGAACTAGAGAGTGAAGACGGTTGCCCTGTCGGTCCTGGATTCACTTTGTCTAAAGTGTACACAGTGAAACCTACTTTGCACAACAACAAAGACAAGCGCGGTTTAGCTTTGGACGGACAGTTAAAACACGAGGATACAAATCTGGCCTCTTCGACAATAGTCAGCAATCCGACACAAAAGGAGAATCTAGGGATTATTGTACAGTATAAAGTGAAAGTGAAACTTTGCCTGGGTGCTTTAGGAGGAGAACTGACGGCCGAACTTCCATTCATTTTGATGCACCCCAAGCCCGAAGAAGAAGTGCTGCTTCCAATAACCAATAATGTTGCAAACGCAGGCACGGCGGTTGATGACAATGGCGTGCGTGTAGATAATTTGATAGAATTAGATGAAGATGGCCCTGCACCGTCTCACGACGAAGACATCATATTCGAAGATTTTGCACGTTTACGATTGAAGGCTGGTAACGATTAATTTTGAAATACCCATGTCAAATCTAGATAAAGCGATTGAAATACGTTCATAGGAATTTGTCCATTAGATGTTCCTGTCAAATAGAATTCTCGGTGAGTTTGTCAACCGTTCGATAGACTTTGATGGAAATCATGAAAATTCCTAAAATCGATTTCACTGGTAATTGTTGGGAGAGCATAGGTATTTCAGCAATTATAAGAATTTTTAAGACTATTTGTCGAAACATTGCGCGCACAAGTCTGTCGGCATATGCCCATGGTCCAAGGCTAAAGTTAATTAATCAAACAGATTGTTAATTTCCGAAATTTGTTATAATTTGAACACACGCCTCTCCTAGTAGACTTGTTTAATATTCTTTTTGTTTCCCCATAGTTTAATTTATTTATTAGATTGGACGGTTCTCAAACCAATAATAATAACGTTATGTATTTCTGTATTATCCAACCAAATAAATATGTTTAATGTAGGTATAGGATTTAATTTTAACTACTGTTGTAAGTGCTAGGCTAGATATGATTAGTTTTAGGAAAAATATACACGTCCCCGTTGACTGTATCGTATACCAAGTAAAAACACTATTAGGTTAAGCAAAAGCGCAATGTTTTTAAATTTAAACATTGATTGAACATCTGGCAATGCTCTGATTTTTGTTTACTATTATTATTTTTATAAGGATCTTACATGTGTTAGTGCGCATTTGAAGTTTATTCAATATTTTTACATTATGTGTTTAATATAACATTCCTCCTATTGGTCATCCAATCTAAACAATATTCTAACTGTATTCTAATGTGTTTTTTTTGCTAACTCCTCCTCTCTTTAATAGATGCATAACAATAATAATAATAATAATAATAATAATAATAATAATAATAATAATAATAATAATAATAATAATAATAATAATGATAATAATAATATTGAATAGAATTTAAATAATCACAATAATATCAATTGAGTAAAATGTTTACAGTCTGTATGCAATATTCAAATGCAGCACGGCATTTTTATTTGTGCCAAAATTAATACGATTTTATGTTTTATAAAACAATAACTATTGTGTTTGTTTTTAATATTGTATTATTTAGTGTTATTTATTCGCCAGTATAACATATATATATATATTTGTAATTTATATACTATTGATTCCATGGCATTAGGCTACCCACACTCGTAGTTTAGATTGTTTAGGTTACCAAACGTTTAGATATTTTGTATTTTTTCAATTATGTTTCGACAATCGAATTAGACGTATAAGATTTGTACGTTTAAGATGTACTATTGTTAAATAGTTTATGTATTTGTGTATCTATGTAACAATATATAGAAAAATGATTTGTGTGCATTGTGATTGATTTGTGTATTGAAAGTGATTATATGATAGGACATAGTTGAAACTACCATAACCAGCAATAGTTTATGTTTATATTGTAGTTTAATGGTCTTAATTTCTATAGACAGGGTTTTTTTTTTTTCATTTTGGCTAGCAACTGACAAATATTTATGATTTTCATGATGTTTGAACATCAGCTTATGGAACATAACATATTATTCTTGTTTGAATTGCATCAGTATTTATTTATTATATTTTGCTCTATTCAAATTCAACAATTCAACCTTATTCAAATGTTATTTTCAACGAATTGTTTGTATTCATACATTTTTTTACTTTAAAAAGTATTCATCTATGATAGTTATAAAAATTAATTTTTTATTATTTTCATGTTGGTTGTACATGAAATTAAAATTCATTCTTATAGGTTTATGATATTTTTGTTTTTGTAACAGTCTAGTCCTTTAAAAACGTTGGATATTAACGCCTAACCTTGTATACCTACATAGAGATTAATTTATACATTTTTTTTATACGGGTAATAACGGTAATAAGTCCAAATTGTAATTTTGAAGCATATTGTGTCCAAATAGGTAATGTTTACCTATTGTAGCGAATACTTTAGTTGGTAATATATATATTTTTTTTTTATGACCATGACTAATAATTTGTTTTCCAGTAAAACTGTAAAGAAACCTGATTATATTTATGAATTATAACATACCAAGTGCATGTATTCCATTATATGTACCTATAATGCATTAATGTGTTATTGATTTATTATGTTTTATTATTTTAGAATGTGAGTTATTGAACAATTTGTCATTTACATAACTTTTATCTACATTTTTGTCAGCATTTAAAAATGAACAGACACCTATTCATAAATAACACTTTATTGTTTTTCAAATCTATTATTATTATTCAGTATCGTACATGACATGACTTTGAGCAAATGAATCTGCAATACAGGGATAAATATTAAATGATAATTGTTTTGACAGTGGGGCTTTAACCAGATCACATAACTAAAACGATATTTGATATTATTTATCCTAAACGCATAATTACTTGTAGAAAATAAGATATAACTTTTAAGTGGGAAAATTAAATTGTTTTTATTTGTATAACGCACAATTTGATAATTTGATTTTAAACTAAAATTACTAAGTACCTATATACATTATTATACATTTTTAAAATATGTAAGCCTGAGCTGTTTACTTTTGTGCACATGCTTTAAAAATTTCAAAAATACATATCAAATAAACAATTATTTAAAGCAATATCTATTGAAATTCCTTCACTGGGTACGACTCCATCTACCTGTCTGAAATAAAATATGTAATACCCAATTTTTGTATTAATTATTTTTTACGTTTAAAAATAATTATGTCACTGTATGGAAATTATTTGTAAGCGACTGTAACGTTCCATCCGTACGAAATTCCATCTCGATTTATGGAATGTAGAATGTAAAAACGATTTTGTAATGATATATATATATATATATATATATATTAAAAAAAAAAAATTAAACCATTGATTTAATTATTACTTTTGGTTGGCACAATTGCTAAAACGTTGGCTTGTGTCGATTTATTATATACTACCTATACATAATTATATTGTAAAATACATTTGTCTGCCTACTCAAATGATGTATTTAGCTTTAAAACGTGGCTTTATTTTTATTAGAACACAACATTTTTAACCATTAGAATATAATATACTATTATTTCACGATATTACCTTTTCCATTTATGATTGAAAAAATTTATGTGATCAATGCTATCTAACTGTGGTTAATAAATACATACGTCTGTATATATATATGTATTAAAAAGTGATATTTTTTTGTTTTCATTCGCCGACCTATTGCAAAATGTTCACCTCAATCGGATATCGATTGACTGGCGTGGTGCGTGTATGACGATATGATCCGTGTACGATGGTCGTGTACAAGCGTGTAATTGTTTTGCCCGAAACGTCGTAGGAACCAGAAATACAACTTCAGAACCGGTAAAAAACAAGAAAACAAGCGTTTATTATTCCGATTTTCGGGCGCGTAATTCACGAGGTTATTGTTATTAGCCGTGTTCTGAAATTCTGACGCGTCGCCGCCACGTTATTTTGGGAAAAATCGAGAGTAAAAACAATAACGCGTTTCCGTTCGAACCGTCCGAGTTTTTCGGTTAGATTAGTGATGCAGACAGGCCAAAAGGTTAAGTCCCCGCAAAACGACCCCGTACATAAAAACGCTGAAACGTAATGGCGAGAGAGGAAAAAAAAAATTAACGTATACCGCTGACGTTAAACGACGTTAATTTATTCATTTACAACGCAAAAAAAAAAAAGACGACGACTACGACGACATAAAATCACGTAAACCGCGCGCGTACGTCGCGTATTGATTTCGACGGAATGGGTTTTTTTAAAAAAATCCAATCGCCGCGTTTGTTGGCGTCTTTGTCGTCCGCGCACGGGATCCTCGAAAACGTTTACAAAACCGACCGTGAAAATCGTACGTACATCCGAGGGGTCCGGACCCGACGAAATTTTTTTCAAACCGATATACCAGATATTGTACGAGACGTTTCAATCGTCGTCGTCGTTGGTTTTTTTACATAAAAATCGTCGCTTTTGCCGTAGTAACGATCAGCAAACACCCCGAACGCATACGTACGGGCGCGGATCTCTTGTTAAATTTTTTTATTAGTATCGTTTTATAATTCTAACTCTTATCTATGATACTGTAGAAAGACAATTTAAATGAAACTGTAGCTATGGGATTTTTCGGTTTTAACGTTTTCGATAACCAATAAAGATAAATACCACGTTTTTATCAAATTATTGTTTTCATGTATGCAGTTTAATTATTGAACGATACGTGAACCTTAAAAATTGGTGGGTTACACATAATATAGTATGGCTCTTAAATATCTCGAACGTTTCCGTAGAGGACAAATAAATTGTTCCGATAGCGGCCGCAGCAACCGCCGCCACGCGATTCGACATTCGATAAAGATATAGGGACAGACTTTATTGTCGTTTTATTTCGGTGTATCAAGAAAACGTATGCGACAAAACGAGGATTTAAGTTGTTTTGATTAAGATCCGTACCTCCTCTCCCCGTAAATAAGTTCTGGATCCGCGCCTGCATGCGTGCCTCGTTCGACGGACAAACGTATAAATTCCGTAGAGTTCAAGACCGAAAAGTCATCAGATACGTTATGCCGTTCCTCGCCTCGCGTGCGTTGAAAAAGGCCGACGGAAAACGACGTTTCCGTGGAACGTGTGCCGCGCCGCGAGCCGTTCGAATTTCACGCGGTCGTCGCGTTTTATCGCGTGGACCGGACACACGCACGCGACACCGACGGAAACGTTTTCGAACGTCCGTCGTGTTGTTTTCGATCGGCCAACCGTCCCGTCGTCACGTGGTCGCTGCTGGTATCGTGCGGTATAGTGGTAGTGACGACGGTAAAACACCGACCAAGTCTGATGACCGCGACAACGGGCGAGACTGGTCACCGTTCGTTTTGTTTCATGACAACAGTCAGCAGTCGTTACAGAACGATCGGAATGGTATTTGCAGCGGCGTGGTGGCAAGATATTAAACGTCTCGCTTTTAGAATCGTTAAGTCGAACAGATTTTTGCTCGTCACGACACTTTTTCTCGAGATCGGTTAGGGAACCGGAGGACTCTCGTGTACCCGCACGCGCCGTAATCAAGTCGTTTGCTGTTCATAGCTAACCACGCACCGGGCCGAATAATGTGAACAAAAGTGCAACGGGCCGTGTCAACCACTTTTTGCGCGTTATTTTTCTTTGCTCGATTTACATTACTGCGCGTACGCGCACAGGCCGATCGGACTTTAGGTTTGGTAAATCGCGTAGCCCATTTCAATGTATACCACCAACAGCGGTGACCGAGTGAGCGTTTTATTGACAAACGCCGTCCGATCGTACTTGTATTTGTGTTTACCTGGCGGAATAGAGAGGATATTTGCTGACACGAACGCGATATTCGAATGACTCTGAGAGTAACACGCGCGAATTATTTTCCGTTGTCCACTTTTGGCTACTTTTTACGCGCACCGTATATGACTAACGTTTTTTTTTCGGACGGAAAACCGAAAACCCTTCGCGCCCGTCCGCCATTTCTTACACCGGTAACCGCACGGGCGCAAATAGTGTTGTTTGAGATTTGGCGGCACTGAAGTCAAAATCCATCCCAAACACTCTTGCGAGATTTCTATACCGATTCAAATACGTTAAAATATTGACCGACCGACAAGTGTGACCGTGATCAATTTTTGGACGTGGCTATACAAAATGTAAATGGGAAGGCTCGGCGGTTCGTAATGATTCGTTCAAAGCATCGTATGTGAGTGCGTGCGCGTCGGCCGACCGAAAACGACGATTGCGGTGTGTCGAAACGGACCCCGACGACGGGCGAACACGTCAACGACGGATGTTTATAATAAAATCCATTGGCCTCCCTATAGTATTGGATATGAAGTTTGTCGTTGTCTTTTTTTTTTTTTTATGAATTTCGTTTTGAACGATAACGTTATTAATACGTTACGTTCGGAATCGTTAAACGGCAAAACAACGCGATTCCGTCGTAAACAAAAGCTTGTGTCGAACTGCGTGTTTTACGGCGCGATAACACACGAATAATAATAATGGTACCCGGTTGTCCGACGTCCGGATGGTTAGGGCGCGTATACCGGATTTGTTGTTGTGTCCGTACGACGAGGAGGTCGTCACTTAAACATATATTGCGCGTCGTAATCGTCGCGAATTAATAATACGAGATTACACAAACGCGCGATAACATGCAATTCGATCATACATTTTTCCGATAAGAACGATTCTTTTTTACTTTTTCTACCGGACGGTTGAACCGACGGTTTATCGACGAAAATTAGTCGGCAGACCGGGAAAAAAAAGCTCTATCTCTTTAATCGTCTATGTTTTTAGGCGATAGACCAACGACGAATCGATAAAAAAAAAAATAAAATATATTCATCGAATCACAGTAAACAAAATGTAATATACGTATTTAAACCGTTTGAAATTTGAAGGTCGCTCCTCCGGTATTGTAGGCGATGAACGGTATTTCGACATCACTGCAACGTAGTCGGATACAAGTCGGGTTCACGGTTGTTAAACAAGAGAGAACATTGAAACGCGACCGAGGCGATTTTTCCCAGTTTTCGAGGAGACGAGAACGAAAATAATACGACCAAAGTCGTATATAACGCAAATACGGCTTTAAATGTTTGAAGCACACGAGTCGACGAGAGCGACGGCGGACCACTAATGATTCGGTCGACTTTTAATTTTATCGATTTAGGCGATGTTTTCCGAAAAAAAAAAACAGTTGGGTTATAAGGCGTTATTATGAAGTGTGTGTGTGATATGCGCTATATCGGTTATTGTTTTCAGTTCAAACGTATTCGTTGTTCGTTTTCAAACGCAGCCTGTTGTTTAATGGAAATATTCTCGTAAAATGTGCTTTTAAAGTTAATTTTTTTATTCGTAATTTTTACTTTACGTTACTAATTATATTAAAACAAACGCCATTGAAATCGTTGATTATTAATTACAATTTAAACTACCTGTTAAAAACATACAATAGTATATTTTCAATTCATTAAATCTTACTAGTGTTTTTTTTTTTTAAATTATTTTGTTAAAAAAGCAATACAATTCACATATTATTTATTGTTGTTCTCAGTAGAAAAAAACCCCGTTCAATCTATACCGGTCGGACGCGACTGGCTTCTTATTTTACGACCACGATAAAACAACAACAGTTTTGTGGAAATATTCTAAAATCAGCCAACACGTAAGCCATAGAAATTACAATATTTTGTCCTTTGTCGTTAAAACATTTTTTTTTCGCGTACAAAAAATATAAGCTTTCATCGTTTAATTCCGCCAGATCGCACAATACATAAATCACATTGCACACATGTTTCACTTTCATTCAGACGTCCGACGTTAGCCTCTGATCGTATACGTAAAACCGTAGAAATCCAACGTCCTGCAGTCCTACCACGGACTCGCTGATTTGTTCGTATTAGCCGTGAGTTGGACTTATGAGGTCGACCAACGAATTTATACGCCCAACGACGTCCGACTAATATTTTGTCCACTGACAATTTCCACTCGAGAACGAGAAGTGCACGATTAATATTCGGTTACGCCCATCGCACTGGCGAACCGTCTGAAGAATAATGTTACGCGAGACACGATAATTATGAACCCGTCAAAGTTTAACGCGTCACGCGTAGTATGTGTGTAAGACGTAAAACGCACGAACGACTTCGTCGAAAACGTTTTTGAAGACCAAATGCGTAAAAAACCCATTACATCGAACGGGACGTTCGAACTGGCCATAACGTCACGGTACGAATTCGTGTTATGTCATTGCACGGGAACGTCTGTTTATCGATTGCACTTAAAACTTTGTCGTTTCATAAATTGTACGCCGTCGCCGTGTCAAAACGGACGTTCCGATCAATATTTTCGCCTGCGGGTGACGTAACACATCACCGTGATTTTTGAAAGAAACCGTGTGTACGCGTACCACTTCGGTATGACTTTGGCGCACCTACGTAACTCCTCCGCGCGAACACTTGGAACATATACGTTTAGAGGAGAGTTCCGTGCACGTAACGCGCGACGCGGACGAAGACAACGAACGTGTCAAACGTATTGAGAACGCCAGATCAAAACAACAACGTCGTTTCGATTCGATCAGTTACGAACAAAACGTTCATTTTTTTTTTGCGCTACGGGTATTCCCGTATTTGTATTGTCAAAAACGAAAATCGTTCTCGCGGTGACGTACGTCGGAAACGCCGTTTGTTATTCGTGTACGAGCGCATAGACCGTATCCGTCGTTGTGTTTTACGTCAAATGTATTAACTCACACGTGGACGTTTTCTAGAAAATCCCCAGCGTACATCGACCGGGTACACGCGCTGCTGTTCCATCAGCTTAAAGAAAAACATTCTCAGATTCGTTACAGAGCTCTGCGAATTTGTAACAGTCTTTTTAAGTACGTACTTATCGTTGAACGCCGTCGGCTTACATTACGTGATTTTTGTTTGGGATTCGTTCGCTTAACCACGGACACACGGTGTTATAAAATGCAATGGCGTCCGTTTTAGGAAATTCGAACACTTTAGGAAACTAGTAATCGTCGATTTGTCGGTTCTCGTCAAGCTCACGATCAACACGGACACGGGACGGCCGTTGCCGCCGCCGAAAAAATTCGCCGCCGATCTGGAACTCTACGCCATCAGGTGCATCAAGGAGTGGAACGAGGAGTTCGGGAATGCATTCAAGGACGAATTCGGTTTCGTCTTGAAATACTTGAGCAAGTACAAAAAAGTAGGTGGCTCGGCCGAACTGTATATGTCCGCTTGCGCGTTGTTCGCGCCGGACGTGTGCGATGAATGTGATAATTGTTTCAGATCGATTTCGAATCGATGACCGTGCGGTCCGTGGCCGAAGCGAGACTGTCGGAGCACAGGGAACAGCGGCAAAGGCGTTTGAACGAGGAGAAGTTGAAAAAAATCGAATCCCACATAAACGGTAAGGCGTCTTTAAGTGTACAATACGAGTATGTTTGTGTTTAAAATATCCTGGCAATATTGTGCTCGCGACACACGTTATAGATAATTGAGTACAGTTACTCAATTACCGGACGACTAGAATAATAATTTTTTTAATGGATGATTATTATACACCTGTTGTGCTGTTTGCTAAGCCATTTATTTTTTTCGTTAGCTGTCGTACGATTATATTATATACGTACAATTATTATAATTATGGTTAACAGTACGCGGGGGAATATAATATAAAAACAAGTAAGATAATTTAAAACAAAAATAAAGACAAAATGAATGAATAATTTAAACCTTTACGAAAAACCATTTCAATAACAACATCTGAATTACGAGAGGAGATGTCTAACTAGTGTTATCAAACATTCGCGACTCTTCTTATAAATATAAATACACGCTTATATATATATATGTATCCATCAATCAAATATTGATATTAGATAACTCACGAATTACGAACAATATAAATCATACGCAATTGTGACGAGGACGAGAAATGGTTTTAATTTAAATAGTTTTATTCAAGAGCGTTTATATATAACTTTATAAGCTTAAAACAAAAACTAAAATGCGAAATAAAATATAAAACCTCTGTGAACATTTCAAACGAATAAACTAAAAATAACAGAGAAAAGTGCCGACTTCTGTCAATAGTTAGTAACCCCCACGGTTAAGTATATAAATGATTTGTTCGTTGTTACGTCTACCATACTGTCTCGTAAACGTTTACGTAATATATTTTTTTCTGAGGACGTTTCCTCTTGTTTAGAGAATGTCCAGCTACAAAGTACACAAGTCCGTTCAGGCTTGACTGTAGTATAATGTTGGTGATCCACGTGTTTGGACATCATATATTATTTAAAAAGGAAAAACTTTTCGTCTTTAAAATATTATTTTTCGTTTTTTCCTCTCCGGACAGAACTCGAACCCGAAATAACGATCGCGGCCAGAACGCTGGACAGTTGTCTGGAGCTGTTGGTTCCGACGCCGGAAGAGTTTTCCATACCCGGAGTCGAGCAGGACAACATTCCGTCGAATCCTGCGGGAGTGCAACCGTCGCCGGTCGGTTCGGACGACGACGACGACGACGAGAACGCCAGGAACAGGGAAACCGGTGTGATCCGTCCCACCGCGCACGCTGTGACCGTCGAGTTGAGACCGGGTAAACATTTACTTCTATTTGCTTTAAACCAGCGTTTGACACACAGTACGCGGTACGAAATGTCGGTCAAATCACAGTTCGTGCACGTTATCCACGACGACAAAACCGCGACAATGTGTGTTATGTCAATTTAATCTGACTTGTGTCCGGCCTCCTTTCCGTCAAAAAAAATTCCCCCGCACTCTTATAACCTCTCCCCTTCATTCTCCCTTATAGATTTCAAAATACAGTTCTACTCGTTTCTCTGTTCTCTTTCACACAACACACACACACATATATATATATATATCTCCTATTAATTTTTTTGAAAATTCTTCCAACCTCTACCTTACGCGACCCCCTGCCCATTCGTTTTTTCTCTGTCCCGGTTTCTGGAAAATTCTCACTTTATTTATATCTAATTACTGTTTAAATCTGATTTCTGTCCGTGTCTAATCTATTTCTTTGATTGTCATCTAGTCTAACTTATTATTAATAATTGTGTATATCTCAGGTGCTTATTCTTAATCTTGCACCTAAGCTTAGCTTTGTAAAAAAACGAAAAGGGCTCGCCCTGTATGATTTATAAATAAATAATATGACTTCATATATAGGTACTTACGACGCACAATAGTAATAATAGCAGTAACTAAATAACCGGTGGTCAGACGAGGTAAAAATGTGAAACGACGTATTATTTTTGTCCTAAAGCGTATATGTACACGTACAAAGTACGTACTATCGTAACGTTTTTGAACTCCGTTCAAGTCCGACGTGTTACTCAAAAAAAAAAAAAAAAAACAATTTGGATGATCAAATGAACGATTGAGAATAAAAATGTTTCTAGAATGCGGAATTTCACCGCTGCTCATTTTCATTTTCGTTTAAACTTAAAACTAGACCGGCTGCTTGATATATGTTTTCGCGTGTCTTGTGTGTTATGTGGCGTATGCAGATTATCGGATGAGAGTGAAGAAAACCGAAGACAATTCGGCCGTAATCGAAAGTGCAAACGAACAAGTAAAACTCATATCCAACAAGTATTTGCCGAAAATCAAAAAATGGTTACAAGACATAGCGAAGATTTCGAGTGAGTAAACGTTGCGCGCGTATAAATAAAAATCCGTCGGCGCGAGATGGCGTCTGTCGACACGTTGATAAATTTTTTTTTTAATTTCAGACGGAGACCTGCTGAAACGGACGATCGAGATCAAACGGCGTCTGACCGACTTGATGGATCGAGAGAACAAAATCACGTACCACGGAGACGATTATTCCGACGATTCAGACATGGAAGAAGTGCCCCCGGCGACGGAACCTGCCGACGATCTGTTGGCACTGGCTAGTTGTTTGTCGACAACGAAGTCGTCGGACCGTTGCGACGGTAATAACGTAAGTCAAAGTCGCATCGTCTGCGGCGTGGGAGGGGAGGGGGGGGGTGTTTGTTTTCCATTTCTAAATATAATAATTTACGAGTTGTCTGTTTAGACCGGAGCTGCCAAGTCTGACGAAGCGGTGTCCTCCGAGACGGGTGAAAACCACCCGCGCGGCAACGTTGCGGCCGTCGTCGACGTGCCAAAGTTGCCGTTTGACGTCGATCTCTATCACTGGGAAGACGAACGGATTTCGGCCCCTCGCATTTTGCCGTGAGTACATTTGTTAACAACGTACACGCGATACGATCGTGTGACGCGACGCGTCGGATACCATAAGTCGCGCCTGTTCAGTGAAATGTACGTGTTTACGAGTTTTCACACATGGCCTGCCGACGAGCGGTCGCCGCGTACTGTGTGAATGTTTTGTTCGTCGTGAAAAAACAAACGGTCTTTTGGAAATCGCGCACCAGTTTAGATTTTCCGTCACCGATACGTTCAGAGCACGTGTGCACACCACATGAGTCCTCATCAATGCTCGAATTGGAAAATTTATAGTAGTGGAGCTTAATTGGAAATTTAAAATGAGCGTTCCAAATGAAATAGCTTACATCACAAGACCGTGGGTATCCCACAGCTCCCCGGTTTACCACTAATATATAAACTAATTTCTAACCGGATTCTTTTTTTTCAATTAAAAAAACTTCTCAATGCAATTTTTAATAGAATAATATTGAACAACATTTTAAACGAATAAACCTTTTTAAACCTTTAATAATGATTAGGAAAATCATACAAAACGCATCTACCTAATTCGTCCATGTTCGCCAATCAATTGTTTATTGACAATTTGTACTGCCACAGATATGCAGTTTTATAGTATATCTGTGGGTAAATCTAAAAATAATTGTCAAATAATATATGATGAATACTATTCTGTGATATATAGCAGTAAGGTATTAATAATAATACAAATATTACCAATAATAATATCAAATATACAATTTTTTTGTGATTTTTTTTATCTACGGTCCCCAGGTATATCAATTATAAGCGCTCCCCCGCGTTTCTTTGAAAATTGTAATAAAGGGACGGTAATTTTTTTTAAATGTAGTAGAGGAGCTCCGTCCCCTTGTGTCCCACCCCCCAATTCGACCGTTTTTTTAGAAACGCGCGCGATGGGACGTACGTAACTACTACGTGTTGTGTTGATACGATTATGTATATTGTTTCGCTGGCTGGCTGGCTGGCGAACGGGAGCGTAGTAGTGATGAGTTATTTATAAAACAATATACGTACGTTAAGACGCGAAAAAATTTACGGTTCGGTGGCGAGCGACGGACGGGCACGTGCAACTCGTGTCGTCTTCGTATCGCAAGGCCATCGGAGGTTCTCGACCATATCGACGTGGCGTGCGTGTTACGAGTGTTATAAGTAGAGTCCGGCGCTAAAGATTTTTTTTTTAAACATTTTTTTTTTTTTTCTGAGAGGGTATATATAACCTGCCGACCGTGTTCTTAGCACGCCAACGCGACAATTAGATATACTTTACAAAGCGCCACACACTTTCCACCGCGTCTCACCGGTCATGAAATTATATTTTTAGCTTAGCTCGACGTTTACCGATTTGTCGCACTGATATCGAAATCGCACGTTTGTTTATCGAACGAAATGAGTACAAACCGTCTAATATCGGTTAGTAATTATTTTTGTGTATATGATTTATTGTCATACGCGAGTCGCATCTGTACTGCACGTTTTTGTCACCTATTTTTCATAAAGTAAACTTGTACTTAACGCGGTAAAGAAAAACACGAAAAAACGAAAATCTATTTATTCCTAGTGATTTTTCGAAATTCAAACTTCACACATTAAAAAAAAAAAAAAAAAAATAGTTATGTCAAATGATTTATTTGAAATACTGTTGAAATGTCTTGTGTATGCTTGTAATCAACGTTCAGTCTTTGAATACAATAAAAGCACATATCTAAAACGGGTATGTTTATAATTTTCCTAGTATTTTGTTTTTTTGCGATTTTCCTTATAGTTATTTAAAATTATTGAGGAAATGGAATAACGCTCCAAATAAAATGTAGACTAAGTACAATTTTTCTACCTGAACGAAATTCATGTCGGTCGAGACCATCCAAGCACTGCTTCTACACGAAAAAACAATGAAACACATCATTGTAAAACCAAATACATTTTTCGTTTTATTAAACCATGTGTTAAACAAAATAAATTATTATCAGATTATGTGTCAGAATGTCAAGTTTGCCGACTGAAATAAATGTGGTGTTAGCAGTTTAGGCCGTAAGAGAGGGGTGGGGGGAGGGACTCTCCTCTAAGTTCGGCTCTCTGTATGAACGGTACTTGGATAGGGGTTTTTTTTACGACTGTACGCGATTTGTTTAAAAATGTACAAATTAACATATAAACTGTTTATTCAACAGTGTGCATAATGTGATAATAACTAACAAATGTTATTATTTTCAGTACAAATCAAGATGGTCATAGTTTTTGGACGTCGAACTCTATAATGGACACCGACTGTGATGGTATCGTGCTGCCGGGAGGTTCGGCGAGTTTACGTACACGAGTTATCGAATTTACCGGGAAGTTTGAAAGAGTCGACAGACAGTGTAGAGCTCCGTTGCCGAGCGGAAGGTTGTGTCCGAGGGAAGACCGATTCAAGGTAAATACGATAAAACGACGCGCCCGTTAGGATTTAAAATGTTATACGTCGTTCGTGTTGTTTAGTGTCCATTTCACGGGCTCATTGTGTCGAGAGACCAGCTTGGCCGAGTTGTCGACGACAAAAACAAAATCATACCGGAAAAAGAGAAGAGACCGAGCGTACCCGATTGGCAAGATCCACAGCTGCTCAGAGATATACAGGTATGATATTATGGTTTGTGGTTTTTATCGGTTTATTTATTTGTTCCTTCATTTTTTGACATACAGCGAGAAACGGGAGTCGATCTTACAATGCCGGAAAAAGGAAGCAGAAAGAAACGGAAAAACCGTTCAAATCTCTTGGACTTGAAAAAAGAACTGGATACTCCTCGTTCTCGACTGGAGAAAAAAGTGTTCAAGAAGTGAGTTCAACAATCAGATTTTTCATATACCCAAATATAAAATTATTTAATTGTTAATTTTCAATGTATAATTCAATCAATAATGTATGTAGATTTAAAAAAAAAAATTATAAATTTTCTGTACCCTATTGTTTTCATGTTGCTCAGTTTTTAACATATCCGCTCAAGTGTATTTATTCGCTATACACTTTTTAGATTCTATGTCAGGTCAGGTTAAATAATGGTTAATATATATTGTGCAATTGCATTTCTCAATGATTAGCACATGAATAAAACCTGTATGGACTAATAACAATATTATTCAAATTGACATTTTAAATCGTGATTCTTTATTAGCAACCATATAATATTTAATATTTTATTTTCAGATCTTCTGTGAAAAAAGTGGCTAAAATTTTAGACGGTATGGATCAACGAAAATTTCGAGACAAATTCGGTGATCAATTCAATTACGTCCACGATACGGCATGAATTAATTATTTTCCCGATGTTTTTTGAAATATTTTGTTTATTTTTTATACTAATGTAGTATGTGTTCTATTTATAAATTATTTATACTGAAAAAAAAATCATATTATAGTTTTGTTTGTTTAATATGAATTGAATAGAAATAAATTTAAATTGGAGTTTTGAGCACAATTTTTCTTCTAGTATAGCCGTTCACCTTACTGTAATGAATCCACAGTCTATGAATACAATTTCAATTTTTTTTAATAATAGTCATTTATACATCAGTTATTCCACAATGTCAAAAATGTCAAATTACTTCATCTGTTTGTCAGAAATTACAAAGCAATTGAAAATCTATACAGCATTTTTCGACTATGCCCAAATCTCTTATGACACCTCTAGTCCATTTGGTAAATAATCCTTGTGCGTATGCGATTGAGTTAATAGACACGAATATACAAGTAATTTTAAAAATAGACCGTCACAAACGTCTTGTAAGTTCTCAGTGTTCACATTGTGGGACTCTAGGTGTTTATTTACAAATCATGCCAAACAGATTTTAAAAAAAATTGTCATTGTATAATGTACGACGTTAGTACATTTATTGAAACAAATACGAACTTCGCAGAGTTTTGATTTTAAACGCCTATAAGAGGTTTTAAGAGATTGTTTCCTCTATAACGTTCGTCAATCGCCTCTATAGATCGATCACAAATTAAAACCGCTTACGATCGCCCAAAATAATTTTCGGGCTATGTTTCGATGTTAATATTGTTTTATTTCTTGTACGAATAACGCGACGAAAATATTTATACGTAGTACAAACCACGTGCTCGAGGAAACGAATTAAAAAAAGTCTCTGATAGCCGTATCCGGAGCCCGTTCGATCATACGATTCAACAGGCGCACGCCGAGAAAGTTTCCGCAGGTCAAAAATCGACGAAGCGAATTAAAAATAAAAAAATATTTGTTACGGAGAACAGGCGGCTTGTTTCGGACTCGCCACTGACATGCGTTCGCGAAAGGATCAAATATAATTGAATCGTGGCCGGAAACGGATACATGCATCCGTTCTGTATAGTGTTATTAAACTACATTATTCAATGGAATATTGTAAAATATTCAGTTTCGCGGGAAGCTCTCGTATATAGCTGGTATATATGTGTACACGACGTGCAGACGGTGAAAATCACGTAAAGTTTTCGATTTCAAGTCCGGGACAGGTCCACTCTTTTTGATTTAAACAAATTGGGTTCGGAATTGTAAAAACAAGTACTTCTCGTTCGCATACTTAATGTTATTCTCGTTCCGTCTTTTGGACGTTGATCCTTCTATAAACTTGACTATTCCTCTGTTCCTGTTCCGAAATTCGAGTACCTGGAAATGTCACTTGTTATTTCGCGTGCGCAAGTACGCGTCCACTACACGACGGTAATAACGAAAAAAACGCACGCGTCGAGTGTTTTTTGTGTGTTATAACGGTTTATTATCTACATTGCGAGATAGTTTTAATAAATACAATTCGTAATAAGTTTTGCGAAAAAAGAAAAATTAACCGTAGTCGACAAGTTTTGAAACTTTTTTTCCCGGTAGTGTTGCTATCCCGTTGTGCGCAGGGACGCATTAACATAGGGTTGATAAACTCAAAAAAAATGAGCGGCAAATTTTGAAGGGCGACAAAACGTTGAGTGAATTTGTGGTATTTAAAAAAAAAAAAAAAAATGATTATTGTTCGTATGAACTACTATAATTCTTAAATTTTATTTATTTCGATAATTTATACCACAACAGACTAAGTTTGCTGTGGCGGAGGTAGCAAAAAGTATTGGCGACAACTTAAAATATTTTTCCGATTGTATGGGTAATATGTGTACAATCGCGCGAGTCGGCTGGGCAGTAGAAAATAAGACGGCCATCGAAAGTTGGCTGATTTAATAATGAATATGATATGTACAATGGATTGAATTAGTTGTACTTGCGTATTATAATAACGGCATTTTGTTTCAGAATAATTTTAACGAGTATCTAAATAGTACTATTTAACTATTGATATGTATACTTTTCAAATATACATTTTTAAAAAGAAATTTCCAATATCTTTTTTATTTTGTAGTTTGTAAATTATGCTATTTGTGAACAATTTAATTAATTTCGGGGAGACAATTGTTTTTATTTAAACATGTTGTTTTGGGCAAAATTACGTCTTCTTATGTTAAAACCGGTTAAAATGTTAATCATTACCTTAATACTACTAAAAAAAAAATGATAAAACACTTTCGAGGAAAATGACAAACACCATTACAATAGTTATTCATCCACAAATTTAAATTAAATATTGTTTAAATGATATACAATTCAGTATGAAATTTGAAACGCATATAAAGTACAATACTCGTCTTGGGCATATGGACGAGTATACATATTTGTCATACGTATTAATAATACGTGTCTGCAGAATTTGTTTTAATGAAATTCCGTATAAGTACGTTTATAATTTTCGATACTCGTAATTTTAAAATATGACGTACAAAGATATTTATCTAATTGTAATGTGTAATAACGTATATTATTGTGCGTCGTAATGTTTCGTAGACTTTATTCGTTAAGATTAAATCATGATGATATAGAAGCGTTATCGAATTTGATTTTAAATAAATCTTAAAATTTGGGCAACACACTAAGAAATTTCCAATATTATACACGCGACTACTACGTTAGAATAGAAATACGCGCACAGTCTACATTAATTATTCTGATTGAAAATATTCGCTCAGTTTCCATATTAATTGTTTAGATTGGAATTTTTTTTCGAACCGACTAAATTATCCATTGTAGATGTGATTATCATAATAAAAGTACCTATTAAATTTATTCCGAAAATAAATACCCCGTCAAAATTAACGTGTTTAAATAAACGCGTTGTTTAAGAACACGAGTAACGTTAATAAAGAAAAAAGAAACAATAATAATAATAATACAAGACACTGAATAATTATGTCGTTTAAAGTTTTTTAAATAAGATTAAAGGTATGCACGGATCTCTGTTTTATATTACGCGTACTCGTGTTTTGCAGAAGCATTGGGGATGAAACTGCACTCTTTATACCTTAGTGTTTCGCACGGTACTATTACTGTGGTATTTCTTTACTTGTATATAATAATATTATCGTTATCAGTACGACGGTTTGTATACAGTTTGCTGTATTTTCATTTCATCTCGTTAATCAGGGAAGATTCGTTTAAACGCAATACATTTAATGACCTAACCACATAATATGATCTAGTCGTACGAAAATGATTACCACAATGCGTTGTTTATAGTTAATATATCAAAATAGCGAATACATATTGTTTTGAATGAGATTTCCTAAAATTGTCGATAATTTAAAATATATATTTCGAAAGTTTCGGCTGAAGATAAAGTTTGTTATATGACTCAGAAATGTACACGGGATAAAAATTTAGGATATGATTGCGATTCGGGTTATGGAAAAATAAAATAAAAAACATGAAAATCACTATGGTTAATTATTTTTACAATAACAGTAAAATCATATTAATATTGCAACAATACAAAATTACTTGTACTTATAAATTTTATATAAATTAACATTATATATTGTTGGGCATTTCTATTTCGCTCTAGTTTGTTTTATAACTAGTTATTTGTTTTTTATAAATTTTACATATTTTTAACAGTGGTGAATTCAAAACTCTCGTCTCCCAAATAAGTTTTGCTTTTAGATTTACTTATGTGCCTTTTATTTGTACGTTTATTATCGCTTTGAGATGAATATAAACTTATTATTAGGAACAGAATTTATGTGGAATACGGAAAATAAAAATAAATAAATAAATAATTTGGCTTTGCCGTTTTTTTTATCGTTATAATATTATTTCTATACGAGAAAAAGGACACCAGATTTATCTTCTAACTCGTAATGTTATTTCACTATAAATGAAATATATATTGTCAAAGAACCTTATACATTTTTCGTATTGTATATGGTATAATTACTCATTGTTAGTTCGCGTAGTAGGTTATTATTATTTCGTCGTTACAATAATATTCTTTCTACAACGAATTATATATATATATATGTGTGCGTGTGTGTGTATTCCATTTGCGGATAGTTGATTCATCGGAGGTTTAATGCGATTTTAGAAAGTGGAAGTCAAACATTGATCGTTACTGTCTATATTATCCTAAGCTAATCAACAAGGGCTGATTTTATACGGACGGACGACGACGTACGGCCACGCGAGTGTTTGGACGGAACAAACTAAACAGAGTTGCTCGGTTCGATGTGGCGGGATAGAGGGGCAAAATAATCCGCGTAATTTATGTGGTCAATAATATCGAACCGAGCTGGCTGTCGATGTATTTAATATTGGCCGAACGAAATTCGCAAGTAAGAATGACATTTTCATTAATAATTGTGCCATTGTTCCGTATAGCTACAGCAGCGGTAACAATAGGTACGTATACTAATATTAATACTAATATACCGACCGAATCGTAGATCAATCTATAAGCATTTTTTTTTTTTTTTTTTTACGTTAATCTTTTCATTTAATTTGTGTATAATTTTAATTTAGTAATAGAACCATTCGATACACGTTTGGAGGGATTTTAATTCTTTGAAATTTTTATGAAATTCGGCTTCGGTTCGAATAGTAAATTCTGGGTTCGTAACATCACTAATAATTACGCTATAGACAAAGTATCGAAAGTATTCAAGTGCCACGATCTGTCTTTTGGTACAAAAATCAGACTGTTAAGATGTTACGTTTTCTCTGTGTTACTGTATGGAGTCGAAACTTGGACACTAACAGAGATAACATGCAAGGAAATTGAAGCTTTTGAAATGTGCCTGTATAGGCGTATGTTAATAATGCTAACTAATAAATAATAAAAATATATAATTACAATAACGTTTTTTTTTCGTCTTCTACTTTGGTTGGTTGACATTTTAGAGCGAGTTTTTTTTTTTTGGTTCATTAATTTAACAAAACTGTTTAAATACATTTTTCTATGTATACACGTATATCTTTGTTCGCGTTGACGGGTTTTTTTTACAATTAAAACGTAAATAATTTATTCGTAGAATTACGGTCGATAATTTTTCGAGTGTTATAATAAATTTATTATTTAACAAAATTATTGTAATTTCTGAAATATACATTGTACGCGCTCCGTGGTCGTAAACATACAATTTTCGGAATGCATTTTTCCACGGTGAAAAAAACGAGATTAGTTTCACGATGTGAAAATTCCGAATGGTATGCATTACGTTTATGTCATGGCGGAATCGAACTCGCGCGGCGCTTGACAACTATTATTCAAGTCTTTATGAATAGTAAAACGATGAGCTTTTTACGTGCGCCAATATAAAAAAAAATATGTCTATTTTTCGTTATATATATCACGTGTAATTTAATATTTGCATTATCGGCTGACAGGATTTTCTATACGCCGAATGACATTTTATTTTTCTCCACACGCCATTATTATAATGTACACGCCGATATTTGACATATTGCTTTCGCGATTTTATCGATTTATTCTAACCGCGACATTGATGTGTTCAATCGACGTTGAACGTACGGACGATCGGGTCCTAGTTTCGGGTTCGGGAACAGTGCACGCGACTCGAGTTCCGGCGAATACGGCGGGTCGGTGGGGAGGGGGGAGCGGGGAGGAATTGTACGAATTTCGTTATCAGTCGAAAATCGTCGAACCGCGAAACACGCGCGACACGGACCATTGTCGCGACGCGAAAACTCGCCATCATTTCCATTTCTTTCGACGGATCCGCGAGTCTCGTTTGAAAACATACAAAAAAAACGTGATCAACTGTTTGTCCGTCCGGCACGAACTGTTATTGTCTGACGGAATAAAGAAAATCTGTTGCGTACGAACACGAATCCGGCTGACCGAAAACGTCATTATCCGTGTTATTATTTGTATAGCGAGCGATCGGTAGCATTATGAAGTTCGACAATAACAATGAAGTTCATACATCATTTTCGATATTATATTTTTAATCGATATTGTTTCGTTAAAAAAAAAAAAAAAACCGTACGTTCTCGTTCGTTCATCGCCGAACAGAAATTTCGCGTCGTAAAAAATTATACATTTAACCGACCGCTCATTAACACTTCATCGCGCGCCCGAACGATATGATAATAATTTATGAAAAACGTCATTAATCCTATTAAATAACTCGTTTGTCGAGCACCCGAGACTATGCGTCTCGTTCGATTATAGTCGTGCTGCTCGCGTAAAATGTTAAACAGTTTGGAAACGGAAGAGTAATCGACGAGATCCTTTCATCAAACATTGACGATTACGTAGAATATACATTCGCGTTACCGTATCGAATGGGATTTTGTCGACAAAAAAATTTACGTATAAACTACAAACGGTGTTGAAATCGGCTTTCCCGTCTGGAAACGCTTCACGAAAATAAATATATTGCGCGCCCCGACACGATTAGTTCGTTGAATTTATACAAATCCATACGAAATAATGTATACGCTTGTGATAAAGTCAACGTCGACGAACTGACGTCAGACTATACGTTCATAGCGATCTGCGGTCCTATCCACTGTTAGTCTTATCCTACCCAGAGGCCTAAATTCTCAAAAAGGATATTGTACCTGTAACAATGTATATGTTCTTGTTACTACAGTAATATACGATGTGTCATATTGAACGTTATCGTTATATTTATATATTGTTCTTTAAAGACGATTGCGACTTTTTATGGTTCTAATCCGGTTAATTTTTTATGGTCGCGTTGACTGACCACGTTGTCGCGCGTCAACTACGAGCAGCCACGCGTCATTTCACTGCGACGATTTTGTGCGGACCTGAACGTTGATAGACGTTAAAAATGGTGTGTATTATTTTCCGCATAATTTGATTGAAACGTTCGTTTCACAAGTTATTACAACTATCACGATGAAGTACTTAACAAGACTACCGTAGTTATCCACAGCACCGTGGTTTTGAAGCCTCTTGACATTACAGATATAATACATACAATCATTTGTAGATCCCAAAACATGACTTCAGAAGAATAAGTGAATTGTGTTATGGTTATGGTCTCTCCTCTCGAAAATGAAATCCTAGAACCGCTTTTGGTCCTATCGAATAAAATCGATCGGAATATGGTCGTCGATAACGTCATTAATATTTAATATTCGAAATTGTATTCACAATTAGTTTGTCGCTATGTAACCACGTGCGATCCAACTGTTCATATGAATAATCCTTCCGAGAGCCTAAGCACGTTTCATTCCTACTGTTCATGTGGTTGTTACGGGAAAACTCACTACTCACGCACCGGCCTCGTTGTTCGCGTTGTTTGAAAATGTAACGCGGTCGCACACATTATATGATTTATGGTGTATGCGGAATCGTCTGAGGCTAATGTTTAAAACTCACATGACAAAGATAGGCGGCGTGCGCAAGGATCAATGTTTAGCACACGCCCGTTTATAGAAGTGAGACTTGAGTTGGTCGTGGAAAAAGTAAAACGGACATTCATTAGAAAAACAAAAATTTAAAAACTGATATTATAGATTTTCAAGTTGAATAAAACAATATCTTATTAAACAGAATATTCAAATTATTGGAAATTCTACACCGTTTATTTGTATTTATTGTGAATTCATTTCGTTACAATAAAATTTAATTTCGATAAGTTACACGTAAAATATGTAAATCCATTTTAGGTATCTACTAGAATTTTTTTTTTTTATAATTTAAAAATAAAATAGGCTGGGCCACACGGATATATATGTATATGCATTTTTTTGAGATTTAAAAAAAAAAACTAAAGTGTATAATAATTTTTCAATTATGTTGTACTCGTATACATGTTTTTATACGATTTAAAGATAGCGCTTATGTTTATAACAACAACAAAAACCAAAACGATTATTCCAAATGCGAATCTAATAAGAGACACTAAAAATCGACGAGAAAATGCTTTTTTTTAACGTAATATGTTTCGGATGTTTTGATAAAACTTTTATGATATGCGCTTACACCTTTTCGGATTAGACATATCTGTTACACACATCATCGTTTTATCGGTGTTACGTATTCGATATGATTACTGTTTGTCGTAGTCAGGAATAACAGTGTGAATGGCGGCGACGTCCAAACGTTAGTTTTAGTTTTAGCCATAGTAATAATAATAACGAGCGAGTTCAAAACTTTTCGGAAACGCTTTATTTCCGCGCGCGTCAAATCGTCAAACTATTTCGAATAACGGTCGAAAGTGCGATAAAAACAAAAACGTTATCATCTCTCTCTCTTCCTCTTTCTCACTTTCATCCTATCACTGTCTACCTTATTCTTACCGCGGGACCGCCAATTATAAACGTTCAAATGCGAAACCGTCGCGTCATCATACCATCATTTGTATAATGACTTTATTCTCGAAAGTCGATTTAAATCATAACGTGATAAATACTACATATATTATGCAAATAGACGTAGTATGCATTTACGCACTATAAGAATATTCACAGTAAAAAAAAAAAAGACGATCTAAAATTTTATTAAATATAAAAATGTTATATCCTTCACATTCACGTTTTTGTATGTAATAAATTTGTAATGTTCTAACATACATGTACAATTTTATTTTAATCGAAAACGTGTTAAGCAAATCGATTTTCTGGTCATTTTTATAGTCCGATTTCGATTTGACGACACGCAGCTAATTCGAATAAACAGAAAAATTCATTTTTACGGTTTGTCTGGTTTACATTTTATAGAATTTTTTCATCACAAATTACACTATAAAGTTACCGAAAAATAAGTTACTAAAAATTATTCAAATTTTTATTTTTTTAAAATTCAGAAAGTAAAAAGGCGGCTCAAAAAGTAATGAGAATTCTTTTCTGGAGGGAGAAAAAATATTGAAAGTGGTTACGTTATACGACAATGTTATAATTTAAAGTTTCAGCCGTTACCAGTATGAACTTACGTTTCTGTGAATGTTTTAGTAAAGCGTGCATGAATTCTTCGTTTATGCGCTGCGAACACCGAAAAAAGAACTCGGAGCGGAGATATGCCGTTAGATTTTTCATTAAATTGAAAAAATTGGCGAAAGAATGTTATGACATGTTAAACAAAGCGTACGGGCAAAATTCAATGAGTAGCGTGACGTTCTTTACCGGTGGCAGAAATCGCATTTGAAGACGATAGGGACGTCTAAACACGACACGAAATGAGATTCACGCGGGCAAAGTTATGATTTTTTACTATAATGGTTTACGGCAACTTATTACCAAGATGTTCTGGTGAAAATGATCCATTATTTTTGAAGAAAAACGCCCGGACAAAAAAGTCGTAGATATCACGACCAATGCACATCTGCGTGTCGCGAACGTCGTTTCATGACTTTTAATCAGAAAATATATCAAGTCGTTCTCCGTATAACACCTCCTGTGATTTCTGTTTTTTTTTTTCAAAAGTGAAGAAACCTTCGCGGTGGCGAAGATTTGGATCGAATCCCCCGAGGTCATAAAAGTCGTGGAGGCGGGTTGCAAGGAGTCTGTCGTCCGTATTCAAAGCACGGCGGGAATGGCGGGCAATGTGTATTGAAAGGAGTTACTTCGAATAGGAACACGTAGAATCGGATGATTAAATAAATATTTTTTAGCGTTTTTCTCGTTACTTTTTGAACAGCCTTCGCATATATGTATACACGTACAATAATATACTTAAACAGAGATACGTGCGATCAATGGGCACGTCTTGCGTTCGGGATAAATAATGAAATAATTTCGCGCGGGCGTTCGTTGTACGGATACACTGTGTAATATTACAATGTATTTTAGTTGTTGCATAATTTATAATTTCATGATTAATATTGTCACATATTAGACCTCGTGCGTTAGGCGAATGCAATTAATATTGTTCATGAATAGTATTATGATACAGATATATAGGGCGGTCGAAAACCATACGGATAACGTTCGAAAATTCCCTTTTTAAATACACACTTACCGCCTAAAACAAAGGATCGTACAAAATCACCCCAGACGTTGTGTCAAATATGCGTGACGTGAATATTATATGCGATATTAGCAATAAGAAAAAATTTTTATCAACGTAATGTTTCGTGAACATTGTACATATACGAGTACATGGGTGTACACACAGTTGTTGAGTTTTAATCGCAACCGAATGTATTCCGACGAAAATTATTTTATGCCATATTTGTATATAGGTATATATTATTATTTAGTACCGGAAGACTGAGCCGGTTCTTGTATATAAAATAGAACGCGAAACAAAAACAAATAAAAATTGTTCGTGAAAATTGACGTGGCAGAGTCGTTTTGAAAAAAAAAAATATAATCGTCGTTCGCTATATGATTTATATACAGGATATTCCATAGAGATCTGACAAATGCAATATTGAATATATATTTTTTGATTTTTTTTTAAAAAATAATTACTATAGTTATAATTATTGTATTTTAGATTTTCTTTAATTTGTTTACTGATAAAAATAAAAAATTGTCAGTGTTAGAGATTTTAATTGAAAATTAGTCGTTGAGCGGTCAGCAAAATGAGTCATTTTTCTAGCGTCCGGTTGTGTTCTTTCATTGGCCACAACTGAACGACACCAATTGATTTGAAAATATTCAAATTCAAACTTTGAAAATCGATTGCAAAACGGTATTTGTTTTTTAAACAAATTTGTTGTATATTTCAATTGTCTCACAATAGAAATTAAACGAAAAATATGATTATTAGAGCGCGAAAGTATAACAATTATTTGGATGAAAAAAAAAACACGAGCCTTAATAAAACCGAATAGAAGAGAATTCAATGCATTTGTTAGATCTCCGCGGGACACCCCGTGTATACATTTACTCTGCAATTAAATTCGATTCGATTTAGCGGGACGAAAACAAGACGCGTGTAATAACGGTACAACGAAATACGTATATACTACTGCAAATCGAATCGGAACGAACGTTTCCGGGCTGTATTATTAATATTCTTTTGTGAATCTCCGAAAATACACAATTACGCACCAACTCGAATAATACAGGGCAAGCCAGTGAAACGGGAAATGTTGAAATAACTCTCACTGAACCTGCCGAAGGTGAATTAATAATAATTCGCATAAAACGACAATTTAATGGACTGTTTAAGAACTCGGATTTTACAATACAATACAATACAATTTATGTTAATAATTAAATTGATAATGATAATACGAAATATTTCTATTACACGTTACTGCATGTAATGCGAGTAGTCGCATGTCGATTTCAGCATGAATGCCCCATAACGTTTTAACAAAATTTTAAAATCTTTTTTTCTTCTCGCGTTTTACTTTAACACGTATGTTTTGTGTATATCGATTTTTCGTGTTGGCAGCGCACACTCGTAATTTCGTACGGCGGTGCACACAAAAAACTGGATATCTTAGATCTGAGTTTAGACGACAACCAAAAAAGTTTCTGCGTTCGGAGTTTTCGCACACGTGTCATAGCGGTATAGTGTTCACGTAGGTTTCGAGAAGCCGTGCAGTAAATATTCCGAAATGAAATAACGTAAAATTTGACTAATGAGGTAAGCGAAATGCGAAAAACACACGCGTGGTGATACGTAGTTCGTCGGTCCAATTCTGATTCCGGAAAAAACGAATCGATAAGACGTGTCGGTTAAATCGTATAAGATGTCATGTGGTTTAGGAGAAGAAGACGAGCTTACGGAAAATACGCGTTCCGACAATTACATTGAATATTATACTACTTACTAGTATACGTTTTCGGTTTTTTTTTTCTATGGATACGCGTATTATATTGTACAGTCGTTGACACCGTCTCGGCGATCATACCGTTTCGAGGTGGGTCATTTGTTTTTCGTTTGTATTTTGCACGAAAATGCACGCGTTCCCACGGCGCGGTGCCGCCACCGCCGTTTTTCTAGCGTCGTTGTTATTGCGGTCGCCGCAGACGACTTCTGCCGAGGCGGTGAACGTGGGCACCACGTTATACATGAGACGCGACCTTCACAAGAATTGGACGGAGCTGGAGGCGACCAGATTGTGGACCCGGAAGATCGTCGACCGACTTTTACCGACGCGGATCCCGGACGGTCCAACTTTCGTCCAGTACTTGAAGTTGATCGCGGACAAATTGAAAATCATCAAGAACGACGTGACCAGAAGACATACCATGGTCACGGTAGCCGACGCCTTGGGCGGTTACATGCACGGCGTGCTATTGCCCACGATCAAGACGTCCTATTACGAAGGTCGCGCGGGCTTCGACGCCACCGACAAGCTGTACGGGATGATGCGAAAGATCAGGTATACGTTCTGCGTTTGTTTTCGTTGTTTTATTCTTAACGACAACATTATTGTAATATCGTCAGTGGTAGTGGACGAGAGAGGTTAATGGATGACAGGGAAGTTGGCAGCCGCGATTGTCGAGATACCACGAGTCGGGATTGGTCACGCAGGATTTCGGTGACCCGAGTTTTTCTTTGACTGGAGAGCGACCGCGCTAGGGAAATCGTTAACCCAACCGTCTCCGGTTTTGAGGACTTGAACTCAACACGGACACAGTATTATGTTTGCTTTTTTCTCGGCTTCGTCTGGGTTTTCTTTTAATCCCTAAACTCTCTAAATTCTTTATCCCTTTTCAATAATGTATATAATTACGTCTCAACAAAATCGAATGTGATATGCGTCACATGATTTTTATCTTATTATACATTAATAATAAAATCACAGTCATCTGCCTATCTCCGATTTCTTTCTCCTACATTAAGCCGACTCCCGGCCTCCTACGACGTAAGCTCTTTTTTAAATTTGTTTTTAGTCTTTAAAACTACAAGGTTTTATTTTTAATCCAATTATCGGTCTGTAATTCTTTTTTCAAATATAAAGACAAAAAGCGTAATTATTTGTAAGCATATAGAAAGTATCGAATTCATCTTTTTAAAAATTGTGTTAATTAAAATAATAATACAACAATATGAATACGATTAGCATAAGTACTGCTGCAAGCTCGTGAAGTGTAATAATATACACAATTATTATTATAACACGAGCAGTAGAAAATTAGTCGTCATTAGACTAAAATAATGTAAAAATCGTTTTTTACAAAATGATCTATTAACGCGCGTTTCCTGTTTGCTAGAGGGTCTGATATTCGAAACTCCCGAGACAATTTTATATTGTCGTCTTTAAAGAAAAGTGAGGAAATTAATATTTAATATTAAAGTAATATTTACGAATTTTATTGTGTTTATTTGTGTTCGAGTACAGAATTACTGACGATCGATTTACAATCGAGTGCTTTGTCGTTGCCAAAAATAACTACTTCTCTCAATTTCATTCAATCATCGAAAATAAATACGATCTAAATATCAAATTTCAAACAGCTACCCAGAATCTATGACTTCAATTGTTTATTATGCTTTTTTTTGTGTGTGCCATCATTACGTTATTTTTATTTTCATATTATTTGCGCGATATGCTGTTCATTTGATTGGTTTATTTATTTATTTTTTAACCTCGTCCGACTTCGTTTTAAACGGGCGTGCAGACTTCTAGGTCAACCCAACATCTCCCCATATTATTTTACCTGTAGTTTTGCCAACAAATTTTTTAACCCTCACAGTAAGCATATACATAAATACATACAAAAATAAAAAGTTGTTTCGGACGGATTTAGAGCCTGAATGCGTTGATAAATCGCGTTGCGTTCGAGAATCCATTCCCGAGCAAAGTAGTATAATATTATAATATATATTCTAAATTTATATTATTTGAGAAGAATGAATAATAATATTACATAAATGGAAAAAATGGAAATACTACCGAACGTTCGTTTTTCGCGATTATCTCGAAAACTTTCAAAAATACAATCCACGTTCAATTTTTGATCCGTGCGATGGTGTTGCGTGAAACTTTTCGAGCACGCATAAAAATACGGTTTACACTACCCTATCACCAAAACAAAAAAGTGTTTACAACAAAAATTATACATAATTGTAAAATCGATAATCAAACAACAAACATCTTTCCACACGCTATCAAATAATGCACCCAAACATTATTATTATGACGTTATTATTATGATATTGTTGACGAAATCAGTTCGACCGAATATTTATAGATAAAATACTCATCTAATTATGAGTATTACGTAATCATCGCAAAGGAAAAATATAAAACGTGTCGATTCATAATTTACATTTTCGAATACGATTATTGATTAAATTTATTAATGTAAAATAATCAATTATTAATATTAAAAATAATGTTGACTTTTATTTTTCTTCTCCTTTACCTTCGTTTTTTTTCCAAAATATTTGGGGACCTTAGTCCTTAACTTCAACTTAACCCAATCTCTTCATATCACCCTCAATCATATCCAACCCCTTTTTTTCGGTATTCCTATTTATGGCGGCTCGCTATATTTGAAAAAATCTCTATTTTTTGTATTTTCTAAGAGTATTGCGCGCAATAGCGTCTTAATTCTAAAGACCATAGTATGTATTTCATTACGGAGTTATTATTATTAATTTTGGTGGCATTTCTTTGTCTCGGTGGTTGACTATACGATATACATATTAATATTATATTATACGTGACAACATCTGCTCTGGGTCTCAGTTATTCTCGAAATGTTACGCCAAAGTTTTCTCCTTAAGCCCTTTCTGAGGCATACGATTATGTTTTCGCGATTCCGAGCCCTTGTCCTCTCGTATTATGTTGTAAAATATGATAATTGTGCAACCTATAGGAGTTTATCCCGGATAAATATTATATCCTGTTATCGTACCGTTTTAGACATTTATTGCACGTGTATCTATTGCATTCGCGTTTCATTCACGTGCGTGTCATCGGCTACGAAACGTCGAAATACTACTCGGGCGAGACGAAAAAGATATCGATACCAAATTTTACGAGTTTTAAAAAAAATAATTATAAAAAAAAAAACGCCCGCAGGAAGGGGGTAATTTTTTTAAGCTTGCATCAAAAACATAATTCATTTATATTTACGGCAATCTTATTCGGTAATTTGTATAGTTTGAAATGTTTATGATTTATATGCTTTTAACATGTTTACATCGTATGAAACCCGCAGAATATAATACTTATTAACTATTATCTATACGACCATGTGATATGAATTGTATTGGAAAACATATCGGCCTTAAAACATTAATTAAAAAAAAATAGTTTGATTAAATATTTTTAATTCTTAAAAATAATGTTGGATCACGTAATTAATCACCTAAAACATCTATATCCAAAAAATTATTAAGATATTTAATTTCTTTGTATTTACAATTAATATTTTTTATAAAATATATTACGATTCAACAGTTAATTTAATCACGTATTCCATAATTTAATTTTTTGTTTAACGTTTTATTCAAAATACTTAAAATGTAATTTAAAGATGAAAAACGATATTAAAAGTATATATATATATAAACTCGTTCATGTATGCATTAGATTTATAACATGAATGTTATACATTAAAAACGTGAAAAATAAAGAAAAATTTGAACCATATTCATTTTACTGTTCGTAAGCGCTTTGTGCGTAATAAATAATAATAATATTTTTTTTTTTAAACAGTTATACTTTTACGTCTTTTAAACATATTTTAAATTTAATTTTAGTTATAAGTAAATCAACATTTAAAATTTATTATTTAAAAAAAAATCAAACTGTAAATATAATTTTTATAAAAAATTGTAGTATATGAAACTCTTAATTAGATCACGTCATTAATTTTTAAATAATTTTAAAAGTTTGTTTAAATTTAAATATTTTTCAAATAAAGTGACGTTATTTAGTAGATTAACATACTAATGAAAATAACTGACATTTTCATAAACTTCAAAATTTTGAATTTTTCAAAGATTTTTTCATTATAAGCTGAAAAAAAATCTATTTAAATGTATGTTTTAAGAGATCGAAACCATTCAATACCGTTTTCTTAAAATCGAGTAATATAACAGTCATATATCGCCCGAGAATATTTGTCGTCTCACTCAAAAGATAACTTGGTCCTGATTTTTTATTTTAAAAGCACAAAAATAACAAGTTTTTATAGAGTTTTATATAAACCATTTTAAAAACGATCGTGTTTATACACACCTATAAAAAGACGAAAATACTGTGTTGACAGTATATATTTAAAGAAAATTACAAGACGCGTTTTCACGTCATCAGTTATAACTAGCAAATACCGCTTTTTGATTGTTATTTTTGCGTAATCACGAATTTTGTGTAAAATTATATTTATAATTATATAATTCGTATAACTATTCGTATTATAATAGTAACTTGTAAAACGGTATTAGAAAATGATTTTTTTTTTAAATTTATTCTTCTTACACCGAAAAAAGAGCTAACTTTATTTGTGTTTTGTTATGGGAATTTTTTTCCACATTATATAATACAAACATTTCAAAAAGTTGGAAAATCGTCACATTTTAAGTTGCAGAAAATGAAAAAAATAACGTATGTAAATATTATCCAAATTTAGACAAATGAGCTATTCTGACGAAACGCAAAATAAAGTACAAGCCCCTTTTCAACAATACGCATTGTTCCATTTGACGAGTCACAGCCGACGCAATTTGTATTTATACTTGAAGAGTTATTGTAGAACGCGCAATACACAAGTGAAATAAAAACAGGTGATTGAAGTATGTAATCTCCATAAAGTAAATGAACATGCCTCGTAGATACGATTTAACTTAATAGTAGTTAAATGTCAAATATATAAAAACGAAATAACACACGTAAAAACAACACGAGCTGTTTAGTAATTAATTTATCCATAAATGTCGATTAAATTCATTTAGAGTGACTCGCGTGCATCGAAATTTTTTTACTCGAATACACTTTTCGGGTAACGTCTCTTTTCTTTTGCTCTTTTGTCGTTGTTGTGTTCGAGTTTATTATTAAAACAAAAAAATTAATTAAAATATTCATCGGTCGTAAAAATGACAAAATAGATTACCGCGTGAACCGTTGTTTTAATATACTGTACATATTATTATAAATGCAGGCGCTGCAAATAACATACAAGAGCATTTTCGGTTTAATCGATTGACGACGTGCAATTTAATTAGAACAATATTATTTAACAGTCATAGCGCCACAAACAGATATATTTGCGCAAATAATTCAATTTCGGCGTATAGCGTTATGTTATAGTCTCGATATACAGTCGGTGTTTTCAGAGATGAGAGTTCGACCGAAAACGGGTAAGAAATCGTTCGATTCGAACTCACTGTCGAGGACGCTCTGGACAAATATTATGTTCGTCCACACAGTGCCTTCCCATCATTCTTAGGGGCGTTCGGAACGCACTTTTTCTAAAGATTTCCGTTGGATAAGCCGTTTTTGGAATGTGCACTGCGGACGCGTGTCGTCGTTGCGCGAGAAGTAAATGATTATTTAGTGTATGTACCGCGGCGTATTTATAAAGAAAAATTGGGGGGTTTATAAATAGTGTAAAAAGAACGTGATTGTAAATTTGTAGTCTTAAAAAAATTATCTGGTCGAGGTGGAAACCTCATTCACCATCCCCATAAATACACCATTGGTTAAGGTGTATTGTAGAACAAATTTCTACACATCAACAATTCGAAAGAGTTTAGAAAATTCAACTGTTTGGATTGGATAAAATTTAATTCTGACAAAAGATTTAGAATTCGCCGATTGTGCGAGTAGATTTTTGATTAAATGTTTCATTCTTTAATACCTATACTGGTACAAACGTTCCAAGATATGAAAATTATAATGGTTTTTTAACATAGTTTCAATTGAAATATCAAAAATAAGTGTCAAAAACCACCTAAAAAAGAGATGCTAATGAAATTAAATATTTTTTAAATCGCAATAGTTGACATGTTTGAACTGTCTAGTAATAAATAATTTACTGAATATTTCGTCTTTTGATTAGGTCTAAAACAAAATTTCCGTTTAAAGACGTACTACATTATTGGATTGACAAAGCTGATGAAAAAGTAGAATTTATTTTTATTTAGCAATTTTTTATTCACCTCGTTGTAATATTGTTTTCGTAACAATATAATGTATAATTTATATATATATATATATATATATATACATATGTTGTCGAATAAAATATTTACTTTCGCGTTTCAATTGCGTTTCTTTTCACAATACGGTTTATTATTTATTTATTTTTGAAACGTGTCGGTGTGACAATCAGTCGTTGTCATATTTCATTTTTTTCGCGTCGATCGTTTGGAATACAATACGGTGACTTTGGTCATCATTGAAACATATCATGAATTGCATTCAATCGTAAAATAATAGCACATTTCAATTAGTTTTTTGTCCCTTCAATTAAAATCGAACGTTATCGTAGATTCGTATCAAAAAATGTTGGAATAAAACCTCAAACGAAATGATTTATGAAATATTTTTGAGAAATATCTTCATGAGAAAATCGATTCCATTTAAACCATAGACATTCCGCTATCAACTAGATTTTTCGACTATAATTATTATATGCCTAATAACGAACTAACTGAGCTCGTATACTTATGTGTTAACATCATAATCATTTAATGATTTGAACGCGTAATGCGATGTTGTATTTTAACCTCGTAGAAAATACTCGAAATTGATTAGAATAACAAAATCAATTATGTCAAAAGACGTTCATGAGAACCCATTTTAACTAGGTATACTTAGTTTTTTCTCTCGGTAAACAATAATTTTATTTTATCGTAAGGTATGATTATTATTAATTATTAGTGAATTTATTTAAATATTTGAAAAACGATCACTGTCTATGAGACATGCTATTGATGCAAAAACAAGTCGTGAACTGGAAGGTCCTTAAGAATTATAGTGTATCAAATATATTTAGGTTAGAATGTTTGCTGAGAACTACGTAAAAAAAAAATTATTATTATTATTATTTACTAATAATTATCATTCGTACATGGGAACTATTGTCAGTTATTAAAAGTTCTTTACTACTTAAATCAAAAATTGTTTTCCATACCTACAATGTCAATAATATTTGAATCATTAAAGAAAGACGATTGTATTGCATCTCTCTCTCTCTTTCTCTCTCTCTTTTTCTCCAAGGATTGAATTGTATTCCTGATCGTTTATTTTTATTTTATATATTGTAATTTTTTCATTCTACTATATGTCATATCTATTTGTTTCGTCTTTTTTTGACATTTTTCCACGATGTACTTCTTTCCAAAACTTTTCCTAACACTTCGTCATCAGTGATCCTGTCAGTCCAACTAATGTTCTGCACCTTCCTGTAATACATAATTTTGGAAGTCTTTATTGTTTTTTATTCTTCTTCCGTAATATTCTACGTTTTGCTCACATATAGCATAACGGCTCCAGAAGAAGGATTTCGAACGGATTTTTCCTTACTCGAAAACTAACGGGTTTTAAGCTAAAGAAACTTCTTTTCCAGTTAAACGTCACCCCGGCCTGGCATATCCTCTTTATTATTTCCTTTTCACACCTTCCGCCCGACTTTATATCGCTTCTCAAAACCTGAATTTGTTTACCTGTTCAATCATTTTATGCGCTCTTAAATTCAACCTTATGTCGTTTTCGCTACTGTACAAAAAAAATGGTCGTCTTCATTGCGTTTATTTTTGTGTGCGTGCGTGTATATATGCGATGTACGCCAAACGCGGAAGTATAAAAGTTCGCGAACGTTCCGTTATTGTTGCATTAATATTTGAACGAGAAACACTTTTCCCGCACAACGCGGTTTCCACAAACACGCGCGGCGACATGTGTTCGTTGATAAATATAGTAATGGCTTCGGGTCGTGTAAGACGACGGCGGTAAGAACTTTGGTCGTTTGTACGCGCGACAAACCGAGAGAAAAAACATTTTCAATATTTAATTTTCGATTCTAAACGGGACTGAACGCGTGTTACCATTGGTTTTACGATAACACGTATTCGCTTGTGTGTGTTTTTAATACTTTTTCTTATATACGGAATAAGTGAGTATTCGGTAGGTCCGTTAGCATTGTTTTAATCCATTTTACAGGTAGCACAAATCGCACAGAATAAGGTATACTTTTGATTTTAAAGAAAGGGTGTGTGTGTGTGTGTAAAAGAGTTCGTTTTTCAAGTTTTCCCGGAGTCGCGTAGTTTTTTTTTTTGATATTTGCGATGATGTAAAAAATATAATTTTTTTTTTGAAATTGTTCAGCGTTATTATTTTTGCGAAATCGAATTGATAATTTTTCTTTTGTATTTAAGAAAAAAAAATTATTATTTTGAAAGACGACGATGATTTTTAACAATTATACACGTTTTAATAGCACAGATGTCAAAAGATATTTTGACATGGGATTAATTTAGATTTAAAATGGTACAATTTTTTCGTGTTCTTTAATTTAATAAATGTATTGGAATTTAACGATTTATCCTTTTTTTTTTAAATGTATTTTGTCAGCGTTTAAATTTTTATGTTGGTATAATAAATTATGCTTGACACGTATAATATGATTTTTATTTTTTTCTCGTATAAAATTGAATATTTCGAAAATTGAAACGTCCAAAAACCTCGAAACATTTATCATTAAATATGTATTCAACGAATAACCGAGCTTTGTTCAGAACGGGTTTTGTTCGAACGCAATGATTCGTGCCATTGCATTCAAATCCTATCGACGAGAATCGCCCACAGAAGTTCGACTTTTTTCGGACGATTATTTTCGCGGGCTTAAAACACAAACAACCGTTGCGATTGTCGTTCGAACGGCCGATCCGTCAAAAATTCGTCCCTATCGAACAACCCGTCCCCTCGCCGATAAATTAATTAAATATATAAATTGTCGCGAGCTTATTTCTTTTGTGATTTTAAATGCGTTGAGTCATATCATAATTAGATGAGTATTTGCTATTTATTCTTTCCTTCGCCTTTACTCCCAACTGTTTGTCCTTGACTTTCATTCGACTCGATCTCCCGCATCCTCAACACTTACACCGGCACTCTTCATATCACTCTCAATCGCATTCAACCATCTCTTTTTCGGTCTTCCTCTTCCACTTTCAATCCTTTTGCATACGTTTACTTTACCGATGTCATCGTCTCTGGACGTTCTCTCCTCGAAATCCTCCTACATTCTTATCCGTACACAATTGCAGGCGTTACTACTGTCTTATAAAATTTACATTTTAGCCTAATTGGGATCCTCTTATCACACAAGACATCTGCACTGGCCTCTCTCCATTTCATCGTGTGATTCGCGACTCTCTCAAAACAACCATTTTCTCGAGTCTCTAAATTTCGCCCACTATATCACCACTCGTCTTCATTGCTTATCCTATTCGTCCCGTGTACCATTCCCGCTAAACCTTAATGTTCTTCAATCAACCATATTACACTGAAAGAAGGTTTTTAATTTTTCGCGTAAGGTCGTTAAAGGGCGTCGAAACGTCGAATTACGAACGCGAGATTAATAACCGTGCACGCCTCACGCAGGTTCGTGTTGGACACGGACGGACGGGGTTGGATAACGCCGGAGGCGGCGGCGGACGTGCAAACGGGCGGACGGACGACGAGCCGCGCCGCGGACACCGTCGCGGACGACGACGACGACGACGACGGCGGTGCCGAACACGTGGAAGACCCGTGCGCGGCGTTGCGCGTGTCGTGCGCGGCGGACGGCGTCGCGGCGACGGTGCCGGTGCCCGCGTTCGACGACGACCGGCGTCCCGGGTCGGTGGCCGTGCCGTTCGCGGACGGCCGGCGGCTGTACAGCGTGCGCGTGGCGTTCCGGCCCGCGCCGCTCCCCCTGTACTATTGGCTGGCGGTGCGGTGCACGGCGCCCGCGCCCGACCGGTTCCGCCGGGACGTGCGCCATTGGCTGGACGCGTCCGTCGCGCCGCTGTTGGCCCGCTCGCGCCGCCGCTGGTATCCCGCGCTGGCCGGCGCCTTACGCGTCATCCGAGCCGCCGCGTCCGCCTCGTCCGCCTCGTCCGCCTCGTCCGCCGCGCGCAGGCCAAAGAGGAGGACGGGCCCCGACGCGGACGACTGGCCCACGTGCGACGACGGTCCGGACGGTCGGCTGCCCAACAGCAACGTGTTCCTGCTCGTCATATTGCTGTCGCTCGTGTTCACGTGGCTGTGTCTAGGCGTGCTGTCCGTCCACAAAACGATACGCCGCGTGACCGGATAATTTATAGAAACGTTTTCGGCTAACCAAAAGCATTAAAATAAGACTTTATAAACGCCAAGCACGTAAATTTCTGTAAGCGTCACCTTTTAAAAATATTATGTTTTTTTCGTTTATATTGTAAAAAAAAAAAAAAATATTTTTCATAAATTATATGAATAATAATTAATAATAAAAAGTTCGCTTGATACGAAAAAACGATTATTCTTGTTTTTAAACATTATTGTAAATTTCGTATATAGATGTTCTTGTTGTATACGGTTCAGCACGATTTTGAATATCGGTATTTTTACGATTAAATTTATCATTTTGTATCGGTTTCCGTTAAGTTTCGCATTGCACTGACGATTGTTATTTAAATAATAATTTGAGTATAAATTATATTTAGATAGACTTCATGGAACAACATTTTTAATTATGAATTAGTTTTACGTATATCAAACAATATTTAGAGGCGAGGGGAACGAGTTGAATATATACACTAAGAATGTAGGTATAATACAATTTGCGAATACTTTTTCCAATCTTTTGAATGTACATAATAAACTTTATATAGTACGAACATTCGATCTTCGAACGGAAAGTGTATGGTATTTTATTTCATTGTGAGAATATAGTTTGGCGAATATTTTTCTGACAATTTCGACGTGTATAAATTGAATGTCGAGCTACCAATAGTGGCTTATTGGTTATTATACGATTTATCATTTTAAACGTTGAATAGCGCGTAGTGCAAGGTGGTTTTCACATTTAATACTCACAATAATAATATTGTATTACGCATACCTTTCCTGCGATATCGCACTTTTTACCGGTCTGGACTTAAAAAAATATTTATTATTACGCGATATTGTCGAATTGTTGGAATGTTATTAGGCGCATTAAATATTTATAGTTGTGTGTGCTGCGACACGCATTGTATAACGCGAAATTTGTAAGCAATTTGTCGTACAAATCATACAAATGCGTTTACTCTATTGTTCCGTTCAAATGTCTTGAACTAGTCGTTCAATTGTTAAAACTTCTAGTCCTTAATACCGTTTCGAAATGCGGTATTTGTTGGAAAAGTCATTTTCGAAAAGTCGACTGCACTTATATATATACATATATATATGTGTTTTCAATTGGTCGACATTTCCATTCGGTCCGTAAAAACAATACGTCATTATTAACGATACCCTATTCACTTTGAGACGCGAAAAGTTTTCGTCAAGCGTTTGCCCTCATCCCTCTACCTGGCGTACAGGTTACTCGGTTACTCGGAGCGTGTGACCATGTCCAGTAAAATTAGGAATTTTCAGGTTCTAGTTTATGCAATATTCGTCGAAACTGACATATTATATTAGAAATATTATCGTCTGCCACGCGGTACTATATTGCATGTGAAGTCGCGCCTCACTTTGTCCCGATCGTCGCCGAACGTGCAACTCGACGGACATTGGTGTTTAATGTTCGAAAATAACGATTCGGCGAATGGATCGGACGCGAGATGAACCGTATACACGTTACGATATTTAATTCTGGCCGGTGATTTTCGGGAAATTAATATCGCCATCATAACAAATATCGGAAATTATGCCTCGCGTGCACGTTATTATCATTATTGTCTCATTGTAATCGCGCGAGGCGGTGAACAACGGAAACGCTTTCTCGTGATAACGGCCGACGATTATTGATACACATGTCGCGGTTAGTCATGCGTGTACGATAAAATATTTTGACTGAATTCGGGCGAATATAGCGCATTCCGAAAAAAAAACCCGTTTAAAATCCTGAAAATTACGAAATCACGACAACCGATTAAATACATAGTGAATCATCACCGGAAACGCCTCCGAGAATTTATATTGTTTGCCGATACAAATTATAAGCACTTATACCACAGAAGTTAAGTGTTTTTTCCCTATATATCATAATTAATTTTTTATTTGAACGTCGACCACACGAAATGAATTCCCACATTCTCGCCCGTTACGCCCGAGACGTCGGTGTTTAAACGTTTGCGTGTTGTGCATATTTAACATTTTGAAATCGAAAAAATAATCGAACTGTATCGACGGACCAAAACAGATTAACAATCTGGATACTAGCCCAATGTGGTGTCGGCGTGTTTTATAAACTTTAAACCGACTTACGCGCATTCAGTATGACGTGGAATAATAACCTGTTGAAGGTTAAACGCGAACACTTCGTCGTACAACGCATCAAAACCGAGACGCGTATTGCTATGGAATATAACGAGTTCGAGATGCGTGAAAGTGTCCGAATTTCTATAATACGCGTCAGTTTAATAACGTTATAAGTACCATAATGGGTTGAATATGATTTTTGGGAAATCGGATTAAGTAGGTACGTGAGTTCCCAAAATCGCGGCCGCGGTTAGAAACAAACAGTTGCGAGTCGTTCGTCCGCGAATTCGATTCGGTCCAATTTTTCATACCGCTTACCATACTATACCTATTTAATAATTATATAATATTATTAATATTATGATATATTATAATATTATATAATTATTATTATTATTATCATTATTATTATATTACTATATTATATTATATTATTAAAAAGATTAAGGAAAAGGATTAAGGACTAGTAGAAGCAAGACAGAGTAAAAAGAGTACGAGTTTGATGAAAAAAAACAACTCGATGAAATGAGTGTAATGACAATAAGCGGGGACGAGGTAAGTGAGGCTGAAAGTTTTAAGTATTTAGGGTCCTTTGTACAAAAAGAACAGCGGTTTTGACAAGAATGTGGAATATAGGATTAAGTGCGAGTTGATCAAGTGGAGAGAAGCGTCTGATATTTTGTGCGATAAGAGAATTCCAGTGAGGCTGAAAGGTACCATTTATTAAATCGGTTGCTTGAGTTCTCCCTATTCCAAATTTTTCTGCAAGGGCACATGCACTCACATTTTATTTTTGGTAAAAATCTAACAGCTTGATTTTTTCCGTTAAAGTTAGGTGTTTTCGTTTGGACGCCATTGAAACTACACGCAATTTTAAACGTTTTCAACCGACACTGAACACTAAAACTAGTGAAACATGACCAAATGCAGTCACAGACACGATAAGTTCATCGCGTTATTGACATCATAAATGACCAATAAGATAAATTGCCGAAAATAATTCTAAAATTAAGTAATTTAACATTTTTCCATTTGACATATTCTTATATTTTGACCGTTAATTAGAGTGCCCGCTATATAGAGGTGTAAATGTATTTTTTTCGTAAAACTTGACGGGACCAAAATAATTGACCGTTACATAGAGGTGACCGTCTTATAGAGGTGACCGTAAACGGAAGTTTTACTGTATTTACAAATTTTTATATCGTCATTTTTATTTTTTGTCGACATTTTTTCACACCAATAAAGACGATTGAACAAGAAATCAAAAGTAAACATTTCATGACAGGTTTTCATGAAAATCCGCTATTATTATTATAAAAACGGTGCGTGTAATAATAATTCATCGCCATATTCTGTTTCGAAAATCGGACACGTAGTGTGCTACTGTACCGAAATTGCCTATCTGGTACGCCCGGGCGAAGGTGTCGATAGGAAGGTTTGGTAGGACGTTTACGAATTTTTGTTTAAGTTTATGATTTATGTACTTGCCAGCAGCAATAAGTCATAAAAAATTCGTTTTTTAAAACGAAATCGAATCGATTTCTGGTGATTTATATACGTATTATAATAACATTAACTTTGATATGTTTTCTATCACACGAAACAAAATTTTACTGGGACGTCGAACGAAGTTATGCATAAATCTTTTATCGAATTTCCGTCGATCGCATTTGAAGTCGAAAATTGAATAAGAAACTATTATATACGGTTCGATTGACTCCTCGGATAAAAAAAGTTAAAATAAAACCATTTATTATTAATCGAATTTTATCTAATCGAATTAACGTTGAACTACTGTCGTTATTTTTTTCCAATTTAATGTCAAACTTTCAAGTCGAATTGAACATTTTTTCATCCCTCCCGTTTTGTTTTCCCTTTTCGACGAGTATTTATAGGGCACGAGTACTCACAAATACGTCTCTCCGGTACAATTTCTGAACATTAAATGTACTACGACGGCTGTAAATATAGCTTCTACCTGAAGTAAGAATTAATGGTCGTCGTCATTCCGTCGCACTCGTTTCCGAACAACGGTGACGGAAAGTGTCGCGCATTTTTTACAGTGTCAAAACGCGCAGGAACGCTCCGACGGCGATCAGGAAGTTCGCCCGAGCGCGAGACACGAGCATGTTCAACGCGTGCGGTTATGACCTGCGCCTCCACGAGACACAGCATGGTGTCTGAAACGGTTATCACGCGAAATCATTTGCTGCGCACCTGAAGAATCGATCGCGTTTTTGGCCCGAGGTGGGTTACGCTCGCGGACAGGGATGGTTGCGTTTTCGAATTTCCACCCGATCATAATAAACCATCAAAAAACCATTATATTTGCCGAACGATGTTTGAATCGCTAATCGCAGATAGGTGACAAGTTCATTTTTATCAATTTTGACTTTATTATTATTTTGCATTAAGCATGCGTAAATACATCGTTTACTGTAGGCACGAGTCAATTCCGACTTTCCAGACATCAATATAGCGTTCGGAAATTCCAGTTTACTACAGAAAGGGGATATGTTCATCATATGTCCCGTTTTTGTAGTAAACCATTATTTCGGTGTTTCATACGTATTATTATTTTTAATTTATCTTAGTACATCAGCTTTATTGAACAAAATACCAATGAATCTACTATAAATATTATAATTTTATCAATAGGTATATTCATTTTATCCATAACCATAATGATGTTCTGTAACCCAGTATACCATAGCCTTTACTACAGTAAAGTGTAGTGTGAACTGTGTAGTTATTTAATTTTTAAAAATGAAGTCCTAGTCTAACTCTGAAGCAGGAATTCTCGGAACTCTAAAGAGAAAGAAAGGTGTGATAAACTACAACAAATATAATCGGAACATTATTAAAAATGCGAAAAATTGAGGTGAATCTTATATGAATTACGCTGGGAAAGAAATTCATGAAAAAGTATCAGCAACACATGCATATATGTATACTATAATGATACAATATAATGTATTATTCTAATAACTAAATATAATTTTATTATAATTTTGTTTACATATACATGGTATACAGGTGTAAAAAACAATGTCTATCTGTATTCACTGATGATGTAAGAAAAAGTTTAAAAGTACGCTAGTAAAATAAGAACAATTATACAATGGACCAATATATTAATTTGATTTCTGAAGTTTCGAAAATTCCTGAAGATCGAGTCGTAAAAGTTTATCAAAACCTCAAAATTGACTACAAAAAATGGTGGCCAACATATTACAAAAAACATGTTTAAGTAATGCCTCATACGGGAAAAATGGTCCGAGAGTTGACAAATCATCATTTGCTTTATCATTTTATCATCACCTCACTGTTTCTTGTTCTAATAAAAATTAAATTAAATATCGAGAATTTATAAATGTGTTGGTGGAACATTTCGTCGTCAAAATTCTGCATCGAACTTTTTATTTGCAATCGACAAGGTATACAATGAAAAATTGTCAATCAATGAAAACAAGTTGGACGATACAAAAACATTTTGAAATTTATCCCGGAAGAGTATAATGGATTTTTTGGAAAACGATAAATAATCGGCCTTCAAAGAGCGATAAAAATGATTTACTTGAATAAAACTATAATGACAATAATTAAAATGAAATCAATGTATCTATTATACGTTTTAGTATGAAAAAAAATGTGATACGTAGTTAAAAATTATATTATATTTGTATTTAATAATTACATAAATTTTATTTGGTAAAAATCGATGAATAAAAACAATATCCCTCTTATATCAATAAATAAGTCATGATAATAATGTTTTCTGCAGAAAGGAGGCATGCCCATGACTTAAATTTATTAAATACTAAAAAACATATAATACAATTTTTTTCCCAAATTAAATGAAATTTTTGAGGTGATTAAATTAAATTTAGTACAAAAATGTCGAAGTTTTTACGATAATATTCCATACGTTATTTAGTTTTTCATCTTTCCTAAAAAATTAGGAAAAGTGAACTTGTCACTTTCTGCAGTTAGCGATTCAATTGTATATGATTTTCAATTTTTTAAACATGAAATTCCGTAAATTATTATATATGTAACCTAGAATAAAATTATTTTAAAATTTCATAGCTATATGATAAATAACTGATAGAAAATGATATGTATGGTTAGTCATATATAATATGTATAAAAATAATAATAAATGATAACAATAATACTATGTTGTCATCATCGTTAAACATAATATGTTAGGTTAGGACAACATCCGCGCTCAATAGAAGGGCTTTCAAAAAAAAATGTATATATACATATATATATATATATATAATAATATTGTAAATGCCATTAAATTTGTACGGTCAACCGAGATGGTTCATTAGGAATTGTATACCCACAATATATATATATACATATATAAACGTACAGGGTATTCCATGAAAACCTGACAAATACATTATATTTTGTTTATTCGCACTTGAAAAATAAAAAATGTGACGCTTTAATAGCAAAGTATAATGGTTGATATAGCAAAATAAAAAAGTTTGACCTAAACCTAAGCATGTACAGATACAGGAGCGTAACAAGAAGCAAAAATAAATTTGGATCGATAACATAAATGTCTACCACGTGTATTTTATGTAATACTTACTTAATGCTAATTTTTACAAAGATTATACGCGGAATTTTTTTACTATTAAATTTTAAACATCACAATATATTTTAGTCTCATTTTTTCATCCTAAATGATTAAAATTCATTATTTAATAATATTATGCAATTATATTGTCGAGGAGTAATAGGTATAGCATTTTATATATTAAATGTTCTAGAAACAATTTTCTCAAATATTTAAACAAAAGGGAAAAAGTTATAAGTAATTCTTTTAATAAATATTGCACATTATCAATTATATCGTCAAAGATTAGGAAATTTCAGTTTTTAAAGTTCATTCACAATGAAAAATGACGAATCATCCTTTTTTTTTGACATTTAGCACACGTTATGTTATCATTTATATTAAGTTATATTCCTGACGTCTATGCGATAAAAAAATTAAAAGCGAATATTTTTCATCGAAATGTGAATCCTTTTTATTCGCCAGTGAGTGTTAAAAAAAAATACAATTTTAATTCGTTATTTTTGTTTTAGACGCAGTGGTATGCGTGTATACGAATTTAATTTTTTTTCTTTTGTTCTTTTATAAATATTGAACGATCTGCCTATTTTTTTCAATACGTTCGGAAAAAGTAAAAATTTTATCGGTCGAGCAATGCACGCTATAAATAGATATAACTAACGTATATCGCAATTAATACTCGTAATGCAGTTATTCGATTTTGTACATTTTTTTTTTCGTGCGCGTTAATAATATATATTTATATTCATCATGGCTTTCGTACCAATCGCTTTATTTAATATACGAAATACGTTCAATTTAAATACGCATAAACTTACACAGTGAAACGAGGATTATTTTATAATATATAACTATATTATTATGTGTATAAATTGTAATTGAACAGGCGTTTTAGATATTCCGAGTTTATATCGAAACAACTGAATATTTATTCATATTTTTTCACAAGTTTGGTCCAAATACTTATCGTAATATTACATTGCAGTTTTTTTTACATTTTCTACTTATGGACGCACAATTTTACTTTTCTATTTACGAAAGTAAAAAATACAATACTTCAAATAATAATAATAAAACTCCTTTCCCCCACATTTATGGTTCTATCCTAATTAATTTGACTCATCGATAAGTATTTTCCTGATAAGTCCGAAAATATACGCGGTATTTGTATACATATTGGGCTAAGTATGTGTCGTATGTGTTCGATTATGGTAGGTACATTATTGTTCTCTACTGTCACGATAAAGTGGGAGAAACTATTAGATATTAGATTATCAAATTTCGTATACATAGTATATTACATTAATGAATGAATGTACAGCTAATCATTTAAATATACGATTTTATTAAGAATTAAATCAAATCGAATAAAAAAAAAACCTGTAAATATATAAATAGAAAATAAATAAATAAATAATGAAAGTATGGAAATGGGTTCAAATATTAATTTAGTTAGTATATAACTAAATTTTATTATTAAAAAAAAAAATCAATATTTACAGTTGTTTACGTTTATTTATTTTATTTTTGAAAAAAAAAATTAGAATTTATTGGCCTCTTTTCTAGGTTGTTGTAAAGATCGACTTTTGACATTTTAATTAAAATTATGTTAATTTTTACATTTTTAATATTTGTTCCAGTATACTAAATATAAAAAAATCGATTAATAATTTAATCAAAATTTAATCTACTCCTACAAAAACCTAGAAAGAAGAACTGACTAGTTTAAATATTTTTATTTATTAAACGAAATTAAATTTTATTTATTATAAGTGGTTGAATTTATGTCTAGATTTTTAGGTCTCAATCATCGTGTAATGTAAAATCGTGTACATAAAATTATTATTACTGTTTAGCAATGAAAATAATTAAAAAAAAAAAAAATCAACAGCTGAGAAAAACACAACGTTTTCCCTTTTCCTTTTCCCTAAAAGCCTTGTATATTGTATGTAATATAATACCGACTAGTAGAACACAATTTATTTCCCTTTAGGTAGCTAATTTTAAGGATTAAATCATTAAAGCGCTTTAGTGCGTCTATTTTAAACGTACTTTCAGTACCTGTAACGCATTTCTACCTACCCATATACTCGTATATATTCGTATTATATGGCATGTGCGTTTTCGTAACAATATACCTCTGAACAAATGTTGTTTTAAGTTTGAAATTCGAATATGCTGCAGTTTTGACCGTCTGAGGATGGGACTTTCTGATGGAATATCGAACTTTTGTATATTTTTAAAAGGAATTAAAAATAGCAGAAAACGTCTTTGGTATATATTATATATACATATATTATGTCAAAAGAAAAAGTGAATTTAAATGAGCCGACGAGGTCAGGAATTAGGTAAAGAAAGACTTTATTCCATCAATATAGTACGAATATTTAAACACTAAAATATGCTTGTGAACTTGTAACTGTTTTAAACTATACACTATAAACCTAGAGTCACAAAAATAATATTACACTTTAACTGCGTATGAGTATTTGGACAACTACGTTGTCATCCTCAGCGTGAACCAACTACTATTAGTTACTACTAAGTACTACTAAATAGTAGTTGGTTCGCGCTGAGGATGACAACGTAGTTGTCGAAATACGTATACAGAGTTAAAGTGTATTATTATTTTTGTGACTTTGGGTTTATAGTGTATAGGATATATATATAAATACATATTATTTATTTTGATATTCTCTTTATAATAAGCTATAGATATTTCGATTCATAATATGTTCCACAGAATAATATCACATATCTAAATAACAGGCAAACGAAAACGTTCGCGTGCAATGAATCAAAACATTTAAAAATGAATCCGTTCGCATATATATATATATATATATCTATTATAATATAAGATAATTTTATTTTTAGTGTATTAATTAAAAGTTATGTATCACAATTATATAGTTTATATAGTAACTATCTATAATGGGTATAATATACGTGTATATATTACAATATGAAATAGGTATACGCAATAGGAATATAGATCGGTGATATTTGGACATTTAGGATCGAGTTATTTACATAAATTATATTACATTCGATATATTCCATATTTATATATATGTGACGTATATGCTTACGTAGATGTCATCACATGCGGATATTGCGAAATAAGTTTACAAATAATTTATATTCATTTTTTGAATCGATGTCCAATTGAGAAAAGTGACGAAAACAATCTCTTATTTTTTGACCGATGTGTTCAAAAAAATACATTTTTACCGCGTTGGTGGTCGAAAGACGTTTTTTATTTTGATTTTTTAAATACGTTTTGACGTCGCGCGAAAATTAAAAAAAAATGTTCTAACCACGTGTTTTATGAACTGAATATAGTTCTATTGCGTTGTATTATAAATATAATATTATTATCTTGGTGTGTTACTCATCTGCAAAATCGCGATAGAAATCCGACCGTAAGGGTTCGTGCGAGCGAGTGTTTACCTGATCCAGATGTAAGGATTAATTATTTTCGCGTCCCATTGTTCTAAACCATTGTTTGTACACGGAAATTCCCGCTTTTATAGCATTAAAAATCCCCTTTCACGTATATTCTGTACATATATACGTATATAACATATCCTTATAATTCTTGTAATTATTAATTATTCATATCTCGAAAACGTATAAATAGGCGCTCGGGCATTATATAAAATGTATATAATGTAAACGCCACTGATAACGATAAGCGGATGACTTGAAGAAGAAAAAGAAATTGGTAATATCATTGTGTATATTCTGTATATTACGTAAAACCAATATGGGTTTCTAGTTTATATATGTACTTTACAGCAACGCACGCAAGATGTTTTCAAGGTCTTAGCTAGAATAATATGAAAACCCAATTTATAAAATAAAAATAATTTTTATTTTTTATTATTAAAACTAAAATGTACAGTTAAAAAAATATGTACTTTTTGATAATAAAAACCAAAAAACAAAAGAAACCAAAAAATTAATGAAAAATCTAATCGACGTTTATCTGTTGCCAATAATTAAAATTACCTTACACAATTTTCCACTTTATAAATATTTAAGGGAGGGGAGGGGTCTGGACCTAAGTTCCACCCTTGGTTGCGCTACTGGTACTTTATCATTTCGGGCATTGGGTTTTAATTGTTTAATATACACGTATATTGTTTTTGTTACAGTGTGTTATTTTATTTTTCGTCTAAGCGTACGAACGTTATTGAAATAGCTCATATACACACGTCGTAACTACATACAATATATATACATACGTATATATATACGCGCGAAGGTTATGTACGTTTTATACATTTTCGCGGGTGTACTCGAATTTATTACCTCCGGAAGATGATCTTTTTTCGGAGGTGATTCAAATATGTCGAAAAACGTTACTAGACACTACCGTATCATCCCTTCGCCGCCGACGGCTTAGAACGTTACAACCATCTCAGATAATACGGAATTGTCTTTTTGATATTATAGTTAAATATGTTTATCGACCGAAATGTTAGATAACAAAATGTCGTATCGTAGATTCGTATACTTTAAAAGTCATTTTTTAATTAATAATATTAAAAAAAAAATCACGTTTCTGTAAAAAGCGACCCGGGACAATTTTTGTTGGTGGCGGTCAGACGACGTCGAACGTTACTCCTCTACCTAGGGCACGTTTGGTTACTCAGAGCGTGAAACGATGTGCATAAGTCAGCCGCTTGAACCATTTCTTAATGTGAATAAGGTTTAGTATATAGCAGAAGTAGCCAATTTGCGGCTCGCATTTTATTTACGAAAACGAAAATGTTTCAATAATGATCTAATCTATAATAATCATTGACATTTTTTTTGGCTCATAATATAATTGTATTTATCGATGCGGCTTACAAACATATTCATGTTGGCCACCCCCGGTATATTCAGTAACAATAGCGGAAATGTTAAAACGACCTTGCATCGATAAAATTGATTTTAGCCCATAAATAAATAATTTTTTTCATCACACTGAAATTGACTATCGATGGAAATTCGAATGAATACGATTTGTAAAATCCGGAAACAATTCGAGTAGCTTTATTTAAAGAAAGAAAAAAATATGGGTTGCAATTCGAGGGATCTATAGGAGACGATTCGTGTGCGCCGACATTTTTACTACCTGAATACATGTCCACGATACGTTTTTGCAAAATATATTTATGACTTCCGTTTAAACGTTTGTTGAATTTTTTAATGCTTTAAAATGAAAAATCACCACGACTCTGGTAGTAAAAAAATGTAATTTGTGTTGTTTCAAATTTGTATTAAAGAATATGAATTATAAAAGTAGTAACAATATATTTAACTTAAACCAACCTTTCATATTTATATACAAGAGAAGAATAAGATGATTGTGCATCAGTTAACATTTTTACGCCTGTATTTTCGAGATTGTCGATCGACGAACTGAGAAAATACACCCTGTTTGTGTAAGTCCGGGCGATGCGTGGGCCTATGCAATATTATTGCGTCCGTAGCTGACCGAAAACGGACCGTTCCCTGTGGCGGAGACATTCACAAATATTCGAATAAGTGGTCGCAGACCGTGGGTCTCCCGTAGCTCAGTTCAGGGCACGGCTCCAGCCTGACGGACGGGCCGTCTGCGGGATAAGTCACCTCGTGGATGGGAGGAGATTGACCAGGAGAGAAAAATTTCTCCCGAGCGTGTAGCGTAGTGTAGCGCGCGATCCAGGGCTGGTGTGGTGCCCCATGCTATCGGGTCGTTGACACGCCGGAGGGTGCCAGAGCCAGTTCTACCATACTGGCCGAGATGGGTGGGAAAACTATGGGTTTTCCACTGGGGCGGGGGCCCCAGAAATTGAGAATTAAACTCAAACCACATTCGCCCGTGGGCAACATGGGCGTCTCGCACGGCGACTCGCTCCCGGCTAAGGTGTCCACTGTCGCGCCTCTTGAGTAGCACCGCGTGCTAAAAGAAGGAGCACGGTCAGTAGCTGGCTTCGGTCGGGATAAAGCCAGGATACATGTCGGGATACATCTGGTCACGATTTGTGCTAATGGAAAATAATGCATGTAAAGATCGATCGATCCTAGTGTTCCTAACACGTGAATAAATGTTCACAGACGAAATCAAAATCTAAGATTAGTCGATAGTGTTGAAAATCCATATGGTATTACGATAAAAATATTCAATATACGTTATTTATATTAATTACTGTACGAGATACACGATGATTGTGCATTAATTAACGTCGAATAAAATCTACCAGCAGAGTTTTTATATTACGTAATTTTATAGTGATTATTTTGTTTTCGGTGTCCTTTAAAAATTTACATCATTAGTCATTTGTTTTTATAATATTATACTTGCAGTCAAGTCTAAGAAAAAAAACTTTTATTGACTTTTGATTTTTAGCTTGTATGAAATATTAATTAATCATTCTTTATATTTTCGACCATTGATTTATATACATCAAACTCAATTTATCATGTGTTATTTCTCTACGTTGTTGTGTGCATTTTAACGAAACTATACACACATACACAAATATAAAAATATGTATACAACAAATTAAAGTTCTTCTCTCGTGTTGTAATTTGATAATATAACTTCATAAAAGGAGTGGCTGTTCTCTCTTATCGCACTTCACCGACTTACAGTTTGATATACAAAACACATACCTTTTATAAATATACAGATAGAATAGTATATATGAGTAGGTGAATGCGGTTTTAAGTCGTTCGAGTTTTTTTATTCTGACTCTTGAGAAATGTTCAGAGTATTTTACATAAATATAAAACCATGATTACAATTTTTTTCTTAGTATAATATAATAAACATTAATTTTCGTAAAAATTGTGACAGACAGACGTCATCATATAAATTCATGTTAAGAAATTCTAATTTTCTCTAAAAAACCTAGTTGCCGAATTAAAAAAGTTTATCAAATAAAAATCAATAATACAACGATATTCCTGATATTTCGATTATTTAAACGATGACATTGATTTTAATGCATAAGAGTTTCAACGGGTATTCATCAAAAAATAAAAATATATGACGTATAATAGATTGCGTAATGTACATACAAGACGATCTTCTGCCAAGATTTTGAACACATTTTATTTATTTGTGATCATTTTAAAAGAATATTTATAGATCAGTTTCAAAATTTTACGCTAAAATTATTAACGTTAAACAAATGTAAAGTTTTGATTATCAAAATGTTAACCCATTTATGTTATACTTTAAGTGTCACACAAGTACATCAAATTGTAAGAGATAGTTTTCGTATACAGTACGAAATCAAACAAAAAAAAATCAATGGAAAACTTTTTTCGTCATCAGTACACGCCATGAACATAAATTTAAACGTATATCATTTAAATTTAAAAACAATGTAAAAAGTATTGTTTATATATCCAACCGTTATTCACGGCATTATATTGTAATATAGATATTATGAAAAAAGCGAATGGTATTTAAGATTTTTTTAAAGACTAAAATTCCACGAAAATGTTCTTTTAGTGTCTATACTTGCCACTCTTAGTCATTTTTTAAAGTAGTTGAGAAACAGGTTTTGTTTTCGTAAAACTCAACGTGCACGCTTATGTGCATTATAATTAGTTTTAGAAAGTATGTTTATATATAATTTAAATACTCGAATCAATTGTTAAAAAAGAATAATGTTTTTTTTTATTACTTGTTTTTATATATTTATATATATAGTTTCTTGGTAAATGCAGTTGACATGAATGTTTATGATAATAGTTTGATATTATTTTAAGAACAAGTTTTATTTTTTTACACGTAACAAAGAAATGTGATCTTATTTTTTTCGTTTAAAAATTTAAATGGTAATCGTAACTATATATATATGCATCATAAAATATATACTACAAGTGTCTACAGCAGCTATTATAATATACTCGTTGGGTACAACAAAATCACACAACAACAAAAATGCGACAATAAATGGGACCAGACGGCAATGAGGATGAATATAAACGGATGACGAATTATAGTGTTTTAAGCACATTGGGATGAAAATATGATTTAAATAATAAATACAGGATGGACATAACACTTATTCGCTATAGTTTCGAGTATTCAGTACTATTTATTTTGGAATTATAAAAAAAATAAAAATATTGAAATTCGATTTTGTACAATAAAATGACAATTTGCCCGGTATTCGATTATTTCTCTTTATACGCTTAAGAAAATCATAAAACGTGTCAAATCCACTTCTTACCGTAGCATAGAGAATAGAAGCAGTATCGATTCCAAATTAGTTTTCAGAATTAAAATCGCACTACGGATTGCGTGTTTGTTTTTTGACCACTTGTTGTACTTTTCGCAATCACAAATATTTATTGTCGACCGAATGTCAACAGCGACATGTGCATGCGCGTATAATACGGGAGGAATCGCGCACAGTAAATGATCATTCACAACGCACACACTGAAATAACACGTCCGCGCGCATTTAATTAATTGTTCGTACACAACTCTTTAAAAATAATCCGCTTTCGAGATACAACCGCTTTAAATGAAAAACGTTTGCAATAATATGCGCACATATGATATGACGGAGAATGTTTTTTTTTTCTGTTTAATCTTCTCAAAATATTTTTGCAACTATAATCCGAATTGCATGTGAAATCCGAATTCACAAAACGGGAACATAAATCACGAGTTTCACCGAATCACCTAAACGGTTGATCAATTAATGCGCGACTATAGCACATAAGTGATTTTCCTCGAGAAAATCACTTTTCGGCTCACCATAATCGGAAACGAAGGCCTAAGTACAACGCAAACCTTAGTTTATGCAACAAGTATTTGTAAATGGTCGTATTGTATGTCGTGGCGTATAAATGTATGAAATACGTATATTCGGTTGATATTATTGTTTAATTAGTCGTTATTATCGTAACACGAATTCCTTGTATATTTTTTTTTTTATAACTAACGCGTCTGTCTGAATATAAACAATGTTGAACATAGCAGGATTGTTATCCGTTGGATAAACAATGAAAACTATAGTGATAATAATTTATTAGTGCGTTATGAATGTACAAATACGTACGACCCGAAACGAACGGGGAGCGAGAAAAAAATATAAAAATCGAAAACCCGACAAATGCGCAGACGTTTCTAAATTGTACGGCGCCGGCGGTAGACTCTGTAATTGTTATTATTCATTTCAAGTTCATTAAACGAACGTTTGGCGATTCACGTATTGTATACGCGTAGTCGGTCGCGCGTGCAGCGTTCGCGTCGCGTCACGTAAAACTCGCTGTCGTCGACGTCGCCGCCTACACGCGTTCGTCGGACATTCCGACGCAAGGAATCCGTCGTCTGTCTAACCGCACGTCCTAACCTAGTCATACAGTTCATACGAATGCGTTCCCCTCCATACGCTATATAGAACAGACGGTTTTCCGGATTGAGAGATACGACGCTATTGAGTATAAGCAGAGCTTACATTTTGTCTCTATAAAAAAGTATTACATTCGATCGCGTTAAAATATCCCAAAAACTGCACCCAAAAATAACTAATAAATTTAGCCTGGCGAACGACGGTCTTGTTTTGTTATTTGCCGAAAGCCTAAAAATATTCGAATGAATTAGGTACGTAAGTCGTGTACTCTCATGTAATTATTTTATTACCTATATTATTTTATAAATTATCAATAGAAATTTTCAATAAGTATTAAGTGCGTAAAATTACGTAAAACAAAATAAACATTGAAAAATAACTAAAATTGTATTTTAAATATGAAATTTTAACAAAATTTGCACTAAAAATGTTTAAACTCATAATTGCGTGAAATGTATTTAAAATTTACTTAGCAGTGAATTCAAACAGTAGAAAAAAAATTAAACCGAACAACGTTCGAGCCAAATTTATAAATTTCAATTGAAAGTTTTTGTTAAGTAGAATCTACTGAAGTAGACATTTAATGTCTGAGCAAAACTAAAATATTAAACAATTTACGGGTCAGCAGTCAATTTAGCAGTATTATAGTGTATAACTGACAGATGCCACCATGGCGTGTACGTATTTTATTCTTTAATATTCTTGTGACAGGAGGTGGCTAAATTGAATATTATAAAAATAATCCATTTGCACTTAAGGAATTCAATTTACTGATATACTAACGTTTATCAAAATCGGTCCGATATTTAGGGAGAATATCAGAAAAAATGAATCATAACTTGGTTCGGTGATTGAAAACAGTTCAAAGTAAGTGAGTTTTGGGGTAAAGTGTTTTCAATTAAAAATAGTCTGTGTATTGCTCAGACATAGACGTTTGATGATGAAAATATCTAATATATAGATAATATTATATTAGTATAGCTAGATATATATTTTATAATAAAGATAAATAAAAATACTGCGTATAGCGACTAATGTGTGTCTAAACTTGTATTACATTTTGAGCTTTTAAAAAATACAAAAATGTTGTATGTCCAAAACGAATGTATTGACAATTTTATGGATTTTTCGCAATATTATTTTTAAGAAAACTACTTAAAAAAATCGAAAAATGTGTTAAATAAAGTACCAACTACATAAAATTTGCTTCCGAGACGTATCGCATGTCAACATTATTCGAACACACCTTCTACACGATAAATTGCTCATAGACAAAAAAAAATACATCATTGTAAAACCGATACGTTCTTCTCTCCGAATCTAAAACCAGAAAGCAAAATTTTAATAGAGTAAAACGAGCGATACGCGTATTATTAGGTATGTTGAAGTAAATGTCGCCCGAACAATTTGCGTTTTGGGGTAATTTACGTACACGAAAGCCGCCCTCCCCTTACACCGACTTGCGTCCAAACACTATTGTTACATCCGCGGTAAAGTTGGCCGCCCAAATTCTGTTTCTGTCGTGAATTAATAAGTCTCGATCGAATTATGTACATATATATATATATACTACTAGTGTAAACGTAAGTTTAAAATGTGTATGATCAGCCAACCCTAATAACCAGTATTATTACGCCCGAACGGATAAATCACGTTGAAATTCTTGAGAATCACGCGTTTTCCACGTGGTTTTTTATTATTTCCGACACAAACAGTTTTTTGCGTGAGACATGCATTTCGTAAGCGTGTGCGTAAACCGATAGTGAAAATTCGTAAGTACATGCGGGTATATTATATATTTCCAAACTTTTGCCGAGTACAAACTTTTGTTAGTTGCGGTGATTTTCGAATATTTGACTTTTAGGTCGTTGTTGTATGTGTTTGAAGTAAAAAAAAAAAAAAACGGCGTTAGTTAGATACGAGATATCGTAAGACGTCTTATTCTCACAAATCTTTTAAATTCGCTGCCAATATGAAGATTATTTAAGACAGAACCAAATATGTTATTTTTATGTGCAGTAATAAATCATATTCAATCCAATATACATATATATATATATGTATATTGGAGTATTTAGAAATTTTCAAAGTATAGAAGAAATGAGACGAACATCGAATAAATCGTAAAAAACACTACAACGGTACGGGGAACGAAAAAAAAAAGAAAAAGAACGATAAAAAATGAAAAGTCTGTTTTGGTTTGTATACGGGAGTAGAATCTTTATATCCCCGTTTTGTCTGTTTTTACAATTCATTGTAATTGTGACGGATAAAACTTTTTGCCTAGCACATCAGTATTCATACTTATTTTAATTGTTTATTAGAAAAGATTTAATATTAATTCATATTAGCCAAGTCAAAGATAATAAACTATCCTATACAAAAAGATTTTTTTATCACGAGCCAGCTATACCTCGGGAAATATAAATAATAACTGTTATTATTTTTAGAAATATTATTTATAATATTCTATTGATTTTTATGTTTTACCCCTCATATCTAATTTTTTATTATAAATATTAAAAAATAAATTTCAATAGACGTTCAAATTTAATAAGTATTGCCATTTGTTTAAGACATAAGGTGCGGGGATATAATTTGGGAAACAGCTCGAAAATCAACATTACGATTTAACAACGAATGAAAAAAAAACACCGAGATAATATTTGTTTAAAATCTTGGCAGATAAATGGCTGGCTCGTGATAAAAACAAAAATCACGTGACATACGAATTGTCAATATTGGTAAATGAACTATAAACACGTATGGGAAAATTAACACGACCGAAGGTGGAATTTTTCTCTCGTTTGAATGTTAAGAAAATTGGTGATATCTCTCAAGTTATATGCTTTTTTATGTTTTTATTATTATTATTCTTTTTGTTTAAAATCGTGACAATGAAACTAGGAATATTAGTGTTAGGTATCCGAGACGCTGTCAAACGTGACAAATACAATTATGAAGAAAACGAGTGTATTAATATATTATTCATTAGGCGTCATAAAGTACAAAATATTATTAAGGTATTTAAAATTAAGTCGCATATAAAAATAAATAATAAATATTATTTATGTAAAGTTATGTGAAACGTATATCATATGACCATTTTATCGTATCCGTTTCTTTCGTCATAAAAACAACAATTTTAATGAGACAGACACGACGCGAGGCAATATTTCCATATTGCGTGAAAAATGGAAAACGATTGAGATCCGAATGAGGGTGGGTCGATCCCCCTGCCGATCGATGCCCGTCGTCGTATCCGCGAAACGCGATCCCGTCGTGAACGCGACGCGTGCTCACACGTGCTGTCCGCGCGCGGTTTCCGCTTTTCCGCTCGGAGGCGGTCGGCGTCGACGACTACGACGACGACGACGACGACGACGACGACGACGGGGGTTGCCTTTCGGCGGCGGCGTGCGCGAAACACGTTGGACGCGCTCCTACAGCCGCTGTCGCTTACGGTCCGCCGACGCGAGCGAAACGGTCGTTATCGCGACCCCGTATGCGAAAAAAAAAGTGCGCGCGTTTTCGAGAGATCGGCTGTATTTTCACGTCGATTCGTCGCCGAACACGTTCGATCGGTCGTCTCGTCCGCCTTCCCCTCCCCCGTATATGTATACATATATATATATATATATGTAACTAATGAAGACTCACTGCTGGCGGACCGTTTGCGAGGTAGGTATCGCACGATCCGATTATCATTATCATTATTATTATTATTATTATTATGTTGTTATTGCGAACGAATTCGCAGCGAAAATCGTTTTCTGCTCGGGAGCGGAAAACAAATACGAAACAGAAGCGAAAATATAACCGGCAGCGTGTCGTCGCGCTAAAGATTTCGTGTAACTCGCGTTTATTACCGGTGTCGCGTTCGCACACACAGAGTTTCGCCACTGTCCGCGTCTTAATTCCGTATGTCGTTTTTCGAAAACGACGTTTCGAGTAAAAGAAAAACGTCGTCGGACGATATGTATGATTAATCGTGTCCAAGCGAGCCCCATTAGCCCGAGCTACGGTCTCTCAGGAACGCGTTCAATATTGACGTTCGAAAAATAGTACGTCGTGCGCAGCACGCGTTTCCAGTGTATTATTTGTAATGTTATTAAATGTTCCAGTTAGACGTTGACGTCTGTCCGAACGCACTAATCATTAACGATCGTCCAGAGATTTCTCTTTAACGAGCGCATACAAAATTGCTGCGGCGTTTGGATTAGAAAAAGATCTTGAAACTTTGAAATTGTAAAGTACCGTCTACGCCAATGGTCTTCAACCGGTGGGTCGCAATAAGTCTTCTTTTTAAAATAAAAATTAAGCTTAATAGATGAAATAAATGTCAAATAAATGAAAACGCAGTTTATATAATCTATATTCTATAATATAATATTATAATAATATAATGGATATCATATCATAGGTATATGTTTCATATGCTGGTATTCTACGTATTTTACGTAAATTTTCTGTATCGTATTTAATTTAATTTAAATTTTATTATATTTATTATAATATTCTACCTACTAAAATGTAATTTTTATTTATTCAGTTATAATAGTACTACTACAAAGCATTAAGCAATTGTAGCTTTTTTTTGTTTTTATACAAAGCTTACGTGGGTCGCAAAAATGCAGGCCTAAAAAATTGGGTCGCGAGTCCAAAAAGGTTGAAGACCACTGGTCTACACTACTGTCGTACATCACGTATATTATAACGCGTAATTTATTTATCGTTGACGGTAAAAAACATTCTCGTACCTATCCCAATCGAATTTTTCGTTTCATGTCGACAAATAACGATTAGGTTTTTTTTCGTGTCTCGAATTTGAACTGTTCGTCGCTAAACGGTTTGATAATCGTCATAAATATCTCGCGTTAACATAATATTCACCGAGAACAATAGCCATTTCTCATACGAATAATGTAACGTTGCGTGTTTTACGCGAGCTTATGTACACCTAACATTATGCACAATATTTATTTCCGAAAACTTTCAAATTGTCGGTAAAAAAAGAATATCGTTACATTACGGCGGCGTGGCGCATTCGATACTATATTATAACGTAATGCAATTTGTGATATTTACCGTTATTATAATGTGAATATCGTCTTTTGTTTCGCGGTAACGTTTACAAAGTTCACTTCAAGCGATTTAAGTAATTCGAATGATCCATTAAATATTTGTATTCCGTTAGACCCCTCACGGATGGTTAAATTTTGCGGATAATTAATTAATACACCGTTTTATTACTAGTGTGTGCTACGGCTGTAACAATAGCACGCGTATATTATGTTATGGTTCAATCGTCAACGTAATAGAATATGTTTTTTGTTTATTTCCAAGGAACGTCATTTGATTTATTTACATTTTTTCTTTTTGTTTTCAATTAATTTCGATATATTTTTTAGATATTATACTATTATACGCGTATAGGCGATCTGTATTGCTTTATACATTTTTAAAATGTTCGATAAATTTAACGCGCATTATTATTGTGCATACGCATTTAATATTGATCGATTGATTAAACTTAAAAAAATTGTTTTTATTAATAATACATATTGGTGCATTGTTATATGATAAATTATGTTCCGATCTTACGGTAAATCTATTATTTTTGTTCCAAAATTATTTGTGTTTAATTATCTCAGTGAATAATAATAAAAAAAAACTACGCGAAAATGATATTAAATTTGTAACAAACATTTACAACTGTTACATACAACTTTTATTTGTTTTATTGAAATATTTTTAAAACCAATTGTTTTTATGGCACAAAATTTAAATTGTTTTGACACTTAAAATGTACTTTTAAAAGTTTGTTGCAGTTTTAAAATAGTTGTGTTTTTAATCAAATTCTATGTATATTGTACCGCCTATTACTTGAAACAATTTTTTTTCATAGTATGTTTATTTATATACAGTTTAGTCTGTTTTATAATTTATGTATATAAAATTAGCCATTTTGGGATTTTTTTCAGAAGAGAGTAATTTATTATTATTATGTTAGTTATAATTTTTAATATACCTTCCGAAAAAATGGATGAATTATTATTCAAAATACATTTAAATTATTTATTTGATTACTATTTTCCAAAATTGTTTAATTAATACCACAACGCTTATATATACATAGTATATTGTTATTAATTAAATAAGTTTCTTTGTCAGAATGCTTCTTAATTCAAGTTAGACGTTTACATTAAATCGCTATTCACATATATTATTATATTTATTGTACAGAAAGGATATATTAATATATATATATATTGCCTATTTCGCATTTAATTATGTCCATTAACGTCTTTGTATATAAATTGTTTTAAAAAATATGATTATAAGAACTGTAAAAAACAATACTTGTTAAACATTTATGGATGCTTTACTTATAATAAAATGTATTTATAATTGTATATCTCAGACATGCAATAGCTAGTGGGAAAGTTTGACATCATAATATATTAGCTAAAATATCTGGCATTACCCTTGACTTAAATTTGTCTCCATTCCCCCCCCCCTTTAAATATGAGGATAATATTAATCACATATTTTATAACAAAACGCGTAAGTACTTTTCAAATATTTGTCAAAATGTGTCTATTCTGTTTTGTATTATTTGCACTTATATGTAAATTAATGTGACCTTTATTTCGTCTATAATAATGATTCATGTATTAATATATTGCATTTATATTTTAGAATATATAAAAAAAATTGTTATTGGGTAGTCCAAAAGATAACATGTAAGACTTAGTTAAACTCAACTCGTTTCTTCACTGTTTATATTAAACCTTTCATAATTTTTATCATTTTTATTTTAAATCTGTTATGGTCTATTTCTAAATTTATTTCATTTTTGTTTTCTTTTAAAGAACTCAATTTGCTTTATAACTTCTTTTCTGTTCAAAATTTACCGAGCATTTCTTAATATTCTTTATTCGTATCATTAGATCTCAAATCTATAATTATAATTTATATTTTCAAATAACAAATATATTAGGATAAAACGTCTCATTTACAATATTTCATTCCAAATATATTCATATGTATAATCCTTAAGTGTCTTATATTGTTCAAAACTATACAAAAGGTGGGAAATATTTGACTTTTCGATATATTGGCCTTTATTCATAAACCAGGTTTTCAATTAAATTTTTCTTTTCGGATTGCACTCATAATCTTTTGACTATTCGAATATTATTTTGATTCTTTCTTGAAAATAATCAATTTTTGCATTTTTAATATATAAATTATCTCCTATCATAATATTAATGTTTTTGACTGTTTGTTTGAAAACTGTTATAGTGATGTACAGACAAAATATTATTCTAATTGCTACATTTTTTATTATTATAAATACATGTTCTTTTTTCTCGATCTCTTGCAAGTCGTTCTTCTTGGTCCACGAAATTTTCATTTTTGTCTCCGTAATTTTAATCTATTCTTATTAAAATTATTATGTTCAAGGTATTGTTTTTTTTTATGTTTTTAATATAAGCAAAATGCTTTTTGTTTACAATTAATTGTTATCAATGGTAATAGGAAAATAAATAAATAAAATAAGCCAAATTATTGATAACTTCTATTTACGGTAACGGATTTCTTTCAAAATGCTACTAGAACCTATTCCGGAAAATGAGGAATATGTATGTAAAATATTGACTGTTATGAAATTCAGAATTTTCCTTCGTTGTGTAAGCTACTGTTTTAAGTGGATTATTGAGGCTGATAGGTTGTTGTATTGAATTTGTATGAAGTAATTTGTGTCAAAAAAATATTTTGAGAAGAAATAGCTTATAAAAAATTTAACATTGACTGTAACTCTATAAAACTTTTAATATTTTTCAATTGAATATACCGATGGTTAAACGTCACAATGACGGAATCGATATTTTTGTCAAAACATATTTGACATATTTACATCACGATGTAAAATTGATTAATCTAACAATTGTAGGTAGCGATATATCAACTGTACAATTTTATATCAATTATTATAAATAATATATTGTAAGCGACGTTAATGGACAGGTGTACATTTTAAATTAGGGTTAAATTCCAAAAGTAGGCTTCCCACGTCTTGTTTTATTTTATTTTATTCTCATTGTCATTTACATCATTTATCACATTTTAACTTTTAGCAGTTAAATCAGAATTTTTAATAATAATATATTATTGATTATCATCGAATATTGTATAACAATGACTTCGTATTTGAAATTCACTCAAAGATTTAAATATTTATTTTATTATTCTAAGTCTTTATATTTTATTATTTTGTTTTATTTTGTTATTATAGAAAACCCTATGTGAAAACTTTTATTTACACAACACATCATTATATACGTTAAAATAAGTAACCATGATCGTATACATTGCATAACTGTGTTTATGATATTTCAAAAAAAAAAAAACTAAATATTACAAAGGGTATATTCTTCATAAAGAATTTTCGCGAAAACTATCAGCATCCAATTTCGAAGAGAAATAATATACAATGCACGGAATTAAAAATTATATTTTAGTATATTTCAATACAATTATTAAAAAAAACGAGCCATGGGGCTTGTGGACGTCTGTTCAAGTGGAACACTTAAATATTTTAGAGTTTTCTTGTTATTTTGAATTTGAAAGCAAGATAAATTCATTGTATTCGGATTCTGACGTTGCCACGTTAGTATTTTAAAAAATTAATGAACATGGTGAATATTGTTAAAATATTATTGTTGTTTAAATTTTTATAACATTTTAATTTCTTAAAAATACAAAAACTATCCTTATCCAAAACGAATATGTCGACAATTTTTTTTATTGTAATTTTTTGGGTTGTTTTTAATTACATTTAAGAAAACTCCTGAGAAAATAAGAAAACATGTCAAATAAAGTACCAATTAGATATAATTTGTTACTCGTACGTAACGTATTTCATAATCATCCAAATACTCTTTCTACATGAAAAAGTGTTCTTAAAAAAAAACACATTTTTAAATTAATACATTTTTTGCTTCACTCAGAATTTAAAAAAGGAAATAATCAATATTCGGTATTCTATATCGAGTATAATAATGGTTACGTACGTAAACTATTATAAACGTAAGTTTTGAAAACGATACGTCATTTGTTATGGTTGGAGAAAGTTTATAAGACCATCAAAATTAATTAATATTTAATTTTAATTAATAACCCCTTTTTTATATTTGATTATTACACCTTATTTTATATAAAATCCATTTGTCTTCATGGTATTAAGTGAATTACACAAACGTCTCATAAAAATAATAAATGTAGTAATAAGGTCTATCTATATAAATGTAAGGAACATGTTTAATTAAATTTGGATTTAGAAAATTACGTAATATCTTCGAAAAACGTTTTGAAATTACTTCGTAACTTTTCGATCTTATTTGATTGCCAAGGATTACAAATACAGAGGATTCTTGTAAAATTAGAAGTTCAAGTGAAAAGTACGGAAACTTTAAATAGTGAAGATAAAGAGTTATAAAATCTTCGTAAATTATAAATAAAACTTTTTAAGGTTCTCCTCACTTTGTTAACTGTTTGGCTCTACTATATGCATGTCAAGAGTATACAAATCATACGATTAAACTATCTTAATCCATTTTTAATCAAAGAAGATAGAAATTGACAATACAACTGACAAATAAAAACAGAAGAAGAATGTAGGTAATAAAATAATAAAGTGTAATAATAGACATCAATTTAAAAGTAAATATATGTATTGCTCTAAGGTGTAAAATGTTTAAGTTATACATTTAATCAGTTTAGTCGCTCACATCATCTTGTTGGATGGGTGAGTTTTCTTATATGTTGCTAATAAAATAAATTAAGACTTTCTTAAAATTATTTTTTTTCTTTATAAAATCAACCACTAATCTTTAATAAAAATATTTAACGCCAAAACGTGTTTAAAAAAACACGTATTTCGTTTATCGTCTTTCGATTGAAATCGTGTAATATACATAACAAAACTATGTGTAATAATATACTTATACTTATAATGTTATTTTATATCAGACTGTAATAATATTGTTAGATATATCGGGTGGGCCATTGCGTTTCCTCGTTTTCACGTTTTATGGCAACACGGAAAGACAGCAAAACATTACGGTGACCCATATTCCATGTATACACGTTACAAGTAAATTACTTTGGTGTGACATCATGCATTTGTTGTCCAGCAAAACACTATAAATATTTACGTTCTAATTAAATAATTACGCGATTTGGTTTGCAGACGGCGTTAAAACTACTTTACAACTGAACGACTTTTACCGTAGAGGTATGAGCAGGTAACCCGAAATATTTTTAAAATTAATTGTAAATAACGGTTTTCAAAAGTGTAGGTTCACAATTTTAATGAACACCATTCACGCCGACTAGTGTATTAACTATCGCGTAGGAACTTTAACAATATTTTGTAGATCAATATTAATATATTGATTTTCATGTACTTAAGATGAATGATATTACTATACTAACAGTATTATACGTTTACTGTAAAATTTTCGTCGCTATTGTCTATAGTTGCAATGTAATTATTATTCGTACGGTGTGACGTTAAAATAAAATTCAATTAGCGTGAAAAATGTTCGTATAGTCATGTCATATACGTAGTTTGTCTTCGAAGAATGTTACGCACGCAAAGTAGTTCACTACTACATATGCGAATCCCCTATAACGTTGACAAATTTAAGTAAAATTCGAAAACGAATTTTCAACGTCAAATTGTACCTATAACCGTACCGATATTTAGACAATCAAAAACACTGTACAAACACGATTATTTTACAGTTTGACCGGAACGACCAATGCGTTTTTCATTTAATGATTTTATATTTTGACCGTTCATTTTTTTACGTTTTTTCTTATGCGTTATGTTATTGTTTTGGATAAATCTTAACAAGAGTATTGTTAATCTACAACGTTAAAAATGTTAATGGTTTAATAGAGGGGTTATTGTTTTCCTTGTTACGTCAAATCAAATTATGGTTTTTAATTCAAATTCAATAGTTTTATATTTTCGCGTTTTTCTCAGCCGTTTCGCTAACCAGTAAAGAATCTTTATTTTTGAATACTTTTCTTAAAAAAAAAATCATTTAATTTCGATGCAGTTCAATATTTCGTCGTCATAAAAACGGGAGCTATAGTATAGTTCCATAGTTATATATATATATAGTTTATAAGCTATAAATAGTTCTACGTATTTACGTTTCTCGCCCACACGCGCAATAGAATACAAATACAAATAATGTATATAGAGATTGGAAATTGTCACGACCGCTGTCGGTATGTAATATCAAACACAACGTTACGTTGTTAGGTCGGCACCGTTGCGCGGGCCAGGAACGTAAAACGTTATTGCGTGTGCCTGGACACCGAAACCTTCTTTTCTTGTAGTTTTACCGATGTATGGCCGAAACAGCTGCCGTGTTTATGGCGTATAACAGTGTGTAATACGTTTGGGCGTGTACTTTATGCTACAGAAAAAATGGTAACGACAATTGGAAGTTTCGATGTGTTGCTGGCACTAAAATTGCCAGCAGAAGCTTGTGTGAAAAATATAAATTACAGCGACACAAGAGAAATATAAAAATAATAATCAAAGTACAGTCGTCCTGGTCCAACAGCGAAAACAATACGTTTACGGCCAGACAAATGAAAACCAAATAAAACTAGTGTCAATTAAGAATATAAATTGGGCTGTTCGAAACGTATACACGAATTTCGTCTATTCGAGCTTATTACAACTCGTTGGAAAATGAGTGTCAATAATAATAATAAATAAATAGATTAACGTACATTGTCGACCACTTGTATTCAAATATCAAGTGTTCGAAAGTAACAATTAAAACGAATATGTTTGAAAAATATTTATTTTTCATTTTGGGCCAATAATAAGTAAGAAAATATGATGCGAAAAATTGCGTACACCGTATAAATTTGAAATGTTAAGTTATTAGTTTTTGAGATGGATGTCAACGAAGTAACTGAAATCAATTATCATCTTAAATTTCATCGATTTTTTTTGTTTCTCTCGAATTGTTTAACAACAAAACAAATTTTTTAATTCAGGAAATCATTTGCCGCGAAAAGAAGTTCAAATTATTATTTCAAAAGAACCTTCAATTTGTTTAAACTATTCGAATCCAATCGCCATCTAACCGATGGGTTTTAATATAAAGCGTTTAATGTCCGAATACGTGATCAGGCAGAGACGCATAGTACGAACGGCAAAACCCGTTGTTTAAACCAACATGATAATAATATATGTACGTATAAATGAAATCCAAAAATAAAACGCGAATCGTCATTTACGCGTAGAAATTCATTAGCAATACTACATGTCACGAAATTGTTCTTATTCATACCCGAAACCGAGCAGATTATTGACTTTATACGAGTGCGTTGAATGATACTTTAACGATCGCGCACAGTTATTTAGTTTTCACACCTAATTACATACAGCTGTTAGCTACATCGAATCCACAATGTTATCGTAAACACGATTCGAACGGCCAACGTTTTACCACGTACATAAAATATACGCGACCGTCGTTAATACACGTACGACATACACGTGTCGGCCGTCAACAACATACGTAACGTGTATTATTAGAAACATCACAAGTCTCGCAATAATAATACGTAATAGCGAAAACGATTTACTGACCTGTACCGAGCCGACGGCCGGACGTCGCGTCGATTCGGAGAGAACTCGGGTTCGTCTCGAAAGAATCGGAGAAATAATCCGCGGCGTTCGACGTGATTGTTTTAGAAAAATACACTCGCGGTATCGCGCGTTAGGCGGACGGAGGAAATCGCACGACGGAATGAATTTATTAACAAACGGACCGTGTGAATGTCGACGGACAGACACCTAGACATCCGTACAAACTACGCACTCGTATATAAATGTATATACGGGGACACGGGTGCGCGACGCACGGTATCCGCGGTGACACGGACGCGAACCACTTACGTTTATATAACGTATTTGGTAAACAGCCGCCGTATTCGTTATACGTATAAAAATTTTTGGCGGAACACGGACGATCGCACCGACCCCGACCACGGGGAGTTTACAAGAATGTTTACATACCGCAATATAAATACGAAGCAATACCGTTTTACGCGACCGTCGTTAATACACGTACGACGTACACGTGTCGGCCGTCAATAATATACGTAACGTGTATTATTAGAAACATCACAAGTCTCGCAATAATAATATGTAATAGCGAAAACGATTTACTGACCTGTACCGAGCCGACGGCCGGACGTCGTGTCGATTCGGAGAGAACTCGGGTTCGTCTCGAAAGAATCGGAGAAATAATCCGCGGCGTGTATTCCTGTGCGGCGTTCGACGTGATTGTTTTAGAAATATAAACTCGCGGTATCACGCGTTAGGCGGACGGAGGAAATCGCACGACGGAACGAATTTATTAACTAACGGACCGTGTGAATGTCGACGGACAGACACCTAGACATCCGTACAAACTACGCACTCGTATATAAATGTATATACGGGTACACGGATGCGCGACGCACGGTATCCGCGGTGACACGGACGCGAACAATTTACGTTTATATAACGTATTTGGTAAACAGCCGCCGTATCCATTATACGTATATATTTTTCGCGGAACACGGACGATCGCACCGACCCCGACCACGGGGAGTTTACAAGAGTGTTTATATACCGCGGTATAAATACGGAACAATACCGTTTTACGCGATCGTCTAGTAACGCGATCCTCACTCTATGGTTATTATTATTATTATTATTATTATTTTTTTGTAACGTAACCGTTCGAGTAATTTTGTTTTTTTTTTACATTTTGTGCCTTCGCCCGTTGCAGACGAACATGATATTTACCATTCGACGATCTATTCGGACAAAGGTAAGCGTGTTTTAATTATACAGTTTATTGTTCGTAACGTACTATTGGTTTATATTAGATAGGTATATCATGTACATTTTTCACAAAGGTATTGCGCACAGATGCTAAAACGTTCATAATCGAAAAAATTAAAAGGTATATTATTCGTCGTGTTACGTTTTAAGACGTCGTTTGAAATATGACTTTGAATCTATAATATCGTTTCAAACGTATAACGTGGTTAGTAATAATCTTAATCTTACATTATATTATTTATAATTAACACATATTGGTTGCAACCGATTATTTTTTGTGTTATAATTCTTTATAGCTTTTTCAAAGTGTTCAGTCATTAAATGTTGAAATAGTTTAAATTCAAAAGAAATTCTTATACTGATTGCAAGCGTTACATTTAAGAAAAAGAAGTACAAGACAGCCTCGTAAATGTCATATACTCTAATTTGTACATAAATATTATACCTAAATATATTCTAATGATATGTACACGATTTGTGTACGTACCCAAGTATATATTTGTTTTATGAGAAGATACGCGTAACAATAACTCATTAAAGTATTTTGAAATTTATATCGAACAATTTTTTATAATGTGTACTCGAACACACTTGTTTTAAAAAAAAACTACAAAGAGTATTTTAAAATAAGGTATATGCAATTTAATATCTAATGATTATTTCATTAGATTCTAATTTATAATGTATTGTTACATTAGAACAAGGTTGGACATTAACTAGGTTAAAAGTTAATTTCAATTTATGATTTACTTTTTTCTAAATTTAATGCGTTAAGTTAACTTTAAACGAAGGTAAATACTAAGTTATAATTATGGTACAGGTAACATCAAATAATATAAAATATTGTTTATATTTTTTAGTTTTTGGTAACATTAATATATATTAGTATTAAAGATTACAAAAGATGCTGAGTGAGCTTATTTTATTTCACGTTTCATGTGTTATTTTTTTATTGCTTATTAGACAATTTTAACTTTTAACGATGTTAAGTTACTTATCTTGTTAAAAATAACTTTTAAATTTTGAAATTAACAAAACGAATAAAAGCCAACTTTAACTTAAATTATATTGTTTTACATTAACTTATCGACTGCTTACTTGCTATTTTAATGAGTTTATTAATATATTAGGCGTTAAAAAGTACAAAATATTATTAAGGTATTTAAAACGAAGTTTAATTAAAAAATAAAAAAAAAATAAATTGTATATATATGTATATATATAGTTAGATAAAATGTTTATAATATTACCATGTTATTGTACCAGTTTCTTTCATTATAAAAATACAATTTAAAAAAATAAACATTTTAATTTTAACGTTGCAAGGCAATATTTAATATGTTAAAAGTACACAGAAATTTGTATTTTCATTTAATAATTTTTGCAGTCTTGTAAAATAATATTAAAAAAATCTTTTAATACCGTTTCTGTATTTAAGTATTGTTGTTAATATTTGGAATTTATTAAATATAATTGTCGTTAAACGATCGATTATTTATGAAAAAAATTTTACATTTACTAAAAAACTTAATATTTGAAAAGGTTTTACGTTGTATAGTATATCCAAAAAACGAAACAAAAAAAATTTTTGTGTATCTGTTATTAATATTATATTTCTTAAAAACAATGCATTAAATTGCTGTGAACAAAAATAAAAAATCTTATTTTCACAACAAGTCGTTTACGTTGTGATATGTGCTCGTAATATTATATGTTTTATATCGGGAATAAAACTTATGATAACATATTGTAAAATATAAAACCGGGCTTACGGTGGCCGAATGTACGTTAACAATTAGTATAATTAGATTACAAAATAATGTATGCCATTTGACATCTTCTCAATCATTTAAATATCTGATTTCAAATTCACCCATTGTCCTTGTTTATCTATAGTATATATCAATAATAAGGACTGTAATCGAAAACAACTCGACAGGAAAGCGACCTCTGGGGAGACCTCGCCTAAGATGGGAGGATTGTATATATATTAGAGATGTAGGAGCGGTCAAATCTGGAGTACATTGGAAGAAAGTAGCGGAGGATAGAAATAAATGAAGATATATATACTTCGAGATCTGGTCTTAAACGTATTTGACCCCCCCTTCCCCCAAAAACAAAATAATCTATAGTATATACTCGTATTTTAATTTATATTGTTGCTATTAGATTTAAAAATTTTTAATTTATGTAGGTATGTATATAATATATATGATTTGTGAAACTATAGTTTTTATCCATTGTACTAGGGGTAACTTCATGTTAATAAGCAAAATGACATAATAATATATTGATTTTAAAATCGAATTTTTTAAAGACATTTTAAATTCATTTTCTCGTCGATCAATCGATGGCTTGATGGATATTACAAACAGTATATTTATGTCTTTGTAAATTTAAGACACGTGGTTGACTTTTCAATTTTAAATAACAATAGCGTTTCAAAAACACTAAGTACGCACGTGTGAACGCGTGTTTTATTATGTATTCAGTGTATTATTTATAAGACATTGTCCTTATAGGTAGTGCTCGAATTGGGAAAAAAAGGTAAAGGAGCTCAACTGATTTAAAAACTGTGCTCCAAGTGCAAAATTATTTAACATAAACCCGTGGGGGGGCTTCGCTTCCTCCCCCCGATAAAACTAATTTTTCAAAAAACTACATTTTAGTTGCATCCATATAAATTTAAAAACAACGATAAGTGAAAACCTTAGCAGTGACAACTAAAACTAATAACATTGCGTTTCACGAGCACACCGTCTAGGCCACAAATATGTACAATAATTGATTGTAAATCACTGTACACAAATTACAATAACTTATTGTAAATATCTGCACACAAATTCGTTATATCATTGACATAATAATTTAAATCTACATTTTAAGAAAAATTATTTCGGGCTTTAGTTTGTGCGCCCCCCGTCCCATTAAAAAAAAAAAAATTGTTGGGTACGCAAAAAAAAGTAGAGGAGCTCCGGCCGCCGTACACACTCCCTCCCCCCAATTCGAGCACTGCTTATAGGAGTACGCCGTGTCAAAACATATATATATGTATATGGCCTATACGAGTAGTTTCACGAAAATCGAGCAAAATGTCGTGTAGAAGGTATTCGGGTGGAGAGGAGGTACAGTGGTTTCGGGTTAGACGCGGTTACCGATTTCCAGAATTGTTTGGTCTCCGTCACGGCACGGACGGTGAAAACTCGTCGAGACACAAAATGTCATCGCGTAATGCGATCTTAGAAATTACGAAAATCGGTCGTGGTATGTGTATAGTTGCGGAGGTCGTCAATTCGCTCCGTTCTGAATTTTAACCGAAAACCGATTTAACGCAATAACGCCATACAATAAATACATTGCATGTATATAATACAGTGGATGGTATTTTATTCATTATACGCGTAGGTTAGGGTGTTGTTGATCGTGCGCCATCTAATTTTTACATTATATTTTTCGTACGAACAAGTCGCGAACGTATCGTCGTTATTTGACATCGTTTCCATTCAACTACATTCAAATATTGTATTGTAATTGTATAATATGTTTCAGTAGTTGTCTGTCCACTTCATTATGAATTTACAAAATAATATTTTGTCATATTTTAAAACGTATTAACAACATTTTTGTGGAAACTATCGTACTGTTATTGTTGCATATACCTCTCCTATAAGGTATACATTATTATACAATGACTATGATGGAACGAATATAGTAGTTAATGGTTAATTTTTACGGGATTATTAAAATTTGAGTGAAATAAAGAATTTATTGGGTTTGTAATAATGTGGCTTTATTTTTATTTTGTCTGTTAACACGTTTTCGTGTAATAGGAGTGCTCGCGTGATCTTGACTTGGTATATGTTCTGGTTGCAAATTGTATCTAGTTGGCATTTTATTTGACACGTTTTTTGATTTTCCAGTAGTTTTATTAAGCGTAAAATCTTGAAAATTGCAACAAAAATATCCAGAAAAATTATCGACATATTCATTTTGGACATGGCCAATTTTTTAAAAGGCCAAAATATAAAGTATCTTAAAAATATTGGTCATATTTATTAATTTTAATAAACTACTCGCTTCGCTTACCATCTGTAATCGAATACAATAATTTATCATTGTTTTCAAATTTAAAATAACTATCAGACTTTAAAATATCTATTTAATAGTCCTAATAAAGTCAACATCTACAGAATCTGCTTAATACCTTTTTTTCATTTAATTTGTTTTTCTTTGGTGTTTTACTTCAAATGAATTAATCATATTTTATTTTTGTCTTGAAATAGCTAAATTGAAAAAAAATCCAATTATAATTTTATTATAATATATGCGTTTATGTTCGATAAACTTTATTCTTTTAAATTCATTATTATAGATTGTACGTCGAATATTGAGAAAAGACGAAATATCATTGAATTTAATATTTTCATTCAGTATGTTTATCGTCTTTTAAAGTGTCGTCAATATATTGGAGATATGTTTACGGCCTTAAGCACCCACTAACTCGGAAATGATTTTTCCGTGTGTTTCGTGAAAACGTCTGCAAATACCTGAGCTTTATTATATATCTCGGTCATTCCACATAACTGCTCGTATATATTCGTCATAACATATAATTAAGTACTGCTATTTTTGTATACTCGTATGGGGTTAATCCTTTGCCAATCCGGCAAAATGTTCACATTGACGATGTTATCTAATTATTATTTCTATTGAGACTTAAAAAAAAAAAATATTCTAAAATATAATATATATCTCATAACAAATCATTTTAAAGCAAGTAAACGATATTCATTTGTTTTAAAAACAATAATGAATACGATTTTTTATGATTCATTTGAATATAAAGTTGTATGCGCATAATATATATAATTTATAACTATTTATGAAAAAAAAGACATTTTTAAATAATAATTGAATTCTTATATGCTATTATAACTAAACAATTATTTGACATTATAATAATTGATGAAGTCTCATCAAGTGAATTAATTAGTTAATGGTCTGTGATAACGTTAATGTATCACATATAAAGTTGCATTTAATGATCCGAAAAACGATAGTGCCTTTTTGATAATAATTTTTTATTTTTTGAATTATCTCAAACGTCTTATGATTTAAACTCATTAAAATATATATATACATACTATAAACGAAGAAATATTCAATTAGCGCTTTGTAACGGATAAAATAATGTATTATATTATAATATTTAAACTATTAAAATTATTGTACAATATAGAGTATAACAGAACTTTTAAATTATTATTATTTGAATCAAATTAATTTTATTTAAAACTTCTCACTTGGTCTTAATGAAATTTTAAATGTAGCAAATACAAAATGCCAAGGAGTTATATTTATTATATATGTATTAATTTCATTTAATTAATCAAGTTTAACAAGACATTTTTCATTTTTTTTGCTTAAATTTGAAATATTCAGCTGAAAATGATCTCAAAGATATTAAATATATGGACTATATCATTATATAAGCGAACCGAGCGTGTTATTAATGATCGTTGTAAATTATTTTATCGTTATTTCTTGACTCTTTATAGCATTTTAAATGCAAAAGAAATATACATATTTTATACATAGAAAACTCGAAATTCGAAGACAACAACCGATCAACAATTTATTTATAAACGTGGAAAAGTGTCGAACGCGAAAACTTTAAATTTACAACACGTGTACACAAAAAACAGAAAAAATAATGATAAACCTTATTGTTTTATTTTCTGCTTTTATAATATTAAATATATTTTTTAATTTTAATAGAAATCAGCTTACACGATAAATTTCACTCGATGGTTTTCTATCTTGAAATAGTGTTTTTTATATAAACAATATTATCAATATCATATTATCTATACAAAACACCTATGTAGAGTGTTATATAGATATATTAACGCTCAAGTTTTAAGGGTTAACATGTTTTTTTTCTTCTTTTTAATCTTGCACTCGTTTTCTTCGATAAGCTAATAACCGTCCAAACTATCCATGCCTTAATATCTTACAACCTTTCCACCCTTCCCCAAGGTCCATAGACACCGGTCGATTCACACATCATCTTTAATAGCCGTACGTTTTGATAAAACGTTCGGCGCACGTTTAAGTAGAAATTCAACAAAATATTTAATTTTACCGTTTCCGTGCCGTTTTTTTGCACACATTTTCTCACTGTCTCCCGTTAATGGATTTTAAATGTGTGTTTTTGTCGGTGCACGCGAAAATATCGAAACGGCCGTTCGAGAGCTTAATCGACAGTGTGGCAAACGGAGTATATTGCGCGCGAGGAACGCGCGTCGTCGGGGGAAACAATAACTAATACGGTTACGCAGATACACACGACACTGATGTCCGTCGATTTGACGGGGTTAATTCCGTTAAACGTCCGTCGGGAAAACGAAAAACGTCATTTAGACGACGATTGTTGAAAGTCTCGTTTTAAATTCGTTACGGCGACGAACGACCACGTACGTCGTTTATATTATTCTTTTTTTTTCTTGGGATCTATCGGACATTAAGACCATCTCGTCACACACTCAATTCTCCAACTCTCCCTGTCAGCCGCTCGTGCTTTCTAGTCCGGTCCCCCATTCAGTGACTTCACGTCGTTCCAAACTTCATCTCCCATTTCAAACGAGATTTCCCAACTGATCTTTTTCCTACTGGTTCCTCTTCCATTACCATGTGTACAAGTGGGTTCTGGTTTCGCCACGCGTGTCCAACTCACTGTGATCTTCGGTTCCTGATTGTGTTCCAACTCATTATTTTTTCTTACTCTCCACATTCCAGTCTCCTTGTTCTTCATTGGTCCAAAAATTGTCCTTAAGATTTTTGTTTAAAAAAAAAAATTAGTTTTTTTTTCTCCGTTTTCCTTAAGGGCTACGTGCTCGCACCATAAGTTATTACCGAGCGTAGTAGTGAAATATATAAATGTTTCGCCATTTCTCTCGAAAGAGATCGTCTATACTATTTTACTGTATAATAATTCTATGCTAACGCGGATGTGTATATGTGTATATTATCCGTACACGATGTTTCGACTTACGATCGACGATTTGACGAAACGTCAAACGTCTTTTTATACATTACTGGGAATACCGATAATGATTAATATACAATGTCTTGTGTATTACGTTATGTATAATCTGGAATGCATTCATCAGTATTAGTTCACTTTAATTTTATAAGTCGTAGATTGTTGTAGTTTTTAGAGCGTTTTTTGCGTTTATCAACATGTTTTTTTATCCCAGAAATATATCTACATAATATGATGGTGTAGTATTATATATAGTATGTAAATTTTTCGTGAAATGACGGTTTTTTCGTCGAACATCGTGTTTTCTAGGAACTTGAGACCAACGTTAAGCGAGAACGTATAATGTTCATAATAATATGTGCTAATTGTATGCAAACTAATTTCGCGTGTGTGATCAAATTCGATTAATTATAAATACGCAGCTATATAATTTAATGTTATACGTAATTGTTAAATATAAATTACGTTTGAAGCATACTGTGCGTAAATGACAATAGTTTTAACAACCGATGTATGAGTGACGAACGTACGAATATCTAGTTTACGGTTAGATTTACTGTGACCAGCAGACTTTAGGCTACATTTGGTGGATGAACTTTGACATGCATAACAGAGTGTCGTCGCCAAAAGTTTGCGCATTCATATTCCTTAGCAGTATCATTGGCATTCAACAATAAAACGCAATTGGATAAAAGAAGAGAGATAGAGAGAGATAGATAGATAGATAAATAGATAGAGAGAGAGAGAATGAGAGAGAGAGAGAGAGAGAGAATGAGAGAGAGAGAGAGAGAGAGAGAATAAAAAAATTGTGTGTTGTTTTGTGCGTGCGTTGACGACTTGGCCGTGTTCGGTTGTTTCTGCAATTGTTTGCGCGGATCGTTTCCGAGTACTTTCCAGACAAGCCTCTCTCGCACCGGAAGTTTTAATATTGTATTTATTTCTGTTTTTATACTTAAATGTACAGAAAAGTCAATGAAAAATACAGTTATAAAGAATTTTCTCTCTTGAATTTCCAAATTGTTTTCTTTTTTTTTTTTATTATTTACGTGCAATTTTTACTTTTTACTATTTACGTGTCATTTTTACTTTTTATGCGTAATAGATACATGAATACAATTTTAAATCGAGAAAAACTTGAAACAAATTGTTTGTTATTATTGGATTTGTTGCAGTTTAAGATTATATATTGTTGTTCGAAAGAAATAAAACTTTTCGTCTCGATCGTATTGTTATCGTTATATAGTTTTTTCGTAAATCTTAAAATATTATCGTATGTATAAATAGTGATCGCGTTGAAGCAGTGTATGCTTAACCTATGTACGTGTATGTTTTTTAATGCCTAGAACTTTAAAACGAGCAATTATTCCGGTGTCTGTATTAGAAAATTAATTTAAATTTCTGTCACCTGAAAATGTTATTTGCAATTTTATAATAATTTTCTGTAATTTTTTCTCACGCTTAAGGAAACAAATGAAAAAAGCGTGTTAAATAAAATACTGACTAGATACAATTTACTCTAATGGAATGTAACGCATGTAAAATTCAATGAAGCACTTAAAAAAAAAAAAACTAAAAAACGTATTCACAGACAAAATACATTTTTTTTTTTAAAGGTAGGAAGCGGCAAGTGTAGTGTATATCGGGTTTATATATAAGTGAGTGCTATATATAAGTGAGTTACTCACACATAAAATTTTTATTTTGAAAACAAAAATAAATCGTCGTATGCGAAAAAATGGTTCTGAGCGATACTAATAGTTTATTATAATTAATTAACATGTTGAGTATTAATCAAATTTTATAAGTATCAAGACTTGCATTATATTATGAACTCTCAAAAATACAACAATTTTGCATGACCGAAACGGATATGTTGACGATTTTACCTGGTTTTTGTTGTTGTTGAAATTTTCGGGTTGTTTTGAATTACGCTCGAGGAAGTGCTACTGGGAAAATCGAAAAACCTGTTAAATATTATATCAAATTTGCTATTGAAAATGTCTAAAATATGATGAAACGTCTCTCTCTAAACGTCTGTTAATTTTTTCGCAAATATTTAAGTAGACCGTTCGAGTTTAATAATGATATACACGAAACAATCAAAACAATTGATAGTCTTGTCTCATCCATCGTCCGGATCGTGTATCACTTCGAAACGCTTATACGCACCGCGGTTGTTCCGTGGAAACGATAACGGGACGCGAATCGGTAGAGCGAGTTATAGTGCATGTATATATATAACTTTAACCGTAACCGAAAGGTTCGATTTAATTTTTAATCTTTAAAAGAAACGGGTTTATGTTGTTTGTCGGCTCTGAAAACAGCGCATCAAACACAAGTATTATACGATCGTCATTAATAATATTGTTTTATTATTGACAACGATGTTCGTTGAGGCAGAAGACGTACGACGGACAACAGGGGAGATTTCTGTTCGTTACGAATAAAGTAATAACAATATTATTGAAAACGTTTAATGCGAACTCGGCGGTGGCTGCGTTATGCGGTGTAATATCCGTTTCGACGTTTCAGTGGTTATAAGTATGATGAGTTTTGTTTTGTTTTTTGTTTTCGTTTAAAGACATCCAATTTTGGATTTTCGACTACATATTATATTGTGTACGTCAGTACGCGGTCGCTCGACCGGAAATATATGATTATGACGTGCACGACGGACTCGATTTGACAATAAAATACCTATTATACATAATTCTGTAAGGCACAATCTCCCGAGCGAAATCATGGGACTTCTACTGAACCGATTTGTTGAATGGAACGCTCAAGCTTCGAAAATCAAAACTAACCCATTATTTTCATCCTTTCGTCACCTGGCACGAAAAATATGTTTTTATGCGTATTTACCTCGTAGTGACGACAGTTGTCCGATTGTGTATTTGATCTTGCGTGTAACTTTAGACAGTGCGAACACGGATTCTTATAAATAATTAATATCAAACTATTTCTAATATGAAACCGTGAAAATTCCGGTATAAATTCCGGTAAATACAAGTTGTAGTGAATCATTTACAATCGATATTCAACGTGTTTATAATTTAGAAAATATGTACTTCACTGCCCAAACAATTTGAGAACTGTGTATACGATTTTATAATGCTTTTATTTTATAATATTTTATAATGTTTTTTAACATAATACTTGAACGATTTAAACGTTCGGACAAGATGACATTCACACTAATAATAGAATTATTCACTCCGGACGAAGTCGTACTAGGACGGCTAGTGTATGCATGTATTGGAAATCTCGTGCAGTGACGTATTTTACTTTATTTCATGTTTGGCCAGAGGGGGCGAGGCGGAAAAAAGAACTTACGTAAATGCTTACTCGCGTTTAACTACATATATACATTTATACATACTGCCACTTCTGCAATGTAGCGATTATAGTCGAGTAAAAATAATAAATAAAACAACATATTATCGTACTAATAATTCCAAATACTAAGTCAATATTTGTTTTTTCAATTTTCCCATAAAAAAACCAATCATTTGACCTACAATGGAAACTTCTTTTCCAAAATATAATTTATGATTTTATGAAAAGAAACAAGAATAATTTCAGGCATATAGATTTGATTATAGTGTTCTGATATTATTTTCAACTATATTTCGGTGTGTTACATTTGTCTAAACATTAGTGTTAAACAAATTTACATTTTTTGATTTACACGTAATACTAATTTGTTATTTTTATAATTTATATATATATAATTATATTCGATTAAGTAGATACATGCTATAAAGACAAAATAAAATGAATTTTTAACGTCTAAAATGACAATAATTATAAATTATACTCAAAATAATCTTTACAGTAGACAAATTATCCAGAGTCGTATAATATACATATTTTTTCAAAATTGAAATCGAAACGGTTTAAGCATGTTGAGGTTGTTTTATTATATAAACCGAACGAACAAAAGAATCAGTTACTATACTATGCCACAACACAAAGTTCAAAATATAATATATACAAATATAAAACGTAGAAATATATGAATACGCAAAAATTGAAAAATCAAACAAAATGCTAAAAACCAGAGTACAAATTTATGAAAATCGTAATGTACTCGATACTAAATTATTCAAACGCTATAATTTATTTCTATATTTAATTATATGTTTCGTTCTGCGTATAATAATAAATATTCAAAGTATTATTTTGTAAAAAATATAATCATTTTGAAAAGTTATTTTTAAGATGTTTTAAATAACACTGCGCAATAATATACTATTTGAAAAAGGAAAATGTAATATGAATTTAATAAAATAAAACGAACAATAACGTTTTATTTAATCAGAGCGAGCGCAGTTTAGAAGCATTCGGTAATTTTTCATTTATTATTATTATTAAACGTAGAGCAACAAAATAAAGTACAGCTAGTAGGATACAGATTTGCATGTGGAGAAAATCAAATTTATTTACTGGCATACCTGTTTTAAAGTTTTATTTGTGATTATTGTTCAACGATATATCTAATAAGAAAAATATTTTTTTATATAAATAGAATTTACATTTTAACATGTACGGTTATTCGGTTATTTACATTATTTATTATTAAAATAATTAAATAATCATAAACATGATTTAATATTAGCAACATAAATTTCACAATCGCAACATAATACTACAAACCTTAGTTGTACATTTTCGTTACGTTTGCACGAAAAAATATTTACACACCGATAATAAAATTATCTTCTGTCAAATATATTCGTATTTATTTTACATGGACATCACTATTTTATAAATGAAAATTTATAGATTACAGTCAAAATAGTTCTAGAGAGTAAGCGTCTTAGATTTTTGGAAGAGTGTAAATATTAAAAAAAACCTGAATTTACGCTTAATGACCATTTTTCGGTTAGACGTGGTTTTGTTAGAATTTTTCAAGTATGAATGAAAAATATCATTCAAGAACGGCAAACAGTAATTTAGATTCGAGTTTGAGAGAGGCTCTGTATATTTATGAACGAGAATTATCAAAACTCCCGGAAAATCAACGCCAAACTTTCTTCCCGTGGATAAATCTGCATAAGCAAACACTTTTTACATCCCCGTGTTTGTCATGTCAGTTCAAAACATGCATCGAAATTTCGCAACTATTTGTGACAAAGTTTTTACAAGTTGAAACTCGATAGTTTTTGCACGAAATATGTTTTAACGAAAGAGTGACAATTTTACGTAGCCTTTCCCATATCGGATTTATGGACGCCTATACTTTGTAACTTATACGATTTTTTTTTACAATTAATATTACTAAAATATTATAATTCTTATTCACTCATTAATATTTTTGTTATATATACGTATATATGATGTAGACTTCATCGTGGTAGGTTCTTTTCGAATTCACGATATTTTATCATAAGACCGTACGAGTGTGTTACGCAGTATGTTCGACCGATTGCGACGTGACCTAACCGACCGATACATTCGAACTTTTCAAGCGTACATTTGAAACGCGGAAACCGAAAGTGTTATAATTCCTTCGTTAAAACGATTTCGGGCCCCGTCCAACGTCGATACACTGCCGTACAAGTGAACTATATTCGTTGAACAAACAGAACTCTCGGTTTTAATTCACGTTACGTGTTCTAAACGGAACTTTAAACTTAACCCAAAACGTATATAAAAACACACATATATATATACGTGAGTATGTGTGTGTGTGTGTTTGTGTGTGTGTGTGTGTGTGTGTGTGTGTTTGTTTGTATTTTGTGTATGCAGCAGATCCAAGCAGTATGTGAATTAACGACAATAGAATTCCTTTCGAGCGATTTTATTACGTACAATTTTACGCATCCGGGATTATTTGACTACGAAACGTTACAACGATTGAATTGATTATGTTGTTTGTACAGGACAGAAAGCGCTCGATTTCATTTATATTTGTCACGTTATGATAAAATACCTATATTATTCGAAAACTTACCAAAACTGATTTAAACTTTTCAACAAATATAAATATATATTCAATCATAATAGGTCAGTTTATAATCGTCTACGTCAAAACCGTCATCACTGCAAAGTACTGGATTCGATTCAGCCATACACATTTCAAGGGACTTTCATATAATATTATTATGTACTCGCAAATATTTGTTCACGGGACGTTTGAGTTGTCTCCGAGAACTTGATTATCTTGCCTATTCTACTGACTCGTTCGTATGACTGATTGCCACGCATGACGTCTTATTGCCGTATTTTTTTAATTTTCTTTGTTTATTTTAATTTTGCTTCAACTTCAAAGATTAATGGCTTACAAAAGTTTACAGTATTCACAAAATTTACAATATACGTTTAGTTCTTTTTTACAATTTATTCAATTTGCCATCAGAATTTCGTAAAAGTTTGGACGTACTCGTATGTACTCGTAAAACAAATAAAATTAAATTATACAGTTTAATAAGTTTCAGAATTTTTAAATTTTTTTGATATTTTTTAATCATATTCCAGTATTTTGTGTAGGTGTTCAGGGATATTTAGATTTGCTTTTGTTTCTGCTTGGTTGCGACAGTATATTAGAATATGTTTAACGGAGACAGATTCACCTCAAGTTTGACATTGAACTGGATGTTTTTGTCTCATAACATGTCCATATGTTAGCAATGTATGTTCAATTCTTAGTCTGTTAATTATCGCTGTATTTTTTTTTTTTTATTTATTATACGAAATAAAAATTAATTTAAACGTTGAAGACTAAATAATTAAATGAATAAATATCAAACTGTATCGGATTCCGTTGGTGTCGTGTGAAAAAAAAGAATATGAAATTGCTAGTAATAATTTACTTGACTTCTAACGAATCAATCCGGGCGGGATCACGCTTTTTACCATGACGGTTACGAGACGAGAATAACATTAATTCGAAACGATAGATAGGACACGTTTGACGGGACGTTTGTGGGTCGCATTAATCTTAGTGTCGTACGACGCTCTTGAACACACAGAGTATAAAGTGCTGCTGATCGAAGCATACGGTTAATTTTCGTTGCCGTTTCGTACGAATACCGTTGTTGGTTCGAGAGATATGTACGAAGGTATTTTTACAAATGCGGTTAACATATAGCGAATCGCGTTAATCGTAATCACTGAGATGCGCTTCTATTTACTCGAGAATTACAACATCTTAATTGTTTTTAAATTCCGTCGACGCCTACGTCGGTTATTATTTATGAAACGCGTATACGGCTACAGGAAGCCTAAACACATTTCGCACTTTGACGTTAGTACCATTCCCGTTAGATTTGGAGCGGAGCGAAGAGTGTATTGTTTTTACTACAACAATGTGTTTTTTTTTGTCTGTGAACGGTTTTCAGTGTACGTAGAGTGCTCGAACGATCTTGACATGCGTTTCGTCTTGGCCACAAATCGTATATAGTCTACATTTCATTTCACCCTTTTTCCGTTTACTCGAAAGAATGTAAAATTTTCATAAAATTTTATATAAGAAAAAAAATGGAAAATTTATCGGTTTTGGATTTGTGTTTTTATCTTTTAATTTAAATCTAATAGTCGATTATGAACTTAGACATATAATATGTATACAGTATTTAAAAAATCACTGTCATTCCTTTTTTCTTTAAGTGTGTAAAGTTTGAATTTCGAGAAACTACAAAGAATAATATAGGTATAGAGTTTGGCTCAGAATCGTTTGACGAATGTAATGATTTGCCGTCATTTTCAAGTTAAAAACAATAATACAACGTGATCAAGTGATCCACTCGAACCAACATTTAACAAATCTGTAACTCGTTGAATTTATTATTATTATGATTGTTATTATTTCAATTTCACACGTACGCTGTATATATACATTTAAAAAAATGTTTTATATTTTTAAGTTTTTATATTTTTTTCACATTATACCTGACAATGAATTTTTATCAAAATCGGTAGTAAATAAATACATTTTATACAACAATTTAAAATTTTTTTTTATTTTATAATATTCATTGGATTTATTTTATATAATAAATAATTTTTTTTTTACTTATAATGAGTATTAATTTACAGATTTTATTTCTTTTTCTTATTTTACTAAAAAAGAGATACTATACACTTTTCGACCACTTCAGTAACACGTGTTTATCAAAACCATTTATGAAATTATGTTTTCTTCGACATAATAATAAAAATTCAATATCGGTGTTATTACCTACTTATACATTATACACATGTTATATACCAATGTTTCCCAAAGTGTGTGATACCGTCCGCCGAGGCAATAGTACCTTCGATTGCGGTTGGACATAAATTCTTTCTGTTGTCACACTTAGTACATTAATCACAAGAACAAAGCTAAATATTAATAAATTGATTACAATGCACGTATTTTCGTTGAGATAATCCATAAAAGTAAATATTATTATCATCCATTGCCATAATAACATTTAATTTGCATATAATTACGCAGGCCCAGCTCGAGCGTTTAAACACACCTAGGCGAAATTAAGATTTACCACCCCCTCACGTGTTTATAAATACAATATTTTCTCTTAGGTGTAAATGAGGGGGCTTCTAGTAATTGATTATTGGAATATAAAATCAAAGAGCATATTATACGTGTTTAATGTATCATTTGATATAAATATTATAGCAAAATAATTTTTAGATTCGTATTTTTTAATACACAATATAATATGTAATAATTTTTATAAAAAATCATGTATAATACCAAATCTTGAGATGCCACCCCTGAAAAATGCTGTCCTAGGCACGTGCTTGTGTTGCCCGAATCAGATCTGAATTAACATGTACAACATACTAAGCGAATTCAGTACAGCGTGTTTCAATTATTGTTTGTCCGAAGCATAATTTTTGGGGGACTGTGAGATTTATTTTGTATTCTGAACGGGCCGTCGCGAAAAAACGTTAGAAAAACGCCTCGTGTGTACAATTTATATATACATTTTATACAGAATAACCCGTTGATATTAATATATGTTTGCGCGTGGTAAACATGGTTTCCAAATCGTTTGCGTGTAAATATAATATATCGGGTGCAACGAGTGGCGGTTGGAATGTCGAAAGCTCACACTTATGTACTTACAATAATACGCTAATAATATTAAACTCGCGTACGCGTGGTTTGCTACAGTTGACTCTGGTGAAGATAACATTTTTTTACGACTGTCACGATGATAAGATAAGAGAGAGAGAGAGAGAGAGAGAGAGAGAGAGAATGTTTTCAAGACGGTCGTGCTATTAATCTTCAAATCGTAAACGGAAATAGATGGTTATTGATACGATAATAATATATTATTTTAGGCGATTTAATTTCGCTGATATATTTGAAATATGTACAATGGGCGTAGCCGCAAAGTGCGATTTTTGACACGTATTTGCGCGCGTAGTTCGTGTCGATCCCAGAGAAAGAGAAAAAACTCATACGTTCCGCGCCCGTTTAATTATGAGAAATGACTGTGTGGGATATTCGTTTTCTCGTTTTTAATATTTTTACGGTTTATATCCATAATTTTGTTGGACACACCCTTTACAGGATGTCCCTCCCTGATATCTGACAAATGCAATAACTTTTGTTCCATTTAATATTTCAAATAATTGTTATACTTCTGCGTTATAATAAACTTATTTTCAATGTAATTTTAATTATAATGAAATCAAAATAAAAAGTGAAAAATTGTATATTGGTTTTTTTTTTTTGAAAATCAAAATAACCGTTTTTTACTCTAATTCGTGGACGAATTTTGGTGTAGACAACTTTTAATTAGGTTACTTTTTCAACAATCTTTTATAGTTTGTCGAAATAATGTCCGAATAAACCGATGTCGTTCAGTTAATGGCAAACCGCGGGAACGCAAGCCCGGGAGCCGACAAATTTATGCAGGCGACTAGACTCGTTTTCACGGTCTCCCGAGCGTGTTTTATTTTTACTCGTAAAAATATAAGAGGATTTATCGATTCCGCCGAAACTTCCGGAGAAAACATCTATCGACTCTGTCGGATATGCTTTTAATAATACTCACGATCGAGTATTTTTTATGTACGTCAAAATTGTTAAAACTAACCAATAGAACGTAAACCCAAAAATGACAATTCTACGTTTACCTCTTTCGAATGCGTTATAGTTATTGTCTTACTAAATCGGTATTAATTATTATCATATTATTTTCAATAAATAAATATATGTATATATATATATTTTTTTTTTTTTTGAAAAATAGCATTCATATTATTTTCTTGGGCCGAATTTGTATCCCGTGATCCATGCCTGAATGATGATGTTCATAGTTCGTCATTTATCGGTTCTCGAATTTTTAATAATTCTCTTCGTCATTAAAGCCACGTAAAAATGAATGAATATATGGTAAAATATTCTTACGACTCGTAAGAACAACCCTTTCTCGTCATACGAGCGAATTGCATGTGAAACGTTTATCGAAACGGAAACGTGTCGAGTGTGGACATTATTATAAAAACGTATAGTTTCGTTAATTTTTCGCCAATATTTTCTAAACAACGCGCAAATCCTTCTTTTGGCCCCGAGGCATATTTCAAGCCGATGACTAACTTCATACGGACCCACTGTCCACCGGTATGAATGCTAAATGAATTTAGTGAATATTTTCGAAATGTTAGTACGGGTCTGAGGTAGTCGGTACCTACGTTCTAAATGAAAAGAGCCGTTTTGTTCGTGAGCGATTCACAAAATGACTACATAGTTTAGTAACGCATAAGTCATGACGAGTGGACACGTATTATTCAGTTCTAAGTTCGTAGGTTGGAAATACGTTTTCGAGAATATAAATTATGGTACACGGTAAATGGCGGAAACCCATTTGAAAAATGAAAAATTGCGACGATAACGTTTGAAACGTACACGGAACATTGCGTTCTTCTCAAGTGTAAATTAATTTTTTTGTATAAATCCTGATATCCGGTAATTTATAATTTATGTCTGCTACATATTATTTATGGGTTAAACGAGTGGTAAGACGGTTTTCGGAAGTTCCTGAACACTCTGTACAGGAGTACCCAGTTATTATTTTACTTTTCGCATGCTCACGTCATAGTACGTAAAATATTGTACTACGTAATTTACATATGTATAAGCTTATATATTCGTCTACGTGGTACAAAGACACAGCGCATTGTTAAGTCTTAAGATTACACATTAACAACAATAATGTGATTACTATATTATTGTGGTTGTTGTTTACGTTTCTCGACGCGCGTCCAGTCTTCTTGAACAATTGTTGTTCTACATTTGCGTTCGTATACGTGCTGTAAATTTATCTAAAATTATATATATATATATATATATATATATATTATATATATATATATTGCATTCGAACGTTGTCAGTATATCATTTATAATAATTATTAAATTATTACTCGTATTTAGAACAATTTGCGGGAGGAGTTGAATACGTACAAAACTTACGACGTGAATAATTTTTTGGAATATTATTAGGCTGGGTTAGATTAGGTTTAATTATTGAATTTTGTCTTCGTACCGACCACTGCGTCTCCTCGACGACGTGGAGAAGATACTGGAATCGCTGCTGGTGAGCCGGTTGGAAATTCTTATGTCCGGAACTGGTATCGTATTGTTCGACAGGCAATACGGTTCCCGGAAAGGACGATCGATCGACGATGCGTTGCGCACGGTGCAGACGCATGTTGTCCCCTCTGGAACGTTGCATACGACGCTGTGTTTCGTCTTCTCCTGAATATGGGAACGATCGCGGTCGGTTACGCGGACGACACGTTGTTCGTGGCGGAGGAAAACACGGTGGAAGTAGTGCAAAACCACGCCAAAGCCACGCTCGTGACGGTAGTGAAGCACATACGAGTGTTCGGCATACGGCTTGCCGTCGAGATAACGGAGACCATAGTGTTCACAAACCGTTACGGGCTGGTGGAATTCCGGTTACGACTCAAGGGTCAGACCGTACGGTTAGGAGCGTCCCTTCAGTACCTAGTAGTGATCCTAGAGAAGAAGGGGACGATGTTCGGTGCGCACTTGCGCGCCGCCTCGAAGAAAGCCGAACGGGTGATGTCCGCTCTGTCGGGACTCATGCCGAACGTGGGCGGCCCGCGGGAGGACCGTAGGGGTCTGCTGGTGAGCGTCGTGCAATCGATACTATTGTACGGCGCTCCGACATGGGCTCCTACGTTAACTCACAACCCGATGGTCGTCGAGACGTTGACCAGGGTCCAGCGTCGAGTGACCATCAGGAGCGCCTGTACGTATCGCAGAGTCTCCCATGACGCCGTGTAAGTCGTCGTGCGGACGCCCCCGATCGACCTTCCAGCCGCCGAGCGCGCCTTCGCATACGACGCCAGGAGGGCGATGCCACCGGCAGCGGACGGACGGTCCCCCGGGAACTCCGGTAACGTCGGGCAACTCGAGAGCCGCGACGATGGACGAGTGAGCACGGAGGATAGCGAGATAGGACGCTCCTGCCGGAAGCGGCCGTGAGTGGACCTGGACGCTGATACCCCCCTCGCTTCTCGACCGGGGGGTTCGGAGGTCGCACGGTGAAACGACGTTCCATTTCTTCCAGTTTTTAACGGTGCACGGCTGTTTCAACCGGTTTCTACACCGGATCGGCCGTGCTCCGGAGAACGGATGTTCCCATTGCGGACTGCCCGCTCTTACAGCGAGGAGAATGACGACGCGTCTCACACGCTCGTTCGTTGCGAGGCATTCGAGTGGGCCAGAAACGATCTTACGCGCGTTATAGGTCGTTTTCGGCCGCGCGATCTCGTCGCCAACATACTGGAGTTTACGGCCAAGTGGGAAGCGGTGGCCCAATTCGCATCGACCGTGATGGGTGCAAAGGAGGGAGCTGAGCGCGAGAAGCAGTCTCTGCAGGGGATAGCTCCATCGCGGCTCTTTAGGATAAGGAGAGCGATAAGAACTCGCACTTATTTAAGATAAAGTTTTTTTGTAAAAGGAGGAGCAGGAGGCACTGATCTGTCGCTCTTCCCCATACGCACATTGCACAAAATTGTATATACACTTATGTAAGTGGTGGAGTGGCCTGGGTTGTCCGGTCATTCATTACAGTGTAATATTGTTTATTTTTATTGAATAAACCATGGTGATCTACTGCCTCGAGTACTGTTAACAAGCTTTTAAGTCAGTGGTCGTATAGCCGGTTTAAAAAAAAAAACGATTTAATTTTTGAAATGCACTGCGTACGATTTGTGGTGCGATGTCAACGTGGCGTAAGTTAACGGACTTTATTTACTGAAAAATCGAAGGTACTCGTTTAGTATTAACGTTGACTAATCTAAACTATTAATTATTAATTAATAAAATGAATAATATATTTATCCCGTACCCGAAATCAATTTTTCCTGAGTTATTAGAAAACATTGGTTAGCGGAGGATAATGTTATTATCAGTTATATATTTATATAATGTGACTAACACAAGTATCCAACTGTATGTGGTGAATAATATATTATATTTAGATTTTCATATCATAGCATCATACCTAATATGGATCGAGTAATTCAAATAAATACAATGTAAATGAATAATTAGCTTATGTTTTAGTCTTTTTTCTGAGTAACGTGAATAACTTCTGTGAATAACTTGGTAATCGTACATGAATAAACATTTGATGAATACTAATTATATATAATATATTATATAGGATTTGTTAATATTAATACTACTGCGGAATGTTAGAATCAATTACTGGGAATCCCTCCATAAACTAGAACAAACTAAATTTTATTTTAGCTTTCATGTATTGGAAATTTATTATCTGTGTGATTTTCGGAACCTGTAACGGTTTCGAAATGTCAGAAAAATAAAAACCACAACATGGATATTTCTGAAAATCACACAGATAATGAATTTTATTTATTTAGACATTCTAAATTAATTAACTTTTTTGTGTTTTACTACAAATTCGGTACGAATTTCATCCTTTTTCGTGGTTTAAATATGCAAAGCTATTTGTAAGTGTTCAGCTCGGTTTAGTTCGGTTCGAAAATCGAACAATTCTTAAAATTACTTTATTTAAATTTAAATATAATATATTCTGATTACATTCAAATCTTACATTATATAATTCAAGAACGTTTTAGACGTTTTAGATTAAAATTGTGTTTATTTCATATTCATGTGTATAGAAATAGCTATAACAAATTAGAACTTTCCAAGATATTTACAATTCACATGCTTTTTTTTATATAAATCTATGTGAATAACCATTATAAAGCCTTAGTAAGATAATTAATAATAATAGTTGAAGTTATATAAACATATTTTAAAGAAATGATTATAAATTAATTGTTTTCCGAATGAAATTAAAAACATTATGTAATGTGTATTATATAAGAATATAAATTGAAAATATATGATATTGTACACATTAAAATAATATTTCACAAATTAAACGTATCACTGAGAATCCAAATTTAAAAATATTTTGTTTTATTTTTATATTTATTCATCAGTTGTGTCGTTTTAATCTGCATCTTCCTCAGGCATTTCTCGAGGAGGATTCTGCATGGTATTGTTGGGGTTGGTTTCCGCCAGAAGAATAGAGAACTACAGTATATAAAACGCTACCTACCACCAATACTCCTACGCCTATTTTTTCTGGACCAGACCATATAAGTTTTGTGAATGATTCTGCAATTAAAAAATCTCATAACACAATATTGTATTATTTGTATTTCATATGATTGTTAAAAACATTTTTAATCGAACAATTTAATCTCTCGAAAAGTCAGATATATATATAATATGGTAGTAAAATGGTATATATGGTATATATATATATATTTATTTCATGAGTCATAATTTTGTAGCCGAGTTCTTAAGAGATAATTGTTGAACATATTAAAATCTATTTTGAAAAGGTATATTATGTATGTAGTATGCTTTTTCGATTTCATATCCTTCAAAATATCATAGATCTATGTGATAATAGAAGGTTATGCACCAAATTCGATTAACACGTATATTTTGAAAATATTTCTCTTCGGATGAACAGGTTTTCTTTTTGGATTTATTATCAATATTATTAATATTTTTCTTATATATTAAAATATACTGTAATAGTTTGTAATCATAAAAATCATTTAAGTCAATACGTATAAATTAATAATAATAAGTCAATTTTTTCACTGGAAACCCATTTAAATCATAAAACCACAGTAATGTTAAAACGATTATCAAACAGTTATAATTATCTGATGTCTATATTTGCTATAACAATTTACTATTAACTTCATTAACGTTATTTTAAATATCATGTACAGTATAATAAATTTACTTGTTTCGTGAGGTTTTATTGGATTTCTTATGTAATTGAATGAGTTGGACTCGTACCATTTTGTAACTACACTTAAAGGATCTAGTGTGGATTTAGAAACGAAAAATATAATATCATAGTACACTCCAAATTCTTTTGGGAGTTGGTTAGTTGGATATGTCACCCATTCTATTACACGAATCTTTGCTATTTCACACAGCTGAAACAAAGATATTGAACGAATATTATCAATATTAAAATAAATATTACTTATGCAGATCAATATTATAATCAATATTATATCAATATTATATTCAAAAAGTCAATACTGTGATATGTATGTACTCGAAATCATGCATTTATAATGATTTATCATGTTGATCATGTTTTATATTATATTTAATAACGAGCAATCCGTTTAATTCTAGGTAAACAACTTTTTTAATTTTAATCCTTGTAAAAATGTGAAATATTCTGGTCCCTTTATTATATTTTTGTGGACTTCAAGTCACGTTAGGATTGAGGCTAACGAAAAAGCTGATGTCTTGGTGAAGCATACATTTACTTGTAGATTCATTACTAAATCAGTAAACAAAATATCTTTTTCAGATATGATTCTCTATTTTCAAAAAGTTCTTAAAAATACAAATCCGACGACCAGATTGTATAATTTAATACGTCTCAAAATCCCTGAATTTTTATGGTTTTTCAATTCCAATCTTCTCAAGTTCTACATTTCCGTTTTTTCTATGTATAGTTTTGGTCACAATCGCCTACATGCACACGCATATAAATTTAATTTAATTTGTCCTTTTTGTCCACGTCGTGCTGAAATTTCAATATGTGTTACAATCATGTATTTTTTCACTTGCCCCGTTTAAACTGTCCATCTTATTAATGTACTTAATTGCCTCCCTTTTTCTGACTTAAATCGCTTTATTATATTCCTAATTTCTTCTCTTATCCGTCTATTTAAAAATTAATTTTCTTTTATTATACATCTGGGATTTTTAATTAAGATTATTTAAATTTGTTATTATTTAATTATTAGTTTTATATTTCTTTTAGCTTGTAAGCTTGAACGCATTTTAATACATACATTTTTTCTAAAATAGCTCAAGTGAAACAAAAATACATAAAATACATGGACTCAAAAGTTCATATTTAAAAAAAAGAAGTACATGTTTTCGGTGAAATCGTTGGTGTTATACAGATTTAAATTATGTGAAAAGCATAGTAGGCCCAAAAGTAAATTAGAATTTAAAACGGTAACAATGAAACATTGATAATTTGGAAATATATTGATTAAAAATCATAGCACGTGTTTTAATGACATTTATTATTTAAAATGTAAATAAATATACTATATTATTACTCACTTCTTTGTCTAAAATAGATCTGGTGAACTGTGAATTCTTCGGTAATAGTTATGTGCTAATAAAATACCTTGAATAAACTGTTCTTCTTCTGCAATAAAATGTATTTATATTGACTTAAATATAATTTAAAAAAACTATGAATATAAATTGAAAAGATATATCATTTTAAGCATAAAAATTATATTTTATAAATTAAACAATTCATTAGGATTCAAAGCATTGAAACGTCTTTTTTATTTATTTTACTTATTTCTTAAGTAATCACCGCTGTCAGTTAATTGCATTTTCTGCCAATTAGCTTCCTGAGGATTTACAACATTCCACAAATATTCTTTGTTTTGGTTGCCAGCAGGATAATAGAGTACTAAAATCCCAACTATATTATTTTTCTGATATATTCCGACACCGAGTTGCTTTGTATTCTTCCATATGATTTGTGTGAATGGATCTGAAATCGTTAAATTTTGCGTAACAACATTGTATTAATTATATTTTATTTTAAATTTTTAATTAAAAATAAATTTTCCCCGAAAAGAGAAAATTAATTTTATATGTAATAATTTTGTAGTTTGTTTTTTCCAGACAATTTTTCTATAACAATTTTATATTTTTCAAAAGTGTTATTATAAGTTTGCTTTTAATTAAATTATCCTTAAGGATATCTTAGATGTATATGATAATTGGAAGTAATTTATAAAATCGATTAATTGACACATTTTGAATATATTTGTCTAATTTGATCAAATCGTCTTTTCAGATGTACTATCATTTTTTTATAATGTATTAAAATACATTATAATATTTTATTATTATAAAATTAAAATTAAAACGATACGTATTGATTAAAAATTAAATTTAAATTTTTGTGTTGGAAAACCATCTAACCCACGGCCGAATAATGACTAAATTGATAACCAAATATATATATAACATATATCAGCTGCGAATAGTTAACCGTCATAATAGGATTTTCGTTTAATCATTTGTCTGTTATGTACGTTTAATTATCACACATTTATTTTATATTTATGTCATCGTCGTCTGCCGGCGGGCGGCCACAAAGCAAACCTTCATCAACAGGGAAAATCAAATTCAACTCATCTAGGAAACATGGCATGGATAAAGATTGTACTCTTGATTCCGGTAAAGCATCCCAACGTAAGTCTTCTGATTCAGTCGAACCAATTTCGACGAATTTCCAACATATTTTTGACAAATATCTAGTTTTAAACAAAGACAGGTCAACGCTTAATTGCGAAAATGCATTATCTTTTCTTAATGAACCTTTGTCAGTTGACTCAAATTTATCTACTAAATTAAATTAAACATTTTGATAAAATAATACAGCATTTACATCAATTTCAAGTAATATTATGTCGAAAAATGTTATTTCATCACACGACCTTCGACACGACAAACTCAGTTTTTTCTAGAGTCGAGACTGATGTTGTTTTCTAAAGATTGGCAATTTTATTGTCAATTAATTAGGATTAATAAATTGAGGCTGCAGCATCATCTGGGATCGCTACTACATTATTAGAAAGAAGACGAACAGTCCTGTGCTCAAACTTCCATTGAATTTACAAACGATAGATGAACCGACGTGCAACATTGCCAAAAAATTAGCAATGACAATAGTATTACAGAATTGCAAAATAATCATTTGGGATGAGTGTACGATGGTGCACAAATGAGTATTGGATGCACTCAATTGAACTGCTGATGAAATTGGCAATGGAAAAATTCGGTTGACACTTCCACTTTCCTCATTTCGTTTCCACCTAATTTTTGTCAATTCACAACATTGAAAGAAGAATTGATTACGAAGGTGTTCCCGGGTATTGGTGCAAATTACAAAAACAATGTTTGGTTGAGAAAGAAGTCATTTCGGTAACGAAAAACAAAGACGTAGATAATTTGAACATAAAAATTCAAAGTCTATCGCTGGTCAATTGCATTCATTTAAGACGATCGATTCCATTACCGATCCAGATAAAGTCGTCAATTATCTAACTGAATTCCTGAATTCATTGGATTTTCCAGGATTAACGTGATTGAAGCAAAGATAATCATGTGAAAGTTCAAGGGCGAGAATGATCTAATCCTAACATTATCACTGATTCCTATCGACTTGACGTTTCAATTTAAGCGTGTCCAGTTTCCGATTCACCTTGCATTTGCAATGACGATTAATAAAACGTATGGTCAATCATTGGACGTGTGTGGAATAAACCTTGAATTGCCCTGTTTTTCCCATGGGCAGTTGTACGTGGCGTACTCGAGTCGGTAAATTTTCACCGCTATTCGTTTTTTCTCCGGACGGAAAGACAAAAAATATCGTTCATTACCAAGCGTTGCGATAAACACATTAAACACACCAACAAATGATTGTCAAAACAATAAATTACGATTTATTTCATTATGCGTATAAGTATAGATTCATAGATTTCACGAAATGGTTCACCAAAGGAACAAACAATTTTAATGCCTGATATAAACAATACTACCCTAAATAATGTCCTTCAAGAAATTTTTAGTGATTGAAGAAAAAATTAACGTCGGTTATATCAATGTGGTTTATACTGAGGTTTTAGAATGATCATTTTTAAATATTATTAATCGGTTAAGAAAAAATATGTATTTAAAAAATAAAAATAAATTCGAATGCAATATTATTCAAAACCATTTAGTTTTTGAAATCATTATTTGTATAAACCATTATTTAACATAAGTGCTACCATTCACACGAGTAATTCTATTTGAAATATTTTACGTAACAAAACTGCACACGGGCGAAGCCGTGTAATACAGCAATATTATTTATTAACTGTTTATTATCTATTTATTTATTTATGATATCTAGCAAAAGAAACGCATTGCCGGGTCAGCTAGAATATATATTCTATATTCTTAATTCTATATTTGATATAACACATTACTAATAACTCCGAAAACGTTATAATGAATATTCTGTGCAGTACGATAAATTTACCTGACGGTTTACGTGATGATGGTTCATTATAGTATTTGTAAATAGACTCATATTCGTACCAATTCTTTACTAACAATTCAGTATCCAGTATGGGATTATAATTTAAATCCAGCAAAAAAGAGTTTGATCCATAACATTTGGGGATTTTCAGATCGTCAGATATTTCAATCCAATTTTCCACATATATCTTTGCCTTTCTACACATCTGAAACAAAGAATATAATGACGGAATGATAAGTTACATTTGTTTAGCCAATTATGTTAGCCATATGTAATTGTAAGTATTCATTTATGTTAACTTATCATGTTGATCATATGCATGTGATTCCCCAACTGTACCAATAACGACATGATGAGTGGGATCTTTGCATTTTACGTGTATTCTATTTTTAATTTCCACACATTGCATCATGATACGTTCTCGTCAGTTCAGAATAATAAAAATTAAATACTTGTCTTCGGAGAACTTATTAGTGATACACATGTTATATTTTGGAAAAACCATAGTAGCATCCAACAATAAAACAGTATTAAAAACGATAATGATGTAACTTTTAAAATTTGGAAATTACTCACTTCTTCATCTAATATCACTGGTCTTGAACCGTGAATGTTTCGGTATTTGTTGTGTGCTTCTAAAATTTCTTGAAAATACCGTTGTTTTTCTGCAATAAACTTATGTCTTTATGTACTTAAATATAAGGAAAAAAACTCAACCCTTCCCCCTCCTTCCATAAAATATTAAGACATGTTCCTAATTTCGTTATCCTCGTTTTAATGTTTATCATTACAAAATAACTCACCCTCTTCACTAATTTCTTGAGCGGATAATAATGTTCCCATCACGAATTATAATAAACGCAAAATAACTACTAATTGCCATCATGTTGAAACTAAGAATAGAAAAATTTATACTACTATTGAGTTTATTAAATCGTACTATGATGAAATATAATTATTTTATTAGGAAAGAATAAGTTGAATTTTAACTACTTAATAAAGTCGGTCGTGCCTAAATATCAAAATTATACAAATACAAGGAACTGCGAATAAGCACTGTACTTCAAAGTTATTGATTTTTTTCGAACACACACTTAAATAAACAGTGCTCGACTAACTAGGTAAATTAACATGACTATCGAAAATATCATATTATATTGTATATTATTATATAGTTATGAAAATATGACATTATTGGTTACTTGTTGGATATCTGTGTAAATGTAAACTCGAGATTTCGAAGACATTGTGTTATGCATTATATTTTGCTTTGCGTAGTTTATTGAGCTGTCATATTTCAAAAAAATACGTATAGAATGTAATCAAAGGATTCATCGTCTTCGTTATTTCACTGTTTATTCGTAAAATGTATATATGTATCAACACTTAAATAAACAGTGCTTGAATAACTAGGTAAATAATCGCGACTTCTCGTAAACAATGCATTATGTATTATTTTACGTAATGCTAAAAACATTTGGAATTATCATATTCTATGGATATGGATGTTTTTCATAACTGTCATCAGAAATGTTCCGAATACCCACATTGACCTTTATTTGGCACTGAATGGTGTGCAAATACTAATTTTAATGTTACGAAATTTCGATTATTCGCTGTAAGCTACGTATCATACTCATTCAAAATATATCAAACTATTTTTCAAAAAAACGGTAGAAATTATGGCTGTTTCGTTGATACGTTCACACACTGTGCGGATGGTCCTATTATTTTGATCCAACTTCCGGCAGATAATCGTATCTAGTCGGTATTTTATTTTACAGTTGTCCGATTTCGCTCGATAGGTCATTTTTACACACGCAAAAGCTTTCAGACAAATGAAAAATAATAATTATTTTGCTATTAATATTTTTAATATTAAAACATCGTATCATTTTTCGTAAGAATCATTAATTTTATCAAATATTTTGACAACAAACTGTTAAATAATTGTATATTGTGATTTACAATTCCTACGTAGGTACATTTTCATCGGTATTTAACTGGTTGTTTGTATCATTCACATGTACATACATCTAAATAAACAGAGCTTGCTCGATTAACTAGGTGAATTCCCAGACATCCGTTTAGAAGACCAAGGTGGCAATTTCCCCGGGACTTTAATTTAAACACAACTTTATCTTCACGACGAATTGTCATCACTGAATGGTTCTTCCTCATATCTTCAAACTCTTTTGTAAATAAATAAATAAATAACTCCACTTATCTTTATTGTATCATATATATTAAGTGCATATATTACAATATTTAATAATATAACTTTGAATCGAGTGCAAAAATATATTTAACAAAATAGATTATTATTATTGTTATTATCATTAATTTTAAACGCATAATAGAAGTTACGCGACTTTTGTTCTGACAAACCTGTTGCAACTCGGAAAAATATTTATTCGCTTTATTCCACTGTTGAACGTTATGATTGCCATTTATTTGTTTTTACGAGTTTATTTAACACAGTATACTGATAGTCGCGCACACTTACGCGTGTTTTTGATTTTACCGTATCCGTAATTAATTAAACGCGTGGCGTATTATTTCATTCGGACAAAAAATGATTTTCAGCTTCGTATAATTGAAAGATGTGTTTCTTATATTTCTTTCTTTAAAATCGCGTGTCCCGTGAACATTAAATATTTTGTACTATGTCGACGAAATTATATTTACGGTAACAATAATAGGTATATTATATTCTTCGTCGTTTATTATTATTATTATTTTTGAAAACACCGACGGATGCCGACGATCTCGTTTTCGATTACTTCTTTTTTTCGACTTTCTCGTCGCCGGCCTTGTTCCGTCCTACGCCAGTTTATTTGATAGTATCCCATTATAGAGTTTAAAGGTGTTCTCTCTAAAAATCATCATAATAATAATTATTAGAATGTCATTATTATTTATTGTTATTCGTAAGTATTATATTGTATAGTAACATATTTGACAATCGTATTTTTCGCCTTCTGTTTAAAATATAAATATCGATTTCGCAAACACAACGATATATACGTATTGCACTTCTGTACATTTGGTTTTTAGAAAGGATAAAAAAGCGTTTTAATAATATCCTTTTCATAACGACTTACTTCACGACCGTGTCCAAAAGCAAACACTCGTCGACTACGAACTACTGTCCTTAAAACTATGTACGTCGACACTTGAAATATTTGTCAATTTGATGATAATAATAGCAATGTAAACACATTATGACGTTGTCATTTCAAATTTCGAACGTGTACGATCTAAAGTGTTTAAAATAATTGCAATGTCTTATTCTAGAATAACGTTTAGTGTACAAAGTATGGCTGGACACGTTAAAAAAAACTTTTAAAACTGAAGTTAAGTTAATTAACATTTCATCCGCTGTTAATTAATTAATTTAAAAAGTTACTTTCGTTATGCAATTAACCGCGTGTTGACATCGTGTTAATTTTGTGAAAATACTTCTAATTTATCACTGTTACCTTATAGCCAACGCAAAAAAAAAAGTATGAGAAATTTATTTATTAGAATCGTTGTAGTTGTCGTCGAAAAATTCCGGAGATTTTGATAAAAATAATACATTTCGAGAACTTAATTTACCAATAAAAAAAATTAAAGTTTCAACTTAAATATTGTACTAATGCTTTTCATGAGTTACATTTCGCAAGCTCGTACAGTATTTGATTTTATTAGTATACAAAAATGCACTTACCTAACACTTACGTATACGTATAATTGAACGAACTAAACTAAATCGATCGTTTTTAATAGCTAGTTTGTTTTTTAATTACAGCCATTGCAGTTGCGGATTGATTTTTGAGCAGACGACGACGATTTCTCGAATTTCGTCAACATACTTCGAGCCGAAACCCGTTTTCGAAGTGTCCAAGTAAGCGTTTTACTAATATATATGTGTGTGCCTGTGCTATGTTCCTGATATGGTGCAGGTACTAACAGACCATATGTATCTAATATAAGTACACAAAGTGTAAGGTCACATGTTATTAATTATTGAATTGGATTTTCATTGTTCAATATAACGTGAAAACCCGAATGGAATTCGTTGTCGGTCCCTTTGCATTTGTATGGATAATTTACCTCATTATCAAAACGATTAATGCGTTATACAACAAGTCGTTTTGGTGACTTTATTCATTAAATAAATTCGATGAAGTACACGACATCGTTATGGATTTCAATCGATAGTATGATAATCATTACGGTATAATTTATGTTAATAAATACCATGCAGACGTCATTTGAAATAAAATCTTGCCGTGACACGTGAAATAGTACTTTAGGTTCTCGAAGGTAGATCTATGAGGAGAATCCACCGATCGACACAGCTCGTCAATCGAAATCGGTCAAAAACCAAATCACCAGCACACTTTTAAGCTTCGAAAATGTCACTTTCGTAGAAACCATTTTTATCACTTTTGATTCTAATTAGTATAAGGGTCGCAGACTTTAAAGTAAAAAAAAAGAAAAAACGAAATGAAAAATATTTACTTATACATATTTTTGTATATTTTGTATTGACTTATTATGTTGTAAAAGATATATACAACACTTAAGAATAAACAAATGTTTAAATACATTCTTCGGTAAGAATAAATAATGTAAAATAATAAAAAATTTAAACGCATTTACTTTTTTTTAAATCGTGTACTTAGTTCAGTTTCTGAATTTTGGCTCACTTTTTCTACGAAAATAATTATAATTTATAACATTATTACGGTATGTTATCAACTCGAATGTGATATTATCTAATTATACGTTACTGTATTGCATTAATAATGTTTATAAACGTTTACATTATAATGCATTATAGTATAAACAAACTTACTTTTACAACACGCAACATTTCTTCACTTGTAAAACATACAATTATGATTTATGGAATATCATAATTATTATTATTATGCGTATTTTAAAATTTACCCTTTTCAATTTACTTTGTCTAGTTATTATTTTATTTCAAAGCGACGAACTCCATCATATTGTACCTAGTTTAGCGATCAAATCGCAAGCGTGTAATAATAGCTTTAACATGTAATCCCGTGCTCGAATTAAAGGAAAAATTAATAAAAACAACAATTATTAGAGGGACGCGAAATCGTGTTAAAAATTTCACTGAAATATAAATGCTGTGTGTCGATGATAATATATTTGAACACGTCTCGTAGACGATTACAATATCAATGATCACAATCTTGCCGATCTGGTTTTGGGCCGACAGTTTATTTCGTCTACATTCGTGTCGCAGTTTTCACCAAACTCCAAACATGTTGGTCTGGCGCGGATAATTGACACAACTAACAAATATATACTAGTGATGATACAATATGTACGGTAATCAGACCTTTTCGTTTATATGCGATTATATTAGTGAACAAATGTCGTTCACAAGAAGTTGCATGTAAGCCAATAACGAAACGATATCGTTTTTGCTGTGAAGATAACAAAATGTTTGTTTTCCGTTTGCGCGACAAAATAAAAATAAATGTAAATATGCGAAATTTAGCCCATTCCGACCAATTATGAGATGGCCGTTGAAATATTTTTCAAAAAGAATACGTACTCCGTATGTTTTAAGTTTCAAGTACATTACTATGTACTCTATGAAATCTAAGAACATTTAGGCTACAAAAAAAAACACACAAAAATTCATTGGCACAAATCACACGAACGCAATAATAATAATAGTGTTGGAAACATAGTATCAGTGGGAAACACATTTTTCTGTATCGATATTAATTGTCATCAAAAAAGCTTTTAGTCGTGGTGTGTAACCGTGAGAATGCTAACAAATGTTTATAAACGTCCCATATCGCGTTTTCCTGCCGCGATCACGATCACGCGTTTCAAAATCAAAGGCGTAAAATGTGAAATTTCAAACGGACGGTTTATTTTTGATAGTTCAATTATAAATTTAAACATTTTTATTTTTAAACATTTGTCCGAATAGACTTTCGATTTAATTGCAAATTTATATTTTGTGACACATCGTTTGCAGTCCGCAGGCGGTATGTCGTTCGATACATTTGTATCAATCACATATTTCATTGCACCGTTTTAAGTAGTATTCCGTAATAGATTGTCGATGATTATTACAAGTCGAGGAGTCATTTCATTGACGAAAAAGACTTAGCAATAAGACGTATAACGCTATTTGTCTTAAAAATCGTACTATAAACAAATTACATCCGTTTATTAGTGCATTTTAAATAGGTATCTAAATATATAGATAGCAAATGCATTTATCGTGTCCGTCGGTTTTTAATTGTAGAAGAAATCATTTCGAAAAAATATAAATGTTTATGAAAACGCATACTCCTAATTTCGTGTTATTATTATTATCAATTTTTTTTTTTTTATACAAATCAATACTATATAAATATTATACTTTTTGTTATATATAAAATCGACAAACGCATATAGTTCTTATACCTACAACACAGAATGCAATTTATGTTTCCTTTAAGACGAACGAACTTCTTTAAACACTTCGTCCGCCTAATGTGGTGTTTTGTCTATTTCATTTCGTCAGTTATAGTTAGCATATAGTTTTACGTTCAAAATAAAAAGTAATTTAAACTCCAAACACAAATCATAACGATTGCGTGTTGATGAAGTCAAATCGAATACTCGTCAACAATATTTACAACATACCGTTCAGTTACTTTAGAATTTAGCAAATACCGATTTCCAGGTCGGTAAAATATAAATGCGAAAAACGATATGCTTAAACTGTACAAGAGGTGATACGCAATATCGTATTAACGGGTTTGCATAGTTTGTATAGTTGTATTAGCCGTTCGCGAAACCGATTGTGACGTACTTGGTGACGAAGGAAATAAAATCTTTAAAAATAATGCGTTCTTTTTTATTTACATCGCTTGTAAGTGAAAACGCTAATGTTTCTCGTTTTCTATAAAACTTCAACGGGGAGGAAAAAAAGGACATCGTTTTAAGAATATTATTTCGGTCTTTTTAGGTGCGTTTTTCTTCCGCGACCTATTGTTCCGATTTTCGAACCAAATTGGTCATAAAACAAAACGAAACACAAACAGTACCCAATATTTGATATAACGACCCGAATACACGTCGAATAATTTTAAATGACGGGCACAACAACAACAACAACAACAACACTAATAATAATAAGCGCCAAACGCAGTGCGGCATAGTAATATGCGTATGGTACAACGCGATGATAATATTGTCGATCGGCGTTCTAAGTCCCTCGACGCGTGCACTAATGAAATTGCATAGCCGAGAACGGTCGCGCGCTCGTCACGAACGAGGATGATTATTTCAAGTAAGTCATTCACACGTGTTGAATAATAATAATGTTATACGTAAATTAACGAGAGTCATTTAAAATATTAAAATCAAAACGCGCGTTCCGACCGACGCGATTTTCGGTCGACCGTTTTATATATTATTATATTATGTAGCACACACACACACACACACGTATATATGTATGTGATGAGACGAGATGGACAATTTGAAAAACGTACTACAGTAGACAAAACTTACACGCATACGAAAAGAACGACGTCGTACGATTAAAAAATATTCAGGTTGCAAACATAATTTGCGCGTTTTTTTTTACGAAAATTATTTTTACAACGGGCGTCCCCCGTGCCAGCTATTGTCTCGTCGAGCGTTTTCTTCTGTCGTACGTTCGAATTTCATAGAACGGCGCTGCTCGTTAAGAAACAAAAGAATACTGTTAATATTCGTAATAAATGTTTTCGCTCGAAACTTCGTCGTCGTCGTCGTCGTTTTCTTTTTTCTTTTGAACATATCGTAATGTTGTACGGAATTTTCGAACAAAAGTTTGAACACGACTATATCAACAACAATAGATGATATCATATCAAACTGAAATGTTCGAATTTGGAGTTGGGTTTCGATATTATTATTTTGAAAATGTAGACATTTCAAATTATGCATTATTTTTGCTTCAACTACTTGTACTGAATAAAAATTAAAGTGAATTATTTAAATTTCTAAACATTATCAAGTTTTAATAACCCTTTTATCAAAACCTAAAAAAAAGACACATTTTTGTACTAATTTTAATATTAATCATAAAAATAGATTATATTTTTTGTACTATACGTAAGTCGAAATTTTAAAATTATTTCACAAATAAAAAATCGATAATGCTACGTCAAAATGTAACACATTTGAAAATATAGAAAATGTCGAATGTCGTACTGTTGTTATGCACCTACTTCGCACTTGTGTTCAAATGGTTAGTCAGTCGATATTTATCCACAAAAAAAAAGGAAAAGGAAATATACTTTACAGGATCGTAATGCGTGATACGAAAAATAAAAATAATAAACATTTGCCAGAAAACCGGTCGCTACAACGAATCCAAATTAATTGCCAGCGATTGAACTGCTTCTTTTTTTTTTTTTTTTGTGGTTCCGCTCATCGGTCTGATCCCAACGATCGATCGGGTTTCAAACCGAACGGCTTTGATTCTGTAGTATGAAGTGTTCTGTATCGTTACCGGATATATCCTTACCCTGTCCGATGACTTCCGTCTGGTCCTCTTGAACGTCGCCTGGTGCCGATTCGCGTTCATCTCCAAATAATCTCGTCAACGCAGCTTCGGTTCATCGAAAACGTATCTTGTATGACACGACGACATTACATCGGATCGCTTGCCCGTCTGCTGCACACGGGACTCGGCCGCGCGCTTAGGAGCAAGTAATTCTTTTTTTTTTTTTTTTTCTGAAACAAAGTAGCCAGACGGTACACGTGAGAAGGTTCACACATCTCGTAAATATATTAAATCGAAACGTAATCACCAGTCGGTTTCGTTCAATGTATTCGACCGATTTTTGTAGCGTATACAGGCTAACAAACCACGCGACATGGCGAAAAAAATGAATAGCACACGTTTTTTAATAATACTTTTTAAACGTTTATAATATTATATAATACCTAATGCTAAAATAATATCGTATTGGAATGTAATATAGATTGTAAAAATAATTACTATAAAGAGTAGCAACACATACTCGGGCTTGTTTGTCCGGTTGTAAGACGCAGATAAGTTTTTAGCTTTTTTAATTAGAAAAGAAAGGCGTCTTTAGTTTGAAGTTGTGACGGTAGGAATCGACATAAATAAGCACTTTCTATAATTATCAAATCAACTTTTCAAATTATTTTTCTTTAAAATATCGTTTTTCCGACGTATCTTTTGTAGTATTACTCGTAAGCATCTTATTTGAAATTGTCAGTTCTCCTTTTAATTCGTTTAAACTGTATGTTGTATATACGCATTTAATAGCCTTGTTTGATGTATTTCCTTCACTTAGTACCTCACACGACGCTCGTATGAAATAAAGACCATTTTCAGAAAAACCACTTTTTAGGTTAGCAACAATGTTATTATCATCGGATTAGACGTTCATTAGTAATCGAGAGCACCGAAAATAAGCACAGGTCTCAACGACCCGGTACAACACCATCGATGGTCTGGGATTTTTATGGTTACAAGCGGATGATTGCTAAATCAACAGCAAAAACATAAATATAAGTCTGTTGTCGGTGCGCTTTTAAAAATCTTCGTTAAAACATAAAAACTCAAATCGAAACCTACGACAGGAGGGCAAAACGATACCTCTGACCCTCAATAAAATATCTTGGGGGAAGAGTTGTGCCGATGCGCGTCACATAAGCTGTACCGTTTGACCAAGCCACTCAACAACGACAATTTCTTCATTTCGCCGTTACAATTGCCCGATGCACAACGCAGTCTCTCTACAGTGGTCTCCCCATATTTCCAATTATTCGTTAAAATTAAAAAAAAATATATCACTTATATATTATAATAAAAATAAAAATATCAACAATGCATCGACCGAAACCAAATCCGTTTGTAATGAAAATATGTTACACAAACAGTTAACCACATAAACATTGTTTTCAGTCAATGGCGCAGATACGATTGTTTTCGAAAAAAAAACATTTAAAAATTAAAATATTCTCATGTACATTGCGACATACGATAATCTAAACGTAAATTGTACGAATCATATTTGTTTTTAATGTAATAAGTTAATGCATAATAATAACGTATAGACATATTTCTTTGAATTTAATATTGATTAATTAAGTGTAAGAATTGAAAATGAATAATAACGTGAAACATTGTTTTCAAACGTACCAAAATGAAACAATATAAAAATTCATTCAACATCAAGCCCTTTTAATACTTATCAACTGACTCAATACTCTCAATACTCTCTTCGCGTTCAAGTCCCGTCATCATTTTTATAATTTCCTTCTTCAATCAGTCTGGCTCTGTAATTTAATGTAATCAAATTTGTCACATTATTGTTTTTCGTTTTTCTATAATCGTCAAAAAAAATCTAATGGTTCAGTAAATGAGAATAAGAAAAATAATAAGTGTTTTCATTCATTCGATTATGTATTTCAAGAAAATTATTCTAAAATTGTCCACGCTAATCCTGGAACCCATTTTCGACCATAATGAACAATGACGCACAGGTACGAATTCCTAAGGTTTGCGGATGTCTTAGACATTGTACGGCGGTCACATTTTGTCTTCTTATCACGGTTGCTGTCATGAAAATGCATTTGGAAAAAGTCAACGTTAGGCGTTACCTGCGACGTAAACGTGCAATTACATATAACACGAATTGGTGGAGGGGTGATGGGGTAACGTTGAGAAATCGATGAAGAAAAAGACCCGTTCTAAATTCCCTTCGTCATATCCGTCTCCAAACCGCGATCTCCGTCGTTTACGATACACAAGTCGCGATTATCTCGTACACTGAAACCCTTTGTCATAGGATCGACGGACAGATGGCAAATCGTGTTGTTGCTCATAAATGAATAATGTTTAGCAAACATCAGCGTAGTGTTGCCACAATTGGTGTAATTTAAATTATAAATGTGCGTAAACAATTGTTGTTGTTTCCACGTTTGTTTGTCCGGGACTTCTATTTGTTTATGGTGATTATGTGCCACGAGATCGACTATACGGCGAACACTTTAGATATTTACATCGAGAAAATGAATAATTACGAAAAAACTTGCCGACGAAAAGTTTAAACGATATCCATCGATTGTAATAATATATTTCGGCTGTTGGGCAATTTACAAGTGAGTTTATCGAAAACTCGTGATAAGTGATTGCGATTGAAACGCGACACGAATTATAGTGTACGTGTATAATAATAATACGCGACGAAAAAAGTAACACTTGCACCCGTCGTAATTGACGTTCTAAAACGGCGATTGCAACGGGATAATCGTCATGACCGTTATTTCGATTCGCGCGATGTATTACATTTATGTTTGGTGCGATCTCGGTTTTTGTTTTTGTTTTTTTATTGTTTCTAAAAACGATCGTTGCTGTTCATCCGGAAAAAACGTCGTGTCGGAAAGCCATCACGAATGTCAACCGAGTTGAATTCATTCGCGTTACCCTCGCGGCGGTTCGTTCTACACGGCGACGGATGATCCGCCGTAAACGTCGTGTCAGCTTGACGATAAATGCGCGCGTGTCGGGTTTCGTGCGTTAACCGTGTTCGAAGACAATGTCCGTACTCGCTTCTTATTTGTTATTAGCGTTTTTTTTTTTTTTAAAAAAAACGATTCGTCACGACAGTCGAACGCGATTTGAACAGACCGGACGGCAGTGCACTTAGCGCGAATAACCCTAAAAAAGAAAATAAAAAAATATGAGTAGCGGTTCCACGACAAAAGCGGACATCGGAAACGCGTCCGTCCGCGGATAAGAAACGTTTAGGAAACAACTCCTTTTGTGGAGAGGCTACGGAATGGAAAATAAACGCGAGATTGGGTCGCGCACGCGCGTTGCGTTCGTGTCGCGGCCAATGGCCGGACCGCTCGGCCGTCCCGTGGCCGTGCGCGCGCCGCCGCCATCGAGTCATTCGCCGTTCGTACGCGCGCCCGTACACACGCCGGTCGGACTCCTCCGGATCGGGGAACAAAAAAACGAGTAGCCCATTTCAACGTGTCCAGTGGACCAAGTGAACGAGTTTCGTCGACAGACCGACCTCCGCTCGTACTACGGTTCCTGATCGTTATGCGCCCGGCCGGCACGGAGAATGCTTACCGGCTACCATACACGTTTTCGTTCGTTTTATTCCGATGCGAATTACCTAACACGTTGAACGGCTCCGGGGTAAGTTTCACTGCGAATTTTTTCGAAAACGATACGTACGACACAAGCAATTTTTCTGTTCAACGTGCACAATTTTTAATGAAAACCGACTCGGACATTTATTTCAATTTATCGATTGTAACACGAAAGCGTTATTCAAGATCGCCATTACAAATCCGTTACTTACAAAAATCAATAAATACTCACGTAAATAACAATTCGTTATTTACGATACCGTACAATGTTAACACGTAAACACTCTCGTCTCGCGATCGTTCTTCGAATACGATTGCTCTTGAACTCAAAACAATAGGATAACTCGGGAATATTTGTTCGTAATTAACCGACTCAAAGCCGCCGTTCACCGCCTCCGTTTCCCCCCGTACACCAAAATCAAGTATGTTGCGAAGAAACATTCGCTTGACTTTTACGCGGAACAGACATTTCTTACGACCGTACACTTGAACGATCAAAACTATTCGGTTCGTTTCGGACGTTTCATGGCGTGTGTTTACGCGTTTTCCGGCAACGTTGTGTTTTGTGCGAGCTCTCGACATACTCGAGTCGGGCGAACGTTCACCGCAAAACACACCGTTCACATCCAAGACAAACGGTGATTTTATCACACGGTTGTCGGACGTTATTGTCGTCACCAGCTTAGACGGATGTTTTAAAATCAGTAATATATTTGCTATTTGCTAGTTTCGCGCGAAGAACCGACTACGAGCAGCGCAACGCAGCGACGTAGCGTTTCTATTCTGAAACGTCAGAACGAACGTGTACGAACATGCAGAACGAAACCCGTTCGAGACGGAACCCGTTCGATTAACGTAAACATGGAAAATGCGTCCGTTGTTAGGCGAGTGCGGGATACGAGATGTACTGTGTTCTGTACTGTATTCGCCTTGTTACCGAATCCCAATGACGGAATCTATTTTTACGACATTTACCGTGAGAAGACTCCGTGTTCACATCGAGCGGATCACAATGTAAACGGTGTTTTCCAACGTTTTCCGTCTCTGGCGGAACGCACGAAATGACTTTCGTCGAAATTAACGCCAAAAAACTTGTACGCGCGTCGTAATCGGATACACGTACATACATTACCCGGTTGTTTTTCGACTGGACCGAAAATCCCATTTCTCTCTCTATGCTCGCGAGTTCGAACGTAGGTGTACATTATCGAAAAACTTTTACACGATAGTACGAAAAAGAGAAGAAAGAAACCGTTTAAACGCCAAAAAGTAAAAAGAATCGTCTGCCTCTCGCTTATAAACGCGCGCGTGTATGTGTACACGAAACATTATAATGCGTTCGGCTTACGTATAGCGCTCGGAGCTTAGGGCAACACGTTCGTTCGCCTACGCTTTTTGTCGCGTGACTTGCTGTTTTCTTGCATTAATCGCGTCGTACGAAAACGCGGACCGAACATGGAAACGGATCGGGATTTCAATACGATCCCGACGTTTCGCCGCGCACGTCCGGCGTTTCTCGCGGCGATTCGCGTCGCGTTTTTGCGTTTCGTTTGGTTTTTTCACGTGTTAAATGCAACGCACGGGAGCGAATCGCCGAGCAATTTTTTTTTTTCTACGATTATTATCTCTCGACGTTGACGAACAACCGTGTTTGTTATCTGCTAGTTTTCAAAACGAAACGATATTTGTCGTCGGCGTTTTCTTCTCATCCGAGATTTAAATTTCTCCGGAAATTCGCGATCACTACCGACGTGATGCCGAACGGGAAATCCAAACGGTTGATTATCGATAACCGTAGACGTGTGCGTATATAAGTAATTATGTAAAACAATTGGAAATACAATCTAAAAATACAGTGGTTGATAACAACTACTCGTTAACGGAAGCAATGGAATAAAAAAAAAAAATTAATCATAAAAATTTAACCGACTAAACAAATCGAACATAAGACGTACGTATTATAATTAATCGCGTTCGACACAAAAATCAAAACAATGTGTGATCTGTATAGTCTATTACAAAGCGATGTACGAGTAAGATCCTCGCGGCAATTGGCTCGAGTGTACAATATTACATATAGTTTAAACCAGTGGTTCCCAACCTTTTTGACACTACGGACCACTTAGATAACTTTCAATACGTCACGGACCACCATCATTTTTAGACATTATTTTTTCTCATAAATAAGAATCAATTTTTTCACAGATATTAGAATTTAGGTAACGATTGTCGGTACGTAATATTTGTAACACGCCCAAAGGAAAATTGAAATACTTTAAAATTTTATAGGTATGCCTCGCGGACCACCACATGATGTCTCGCGGACCATAGGTTGGAAACCGCTGGTTTAAACCATTAGATTAGGTATACTAACAGTAATAATAACGACCTGTAATTTATGATTATTCATAGAGGTCGACATTTTATGCTCGTAACGACGGATTTTATGTACCTGACGATATCACAAGAGCCCCCCCTCTCCTCTCAAGACGTGATTTTTTTCTATCGTTAAGTGTCAAGACATTCAAAAAACAACGCGAAAATTAAAAAAATATATACTATTACACTACCATTCGATTAGTACGTGTATTCCAAAGAAATCTGTAGTTCGGGAAAACGAGACGTGTGTTATTAAAATACGATAAAACGACACAAATGTATCGAAAGCTCGTTTAATGACGACTGTAATGATTTATGTTGATTATATTTTCATCCATTAGGCGATTGTTTTTTTGAAAAATATTGTTTTATTACGTAGGCGAGTGGACCATTTTTGTTGGCTCGTTATGTCAAGATAAAAGTTACTTACTTATATAAAAAAAAAAAAACTTATCTCGGTTAAAAACTATAACATTAAGGGACACAACACATTTTATAATCATTCTGACATTCGGTGATTATTATTTTAAATTCCAGCGCGAACGGAACGGTCAGAGATTTTTTCGAACAAAGCGAGATATTTGGCCTGTCCTTGGCCGAGTTCGGTTTTCCGAAAACGGGACTGCCCCGCCGAAAGCGGTAGACGTACGGTGTCACATTATCTTAGGACTGTAATTCGACGCGATCTTTGTACGACGTTCGCTCGAAGCAAACGACGTCACGTTCGAAATAACAGACGGTGACCCGATATTTTTTCGATTTATGATTCGTTAACGTACAACCTATGTTTAGCAGGTCCGTCCGGGGAGAGAATGCGAAATCTCGTAGAAATATTTCGGGCGACTCGCGGAATTCCCACGAGTGAAATATTTCACAATGGCCTGTTTGCATGTAAAATCAAGTCCATAAAACCCGTGTAATATACGCGTACGTACGTTAACGATAAATCGGAATCAAATTACAACCGTATACGGAGCGCGCGTTAATTGGAAAATTACAATAAACGTACATCATGTTTTTAATTATTATTATTATTATTATTATTGCGATACGCGTCCGATAAAACGGGAAGCGCTGGTTTTTTTTTTTGTTCAAATTTGTTTTGACGAGCGATGTGTGAAATTTCGTCTCGTCCTTTTTGAAATATACCGAACGGTAGCGTTCGATAATTATCGAATAATTATACAACGTAATAAGTACACGATCAGTTTGATAAAGCAAAAGGGGTTATTTTTTTTGCTCCACAAATATGGATAATCGAAAATCGACAAAATTCGTCCCTCCTCCCAACCCGCGAGATCGCACAGTAAAAAATAGACTGTATAATTTGTATTATTACTGTGCAGAATGTGTGTTACGTTTTCACGGCGACGCGGTAGTTCAAAATCAATATTTGCGTTAAATTACATTTTATTCGATCGTTTTTTACACGAAAACGAGGACGATCGAGTAGAAATGAAAAAAAAAAATGATAGAATACACCGTCACGTTTACGTGACATACATTACGGAACCGACTTCAAACCGATACATGTTTTTTTAGAAAAACTTTTTTTTAGTTTCATCGATCGTCATTAATATTTTCAGACCTCGAAAACTCGCAGCCGGAAACGTACGTTCCCAACAGACGAATCCGATTACGCACGTCCATACGTTACCTTATTATCATTGTGTTAGGTACCGCTTTTATATATTTCGTTGGGGATTTTCCTATTGACATCGTTTCTCGTCGGGTTCTTTATTATATAATGGAAATTCAATAACGCGTTTCTGTATAAATGTTATTTTGGTCGCGCGACGTGTTTAACTGCAAAAGAAATAATATAATCAATCGGTTTTATTCTGAACCGAACACATATTTTAAAAGAAAACTATACAGTAACCTGTGGCCGAGACGTAGTTACGTGGGTCCAAATTCTCCTTTCCGTTTTCACCGTAATTTAACACTCATCATGTTTGATGAGTTTGTGTGTGTTTTTTTTTTGCATTATGAACGTGCACTTTGGTACACTATTTATTTATTGTCTTCGCTAAACGGAATCGTCTAAATAGTTCTTCTAAGTGTTTACAGGGATATCGTCATCACGCATGAAGAATCGTTGACGAATTGGTGAAAAACTTGTGAAAGATCAACCTCATTTTATAGTCGAACGTTTATAAACAATATATCGTTCGCATTTTTTTAGATTCTGAACGAAACGAAGAATGTATTGATTTGACAATGACGTGTTTTCCTTTTTTTCTGTGAACACTTTTTCGTACGTCACAAATGTTCCGATTTATTAAACTCCCATTTTCTAGTAACCGGTCGATTTCCTTAATAGTTTTCTTTGAGCACCGGAATAACTACAAAAAACCCGTTAAAACGGTCGATACGAATGATTTTCGTAAGTCAAAGGCCTGAAAATTAAAAATGTTAAAATGTAGATTTTTTAAAAGTGTCAAGACATGCAACCCTGTACGGAACTGAAATGTTGGTCAGTAAAGTGGACTGACTACAAAATATAAAGTACGAAATGAGTGTGTAAGAGGTAGTATAGAAATGGTTTCAATAGTCTGTTTTAAGCATAAAAAGACAGATACGTCGATAATGACAAAGGAAATGAAGGTCGAAAAGAAAGAGGTCGAAAGAGAAGTGGTATGATGCGTTATAGAAAACTCGTGTGAAATGGTCAGGACAAGGGTAAGTGTCTCCGTACAGTTGGAAGAGACGACGAAGGAGAAGAAGAAGAATAAAATAATTATAATAAATTATTATGTAAACGAAAACGGGCTTACAACTGACGACCAATCGATCGATTCGCACAACCGATAAGCCTAACCGATCGGAAACGTATTCTCGACTAATTAACCCGACTCACCAACCGCGATTATGCGTCGTTGTCGTAGTAAGTCTTGTTTGAAACAGCAGTGTCCTTCTTAAAGCTTTGCGTTGTCCGGATCGACTACGAAAAATTCAAGACGCTCATGTACAAGTCGGTTTCAATCATTTTGTGTTTTATTAAGTCTTTTAACGTTCTTTTATACCACGAAATATAATTTTTTTTTTTTTTTTGAGAAAAATCTTTATTTGTTTTAGTCGAAAAGAAAAATGTTTTTCGTATAGTATGTAGTTTTCAATAAAGCGTTATTAACTTAGATTTGTTTTATTTGACAAGGAGATAATAATATAACTACGGGAAACATATACATAAGGCTTAATCCGGAAACAGAATTTCGGAAACGTCTCATCTGGGATTTGTAGCTTCTTCATTCTTCTCCGAGGCCTTCCCTCCCCTCGCGCTACATCAAAGTATGTTCTATTGTTTCTTCTGTTTCCAAATCGAATTTTTCAGTTTAAATTTAATATAGTATTAACGAAAATCAATACATTAATATATTTTGATACTAATAATTGTTTTAGTTTTAGCGATATTTATCGATACAATTAAATAATAATTTTGAATTGTATTCTCAGCCTCTGCGCATTGTATATTAATTGTTTTTTTATTTTTGTGTATTAAATACGCGTGTGCCACCTGGCAGAGTCATGATTTTGAAAAACGATAATTTTTTTTAATAAAAACCGATATATGTTTTACGTACATACGAGTTCGAAGATCACGAAAATCTAGAACGACCACTGGTTATAACGTGCACGGTTTATTTAAATGTTATTTCGATAACACGAATCAATACGTATGAACAAAAAAAAAATCGTACGCGTTGTATCGCAAACGTGATTGCGATTATCACCAGTCAAAACGATTCTAAATCTCGTATCAATCACTAAACGCACAAATATTGTAGCGGAACAAATTAACGGACGTTAACGCACAAACAAACCAATGTATAAACGGTATTCGTGTCCGTGACGAATACTCGACGAATAATACGCGTTGCAATACGTTTCGGCGGATTTCGTCCGGTGAAACTGCAAAACGAACTTGGACGAAATGTGGCGACGTCGCGCGAGAATTACAAACAGAAACCGTTTACCTTAAAAATGTATACGATAACGATCGTACGACGCAATCGCGTTTATTTTTTAATCAAAAAAATACGTTTCGTCGCCCGAACGTCGCAGTTTTGATGAAAACTCAAAACTATAATTGTATTGTTGTGTTTTAGTGCCTGCCGCGTGCAACTGGTTGGTAACGTCGAAACAACGACGCGGTTTTTATCGGTTTTCCGCGCGTTACAAAATCGCAGATTTTTTTTTTTTACTTTGCCGTTAATTCCAATCGTTTCCGTTTCGACCGACATTGCGCTCTGTCCGACAAACATCACGTGGGATAAAACTTTATTGCCTGGCCGACCGTACCGCGAGACGTACCGCACCGTTGGGACTGTACGCGTTTTCTAATCCCAAAGACGGAAAAGATTTCGTTTCGAGACGAGATCACAATACATAACGTATTAATTCGCAGCCGATTCTATATGACAATAATCGTTCGATAACATCGAAACCGTTATTGTCCGTCCGGCACGTTTTGCTGTGCGCAACGTTCCGTACGCTGTTTTGTTGACGATATAATTGTAAACGTTTCGACGTCTTTACGCGCTTTTATAATTGCACGAAAAAATCGTTATCATTGTCATATAATACGTCTTTTACGTTTCTACAACGATATTATGGCGAGTTGAATTCGGCATAAAATCGACAGATACGACGCACAAACGAATGAAAACAGCAAAATGATACGCGTGTTTCAATATAAATATAAAATATCGTTGTATTTGTTTTCGGGGGAGGAAATTTGCGATTTCCGTGCTGCATAATATGACTGCAGCAATATAATATAAATACGTAGTGCGAAAGTCGCTGTAAATTTTGTTTTTGTTTTTATTATTATTTATTTTTAAACACGGCGCGGTTTTTTCCCCTTTCTGACGTGTCGATTAAGCTAACAACGTATTTTGTATAAAACGTATTTAACGTACTCGGGACAATGGCCAACGACAACGAACATAATCTTTTATCTTTTATTCGACGGTTTCGGTGTACCTCGCGAGTTGAAATATCATTGTGATTATGATCTGCATAATGACTACACTACAGCTATCCGCAATAAACGTGACAATAATTATAATCATTTTAACGACGACGAAGATAATATTTGTAATCGTTATTGTTTATTATTTGTACGCTCGCACAAAACGGAAATATTTCTATTAGTTCACGTATGAATATGCTCACATAATTTAATAGTCGGGCACAAAAAAGCTTATTCGATATCATACTACGCGTACATTTTCATACGAAGTCACCGGTACAGGTGTTGTGTTGTAGAGATAATCACGCGGACGAGACCAGCGCCTGATACGGACATTTCGAGGCTTATTGAAAGACGAACAATGCTCGCGGCCTTTACATAGAAATATGTGACTTCACGTCAACGTTTATTTACCACGATTCCGTCACGTTTGTAATGGTATCGAAATAAATGATATTGTTTTGAAGATATTTTTCGTAAACCGGACCGTTTATATGTTTTTACAAATACAATTATAAATATGAACAAATCACGAAAAATGATAATATATCTATTGCTATTAATATATTGATCCCTGAGAATATTTCCTATGTTATTTAAACCGATCAACGGTCGTAATCTACTTTTAATGACTTTCGGAAAGAAAAAGAATCTTACTATAGTAAAGTTTTATTTTTAGATTCTTATTTAGGTATACTTCAAAGTTTCGATCACATCACGAAAAGGATAAAGAACCCCGAGTTACTCGTACTGGCGATTAATATCTAAAATGTTACAGTGTATTTTAATAAATAATATATGAAAGAAACGCGATAATTCATTTGAGTAACGATCGATTTACTAAAATGTGCCTGAGAAGTTATATTGAAATTTCGAACGCTGATGCAAGTTAACTTATGATTTTCGAAATCCAGCGTGATGTAAATTTTACATACCATTAGTTATCTCACATTATATTAAAATTGTTCACTGCATTATATTGTACAACGGACAATTACTTATCGAGACATCTGAAAATCTCACAATACATTGATAATATTGTACTACGAGTGTTACATATTATCTTGTTATGGAATGTAAATTTTTAAATAATACAATCTGTATACTTGTGGACACGAGATTAATATAAATTTCTCAGTTATTATAAAATGCGTAAAGTTTAGAAACTCGCGGTGTATACTCGTATAATTGTAAATATGTATTCACATATTGTATTTATTTACACTTATTTAAACTTTTTATTTACGAACCAACGTGTCGTCACGTGATATTATCATTTGAGTATTATTTGCGTATCTATCTTTCGAATAATAAAAAAAAAAAAAAAATATTTTAAACATTTGATAATATCGTCGTAATTCTCGAAATCGTTTATAACATTACATTTAGGCGATATCGCTATAAACACAAATGTTGTGATCAAAAAAACCATCCCGACAGGTATTATTCAGTTATAACAAACATAATATCTCGTATTATGTACGTTTTTTTAAAATCGAAATCCCAAAAATTTTAAAATAAAAAAAAATAACTATAACGAACGAAAAGTTTTTGCATAATTCTATAGGATTACAAAAAAAAAAAAACTACTACACGGAAAGTAAGTAATCGGTGAAACGTTAAAATTTCCATAAGAATGCTTGTCATATTTTCTGAACGAAACAACCAAAATAATATTTATGTTTGCGAAAACGCGTGTGTGCGTATATCGTGTGATTCGCTTAGTTTTTGAAGACCAGTTTTTCGCAATTATCCGAAAAAGTATATACTTAGAAAATTCCTTCTTAATGTACCGCTCGTGTTAAATTTTAAAATTCGTCGGAATTCTTTGTAAAACTTTCCGAGTGCTCGTTCTATATACCCTCAACAAAAAGAACACACTTGTAAAGCCAATGTATTAGAATATAAACTTAAATATATATATATACACGAAATAGTCATTAAGATAATTAAATATTACGAATACGTATTTTTTTTCTCCAATGCACTATATATGTATATATATTTTTTAATTTTTGTAGTCAAAATGAAAAAATTTGTTGCCTATTAATTATATGAAAGATTAGATGTACGAGTGCTTGACTTGAACTAACCGACTTTATCAGATCAAAAATGTATATATATATACAGAGTGCCCTATGTAGATCTTACAAGTGTAATAATTTTTGTTCAATTCCATGTTTTAAAATTTTGTTTTTTACAAACAAATAATCATATTTTAAATTTAATTTTGATTATAGGTAAATCAAAATGAGAACTGTTATTCTTAAATAAAAACATAATCAAGATAGAACTATTTCGTAAATTTAATTTAAAAAATAATGCGTATAATACGTTTTAGTTAGGTTACGTCGTTAATTTTTAAAGTTTGTTTAAATTCAAATATTTTTCGAACAAATTGATGTTATTCAGGAGCGGCTGCCGAGAGAACCGGCAAACGATACAGGCGATTAATTTCGTTGGCTGTCCAAGTTCTCTCGGATACCATTAAAGAAACGAATTGACGTTTTCTGAAACTTCGAGAAATCGTAAAAAATCGACGATTAATCATTAATAAAAGTTTCCGAAACCAATTTTATTTTTTAAGAATTAATAAATGAAATAAAATATCAATTTGGTTACTTTTGGCTATAAAAAAAAAAAAATCCAAAATGTAGTAATTATAATATAAAAAAAAAACAAAAGCTTAAGAATATTGAACAAAACAACAGTTATCGTGCTAACCAGATATCTGTGAGGCACTCGCTCACTGTAAATAATTTAACAGATAGGATTGTTACAACGAAGATATTGTGTATGTATATTTTTTTAACTGGCGTGACCGTGTTAATTAATAAATATACGACAAACCGTTTCGTTTACAACAGTATTTGGCAAACGCGATTATAAAAAAAATCGCCGTTATACATATAGCCGAAGATAAGAACATCACGGTACGTATAATTATAATTATTAAAATTGTAATGCGACATGAACGGTAACAATAACATAAAACAATAAACAAAAACCGATAATTAAAAACATATTTCGTACAATAAATTTGCCGCGCGGGTGTATGGTACCTACAATTAATAGTGTCGTGTATGCTTAGAAAGAAATAGAAAAGTCCAGTAATAAAGTGCACTTAACATAATTAATTATTTTTTATATACATTTTTTCAGCGCTCAATACAACGAAAGCGCTTATGATCTAAAAATTGTGAAAACGTTTGGATTTCGCGTGAACCTAACAAGCGTCGTTAAAAACCGATCATATCACTGAAAAACTAAAAAATGACACATTTGTTGACGTTTTCTAAATTTACCACACATTTCTGACGACGACGCGACCAGAGAATACATTGTTTCGCCATTGCAGTTAAAAAAACCGTCGAATGATGATCGAAAACTACGCCACGTGATAGTTAATGAATTTATTTCATATAATCATACAGAGATCGTTACGTCGCGTTCCCGAACGGTGTACAGCTGAGCGCACAGCCGTGAGATTTCGCGTGTAGAAAACAGTAGTTTTGAGTTGTTATTGGAAAGTTGTGTATTCAGTTGACACGTAAAACGAATAGACAAAACGCAACACACTGTCCCGTTAATCGAAATGACAAATAAATACAAACAAGTCGTCGGCCCCAATAACGTTTCCCCAGCGACCGTGGTGCCAGCCTTCCGACGGGCCAGGTCGTACGAAAACAACAAGGAAATCCGTCGACACGAGTCATCGGACGTCTTCTTAAATCCGATATTCCACACTCGATACTAAACACCTCGATTGTTTATCAATCCGTTCAATAACGACTTGCTATGGTTTCAGACGACGATATTTTTCAGTCCTTTCGGTCAACACGCGTTCGTCTCATCGCCTATAACGCTTCTCGGTAAATCAACGATCTCTGAATGTTACGCCCAAATGTCGAAATTCAACAAATATCCTAACCGGCGTCAGACTTTTATTAAGGGCCCGAGTTAATGGCCCGGTGATCTCCTTGATTTTGAAGCAGTACCAATACTTCGATCGAGTCGTCCGGCTTTTTTTTATCTTTCGTATGTTTCGCTTATTGTATCGATGTAAATATTGATTGTAAATATTTGTTTTTTCGTCAAACAATAAAAAAACACACAAAACATTACGTTGTGACGATCGCGTGTCGATATTTCGGACGAAGTTTTAATGAAAACGAATGGATTAATGAAATGTTTGTGTACCGTCGCTATACGATGTGAATCAATGAATCATATTACGTAGATATTTACTATTCGACGGATATTTACACGTGTGAAAGCGACGTATACGACGCGGGAACGTATGTTATATATTGTTTCGCGTTTTAAGCGCGAATCAATTTAATCGAAAAACGATTGAAAACAGCGCGGTTATGTACGCTCCGCGCGAATATGATTTTTTTCCTTTTGTTACGTTTCGCGCACAAAACAATTCGATAATATGTATGTATATGTATAAATATAAAATTTTCATTTCATTGATTACCGTGCATGGGATATATTGTTTTTGCATTATTTCCACCGCGTGATATTGCGTTTTTCGCATAATGTTACAATTCATCATAAATGAATTGTAGCGCAGTTATATTTGATGCATATCAAGTCTGTAACACAAATACCCAACATAATGTAAATATACTACTCGGTATTTGGATTTAACATTTAAAAGAAAAACGCGTTCGAACGTATGCAATTGATCGAAGACGAATTTTTTCGATACATATTTTTTCCAATTAGGGTATTAACTACGTATATATTTGAATAATCACATATATGATCATAATTACGTTTGAATTTTCGATTTTCTTTTTTTTTAAGTTCAAAATTTCTAAGCAAAAGTAATATACTTTTTATAGGATTTGAAAACGATGAAAACTTTAAAGTTAATTCGTGTTGTTTCCAATGTAAGGAACACGAAAAAACACGAAAAAAAAAATTAAAAGACTCCTCGGACGAGGCAACAATGTGCGCATATTTTGTACACGATACCGGCGGCCAAAAATCTCTAGCTTGTTCGTGAAACTGCGTCCAACTCGCTACAATTTTATGCATACCCGTATAAAATATTATGCTCTCGTCGCGCGTGTGTCGCGCTACGTCCCACGCCAGTCCCTCGAGCCAAAAATACGCGTTTCGTTTTCACCGCGAAAGTTATACGACGCGATGTGGGTCATAAAAATGATTTTTTTTTTTTATGTTATTTTCTCTTATTTCAACCACGCGACCTTTCGCGGTTTTATTTGAAATCGTATGCGATATAATGTTTACCGCGCCGTCTGACGTACGTGGCACTTTTTTTTTTTTTATGACTTAATCTCTTGCGCCGAACACGTAGGGAAATACATAAAATATTACGTACAACTAACCGAAAATACGAACTGCAATTCAACGTGATTGAATAATAATTGAACCACTACGGTGTTTTGTTTTTGACTCTTAATGAAGTCCTTGAAAATTAAAAACGCTTTGAAAAAATAGCCGCTGCGATCATAAGCCATCTCTACAGTTTACATTGATCCGTCTATAGACAGGGGCGAACCACGCGGAATGCGATTTAAACAAATTACATTTCGGAATATAAATTTAAGCTTTGACGAAACGCGTTTTAAATAGTTTTCCGGGCGTATTCGACGAAAAAGTACCGATCGTCGGCCTGACGATTGATTCGAGGTATCCAATAATTATGCGGTAAAACGCTTTCTCTGTTTTGTTATCTCTGAACGAACAGAAAAACGAAACAAAACGTTTGAATATCATCTCGCCGTTTTCGCATGGAATCGTGTTTGAAACCTATCGGAAAACGTTTCCGGGGATTTATTCGAAAACGTATACTGAGCAGACACGTGGAACACACGTGAACGTTCGGCTCCCACGCGGGATTCCCAAACTCCCCCTCCCCCGCCCCGGTGATAAATCACGACCAGGTCCGCTCGATCCATTACGATTCGAATTAATTACACATTTATACGCGTACGTCTACCGGGACGACGTTATTTATGCGCGTGAATAGATTTACTGCGTCTCGGGCGCCCAACGGGCTTATCCCCGTCAAGTTAAAACGGCGTTTAGCTATTGTACGCCGCAATCTCTTGTCGTCCGATTCGGCCCACGCAGCGTCAGCGCGCCGTCGAGATTACGACGTTCTCGCGCGCGCGCGAACACGCGGTCGTCGACGGTGAAATATCGCGTGTGGCTTGGCTGCCGAAAACCTAACCTGCTCGTACGAGCCCTTTTACGCCGGCCGACGACGAGGCGAATAACGCGCGCGCATCAAATCGGCGCTAGGTCCTTTCTCTTTCTTCGTCGGGACTCCCCTAACCTGAAAACATAACGGTCGACGCGTCTGGAATAGAAAACGAGAACGGCCCGGGCGAAATACCGTGGGAAACCTCCAAAAACTTCTTCGCGCGAATACTTGTACACCCGAACGTTTAAAAATGTATCGAGACAATCGAATGTACGATACAAGTTTACCGCCGCGACGCGAAGCCGTAGAAGAATTGCCTATTCGGAGCGCCGTCTGATTTTTCAGACGTATATCGTCTAGTTGCCAATAATCCAATTCAAATTGCAGCCTGTGAAGGTCAATAATATTATTTAATTAACACCGTTATATTAACAGTCATTTATACGAGAATAGATTTCTGGGTATTTAATGTTCCGGTGTGTTTTTGGACAGTTCGATGTAAACGTTTTGCGCTTTTTCAACAACACAATTTAGGATTTCGATAATAAGAAATAATACATTTACACGGTTTTTTTTTTCGTAAGCCGTTTCGAGTGTACATAACCGAATAGAAAAAAAATCATAACGTTTTAAAATAATATATAACGTTATATAGTAAATAATTGTATTTATCTCAGACGACGAATATATATATTCGTAATATGAGTGTTACGACAACGTGCCATAAAAATTGTACTTCGAGGCTAATGTTCTACAAACATTTTACGTCGTTCATGAAATTGGCTCAAGACGTTAAGACTAATAGAAAATGATAACAGTTTAATATTAAATTAGGTATTAGGGGTTATATAGCATTTGGTAAAAAACACGTATTTGTATTATACATTTAATATTTCGTTGTAACCCAGTTTTAAACAAAATTGAGGATCACGACATTCGACCATCGATAAAATACGTTCAATACTTCGTTGATACTAACGTTGTTTGTATTGCACGTTGCTAGAACGGTTAGTATATTTTATCAACTTTTCATTTTCGTTTATAACTGTTTGTTTTTGTTTCTGTCACGTGTGTACGTATTCCGATTAATTTGGTCCAACGCCGAACACATACGATGTATATTATATTATTTAACAACGATTCCTCCGCGCGACGAAATTGGATATTGAATTCTTCGTCATTATTGTTATTTAATCAAAATATGATATTATTTCGCACAGATGTTAATCGCGAGATTTTCCGTATACACGTTGTCCCGACACAATTCCCGAGAGTATAAAGAAACAATATTATTATTATACGTAACCTGCAGCGGAGCTCGGATTTACCAACAGCATTCTCGCCGAGATAAATAACAGCGGTTAAGCTTACAAAATACAATTTGCTTAAACGTTAACTCAAGTTTACCGTTTTATTTTGCGCGTTTTAACATTTTCGAATTTCGAAAATAATATTCGAGTTTATATTTTTTATTTTGTCGTTGCGACGTTGAACTCGATAAAAAAAAATTTGTTTTTTCAGAAGATTTTTTTTGAAGTTTGATTTGAATAATATATATTGGTTCACGTTTTAATTATAATTGGAGTTTTTTTAATATATAATTTAAGATAAGTATATTTATAAGATTAATAAACTTGCTTTTTAAGTACGAAATTCCATTCATATATATATATATGTATATACATCGCGAGTATCTAATTTAAGAATGTTAATTATGTTAATTAATGTTTGCAAATTGTGGGACGTTCTTAACTGTTGTATAATTTGTAATTTAAATACATTAAAAAATAAAAATAAATAAATATCTATTTATTTTACATGACTCGTCAGTTTAAATATAAATTAATGTACTATTTTTCTATTGTTTATTTTTTTATAGTTTTAGAACTTTTTAGAAATATTTTGCACTCCGCTGATTAAAAGAAATAATCAAGTGCAAACTAATTTCGTTTAAATTTATTCGTGAACTGTTTATACATTTTTAATTATGAAAAACGACGATAAGCGAACGTCTGTTGACTGATAAGTTTGGGGCGATTTAATTCAATTACATATTATTCCCTTTTTCCACATTTTTTATTTTTTTTCCGGCTTCAGAACAATCAAAATAATTTTTATTAGATTGTATCTCTGTGCGCTGGCTATTATTTTTACGTAATCGATTTCAACTCTCGTGTGTTCAGCTCGAACAAGTGTAAAGTGTCGGGAGTCATGACGTATAATAAAACAATTATTATTCGTTTGGACATTGAATCTGGTTTGAATATTTGTGAATGAACTGGTTTTCTTCGTCAAATTATATATATATATATATATATAACAATGTCAGATATACAACGAACGATTGTTAAAGTTTTATCATATTCTACGTGTGTACTTGTTCTAGACGTATTTTTATTAAACCGACTTACACATCATTATATTTAGATGCCATTTTTAGTGTCTGTACTCAACGCTGAATATAACAATGACGAAAAATACGATATTACTACTATAATATCATTATATATTTTTACCTTTATGGTGATTTGTTTTTATTTTTATAATGGAAAAACAACCCAAATTTTCGCAATCCAATTCCGTTACCGCTAATTTTACAACGTGTATACGTTATACAAACGTGTTTTTTTTTGATATTAATTAAATTTGAACTGTAATCGTATCGTTATGTTAATCTAGCTAAACAACAGCCGAAATCGCCGCACCTATTATATAATGCAACATTTTTTGTACGTATATATTACAGTTACTGTTAAAATAATTACTCCGTGTGCGACGTGACACGATAGAACCAAATATGAAATAACAGAACTGTATATATACGGGGTGATTATTTTAATCACGAATCACGCTTAATGATGCCTATATTCCTGATAAAACAATTTCGGTAAATTTCCCACTAGATTTTACGTTAATTACAGTAAATTTGTAAATTATAAAAGATAATTTTTTAGAAGTCTACAATGTTTTTTTATATAATCGAATATGAAGTCTCGTTAAATATTTGTGAACATACGGTACGTCACTTTCAGTATAATAATTAATAATTCGTTTTGAATACATACAAATCATTAAAATTTGGTATGATGTTCCATCATGAGCAATGCAGTTGGTTAGTAATTTTTGGTTTTTCTTTTTTAATTTAAAAATACGTTATTATAAATAGAATTATGTGCAATAATTAGTGAAATTTTATGTAGGAAGTTATTCAATGTTAATATTAACTTAAAATTCTGCGAGCTAATACCAGTGTGATATCCGTTGTTTTTAATCGTTGATGTTGTCACGAAAAAATAAATATACGATTACCTATCATTTCACTAAACTACGGAAAAAACGCTATTATATTTAAGTAATAATTATTCATTAACATAATATTGAAAATAAATAATGAAAAAGCATTTCTCACAAAGGCAACGAGCATCGGGTTAGGTTAGGTAGGGTGTTGCTGTATTGGTGGGTGAGATATTAGCTCAAATAAATTACAGATAGTTATTTTAGAGTTGTATTGTTATTTTCAATTTGAAACCAGTGGTAAATATCATTGTGTTCGGAAAACGATTCTGTGCGATGTCAGTAGTTTATTAGAATCAACAAATACGTTGAATATCATTCGAATTTTATTTGTTATGTCTAAGTTTATATTATATTTTGTGCTCTTAAAAGAACATAAGAATGATCCATATTCAAATTTATTGACATTTTACCGTTTTACTTCTTTGCGATTTTCAGGTTTTATTTTCACTTGAGAAAATTACTGAAGAATTCAAAAAACGTATCAAATGAAGTACCAAATACGTACAATTTGATTTTAGAATGTTACACGTGTGAAGATCATTGGAGTACTCCTTTTACATAAAAAAGTATTCACAGATAAAAATATAATACATAATATATATATTTATAAATATTAAGTTTATAAGTATTATAAGGTCTGATTTGTCATGCGTTTAATTGTTTTTTTTCTAAACGTTCAAAAATAACAAAAGATCGTCTCTAAAACATTGATAAAAGTTTATAAAAATAAGCATAAATTATACATTATTTAATATCGTGAAGTATTTTTTTTAGAATTTTGGGAATTCAATGCGCTTTGTTAAACACATAGTATGTCCGTCTAAGTCTTAACCTTGAAAAAACGAACGTTCTGTTTGTATCGAAAATACATTTTATTAGTATTCGCTCCTTTGTTCTGAAATACTTGATTAAAGTATTGATGTACGAGTATTTAAATGCTTTTCTTTGTACACATTTTTAAACAATTATATATTAAATCTATTTTATATATAATTTTATTTATTTTTTTAAAACTTATAAATTAGAAAAGCTGGGAATGTTGATTTTACAAATTTAAATCCATTTCCATAAATAATAAGTACATTTCGATAAAAAAAAAAACGATCGATATTTTTAATAATGACATTTTTAATTACATATATTTTTTCATGTGATAAAAATTGAATCCAATTATGTCCAAACGGATTTTTTGTCAGAAACTTAAAACACTAGTATTTACACTAAAAAAAACCCCCCAGTCGACCGGTTTGGATCATATTGCCTAGAAAATTGCTAATAGTAAGTGGGATTTTCTCAAGGAAAAACATAACGATATAAATCATCGTTTTTCGAGGAATCGGAGAGCGAGAGATTTCGCAAAGTTTTTCTTTCCTGAAAAAAACAATTATGCGTGCGTATTTTGGGTTGAACGAATTTGCTAATCCACCTCCGAATTCGGACTTACGTGCGCAAAAATCACAACTTTAAATCATAAATTATCGTCGTCGTGACGTTTGCATAATATCGCGCGCGTAATCTGACCACGTCACATACGGTAACCGATTCGTTTAGAACCATATATTACACTGTGCTTACGGTCATAGACAATTGCAAACGTGATAAATGTAATACATACGTGCGTGTCGCAGTAAATTTCTGGAAATCAGTTAAAACTCAAATTTACTAGTAAAAAATAACGGCAACGGTTTTAGACGTTTATTCAAAATACACGTGTACACGGATTTCGTGTATTTGACGTACACGTGTATCGATTCGTGTAATTATAGTTTCACGTGCATTTAAAATATACACGTGTACACGAAGTTCGTTTATTCGACGTACACGTGTGTTGATTCGTGTAGTTAAAGTTTCACGTGTATTTTTAATACTTTAAAATTTTAATCATTATTTTTTAAATTTATACGTTCCATTACCAGTGGTGTTACATTGAGTAAAAAATATCACTTCATAATAACTACATATAATTTATTTTTTATTCAACAATAATTCACAACAATAATAAGATCAGCAACAATAACTATATTTAACAAGAACAATTTAACAAATAATAAATAAACAAACCAGGAATAGTCAACGAATAATAATATATATTCTAATAAATTAATTTAGAATGATAATTGTTTATTCTGTTGCAAAAATACAAGTAAATTTACATTTTCGGGCAATAAGGAAGCTCTTTTCCGGGTAACTAGCTGTTGAAAAACAACGGTCGGCACTCGCCGAACCAGGAATCGTCATATACTTTTTAACAAAATTACCTAATATCGGATATTTTGAATAGCGTGTTTTCCACCACTCTAAGGGATCTAACGTAAATCTTAACCGTAGTTCTGCTAAATAATTTTGTAATAATTTTGTTAGCTCATTGTCTTCTTCATTTTGTCAATTCCATATATATATTTAAGATTACTTTGATGTTGTTTTTGTCATTCTTGAGAAGCTGTTGATATTTCGTTAAAGTTAAGGGAATTGTTTAGGTCAATTATGTCTTTTACTTAAGAGTGAATTGCTCTAAAGAAATTAAGAAGAAATTATATTATTCTGTTAATAAAATCATTCATTTAGAGCTTTGAAATAGAATATACTTTTTACACTACTCTGACAAACTTATATAAACTTATAAACTTGTTATTAATTTGTATGACAGCGTAGGTCTAGTTTTCATTAACGGTTTTAAATCAAAATTATATAACGTACACACAGTATTTACTGAACTATTAGTAAAAACCGGTGCATGTACACGCGACCTTATAGTAAATAATTGTTATTTTTTTGTCTTTATCGTTTATAATCAATACGTGGATTTTTAAGAAAAGTAAATATTTCACCGCACAAACTAATTTTATGATTTAACCAGTCTTGGAGATTAAACGTTTTGCAGCTTTGAATGTAGTGGAGTAAAAACGTGGTCTTCGAATAGCCGTTTAGTGGGTATCGTGCGAATAAGAATCATAGGCGAAAATATAGGGTGAAATAAAAGGACGCCTTATGCCACGCAAACAACGTGTGGCCTCCCTAATCTAAATATTATTGCACGTGGATTTGACGGATATCATGGACAATTACGTGTACGAAGCGGATCCTATCGCAGTATGAAATGGAAAAAAGTAGAAGCGGTACGAAAAACATTTTCGTCCCCTTTAGAACTTGTCACCGCCGTAACATACATAATATATATATATATATATATATACGTGTGTGTATGTGTGTGTATCTCCTTACATGAATATTCTATTATACGCGGTGCATTTATGTGTATATATATGTGTGTGTAAACACGGTATTGGGTTTCCAGATAATAGCGTATGTATGTTACATGCAATAAGTGAAACTGTCCTATCGGTTTATTGTCAATTTCCAAACTGTGTGTACGAAACGATTCATTAAATATATCATTTAATAATTGCGCGTTGAAAGTGGAGTGAACACTCCTAAAACTATAAACATATGTGTGCCCCGTACACGTTTTACCATCACCGTAAAATCGTCGATAAAATTGTTATTGTACCTTCGACCTACGACACGGTAATGTGACTTGCACGCTAAGCGATTCGAACACGCGTTTTAAACAAATAAAACTAAGTAGACACTGAGTAAAAATGTGTTTGATAATTATAAAAAAACAGATATTTCTTAAGAAAGAAAAAATAAATAAAAAAGATTTCGTAGTATGATCCGTGAAATAACAAAATATTATTGTCCTGTTGGGGAAAATCGTTTAATTTGATTTTTTCTAATAGACAAACTAAAAAATTGCGATAACTCATAGCGGTATGTGGGAGACCGGATTATACTCGTATAATGGCTGCAGACGTCACGGTCGAGAGTTATTTACAGAAAATCCATCATTCGCAGGGCCGAACGTTCGAAACGGATTGCCGCGGACATCGGTTGGAACGAGTGATTTTCCATAATTTATTGTCGACCACAATGTAATATTCCCGACCTGGGGGAAACAACTTTGTTTGATGGTGACGTTCGCGAAACTCGACTTCGAGCGTATCGAGTTATCTTACGGCGACGACGACCACGAAAGACAGTTTAAGGAAGACGTGTTTAAGAAATATTTAACCTCGGATAACGTGATCGACGTAATTTTGTTTCGGAACGCCTGTGTCACGCGGCGTGTGCGTGCACACGCCGAACAGATTTTTGAATTAAATTTCGACGTCATCACCGATGCACGTGTCGACCGAATAATATAATCACGGCGTCTGTCCGTCTCCCGAGAGCGATTGACGTAAAATCGAATATTACGAAACATTTGCATAACAAAATTGGACGCGATAAAACGACAGGCGAAGTTCCGTTCCGTAAGTAAACCTACGGACATAAAACACATTTTTCGTACTTAATGGATTCGATATCCAGTGAAATACCCGCCGTCGTTTATAATTCGGGCGAATGTCGACGCGCGCACGGAAAACCGTGTCACAAGTTAGTACAAGTGTATTATTGCACGTGTGCCCGGAGAAATGACTCTATACGTACTCGGTGGTCGAACGTTGACGCGAGACCGAAAATACACACGTTTTAAGCGTCATCAAAATATATGAACATATTTTTTATTTTTTGGAAAATCCGGCCCGACATAGGGTGCCACACTGAAAACATCTTTAATCTGACCCGTGAACCATATTTTCTGGCCGAACCGGGGACTACATTCTTGTCATATTTCTGCCGAAAACGCCATTAAAAATAACCCGCTCACAACCGCATATATCGGTTATTTTTATTGTTCTTTTGGAATTTCAGCATAAAAAATATTTTTTTAAAGGTATATATATATTGAAGACATAAAAATGTTTGAATAATAAAATACGTTTGCGGTGTTTTTTATCGTCCGACTAATACGAACCGTATGATACGTATGCGCGTTTAAAATAAAATAGCCAGCTACGTTTATACGGGGGTTTTTTTTTTTTAGAACTTAAATTAGCAGACTGCACGACATTTACGAGTACTTTTTTCATCCGGCGCGTTTAATTTTCGCGCACAGCTCTCGCGAGTTTTTAATACAAAAAGGGCCATTTATATTGACTTTCCCGGAGGACCGGGTCGAAAAAAAATTAATAATACATTTAATACACAATGGTCGTTTGCGAGAATGAGATTGTTTTTACTCCCGTGCGACCACACACGGGTCACAAGTAGACGAGGACCAGTCAAATTGCGGACGATCAACATTAATAAACCGCGCGTGTGACGATCATTATTAAAGCCGCGTGGTTTGTGTGGCTCGGAGATTTTTTTTCTTCGATCAACAGATATTCGAAAAATGTGATTTCGTTACGTTGTTATTATCACTATTTGGTTTGTATAATATTTTACAACGCGCGTCTAATGGTAATTTAAAGAACGGGACTCTGTGTGTTAAAAAGTTTTTCAACGTGAACCATATCGTTTAAAACTGCTCACGCGTTAAACAACAAAAAAACTAAAAAACAGCCGTAAAAACCATTCCAGCATTAAACTGCCGCCGGTGAGTTCTTTGATTTTTATTCTTTTTATATTTTACAAAACTGTACGGTTAATTGTCTTCGTGAAAATAAATGTGAAAAGCCGTACGAAGAAAACTTACCGCGAGTACCGCCCAAGTATATACGTAAAAATTAGTTTTTCAAAACAATTTTGAAAATAATGTGTCGGCACGTAGTGAATTGCGTCAAGTCTTATATACTGTACGATGTAAGCCCGTCGATGCTAGGACGGGAAGAGTAACATTTTTCGGAGGTGGAAAGGTGGACTCGTCTGGTTCTTTCGAAATTAAAGGACGAATCGTGGAAAGATTAAGTTTTCCCGTGAAAAGTCATTTCCACGATAATGAACGTTTGTTTTTAATACGGCCTAGTACGCGTCTAGAAACGTGAAAGTCTTGCGCGCCATACCACTGTACGGACACATGTTGTGTTCAATAGCGGTGAGAAATGTCGGTGAGATGGCCCACGTCGAGGCGATTTTTTTTTTCGTTGTATATATATATGTGTGCTAGCTGAATTATCCGGCTTTACTGTTTTACGTTACATTTACATTATCGATTCAATGAGAAAACAATAAAAAAAACTATAAATCATACTCGTTATTAATAAAAACTATTGTTTACATGAAACAAAGCCAACGAGTATTATAAAACAAATTTAAAAATATAGAATTGTCGTATACGATTGATTTATTCAACTACCTTTGTTTGATATTGTAATTTTTTTTGTTTTTATTATTATTATCAATTTAACATTTATTTATTTACTTTTGAACGTGAACAATAAAACAGTATTGTTCGTAGCCTGAGTAGCCGAGTTAAATTTAACGCTCTTTCGTTGACAATACCGCCCGGGCGAATCCGTTCAGAGCCCGAAGAAGGAAAGCGCCGTTGTCGGAACCGATTCTGGAACCCGCGTGCCCGCGTTGCCCGCGAGAGAAACGAAAACAGCGTCGTCTCTTCTCTTCGACGCGACTTTATTCTACAGCCAGTAGAATATCTTCACTCGTACGTTTCGGCGCTTGCACACAGCATTTATGGAAAACGAACGGTTAGTACGTGCCATCGTAATCATCTATCAACACGGGCTAATGTCTAATCCGTTGACATTTTTCGCTGGCCAACGCGTTATTTCGTGTGCGCACGCGCGCAGCGGCGGACCGTTCAATTATTGTTGCCGGTTTTATTTACAAACGTCCCGGAAAAATTGTCTACAAAACTAAAATGTGAATCGAGCCAGTAGTCTTAGAGATGAAGGTACTTTCCTTTTATTTTTTTCTCTTGCGGTTATTTTATACTCCGAAATGGTTCGAGTCGTGGTGACGTGTATATTGTGCGCAGCCCCACTCCAAATATTGTAATAATAATAATAATAATTATGGCTCGGAGTTTAATCTGAATACTACAAAAAAATGCCCTAAATATTGCACATTAAAAAAGTAATTTAATTTTTAACGGGCATACAATTAAATAACTCAAAACATCAAATGGATCTTTTCACTCATGATTATTGCCACTATATCCATGGTCGACTACGTAATCAATCGAGGTCATCGTATCATTATCGACATTTTTCTTGTCCGATCGAAGAGCGTAGCGCGTTTACGATTTTCTAAACGTCCATTTCCTGTTTATCTCGTATGAACGACTGTGTTAAAATATATTCATATGCCAAATATAAAGCAGCGAAAGCTACGGATTACATGTTTCTGTAGCAACGTTCGTCAAATTATTACACGAACTCGACCCTGTACAATTGTTGTCGTTTCGCATATCGAAAAATCCCGATTTCTGGATAAGGTACGTCTGACGTTTCATTTATCCCGATAACCTGCGGATTTTCCGCTTGCTTTCTTTGATTTTTCGTTGACAACGATTTTCTAAAGAACAAATACGGTTTTCGTTTACGCGCGCGCGCGCGCAACAATAAACGTAACCAATTTGTCGTTTTCATTGAACGTACCGTTAATACAAACGCGTCAAAAACATTATGAAAATACCGTCGAACAGGTATTTGGGCTTTATACAATATTCTCGCCGGGCTCATCTCACACAAATACCGACAGACTTGTTTTCCGGCCGTACGACGTGTTACATAATAATATCGTGTTGGATATATTTTATTTTATCGGGCGACAGACGTCGTCGTGTATATTCCGAAGGCGTATTATTATAATATGTATTATGATGTGACGTTGACGTCGGACTTGCCGGCAGAACGCACCTACCGCTAACCTAACCTAAGTTTACCTGTACACACACACACACGTACTTTTATCTATACGCGGCCGTACGTGCGCGCCATGTTTCACGTGAAATTTGCAAATTTATCGATCCTCGAAGGTTTTTACGAGTTACGATACAGTTGCTGTAAACTGAGGTTTTTTCCTTCCCAGTCGAGCTTTTCGTCCGTTACGGATGTGTTGGAAATCATAATTCTGTTCGTGTCGGGTGACGCCCGAAATAAATCGTTGGACGCTGTGCGCCGAGTCGGAGATTGTTCAACCAGGATATCCCTTTCGTTCCCGCGAGCGATTGTTTTTCATTCGGTCTTTCCCGAAATCCGGGAAGTAGTTTTTTTTTTGTTCGTTTTCGTATTTATACAAAAGTTGTCTGTCTATAGCCGTGTCGTATTATCGATGTTTGTTATAGTTTTAACGTTTTTGTAAACAGTCACTTGAAACGCGTGTTATTACGTTAAAAAAAAAAAAAAACTATAATTCAAAATTTGTTTTTTATTATTTCAAATATGATTTATCTGTTAAAATATTTTGCTGAAATTAACAAATAAAAAGTTTAAACGTAGCAATGTAGTATTTATATATGTTAAATCCGAGAAAAACGTATAGTTTTACGATTCCCCGAACGATTGTCATAAATTAATTTCATAAACGGGAATTGTCGACGTTTTCCAGTATTTTACGATATTAACCGTGTGAATATATTGTATTTATATACGCTTCTTCTTCTGTTGGCATTTAGTACTTTTTAAGAGATTTCGCTGCCATCACGGTCTCCCTCCACTTTTCCCTGTCCTGTCCATCCACTCTCGTACTCCTATTTTCTTGTGACCTTTTTCTATGCCACCCACGAGGTCTTTTCCCCGTAGGTTTCCAATCCAGCATCGCTCCAACTGTTTTCTCCTCCTACTCTAGTAGACATTTACGGTCACGGACAAAAAGTGAGAAGTAACGATAATATCCCCGAAATAAATAATCGAATACAAAGGGGTGGAGTTTTATGTTATTGTTTGCCGCCGGTCCGTACACTTGAACGACCCCCCGATAGTAATACTGATAATGATGTGAAAAAATAAAGAGATTTTTCGAATAATATATTTCAGCGAAACAATCGTTGTAAATTATTTGTGTTTCTAGAGCGATCACAACGTTATCCTCCGACGGGCAATGCGTGTAAGTCTCCCCACCCCCCCAAAAAAAAAAAAAAACGTGCACAAAAATTCCGCGTTTCAGCGCGAATCCGCAGTGTATAAAACCGTCTTAGGTTTAACAGAGCAATCAAACCCGCGCGGATCGTAGACAGACAAACCGAGTTCCGACCGAAACACGCGCGCCGTGTACACGAAACGCACGTGGTGTTTTTACTTTATCGCGTAACGTCGCGCGCGTGTGTGTGCCCGGAAGTGATGTGCGCAGCGCAGTATTTCACTCCGGCTGTACGAATTTAATCCGCCTCGTTTTCAGAAAACTCGGGTCGACCGCCGTGACCCGGAGAGACTAAACCGACTGTTTAACGGTGTATTACACGCATAATGCGTACGGATCGGACGGTCAAAGCCGCGAACGTCCTAACGACATTTTTTTTAAAAAGAAAAAAAATATGAAAAAAAATATAATAATAATGATAATTAGGGCTCGGACGTCGTGGTAAAAAAAGTATTAAAATTGATTGCGGTATTACACGCTATACAAAAAACAATGACAACATTTCGGCGGTCTTTCGCGTTATTTCCTGAAAGTCTGAATATACGTTTCAATGGATCATAGATACGTGTATAATTATGTTATTACTTACATTGTTGATAACGATAATAATAATTATTACGAAAATGCAAAACCGCATGTTTACGTGTCATTTTTTCTGATACTTCACAACGGACGTGTTGCACGTCAATTCTATTACCTGACCTAACGCGTCATTTGTTCTTAAATGTTTGTTACAGTATTAACAGTAAAACCATTACATCGTGTACGCTATTGGTTTTTTTTTTTCGTATATAATTTTGACAAAAAAACGTTCAAATGTTCTCGTTTTTACCTAAAGACGTGCGCGAAACGTCATTTAAGCAGAAATATCATTCAGTATCTGTTTGTAACAATCGCATTCGTTCGGCATAGTATAATTGATTAATTTTATTTTTATTTATTTCTCGAACAATGTTCAATGACGACGTTTTGTTCGTCCACAAAAAAAAAAAAAAATAAAAATGAATTATGATTTTCTACGTGACTCGGAGAAAGTTATCAGCAATAAGGGTCAGTCTTATTCCATTATTTTGGTCGGCAGAACACACGCCATACGTGTGTCATATCAGCGCCAACCGTTCGACGTCAACGACGTAAAAATAAAAGATATGAAAGTATATACGTATTGCCAGCCCGTCAATGATCGAAATCAATCAAAATACAATTTCTCGCTCCATCCGATATGAAATACTGTAGTGTTGTTTGATCGACGTTTATACGAGATTTTTTTTATTTTTTGTCCATTCATAATGATATCCGTTCATTATGACATCACGATTTCCGAAATTTCGAATCGACAAATTTATTCCGAGAACATCTGAAGTTTAATTGTTATTCGTTCGAGATGATTACGGATTTCATATTATGGCAAATGCGACGCGCCATTTGAAACAAAAATCATATTTTGTGACAACTGAAATAACTTTCTCTCCGTCTCTGTCTCTCTGTCTCTCTCTCGTTGTCGTCGCGCAGTTTGTTTTAGGCATTCATCGCAACATCTAACCTTTCGTCACATGTATTCGTCACTCCTAACGCCCGCAAAGACGTTTACACGTCCCAATTCTTTTTATTCTCGACAAATTCAGTAGCAATAAGGATCGACCGACGTCGCGCGGTTGGCTTCTTCGGAGTACAATAGTTGGCGACGTAGTATATCGATCGGTTTCACGATCGCACAATATAACAGTTGCCGTCAAGCCAAGTCAGAATTATTCGTTCTACGACTAATCCTCGACTAGTGGTTGGCGACCCTTTTTCGGTCTAGCTCCGTCACACAACGCTTACTTCCTCGGACCGGTACGAGACGTCGCACCGATTTTCGTATAACACGATTTGAATGTTATCAATAATATCCCGTATTTTCTAATTTCGATCATTTTTTTTTTTGTTTTGTCCTAACGATCTTCTCACACGAAGTTTGCGGTTTATGCGTGTATTTATTATAGCCCAAAAGTGTGTATCCAATGCTTGAATTGAGTGGGAGGGGAGAGACGAGGGGGGATGGAGTACTTTTGTTTTTTTTTAAATATTTTAGATTTTACTAATTTTTATTGATGGGACGCCACGAACGCCGTAGTCCCTCACAAGTCAATTAGACATTTGATTCTTCAGGAACGCACATTCGCTTTACCCTATTGCGTCCCACTTGTAACTCGTTTTCGATTGAAGAGGCACTGTATATAACCCAATACACGTGCCGGAACGTCTGAAGGGATTTGCGTTCGCCGTTTCGGGGGCAGTTTATTCGGGTACCGATGATTTATAATATATAATAACGGTACGGCCACGTCGCGTTCCGTCGAAGGATTATTCGCGACTCGGCTTCGCCTATTCCGCTGCACTACCCCGCGATGCGTGTTATCACTGTACACGGTTAGAATATTATTTCCGGGACCGTATCGGATATGTATGTGTGTATATATATATAACGTAATGCGCAGAATACGCATTTCGTTTACATTTCAAACGAATATCGAATCAAAGTGTAAATAATACAAAAATACCAATTTTCTTTTTCGTTTCCGTATTCATTATGTATAGATCTCTCGCAGTACGCGGCGACAGTAAGAAATATCGTCTATTATTAATTCTGGTTTTTTTTTTACGTTTAAATTCGAATTCGTCGTGTTACGCTATTATTGTTTGTATAAAAAAAAATACACGGTTTTCTAGTACACGCGTATAATGGCTTGCGCATCCGTCACGAACACACAACGAGATTGAAAATGTCAGATTTTCAGTCGGAATTTAATGACGATTTCGACTTTAAACGAATTTGTTCGAGACGCGAAACCGTCTTGAAATTCGCTATACGTTACGGAACACGGTCGATGATAGCGGAAACAAATGTTTCAGCTTTACTGATCCAAAAACTACCGATCATCCTGAAATTCAAATATTATGAGTGTTTTAACGAATTGATTTGGTCTGTTGGCCGCTGTGATTGAATGCATGAAAAATTATGGTTTTCAATGGTTATTGTTAACTAGGATCGAATTTAGAAGAAATGAACGATTTTCAACACGTAAACGTTTATACGACTGGAAAGAACGCATCTCAACAGCAATCTATAGTGATATGCCCAAACCAACATTTTACGAAAGACATAAGCGACGTAACCACACAAATCACTATATTATTACAATAATTATTCCAATTGGTATTGACGTTTGCGAGGGGAAAAAACGGACGAAATAAATACAATCGAGCACTACTTATATACGCGTTGTAATTATATTTATGATTTTAACTTCGTTCGCGATATGCTCGACGGGTTTCGAGTATGGCGACCACTTTTATAACGAAAACACGAGATATAAATATACATATATTTTTGTGATCACCAAATTAACCTAAATTACAGTAAGCTGAAAAACAAAATAATCACGTTACTTCAAATTGACGATTTGTTACATTTACGTGAACCTTTTTTGTTGGCACGAAAACACGTTAGATTGATTTTGAATAAATTTAAATGTTTATGTAACGCTTTTTTTTTTATTATTTTAACGTCAGTCCAAATCGAAATATTCGAATAATATTTCTAACGGAGATGTTTTAGTGACTAGTGCGCTTTTCAACGAGAGACCGGAAACAAATATCGTCTACGCCAGCACGGTTATTCGTTTTGAAAACACATAAACGCGCGAGTTTCGCGTGCCGCGACAAAGTCGTACAACCAGTGGCGGTTATGTCAAAACCGTGATGGGGGAGAGGTGGCGAACTCAAATTCAATGGTGTGCTAACGACTTCCTCTCCGTCGATCATGGAGTTCGACTTCCGCCACCTCACAATTATCGGCATTAGAAGTTTATGGCTCGAATTAATTACGGACAATACGCGGATACTCTAGATATTTTAATTGAAAAAAAAAAAAAAGATTCACATCTCCTTCCGTTGACACATCGTGAGCACGCCCGTATTCAAATCTTCCCCTTTTTCAAAAGTTTAGGATAGGTATTCCATAGTTTAAAATATGTATTTAGGCGTCGAAAAGTACGCCGGTATATTCCCAACACTGCTTTGGATCAGAAAAAAAAAATTATTTCATACAAATGAATATGAACGTACCTATTATTTTATAACATGTAGCCGGTGGATAATAAAAACGAACATAAAGTGACGAAAACTCCAATTTGGGGGGGGGGGGGCGATCCACCCTTTCCTCCCAGATATCCGCCACTGCGTACAACGTTCTCCGCGTACGTAACGTACTGAAATCTGCGGATCCGGTCGCGCTAGTCGATTCTCCCCAGACTCGACTCAAAGGGTGGGCAACATAGGCACATTCCTATTGCGGCGTTTCAAAATTTGGTATTATACGTGATTTTTACAAAAATGATTACATATTATATTGCGTAATAAAAAATAAGAATCTAAATATTATTTTGCTAAATTATTTATAGCGAATGACACGTCGAACTTGTATAATACGCGCTTTGATTTTATATTCCAATAATCAATTACTAGAAGGACCCCCCCCTCCCGGATTTACGGATAAGAGAAAATATCTTATTTATAAATCTTAATTTCGCCTGGGTGCGTTTAAACGCTCGAGCCGGGCCTGGTCCGTGCACGCGTGCGTTTCGGGAACGACAACGGGAATTCGGTGAAACAAGTCCGCCCCGACCGTAACATCCCTCTCGATTTACATGTTATAGTGTACGTACACACGTGTGTGTGTGTGCGCGCGCGCGCGTAGAGACGGCTGAGGGTACGTTCGTGTTTTGCAGTACAAGCACTGTTCGGGCTGGCCTAACGTCACGGAAGTTTAAGTCGTTTTGTCTTGGCCACGCGGATTTCGCCCGTTACGTCGGCTCCCGTCGAGTCCCGTTACAGATTTACGATCCGCGGCTTTCGAAAATCGATTTTCCGCGCTCCGGTCGCAGTCGTTGAAACGCAGAATTTCGCCATCCGGTTATAACACTAAATCCTTCAGATTATTAAATATTATTTTACGATGAGAAGTATTTTGTTATCTCTAACGATATTTCTAAAATTATTTTTCGGTTCCCATCACATTTACGATGATATCATTTCCAACGTGAAAATATGAAAATAATCAGAATTTCGTGTTTGAAATAGAGCGTTCTATGGTATTGAATTAAAAAAAAAAAAGGGTCTAAAATGTAAATTATACATGAAGTCTGTCGGTGAAGTTTGCCGGCATTTTCGAATTTCATAATTTCATGGAATACGTTTTTTCCACCGTGAAATTTGATTACTTTCAAACATATTTTTGTATTGAACGATTATATAATAGTTCGTATTTCATTCGCGTCGAAACAAAATATAGTACTAACAATAATTCGTGAAGTATATATAACTTTGAAATAACGTGTTTTTCTTTTGTCTTATAATTATGGCAATAAATAACAACTGCACGAGAAAGAATGAAAATAATATACATTCTCCGAGACGAAACCAAATTAATGTTATTTTTCTACGCGTGCAAGAAGGTGGGACGTTTCGGAGTAAAATCGAATTTTAAGTCGGCAAGATTATACAAAACCCGAATATAATAACAAGTAGCAGCAGGACACCGACTATCTTGATTAATGGTGTCGAAAAGAGAAGAACCGTACAAACTTAAAACGAGTGGATTCTGACATTTTCGTACGCGACGCTTGACAGAATTTCCATGTAAATTATTCTCGGACGCTTAAATAAATCACCTGAACGTACTTTCCCGAAAATTGCCGAATGAACCAAAAACTCAGAGTCGCGTTCAACGTAAATGATATAACATTTGACTCGTGGGCTGTTATCAATCGAATTGTAATAATCAAACATTTTTTTTTTTTTTAGTGTTCTCGTAGCCACCGACAATGACGACGCGCTGATATTTTCTCTTTACGTTTTTTTTTTTTCGTCGAGAATATTGAGAAAAACCATTTCTAAATCATGAAAATATGTAAAAACAAATAAACGTGTTACTTTGAATACACATCATTTTAATTTCAAAATGTTGAAATCATTTAGGTTTTTAGAGCATTTTGACCGTTTACGTGTGCTGCTCGTGTTATTAGATAGTTAAAACTATCGTAGTCGTTGTAAAGTGAACCCGGATTTTTTAAACTTGATTACAACTGTAATGTCGTCACGTGTGGGACAAAGTTGGGTGTATACAAATCTAGTTTAGATTTTGGTTAGGTTAGTCGATGTTTAAGATAAACTGACGATTTCAAAACAATTTCAGCTTATAATCGCAACATTTTATTATTATTCTAATTCGTATTCACGTTGAAACTTGTGGCTATGTCTTAATAAACGACATTTATTTTTGATTTTGTAAGATTTCATTTTCGTACGTTTTGAAAACTATGTATTATGATACGCACATTGTAATGGAAGGAAAACCGATAGAGACTATATTTATATATATAAATGTTATAGACGTTTAAAATTAGACACTGCGTCTTGTTCTTATATTTTCGCGTAATTGGCTGAAAATCCGTCAAGTCATTTGCCAAGAGAAAATTGCCAACATAAGTGGACGTTGAGAGTTAAGCTCATGCCAAAAAGAAAACGCTATACGGAAAAAAAAGTTTCTGCAACTACAAGAACCGATGTCCATGTGACATATGAGATTTAATTATGGTCATGTAAACTTATTAGTGTGAATTACTATAAATTCGGATGTAGAAAACAAAACCGTGTAGTTTTAGAAATATTTATATTGTTCATATTTGTAGTGTTAAACGATTCTGTAGTGATTTTTATCGAAATCGAATTAGGTTTCTAATATTTTACATCCGTAACGCTTGTGAGTGAAGCGTAACAAACATCAGTTTTTTCTGTGTTCGAAAAGTTTGCGGACGATTTGTACGAATGGCGAGAGAGAAGAATAAAACGGAACAAATCGTCATGCACTAATCCATCGTCTTCTTGATCAATCGTTCTCGAGAAAAGTCTCCTGAAGTGGAAGTATTTCTCACATTTTATCAGCGCCACGATTCGTCTAATGTAGACGGTACCTACAACGAACATATGTCTTTCGACAAAACGTATTTCCCTTTGTTGAGATGTTAAAGCTTCTGCCGTTGTATAAATGTTATTTGAAGTTTTCAATACAATGGTAGATTATTCTATACTAAATTATGTAATTGCTGTTTCTAAAACAACATAAATTACTGTAGAAATATTTTCAGGGGGTGGGGTTTCAAAACAAATTAATAATCTAATTGAGTTGTTTTTCAAAATTGTAATTATTTTATGTTTAAGTGAAATGAGAATAAGCTTTAACTAAGTGCTTCAGCGTATAAAATTGTTTGAAACATAAAAAAAAAAAAATACAAATAAAATTGCCTCCGCTTCTCAGCAAATTTGTTGATTTAGCCATAATATCAATTATCCTGTGGGTATTCATAAGAACACTATCGTTTAGCCGTTCATTTCCAGTTGCATTTCTTCGCCAATCCATTAAACGTCTCAAAGTTAATAGAATTTTTTTTAATTCAATTTTTTCTACACACGGGAATATTTTTTTTGGAGGTAGGGGATTTATCCGTTACTACCCACTAGATATTATACATTTTTCAGATATAGGTATACGTTTGTACTTAAAATGAGACGGTTTTAAATAACTTACTTTATGGACATTCCGTACGTGTACATACTAATTTTTGATTTTTCGGTATTGGACATTCTTGTTTTGGAAATATATGAATTTGAATTATTTTGTAGTTGGACATTTAGTAAAACATATTTTGACAAGAAGCCGTTGTTATCGAGTATAAAGGCAACGGCGCAGTAAACGGTATGATCGTATTATTTTATAAATTACGAGAGCGGAGTAATGGTCGTTTAAAAATATTTCAGGAACGCTGAACGTAAAAAAATATAAAAGGTTAAAATCGAATATCAGATTTTCAAAAACACTGCCTCGTCGAATATGATATTCTGTTGTTCCGGCCGTTGAATTTGAATGCGTTCCGATAAATTATAATATACCAAGTCGATGTTTGTTTAATTACGGTCTGTGTTTTCGGACGACCTTGCGTGAATCACTACACCCCTATGAGCAGTCCGTCATGTCGCAATTTTAATTACAATTATCGAGATTATTTCAAGGACGTTATAATAAATGATCGCGTTGCGGTTTAATAATAATATAATAGAGATGCTAATATATCCGCCGTTTGAAATTAATGAGTATCTCATACAACGTATCCTATACATCCTCTCCTCACTCTCTCTCTCTCTCTCTCTCTCTTTCACATATATCTGTTTAAACCTTGCCCGAGTTGAGGATATGAACCGCAGTATGAAGATTAATTTCATTGCATATACTATATTACAATTATTTTATATCCGTGGTTTATTTGATAATACTATGAAATGTATTTTGAACAAAATGAAATGTGTATAACTGTATACAGTCAGCAAAACATAGTAACAAAATGAAAAATTAGTTTATATAAACGAATTATTTTGTTGCGAACACTTATGAATAGGCTGTGGATTTAATGCCCTAAAAAACGGATACAATGGTCTAATAAACTCAAAAAAACGCATTTATAAAATGCTCTAAAACTTTATTTTAAATTATGTATTCATTAAATGTATGCGAAAATTTCTTTTTTAAATTTAATAAACATGTTTGAAACTCGCGAAGTGTTAAATATTATTATATATAGTGGAAAAACGTCGTTGCTAATTTCGTTACAAACGTTACCAATTTGCCGTTGAATGTTTTGCTTTAGGCAAAGTAAACAAAATAATAAATGTTATCAATTAACATTGTCATAACGGCAGGATCTTGTAATAAAGCATATTAAAAACCGAAATCCTTTAAAATAAAACAAAAATCACGATACAGACATAAAACAAAACGAGGATAGCTAACTAAAAAATTAATGGTAATCGCATCAAAATCCCAATCTTACTCTCGACAGTAAAAGCGATAATTGTTTATATGATAATTGATAAAAATAATACTTGTTATCATTTAAAATTCTTCCTTCCGGTTTTCAATTCGCATATACACACACAGCCTTTATTTCGAACCCGAGCAGGAAATTACGTCTATTCTTTTTCATCCACGCGAACGACGATTGCTTATTATACCCATCCGTATCATCTGTGCGAAATTATATAAAAGGCATTAGACGATCTTAATTTCGAACATCCGTGTTATCCACACCACATTGATTTTATAATTCGAAAGACCATTTCAATGTTTGCGTCGAAACCTACATTTTTTTTTATCCATAGTCGTATAACGATTGAGATTGAAAAATGAAATTCTTCACTCTGACCAAAACCGTGCGAATTACGCATAGAAAACCATGTGCCGTTTTGGTGAATGTTACGTAACGAAGAAATCCGCACTATCGCGGGATCACGCAATGAAAACTGTACTCATTTACGCTCGTAACCACTCAGATTGATGTAATTTTTTTTCATTTTCGATTACGAAAAACACTAAGTCCAAAGAAAGAAATTGGCAATGAGATTTTGAATTATACTTCACGTTTCTTCTTCAGAAACTAAAGTCAATTTCGCTGCGTTATATAGTTTCGCCACATTCACATGCTCAATTTACGCATTAAACGCGTGTACGGCATTGCAAATATATGGTTTTCCTAGATTTTTAATGCAATCAGTTGTCCTAAGTGGATTAAAAATCAGTACGTGTTCACTGTGTGTTCTATGGGTACGCGAGAATTTGTAATTTTAAAATTTGGCTCTCTGTCATCCTCTCTTGGTCTATAATATATTTATAGTTATTTAGAGACATTTCCGATAAATATTTATGTTAGTTCGACTATACCTATGTAAACTGAACGGTTAAATATTAAACTCTATTATACTTATTGTTCCGACGCGTAACAGATTGTATGAATAAAAGAATAAAAAAAAAATACTAAACGCCTAACCGACGACGAAAAACGATATTAATGTTAAATAATTGGTTTTTTTTTCCAATAGTATTTATAGTATGACGATAAAATAAGTTTTATAATCATAGCGCGTTGTAAATGAAACGTATTGTCACTATTTGTATAGATCAATATTTAAATTGTTCGGGCGGACGGATGTAAAACAAAAATAACAAGCAGTTTTAAAAGTCGTAATAATAACGCGAATAGTGTAACAAACAAATATTGAAAAAAAAACCCGCATGCAATTTATGAAAAATATAACGAACTGTGCATTAAATATTGATATTAACCGGGTCGTTTAATTATTAAAAATCAAAAAGGGTTTTTTTTTTTTTATCCGCATTTGCCGCGATTGATCGGACGCGTGGTTTAACCCACCAGACTCCAACATTGATATGACGTTTTCTAACACGTACACGATATTTACTCGGGTTTTTTCCGTTATACACAGTGTTTCAAAAGTATAAATAAATTATTTTTACTTTCGGCTTTTCGAAAAACATCCGACGCTTATTGTAATTCTCGGCACGCACAGCCGCAAAATACGGATGTTTTTAATTACAATATATTGTGGGCACTTACGTGCGTGTGAGTCAAGCGTCCTCTGCCCGACAAACGACTTTAAACCGACTCGAGAATAAAGAAATCACGTTGGACCAATAACTTTGAGATTATTTATTTCCGAGTTACGTGTGCCTGAATGTTATTCGTTGGGGTTCGCGGCGAACACGACGAAAATCGATGAAACTATCACCGACAGAGTTGAGTTCCACCAACGTTTTATCTTTTCACCGTTATTTTTTTCATAAAAAAAAAAAAAAAACATCACATACTTCCAGACAAATTACAGGTGTTATCTAAAACTATCCAATATCCAAGATTATTGTAAAATGCTTAGAAAATAATATATTTTTCTTTTTTTGGATATTACGAATTCTTTTTAACGACATTTCATCCATGTATTATATCTCAAAATAATAATAAAGAAAATTAAAAACATAATTTTCCTGGCGCCAAAAAATGTCTTCCGAACGACAAAAGTATGCGATATAAAAAATAAAAAATAAATGAAATGTATACCCATAGAATAGTGTTTTTAATTCGCTATTTTACTTTATTGAACGTTCGTATTTTCGTATTTATCGATAGGAAAACTGACAGTGAATTCGTTTCGACGGCCGGACTTGAGTTCGAAATTAAAAAAAAATTCCAAGTCGTTGTTTTCAAAGTGTTCGTCTAAAACATATTTCGAAAACAGCTTGAATGTTTGTTAAACACGCGAACGTCAACGAAATGTGAACCGATTCGGCTACTTCCGTTTTACTCGGACGCGTCGAAGCAGCAGTCGATGAGTTCACCGATATATTGTTTCGAAATTGTCGACGACATTGTCTTTGGGATGTTGAATTATACACTGACGTTCACTCGTTTAACAAAAAACAAAAATTATTTAGACATACGAACGATCGATTATCAACAAAAAATACTATAAAAATGTAAAATTTACATTACCGCGATGCGGGTAAAATCTTCTCGTCGTGACGCCGCTAAATGTTTCCAAATGTTAGAAAAATCCTGTACCTACGTCTGGCCCGTAACGTGACGAACGCACGTGATCAATGGCGGTTTTAGGCCATTCCTGAACAAAAAAAAAAAAATGATATTGTACCTAAAACAATTTTTAGGTTTTTGTTACTGCGATAATTCGTAAACGCGGTATGTCAAATTGAACATTATCGTTGTACTCGTATGCAGTACGCAGTTCTCTAAAGGCGATTGCGCCTTTTTGGGGATTTTCTATTTATAATTGAAATTTCGGTTAATTTTTTTAACCACGTTCTCGCGCCGATGTTCGTAGCCACGCGTCGTTTTCCATTACGTTGATGATATTGTGTGGTAGACGCCATAATTTATTTGATTCAAATGTTTGTTTTACTAGGTTGTACGTTTATCACAACGAAGTACCTGATATGACTGCTGCGGTCTGTGGTTATCTATGGCACTACGGTCATGAAGCCTCTCTTAATATTACGGACAGATAGATACACACAATCATTTGTAGATTACGTCCTCTTGTTTGGAATTTTTAACGTTTTATTTGTATTAGCACCGTATTCCAAAAACCTAGCGATCCGCTTTCAACTAAAAAAAAATTTTAAAAAAAATTCTGTTCACCTTAGGTACGGAGCATACGAAACGGCATAGAAAACTTTTCGGCCAGTTGGATTGCTACTTGCGTCCGGCCGTAAATTAAAAAATACATTCGAAAAGTTATTAATCGTTTCGGTACGGTGCTCGTTTCGGCTATCATTGCGCCGTTTTACGGACGTTTTATGTTTTTTAATTCGTCTGCGTTCATTCGTTTTCGGCTCTGTGTCGGTGAAACCGGAAAAATGGGAAAACTCCTCGAGTCGTCCGTTTTTATGGAACCGAATTAGAAGCAAAACAGAAACAACGTTCGGAATTGACGGTAAAAATATTTACGAGACCCGTACGGTACGAGATATTACGGAATCGTATTCGAAACAAGTCGAGCGAATTAAATATTTAATACGAAATTAATTTACCGACACGAGAGAATTCGAGTAAAATAATATACGTATCTTCGTCCGCTTTTTATGTTGCGTTTAAATTAATTATTTATGAAAATTAAACTGTACGAACGGTTTTTTTGGTTCGCGTACAATTGCAGTATACAATTATTTTTCTAATTCACGCAAAGTTAAACACTTCCTGATGTCAAGACAAACTTTCAATAGTAATAATTCTCGTCAATAAAGTTGTTGTTGTTGTTGTTGTTGTTGGTTTTTCTTTTTTTAATTTAAAGTTGTATGAAATATACTACGAACACTCCGTCTGTAGAGGTTCAGTATTTTACATGGTTTTTAAATTAGATGAAAAAGAAATATAGTGGATTAAACTTAAACTTGGACAATGTACAGTCTATATAATATATTTTTGTTCGGTTGAAAGTTGGTCGTAGTCATATTTTCAAACTTTCATTTCCTGAGATGTTTGAAGTTTTGCCGAGGTTACACGTGCCCGATTTAACCATATCGAGTATATCGACATTTTTTTTTTTTAAATAAAACTATTTACTTTTACTATTACAGAAAAACAAAACATTATAATATATAAAATACGATTACATTAAATTATAAAGGTTGAAGTAGGAAATTATAGAAAAGATGACACGATTTGAACGTGAAAAGAAAATTGATTGGGAATAAAAATTAATTTTGATTTAGTCGATAAGTGTAGAAAGGGCTTGACGTTGAAGAAGTAAAGAAGGGCAACTAAAAATCAGACGAGGTATATCGCAAATAGCCTCGGAGTTATGAAGAGGACAAAAAGGGGAGCTATTTAAGGATAATTTATATGCATGGGAAAGAAGAAGGATATGACCAATCCGGAGACGAGAAAAAGAAACAATTATTTTTTCTATTTAGATTTAGGTTATTAAACCATGGATTAATGTATTCTATACACCAGAAATTTGTCGGTAAATTTCACCGATAGGAAGATCATAATCTAGAAGAATGAATTTTGAGAACGGGACAGAAATCGGTCCATGAAGTTAAATTAGAAGGGAGACAGCGTAACGATGAGGTGGATCTAGCTAATGAGTCAGCGAATTCATTGCTACGAATTCCGGAATGGCCGGGCACCCATAAAAACTGAATGTTAAAACCAGATTGATCGGCAAATTGTAATTCGCTGATTTTTAAGCATTTGGACTTTTTATGTTATTTCCATAGACGTATCTGTTTTTCGTGGCTTTCCGAGTTTTCTCCGAACGATCGTTCGATTGATTATTTTAAAATTATTATTACGTAAAATATATTGTCATGTTTCTAAATATATGCATTTACCAGCGTTCGAAGCTCTGAGATTTAATTAAATAATGTGTGTGTGCGTTTTTTTTTTATGCATATAAGCATGTATATACGACACAACTATAAGGAAATAATAACTTCGAAACGTGTAATTTATTAATTCAAATGTTTGTTTTAATATACGTTTTAAAAATAGTAGTCGTGTGCGAGAATATGAGTGGTTTCGTTTTGGCATTTGGCCCGTATACTCACAATGTAGTTTATTATTATTATTATTATTGTTGTTGTTGTTGTATATAGTGCACGGGTTGCTTCAGTTAGTGGACAGCTACGAGGCCAAACGTCCCATTTCGCACGTAAATTTATCGGGGTGGTTGCAAAATTTTAGATTCCGCTCAGCGCGCGAAAAAAAAATATAAAAAAGGTCGACGTACAGTACAATATATACATTTATTTATTGTGCGGTTAGCGTTGTACTATCGTAATTACGTGTTTCGCAACAGTAGGTTTCCCTAAAACAACAAATGTAATACGATAATTAATAACATATGGTCTTTAAACAAATACGGAATTCGTGTGCGACAATTAAATTCGGAATAGAGTTGTTTAATATATATATCATAGTTGACGCGAGTAGCGATTATTGGATGTAATAGAATACAATTTTTCGCGATATTTGTTTCCAGAAAATTGATGTCCTGTTGTAGTAATATCTAAAGAAACTTGAAAATATAATCGAAAAATTTGATTTGTCCATTCCCTCTACCTGCCAGAAGACAACGGAAGGTAAAAACTTGTGCGGGTTGACTTTACGACGTAAAGTGTCCGTTGGCCGCATCAGCTCGCAAATCTTAATACGGACATCGTTCATTACTCATTTTCTAGGTCCAAAACGACATGGACAACGGGCCGTGTGTAAAGTTAGATCAAATCAAATCAAATATTTTAAATCGAAAAACTTTTGTCGTAATCGCGACAGCCCGTCCTGTCCGGAGCATTGTGTAAACGTCGACGAGCGAACAATTTTTAAATTTTTATGGGGTTTTTTTTTTTTTTCGTTTAAAACCCGAACCGTCAAAACGCACTGAGTTACGTTCTTTGATGGAAAAAAATATGTTTAAAATAAATAATATTATATTTTGCTGTGAATCACGATTATAACGTAATGAACGGGTAGGAGACCGTAAAAACGTCTTCCTAATCCTGTGGCCGCTCGTCGATAAATAATCTTTACGACAAGCAATACGTAACCGTTCAGTATTAAAGTACACGCGTTTAGTTACGGTGAATATTAATAACGCGATATCGTTTTATCGTTATTAAAAGTCGTTTGATAGTCGATCCGATGATAATAACGTTATTGCGTGGTCGTCGTTACGTTTACCCGTCGGGAATGTTTTATATTGCGAGCGGATTCGATCTTCGTATTAGTATTCGTGGGGGGGAGGGGTAAACCAGTGATAACAAAAACAATAATAGTGACGATCGTTTTTACGATTAAACGTAATGCACGTTGATGACGAGTCCGGAAACAAAACGCTACGATCGCCGTGCGACGTGTTGCAACACGTGTTGCCAGAGGCGCGCGTTTATGTTAGTTTCCGTTACCGACCCAGAGCGGTTAGGTTCACGATAAATCCCAGTCCGATTTTCGATTGGTTAGGTCCACTCGGTCGATCTTACGGCCGCGGCGTTGTTTCGCGCGCCTTTCGTACATACTCCGAAATACGTTGTGCGTTTCGTACGCGATAAATGGTTTTTTCACGATCGGTCATTTCGTACGCGTCTCGAGGCTGAAAACGGCGAAAAAAGAAGACGTGTATTCGAAGGAGCACGCGGTTTCCGACCGACGTCGATACGGCTACGTTGTTTTGTGGCCGTATCCTTCGACTCGCCGACAATCGTGCGCAATCGCGTTCGACCCGAAACGCATTTCGGAAATAAATTTTTATCGGTATTTTTCATCAACGTTAATTATCTGATAACATTTCTGTATAGATATTATGTCGTATACAATTTGGTTAGAAAATTATTTTTATGACGGTCGAATAGTCAATGTTACAACAACACACACACGGATATATCGATTTGATCACCGTGGGCGATTTGATAGTTGTTTTAAAAGTATCGATCGATATGTTTAACGAAACTCGAATTCAAACTTCAAAACGTGTTTATCGAAGTGTTTTTTTTCACCCCGTCGAGTCCCGTCTCGTTCGTGTGCACACAGGTGGCCGCGGCTAAACTTTTACATTTATATATTGTACAAACACGCGGAGCGAAAATCCTCCGAAATAAAACAAACAAACAATTTCAAACATTTAAATCAATTCGAACTATGCAATGGAATATATTTGTATTGAATATACGTTATAAGAAAATGCTCAACCGTTTTTAATAAAAAAATATTTCAATTTTCGTCTACACTAGTACGCGTTTATTCCGTTTATTCCTATACACATTATTTCTACTCAAGGTATTACGATAATGATGTGTTCCGTTCTCCTCTAGGCCGAAACGGAATTCAAAATAAAACAATTACGTTATCTAATTACTTTATAAAATACAAATACCTGCGTGAAATAATAGTGAGTGTTTACAGAAAGTATTATTTGATTGTGCTCGGATGCGTTTGATTAACAAAAATCCGTACTGTAAATAATATTTTCATTGTATTTCGTTTGGTAGGCCGTTAAAACTTTGATAATTGTGTTTGCGAACAAATCGTCCGAATCATTTCAGTGTCCGTGAAATTCATTTTGTAAGCATCACGTTCGTCGACGTGGATATTAGCTTTCAAGTACCAAACAAGTGGGATCATTAAACGTACATATATACATATCGTTTTTCATTGTGTTTTATGCGCTTAGTGTTGCGTGTATTAATCATTTTTGTTTTTACGTTATTGTACTGTTTTATTTTTAAGACGACTCCGTGCGCTGCTGACATTAATACGTACTTATTCTCGCAGGGCAGTAATCCTTTTCAATTCTTGTTTATACCACGTTAAAATGTCCTCGACTGTTGTTACGAACATACGTATATACGCGTATACGCGCTTACTCTCAAAGTTGTAAACGGTTTTCATCGCGGGTTTCTTTACCGAAAATTATAAACACAATATTGTTTCGGATACGATCTATATCGTAATATATTGCAGTTAAATGTCGAGAAAAGACACAATAACCTTATATCATTTCCCAACGATTGCCGTAAATACAATAAAATAAAAATGGGAGTTCCTGACAGTTTTCCAATAAGTTACGATATCGAAACATGTGAATTGGAAAACGTTGTATTATCAGTATTTATATACGAATAGTGATAATTGAAAAAAAGGTTGTTTAGAGGTAAAAATATACATTTTATCATAACAAAACGTATTAAAAATATATAATCGAATACTTTTTTTTTTTAAAACGTCGAATTATAACTATTTCGAAATAAAAAAGTATTTTTAATACGATTTTGATTTAAACATTTTAAAATAAATCGTTGTTATATATGTTTTATTGTATATTATTTATTACGATTTTTGGATTAAAAGTTATATATATATATGTATACATAACGCAACACGTGATATAGAAATAAATATTAAGATTTCATAAGGTCGATTTTCGACAATAAATCTTTTCATGCGAATTTCCTCATGCACATGCGTATACTAAAATATAAATCAGTAATTTTTATTTGCAGTTATAATAATTTGCAGCATTATTATTTTCGGTGCTTTTTTTTTTTTTATTATTTATAGTCACCATAACACTATATCATGCATACACGCTGCGCAATGCCTCTAATTTCTCACTCGGTGTAATATATTAAATTATGTGACGTTATACAATAATAATTGTTATACAATTTCCAACGATCACACGTATACTTTTTAAATTAACGTATAATAACGTGTACATATTTAATGACTACGTTATTATTTTTGACCCGTCGTGGACTCGTGTACACGTAATCTGGATACCTTTACTCGCGCGTAGAGCGATCCGCTCATCTGATTTATTTTATCATTAATGAAATAATTTAGGAACAAATAAATTTAGTATAAGTTATAGTTAATAAACTATCGCAAAATAAACAACTTTAAATGTGTGTAGAATTAAATAAAAATAATTATAATGATCTCTGTGCTATAAAGTTTAAAGCTATTATTAATTGTTTTCCTTTTAAAATATAACAAGAAAAATAATAATCATACTTACGTATAATACATAGGTACTTATACAAACTAATCATACAAATTAAACAAACTTATACAAACTAATCACACAAATCAAACAAACTTAGACAAACTAATCATTTGAGTCTATATCTTCGTTATTTCCATTGGACATACTACATAGGGCTAATGTGTGTTCTTCACATAATTGCACAGAGAAGCTTGCACAATTTATCCGTGAAATATCAAATTATTATTATTATTATATATATATTATATAATTATTTGAGTATTAATAGTGTTTCTACTTATCACGGTATACCAATTTTCTCTCGCAGGACAATAAGCACATTTAACTCTTTCTGTCTTGGGTCTTCTTAAGTTGGTGTTGAAATTTAATCGGTGAAACGATTTATTATTTTTCGTAGGTATGACTCCATATTTTCACTTAACCACGAAGTAATTAACTGGCTCATATTTTAGATAAAATATAATAAACAGCAATACAAATCAAATATGAAATAAAACAATAAACAATTAAAAATCAAAATTAAATATAAACGAGAATAATTCAAATGCTGTTACTCGCGCGTAGAGGGATTTGCTTACAAAACACGACTTTTTGCTTTTGGAATGCAATATGTTTCCTTATCGGAACGATAAAGTACCTGTTTATTGATTAACCTATTTTTAAATAATTCGTGTGAAAACGAGGAAAATGTAACTATTGACAAACCAGTGGTTCATAACTCAAAAACTATGAGCGAAATTCTCACATGCGTGCAATGACGGGTTAACTTCAATTTTTTTGAGATTTTTAACCGAACGATAATACGGTTCCGTCTTTAAATGTTCAAACACGTATATACACCGTTCCATTCCAAACGTATAAGGTTCAATCCGAATTATAAAAAAAAAAAATCTCGCCGTACAATAGACGTTCACAGTAACAGAAATCTTGAAAACCAAAACGAACGGAATGTCTTAAATGAATTTCAGATAATCTCCTCGTATTTCTTGCCAGAGTAGAGTAGTGCAGAATAATCATTGCGTCTAATAATTCGACTGTAAAATCTTCCAGAAGAAAACTTTGTTTTATCACGTACATTCTTACGATCCCGTCTGATATGCTCTTCCACTTTCAGTTTCCACTGAAAGTCTCTTTGACGATCACAAAAAAATGTAATAAATCACACGGTCAAACCGATGATAAGTTTATTGGAAAAGATTCGAGTTGAGATTGTTTTTCACGCGGACAATAACGCGTAGGCCTATTGAGAACTGGAATTGACGGTCAGAATGACAGCTATGTTGCTGGCAGTAATTTACAATTCAGATTAAATAAGTTTATGGTTGAAAATAATATAGACTTTATTGTCTGAAAATATTGAGAATTATAAACGCAATATTATTATTATTATGCGTGCCATTTTTAGTATAATATATTAAACTTTACATTGAACGATTCAAATGTTCGAACGAGACGGCATCTACAATCATAATAACATTCGCTCCGGGCGAACAGAACTGTTAGGATATATATATATATTGCACACGTACATATTTCGTGTCGAATGTTGTTTTCGTCGCCACGAACCGACAGATACGTATACAATTATACCAGATTGAACACGGACGCTATAATATGATTTTTAATTTAAAAGCGACGATAAATCATTTTGTGTTCAGGACGACGACGATTGTCTGGACGAATCTCGAGAAAAAAATAATGACCTTCGTATACAAATATATTATGCGAAATTGACGATCCACTGCGATAAGACGTGAAACATCAAACCGCCTCTTATTGTTCCGACAAAAGATCGTTCGGCGATAGTTTCCCCGCTCGCATAAATCTAAAATCATAAAAGACGCAAAATTAACGGATACAGCTAAAACCACTATTAATGCAGCGGCTTTACTGTGAAACTACGTAAGTCGAGAAGAGTAATCCAAACCAAAAGACGAGGAATGCTTACCGAAGAAGCGGCGTTTCTGCATGATAACGCGCGACCGCACACTGCTGCGCACGCGAAAACTTTAGTTTCGTAGTTCGGCACCAAGTGATTACCAAGTGGTTCCAGGTTCCAGGAATTTGAGACGCGCCATTTCCTCGGACTTGGAAAAAACGAATCGCACACCGAATCTCATAGGTGGCGTTGGTGATGGTGTTGTATTCTCCATATCGATACGACAAATACAAGCACAATACCGAACGAAAACGACCGAAACTCGGCATGTCGTAAGACGATATTAGCCTTGTTGCTACATGCAGCGGCGTGTTAACGACGTGTCCCTATGCAGCGAGCATTAACACACCGGAGGTTGATTTTGAGATAGCCCTCGTACTGCGTATCGATTTAGGACTGGTCGAGACGCAAATCGTACGCGCTCTAAAGAGCTAAATAAATTACGGTCACTTGAAACTTTCCACCGTACGTATTTATACGGTTTTAGGCATAAAATATGTAAAACCAATGTTTTCGTTTGTTTATCCGTACATGTAGAGATCTCACATTATACGAGTAGATGTATTATACGCCAAGTCTTTGCAAGTGCTCCGTAAAACTCTGTGCATACACAACACGTTTTTAAAGCCCTGTTTTCGAGACGTTAATTTCCCGACACCGTTTCTCGCCAAGTTTTTACATGCCATCCGTCCTTATCGAAACGAATCTCGAGGTAAAAGTATAAACATCGTCAAAAAGAACCTACGCTTTTAAAACATGATATTTTCGCCGTCTAAAATATAAAGTGACATTTCGTTTTTAGAAAACACGTTTGAAAAATAAAATAAAATATATTCGAAACCGTCTTCGTCGACTGAAAAGCCCTCCTACATATAGGAACTTTTTTGAGACGACATGACACAAACCTGAAAAAAAAATATTATCCGGTCTTAAGTAAGACGTGCATATATAGTATGATCACTCAACAGAATTAATCGAAGCGTGTGTACACTGTGCATACTTTTAAGATGTATTATTCTACCGAAATCTCTCCATTAAATCAATTTTCATATTTCTATCTCGCAAAAGCAATTTATAAACTCGTTTATTGTTATACTGTTAAAAAAAACATTTCTGTGTTCGTGCGTATTATATTCTGTAGGGAAAGTATTGACATAAATTAGCTTCTTAGCTCCCATGCAGGTTTTTAATTTTTTTTTTCTTTAACCAACATAAATTAAGATTTTGAGACCTACTGTGAAATCAAAATTTAATGGTCGGACTAAGTGTAGAATTTAAACTTAAAAATTTATTTTCTTCTTCTTCTTTTTATCATTATTCTTTTCCCTCGTCTTTATCCTAGCTATTTGGGGTGGTCCACAAAAAACTTATATGAATTTATACTTTAAAACTTAATTTACTTTTTTTTTAATATAAAAACTAAATTGAAATTTATTTTAAAAAATAATAAAAATTGTAACACTTACAAACATGGTAAAACCAGAAAGTGCATATCATATTTATTGTTGAAGCCATAAGCAACAATTTTAATTTTCATACTCTTTTTTTTCTTCTTAAAGCCAAAAACTCTTGTCAACATTTTTATTTTTTTTTAGAAAAATGTCTAAGCTTCATTAGACATTCGAATTATGATTTCACTTGAAATGTGTCAATCTACATAGATTTCATAAAATGTTTTAAAAAAATATATGGGAGCTGAAACGAACATGTTCCAAGGGATCGAACGGAATATAATAAATTAGGTCAGCAATCCATAACTAGATTAAACTAATCAATAAACAGAGAACAGCATATAGTGTAGTGTACAAAATCGCGTAACGTTTCGAAGGAATTATTTCGAAAACGGGTAAAAAAAAAAACTGTTCTCGGCCAAACCCAAAATATCGAAAACGTTAAAAATATGTTCAATAAGGTATCGAACCGATACGATTCGTCGCCGGAACGTAACGCATGTCACAGCAGAGCACACTGCTACACGAACGAAAAAGTATTCACAAAGTAAAAATGAAAGAAAAAAAAACACGCGTCATTATAAAACCAATGAGCGTTCTCCGCTTCGTTCAGAATCTAAAAACCAGTGAAAATCACATTATTTCATTATTACACTTCTTTCGTTCTTTCATTATCTCTCTGATATATACTCGTATATATATATATATATTTATTATCAACACGAAGGGGGAAAATTGTTCGACTGTGTCAATTGAAAACGGTAGCATTGTGATTTTTCATACGTTTCGCACGTGCGTGGTGTGTGTGTGTGTGCTCGTATACGTGGGGAGAAGGAGAGATAAATAATACATGTCGCGTCTTTATATATATATATTTATTTATACGAACGTGGCATTATTATTATGGTTGACCTATTTTTTTTTTCGCAATCTATTACTATCATCATTATTGTAATTATTCGACGCTCAATATTGATGTACGTCGTTCAATAACTAATATGGCGTGTACGTAGAAAAAGAAAAACCGACGCTCCGTCGATTTGGACGGTATTACGATTGACGCGCTTTGCACGCCGTTTTCACGTTTAAGACGAAACGCGACATCGATCGGTATGATTGTTATACGTACGGCGTACGGCTTGAACGAACGGTGACGTATTCTCGTACGACTTCTCGACTCACGTCTCGGGTATGCCGTCGTGGTGGCGGTGAAGGTGCGCCTTCGCTCGGTCGCGCCGGACCACTCGGGCACTGTATACTACACGCCAGTATCGCACCCAGGATTTTTTCAAGGGGGGGTCTAAAAAACTACATTATGAAATTTTGACAGAAAAATATGAACGTTGTATCAGAATTTGGATTTTCATCAATAAATTTAAAACTATTACACAGGTCAAGGGGGGGGTCCGGACCCGGAGTCCACCTCCTTGGGTGCGCCACTGCTACACGCTCGCGTCTTTTAATCCGGTCCCATACGGTTTTGTCCTCGTATTTCGTTCAGTCCTCCCGACGTTATTCGCCGTCCGGCTTTTTCCGATTCCAGCGCGCCTCCGTTTTCATTTCCCGAGAACGGTTAAAAACACCGTCTAAGGCGTCCTCGTTCAACTTAATCGTCGCCGAAATTGTTTTCCGGTTCTTTCGCGCCGCCGGAATTTCGGGTTGTTCTTCGATCACGGTTTTTTTGTTTCTATTCTATTTTTCGATCATATCGAATTTAGGGCGTAATTGATTTAACGCTCGACAACGATGTATTCTGCCCGTTTCGGATGACGTCCGGTGGAAATTCATTTTAGAATTCTCGTCGTATACGTGTGTTTACACACGTCTCGTATGATATTCACAATTCGGTTTTATCGACCGTTCGTATGAATAAAACACCCTCGTAAAGTCACCGACGCAACCATAACAGACGCTACACCCGACAAACTTATCGCACGTTTTTCGGATGTCACCGGAATTCGTTACACTTAACTTTTGTCAAAAAAAAAAAAAAAAATCGTATGGTTACACGGTTGACTTTACTACGCCGACAACGAAATTTATCGTTTGACCGATCCGTTGTTAATGGAGAACGTTAAACGTCGCCGGATATTCTTCGTGTTTCGGAATCAAATCGATTTTATGATTTTTACGTCATCGGTGGTGATCAGAAAAAACGTGACAACTCGCAAGAATCAATAGTTACGTCGTACGCTCATAACACGATCCTGACAAACCGTTTGATCATTCGGATAAAACGGTCCACGTCGATGTTTTGACGGTTTTATACATTTCTATAATCTCGTAAAATACATTTTGTGTACGAATGTCAAGTTTTTAGTTGATGAACATTTAAACTTGGCGCGTTTTTCTCAAGCGCCGTCCATACGATTACACACATTTGGTACAAAAGGCTCACGCACGTTAAATATGTGATATAGTATATATTCTTGTCGTCGTCTATATTTATAAATTCTTTTACAAATATTTCATAAAAAATTGTTTTATACGAAAAGATGAATGTCGATTGTTTACACACCATTAAAAATGTCGTTATCTATTAATGAATTTTTCACTCTAATTAATTACAAACAGCGTGACGTGAAATCTGTCGTAAACCATTAATTAAATTCGTTTTAATCTTTGCGTTAATTTTACTCGTTCGAAATCTACAAGACTGATAAAATTCGGTTTAAATTTTTTTTTTTTTTTAAATTATAACAATTAGTCGTTTGATATAAAATATTCGTTTAAAAAACGAATAACATTCAAAATCGAATAAGGTCAAGTTAAAGATATTTTGAAAACGGCTCTACGGCAATTTTCAATATTCGTATAGTCGGTTCGTGTTCATAAACGTTTAAAAAAATATTGACAATCGAATCGTCTGAATATCTATTAACGACTTTCGTTCACGCGTATACGTTTTTGATTCGTTGTTGTGAATTTAATTTATTTACGACTTTCAACATAATATACAATAACCGGTCTGACAAACAACTGATCAGTGTGGTAAAAACACGAAATCACAATAATATTACATCCGATAAAGTACATAATAGTATTCAAATTATTTTAGTTTTTATAATTCTGAAAAGTATGTTTTTGCTTTTTAATAAAAATATTAAATTAAAGTTTCGAGTTTTGTTATGTAACTTGATGGTGTATAATAATAATAATAATAATAATAATAATAATAATATCGTCGATGGAAACGAATTCGGGTATTTCCTTCGAAAACGACGAAAATCACGAAATTGTGACAACGCGATGCGTCACAGACACGCGGTGTTTTTTCCGCTAAACGTATAAATATCCTATTGATACACTCGGTCGCAGATACGTTTTATTAAAACAGACGACAGACGGCCATTTTTTTTCTCTTTTTTATGCGAATATATTAAAATTTTTCGTATTTACAATACACCGAATTAACATAATATACGAGGTCAAACGGGTACAAAACGTTTTGCATACATTCTCCCCGACAAATACCGAGCACAAGTGTTTCGAAAACTGTAAAAAATTATAAACTGTTGACGTTTCAAATAGTATATGAATTATACATTTTCACGTGGTTGGAAGCGCAATATTTTAAAACAATCTGTAGACCAATCTGAAAACTAATTCGGATTTGTTAGCGTTTATGTTATGTTTTGTAGGAAATGGATTTCGGATTTGATTTTTCGTTTGTTTTATATAATCCGTTATGATTTCACTTTAAATAAAAAAATATTTATTAATAGATCACAAACGAAATAAAAACGTATTTTTCACATAACTCAAAATAGATAATAGCGAATCAGATTGGTTTTCAAAACTAAAATCACACTGCTAGAAGTAGTTTTACTTTTGATCGGGTTATCGGTCGAAAATGCACGAAAAATCAACTCGCTTCCAAACCCATCGACGTATATTTTGTTTGCTTCTCGACTATTACAGCTGTCCTTCATACATGTACGCGTATTTTATTAAATCGTACTTGAACTATATTTATTTTATTTTTTTTTCTGGGAGAAAATTTAATAGTATGAAATGTCATCAAATATTATTATTATTATTATTATATAACATTAAAACGATTAAAAATGTTTTTGTTTCGATTGTCATTCGTTTTAAACACACTTTTTTTCAAGTTTATTTTGATTGATCGGTAATTTTTGTTTACATTTTTTGTTTTAAAATCATTATTTTGCTTTGTGTTTAGACGTAGACAATGAACTCGTCTTCGGCCGGAAACGACACGACCAGTGGCTCGACGAACACTACGACTGGCGATCCGTCCAAAGACAGACACCTCACCGACTATCTGTTGATAGTGTTATTTTGCCTAGTCATATTGACCACAGTGGTAAGTAAAACGGTTAATTTTAACGATCAATTGCAATATTTGCCCGCGTTTCTCTTTTTCGTTTTATAGGTCACTTTTTAATTACTTCAAGGAATATGGAAAAATTTATAATTTTTCAATTTTGTATACTTTAAAATAAATACTGTCCACAATAACAAATAACCGTATTCGGTATTGTCAATTAATCAACAACACTGTAAATAATAATTTTTACTAAGATTTTCTACTATTATATTATTACATGGTTTTATTATTTGGGATTTTTTTTTTAATTACATTATTGTATCATTTATCCATCGAAAATAAAAACGACGAAATTATTTATAGTGAATTTTTTAAGGTTTTTGGTGAAAAATGCATTTAAAAAAAAAAAAAAATATTGTTGAGCGTAGCAATCCGAACTATCTTGATTAAAAAAAAATATAAAAAAATGTAGTCGCGTACGTTTTATAATACAATGTGCCATACGTGATTTTCGCAAATCATTCGATGAAATACGTTTTCGAAGCGTCTACATTTTTTCACGTTTTTCGTACACAGTCATTCCAAACACTACTTCTCCGAGCGTCACTACGTTGCTTTTCTTTTAAACTTTCTTTTCGCCTAGTGTAGGGAGGAGAGGGCACACAATTTTACTTTTTTATTTTATTTTGTTACGTAAAAAAAAAAAAACGAACGACAATTGAAACGACGAAGATCTCCGCCTACACCCCCCAACTCACTTACTGACTTGTCCGCGAGCGTTTCAGTCCGAGGTCGAGATTGTTTTAATTTAATTTATTTGCCACGCGTTTTCCCGATAAGAAGCACGAAAAACGCGTAGTAGCACGTGTGTGTTGTGCACCGTGCGTATGTAGTGTACGTGTTCGACGGGTGCTGATACGGCGGAAGAGATGTTTGCGATGCCGTTCCAATTCCATTTCGACATCATAGCAATCCACTAATTCGTGTTTGTTTTTTCGACGAGGAAGACGCGTGAAACGCCATTGCAACGTTGACGTATAAGTTGACTGTTAAGTTCTTCTTTTTTTTTTTTTTAAACGCTTAAAAAAAATCTCTACGCGTAAAATCGATACACGTGCGTTTCGGATGTCTCCGCGTGTCTGCTCCGTTTGTCCGGTACGGCTCGGTCGGTACGGTTGAAAAAAAATTAACTGTCCGTCCGAATCAGTGTTGGATCCGAAAAATTCAGTCCAGTCAAACCGAAAATTATTAACGAATTCGACCACGCCGCTAATGGTAACTGTTATGATAAATAATCACTTGTTATACCACGCGCGTGTATGCGACGGCGTGCAAATTAATTATTAGCTTCGTCTAGCGCCGGTTGAAATTTTAGAACTCAGATCTGGTCTGGAGCCAACTAAAACAAAATTTCGATCCGGCCTTATCGGAATAATCCAGTCTCAAACTGGTCTTAATTTTCCAATGTCGGTTGGGTTCGGTCCACGAAAGTCAGACCGAGTTCTATTGTGTTTTGTGATATCGAATCGTTGTCGGACTGTTGAAAAATATAATTCATAGGAAACGAATCCGTTGGTATCTGGCCAAGCGAATAGATTAAAAATTAAATAATAACAACAACGGCGACTCGGATTTTGCCAAAAATCGCTTCGTTAAACCCTTTATCGAAAACTATTAACTGTAACAATATTATTGTCTAATTATAGCGTTTTTCGTTTCGGTTGTCTTATACAAAACATATAATCCAAAGTAATATCTTAAATCAAGATCAAATAATGTTGTTGCGTTAGATATCGATAATATATTTGAACAAATCGTAACAATATAAATGTACAGTAAAGTTGACAAGAGTTGCAAGGGAAAAGCGTTTAAATACTTTTGGATTAATATAATGTTATACGGTCTATACACAACAGTACGATATTATTATTAGTGTTATGTGTTCTCCAAACGTTTTAACCACATTAACAAAAGATGAATATTGCTCGTTTGAACATCTCTAGAAAATTACACGCATATAATTTCGCTTGTGGTTTTGGATTAAACTTAATGTTGTTTTCAATGTGCTGTAACGTTACACGCTAATTTAATACACGACAAATATTTCAGACGTCTAATTTATAATGTGTTTTTGTTCTTTTGTTAATAAATAAATATATAATTAATAAACGTAAAAGCTCTTTGGAAAGTTTTCAAATTTACGTAAAATAAAAATGCACGAAAACCACCACATATTTCGAAAAATTATTCACCGACATATGAGCCAGTACGTTTTGACGTGCACTGAGAATAATACGTTTTGAACAATTTTAAATATAAAAATAACATGTTTTTTCATGAAGATTTTCAATGCTTCATTTTCACCTTAAAAAGTACGCGTAGAACAGAAAATCCAGAAAAATCCCTTCTCTTTTTTACGCAATAAGAATTAATTTTCAAAATATACAGTTTTAGAAATAACACGTTTAGAATTAGAACTTCAGCAATTGTCTAAGTGTAATATTATAGAATATCGAAATCTACGTAAAAACGATTGTTATTAATCCTTCAATTTATATATATATATCTGTGATTAAAAAAAAAAAAAAAATAGGTTAACTCTGTCCACTTTGAGAAACATGAGACGATAGTGCGCCGTGAGGCTATTGCGATAATATGCGGCGCATAAAGATCATGATCGATTTTCATGAGAACGAACAAATTGCAATGCGACAATGGCCGATCGCGTAAAAAATCAGGACGTCCGAGTCGACTTTGAGAACTTTACAGCTATGATAAATATGGTCTAGAAAAAAAATAACGTGTACAGATATGCTGTGTGATGCGATAAAAGGAACCATTTAGATAAGCGCACGAATAAAAGCAAATCGGTAAACCGGACGAGTGGTCGGAAAATCACCATAACTTGTGTTTTCTACGTCGAAGAATTTACAAACGGGAACCACTATTACCGAGAAAAACGACGACGAAATTTTCTGATATTCCTTTAGCGAAAATTAAAAACGTTACGAAAAAACTTGAAGACGAAAAAACGAGCACAAATATCGTCGGGTTGAGCTCGTAATCCGGTTATGAAAAGACCACAGCGTTTCGACCGATAACATAAAGACCGTTGATTTGGTGAACATGAAAATTTCAAAAGCTCAAATACGTAAAAAATAGATATGTAAAAAAAAAAAAAAAATGAATAAAGTGTCATTCCGTGAATTCACGTCACTACTATTTCGCGGTTCAAAAGAAATCACAAAGTCCGGTTCGACGTTATATTATTTCCGCCCTTCGAACAAATCCGTGGCGGCTGGTAAGTATACGTAATATTATGTGGTATAATAATAGAGGTCGGTCGAAACGAGTGTCGAGAAAACATTGACGAAAAAAAAAATCACAAATGCGTATTTCTTTTTCGAGTTTTTGGAACCGTCGCGGATGTAATATGTGACGTAATAAGTCAAACGATTCTCTATAAAGATCGCGGACGAATATCTTTTAATTCGGGGTTTCCGACAATTATCTATAAGAAAATTCCATTTTTATTTTTTTTTTATGGATAATGTAATTGAGCCGTGGTAAAACGGAACAATAATATTAATGGCAAGTGAATATATGTCACTGCTCTCGAAACGTTATATTTTCGTCTCGGGAAAACATCATTTTACTTTCGATTGTTGAAAATAATTGAATTTAGATTCGGAAAATAAAAAAAAATAAAACGAGGAATATATTCATATTGGTTTGTATTACGTCTGTTATCACTCCTTCCTGGTAGAAAAAAGAATACTCTATAATAATGTGACTCGTCGCATGCCAATACAACGATGTATAATAAATCGAATAATAAATATCATATACATCAATAATGTATAAATAATCAAACAAGTATTATACGACCGATATTGAAATGTCATGTTTTTTTATTTCTCGGACAGTTACGAAAACACTGCTGAAAATCAATATAAATAAGGTCTTGCACATTTTCACCGATTTTCTTTTCAATATTCCTACGTGTTAACGATATATTACTTACACTATATAATATAGATATTTCCAACAAAATATATTGACTGTTTTTCGGATATACATAGAGGTGGAAGATTTTTAAAAGTTGCTTTTTTCCCCGGATTTCTAATTGTTTCAAAAATAACAGTTTCGAAAACTTACAGTAGACACTAGTATGAATGTACTAACATTTATATACGTTAAAATTGAATAACAAGTATATTGTGGTGTGTTTGTTTGAATTTTAAAAAACAAAACACCTGATGCATTTATATATATATATTATAATAGTTACGAATAATAGTAAATGTTTAATTTATGAATGTAGTTACCTATATAACACCTAACTACAATATGCTATTATTAGGTTCGAAACGATAACACGTTGTACATATAACAATATTGTTTTGAAATTTCGTGACGATTTACGAGTGAAGTCACACCAATAAATATAAAAAATCTGAAAAAAATAAATTTCAATATGTGGTCTGTTTGGTCGTAACAACGACGTTAGGTAAAATAACATACGCCCGCGTTATAAACGTACGCGTACACATACGGTCTTTTAATTTTCGATATTTTTCCGGTTTTGAAAAGCATTTCGACTTGTATTTCAGTACTCGAATAACGTGCGAAAAACATCGGATATTTTTATCTGACCGCAATTGTAAGCGCGTTTCGAAATAAACGTTTTTTTTTTTTTTTTCTATTGTAGCCGGGGCGTAATCAACCGAAAACGGTCGAGAGTATTTTCCGGCCAATTCATTGACGGCGAAAACTGAGATAAACCAATTTCTCGAGGCCGTGGCACGCATCGGCATTCCGATAACGATAACGGCGGACGGCGCGAAATGTTTCCGAACGCGTTGTAAAAATCTAGGCGCGAGACATTTGACAGGCGCGCCGGAATTCGACGGTTCTGCAACCGTGAAAATAATTAAAAAAATCGTTGAAAAGGCACAGGCGTGATAAAATAAACCGTTGTTGTTGCCGCTGATACGCGTTTCGTCGACTCAGCCGATGGTCGGGTACGGGGGCGGACTGAGACCCTGAAGGCCCAGGTGGGTACGTTTTTGGGAGGCCTTAAACTAACGTAATCAATACGAACAAGCGACTTGATGTTACGATTTTCAATTTTAAATACAGTAAATAACTCGATAATGAATAATATAAAACCAATTTCGAAAAAAAATGCACTAAAAAGTGTGAAATAATTCACAAAAATCTTGTCGAAGTCGGCGTCGGATTCCAAATTAACACATAGTATCTTGCTTATATCACTCACAGACCAAATATTTAAGATACTTTAAATTTTATTTGCAACTTAAAAATTTAAAAAGTAATTTAATACTAACAAATAACGCCGACTTCGACAAGATTTGTATGAATTATTTCACACATTTTAGTACATTTTTTTCGGTTTTATTTTTTTCTAAAAATTTTTCTTATTTACATTTGTTTAGTTGTAATTTGTTTGATTCAATTGACATGATAATATAATATAGCTTTTATTTCATCGTTTTCCGAAATAAGTATCTCGAAAATAGATTAATTTTTTCTTGATATTTCGATGTGTTCAAACGTAGTTTTTCGTTGAAAAAATGTGGCCATGTGCAATATCGAAATTGTTAGAAAGAATTTTTTTTATTCAAAATTGTAATTATTTCTAAATATTGTTGTATGTGATGCGTTTCGCCATGTTCATTGTTTCATCATCTAATTGATAATTAATTGATTAGAATAATGATTACAACAATAATTTTAAAAATCTATGGCAAATTGATAAAACGGTATCGATATTTTGAGTATAGCCATCGACGGAGAACCACTTACCACATAAGAGAAAAAACATAATTTTGAAAAAGTGTCGTTTAAAATGAAATTTACCGTCTGACCATCGATATATTTCACGTTTTTCGTGAATATAAACGAAAATAAATACATATCAAGTTTTTAATAACGTAAATTTCAAATTTAATCATACCTATTGAATTTTATTGACCATAACTAAATATTTTCGGTTATATTTCTTTTTAGGCTCATAAATTACGTCTGCACAAACCGAATTCTTAGCGCATTTGTAGTTTACGAATTTATAATCGTGTTTCGAAAAATAATAAAACAATTATCTAACCAATTGTTCATTGTTTGGTACGGATCGAGTTAATTTTATTATTATTTGTAATTAAACGTCATTCATACAAATTACCGTACTATTTTATAATTGTGACAAAAACTTGAACGAATAATGGATCGAATTGTTTAAAAAAACTTTTAATGTTTATTTAACTCGAAAACGTACTACAGGCACATAAATTATGATAACCTTAAAAGTAAGTTTTCGTTTAAACGCAGACACGTCTTGTTTCGTTTCGGTTTGTTTTTTTGTTTGTTTAGCAAATATATAAGTATTTGAAATAAATTATGCTAAACCCGATCGCAAACAAATAAATTACCGATTGAATTTGTCCTGCAAATCGTCCACATTACGCGTTAACTGAATTCGATGATATACAAATAAAACATTCGAATAAAAGTAAAGACACTGTCGTTTCGAGTTTTCGAACGACTATTAAAAGAGACGTTCGGTCAATAAAAAGGAACTATACTACAGGCTATGTATTTTTTTTTTTTATTATCCGGTCGGTCTTCGGTCGGCGGAAACGATCTAAATAAACGCCGTTTGTCTATCGTTCGGTTGAAGGACGTGTGCGGGAAAAAAGAACTTCCGTGCTCGAATTACTTCAACGGTCGTCCGGACGGGAGAATGATAAATTCGTGTTGAAAACAGGTCGCGCGGCTCGTCGTTAAGAGGTCACGTACATGATCAACACCCATTGTCTCCTTGTCCTCGGCCGAAAAAAATAAAACGCTTTCGCCATAAGATATCCGTCGTAGAACGTTTGTACTCCATTGCCGTTTTTCCCGTTTACCGTCGTTTTAACGGCAAACAATAATAATAATAATAATAATAATAATACACACACGGACATGATATCACGTAACCGAATACCGCAGACAACAGTGAACCGCCAAGAATTCGTATATTAAACCCGACGACGAAACCGTACGTACACGAGGAATCGAAGAATAATAATAACACGCGGTAAGGATGTTGGCGTATAATATGACTTATGAATTATGCGAGCACTTCCCGTTGGTCTTGCACGTCGTGTTAACCCGCACTTAGACAAATTTGTTTTGCGTCGCATTTATGTACACGAGACGTATGCGCGCGCTCTGTTCTTTGTGTAATCTCGCATATCACTCCCGCCCCGACATACGTCTTCGAGAAAAACGGCAGTGAAGTCGTGTTCCGGCGATTGAGAAACGAACGCGTTTTTCTCGTGAACCAAAAGGCAAATGAATATACATGGTTTCTCTACGGCTATACGACCATTACAAAACGTTCGATTTGGTTTTCGGAGTCGGACGTCAAACAACTGTGCACGCCTTAAATTAACCGACGAAATAATGTAATAATTTGTTGAAAATATCACAATATTAGTCCAAGATCTTTTTGTAACGGTAAAAAATGTTGATTTTATCAATATTGCTTTTGTTGTTTTATATATTTGTATACACTGTATTTTAAACGTTCCTTAAAATTTTGTTTTTGTTCACGAACATCGCAAAGAGGTTAAAAAACGTGATGTTTGTGGATCTCTCGCCGATGAAACTGTGCGGTCAGATTTTAGTTCGGTAAAAATCCATAGAATCCTTCTTTCTCCGGAACGAAGAAAAGAGTTTTTCGGATTAAAAATGTCCAACGTCGGTGTAATTTATTGAAATGTCTTCAAAAACATTTTACCCGTAGCTTATCTGTAATATTCATTTTCGAAAAGAAAACCACCTCCGCCGTTTACTAGAGAGCATATCACGGGATGATTAAGGTTACTGCAAACTTAAACCGGGACGAGTCTCGCATTATTGTCAGAGCGACAAAGGTCTGAATCGGAATGATATACGCCGCATCTTTTTCCATAAGACAATGGATACTGTAAAAGTTTACACGCGTAAACAATAATCGAAATGTAAAACATTTTGAACGTTTTGAAAAAGCGTTTACAACCCTTTTGACCGTACATTTTTTTTTTCATTCGATTATTATTAAGTTCGTGTGTTATAAATACGATAATACGCGAATTAGCAGATTTAACAGTCGTGAAATTGTCGTGTCGTCGGCGTTGGAAAAATATCACGCGCCACCGTCGATTCCATTACACAAAATCCGTTGTCGCAGAGTCGTTTCATTAACGATATCGCAAAAACATAAACTGACGCCGGTTCTTTATGGTTTTTTCAAGGTATGTACAAAAAACATATATCCCGAACGAAAGTCGTCGAAAAAGCAGAAGACTTTTTGAAAACAAACACGTCGTTTCCAAATAAATAAACAAACGGCCATTCGTCTTCGTTTGGATTCGTCACGTTTGTTTTACAGCCGACTGACGTCTGCAAATCTAAGTGGAACGTATTTTGCTCGTCGCCGTTGTAACAGAATACGACGCTATGAAACGCCTCTAAATCTTCCGGATTAATTCTGTAACTCGTGAGAGAAGTATTTTTTTTTTGTCCACGCGAAAGACGCGCATGTTTCAACAAACGACTAATGTTTATATAAATGTGGTACAAGACGCAAATTTGATCGATTCTCGACGTCGGTATCAGGAACGTACCAAAGATGGTCGATGAAAAACACTGAATTTGTACGATATATAAAATGTCGCCGTTAAAACGGCTTAATTTCGGCGGACATTTGGATACCGTCATATTGTCCGTACCATTTGTCGATTTCATCGAACCCGATAACTTGAAAACGATTCTAAAAACGCTACTTGTATTTGTAACGATTCGTATTTTTTTTTTTTTTTTTACAATTAAGGTGGCTACAACTGCAATTAAATTTGATTGTAAAATGTAAGAAATATAAATGTCGATAACATGTAGAACGGGAAAAAAGTGGGAAAGTCGATCTTGAGTTTTCGAAATTTCTTTACTTTTTAAAAACGTCGAATACTGGCCGTGTGTCGAAAAATAAATCGCACTGTTAGAAATAAAAATATGTACACACTGAAACGCATTTCCTATTACAAAATTTTGTTCGAAAAATCGTCGTTCGTTATTCTGGCGAGCTTCCAGTCTAGCTTTTACGAAAACATTCGAGCGAATTGTAATCGAAATAAATACGTTCAAAATTGAAAACGAGAATAAACTAGTGGTCTAGATTAAAACTCGTTACGGGACGTAAAACGTTCCTATCAAAAAAAAAACAAAAAACAAAATAAACAAAAACAAGTGTCTCGCCTTTGATTTTTGGCAACCGCCACAAACCGGCGACACGTGATAATTGAGTACGGTTTCGCGGGTGACGTGTTCTTACGTGTGTTCGGGTGAACGTTTCTGAGATCGTTTCTAAGCCCTCTGACCTCTGACCTAACCTTCGACGGTGGTGGGGTGATAGGGACACTTATGGACTGCGGATCGCGGTGAACGCGCGTGGATTTTCTAGTATTTACAGTCGTCCGAATAGCGAAAAAGAAAAGGGAGAAAAAGCCGGTATCACTCGCCCGCGTCCTCGCGGTAACCACGTTTCATTCATTATCGACTCCGCGCTCACAAGTCATTTTTTTTTTCTTCGTCTAGCACGTTGTAAACGTGACAAATGCGAGGAGAACAGTTAAAACGAATTTCGACACATGCGTGAATACGAAATACGAACAATTATTATCATAACATTAGGTGGTTATCACGTGGCGACTGTCGACTGTCAGTGAAATCGTTTAGGACCTTCACGGCGCACTGTATACCGGATGAAACGATATTGTATTGTGCGTGATGTGAGGAAAAAAAGACCGTGCAGCTGTCGACGCGCTTCTTACTTCCGTGACACCTAACGGATAGAACACGACGAATTTTCGATAAGCAAATTTAATTTCGTATTTAAATTTTCTAACCGCCAAGGTACCGCTATACATGTATTATGCGTACAGCCATACGTCATAGTTTGAATTACTTTATCAACATAACCTATCCAAAACGCGGGCGACGACGGGCTACTGACGGCTGGTCATGCGATGATAAAAATACAATGCTGTGGCGAGACGATTGACGATGGTCCATCGTCGTTATTTATGTATAGTGTAAAATGTTTGTATAAATATATTTATATACAATGCATAATAAACGGACGGAGATGAATGGACGAAAAACCGTTTTTCGACATCGCTCGCAACACACGCGTTTTACATAATATTTTACGCGTCGTCAGCGTTCACCGTTTACCGTTCCCGTTCGAATGTAGTAGAAAAAAAACTACCCCAAACAAAACATACGCCAGGCTTCTCACGGAATTTATCAATGCTCCCCGTCATATCATTCGATGAAAAAAAAAAAATTAAAACAGGTCTTGTAATAAAATTTTTAAAAAATCGGCTTTTTTATCTTTGGGTTTTTGTCGTTCGTAATCGCGTAGTCGTCGGCGTACAGGGTGTTCCGCGTAAATCTGCTGCGAACGCAATAACTTTAGCAAACACAATCTCTGGAATAATCCAAAACCAGATTTCTTCCCTCAAATGTAACAATCAAGATATTCTGTCGATATGGAGGTTCCTAGCCATATAAGAATCCCTGGCAACGAGACAGCTGATATTTACGCAAAGGGAGCCATAAGCTCTCCCGATGTTACCCTTGCTCAAATCTGTTCTCTTAACGACATCAAGGAAGCCATATAAAAACAGACATTAAATATGTGGCAACAACGTTGGGCAACACAACACACAAAACTGAAGGAAATCAAATTCTCATTACATCTTTGGCCAACAATCCCTATGAAAAGACGCCATGACGTAATAATCAATAGACTAAGAATAGGACACACATGGCTAACACAACTTTTGAGAAAAGAAGAACCAATTCATTGTCAAACTTGTGGAGAAGATCTCTCCATCAAACATATTTTAATATACTGTCGCAACTATGCAGAAACAAAATACTCATATATTATTGTCATTATGCTAAATCGTTGGTAAATATTGAAATTTGTAATACTGTATTATCACATTTGTAAGTTAATAACCTTTGTAGTTGAGGCTATAAAAAAAAAAACTTAAGTTGGTCGGCCAACACTTTTTTGCGGAGAAAGAGTTCTCGGACGGCGCACGTGTTGCTTTCCCGTGGCAAATTGTACCTAGTCAGTACTTTACTTGAAACGTTTTCCGATTTTTCCAGTAGTTTTCGTAAGTCTGAAACCCGAAAGTTTTAACAAAATTGCAACAAATGTGGAAAACAAATTTTCATTATTTTTCGTATTTGTCAAGAGCTCGAAACGTAATAACAAGTTTAGTCATATTATTCATTAATTATAATAAACTACTATAGCGTCGCTCAAAATTGTTTTTTTGAACGATTTGTCATTGCTTTCAAAACGAAAATAATAATAAAACCCTAAAATCTCTATCTAAGTAACTCACTTGAGTGAACATATACTTAAACTTTTTTTTTCTTTTTTTAATCAAGACAGCTGTTTTGTAAACCTAATTTTTAGGAAAATGTCGGTGTATAAAACTTTAAATTATGTTAAAAGTTTGTTTAAATTTACATATTTTTCAATTAAGTTTATGTTATTCAGTACTAGTGGCCACGGGAAACGCGACCGGAAGCCACCAAAACGATGCGAACGATTCATTTTGCAGGTCACCTGTCTTCGTTCTCTCGTAGCCCTAACCACTAATGAAAGAAATCGAAACTTCAAAAATAAACACACGACGCCGTATTGTAGCGAGAATATGTGTAGAAATTATTTTCGCTGAAAATTATGAAATATCGTCTAGAACCGAAAGCATTTGTTAGTCCTCTTGCACACTGTTACGACGCCGTATTATAAATTTATTCGAGTTTTTCGAAAATAATATAACATCATACCATATATTACATATATTATGTATAATTATGTATAGGTATCAAAGGAGCTTTTGCTCTCAGCGGCATATTTTTAAAAATCGGTACGTTATTTTCTTTGGCCTCTGATGTATAATATTACTATTTGAAAAGAAAAAAATATTTTCCCACACGACTTATATTTATATATAGACAGAAATATATTAAATTTTTAAGTATTTAAAGAACAAATTGTGGAAAATGTAAATGGAAGACTTTCAAGTAAAATCACGATGTTTTCAAGAAAATGTATAATGTAATACAAAGTTACAGGAATACACATGCAAACAATGTTTCACAAGTCATTAAGTGTTTGAACGTTGAAAAACTACAAAAAATCGTCACATAATTGAATGTGATTTTTTTTTTTGTTATAATAAAAGAAAATTAATAAAAAGCATTTTTTACCGATTGTATTCATCTAATTTTGGCTGAATAAAACATTTCAAAAATTGAGAGACACGATACCCTACGGTGGCACAACACTATAGTTATTGTTATTGTTCTCGTTGCATTTTTCGTGTCGTTTTTATTCTCTTTTTTCCCCCACGAAACTATTTTCGTCAAAAAAGACGTGCGCCGCAAAAACGCATATTATCCCGTGACAATCGTTTTCGACGCGAGACACGGACACCGACCGACCGGACCAGAACCGTCGACCGGAAATTCGACAAAACGGGTAATGATAATTATAAGTAATCGAATCAGGTCAATGTTGATTGTTTTTTTGCTCCGAAATCGGAAAGAACACGCGTCGGACACGGTCGATACAGAATACGGTCTGCGAACAACACGTTCGGTTTAACACGTTCGCCGACGCTACAAAGTTACAATAATATACGCCCGACGACACGCAGAGACGACGCGAGACACAGAATCGTTTCCAACGATCAAAAACAGTTAGTTTGGATTTCAACGGGTTTTTGTCGACACCGCCATCCCGTTCGATTATTCTTTCGTTTTCCCACGCGTGTCGTTGTCACTGTATTTACATTAAACACGATGATTCGCTTTTGCAAAACGGAAACATCACAATTTTTTGATTGGTGCGTTTATGTTGCCCGGAATAACTAATCAAGACTTCTATACTAAAATATCGTCACGCGCGAAAATCGTTTGAAATTCTCGTTTTGTACGACAGTTGTGCGATTTCGAAACACTTAAAGTTCTGGAAAAACGTGTTTGAAATGAATTTAATTGAAATATTACCCGTCCCCGTCCGTGATATATTGCATTACGTAAGTACACTCGAGAGTAAAATCGGTTGATTTATATTACAAAGCCATTTCTCGGATTATACGTTATGCGTATAATAGTCGTCGCGACCACTCGTTGTAAAACTATACTGTATATAGTCCTCCCGCAAAAAAAACCCCTCAAACACGTCATCGCGAATATATATATATATATATATATACACGTGTGGAAAACGTGTTGAATACGCAAACACACGCGTTGCCGTCGGCTTATTATCCTATCAAATAATACAGGTAGTCACGCGTAACTCATGATTTCGGATCGATCCAAAGGCACGGAACAAATATAATATTCATATAATACAACGCTCGTGTTATTCGTTCGGAACGATCGGCGAAGCTAAGGTAATGTTGGCGTTACGGTATCGCGCCGAGTTGGTTGGAGTCGACGTCAAATGCACATCCACGAGATATCAACAATATCATAATATTATCTTTATTACACGAAACAAAAAGTGAATCGAATAGAAACGATGGTGCTTGTTTGACCTGTTTCACTATTTTATAACACGAAAATCGTTATATACTAGTCAAAATAATTCAACTTTATAAAATAAAATAAGGACTGGATAGTACGCGGTTAAAGACCAAAACGTTGGGGAAAAAATATGATTATCGAAGCGCCGTTTTTCCTCTCGAAAAATTAGCGACGGCGCCGGATAATAATTCCATGATCCAAACAAAAAATATCACTTCATAACGATAACAAATCTTCTCTATTTCACCAAGCGCATTAAAAAAAAAACTACCTTTTCAGCTTAACCTTAACGCTCGATAAGAATTAGGTGAACACGTTTGGTAGTCTTGCACTCTATAGTGAGATTCAATTATGTTCAACGTGTTTCTTAAAAATCGCAATTGAAGTATCCCTTCGAAAATCGAATTTTTATTCAACAAACATCGTTCTGATATCTTTGAAATTGAAGTAAGAAAGTTCGAATAATTGTATTATCGTCGTGTCAGAGAATGAGTTTATAAAGTTGTTGAGTTCTACCGTTGCCTTTTTTGCCATACATGTACTGTATTGCCAATACTGATTACTAATCGAAAACAATCCAAAATAAATTATGACTTGAACTATCCCCAAATCAAAATTTAAAGAAAAACCTACCGGACGTTAAGTTCAAATTGTGAACGTTTGAATTGAAAGGGCGAGCCGGACGGGACCATATAGGGTTGTGCGGTATGAAGAACGCAAGATTTCTTGCGACTGGTCCCAGTGAGTTTATTAGACGGCCTATAAATTTTGTACGACCCCGACGGGTCATAGGATTTATTGCAGTAATTTCTCGAAAGCATCGTTCTTAAATATATCGAACAAATGACTTCATGTCGGAGTGATAGACCTTTAATGATAATTTTAGAATTTAATGCTGTGTTTTTGCTACTTCTCAGAGTTCAAATAAGTTTATATCAAATGTTCTTATTTCTTGACAAATGTTAAATAATCGTAATTAATCGGGTTTTTCGGTTTTTTTTTACATTAAAATGAAATTTAAAAAAAAAGTTACTATAAACTAATTATCTTCTGAAAGTCTGTAACTTATAACTCGACGAGTTACTTTTTCCCCCTACCAACTTAGTAATTTATCTCGTCATTATTCAAGTCTAAAATGTTATAGGTCCTAACTTAAACAATATCGTTAGTAATTAATTGAATTGTACATAACAATAATAGTTGAAACTGAACAAAATAGTAAAATAATCGGTTATCTCGACGTATCGTTAAAATCTAATATTTTCAAAACGTACACGTAAGTATCTTTAAGAAGTGATCGTCATATTGTTCTTTTCTATCAGTGACTATTAATTTAACGAATTACTTTTTAATTCTTGTAGGAACTTATGATATATTAAAGTTATTTTATCAAGATGAGTAAATGAAATTTAACTATGCTTAAAATGAAAAAACCGTCTGTCCCTGCCAGACATCTCTAATCGTCTTTACTGCGTTTTGAACCGATTTCAGTTTCACGCTAAGGACGGAAAAAATCGTTCAGAAAGTCTAATCTACGCCACTTGTTCATTTATTATTATTATTACATTTTTCATAATCATCGCATTTTATGATGACATTGTTTAACGATTGTTACGCATTAATTGACGATCGTCGTTATTGAACGTTATAAAGACGTCACACGTAATTCACCACGTGGTTTCGAAATGCCCGAACGACGGCCGTTTCGAGTGAGAAATCCATTAAACGCGCTCGACGAAGACGCGACGGCCGAGGACAATTATAATTGACTCGGTGTTGCGACGGGGACACTGACAGATTGCGGGAAACCGAAAAGGTCGGGTTGACACAGGACTGTTGGAAAAAAGGCCGCATCTGCCGGGAGACGAGACCCTGCGGAATTTATGACGAATTAATATTAAATATATATGATCGGGCGATCCGCCGCGGGACGAAGAATGGAGGAAATGAAAAAAAAAAAAAACAAGCAATTTCTACGTTCGACCGTGAAAACTTTATATAAATATTGGACGGCCTAAAAGCAATATTTTGAACATACACGGGGAAAACTCGTTTGAACGTGCAAAGGTGTTGAATTTGCTGAACGAATTGTACAAATCTTGTTTCACGTAGGAGAAGTTGATCCGATTTATATGCGCCCGATAGCAAAATTGTATCCAGTTGTATATTTGACACGTTTTTCGATTTTCGCAATAGTTTTTCCAAGCGCAAAGAAAAATCGTTTGTCATAGATTATTCTCTTAGGCGTGCGAAGTTCGGATTTCGCACGAAATCGCTTTTCGGGCCTGACGGTTTGTCGCCGCTTTCAAATTCAAAACAATAGTACAACTCTAACGACACCCGGTCAAGTGATCCGCTCGACCCGACGTCCACGGTATCCGCGCGGTTAGCTATATTTTGTTCTCGCTCTTAAATAGCTAAAACGTTTCAATTGAAAACCCCATTTGCCCGCTAAATATTACTCTGCATATATTTTAAACGATATTAATAATCGACGTTCGCCCAAACTCGGTTACATATTTTCAGCGACTCGTGGTCGAATGAATGAACCTTCTTCCCGTCTGTGCGCCGGACGAAAAATCGGTGTACACGTTTGTTTCTACGCCGTCCGTTGAAAAAGACTCGACTAATAAAATAGACACTACTGATTTCACGTACATCAGACGAGGCCAGAAACGTATTTCAAGTTTGCGCGTCCCAGAGCTAATACTTTTTGCCGCCCTCTCCGCAACAATTCAAGTCTACTCTGGTATAAACTGTTAAAATAAATAAAATTTTAAAAATATAATAATTGACATAAACATTACCTTTAAAAAAAAAAAACACAAATAAAAACTTAGCCGTTCAGAGCTACAGTCCTGATTAGCCTTAGCGTTAATAAGTCCTTGAAATAGATTGTCTGCTTACGTTTGATCTCTACGGAACCGGCCCGTTGATATTCGAACTTGTTGAAAAATAAACGAGCCGTAAAAACATTACTCGGACAACCATAGCGATATTTTTCGGCGGTCAATGTATACACGAGTGTACACGAGAAGTCTGAAAACCAAAACGACTACTGAATGTTCAACACGGAAAATTGCAATATCGCAGCACTTCGTAACAAATAATCTCTCGGATACGTAAATAAACGAGAGTCGTAAGTATAAATATGAAGCACGCGCAGTCTGAAAATTGAGTACTTCGAATAAAGACTGCCGTACCGAAAACACGGTTAAGTGTTAAATTTATGTAATTTTTTAATTTTCAAGTCAAAGTAACAAATAAATTCTCGAACAGATATACGCAACGCAACGCGGCCGACAAACTTCCACCCTAAACGTTTTATAACGGCATCCGGTGACAAATCGTGTAAAACGTGTATACTACTTGCATAATATAACACTTATCGTTGTCCGCAGTCTACATTTCAATTCAATCTGATCGACCGATCAAACGTTCGGAAACAATATTATTATCAGCCGCAGTTATATCGTTTAAACGTCCATAACAAACACACTCTGAACAATATTTATGCTGCTCGTGAACACGATGACGTATCGGTAGACGGATCGTTTTCGTTCAGTGCGATAATATTATTATGTTTTAATGTAGTTTTTTTTGCCCGAACAAATTTGTAAAAAAAAACGCGCGCTTATAATACCGAACGATATTTCGATTTTATTTTCAACGTCCTTAAAAACGTGCTCCTGCAGATTTCATATAATTACTTGAATTATAATAAATTAAACCGAAAGTTATACATACAGTGTTAGGCAATAACGTGAAGGAAAGTAACGTTTTACTGTGATGGCGTTACTATTGTCGTAACACTTTACGCAATTTCCAGATAGGTAACGAAAATGGAAATTATTTTCCATATGTAATCTCCTTCGTTATAACGTGTTGCAAATATCGAAAATTCAAAAAACATTTCTCACGGATTTATCGAAAACCAATATTATTATTTTTCATTCGTTTCACAGTTTTAGCTGTTTTGGAGACCGTAATTTATATTTATACTCAGTTTGTTTAATTTATATTTACTGCCGGTTTAATTCACTGGACGGGTAGACGTGTTACGTGTTACAACATCGATATTGCTGTAGTTTCGTCCATTTGTTATAAGCAAATTCTATAAGTATTTATAGTGTTTAACGCTCTGGTCCAATGTCTTAACGGTTGAAAAAAAACAACGAGAAGAATACTGAAAACCGTTATAATAAATAAGGACCTAATAAAATGCATCCAACAGAAATGAGATTATATATACACAAAGATAATATTTTGAACGAAAAAAAAAAGTTCGATATTATTTTCCATTAGTCAGTTTAAATTAATTTTGATAACTCGTCAAAGAAACTTTCAGAAGTTTTTGAATTTTCCCAAGATTTTCTATGGCTTTCCGACTTGTTTTTGTTCGCGTTTTTGTTTTCTTATCAAGTTCTTCCATTACATTTTAATGAATACGTTAAACTAGTATTTATTTAAAATAATCGCGTTGCATATAATTAAAAGGGAAACGTATTATTTCCGTTTTGAACATAAAACACACGTATAACACGTAATACTTTTAAGCGCGAACTTTCACCGGGTGTATAGCATTTCACGGCAAGTGCTTCGAAGACGCGATTAAAGTTCGATTACGTAATATGATTATTATAAAAATAATTCGTCAGAGACTTTTGTTTACGAAATATGTATTGCGTCGCGATTTTTTTCTGATCATCCAATTAAAACGATATAATATCATTGAAATACGACGCAGACACTATTCATGCACGCGCGTCACCCGACAAGTCGAACAATCGTACGAATCGTTGTTCAGCGTGGGATAATTCGTTCAAATAAGAATGAAATATTTTTCCACGTTTTTAATTTTTCTTGGTTTTAACATTGATTTTTGACGTTATGTATCTAACACGTATTTGAAATGATCGTTACTTCGACACCAGTTTTAAACCGAGTACCAGTGGATTACATACACGACGTTGTTGTATAGAAGTAGAATAAAGAAAAATAAAACGCCATTTGCGAACGATTTGAACCATAAAATTATTTTTAAGGTTGTCAGAACCGGTCGTTTATCAAGGAGTGAAATTCAGGCAATTTGGTCACAAATCGCACCGTTTCAATAAGAAAAAAAAATAGCTTTACAGGCAAAACTCTATCGTGCAATAATCGGATTTCGAGCATTTTTTTTTTGTCATTTGAAAAAAAAAGACTTTTGACAGATCTCGTTGGATTCCAATTTTTCGATTAAATTTTAAACGAATCCAGTAAAGTAACATTTAAAAACGTTTAGAATTATCTAGACGTTTATTAAAGCTTTTTAAGATTGAATTTTAAAAATCAGAGTCCAACCCGATCTATGAAAAGTATTCCTCTTTTAAATGAAAAACGAGTTTTCGCCGCGAGGAAAATTTTCGTACTATGACGTATCGTTTAGGACAGCCTTAACGAATGCAGTTTGAACATAACTAGAACACACACACACACACTTAAACATTTTAAAACCGTTTAAAAAGCATTCGTTTTTGGATTTAAATTCATTAATTGATATTAAACATTATTTATAAAATATGTTTATCAACACAAATAGTGGCATAGATACGATTTTTTACTTGTGGAGGATTTGTGTTTCACTTACAACTCGTAAATAATTTTAAACGCATATTTATCGTTAGTGAGAAAACAAATTACTAACGTATAATGTACTGTTACTAATATGACACTAAAACTGCTGACGTAATATTATTAATTTTATGAAATCGATTTTCTATCCGTCGTTTTTTGTTTTTCACTCGCCAACTCGTTTAAGACTTCTTGTTTATTAATATTAACTGCACGGTCTTCAGTTCTTTTATAAATTTAAAATTTCATAAAATTTAGTTTAATGTTTTAATTTGTCTATTTATTTTTAACAGTTCACTCAAAAACTGATTTAAAATGTTATTTTTAATTTTAAAAATTGACAAACATTATCAACACGTTATTTCTTTAAAAAATGAAATTTTACCTTACTACGTTTAATTATTATTTTTTGAATTATTAACTTGACGAGTCGATTAAATCATTGCCCAGCCTTGACTCAAATAATGTATGCGTGACATCAGTATAGTAGATCTTCATGGTAAAAAATGATTTTTTATGTTTTCAGGTCGGTAACACGTTAATTATATTCGCCGTATTCACGACCAGGCGGCTCCGGACAGTAACTAATTACTTCGTGACGTCGTTGGCCGTGGCCGATTGGCTGGTCGGGACATTCGTCATGCCGATAGCCGTTGTCTACCATTTTATGGGTAAGTGTAAGCCCACGGGTTTCCGCGGCCACCATTAATTATTATTATCGCCGTTGCCAATTTACGATCGTTGTGTCGTCGTCCGCGAACACACAATACGTACACCGTATACGTGCGACGTAATGTGCGGAATGAATTTTTCATCACGAGTCAGCGGCGGTAACCTGTCGGTAAGACTGCAAACCGAAAATCGTATTCCGCGCGTTCGCCGGTCGTCCAACGGATATTTATTCGCAGATCATTTTCAAACGGCAAACCATACTTCGTTTCTACACTATGTTATGTGAAACTCGATTGACATTAATTTTCAATATGCCGTTGAACGTATAATTGTTACATGAATGTTTGGTCGTAGGAATCGTAGATTGTGTGTAGTTCAATGGAAACGATCGTGAACTCGTTTGACCGACCGTCTACAAGAGGTCAAATCGTCAATATCTACTTCACGGTGTTTTAAATTCAAATAGTTATTGTTCGGGAAACGTCCGTCGGCAAAAATCGACGTGGGTAAATTCCCATGATAACTTAGAACCGATATAGGTAGTCGTCACGAATATGAAAATAATGATAAATGATTCATGTTTGCACATATATATATACACACACACGCCCAGCAGTAATCGTGTGTGATTTAGGCACGTGGACGTTGGGACCTTTGATATGCGACATTTGGGTCTCGTTGGACGTGTGCCTTTGTACCGCGTCGATACTCAGCCTGTGCGCAATATCGATAGACAGATATTTCGCCATCACCAAACCGTTGCGGTATTCGAAGAAAAGGAGGTCGAAAAGACTCGCGTCGCTCATGATACTGGTCGTCTGGCTGGTCTCGCTGGTCATAACGTGCGCTCCGCTTTTCGGATGGTTCGTACAAGGCGTTTACAATATTGTTGCACGAATAACGTACGAATCATGAATATAATCGAGATTACGGCGCGTGCACAACAATAATCGCGATGATTATCGGTAGTAATGAATGGAAGTCACAAAAGAGATTTAAGGTGAGGTACCATGATGCATGATGTTTGCTGATGATATAGCTTTGACAGGAGAAAATAGGGGAGAAGTTGATCAAAGGCTTGACGTGTAGAGATTAGTTCTTTTAGGAAAGGGATTAAGGATTAATAGAAGTAAGACAGAGGATATAGAGTATGAATTTGAAGAAAGAGAACAAGTCAACGGCATGAGGAATGTAATGACAATAAGCGGGGACGATTAAGTGTGGGTGAATCGAATGGAGAGAAGCATCTGGTATTTTGTGCGATAAGAGAATTCCAATGAGGCCGAAAGGTAAGTTCTATAAGAATGTAGTGAGACCAACTATGTTGTATGGTTCGGTCGACAAGAAAATAGAACAGAGAACGAGTGTAGCAGAGATGAGAATACTTAGATGAATGAGTGGAGCGACGAGAGGAAGCATAAGAGTAACGTCGATCGCGGATAAGACGAGAGAGAATATACTTAGATAGTTTGGTCATGATGTGAGGAGAGAAAATCCGGAAGCTGTAAGAACGGTTGTGAAAATGGACGTTGAAGGAAGAAGAAGAGGAAGACCGAAAAAGATGCGATTGGGTGTGATACGAGGACTGCTGGTGCGTGCGTAGGAAGGTCGTGTCAAGTGGAGGCTTGGGACACAGGTGACCGACCCCAAATAGCTGGGATTAGTGGCTAGAGGCGAGCGAGATGAAGAAGAATAATTGGTATTTCGAGCGCGAAATATCAAATACGCATAATATCAAACCTAATGGGACGTATCGTGCACGTATTTCGTATTAATAACCGAACGAAAGTATAACCTAACCTAACGCGCGCACAGTCGTTATGCGATAACAATTATTGTGTACAACGGTACGCGCCACACACTCGCGCGTGTTTGTACAGCGAACATTTATTATTTTCGAGTGGTCCGTCATGCCATACACGCGTACATACCGCGTTTGTGTTTGTTTATTATTCGTCGGACGCGCGTCGCTTAAGGTATTCGCACGAACGACCGTTCCAATATTTGTTCGTGTCGCAACGTCTAAAGAGACGTTGCACGATTTATTTAAAAATTGTTTTAATAACTTGACGTTATTCTCGTCGTGAACGAGCAGAAAAATCCTTAAATGATTTGTCCCGTCATTAGACATGCAATTTTCAATTAAAATATAATTTTGTTAACAAAGTTTTAATGATAAATTATTGTTTATAATAATAAACTGCCGATATTTTATTTGAATATGATGACGCAGTCGTATTTTTAACGTCTTCTCGTCACATTTTGTTTAAAAAAAAAAAAAGGAGTACTAATTTTAAAGCATATGATATACGCGGCGTACTACTCGATAAGTTTATCGAAAATAAATGCATTATTTTTAAGTTGCGTATTTTTGATCGGATTATTAAATTGTTATCGTATAGTTTCGTATTTTTAAGATCATAATTTATCATTAAAATAAATCGTTTAAACCCGAACCATAATTATGATGCACCGTTATTTATGCATACACATACAGGTACGACGAGAACCGCCACAAGAACCGGAGCTGTTCGTACAACCAAAACAAGGCGTACGTGGTGTTCTCGGCCATGGGCTCGTTTTTCGTGCCGCTAGTGGTCGTCGTGTATGTATACTTCAAAATATCCTTGCGTGATCGCGGAAAGACACAACAAACTCGAAGCACTCAACGGACCGACATTAAAGGTAACGATTTACGTGATTATGGACATAATAGCCAATGATGTGGACAGACGGGGTCACGGTTGGGCAGTTTTCTCCCCGGAACTTTTAAAGAACGTCTGTCCGGCCAAATATTGTGTAACGTCATTATTCGGGTATCGCGTTAATGTTAGGCTGACAATCGACTGGGCGCGATTATTTGGTCGTTTCATAAAGAATACTTTTTCTGATGAAAAATTGTTTTTTGTTAAAAATCGAAGACTATCGGATAGTCGCAGTACACTTATTCGTAGTTCCTCGACCAATTAATTACAAATTTATGTAAATTATAAACTGAAAAACGATTATTTTTTTGATTTTTTTAATATTTTATATTTTACAAAAACATATTTTGTACGAGATAAGCGAGAAGAAAAAAAAATTAACAAAATTAAAGTTATGAGTTTATTGAAGCTTTCATGGATTGGAAATTTATTATCTGTGTGATTTTCGGAAAAATCCATGTTGTGGTTTTTATTTTTCTGACGTTTCGAACTATCGTAACGTTTCACATATCGAATTTGATTGTTTTCCTAATCATTAGTACGAATATTATTACTAACATTTTTTTTTGCGAACATGTTATTGTTTGTGATCAATTGACGCGATGTCTCTGTAGGACTATCAATTTTCCAAAACAACACACAATCAATTTCCGTTTACAGATGGGATGGATGTTCGGGCGATTGTTCGAATCGCGTTCGGGACTGGTAAAAAAAAGACGGAAAAATTATACGACGGACGGCGGCGCACGTCGGTCCGTGCGTCGAGTAAACTTATTTTGTAAATTTACGGTTTTTGTAGGCTACGTTGGGTAAACACAAGGGACTTTATCCGAGTTCGTGTCAAACTCTCTCTCCTGTTCTTCTCCTTTTCACCAATGGTGTCGTTATTGTGTTCCATAAATATGATCTACGACACGGCAACACGACGTTATGACCAAAAACAATTTTGGACGGAAATGAAATAAGTATTTGAAATTAATATCGCCACCTAACGTGTTATTTGGTCACGGCAATATAATGCGGTCCCTGTCGGCCGCGGTTCGTTCGTTACGCTCGGCTCTACGTGTAAATTGAGAAAACCGTTATTATTTGTATTTTTGTAAATTAATTGTCGAATGTTTCGTTACTTTTAACGCGCAGTATTGTTCAATAATTTAACAATATTCGAATAAAACAATTCGGCAACTTCTCTATGATAATTATTATATATTAAAATCGAATATATTTGAAACGAAAAACCGCAAAATAATAATTTTTGGAATTATACAGATAAAATATTATCAAACAAAAAAACATTATTTTAAACGTGCACATCAAGTGTTAACTTTTTAACTAAAATTAAACATTTTTTAAAACATTGTAATTATTATTGACGTATCGGTTTCATTTGGAAAAAATATCGTTACAAATTGAATATAATATGTTTACGAACGGTTTCGAGAAGTAACAGTCGATAAAAGTCGAAGAACCGCTAAGATTCCCGAGCAAATCAACTCTTAACCGTTCAACGCAACTGACGGGAACTCGGTTTTGCCCAATGCCCAATGCTCGAGAAACTGACCTTAACTAAAACAACGAACCCTGTTCTAATCGTAACGCACACACTTATGTGTATACAGAAGAACAATAAATTATGACTAAAACAGTCCGTAAAGATAATTTTACAACAAAAATAAAAAACCACACGTCAATCGATGCATTTGTTTTTTATTACTTCTGCAGACGTTTAAAAATACTTACTTTGCTTATAAATATAAATATTAACCTCAGGTCAGATGTCGAACTTTCAAATTCGAGCTTTGTCACGTCAGTATATCTGTATCTATATTTAAACTTTAAAACGAAATTATTTTGTAAACTATTCAAATAATCGTCGAGTATTGGCTTATGAAAATACCCGTTTTATGCTAATGTTGACAGAAAAACTAATTTCATTTCGACAGTAAGACTGAAAAATTAGAAAAATTCAAAGATTTGTCTTGAAATTGTTTTCGGAACGATTAAAATATTTGTAAAATGTGCGTGGTAGGTTTACGAGGTGGAAGCCAATCCCCCTCGCGGAGTATCCCGAATTCGGGACGAGAACCGAATCGGCCTGCGGTGGAGGAGAACTTCGTGAATTGGCTCGGTTCGGCTTTTCGTGATCGTTAATCTCCCGACATTCGGCAATTAAATTATTTCCGTAAACTTCCACCCGTCCGCAGAACGTGGATAATGCGTTATAGCGTCCGTACCGTATAATTTGAACGTTTGAACTGCGCAGCCACGTCAATTAAAATATGAAATGTGTATAAATATATATTAAATTATATTATAATACGATTAATCAGTCGTGTTGTGTGTAACCAAATAGGATTGAAATCGATTCGAATTCATAATTAACGTCGTTTGTCGCGTCTAAACACTGCGAACGTGCGCTAAGGTTGCTAACCTAACCTTACAGCATCTAGTACGATATTGAATAGCGGTACAAAGCAACGTTAACACAAACGACGCGACGATAATAATTACGTATTACCCGTCTATCTTATCGTTTGTTTACACTAAACAGTACGTTACGACGGACCGCGATAGCGTCCTTCTTTATACACGTTTTGGCTATGCAGTCGTCGGCCTTTGTCGCGATGAAATAATAATTACGACGCGAGTTATATTATATAATATACAGTTATAGTACACACACACGTATATATATATAGGTCGAAATAACTCTTGAAAACACATTTCACAATATATAACACGTATTATCAAAAATTAATTACTACGCTCAAATACGTGTGAAGGTAAAACACATTCACCACACACATTATACAGAAAAGTAAATCTGGCAATTTCATTTTTTTCGATAGTCCAATAAAAAAACGAAACTATTAGTTTTCTTTTTCCGGGATCCATAAAAACAACATAACAAATTGCTACAAATCATTTATAATTTTATTTTAAATTTAAATTTTCACGTAAAATGCCAGCAAGACGAAAGACGCCCGTAAAAATCTCATGTCGGTATGATGTGTTATTCACAATCTGAGACAACATAATCATTTAATTTTATAATAACGTGTGTCACGTCATTTTATTTTTAAGACACGCATACTTATTTTACTTAAACAATAATAATAATATATATTTTTTCCCCGAGTGAAACAATAAACAAATTTCAATAGCCATTATAAATACATTAGTATACGAGCCAAAACACAAAACAATAACTTTAAGAATACACACTAGTTACAAAAAAATGATACAAAAAGCAATCTGCTAAAAATCAATTTATAAATCTGTCCTATATTAATTAATCAAATTAAAAAAGCATACGTGACGTTTTCATTATGTGTGTGATATTAATATTTCGTTTTGTACATAAATCTATTCACAATATATAACCAAACTCGTTCCGATATATATATTTTTTTTTATAACGTTTAAATTTGATATTGTTTCGAGCGTGTATCGACCGCGTGGTTATGCTCTGGTCTGAACAACGAAAAATCACCGTGTAAAAAGAATAATATAGGCGTTTTTAAAATTATATTTAAACCGTACATTCGTCGGACAAACCGTTGTTTTCGCGAGAACCATACGAGTATTATTGTTTTGAATTAATTCAATACCTGTCATAACGAATTTGTTTAAGACTCACGGCGCAACAACGTTGTTAGACGCTCGACGTGCGAACAACGCGTTCAAAAAACACGATCGGTGTTCGTCACTGTTCTCGAACGTCTGTACGCAGTATGATACAATAGTTTCGGCGACATAATAAAGAGAATTCTATGTTACTTGCCGAGGCGTTTCGGTGGGCGGGAACGCGCGCGACGTGAGAATTAATTTAATTACACGTGTAACGTGACAAATGATCGCGATATGTCCTACGTCGTCGCGCCCCAGTCGCCGACGTTTGTATACAGTCGTTTTGTTTTCAAAAAGAAAAACAAATTCCATGCTTTTAATCGCGAGACGCTATAGTTTTTCTCTTTTCGTAGAGCACCTGACCTATTATGATACGACTCCATACGATGAATTCCTAACACTCGAAAAGACACAAATTGTAAATGTTGTAACGTAAGCATTCGGTCTTGTCTGCCCTATTCGCAAAAACAAAAGCGTGGGTTAACTTATGCTTCACTCGCTTCAAAAAAAAAAAAAAAAAAAATAGTGAACAGTATATTTTTATTCGAAATCATATATTTATTTCGTTGAAAAACGCGACTTTTAATATTCGAAATTTAATTTAAATTCGCTGACGACGTAGAAATAGTATTTGTAACTCAATCGGAAATACAGATACGATAAATATATTACATTTTTGACTGCACGATCAGACGGATTTAAATTTGAAAATATTCGATACTTTCTCATGTAGTCTTATAAAATTTAAAGGTAGCCTTTGTAAGAGTATAAACACAATTTCAGTTTTTAATATGACTCTACAAAATTTGAGACAAAAAAATCATATAATTTACTTGAACGGTTTTTCTACACTATGTCACACTTTTTATTCTTATGGTAAGCCGATTGGATCACAACCACATGCGCATGGCCCTATGATTTAGACCTAAAAGCTAGAAAAAAATTTGACCTATTAAAATGAATGAAATTCAATTCTGACAAAAAACTTAAGCTCAAAAGCGTTTTCCCTAGAATAATATGGAAGTAGACTTTTTATTAAACGTTTTGTCTTTTTTAATATACTTCTGAAACATATGTTCAAAAGTGTAAAAACTAACATTTTCTTAAATATATTTTGATAATTAACAAATTATCAAAAAACGATTTTCACAATACCCTGAAAAAACAGATGAATTCAAATCTTTATTCATAATTCGATTCATTTCAAGTGATAAATTTTTGTATAGTTTTTAGTCATGTAAATGTCAAAATATAAAATACACCGTTAAGGAACGTCATTACAATATTAATATAATTTTCGTATTGATTTTGTTGGATTGAAGTATTATTTGAAATCTTCGATGTGAGGCTACTGCTGTGATTTAGAAGCTAATGCGTTTCTAGACTTCGTTTTTTGCGCCTTTTTTGTGTAAGGTCTCTGAATGTATGTGGGGTCAGTGAGTCTTCAGTTACGCCATTGCAATGCACCTATACGCCTAGTCGTTAACTTCGCGCGGTTAAGTACGAGTTTAAGCATCACTAATGATCAGACTAATATGATAAGTGTAAATTCAATGGCAAATCCATTGAATCCATAGCAGATCTAAACATCGATAGGAGTGGCGAAGAATCAATTTTATTTGGACTTTTCAAAATAATAAGCAGCTTATAAATAGAATGTTTACTGAAAAACGAAAAGCGAAAAAACTGTATACAATTATCGATTTTCTATTGTATACGGTAGTATTTTCAAATAACACTGTGTGGATTTATGGGTTAAAACTTTTATATCACACAAAAACCGAACGCGTATCGGTACTTGAACATTGCGAGAAAAACATTTTGGTTATATTGCATAACAATAACTCACAGACTGCGACATAATAATAATAATAATAATAATAATAATAAACTGAACAATTTTCGTATTAATTTATTACTTAATTTTTTTTATTATTATCATCACGAACGACTTATTATATACACATTTCAATTCTTAACAATATAAAGTCATAAACTATAAGCTGGTTTAATTAATCAAGTTTAACCATATTCCCCGAATATCGTTATAAAACTTCTGAACAGTTGTACGATAAACTTCCCCGCAGTTTGGGAATTTACGTTTTAACAATGAAAAGAACGCGTGTACATCGCACGTTGCATATTCTGAAACTGAATAGTAAAAAATTCAAGTGCTGTATTAATGGTCGTAATATACAACACGTTTCAACGATGGGCAATTTAATGAAAAAAACCAAACTTTAACTAAGAATTGCGGCCTACAGTTAGAAGCTAATAGCCAACAACAAAAAACTACTAGTTTAGTTTAAAGTCAAAATGAACTTAACTCAGTCGACGAAAAATTTTACAATTAGGAATGATTATCATCGATTATCACTCGACTGTATTAAGTATAAAAAAAATTCAATGTTGAATTGAAAATATTCCCGACTTCCATAAAAATAACATTAGCCTCCAGCGTGTCAACTGTACTAATAATTGTGAAAAATCGCCCGTAAAAAGTTAAATCGATAGAATGAAAACGTAAGCTAGTTACGTTAGTGTCAAAATTAATTGAATAGTCGAGATAAAAAGTGTTGAAAAATTAATTTTTCAACTGGTCGATTTGATTTCGATTTACACATAAAAGTGTCGCAGTAAGATTGTATTGATTTTATATTTTTTTTTTTTTTTTTTTTGCACAACGAAAGAATACAAATTTCGTTTTACTGTCTAAACATAATTTGCGATAAAAACGTGGCGTCGTTTCGCAGAAATATTATTGGTTGGTGTAAATAATATTATAATAATAAACTCCTGAAAAAATAAAAAATCTCATTCGGATTTAACGATTATTTCCACCAGACATTTGTTTTTTTATTTATTTTCGTCATTTTAAATCTGGTTTATTTACAACATTTTTTTTTTTTTAGCAAAAATTTATCTCATTTCTTAAATAATGTATATCAAATTGTTTTTCAGATTTATAATTTTATTCTACAAGGTTTCACGTAACGATCGTTTGTGATAATATTTCATAACAATCGTGAAGTCGGAACACGAAAGTTTTGAATAATTTTTTCCGGATATTTAGACTGCCAAAGAGTTTATAAATTAAAAACCGCGTGACAACACTTTCGACTGCTATCTATTTTTCAGTTTTATATACCTAGTTTTCTCGGTTTTTCGTATGACGAAAAAATGAATGCTTATAAAAATTCGATAATAATATACTATTGCGATTATGGCAGTCCGGATTTGAACGGCACTAAAAATGATACATCACGAAAAAATGACCGATAAAAACGGTTCTAGTCGTTTTTTTATAAAAATTGTTTTATGAAATACGAAGTTTTGAAATCGTACGAAATGTTTTGAATCTCAGTGTACGTACGCGATCGAGTTTTAGTCGAAAAAAAATTACATTTCGTCTACGAATCCGAGCCGTAGTAATTATTATCTATCTCTGCACTCGCGCGATATACTGTCAACACGATTTAGAGTTGTTGTTGTTGTTGTTTTTTTTAATAATCCGTTTTATACAATCCGTCGCGTTTGTACGACGACGACGACGACGAAGACGGCGGTATTATTTTCTTCTGGCGCGTGTAAACGCTCTGAGGAATTTCAAAACCGTGTACGTGTACAGCGTATATGTTTTATATGCCAGCCGGAACCCTCTGACGTTACATTCCCAGACTTCGGAGGATCGTCGTTTCGACAAAAACGCTAAATATATGTGTGTGTGTGTGTGTGTTTTATATGCAGTCGAGGAGAGCTTAGTCCTGAAAAGTTGAACGATTTAGATAATGTTTAGGGATTAAAATCAAAACTTGTATAGATGCGCGCCGGTGCGGCGGTCGCGGTCTCCGTCGTGCCATTTCGATTCTTAACTGTTGCCTATTAAAGACGTTGTTCCGCGTGAATGTATATTACAATATATATATATATGTATATAATACAGTAGACACTCGGTAATCCGGCCGTGCGATAACCCGGTACGTTCAGTAATCCGGCTGCATTTTATTTTTATTTTTTCGTTATAATAACCACAAAATTGTTATCGTAAACGATAAAACTAACTCATTAGGTCCGAATGAACCGATTAAATATTTTATTTTTATTCGCTTAACGTCAACGTGTTGTACGTGCGTATTGTGTATAGGTCAGTTAGTGTGTTGTATTACGTGTTAAATTTAAATGTCGCAACAAAGAAAGCGATACATACTACTTTAACTTCAGTCGAGAAACTTGAAATTTTAAACAAAATAGAAAAAGGTGACGAATTAGTGAACCCCGCTATCGAATTTGTAATATACCATGCTACAATACATGATAAACGAAAACCAACGAATTTGTTCAAAAACAACGAAAGTTTGAAAAGTACGCGCAAAACATTAAAAACTGGTGAGTTTCCCGAAGTTGAAGATGCCATGTGTTTATAGTTTTTTCATAATCGTGATATACGTACACCTTTATCTGGTGACATTTTGAAGGAGAATGCTAAGTTTGTTTACAAAAAAAATCACACACAAAGATGATTTGCAAACTAGTGACGGCTGGCTAGATAAATTTAAAAATCCTTTTGGTCTAAGACTATTGAGTATGACGAGAGAAAAACTGTCATGTGATGTTGACATCGTTGAACATCGTTTGAAAAATCGATCATTTTTTGGACCTGTTTCATCAAAAGATTAATTTAACACAGTAATAAATGAAATAAATGAAGTAAGTATTATTTATATGTTTTTATAAAATAAATTTAGGTTTGGCAATGAGTAAAAATACGTTTTATGTGAACCTCCATTAACCGACAGTCTTCTAGTCTGATATTTGCTGGATTAGCGAGATTCTACTGTATATATAGTTAAACGACTCGTAATTTTCGTAACGTTTTCGAGTTAAATTTAAGTGCGCGAGTAGTCAAAAGTAACGCACGATCGTTTCGAATTAATACGCGGATGGTTATTGGTAATGAGTATACACATACATATATATATATAGACAGACCAAAAAATGCGGAAAATTCAACTTTAAAAATAGTAAAGGGATCGGAAACGTACTCTTTCCGAGGATTATCGGATAGGCAATTTTCGCAATGTGGTTACGGTCGCGTTATGTGAACGTAACTTTTACCGGCGTGCCGATATTTCGAATTCGAGTTCAATCATTTTATACACATAGCTCGATGGTTTTAGATCTAAACGCTAGACGAGAAATTGACCGTTTATAACGAATAAAATTTCATTCTGATACAAGATTTGAATTCGTCGAACATTTTTCTCGGTTTTTGTGAGGGAAGAATTTAAATGTTCTATTTATATTTTTAGCGTACAAATGTTTAAATATGTAACACTGTTTTAATTAAATCATCTCAAAAATCGGTTTTTCATAAGATAAAATTTTTTATCTAATTTTTAGTATAAATCGGATAATAGGGAGCGGAGGATAGTTAATACTTCATGGTCAAAGAATATTATTTATTTAATTTGTTACGTTTGAAAAATACGATTATATTGTATACCTAGTGGATATAAATCGGAAATATCAAAATAAAATATTCAAACAATGTACTAAAAATACACGAGTTCTGCGAATTCGCAGCTCAAATAAATTTTAAATGTCTTTTTGTATATTGATTTGTGTTTTTCAACGTTTGTATTTTATTTGTTCGTTTCGAAAACAAATTTTACCGCCGTATAATAAATTATATATGATACGCGAAACAGATTTTCAAATAGGAAATTCGCCATTAAAAAAGTCTTATTTTGTTTTTATAAAATTATTGGATGACAGCTTTTTCAATTTAATATTCCGGTCATACTTCACGAAGTCTGTAAAAAAAAAAAAATGAATAAACCATAAATCATTATATATTTTGTTTTAGTTAATTATATATAAGTTTAATTTGCTTATTTATTATCGTTCCCTTGAGATTTTGTCGGTAAATAAAGTTTCGAACGGATATATTTCATGCAACGTAAGCGAATACTTTTGTGGTTCTACCATAACGATTTATTATTTTTGTACATCGTTCGATATTATGTATATTTTGTTATTTGCGACTTTCACTTAAGCGTTACGAGCTAAAAGTTTCGCGAAACTTTTCGTGAATCCGACAGCAAATGTTGATCGAATAATTTTAATGTCCAACGATTCTTTACTAGGATTTGTTGTTTAATTCTTCATTTGTAGATAATTTGTTTTGATAATTCTTAATGTGTATACGCTAGTTCGCACGTGAATACCGTATATTGTGCACTCGTTCCGGTACGGTGTATTGTACAAAGCCTGAATTTAAGAGACGGAAAAATATCAAATAATAATAATCACATTTACCGGATTATACATAAAATGTATAATCGTATAGCGGATCGGATTTGTGCGTACGAAATGAGGATAAAAATGATCAAGGAAAATTGATATCAGATCTGATAGTTTGAAAACCGGTATGAATAGTTAGGGTTCGGATTTCAATGATATAAAATTTAAAAAAAAACGCAGTAAGGAAATTCTCGCAGAGAAGTTACAATTTTTTGGAAAATACGAAATTTCAAGACGTTGTATAATATCGTTGTCAGGCGATATTTTACGAATAGTCTGAACACGAGTTATCGCATATATTTTTCTCTTCAAATTTTGTGGTAAGTGTTTAAACTAAAAACCCAAACGCCACTGTTCACATTTTCCTGTGTTGTTTGCTAGATGGACGAAGACAACGAACGCGAGTATAATGTCTACTTAAAACATTTCTACACACGTTTTAGGCCAATAAAGTGGACTAAAAATAAACGTATACTATTTCTAGTTGTCCAATTCCGATTCTAAAATCTAATTTCGATTGAGCCAAGGGCTCAAATCGATCATGACCGAAGATATGGTTCGTAATATCGTGTTAATAACCACGAAAAAAAATGCATTGATCGATGTAAATCTAATTCGTAAAAAATGATTGTTAATTATATTAATTCGGAATCTTCGTTCTCTGGTGGAAAATTTTTAATGAGGGATGACAAGGCCTGAAGATGGAGATTGTGACAAAAACGTATTTCGAGTTTTTTGTATAAAACACCACAACGATTCGCCTTTCGTAATCAATGCGAATTTTTGAAATGTTTACATAAATACATTATATATATATTTATATAATATACGTGATTATAATTTAATATATATTGTTCGTAAGTAACCTTACTGGCTTTGCTAGACATTTATTTTTGTTATCAATTGAAAATTATTGTTTTTTCCGTTTTATATATATATAAGTGTGTATGCAATTTCATTTCATTTTCAAAAATACAATTTTTATTTTGTTTATAAGTAATAATTTGTACTTTGTTTTAATGAATGCGTATTTTATCTATATCGACGGATTATTTTCGTAAAATTTTCTTTGTGTTGCGAAGTATAAATAAAAAAAGCGAATGTTAAAATTGACATAATATTTTATAGAATATTTTAATTTTCATCGTTTTGGTCGTTATTAAATTTGTAACATTTTCGTACATAAATTCAACATAATATAATTATATAGGTAATTTGCATAGTTTTTAGCATAATATTTCGATGGTTTAATACTATAATATCCGTTCTCGGCTTATTTTAATAACATTGTTTTCGTAACTTATAAATAATTTAATAGGCACATTTTTCGTTATGCGTTTAAAATTCCTATGTCTTTTATTTCTGAACACTCATTATTCAGATGTACAGTTTTAAGTACAGTTGTTTGGAAAGGTTGGCACGCTGCTTCAAAATAAATTGCAGTCAACGACATAAAACGAAATTGCTAACACACGGGAAATTTGGGAATCGAGCACCGGCGAGCATTAATATAACATCGTATGAGTTCAGACAATTCAAGCGGGAGCTCTATCTCAATACTAACATTTTATCTAAATTTTGGAGCCACGACCAGTGGCATTATTGCCTGTTGTGTTTAAATAAAATATCATCGTGCATAATGGTCCCATTAATACAAATCAAATATTAATATTTAACGAATACACATTAACAGAAGCGATTTCAAGAAAACCAGTTGTTGTTACAATGGAAGACTTTCTAGTGTTAATAGTATATTATTACGTCATATACATTTCGTTAAATAAGTAAACCCATAGTATTATATACGTATTTATACTAATTTTCTAAACATTGTTTTTTAATAGCATGCAAGTTAAAGAGGTTTCACCAATAATCAACGTCTAGTTATGGATCAGAAATTAGTAATAACTCAATTTACCTTTTATTATAATTTTAACCTCTTTTACGCCTTCCCGAAAAAATTGTTTAAATACGCCTCTGTCCTATAGTATACACTATGGTTTTAATAATTGATTAGAAGCTGTTTAGATTTAACTTATGATAGACTATCAAATTATTTCGACGTTTTTACGTTCTTTGGGGAGCGTTTCTATGCCGGGGTTGAACGAGAATATCTGAGGGGATACTCGGTCCTTTAAATAAATTTTACGTTACTATAATAATTATACAACAAAGTTACTTAACACTTTTTTTTTTTTAGATATCTCATTATAGTCACGAATCAATTGAAAGACCGTCGGTGGAAATGGACGAGATCGTGCGCATCAGGTAAATTTAAACGCACTATCACGAGCGATGTTATTGTTATTATCTTTATAGACATAAATATACATATACATCTTTACATTTAAACTTAACCTTTTGAGAAGCATCCAAGGAATACGAAAGCACCACTCGGGGAGCAGTTTCGGTGTGAATAATGAACAAAATATATTTCAAAGCAAAGACGTACGTCGTATACGTCTTAGCCTTAACACCGTGTCCGCGGCGAACATGCGTATGAATAAATACACGTCCCATGAACATATTTCATCGTAATATTTTACAAAATACGTCTTCCGGTGGTAAAACACGTCAGAAAAGTAGATTATACGACGAAAGTTATTAGAAAAATATTCAAATTGACTTTTTAAATTCGAAACTTGACAAAATATGCTGCTTATCGTAAAAAATTGAGGCGTGTACGTGATTTTTCCACCGATCATTTGCTTAAACGTGCACGCACAGGTCAGCAATCATTGACTTTCGCAATTTTTATGATCATAAGATCGTTAAAAGTTTAGTATTGACAGTTGTTAAAATTTTTCAACTGATATTGAAGGATTTATGAGGAAAAAATTTGAAATATTGGAAAGTTGATTTTAAATCGACTTTATAATGAGTTGAAGTCTGTTGTCAGATTTTATGAGGCATCACTAGATCGATCTTTATAGGAAGTAGTTGGATGTAGAAAATGCCTAAATTGCTGTTTCATGTGGGTTAGAAAATGACAAAATAAAACGCCATTTCCAATTACCTCAAATTTGAAAACTAATTTGATTTCATTATGTTATTCTATGTTATGAAGGAAGTGGATTTCTAATTTTATTTCTTATTTATTAAATGTAATCTATTGCGATTTTACTTCAAAACAACAATAGTTAAAGAATTGTAAAATGAAAAAAGTAAAAATTAATTTCCTACATAACCTACAATAAACACAAGCGAATCAAAATTGGTATTCAGAATTAAAATTAAACTGCTAGAAATTTTTTAATTTTCCTAAGCTTATTAGTGATGTAAAACATGTGAAAAAAGCACTTCCTGCCGATCCAATTAAAAATATGATCTTTACGAAATTCTATTATGACGTACTTGTATTTCCTATCACATACGCGTGCGTTACGTTAATATGATATTTTTTTAAGATCGCCTCGTCTAAGTGAGTATATATAAGTTTAAAAAACCTTTGGTCTATAATGGTATATAACACTCATAGTAAAGTGTTTTACGAGAAATTGCGAGGGAAAAAAAACATAAAATATACGCCACGTTAAATGTTGTAAATTATTGAAAATTATAAATGTAGACTGTAAGTCGTAGTGCACATTATTTTACTGCGTCTCTAAAATAGTAAAAAAAAAAAGTTTTGATCACTGAGACTGAATTCAACGCCCTATTTTTTTTCTATAGAAATCTATAAAATCATCAATACTTCTTCTAGAGATAACGGAGGAAATTTTTCGAATTTCAAATGTCCAACATAAGTACGACGTATTAAAATTTCCACATTTCAAACATTTTTCATTGATGGCTTATTTACGACACAAATATAAAGTGAACTTTAATATTATCTTATGGGATTTACTAATTTTGAATTTGGTCCGCCAAATTAAAAAATAAAAGATCATTTAGTATTACAAAAATGTGGACCGAATTACAACAACCGACCGTAAGCTTTATTATTTGAATCTTTTTCAAGACATATTTTGATAATGTTTATTTAATGTTAAATTACGTGAATAAATCCAAAAACTTTCATAAAAAAAAAAATCAAATATATTATACCGACTTACGTGTGTCAGTTTACGCAGAGGTGACGATTGTCGGGTTTCACTGAAGCGCGAGAACAAAACCGCCCAGACGCTATCAATTGTCGTCGGTGGCTTCATTGCCTGTTGGCTGTTCTTCTTCATCGTCTACCTGATCACGCCGTTTTTGCCGGAGAACACCATACCGTCGACTATGATGAAGTGGCTCACGTGGCTGGGTGAGTGTCAGCTGCAAATAATTACTATTTAGCACCTCTTAGCAGGTTATTTTATAAGCACACAATCGTATTGAATATGTATAAAATAACGTGAGACGTTTTAAATATATATATATTTACAAAAAAAAAGTCGTCGGAAACGTATGGCTCGATAAAAAGTCGTACAAATAATAAAAAATACATGTGATTGTTTTCGAATCGTATGAATTCAAGTTTCGTGTAAAAAAATCGGCACAGAGCTTACACTCGGCGGGGTTAGGGATCGTCGGTTCCATTTCAAATGCATATTGAAGACCAACCGACGAGTAAAAAACATTACATTCGGGCACTGGCGCATTGGAGGCATTATTTTCCGTACAAGTGAAGTAATGTGATCGGACGACGTATTGACGAGAAGGTCATTCGTGATAACGCATATTATGCAAGTTTGCACCAAATAAATGTAAAATGATTATTTTCTTAAATCACAACATTTTACTCGAATTATCGTCCTGGATTATTCCTCAGAAACAATTCGTCAGTAATTAAAATCCATAACTTTATAAATATACGAGTCGTACGAGTCGAATTATATAGTGTTATTCATAACAGCCAATACGCGATTAATATATCAATTATTTTGAGATATGCTTGCCAGCAAGGAGAGTTGTTTCTTTTTAAGAATTTATTAATTAGCTCTGTGGCCTGTATTGACGTGATTAAAATTTCGAATGACCTGTTTTGGTTTTGGCGGAAACGTCGAAAACATGAAATGACACCACTATAGTTTTCGGAAAGAGCCGATTTTTCGTACAAACGTACTCGTATACAACAATAGTTTTCACACAGTTTTTTCTATGCCGTCGGCAAACGGAGAAAAAAAATGTATACAAGATTGTGTTCTCGCGAAAAGGTGAATCGTATACGCGCGCAATTTTGGTTTTAGTATCGTAACGCCGCGAGCATACAACAATAATTTACTGTCCCAAAAACTATTTTACGAGACGAGAGAACACATTTTTTTTTTCAAACGCATGACAGCTGTGTCTCTTCGCTTTTTGTGGAGTCTAAAGCGTAATATATAGCTATTGTAATTTATTCGATACAAGGATTTTTTTTCGAATTTTTTTTTATCGTAACCCGTTACTGACAAGAAAAGCCGCTGTTCGTGGTCTTACACAAGCGATCGCTTTATACGTCGCGTGCTAAATATATATTAAATTTTTCAAGTGTCGAAATAAGCCGTTTCGTTAATTGGTTGAAAGTAATATCGTTAATTCATGCGTACTTACGAGTCGTTCGTATTATATTATAAACAATTCAGAAGTGTTCGTCCAATTCGGTAAAAAACGTATTTATTTCAACAACGAAGACGCCCAGGTGTCGAGTAAATTACAAAATATTCGTAAAACGATCGAGTATTTAATTAGCGTGTTACAAGTGTCCGCCGGTAGTCTCGCGGCAGCACACGTCGCTATGCGATAATTAAAATTTTTCCCAACACGTTATTCAGCACGTTTTCACGTCATTCGTGATGGCTGTAGTTAGTATTTCGTTATGAGTAATTTTTTTTTTTTTCGCGGAGTTACGTAAAATGTACGCTATTTGTGCAACGCCTATCTATAAAGGTCCAGACGAGCTCGGAAATCGGATCACAAGTGAATAACGTGACACAATACATGCTGAACAACGACATTTGGGAAAAATGTGATTGCCGCATGAGATGTCTTCACGAAGGCCAGCGGAGATCGGTTATTTGTTTAATTACATTGTGAAAAACGATTTTTTTTTATTTTATGGAAAACCGAACACCTTTATAAAATTAATGTCTTAAAGAATTTTAAAACAAAATCGAAAAAATATTCAATATTATTGCGGTTAAGCAACCTGTTCTTTTGTATATGTATATATAATAAGAATACAATTGTACGTTTTACTGGGCCCCACGAATGTAGAACGACTTATATACATACATAATATGTACAATATGTAGCACTTTTAACATTTTAAACGATAGCGTTACGATTGATGTTGAGGTGGTTTTTAGTCGAATATTACGTGGATAACATTTTAAAAAATACTCCGAGACTAAGTACATTATATTTTCACCAACGATCCGTGCAAACAAAATAATATTTGTTTGTTTTTCGCGCCGATTCAAAGCCCCGAAAACTTTTAAAAATGAAAAAAACGGAAATGCTCACGGGAACACGATTTCCTCTCGTATGTGTATATGTGTGTGTGTGTGTGTACACTACAATAAAACTCTTCTGCTAATCTCCACTCGGAAACGACGAACGCTATAATCTAGTAATACGCGAAACCTAGAAATTTCGTAAGTATACATGTAAATACCATACGTTTACAGAAACCGAGCGATGAATGTGTGTGTAGACTAACTCTGAAACCTCTCAGAAACACTGTATTTCAAACGCTTCTCCATCAAAAACATCATTATAATATCCATGTCACCATCTCTCCGCAACCAACAGCTTAGTGGCGTGCCCGACCTGTAGGCCTAATAGAGCTCATTCTGTTCTTATAAATTAAATATTAACTGAAGTTTTGATACCAATATCTAGCTGTAAAAAATATATCTCTGTTAGTAGAAACATATCGTAAAAAGACCACAACTTGTATCGAAATGGGATATTATTGTTGATACATTAATTTATAACAAAAATAAATTTTATTTTTCATAATAATATGAATGTTAATACGTTATTATGTTATACTACGAATATTTCGTTAACTTTATAAATACAATTATTTTTTATTTAGTGATAGTCTTTTTAAACAGTTTGAATATATTTTCAATCAATTACTTTTAATTAGCTCTCAACCCCGATTTAATTTGTTTTTTATTATTTCGAATTACACTTACAAACGGGTCTATCCTATTAACTTATATAATTAATTTATATTTATGAAAATATTGAGCCCTCCTCCAAAAATGGATGATTAAATGGGAAAAGGATACGGGGAAAAAGCTTCTTTACTATTTTTTTAATTTTACTATACCTCCTACTCATTATTTTTATCGCAATTAAGGGACGGTATGCCCTTTAAAAAAACTTCCAAAGTGTAAACATTTTAAAAATTCAATTAAGTTTTATGCCCTAAGATTTTAAGCGTATACACAGTAGAATCTTGATAATTATTTTTATTTATTGCCAGCTTTAATTTAATTTTCGAGTTATCGTTTGTAAATGCAGACCGTGTGCGTTCACCTTAAAGTAATAATAGAATGCAATTTAATCTTCGATTATATTTGTAGAAAAAGTTCACACACTGTAATTATTACTGGAGCAGATTTATAATGCCGATGTGAAATGGTTTATTTTGGAGATTAATACTATTCGATAAAATATTTGTTCGTCGCAATAAAGAATATGCGTCAGAAAGAAAAATTTCCAAGTATCGAAAAAAATGGCATGCCTTGTGCTAACTCAATGGGTACTCATAAACTACATTTGATGGCTGTAAGAAAATCTAAACACCCAAAAGCATTTCGTATTTGACTATATATATATATTTTTTTTTTATCACATAAGAGCACATACATTTTGTAAACTGTTTAGGTCATAAACATCCAAACTCTAAATTAATAATATTATATACCACCGATTCGTATATGTACGGTGACCCTGCTGCGCACAGCCGTAGCACAATTGCCTATATGAAGCGCCGGGAGTTTGTCCATCGAACAATTTTTAATAAATCATTCGGTTTCCCGATATAAAAAAAGTTTCAAAACGCCGAATCATCTTAATAAATGATTGCAAACGAAATTTTTGAATCAAAATTTATGTATTCGAATTAAAGTAATTTTTCGTTTCGCAAAATTGTCCAATCCGCAATTTTTCGAGATAATACACAATACGCCTTACCAACAAACAAGTTCAAAGTTAAGGAAAATGTGACTAACCGTGTACTCGACAATTGACAAAAAGATAACAACGCATATATTGTTATGTTCAAAAGCAGAACTTGAATATATTTTTATTATATAATATGCGTTTGCGATTAATTTTTTTTTTTTGACTGGAAAGATAAAAATAAATAGCGGCTTCTTAGTTTCTTCGGTATTTTAATCGTATGGTGCATTCATTTATTATACACACATCTTTTAATGAGATATTAAACAACTAAAATGGACACAAAACGTGAAAACTCTACAGTCTTTAGAGTGTAAACCTGTTAGACTATAAACCAAAAATTATTAAATAATATTTAGAATTTCTATTTATGTGTAGTATGGACTCATATCTGTTGAAAATTATTCGATGACTATTAAATTATACCAAAATGATTTTATAAATGAACAGTGTATTATTTATTAATAATATTTAATGATTAATTCTATTTGTACAGTTGTTATATTTAACATATAATTGGCGTATATTTGTTTGAAATAATTATTTGACAATAAATACCACGTTATTATAATTATAATTTAATACGTTGTATTAAATACAAAAATGTTAATTATTTACATTATTCTAATTCAGAACATTGTAGTATTAAGTAATAGAAATGGAGTGTGCGTATAAAGCCTCCGGGTAGGACATATTACGCTCGGAAATGACCTTTTCCTTTTTCGCCTACGTTAACAAATTAATTGTTCCGTTTCGCTCGTCCTACCCGACCCCACGAAATATACTCGTGGTACTTGTGCGTAGTGTTCTTACTCTAATATGCAGGATACTATTAAACGCTCAAAACAACAAATCCTCCCCCCCTCCCGCTTTTCTCGGTCAGTTTAAAAATTAAATATGATTTGTTTATTGCGGTCATGACACTTTTAAGTCATGCTTATATATATATAGTGTTTTATTATAACACATAAATGATTTTTTTAGAATTTTCTTAAACTCATACGAACTGCACAATTTTTATAATTGCGTATATTAAAGTGGAATATTTTTTTATACGTCGATCTAAATATTTATTATTATTATTATTCATACAAGCGATGAAAATTGAGAAGAGCGGTGCATATAGTGGTGCACTAAAAATATTCTCGGAATATAAAATTATTACCCCGCCACCATGTCCACTCATCCACGCGCTTATCATAACGTTATAAATGTCAATAAATAATATATTACTATTTCACCAACGTTCGATATTATTCGTATTTCATACATCAAAATTATGAAAATATGAATTGTCGGTATAAAACAAATATGTATACGAAAAAAAAAAATTATAAAATCTGAACAATTTTAAATAAAAAAAAAAAAAAAACGTTCTCGGAGACTACCGGAAAATTCGAGACAGAAAGAATAAGCCGATATCAAATATCATAACAACTCTCCTAAATTTCACTCGGGATTTCGAATAATAAAATTAAAACATAGTACGATAAATACATGTCGGATCAGAATAGGAATCGTTTATGTTCGAATGTTATATATAGACCCTCGATAAACAATATACATATTACGTTTTTATACTCGAATATAACCAGCCAATTATTAGAAAATATTTTCCAAATGTCAAATGTACAAATTTTAATTCATAATATCTGCGGTTAAAATATAATAATACTGTATCGTACCGATCGTGAAAATTCGAGTTTTTTGTAATTATCTGATTTACTTATTTAGTGCTAGTTTCAACGAATGAATTACACCGAAAATTATATGAAAAATTTCTGGACATACCGTTTCGCTTTAAATTGTCGATTTTTTCGAATTACCGAGATAACGCGAGGGTTGCACTATCTATTTGTATTTTGTACATTAATATAATAAACTCTAACATATATGAAAATACAATAAAAAAAAAAAAAACGTATATAACTGTTTCGTACCAGATCCTTACCCAATCGCAAGGAATATAGATACGGGAAATAAGATTATGTATAAGAAATAAAGGGGAAACAATAATAATAATTAAGAGAACAAATAACAATAATTGTTGCGTAAAATAAATTCTATTGAACAAAAAACGGCGAACTAACATAAATCGACATGGTTTATAATTAAATACATTTACACGACAGATTAACAATTCAAATAATATGTGACAATCTATTAATACTATATAACAATGAAACTTAAAATAACTCACATCACAATGGGCATCTGTGCTCGACAACAACACACTCCAATGAAGTGGTACCAAAACGATGACGATGATGAGTGGTGATGGAGGTCGCGTATTTGTCCAAAATGGACTATTATAGTCTATAATAAATAAGTAATAGTGGACACGACAATGTACCACCAAAGGCGTAAACGCAACAGCGACGACTTTTCGCATACGCGCGACGGACGACGAAGCAACCAGTCCCCACTGACGAACCGGGAACCCATATAAATCATACTAGATATGATACGTAACAATAACAAAATACAGTATATTGCTGTAAATAAATGTCTTAAATTAGATATAAAAATGTAAAAAATCGATAATAAATTGTAAACCAATCGTATTGATATTTTCAATATATATATATAATTGATAAAAAATTAAGACACAAGTCACTCACAGCGATTTACCTTTTAATCATCGATACATAACATATGTATATTATACGAGTATTATATATTTGACGAGTATAATATTTGACCTAATTTCTTTTTTCACAACCTTATTTAAGCTGTTTTAGATACTCGCAGGTTCAGAATTTTAAACTACGTTGTTTTTTTATCAATATTTTAGTTCATTATAAGGCGGATAAATTGCAACAAAACTACAAAAACAAATATAAATGAAAAAACTTTTAAAGTTAAAGAAATTATGTATACGGGGTTTTTCATTAAAATTCGATTTTTAATTAAATGTCAGAATTGAGTAAATTTCGAAAATCGTAGCGATTCATCTCGTTATACGCTATTGTTTTTCTCGAAACGCATATTTATATTGATTATGGTTAGGAATTTGACGGTCTAAAAAAAACGTGATACGCTGTTTGAAAACGTAGAATTGATATAATGTAAAATATAGGCGAGGTTGAAAATAAACATACCAGTGTATCTAATAAATAACCGAGCTGATTCGATTTTAGAAATATTGTGTTCGATAACGGCGAGATATTTTTGAACTTCATTGGATATCTTCTTACTCGATCGAGTTGAAAATTTCGTCAGTCTGTGTCAAACCAACATGATGTATTACATTACTCTCTATGAAATACCGTGTCTCGAAATTATAATGCAACAATAACAGAAAATATCGAATGTATTGGTTTAAAATCGAAAAAGCAAACCTTTCGTTGTTGAAGCAAATAAATGTAAGTGATGAGCGTTTATTGCGTGCATAAGTTTATGAATGTTACCGTCAGAATACTATCCAATGAGCTTGGAATAGGTAAAAAACAGTTTTGAATAGCGAAAATTTGGCCAGTTGATTTCTGTTAATGCACCATCTCACAGGTGTACTGCTGTAAGCGGGGTTTACGCTAAAAAGTATAAGTATGACAGACCATCCACTGTATTCACTTTATTTGTTTCTATATGATTGTTCAAAATTTTGAGACTCCGTTCAATGGGACACGTATCGAAAACGTTGAAGCCATCGAAATTGCCATAGCGCGAGTTCTATTGAGTATTTCGAAAACAGATGTCATTCGAAATCGATCGGTGAAAACATATTGTACTCATATTTTGAATAAAAATAGATAACATTTCACATAGTTAGTCATTTAAAAATGTTTACACGATTATTTGTCAGACACGCTTTGTACACACATTATAAAAATGCGTATATTGTATTCATTGTATAGTTGCGCAAACACGTTTTTGGCGAGGGAAAATTTGTTAAAACATTGTTTAAACCCATCCGACAAAAGAAAAGAATTTCACCTTTTTTAATGTTTTTTTTGTCTCTGGTGCAGGTTGGATAAATTCGGCCATCAACCCGTTCATATACGCGTTCGTCAGCCAAGATTTCCGGATGGCCTTTTGGCGGTTGGCATGCAGTTATTGCACCGGACAAAAGCCCAACCCGAACACGCCGCACAACCGCTTCGTAATCAGATACAACCATTATTCGAGGAATCAAGTCTAAGTACGCGCGGCCTACCGCGAAAAAATTTTAAAATTTCCCTCTCCTCCTCTAAGACGTGTAATATAAGATAATATAATTATATATTTACCGAACGGTACACACGCCGATTTAATTATTATTATTACTATTATTATTATTATTATTATTATTATTATTATTATTATCGTTGTTATAATGATTGTTTGTTGTTATATAATGTTAATATCGTAATAATGAAAACCGACCTATAACTGGCCAGACACAATTGTGATGTCGCGACCATACACAGTATAAAATAACGAACGGGTCATGAAAGGTTATCACGCGGCAACAAACACGGACATATTGTAAGTTTATAAAGGGTATTGTGCAGATAAATGAGCGTTAAAATAACACCTGTTAGAGAGATAGATTGATAAAAGTCAATCGTTCTTTATTACCCATTCCGGAATGTGACCACTTGATTTGTTAATAGAGACATTGTATATCCGTTATTTTATAATTTATGCTAACTCGTCCTGGAGGTGCAGACGAATTGACGATTGTAAACTTTACCAGAAATTAATTTTTTTTTTTTTTAATTATAATATTATAAACGTGTTTATGAAAAATAAAATGTTTAATTTGCCTGTCATAAAATTTCATTAGGAATTTTTAGATTTTGTTTACAGTGTATACGTATATTTGAAAAAAAAATGTAAACATAAATATATATATATTTTGTTTTGTACGTATTATTATAAAAAAATTTCCCCAAAACTAAACTAATGTGTAACAAATTACTAATATCGATCAATAATGACTATAAATACAACACGAATGTACGTACATAATTTGAATAATAAATTGGACGTTAAAGCGGGTAGTGTTCATTTGTGAGACGCACATATAACGTGATAAAAGGGAGTCGGATATATAATAGTTGGACGAAGAAAAAGAAATAGAAAAATGTTATTATTATTTTGTATAGTGATTAAGGAAAAATAAATTTCAAAAATTTTTAAAATATTTATGTTAGGTTAAGTTCCATCACAAACATAATACACTGGCGGAGTACACGTGAATTCGTTTGAAATAATTTCACATCCAAAAAGTCAACACAATCGACGACGACATACTGTTATAATATAATATGATAACGACTTTATTAATATAAAATTGGGTGTGGATAATGAAAATGTTATCGCCAGCCACCTAAAAATAGAAATAATCAGATAATATCGCAGTGTCGATTTCTGTAATGTCGTTTGTGCGTGCAAAAAAGGCGAATAAACATAGACGAGGCACGCATAATAAATATATACAGGAAAATGTATTTAGATTTAGAAAATATTATATAAATTATTTTTTTCTTAAAATTTCTACACATCTGTTCTATAATATCAACTTTAAATTTTCTTATCTTTGGGAAAAAATACTTTTATCGATTTATTAAAAGAACTTTACAGTTCAAAATTTCAAAACAGCCATTTCAGATTCTGATCGAAGTGAGACGAACATATTGGTTTTACAACGATGTGTTTATTTTCTCTGTAAACACTTTTTCATGTAGAAGTTGATTTTTACATGAGTTATCGTTATCAATAGCGAATCGTATCTACACAATTAGTACTTTATTTTACTTGTTTTTCGATTTGCCCTTTAGTTTCCTTTGGCGTAATTGAAAACGACGCAAAAATTGCAACAACAAAATAAGCCGGTAAAATTGTAGACATATTTATTTTGAATATGGACAGTTAATGTATTTTTTCAAAGCTCAAAATATAATACAAGCTTAAATATTAATAATATAGTATTTTAACAATATTTATCGTATTCATTATTTATAATATAATTAGTATCCATTCATAATACAGCGTCGCTCAAAATCGTTTTTTGTATCCTATGATTTAACATTGCTTCCAAATTAAAAATAATAATAAAACTACATACCTCCGTCTAAACGACTCGCTTGATCCGATATCCACAGAGCACGATACTCCTTAACTTTTTTTCCGTGTACATTTAAAGATATAAAAAAATAATTGTTTTTCAAATTATCAGTTATCATTTTTCAACTATCGTTTATCAATCTTTTAGAAATTGTGATTATGTGTGAACATTTATACTAACTGTACTACAAAAACTACTTGACTGCAAACATTAATTATTATGATTATTAAGAATGTTATTAACTAATTCAATTTGTGTAGTATAATGTGAGTAATGACAAATTATAATCTTTATTTATTAAATTCCAACGATGTTGTGTATTATGTTTAAAACTATTATAATTAATTATGTTTTTTTTTTTTAATCATATGTTGTTTTTTGTATTTAAAGTCTGAAAATTAACTACAAGCTTAGACATACAACACGTTAACATTATTCAATAAAAAAAAAATCGTTTTTCATAACATTTTGTTCAGTGCATGAAATTTGAATTTCGAAAAACTACAAAGAGTAATGAATGATCGATTGCAATTTCCATTGCAACGATTTATGCTTTCAAATATAAAATAATAATACAAACTCAACCGCACTTGATCAAGTTATCCACTCGAACTGACATCCACAGCACTATACATTTTCTTTTTGTTTTTCGTTAAATTTCAGACGAAAATTCGATGATTACAATATTCCTGAGTATTATTTTCTCAAATAGTTATTATTTGTAATCGTTTATTTCCTAAAATACGGAATACGTATGGTATTAACATACATATTTTATACACGTTCAGCATATACATTATTCATAAAATTGATAAACATCAATTAAAATTAAAGTGTTTATATATTATAAACAGGTAAATTATTGCCTAGAACCAAAGTTAGTAATGTGCGCGAAAATCATTCAAAATATATCAACAACGTTAAAATACAAAATATATTAAGCCAACGTACGAAGGATTTAACGATGATCGTCACAACCGAGTGAAATTGTAAAAGAACGATTGCCAGGAATGGATGAAACTGATAATGTCGATGATTCAACACAACGCGGCGTCGAAAAACGAAAGGCCTTTGTGGGTCGCTTCAATGAACGAGTATTGAAATTAAAACAAATTACAAAAAAAAAAATGCGTACGAAAAAAATCATTGCTGTTTGTCGCCTTTGTTTGCAAAATGTCGTTTCTCGAAATCCTAAGAACGTGTGCGCATCGCTATCCGTCAAACGAATCGTTTCGATATGATTTATCGCGTCGTGGCGTGGACGATTATTTTGACGACCATTGAAAAGCAGAATCGTGTTCGGTTGTTCCGTCAGAAAACCTGACAAATCATTCGTGAATTGAAATCGACTCGAACACGGCAAATGTCTCCGACGTTCAATATTACCATTAGGCTAACGCGTGACGCCTCCGTTTGGGTTTTAACAAAATGAACGCACGGAAGTAATAGCCGCCGCCGGGTTAAAGACGAAGAAACAAGAACAAAAGATTATAAAAATCTCATAGTTCATCGTGTTCGTTAAATAATTGTTTGAATTAAAAGCCCAACATTTTGTTTTGTTTTTTTAATTCCATACAATTTGTTATACTCTCCCGTCGTCCGTTTAATATCAAACCCGTACTAATGTATACTGGTCAACATATACGTTTTCTTTCGAATCACATAAAAAGTTATAAGAACGTATATTTCACGTGAATCGGTTAAAACGGTTTAACATATAAATTGAGAAATTGTATTCGTATCGTAAACAGACAAAAATATATATGTTGGCCGTACAGACAGTATAGTTGCTATTTACATCAATTTTTTTTTTTCGTCGCTAGCTAAAATATTTATTGGGTTCATTCCACCATTACCCGTAGACCGCGAATAGCGAAGAGGGAGTGTCGAAAAACAATTTTTTTTTTTTACGTTTCTTCATTTTTTCTTTATACAATTTTTTCTTTGTAATTAAAAATATTTGATATAATTATTCAATCACACACAAGACAATGGCAAACAAGATAGCCGATACGATGGCACAGGTAATATGATGTATATTAAATAACGTTAAATAATCGTATTGTAAGTACTTATAAAGAAAAAGGGTAGCGTGCATTTATTTGTTTTTTATGATTATACGCTAATACGAGCGATTTTCATGACCAGTATCACTAGATTTTTGTAAGTTATAACTCTGCACGTATACTGGGTTTCAACTATATCACATCCGTCCCTTAATAGTTGACGTGATATTCGCGATGATGACGTCGTGAGTCTGCGAGTATTTGCGATTTGTCAGCGATATTTAGAAAGCAATTATTTTATTTATCGAGAGCGAAAAAATGCGTGAAAATTAATATCGTATTACAAAATACGGTACAATTCGGAAACGGGGCGTATAAAATATCGCGGAATAACAATTATTTTAGAAGATTTTACGAATGAAAAAATCAAAAATAGTCACGCAACATTTTTTTTTTAACATTTATTTGAAAATACACGATCTTGTGTATGTGAGAAGGTGAATACATGACTTGGTTGGTTTGAATAAAGAAGTTACCCAGTGGTAAGACTTAAGACAGGGAAGTTATTAGTTTAATAATGTCTACACCATCTGCGTGTGAGTCTTCTTGATGGATTCCCAGATGTGGCATTGGAGTTTAATTGGGAAATAAAGGGGTTATGGTGGGAAGAGAGTCGTGAACGAAATCTTTCGTAGAGAAACTGTATCAGAAACAGTGTTTATATGAAGGTCGGAGTGAAGAGTTTCATTGGAGACGTATTGTGGTGCATTAGTGATTAGTCGGAGAGTTAAAGATTGGAAAGCTTGAATTTTGTTGAGATTAGAGGGTTTAGCTGCGCCTCAAATTTGGATACCACAAGTCCAGATGGACATTGGTGAGGTTTTATACAATATGATTTTCGTTCGAATGCTGAGAAGTGAATAAAGAGATTTACGGCGATTGTTTAATAATAGACGCGTAATATATAATACATAATATAACGATGAAAACACGTATTCGAGGCATGACTATAAATCTCGTTGTACGCGCGTTATTCAATCGACCCGTATTTTTATTTAATAATAAAAAACAATAATATACGGCGCCTTGGTTACGCGTGTCTATGTATATGCAGTAATATTTTAACAGCGGTTTTACTGTTTATATATATATATCACACTGTACGCCGGTCAACAGGTCCCTAGCAACGGTCGTTGTTGTTACCCGCTAAGCTGCTGCAACAGGCTGCTATTGATAATATAGTGTGCTTAACGTTAAATAATTATTGTTTAAGTTGTTTATATCGTCTGTAATACGAAGCGTGTCGATTTTCTCGCCGTGTATTTTCTATTCTCACTTTATATCTCCTCCTTTACACGCCTGTTGACGGTTTCTCGTGCACAACGATCAAACATAAAATATGGTGTGCGACAGTGAGAGAGCACCTTTATTCGTTTTTTAATCTCTACTATCCAATACTTTGAATCACTCGAATGTGATGTATGCGGGTAACTGTTCATACTATGAACTTCATAGTGTGTATTCGTTGCAAACTCGCTTTGTTAACGTCTCTTCTATATTTATTCGTTTACGTTTAAGTAATATTGTTTTTTGAATTTCCATTCGGAAAGATGGCGACCATAACTACTGGCCGAAAAGCACGCTGCGCAATTGCCGATTGTCAGTTGAAACGGTTGTCGCTGATGCGTAGCCTGTTGAAACGGTGCGGCCTGTGCGGTGCGCGCCGACCGTTCGGAAAATTACTCGAGTGTTCGATATGCAAAAAAGCGTTCCATCGTTTTTGCGCCACGAAGGAGGTGATGTGCAAACGTGAACCCGCTGACGGGTCGCACGCGCTCGTGAACTGTCGCGAACACGTGGCGGAGGACGCGACGGAAATACAGGCGGAGGACGCGACGGAAGCGCAGGCGCAAGACGCGACGGAAAAGCAAGCGAAGGACGTGACGGAAGTGCAGGCGGAAGACGCCATGGAAGCGCAGGCGGAAGACGCCATGGAAGTGCAGACGGAAGACATCAAGGAAATGCAGACAAAGGACGCCACGGAAGCGCAGGCGGAAGACGCCACGGAAGCGCAGGCGGAGGACGACACCGGTTCACCCGAACAAATATTGTCGATCGAATCCGCGCCGATGACCGAGTGCAGTCGTGATGAAATAATCACGTGGTTCGAATATTTCGAACACTTGGTAAATAACACGTCAGAGGACGAAAATACACGTCTGAAGGAGACGATAGCGCGTACCTCGCGACCGAGTCCCATGCTCATTGCACGCAGCTCATTCACGCGAACAGATTATTTAGAATTGAGCGCGGCATGGGACGTGGTGACATTAAGAAAGTCGTCACGCCGTAGCAAACCGTTTAAAATGGTAGTGCATTCTATGACAATACGAAACACGGCGCACTACGGATTGAAAAGGGTTCGGTTCGGACGCGACCCGTCTTTAATGTCGGACCGATAAAGAGCGTGGCCGCGCGAAAGAAATTATGCAGTTGCATTTTGATTTTGTTATTGTCTTCTTTTTTTTTTTAAATTCGTTGTTTGTGATTTTTATACAACAATTTTTGATTATTGTCTTTTTTTTTTATTGATTTGTTGTTTTTGATTTTTATAAATTGTTTTTTCTCATTACCTTATCATTATATATTACCTTTTTGTTTATACCTACCAATTTTTTTATCGATTTGGTAAAATAATATACTTACATTGTTATCGTACATATAAATTATTTATTCATTGTATTTGATGTACTGTAATGATATGCACACATATCATTATTGCAATCACAGTTAGCACAAGTATTTAATGTGTTGATTTCTTCATGTGAAACATCATATAAAGCTATTTATAATTTTCTTTAAATAAAAACATACTAATATTTGGTCTTCTCGGGATACAGTCTATATTTTCAAATAATAAAAAAATATATATTTGAGCTAAGAGAAATTACGAACACAAACGAGGGGTCGAAACAATTATTCGTATAATTTTTATATTTCGCTACACTTAAAATAAATAACACGTGGTCGTGACATGACATCGTCTCCGTATACATATGTCAACAAACAAAAACTTTCGGTCGCCAATTTTCTTAGTTTCATTAGAAATTTTAAATTAACGCGCCGTTCAATTTTTTCGTTTGGCATAATTTCGACGAACAATTCGAATATAGGGTTACTTAAGGGGCGGCCACACCAAAAGTAAAACGTATTCAACGCTCCAGAGATGGCGTTGCTCTCCATAACTCGGCGGCGGCAGTTCGTGAGTCAGTAGTTTTTCAATTTTGCGAAAAACATATATCCGTACTTCCTTCAGTATGGCCTCTTAGAAATACTTCAGAATAGAAATCAAAGAGGAGATGTCGAGTTATGCATTTACTCGATTTTATAGCTGTCGAAATACGTGTAAAACCAAAAACCCTAATAACTAATAGTCAATTTTTCAATCAGTGTTTCAGAAAATCATCCGGTACACGCAAAGTAAACACATCAACGAACTCATTTATGTTTCGAACATTAAAATCGTACTTAATAAACACTCTCAAAACGTGGACGTGCGGAAGGTCTATAATACATACGTAAACACGACCCGTTAACAACGACTCGCCACGAGTATCGGCACGACCGAGCGCAGTAAGCCACGACGACGCTCGTTTTACGGACGGCTTGCCGATTATTCGCCGACTCTTCGGGCGTCCGCGCCCAGACAAATATACGAATACGAATGGTATGTCGTCCGACACTATTTAAGTCACAAAACACACGAGATATTTGATTTATCCAATATAAATGTATATGTATATGTGTACCCGGTTTCGCCGAGTCAGCCGGTTCCCGAACACTCATTCGAACGTACAGTCCACTTTGCACTGAAACGCGTGCGCTCGAATTTTCGTACATAATGAAATAAAAAACGTTGTCGGCGGGAAATGTGAGTCGATTCAGATCCGAACACATCTCAAACATATGCACACGCGCCGAACGCGCACGTGCCGTACGACATAAATCACAGTGTTCTGGCGCACGCGGTATACGACGCGACGACCGTACTCGGGATGACCGCACGCGCGCGTTACCGCATTACACGCGGCGGTAGTTTGCGAAGCGCTGATTAATGGGAAAAGCGAGTGAATAATACCTAAACCCCCCCGGTCCTCGGCGATTAACGTCTCGTCGTTTAACATTAATCTCCGTCGTCGTCCCCGCGCAAGGGGACACGCGGCGAGTGTCAACCGAACGCGTCCGACCGGGAATAATGACCGTGTTGTCGCGCGACACACACGTGACGTTGGCGTTCGCACGCGCCTAGGCGACGTTTGGACTTGCCGCCCCCTCCCGTGTTTCTCTTTTGAGAATCTAGTGACTTATCATTGGAATGTACGATCAAAAAGCGCATTATTATTACACGAGTTCGACATATTATAGGAAAACAATATTCAGATTCGTTTTTTCCATCGCACAATATAACGTGTGATCATTTTTTTTTTTTTTACAAAAATCACGTATAACAACAAATTCTTGAAATGTTGCCTACCCCTTGAGCCTTGGCATCTATTCAACCCGTCCCCGTCGGTTCGAAATATGACGTTTCGCTTAATGTCTTTCACTTACTGTTTGAAAGTTCCTTTCTTTCGTTTTCTTTTTTGAAAAAAAAACGTCAAATTTATATCGCAATGAACAATGTCGACGCCGTGTCGATTAACACGGCGCTCTGAACAGGCAATTCCCGATACAGCCGTGCACCGCGGACATACGATACTTGCCGAATTACTCGGTTTCGTCCGAATCGAGGATTAATCTGAGAATTATTTATTATATTGATTATTGTATTGATATATTTTTCTATTCGATTTAATTGACTTTTATAATAAAACCGGACAAAATATAATACCAAATATTGAACGGCCCGTTATTTAAAATCGTTGAAAATACTTATTGAACATAACTTCCGTATTATATAATTGCATTCTATACGATTGTCCCTATGAATATAGTTACAATTCGAGTTAGTGTTTCTTATAAAGGTAATTACAGTATTTATTTTTTGTCTACCGAAAATCTGTAAAAATTCACTCGCTGTCTAATTCGTTTGAAAGTCTCGATATATCTTCGCAACAATAATGATCAATATATATATATATCATCGCGCGAGTATAATTGCTACAAATGCTACGTCGAACGCGCGAAAAATAACAAAAGCCGAAGTCACGCTCCAATTTTTGTACCGGAATCGCGCACGAATGTCTGTAGCCCATACATGGGTCTCGAGTTGATTACCAATCGCGCGGGGACGGGAAAATATCGACGGTATTATACCGTACGAGCCCGAACGATCGGCCGTCACCGACTATAGCATTTCACCGCAGTGCCTTGATAATCGAATCGATTGATTTCGCGCAAGAAACTTCTACACCGGGTACCAAATCGATCGTGCCCTTTGAAAAAACACAATAGTCCGAATAACCGGCTGTTATCGATATTGTTGATGACTATTGTCGCGTTACAGCGACGGCGTATACTCGGCGTGTTTAATATACATTTAATTTTTCCCCCAAACGAAATAATATAAAATAATTTTCTTTCGTATACGTTGCAGAACCCTTAGGTTCCTCGGAACGCACTCTGGGAACCGTTGCTCTTTGCGGTATTGTGTGTGGACGATCGTGACGAAATGGACATTTAATCAAACGCGTGTTGTCGTGTTTGCACGTGAACGGCAAGCCCCCAAATGACAGGCCCAAACGCCTCCGGGAACATGCGCCACTGGCGCGACGTTCGGCGCACTCGATACCTCGTACGAAAAACGCTTAAACTAAATGTCTGACGACTTGTTTGCATTGTACGTACGGCACACCGAACCGACCGAATCATGGCAACACACTTTCGATATTGATTTAACCGAATCGATCGTAATAAAAAAACATATGTGTGTACACGATACCGTTATACTAATGTCATCGGTGTACTTGGACGTTTTACTTTTGCACTCGTATACGGTCCGTAACATTGTAAATATATTTTTTCGTGGCGTACGTTGTCGTTTTTGTTCGTACGTCAATAGTATTAGCGAACACCCGTTGCCGTATTTAAAAACGCATTTTGATCGAGGAGGGGATGGTGTAATCATAAAGAATCAGCGGCGTATTTACGGGGGGGGGGGGGGGGGGGGTGTTCACCTCCCTCCCACCACCAATAATTTATTATAAAATAATATTTTAAAAAATCAATTTAATCTACGAGTGGATACACTGTAGTTTTAACATTTTGCAATAAAAGCCATGGTGGTAAGAGCATGCCGAATAAATTATTACTGTGACATCCAACTTCAATGTTTGAGTTTTGATGTCAACATTTCTAAAATATTTCGTTGTTTTATGATTTTCAATGTAATTGTTACAGTATCTTGTAAATATATTTTCGTTATGACTGATAGAAATCAAAACATATTGTAGTTGTGAAACTCGGTGTAAGTTCGTGTGAATATCATTACACCACCTCCCCCCCCCCACAGAAAAAAAAATGAGTTGTAAATTCGCCACTGTAACGAATCAATATAGGTTTTGCACGAGTTTGTAAACAGTGTAAAAGTATAATGTCACAGACGTGATCGTAAATCTGTAGTCTTGAAAAAACGTTCTCTGGGGGTGTGGAAACCTACTACGCCGTTACCCCCACGCCATAAATACGACGCCACCAAAGTACGCGTGTCGTAACGATCGGTTGCAACGAACGCAATATGTCGATAAGCGTTTGATTGTGTACGACAGCGAAAAACTATATACGTGTGCACATCTGACGTGACCATCACATTACGCGCATTCGATCGTTTGACATTATTACGCCATTGCAATGACGGTTCGAACAAAAACGCGTACCGCTGTCGTCTTTCCGTTCGTTCGTCGTCCCGTCGAACTTGGTGCAGGACGCACGCCTTTTGCACTCGTTTCACGACGAGTCGATTCCAATACCACATACAGTCATGGGCGCCCATTGGGGGGGGGGGGGGCAAGGGGGACATGTCCCCCCCTGGAAAATAAGTATAGTTGCTAAAATTGGTATTTTCACATTGCCATTGTTTACAATGGTTTTATTTCTGTTTTATTTTTTTAACATAAATAAAAATATTTTAAGTAATTTTATATATATTAATAAGCATTATTTTTATAAACTGTTGTTTTTTATGACCGCTTCCAATGCATAATAAGACTTATTTCTTACAAGCTCATCTCTTCAACATTATATCCGTGCTATCATTCGTCTCGTTCTGCATTTTTTTATTTCAAAATATTTGTCTACATTTACATTAACTATTTTAATATTCTTTTACAATAGGTTTGTAAAATGTTACAACAAACAATTATATGAAGATTCGATAAAATATCACGACCCTTTATACAAAATACTAATAATTTATTTTAACAACAAAGGAAAATACAATATTTAATATTATATTATTATTACATTTTTAATTTTTACTTATAAGAAATCAGTGATTGTGTCACAACTATTGATTGAAATCTGTTACATATTTTATTTTGATTAGAATTTATTTATTTGCCTGCAACAAAAACAAAATTAATTAAATAAACATCAAATATAATAACGGTTCAAGTACGAATAGTTTTTACCTATATGGCATTAAAAGTAACTAATTGATGTATCGGTATCACTGTCAGAACTATCTGAATACGCAATGCCTGGTAAAAAAGACTTGAATTCACCTTGAAAACAAACAAAAATACATGGTTATAACTGTTAACATGTATAAGTGTTAATTCTTTATATTTAAAAACATTTTTAAAAGCAGCTCAGATATTAAAAACAAAATATATTCGTAGAAAACAAAAATATTGAACCGTGATAATATCGCAATGAAATGATTGCGCTGAAATAATATATACAATTTCATAATACATACATAATGTACATGGAACAAAGTTATTATTTTGAAAGACCAAATGTAATTATTATAACTTTACGGTATTACCTATAGGTAATTTCTTAACTCAAGCCTATCATGTTAACTAGCAATCATTAATTACAACAATCATTGTTGTTATATTAATGTTTAATACATACATTTTGCATATTATAAACTAATTTACAGATTGCAAAAAATTTAATTAAATAAAGAAAAGAAAATTATTAGTTTAACAAAAATCGAAAACTATCACTAAATCAAAGTTATATTAATTTATCATTTAATTTGTTATTCATCTTCATCATATCATAAGGTAATACTGGGTACAGATAAATACAGGTAATTGATAACTGCACAAATGCTCAATTAATGGAAATATATAATGTTTCAATTTTAATTTTAATTTTTCACCTAGACGCTATATAATTAACAACAAATTTCTTTCTGTAGTATATTCTATAGCTTTCTTGATAGGTAATAAAATTGTAACAAATAAGCTTCTATACACTTATTAATATGAATGATTAATTTTTATTAAATTAAACTTCAACTGTACACAATCCTGACCTGTTGATTTCTCGGGTGATTCCTTAGACTTATCAACAGTCAATTTTTGTTTTTTTGGAGTATTAACATTTTCGTCCGCTGTTCTTTTCTTTACAACTGCACCGGCTAATAGTTTACTCTGTGTTTTTCTTGTTCTGTCAATACAATAACACAATATTATGTACATTTCTTAACAACATATTAATATTCATCATAATATAACTTACACGCTGCTTGTCCCAGTTAAAGGTTTTGAGATCGTAGCCACCAACGGAGAAACAACAGTTTCACATTGTAGAGTTGAAACTTTCGAACGGAATTCTTCTAACTGTCTGGACTCTTCGATTAGCTGATGTCTTTCTTTAGCCATCTTTGTCTGGTCGACAAGTTCGAGGAAATTTACTTCGTCATCGTCCAGACCTCTTATCATGTTTTCTGAAAATATTTTACACATATTAATATACTTATATATTATTAGTACATAGTACATTGTATCGATGGTTACAAGGCGAATTGTCGTAAGCGTCATAATTTTCTACCATTCACACGAAAATCGATAAGATTTTTAAAATTTTTGTTTTAGTTGCGATTCTAGAAAATCGATTATCAAATAATAGTATTATTTGTTGCACGTACCGCTTTTTCAAACTAAAAAGCATAATTAAATATTTTTGCTATACATTAGCTAATTCACATTAATACAACGGTATCACTCGCAACAATTTCACCGTCGACATCTAAATAAACGTATCTCTAGTACACCCAAGTGTTCATAAATGTACACTACTTACTGAGTTTGTGAGTTTCTTCGTATTCGTAGTCCTTCTTTTTACGCTGTTCATCGAGCCTGTCGAACAACGATCGATGGTCGTACTGTTCATCCGGCACTTCTGCAAGAGGTGGGAAAAAAAAAAAAACGAAACGCGTTTTTGAACTAGGTAACCGACCAGGAAACCTCGTAAGTACACACTCACCTAACGGCTGTTCGGCTGTTCTCACCTTTTCCCATTCTTCCTGTCGGACTCTGCGCCGCTCGGCCAACTCGGTTTCGGAAACGAATCCCGAACTCATGATCGCCTACCGTGATTTACTTCCAAGAGGCTACAAAAAAACGTATAGTACGTCGGCTACATTTTTCACGCGTCGTTAACATGCGAAAACATACCGACAACAACCGAAACGTACCGTAACGTTCACAGATGGCACTTGTCGACACGAAACCCAACAAATAAATAACGCAATCCGACCCGCAGTGTTTGCATTTCGATTGCCGCCGATAAGCGTTATCAAGACGACGCTAATGCGCACCGTGAACATGTTTACAGGCGTACGAACCGTATACCATACGTTACCTACAGAGACCAGCACGCAAATCCTGCGCTCCGATTGGCTGCTACGTTTGGCTGGTACGTCGAATTCAAAAATAATGTCACTGCGTGTAACAACTGAATTTTATTCGAACGTTTTGTTTTGTTTTGAATAAAACTCGGAGCGTGTAAAGTTTTATTACGTTTATTTGTCTTTTTTTATTGGGTTTTTTTTTTTTACTTCAATTTTTAATATAACGACCAGACGTGTGATTAAAAATTGTTGTATGTAAAAACATACCGAAAAAAAAAAAAAAATAGGTAAATATTTAATTATTAAAAGTTGTGAACTATCTACACTATGGTCGTTTAAGTTAATTAATACAAATTATTATTATCATTTCGTATATTGTATCACATACATATATACTTGCAAATACAACTTACCTAACATGCACGGTTTATTGATAGGCATTAATTTAAAAGTGAAATTATCGTTTTATATTTTCATCGACTTTCATATGCACCAGTGAAATATTATCAATAAATATGTCTTAAAACTGATTCCTAGATATGGCTAAATTGATGCAGTCACAGTCCTATCTCATTGCAGGAAATTATGCAACAGTATTGTTGTTTACAATTTAATTTAATTGACAGACATATGCATTTTAATCACATGACGTTAATGTTTGAATATTTAATATTTAGAAGAAACCAATGATTTTACTTCTACATATGTTTGAAGAAATTTCATTTGTACATTTATTAATGCCTTTATTGGCCAGTCATTTACACTGGCTAATGTGACTAAATTCACTGAAAATAGTTTTATCGCTAACCGCACAGCACATTTTGTACAAAATCTATGAATTGATGAAATCTATGAAAACAGTTTTGAATTCACCGTTTCAGATAAATATTAAATGGTTTTCTTAAAAAGGTTTCCTAATAGTTAATTTGTTTGAACATTATCTAATTTACTAATTACGAGTAGAAAAACTAATTTAAACTAAATTTTTAATTTATTTTTTGTAATATTTTCATATTTTAAAAGCATTTTTTCATGCATTTATTGTAGGCTTGTAACACATTATTGTCCTAGCCCTAATTAGTAGTTTTTATTATATATTCTGTACTTCTATGTAAATGAAGAAATCTAGAAATGATACAAACAATATTATTAAGTTAACACTTTATAATGTAGTATATTATTAATATTTATTATTATTATTTTGTAGTTTGTATAAACATGTATATAAACTTAATGTTATAAAAATAACTATTATAAAATATTATATAATTCGTATTATATATATAAAAATATAAATACTCAAAAAATATATATTGTATACAAGTATTTAAATCTTTTACTTTTTGATTTTGACAATTCGATACAAAATTGCATTTTTACTCTTACGGTGTATATATACGTAACGGATGGAATATTGTTTGTAGTATTACATAATATATATTACTATATTTAAGTATATTGTATTAATATGCATAAAACAATATTAATAATGTGTATAAAATACAAAGTCTTTGCAAAAAATTTGTAGTACAAAACAAACGAAAATTCAAAAATTGTCGATTCGTACAATATAATTCATGTATATAGTCACAATATTGTATTGTAATACAAAATTATTTTGTTTTTTATTTTTTACACAACAAATAATTGCGATATATGTTAATAATAATTGACCGTTTTCCGTGTTATATACATAATATTACGTATAATAAAGACGAATTATTTTTTTTTTTTTTTTAACCGAAAGAAAAATAATAATCAGTCACATTTGCCTATACCTATTTATATATATATATATATATTTAAGAATTGTGTTTTAAGTATAATAATAATATAATATATTATGTCACGTTTATGCGTATGTGCGTATACACGTGTTGTTATGGTATTATGTCATGGTTTTGGTCGTCATCATCTTGTGGCCGACAGGCGCGGTCCTGCCGTGCAGTATGTCCTGGATTTCCTGCAGAGTCTTGCCCTCAGTCTCGGGCAACAGGAACTTGGTGAACAGCAGGGCCAGTATGCAGCATACGGCGAACAGCCAGAACACGGTGTATGTGCCGATAGCGTTGGACACGGTGGCAAACAACTTGGTCAGGATGAAGCCCAACACCCAGCAGAAACTGGCCGTCAGCGCCGAGGCGACGGACTTGAGATTGGTCGGGAATATCTCTCCCATGATGGCCCACGGCAACGGGCCGAAACCTGTGCACATATTATATTATTATTACAGAAATGTCGAGTCGAATCATTATTATTGATGGTAGTAATGATGGTGCATTCGAATTGCACGAACCGGTTTATTTCTAAGTCGAATTTAGTATTTATTGATTTTTTTTTTCTAAATTTTTAATCTAAATTTCATGTGAACATAATGGAGTATGATAATGTTCAGACGATTATTGAATTATTTTCATGTAAATAATTGTACGTATCAATCGTGAAGTCTGTTCGTGTAAAATTTCACGTGTATTTCCGATTTTTTAGAAACGCCTAAAACCAACGGCAAAGTTATTTCAATTATGACAAACCCATAATGTATCACATTTGCCGTTTCCTAATATGCTAACACGTAACGCTACTTACTGGACTCGTTGAATTCTTGGCAACATTTATTTTTAACTCTAAAACTAAAACGCCGTATACGAAATAAATGGTTTTGATTGTAAAAATCTCGCAGATTCAAATCGATAATGTCACCAAATGGCGTTTGAAAAAAACCTAGAAGATATTCATGTATTTTCAATCGACCGGAACGAGCGAAACTTATATCTCTATTCGACCGACTGCAAAAAAACGATGCGAAACTCTACGCATCGTACGGCATTGGAGCGGATCGAACGGACTTTGTCGTCGGGGTCGAAAGCGGTTACAATTGCTCGGCATTCCGCCGCGGTGAGTATCTTCTACTATAAAAAATATTCGTAAAACCATTTATAAAATAGTTTTTCGCTATTGACGTAATTAAAAGCGTACGTGCGCAGTCTCGTTTTAAGTAGAACGGCGACGTGTACAAATGTCCGACGGTTGTTTCGTCCTAACGTTGATCTTTGTACGAGACCACCGAGTACCGCGTATTAAATAATCTCGGACGAATGTTCGACGTCTCTAAGTACACGGACATCGACTTATCGATTCGTATATGGTGTGTCTGTCGTGTTTATTATTATTTTTATTTATTTTTTCTTAACTCGCACTCGCGAATATAATCCGTTCGTGTATAATGTTAATCGATGGTAAACGGATTGGACGTACCGAGGCAATAAGTGATTATGAAAATCACTAGGCTGGTGACCGGCAACCATCCGAGAAAACTCACGTCGCTTCCCGACTCTTGCAAGTAGAAAAATACTCCGAGCGCTCCCTGTTGATTAAACGAACAATAAACGATAAAACGAAAAGATTCGAACGCGCCGTCTAGGGGGGGGATCGGAAACGGTGTGATTTTTCGTCTGATCGGCCTGTTTAACGACATTTTTAATATTGAAAATCTGTCGTCCAAATCGTCCGAATCGGAGCGGTAGCAAGGGTGAGGCGGCTGAGGCATTCGATGAGGAATTTTTCAGTATAATAAGTACAGAAAAACACCCTTAATGGGAAAGGGTGAACAAAATTTTGCGGTTGGGGGGAGGTGCATATATTGAAGTCGCCTCAGGCGCCAGAAGAGGCGCTTGCTTGCTACGGCTCTGGTCGGAATTCGACTATTCCGGTCATTCACGTCTCGGCCACGCGCGCACAATGAGGTGCCCCGGCTGCGTTTCCGACCGCCCCGCAAAACGGCGTGAATCCGCCGTTCGGGCGGTACTACTCACGTCGGTGACGGCCATGCCCACCGCGGATATGTACAGCAGCACCCTCATGGTGGTGATTTTGGCCAGCGGCGGCGTCATGGCGGACGCGGCCAACATGACCGCCCCGACGATGATGGTGGAAAGGCTGGCGGACATGTTCACGCCGGTCTTCTTGAAGATCGGCTCGCTGTACAGCAGCACCACGTTGATGCCGCTGAACTGCTGCCAGGCGACCATTGCGCACGATATGATCACCGCCTTCACGTTACCGCGGTTGGCGAACAGTTCGCCGAAGCCGGACTTTTGTTTCTTCGCCTCTTCCACGGATTTCTATGCGCGTCAAAAACAATAACAGTTAGCGATTGATAAGCGACAAGATCGCCACGACGAAAACCCGCCCGCCGGTGACTTGGTAATGTTTTCACGCGACATCGTTTCGTTACGAGACCGGTTTTTTTCCAAAAATTTCCCCGCGAAAATCCGATCTCGTCCGATGTGATAACGACTATCCACGAGACCGAATTCCGTACCGTTCGTACAAGAAAAAAAATTTAAAAATATTTCAACAAAGAAAAAAAACCTCGCGAGAATTCGTAAAAATATACGACGGCGATTAGATTAGTGACAACACGCGCTTCGTTATACCATGTATTTCGTTTACACGAGAGAACGGACAAAAACAAAACACGATAAATACAAGGTGGTATTGACATTTTAAATATTTGCGAATTCGACGCGAGATAAACATTACACCAACAAGTTTCGCTGCTCGATTATTCTAGAAAAAAAATGTATACGTGAAAATCCTTATGAAGGCAATTGAAGTTTACAAAACGTACTCGTTATTGTGTAATGAATATCGAACAGTGTTTATCGCGAAGTTCGTGTTCGCGCCCACGTCGCGTCGTCAGTAGAATTATTGTTGTTGTAGAATGTAAAACGCGACCGGAATATACAGACCGACTAGCCCGAAACGTATTCCACGATTGGCGGCAGCACAGAGACATTTTATAATCTCTCGAAATTTAAACGTTCGTACGCTTGAACAGGACTCTGAGCCTCGACCGGCTTCATTTTTACGTCAAAATAAAAGTCAGACCTACCGAAAAACGATCAATGTTTGAATTTAAAATCTATAAACAATTGTAAGCTCAATATATTGAAAAAAAACGAACGAGAAAAGTGAGTAGTAAATGTTCTCGGGTTTATTTCGGTAAAAAGCCAACGTTTCTACCGACTATTGAAGTCACGGATTCCGCTCATAAATGTTTTCACCGTAAAATTGTATTGCCGAAATTCGACCGCTTTAATTGAACCGAATTCAAGTTACGAAAAATAAAAAATTTCGTCATATGAATCAATTTTCGATATTTCAATGAAAACCGCGTTAAGTTTGTACATTTGTCGCTGTCGTAAAAATTCGATCAAAAATCCATTCCCGTAATGACGCGGAAAAAATTACGGACTAGTTCAAATCATTCGTCAGAGTTAAAGCGATCGCATTTTCGTCTGTGAACGTACGATTATTAATTGTTTTTAAATTGTACACGAGCGCAGTCAAACGCACAAGTAATCATTAACTTATCACAACACGACGACAACACCGAAAACTGCCAGTCGAACACTTCGTGGGAAAAAGTACACGTCTTGGATCGCTCGAAATAATCGTCACCCAGTGAAATCACTCTTTGGACATCGGAAACGTCGTATTTTTTACCATTCACAACATTTATTTCATATTGTAACGCGTGTGGGACTCGTGCAGATATAAACGTTCGCGATATGACTTTTATGAACTTGGCGACTGTGTTTTTTTAAGTAATCGGAACAAACGGAGTTTTCAAGGCGCACGTGATTTCCAAACCGTACCGGCCGTTCCCGTCCAACCAAAAACATACACGACGTTTGTCGGGGAAAAAGAAGCGAAAAAAAACCCGAAAACGAAAACCAATTGTTCACCTTGATCTCGTCGAGCTCCTTGATCAGAACGGTCTCTTGCGGGTTGCCGCGCAACCACCTCAGCGATTCCATGGCCTTCTGCTCGCCGCCGGGTCTGACCAACAGCGATTGCGGCGAGTCCGGCATCCACACGAACATGCCGAAACAGATGACCGGCGTGGCCAGCGACACGATGGCCAGCGTCAGGTACGACGTGTTCGGCCCGACGATGTACTCGAGCAGGAAGCCGGCCACCAAGAAGAACTGCATCAGCGTGCCCAGCGACGACCTGAGGCGCATCTGAACATCAACAAAAGAGAAAAGCACGGCAACGCCGGGGTCAGCCGATTCGATTATCAGGTGTCGCTGCCGAAAACACGGTAAACGGCAAAAAACAGCGACAACGGGTACCTCGGCGATCTCGGCGATGTACATGGGCACGGCGGTGAAGATGATGCCGACGGCGATGCCGGCCAGCACGCGGGCCGCGTACAGCGCGTACAGGCTGCTCGTGGCGCCGATCACGATCCACGAGACGGCGGACAGTATCATGCTGAGCAGCACGGTGTTCTTGCGGCCGCACCGGTCGAGCAGCGCGCCGGCCAGTATCGGCCCGATGGCCGCGCCCAGCGTGACCAGCGAGCCCACCCAGCTGGACTCGTCCTCCGTCAGCGGTTCGCCGACGTTCGTCTCGCCGTTCATCAGCTTGATCGTCGTCGGCGACGACCACGTCAGCGCGCAGCCGGCGGCCAACGCGCCCATGTTCACTGTTTAAAAAAACAAAACAAAAACCCCACGTACGGTGACCGATGTTTTGAGAACAGACGTTCACGAGACGACGCGCGTATACTCGCGACGTAACCATTGCGAGTACCGCGGTAACGCGAAAAGAGTGTGGACGGGGAAATTACACCGGACCCGCGAGCAATCGCGGTGTTCGGCCCGGTCAACAAGACCGACGGACAAACGTGGTGGGTATTCATTTTTTGAAACTAGTTGAACGCGATCAGGTTACACGTATTCGGGAATTGAAATGGCACTGCTGAAAATATGTACGTCGTTGGTCTTGTTCGTATGAAACTGAAATTAATTTTGAATCGGTGTCGTAAAACAGGCGACGAAACTATTTTACTTTTTGATTATTTAAAATTTTTTTGTTCATATTCGCGTTCACGGGACGAACGAAAAATCCATCGCGCTTATCACACGGGTCAAAGGTACTAGGACGTGGACGAATAACGTCCGACGTTGCGTTAATCGTATCGGTGTTATCGGTGTTATCGGTGTACGGACCCCAGGCGAATCCGATCGAGGAGGTCATTCGTGTTTTCGAACAGCCGACGAAACGTCGTCATTGGGTAGTTCGCGAAGAGCATACACGTTATCATTCTTTCCGCGATGTTCGTCCCCGTACGGTCATCCACAAGGGTTAATCGTGATTAATGTCGCCCGTCGGCCTCACTTCGATTCAGCGAGCGTAGTTTATAAGTCATGGACGTTCTATCATTTTTGTGTTTGGCAAACAAGTGCCGCTATTAAGTGTTTATTGTTTAAAAAGCAGAAACGTCACGAGAACGATATGTTTGTGAATATGGAGAATTCCGTACATCGTTTCGTCAATTCCTCGAACAGGATGACAATTTTTTCGGATACGCGAGAACGACTGAACCGACATTTTATTACATATAATGGAAAATGTAAGAGACAAAATCCAAAAACGATATCCCTGTCGTGATATGCAGCATTCCCGTGGCCCCATAAACTTCTCCTCCTCCTCCTCGACCAAACGTATAAACTGCTCGCACCCGATGCGGATTTCGTTCTGAAGAGATTCACGTCGGTCGAATCGGCCGACGCGGTCGGTGCCACTGTGACACCACAGCCTAAGGCCGGCTAACGTTCGTCGGAGTGGCCCCAGCGTTCCGGTTTGATGATGTAAACGCACGCGTACGAGTCGTTTTCCGCGACGTCGCGCGTCGTCATACCGCGTTTCGCTTTCGATTCGTGAACGATCAGAACATACATTTGTCCGCGTCATCGGTCGACTACTCCGACAAATGTACCAACGACGTTCTACGTGATAACGTTTATCATCGCCGACCTTCACCGCTCACGACGCGAACGCGTTAAAAACATCGACTCGCCGCATAAGAACGGTCGGAAATGTTGTATTGTTTCGTGCTCGGGACGACCTCTGCCCTCCCCCCGTAACCTATTTCGACGAACCACGTGCGTGACGCGCGAACAACACGCCTTTTGCAGTTATCGGACCGTTGGCTGCAAAGCTCGCGGAAAACCTATACGAATTCACTTCGACCCGAGTGCGGTCCGTCCACTGGCGATCGAAATTTTCGAGGATGCTAAAAAATTCGTACACGGCCCATAAGCCCACGACTATTTTTAATCAGACATTTGAGTTTTCGACGAATTCAATCGTCTTCTTCGTGAAATTTTATATCCGACACTTAGACAATGTTTTACTATACAACGCACGTAAAATAAATATAAAATCTTTTTCCACGCTTGATAGAGACAAGTTACTCTGCAATTCAAACAATAGAGCATAGGCGCCTTCTATAATTGCTGCAACTCGATTTTTAACCTGACGCATGCTCGAGAAGTTACGCTCACATATTGCTAAACTTATCGTCTGAAGTTGGATACGTTTTGTTTCTGTGAGTAGGCACTCCACAATCCAATACAATAAACGCAACGAAATAATATTAGTTGAAATGAAATTTTCGAAAACACTATAAGGTTGGAACGGGTAAACGATTTTCAGGGGTGGTAACTGTAAACCTGCGATTTCTGAAGTCCCATCTAGTTGCGCCATTTTCTTCGCGACTATCGTAATGGCTATTTAACCGCACAACTTTTCGAAATCATCTCACGAGTCGTGAAAAAACCACTCTGGAAACTTCATCTGTCACGCGCGTTTGTAACACTCGAATGGATCAAAAAAACGAGATCAACTCTCGATGATAGTTTGATTATTTCTATAGACTTCCAAACGCAATCGTCCGTCATTCGTCGATAGGGTGATTTTTCTTTTTACTCTGTTTATCTTCTTGTTGCTTACATAACGACGTAAGTGTTTAAAAACACGAATGAAAAAGAAAGAAAATTCATCCTATAGATAATTCTTAGATTCGTGGCCGACTTATACGAGTTTGTTCGATATAAATACGTTAAACAGTGATAACATGCATAAGGTTGACGAGTGAATGTTAAGAAGGAAAACGACCGTGTGGTACGATAAACGTTGGTATATAGCGTTGTATGTATAAATTGTCTGTGCAGTCCGGTTTTCTTTTTTTGCTTTTTGCCCCATATTCGCGTTGTCGTAAGAATCGTCTGCTGTTTAATATTGTCGTTAAACAATGTTCAGAACAAAAACAAATTATCGTTTCTCTGCGGACTACGATATACGCTTTAAAATAACAGTGCTGAGCATGGGAACGGGTTAAAAGTTAAAATTAAATTACTTTTCTTTTTTTAACTTGACGTATTGTGTATAAATCGAGTAAAATTTCCCGACTCCAAATTATATTTCTCGAAACACATGCGATTTCTATAGACGTATAATTCGTAAACACATAGTGTTTTAAAAAAAACCACCTCTAAATTTGAATGCGTCTACGCGGTATATAGAAATATATGTAATTACGTGATTGCGGTGACAAAACATTAACTTCTTTTATCTTTCGTTGCTAATTAGACAATTTTTACATTTATCTAAGTTATGTTATTTTTTTCTTGAAAAGATAACTTATAACTTTTAAAGTTAATAAAAAAAAATACGAGTAATTTTTTTTTATACTTTGTTACGTCGACTCGACGAGTTCAAAACAAAAAATAAAAAAATAATAATCAACTGGCCTTGTAAAATAGGTAAAATATCTTAATAATAATAGTTATAAACCCACGTGTGCGTGTGTAGCGAGAGGGATAAAACATAAAAATATTATAAAAAAAAAAAGTCATCGGCCGTAGAAAATATCTGTAATACTTCGTGTATACACATAATATATATATACTTTTCAGACACTTGTCCGGAACTAAAAACGATATTTTTACGGGAATGTTTTCGATCTATCGTCACGTATTTCGTATAATGATTACATAAGACAGTGTGTATGTGTGTGTGTGTGTATGTGTATACACCTTAATTAACGTGTGTATAAATCTCTTAAGTTTCAATATTAATGATTAAGGAGAATATTTGTTAGATTTCGCGCGTCAAACACATGTATTACGAACATTAATATCATACACATTTCGAAAAACTCAGAAACTGTTAAGGTTATTCCCTACTGTCGACGATTTTCAATAAGTCGTGTTTTGCTATCGAATTTTTTGTTTTTGTTTTTATTATTATCGATATAAGCTCGCGTGACACCGTGTGCAACACCGTGTACGATTTGCCAGAAACAGATTTGGCCACATGTGAAAATATATTTCCGACGTAACGAAAAAAAAAAACAAACGTCTACGGCAGTAGTTTTTAATTCAAATTAATTTTTATTTTTACTTTCTACGTAACGTACAATATGTGCGTATTCTTAACATTGAAATTATCATTGACATACGCGTAATTTTTTCCACTAACCTACTATCCCTCTCCCACAACTTTTACTCGGGAACGTTTAGGCATATAGTTAACGTAATTCGAGTCTTCGTAATCGTTCGTCTCCGAGTTCACAGACTAAAACACGTGTGTATAACGGTTTATATTTTTCGTGACGGGCGTGCCAAAAACATTTTCAAAAGGCATAGTATATATTATATATAGATAGATCATTGCTTTGTACGCCGTTCGTATTCAAACTCAAACGAACTGGAAAAAAAAAAATGTTTCTCTCGCCGAGACATATAGTTATTTTAGTGCGAAGTTAGAAACACGTGCCTGTAAAGTATTCGATTTCGATAATTTTATATCGCATCATTTTAATGAATTCGTATTTGTAGGTTATTAGTTAATTGTTCGTTTTATTCGTCGAGTTTTCGACGGGTTTCGTATTTTGTCAAATCTAAATCATACGTGAAATACACGGGTTTCCCTTTCGATTAAAAATATTTTAAAACCGATCGATTTTCAGTTATTTCGCACGCGTCTGTGTAATATTTCAATGTATACAATTCCAAGGATTTCGAAACGAATTCGCTAATTTCTCTTGATGCATTTCTCTGAAAACGTTAATGTCCTTTTCGATGTTTCAAACGTGTTTTACGTTGTGTTTATACCGGGTTCTGATCACGGGCGCTACAGTACTTTTTAATCGTTTTCGCCGCGTCCAACACGCACGCGTTATCGGCTAAGGGATGTCCATCCTGTACACGAGGGCTTGATTGAAAACACCCCGGTAGAAATAACGAAATCGTACAGAACTAAAATCGGTATTCAAACAACCGTAACCAGAATAAACACCATGAATACGGGGGGAGGTGGGTCCGGAAGTCAAAATCGAAACGCCTCTGTTGAAAACCGACGGGATTCGGTTATGACGCGCGCGGGTGCTCGACCGATTCGAATGTAAAATAACGACCAGATAGAACATTTGTACTCGTTACATAGTAGAAGTATCGTATTTTATATACATAATCACTATACAAAATCACAATGTTTTAACCTGCGAGACGCGGCAACGGTTTGTCGAACTCAGTTGGATGTCCGTTATCGTCGGTACGCGCGCGCGCGCCAGATCTTATTCTCGTGGAGCGTTGGGGGGATTCCGAGCAAACGAACGAATAAGCGCATTTTCTCTTTTTACGACTCCGTTCGGGAAACCGCGACGACAGTCGTCGGCCCCGTCATTAACGTTACGGATGCGTTTTAAATCATCGCGAATTCTCGATCGTTCTTCCGCTGTACGCGCGCGTCCTCCTGTTATGACTCCGACCGTCGCAACTTAACGTTTTCAACGACAAAACTCGACCGCGAGATATAACTGTACGCAGTGACGGATTTACGGGGAGGGGGTCCGGGTGTACTCTGCGGTGATCCGTATTCTAGTATCGAAAATACAAAAAAACTTGAAAATCCGCCACCGACTGCACGAATATTATAGTACGTACGACGGATTATATTTTCTATCGACCGCCGTCCACTGACACGACTGAACAGTGTGTTTATACGTTGGTTTATCGTCGAACCGTTTTTTTTTTCTTTCTATTCCGTCGCCCCCCCCCCTTCCTTCACAACACCGTAGTAAACCGATTAAAATATCGCGTGTACGCGTATTTGTAAGTATACGAAAAAAACAAAAACAAAAAAACAAATTAAATTCCCAAGTACCATGTGTTGTTGCGACATTCTTAAACCGTTGTAAATGTTCGCGAACATATCAGTTTTATAATATTGTTATGATATATACGTACTTATATCTGAACATATGTATATATATATTAACGATTGATAAAAACGAGCGAAATAAGTGCGTAGTATTCAATTTGGTAAAAAAAAAAAAATATATTTTTGATCGAAACGTGAGTTTTAATACGTAAGCGTACGAAGTCAACAACTATATTACAACGCTAAAAAATATCATGACGATCTCGAGAAATGTACGGGCATTGTGACGATAATGGTCGACATTTTGAGAAAATAACATTTTTTGTTTTTATGTGCTTGACGTGTTCGTTAACAATAATACACAAAAAAAAATCTATTTACGACGATAACTTCGAAATTTTATGGTTTACCATAAAGCGATATTGATTATTATTTTAGTGAATGCACTATTAAAAAAATGACGAATGAAAGTAATATCATAGATAAATATTAACTGCACTACAATAATAATAAAAAAAAAGGTCACTAAAACGATTAAGTTCTCGAGTCTACCAACACGGAAAATATTGCGTTCACAGTACGAATAACGTTATGGATCGTTTCATTTTTAATAGTTTTATTAGGTAAAATACAACATTTTCACACAGATCTCATAAATACGAAATCGTTTCGAAACGGCTTTATATACTACGAACAGCATCGAACAGTCGGTCGGTGTGTTCGGAATTCGAGAAGAGACATCGCGACAACCGAATACATATTGTTTGGCAGTTTAGGGTTTGTAAACCAATAAAATAATAACGATATTATCGTTTCCGCACAATATATCTATACGTATTACGTCGTTTTTATTTGATTTATCGTCACACATGTATATTGCATTGACTTAATAACAAAACACAAATCAATCGATACAACTATAATATGTACGTGTATGGTTCGAATGCGATTAACTAACGATCGTAGTTCACGGGAAGGTGTTATACAAATAAAGTTGACTGTTTTTTTAACTCGACAAATTATGTGTTAAAATAACAAAAAAGAAAAAAAAAATAGTTAACATATTTTTCTAACTAACAATGTATGCATGAAATGAGTTTTGCCCGGCGTCTTTAACGCTATTTTATGTTAATGTCACATAAAACTATGTCTGTAATCGGTATTCGATACGTTTGTATAATGTTAGCATGTAAGGTTTAAAAGAAAACGTGTCAAATTAAAAGTGCAGTTTCGAATTTATACGCGCGTTAAACAAAAACTCGCATGGGGTTTCAACGTTGTTTTCAAACCGTATAGTTCAACACGCCGTATACTTGTAGAAGTATTTATAGACTTGTAAGAAAAACGCGTCGGTCTTGTGTTTTTTGAAAGGTTCCGGCGGCGAGAGTTTTCGACGTCAGCTAGTGTTGGTTGACGATACCGAGCGTGACTATAAAGACCCCGACTACGATTTAACGATTTCTATTTTATATATGATATATGATAATCGGATCGTCGACGCGCGTTTGGATTTGTTTGTCCCCCCCCCCCCCCCCGGATAACCGAGTTTTTTTACCGTTCCTCACCTAACACGCCTGTGTATACGTTTTTAGGCTCGTCTACCTACTCGACCGTTTTTTTTTTTTCATTCCTCCCCCCCCCCACAACTGCGATGTGTTCGTTTCGTTTTAGAAAACGCACGTGTCCGTCTTTCGGACGGGTCACGGTGTCCCGTTCAAAATCCGAATAAAATAATAATAAAAAAAAACTGGTCGTCAGTAATAAATTACGGAGAGATAAAAACCAGGCCTACGTCGACCCGACGCACGTATTCCCAGCGGTTATGATACATTCTCGTCTTGAAAATCGTCTTTTACCCGAGTTGTATATATATATATAACACCCGTCCTTGTCGAAGTGTGTTACCTTCCACTGTTCAACGCAGCGGACGAGGGGGAGATTGGTGGTGGGGGGGGGGTTCGGGGTCGAACAACGGATATTGTCGACCAAGAGGCCGTGTACGAACACAACACCCGACGGAATGTGTACCGTGTTGTGAAATCCGAAATATTTCCACGCGTTACGTGCGCGTTTTATTTATCATCGGACGGATAAAAACGAAAGCAAAACGATTATTGTTATTGTTGTTTTTTTCTTCTGATAATTATTCGTGTACGCACGCCGCCACGGCATCCTTTCCGAGTTCGCCGGCTTCTGCGTCGTAACAGACGGTTATCTCGTAACGCATTACGACCGCGACTAGGGGTCAGGCGCAATGTCAAAAAGAAAGTCGACCGTTGTCGGATTGAGAAACCGATTCGTTTTGTAAAAACGGGAAACGAAACACAACGTTCCGCACCGACGCGATTTGTTTTGTTTTCCGCCCGAAAACGGGGCAACGGCGAGGCTCGCGAATCGGAAGACGAGTCCCCCAACCCACCTCACCTCACCTCACTACTTGGGAGAGGAAAAATTTTAAAATTTAATTCTTAAACGCACGTTTTCCACTCGGTGCATTTACCGGCGGACGAGAAGTCGCACACGCCTGTACAACATCGGACACCGGTAACCGTGGCACTTCACAACAAACGAAGTGTTCGCTCTAAAACCTTTTCGGGGACGTTAACTCGGTGTGAACAAAACCGAAAAATGTATACACGCGATACCGATGGTGGTGGTGGTGGTCGGTTTTGTTTTAAAATTCAAAGAGAGTTTCGCGAGCGATTAAAGTGGGCGCGCTGCCTCCACCAACGTCAGTGACACGGCATAAGCCCCGGCCGATCTCGACTTGCCGGACGGAATAACGATTGACGACCTCGTGAACGGAATCGGTTACCCTCGAGACGTGCCCGAGACGCTATTCGACTCGCGTGTGCCGTTTTCGAACCGTACGTGGGCGCACGCTAGCGCACTAGCGGCGACGTAAGTGCGAGCGTCGTTGTAACAATAACAATAACAATAACAATAATACTGACCGGTGCACGCGGCCAGGTAGAGGTTGACGACGCTGTGCGGACGTTCGGAATTCGATTTCATGGCGGCCGCCGTCTTTGTCGTTCCGGCGCTGTGTTTCCTGAGTCGCTGCTGCTGCTGCTGCTGTCGTCGTCGGCGGTCGTCCGGCTGCGTCTTGTCCCCGTTGGTTAGTGGCGCGCGAACACAACCGACGCCGACGCCGCCGCCGACGATGCCGCCGCCGCCGCCGCCGCCGTCCGCCTTACTCTGCGCGTCGCCTTCCTCCCGGCCGGGCGCGGCCCCTTCCTCCATCAACGTCTCCAACTCCATGGGCCCGGCGAACTGCGGCCGCGCGTAACCCGACTTCTTACGGCTGCGAGGGGGACAGCACGCGCCGCCGCCCGCCGCGCCGCCCAAGTTCAACCGGTGCTGCTGCTGTTGCTGCGGTCTCGGCAACGGTTTCCTATAAAAGGACATTCGGAGTGCGACGACGCGTCAGTCGTGTTTTCCATACGTTCCGTATCGTCCCCGCTGCCCCGCTGTCCCCGCTGCCCCGCTGTCCGGACGGTACACGTCTGCACGGCCGAGGTTTTTATTATTATTCGCATACAACGTGTTCGTTGATTAAAAGACAAGTCGAACGCGTCTTCTTGAATTATAATAACAACAATAACTTTGGGTATGTAATGGTTATTACCACAGTATTGTTTTGTGTTCAGGGTCCCGGGGGGGGGGAAATATATATATATATACGTATTATCAATTTAAACTAGAAAAATAAAACGAGTCGTGCCACCCCAGTCACCATAACTTTATACAATGTTGGTACACAAATAATTTGATTTCTTACTACACGATTTTGTGTAACAATCAATAGTATTTTTATTTCATTAGATCGGTAGGCGGTTTTTATTATTATTATTCATAAATACTTTTTAAAAAATGTTGATTTTTAAATTCAACTGCGGTAAATTAGTGTACTTGTGTTTCAAAAGAATTTTAGGGTGACTGAAATGACTGATATTTTATAGAAGGGTATAACAGCAAAAGAAGCTGTGTACCCAATATTTTAGATTAAATGTTAGAATTTATATTAAAATTATAATGAATACTAGTATACAACGAGGAACCAGATTTATTTACAGTACCGTAATTGAAAAATTCATGTGGGGGGGAGGGGCCGGTTTGCGATTAAAATTATTATCAAACAATACAGGACCGATAAGAAGAAAAAAAATTGTGTTTTGAAAACTGCCCGATATCGGATATGAGATCTAGACTACAGTCAATTACGCGAAAACAATGTACTCGAGAGGGGAGGGTTTGAACCCATGAATATGAATGGTAGGTTAGCGTCAACGTATAAAGTCCGAGACCGGTGGGAATTTTTTTTCGTTGTGAAAAACCGTATGTACACGGACGTGTACAAATATTGATTGATGTCGATAAATTTAAACGCTACAGACACGCGCGTTCGGAGTGAAATTGAACACGTTCGGCCGAGTGCACGACGGAAACGTCGTAACTTTCCAGTAGGTCTTCGCGAGAAGACATTAACGAAATTCGAAGCGGAAACGTGCGCGACGTCCGTCCCGAATTATACACGACTTAACATTAACATTGTATACGAGTGTCACGTATGAGATGTGTAACATTGTACTTTATCGACGAAGGACGATATCGATTTTCGATTGCGACGAGTCCACGAAGATACTTGTACTATACCGAGCGTAGACGGTTACGACGTTAGAGAAGATTGACGTTGACGGTTTTTTGTACGGGTTTAGTTAGTTTAAATTACATAATTTTTTTTTTTTTTACTAAGGAACACGTTTTCTAACCGAAGAGGCGTCATTTTATTGAAAAATAAATTGCATATTTATACGTGAAACTTTTTATTGTGTATTATTTAGTTCAATTGTGGGAAAATTATTCGATTTTAGTCAAGTTACTACGATTTACTACAAAATCAACTCGTTAATCGATTACTATTAATTGTGGTCGGAAATTCAATATTCTTAACTGAATACAACGTGTAAGACAGGAACATTTTCGATTACAAAGATAATTCGTTACTTATCGACTTCGATTTCAATATAAATACAAAAAATTAGAAAAGATTATGTAATGTCTGTGGAGAATTAAGAACGTATGAATGTCGAAAATCAAAACAAGACTATGTGAACGTTAATGGCGTGAACTATTGGCAACGCCGAACAATAGCGTATATTAAACGTGTATGTGTCGAACAGAGACACGTTCGTTTTCTAGTTTTATATTTCCCGTGCGAGTTTACGAAAACGTCGAATAATTTTAGTCGATTTAGTGGAAATCGCGTGCGTAGAAAAATAATACGATGTTCGCGTATTGATTTTGCTTTCCCCCCCCTCCCCCGTTATCGTCGGAACGATGTTTGTGCGGTTTTCGTTTCGAAGTCCGAGTGAGTACGAACAATCGGGGGGGGGGGGGATTTTTTTTTTCCCAAATTTCGGTTAATGATTCCGAGACGAACGGGACGGAAAACAGAAACGCGGCGGTTTTTCGATCTCGAGATCATATCCGTGGGTCTGCGTGTTACGGTCAAAGCGTGTACGAAAAAACCATGCTGGAATCGACGACATTTTAGGAGACCCTATATGCGCGTCGGTATGCTTTAGTAGGATTCCGAACGGGACGGGATCGAACCTACATAATATACGTATCTTTTAATGTCGGCGCGTACACTAACTACTGGTACGCGTGGTTATTTTCGGAAATCGTTTTTTTTTTCTGATTCTTCCGAGCGAGTAGCGGAGGAGTCGAAGACATCTAAAAAAAATCGGTCGTACCAACCCAACTGTAGTAGTATCCCGAAGTAATGGCGTGTTTTATTTTTTTCCCGCCCCCCGTCGCGTCGAAATGTAAAAGAAAGGTAAAAAAACGTTCGAGCGCGCGCTTTGTCCATTGGACGAATTTCGCGGACGACAATCGGACACCGCGCGACCATAGTCAGAAACTAATAAAAAAACGAAATTTTTACAACAGACGCGCGCGCGTTAGGTGTCGAGGAACGAGAACGAAACGGGCGAGGAATGTTTTTCGAAACATAAAAAATGATTTTTTTTTTTAAGACCACAGCGCGATAATAGATAGCGCGGTACAGATAAAGCGGTAAAAACAAAAACGAAGAAATACTCTGTGCGCGTACGAGACTGATTGCGATCGATGATAAATCGCATTCCGTAATGGCAACGGTCGGTCGAGTGCGCCTGTTACGGTTAAATCGTCGTGAGCGAGACCCGCAACGTTAAATGTTCTAAAACGTTTCGATTGCAATTCCATAAGCCACATCAATGGTACGTACGTTTTTGTTAGCGCGATAAAAAAAAGGCGAAAAAAAAAAAACGCATGCTTCGGACTCGCCGACGTGTTCGTCAATATCAATAACAGCACGGCGATAAGCGAGGTCGTGCGTAGTACACCTTGTTTATCTTTTTGTTGTTAATTAAAATTTTCGTACGAATCCGGTCGACGCCAACAGAATGGTAAGCTTTAGTCCAGTATTTTTTTTCAGGCATTTCTCCGGGGTTAAGCCCCCTGCCCCCCCGGAGAAAATTCGAAGAACAGTAAAGAAATATCAAATATTAGAAAAATTTAATTTTGATACCTACAATCATCGTCCATATATAATAACACTAATGCGTGTATGTTAAACTTGTGAAATTTTGTTGTATTTAATTATATTGTTCAAACGGACAAAGGTAATTGTTATCAAAAAATTTATTTTTCTTGATGTAATATAAATGCCCCTCCCCCCCCCCGGGAGAAAATTGTTTGAAAGAAACACTGGTTCAGTCCCCGACCGATTTCAAAAATTTACGATTACAAAACTGCGCACGGACAATATTTCCCTCCCCCCCCTCTCGTACATCGCCTAAGATTGCGTATACGCACGTACGGGGCTCGGTATCACCATACAAGTGTTAAAATACAAAAACGTTTTTATTTGTTTATTAACGCAATATAACGGTGACGTGTTACAGTTTGTTTTCGTCGAACTCGTATCGCTGTTTATTACTCGATAATGATTGTACGAGTTACTGACTATCGGACGTCGTGCGCTAATCTCGACGCGGGAAAGTGAATCCGATCCGGTTTAGGTTAGGTTAGTCGCACCGTCCGCACCTAACCGTGTAGTGCCCAACTCTGGGCTGGGGTGGACATCTACGTACGGGACAATGAAATAATCCGCGTTTATCAGGGTTCTGACGCCCTTGGTTCCACATGTCGACCGAATCGTAGTCCTAACGGGACTAATGTCGGAAGACGAACCAACGCGTGTTTTTGAAAATGTTGCAATGTTTTCAATTAAAAAAAAAAACAGTCCATTTCATTTATCGGCCGAGTCGACGCGAATTATCGTTTTGGTTTTTTTTTTCACACGTCGTACGATTTATACGTGTTTCTTCGCGAAACGTGGCAAAAATCGACATTTTTAAAATGTTTATAATTATATATGTATATATATGTGTTTTTTTAATGGCACATTTCATGGGCGTTTTTTTTTTTCAAAGGCGTATAATACCGAACTCCGTGCATATCGTTTATATTAGCGAATGTGTCCGTAAAACGTTCCGTGTCGCGGTTTTCAAGCGAATACGTAAACGCCGCAACGCGGCACGTGTTATCACGTCGCTTTTGATTTTACGATAATCCGACAACGGATACGAGGTCTGTTCGCGGTTTTTAGTTCGTCGGATTTCAAAACGAATGACCCGAAGAGGAGCAACGACACGCCGTGAAATGTCGTGTAGGGTTTGGAAAATCTGCGACTGAAACACTTGCTATGCTCAACACGGTTTACGGCGATGTTGCTACGAAGCGTACGGCACGGTAACGTCCCGCAGCAGTCACAAAAAAAGCTCGCCGCGTTCGATCCAATGTCGAGGTGATGAAGCCGAAAGTCTTCTTTGACGTTAAGGGTGTTGTTCACCACGAGTACCTTCCCCGAGTGAACTCCGCAGTGAACCAGACTTACTACATTGGAGTTCTGAAACGCCATTCCGTCGCGAAAGGCCACAAAGGCAAGGAGAGCGTTTTGAACGGGACCCAGACGCGTAACATCCGAACAAAGCACGTTTTGTTTCATGACGTCAGTACGCGTGTTTTTTGAACTGACCTCGTACGCGCGCCCGTCGGCGAACGTTCGAACTTTACGTTTTATCTCTCGGCGGACGGCAATAATTGGATTGAGATATTGATAATATCGTTTCTCGCGCGCGCGCGTTTACACTCGTATTCAATAATATACGCGAGACGACCACGTTGTCGTCATCGGACGTGAACAGAGGCGCCGGGCGATTATGACGGCAAAGCTACACGGTACCGTCATAAAAGCACGGTTAGTACGGTTTAACAACGGCTACACAATTGCGCGTGGTGGTCCGGACATTAATTTTGGATTGATCAATTGTTGTTTTAGATGCACGCTCCGGAAACGACCGTCTACTTGAAAACCAGAAGGACACGAATGACGACGGATTTCGATTCCACTACAGGCCACAATAGCTATGTGTGTGTTATTATAAATAATAATAATAATAATCGACCGTACCGACGAACACGCGACGTGCATATACGTAGGTAACATTATACGGTCTACTACGGAATATGATTTTATTTTTTATTCGTGATGAACAACGCGTAGGTATTCGAATGTATTTTTAGGAACACGAATATCCGAACGTTTTTATTATTATTGGCTCACTCGTGTACACACGGCGAGTTTGACGATTGTGTGCGATTACGGATCGACGATAATTGTAAAAAAAATGCGCGCGGATGAAGTGAAACATCTCATTCAACAGATAGAGGTATTAGGTTTGTATCGGAATAAAATAAAATGGAAGTTACTAAACTTCTCTATTCCGCTAGGTACATGAATATATAGGAACCGTACGAGTCGAGGGCGTTTATCAATAAAATGCTTACTTGGTCACCACCGACAGGATACTTTGAAATGGGTTACTCGGTTTTTCCAATCCTAAGTCCGACCAGCCTGTGTGCACGCAGTAATGTAAATGACGCAAATAAAAGAGAAAAGAACACACAAAAAGTGGTTGACACAGATGAGATCAGTGGTAACGTTTTAAAAAATATATATATATATAATACTACTAAACATCGGACCGTATTCATCATACCGCGATTTTTTACGCGAGAGCGTACAACATTATTGTTTTAAGAAACCCACCGACCGCGGCGACAAACGTGGAAAACTTGTTTGTTTTTTTCTTCGCGTCATTGGGAATTATAATTTGAACGTCAATGTCGATTTATACAGGGCGTCCAGAAAGAAAAAACTATGTGCGACCGGCAGGAGGCGCAGGACAATCGTACGGGTAAAAATATGTAAAAACAAACGTCTCGTTTTCAACTGTCGGATTCCGAGCGAAGCGAACAGTATTAGATCGCGGTTTTTTTACACGCGTCTGACTCCTGTTGTTTTACGTTTTTCCGTTAATTTTTTTTTTTACGTCTACCGATAAATCGCGAAAGCCCGACGAAACGAAATCACAACGGAGTCAAATCTCGTTTTTCCATGGGTGTACGCGATTTCAAAACCAATATTGCGAAACGCGTTCAATTTTCACCGCTCATGGATTTCAATATTATACAGGCACACACAAAAAAACGTGTACAGTACGAGATCGACGTCCGTCACGCGCTATGTGTTTATAATCAATAATTATTCCCCGATTCGTGCGGAGAATTTCACGGAAATCCCATTCTCGGTTTCCCAATGTTTTAGACGACCTTAACTCTCGTCGTTTCGCCAGTGCGCCCCGTCGATTCTGGCCGATATCCAATAACGAATAGCCAGGTACACTCTACTATCAAACACAAAGGCGAATCGAACTGCGGACGGCTGTCGATCTCATGCTTCTTCTGCGCGCGCGATCGAAACACAATAGCCGATCGTGCGCATAGTTGACATTTGAAAACCGGGGAGACGAGTTCAATCGGACGAACGCATTCGAAATCGTGTTGAACATACATTTTATAGACCGTTGTTTAACGTTCGCACGCGTAACGCACAGCGATTTGTATACCACACAAACGTTTTCCGCGGAGCCAATTCACGTGTTTTTCGTTTGAATATTGTGTGAACGTCGACAACCATTTCGATTTCGTGTCAATTTTCCTATTCGAATAATACGCGGCCATCAATCGATAATTAGTTTGATGACTCCCGACCGAACGCGGCATGAATAATAAACGTCGAACCGACGACAGGGGGAGAGGGTGGAAAACGCGTAAACCTAAACAAATATAAAATATCGTTTGATTCTTGCACACGCGCATCCCGTGTTGACGTTTCGGAATATCGTGAAAAAAATGTCGTTCGAATCCCATGAACACGCGCGATTTTTCACCCGTGTGTACATTGTGACCAGAAAAAACTTTTCGCAAAAACTCAAACCCGTCCGGTACGAACCCCCGGAAGATAATATCGTTCAATTGTCCGACACGTTTGACACGCGGTCGAGAAAATCGCTGGCAACCCGCTCGCAGTTCTCCCCCTGGCGAGCGGACGAATTTCTAAAAAAATTATTGATAACTCGTCGCGGTTCGTTCTCGTAAGCCCGTACAAACCAGTTGGAACACGAACGCGCTGGACGAGAGGTCGTTTGTCCTCGTTTCGCACCACGAAATTCAAAAACAAAAAAAATAGAGGAGGACCTGACCTGACGCCTCCCCCCGAGCGCGACGGCTCGGTAAACGATTTTCTTAACGGCACGCTCCCTTTGCTCGGACCACACGTCCGCGTCACGTGGTATTTCGTGAAATGAGAACAGCCGTTTAAAAACAAAAACGTCCTTTTGGTAGTGATTCGGGCGAGTCGTTGGTGATGGTGATCTCGTGTTTCGTTTGTAAGCGCGTTTTGTTTCGCCGCGGGCATCCCAGTGGACATTTGATTGAAGAAGTGTCGTGCGAACTCACGGGATCAACTCGTACGGTTGAAAACAACCATTAGTACGCGGACAACGGGAATCGAAAACGACACGGAACTGACGACGGTCGGCCTACTGTCCGAGTGTGTTTTGATCGGTAAGAAAACAAAACACCCCGTTTTAGAGAGCACACGCGTTTTCCAGATTTGTCGAATACGAACACGAACCTAACCCCCCGACTGATATGGACCATTCGGTCCCTGCCGGAATCGGAAAGTCGAAATCGCTGCAGGTTTTGCACGGCAAAAAATAACAGAGAAAACAATAAGTAAATAACATACGACTTACGCGACCGCCGGACGGGCTATTTACAGACGACGTTGTCCCGAAACGTATTTTTGTATGCGAATAAATTTCGAAACGGACGCGCGGACCGACGACGACGGATTTCGACGGCGAAACGGCCGTCGGAAACGCGATCGAGTCGACCTCACCGGTCCGCCAACCTAACCCAACCGCAAACACGTACGATCGCCCTCCACCTCCGAAAAATTCGTCTTGCGTATCACGTGTTTGTCGACGACGGCAGGCGATCACTACGACCGCTGCTGTTTAGAACGAACGAAACCAGCTCAACGTGATTGTGTACGGTTAAACCGTTACAACGCGTTCGTACAACCGGTACGGTCGGAACGAGATATCCGCTAAATCGTACAAACAACGAACTTCCGATCACTACGGGCGGGTCGTCTTATCTTGGACAAATTTCAATTGCGTTTCCGTAATCAACGATAAATACCGTTTTAATCTTTTCCCGCTTCGCGTTTACAGCGAACACCCGTTCCAAATACAAACCCGCTGGCGCGCGTGTGATCCACGTCGACGAAATTCACGATAAAACTACATTTATTTTTGGAGTTTACCGAATTTTAAAGACCGTAAGTCGATGGTAGTTGACGTTGGTTTCATGATCATCTGTGCGCGTCGGTTATAAAAACGCTGTAATCGATACATAATACGTTCGAGGAAGTGTAGCGTAGGGGTGGCGTCGATCGCGGACAATTTCGATAGATTTCGATGGTTTGGTCATGTTATGAGGAGGGAACCTAGGATTCGGATAGGTTATGGGCGATTTTTTACGAGAGAGTAAACATTGAAAACGGTCCTCCAATAGAATCCGTTCTGAACACGTGTACATTCCGGGGATTTCGTCGACACGGATAGCGCACAAGACGAGAGAGCACACGTCCCGTTCAAAATACAATTATCGTAAACGTGTGTTGTACGGAATATATAAGTCGGAAGCGCGCTAAAAAAAAAAAAACTCTCCGACTCGCGAGAATAATCGACGAGATCGATTTTTTTTTTTTTTTTTAGTTAACAGACGTACAAATACAAACGGGATCGATCGCGCACTTGTGTGTGCACCGCAAATGTCGCGACGCGAGCAGACGATTGTATCAAACACCACGTGTTCGTGTCGCCGCGATTAAAACGCGTTCCGAGGACCCGTTGATAGTCGACAGTATACATATTTCGGACGCGTTTGAACGGATTTCCGTCTCTCCGTACCGCTGCTGCTGGTTTTTGTTCGATTTTGTATGAACAGCCAAAAAAAATAAATAAATAAATAAGTACAAATCGAACGTTTCGTAATTTGAAATGTGTATTTCGATTTTTACGGATGCGCAGCGTTTTGAATAACTACGAAATATACGTTATAAAATACGTGTTTGCGCATGAATTAAACGTGTACACTGCGTGTGAAAAAAACTTACGATTACTTATGGAGTTTTTCAACAATTTTTCGTATAAATACAATACATTTTATAGACGCCTATTTCGTGTTAGACAAGTATACATCCAGTGCTAAACATTTGAATTTCAAAACGTTTAAACAAATTAAATAGCGCAACGAATTTTTTTCTATTTGTCTTAAGTAGGCGATATTTGTACATATTTGTATAGGTTTTTTTTCTCTTGACATTTTCCGGCAAACATTTAACAATATGGCAAAATGTTTTGACGAAATCGTATCGGTAGAATAATCGAGGATCCGACCTTAAAACCGTGAAATGTCGTTTGAAAAAATAATGGAAAAAATATTAAACATTTTTTTTATTCGTCAACCGATAAAAAATATGCAAATACACGAGTCCGAGCCTTAACTGTCCGTTTACACCTACAGCCACACTCATAAAATCGCACGGCCGATGTATCAGTACACGTTTTTCGTACGTTTCGAAGTGTATCTGTTGAAATTTTATCGAAAGACGCGTAACGCGATGACGTCCGTACGTCCGTCCGTGGACAAAAAACCAACACAAAAAAAAACAGAACGTGTACGAAATGTAAATTGTACGGAACCGCATAAATTAACAACGTAAGCGAAAAAAAAAAATGTTATTGAAAAACAAAACGTCGGTTACGACGACTGCACACGAGCAAAGTATATATTATACGGAGCGATAACCAACAACCAGTTCGTTTTGAAGCACGCGGGTATTCGTGTCGCGTATTTACGGAGCTGATAACGCTACAACAACCCTCGCCGTCCGAAAATTTCCCGGAACGTCGTTTTCAACAGAGATTACACTCATTTATACTCAATATTTGCCTGAAACAAAGTTCGTTTGTCTTAAAGGGCGAGGTCCCGTAGTAAACATGTGATGGCCCGGTTCGCCTAGGCGAGAAACTCGCCCCGTACCGGATGGACGAAAAGGACAAGTGAACGTCAGTCGCGGCGGTTGCGTTCGGACGTCCAAACGACGACCTGACCAAAACGGCTCGTGTCGGCGACGACCGGGCCGGACGTTTCGATCGAAGTACGAAGTACGAAGTACGGATACCTTACCGGTATCTCTCGATACCCTCGGTGATGGTTATCGTTGTTCACGAACAACCTGCCCGGAAGGCCAAGCGGCGGTACGCAATCTCGGGATAATCGTTTCCTCCACCGTCGATTTGTTTTTTTTCCGTTTCGTACCCGCGCGATTCCAAAAACAACTTTCCTGACCTAACCTAACGCCCTTCCAGAGAACCGAACCGCGCGCGCCAGGACGATGCTCGGACGACCAAATGTCCACGACTTGCAACACGAAAAGTTCGCCCGTCCGTCGCAATGGTCTGCGGCGTACAACAAACAACGGCGAATCGTTTCGGGCGCGCTCAAAACCGATCAAACACGCTGGAACGACGATAGATAAAAATAAAAAAAAACCCGCCAACACGTACCGACGAAAAACACGCCACTCTGCGTACGCTGTTGACGGGTTACCGCCAGCAACACGCGGACGTCGACGACGAAGAAACGCAGTTGTCGGTGTGCACGCGGTCGGCACGTGTGCGCGTCTTCCGCAGCACGATGACATAACCACGCGGATTAACGCGTCGAGTACCTCTAACCACGTCGCCTCGCGCGTTATGATCCCCGTCGGTCGGGTAACCGAACCGTCCCGCCGCGCGACCGCGTTACGTCTGTTCGTCGTGATCGGAGTCGATACCGCTAACCACGCGGTAAGGCGGCGACACGGTTGACGTGCGTTTTCTCGTTCCGAATCCGTCCGACCGGCGTGCGGTGGGCACTCGAGGTAGGCAACTCACTCGTCTCGTCGGGAGTTGGTGTTCGTGTAAACGTCGCGTCGAAAACCTAAACGTCCGAACCGCGGTCGCGAATAGTGTTCGAAGAGAGTTGGTACGAGGGGGGGGGGTCTGAAGTCTGCATCCATCCTGTGTACGCTCCCACGAGATTTACGTGATGATACGTCGAGTTCGTTGAAGCTTTCACGGGATTGAAATTTCATTACTCGTGTGATTTTCGGAAACATTTTCTTGACAGTCGAACGTGCGCCACACGTGTACTCTGAATACTATGGAACCCGAAACGTCAGGAAAACCAAAATCGCACGATAGTAATAATCACGGTACGCGTTATGACAACGGCAACGCGATGTAATCTATGGGTCCGGACGATCGTTTTTTTTTTTTTGACGACGACGACAAAACGTTACAGAGAAACGCGCGGTTTAAAAACGAGTCGAACACGCGTATCTCTCGGTGGGGCCGGCGATCCGTCGCAGGCGACAACCAATTGACAACAGACGATTGTCGTTCGTTTTTCCAACGCACGGTGGTGTTTGGCGACACGCCGCCGAAGACGATTGCCTATGGATTACAACAATTCGTAATAAGAATAAATTTTAAAACCCGTCGCTCACCACGACGCAGCAAGACGTGTCGCCCCGGCTGGCCGTGAGCGCGCCTCGAACGCGTTCAACTCAAAACGCACGCGGACAACCGTTGTTGTTGCCGACACGGCGTAAAAAAACCGACGACCGCGAGAAAAATCCACCGGACGGTTTTAGATTTCGACGTTCTTTTCGAACGAACGCACGCACGCACGCACACACACACACACACACACGCACACACACACATACATATATATATATATATAACTTACTGTGCTTACTTCGAAACGATCCTCAGACTCGAACTGATCATTTAACCGGTTGTCGTTAACGGGCACGTATCGTTTACTACGACGGGGACCGTCACTGCGATCCGAGAAATGTGCGCGAAAATTCCAACGGGAACATGTCGATTGTAACGCGCGCACGACGACGACGACGACGACGACGACGATAAACGGCGCTAGCTAGTCGAACCGACACACGTGTGTCGCACGGCGACGAAATAATTAACGTAGGCCGCCGATTACCGTGCTCAACGACTTAACGCGCTGATTACGCGCGATGATAATTCCGTCGGATCATATAACACACACGCAGCACACGAGTATGTGTGAACTCGTACATCGAATACGTGCCGTACGTGTCTAACCTGCCGGGTATACTCGGCGGCGTTGCGGCGGGCAAATCGATTTATAACCACGTTTTTCTTCTTGCCCCGTCGTTCCCGGTCGACAGCCGGTTTAGCTACGAGGTTTAGCGGTCAGAAGCAACCCACTGCAGACGGGTTCGAAGATGTACACAGAACACCCCGGAGAAATCGTTTTGCGGCATTGTCTTTGACTGTTCGGTCACGAGCTCTTCGGATGTCGTTGAAAAAGTGGCCTTCGACTTGCGTTTCGGAAACAGAGTGTTTAGTCTGCCGGAGCCGAACCGGGTGAGTAAAAGCGTTTGCCGTGCAAGAGAAGTCCAACTGCCCGGACCGCGGTACTCGGGTCGGATTCGGTAAAACGCGATGCACACGTTCCTCCTATGCTATGATCCGAAGGTGGAGACGAGGTTGTCCGAGCAGCGACGCGCGCACCATTCGCAACATTTTCGTCGTGAACAGCTGTGGAAGAAGGCCTTCCGCCGCCTATCCTTCGTCGTCACCCAACGACTCTCGGCCGTCTTTGAACCGTTTCCGTCCCGTGTATACGTAGTAGGACGGGATGCAGTTTCATCGCCGAACGACGCTTGCTGTATCGTAGAACAAAACTCTCTACAAAAGATTATTGAAGTCGAACACGATATTTGATTGCGTTTCTTTGTCCCATGTTGCGTGCTCGTACCACCGTACACAGCCGGACGTAACTCGAGACTGTTGTGACCAAACGTGTTGATATTTTGTACTCGTTACACTTTATACTGTAGGAAGCATAAGTTATATTTGCAATAACGCTATTTATATTCATTACAGAAATTAAGTTCGGGAACTTCACAGCGTAAACACTTACACCACACTGACGTGTGTATACAAATAACGAATATTACCCGAAGCCGTGGTTCTTCTATAGTTTTATTATTGTTTTCGAAAACGTTCTGAAAGTTTACGGCGTATGAAATAGACGTAAAACCCATAGAGAAGTCCTTTGAACGACGAACATCGCGTAAAAATACATACGTCGCATTCGCAATATTTCAACATCACAAACATATTTGGTGGTTTGTATTCGAATGATTTATAGTTGCAAATTTCAATTGTACAGTTTTACAATGGATTTATGATATTTATGTAGTATGTGATGTGAGCGAAAAACGATAAGAAATTGCACGTGAATAATATTAAGTATTTACAAACATTTTTGACAATGTATAATGTACATTATCAATCGATAACATATTATTGATTTTTTTTCTTTTTTTACCAACTAACATCGAATGTATTTACTCATAAATATTATATGCATATTAATTATTATTGATATTGATCATTTATGTAAACTTAAACATATTTATTTATTTTACCGTAAAATATTTATAAATCGACGGTAAAAATATATTTTTTGTATTTTGCTGTGTTTTCGATCTTGCCCACTTCTGTCAGTAGATGTATAGACTCGAGCAGTCTACCGAAATGTTATAACATACGAACAAACCAATAGAATGCGTTTAATTGTATATTGCTGAACAAACGGTCAATTTTTAAAATTCCCATATAATCCGTATAATAATATTTTAGACGATTATTTATTTACTACTACGTTATACATATATATAAATTAGGTCAATTTTTCTTTTTTTACATATACGTTTTTAACCGCAAAATCTTACGAACGCGTTGTTAAACAAAGGTTAATCGCTAACGTCCATACAATACATTTATATTACACGTATTATTACGACAAAAAAGAAATATAAAATAAAAGCCTCGGATTGTGTACACATGAAAGATTTTTATTTTAATCTCAACACCTCGCGCTCTTCTACCGCGAGATGTATGGGTACAATCGTTCTAGACCTGCAGATAACAATTAGATATATTTACCTAAGTTGAGTGTGTGTGTGTGTGTGTGTTTTTAAATACGTATGATATATTAATTAGGTATACGAGCGTAGGAAAAAAATCCTTGTTGAAACACGTACTGCGACGAGTGGTTCGACTAAAATATATATATATATATATATATTTATTTATTTATACTACGTAGTGAAGTTTAGTTCAACAGGTTCTATTATATCTTATCTCGAAACGAATTAAGCAACAAGTCCGTTGCGACTGATAACGGCCGTGCTGTATTTGTAATATATTTAATTATACGGAGCTTAAATACTGGTGTACCTAAGGCCGTATATAGTTCACACTACAGAACATCGTGTTTATATATAATATTACATATTTCTTTTATCAATGAACATACGTACGTATGTATTTTTATCGTCGAATTAAGTGTTTCGACTTATATTTCTTACGAATATTCAAATCAATAGCAACTATCAGGTTGACGATTAAACTCTATCCTTCCCCTCCTCTAATTGATTTAAGCTGTTCCAAAATCGTTTAAGGGGATTGAAAGCGGAGATTTTCTGTCTTTGTCTAACACACACATACACTACGCGAAACATAGTGATTTAGTGATATCTAACATGTATGGTCGACCACCTAGTGACGCGACAAGAAACGTGTGAAAACGGCTTCGTCTGGAAATCTGTTTGAGATCGACTTTCCCGCGTGTTTATCATTTCGAAATTTATCGAACAAATTGAAAAGCCGTCCATAGCGAAGGTTTCAAGATAAAAATAAGGAATGACGAATAGTCGACCAGAATCAGAACGTGGAATACGAACGCACAACAAACGGGTTTTTCGATCTAATAAAAATCCGTTAATGCGTTAGACGTACACACCAGTTTGTGACGAACAATCGGTAAAAGCATATATCACACAAGGTCCCTCCGCCTCATCGTATTCGGAGATCCGTTGATTTGTACGCGTCCGAAAGGTCAGGCAAACGGTCACGGGCTAGAGGGTAGTGGGAGTCTGATCCCGACGCGGACGTTATCGGACACGACTGGGTCGCCTCGGAGGCCGAAAGGTCCACGTATTGCGTTTATAAATAGCATAAATTAAAAACCTACATATATATATATATATATATATGTATATATTTATACAACGTTTGTCGATTAAAACGCGATCTCCGGTCTTCGTCGGCGTACATAGACAAAAGTGGGGAGACCATGTTTTCATACGGTTCATAACTAATGCACGATTTATAACGGACGAAATATAAATGCACGTCGTCTGCTCAGTACACATGCCATATATTCTATAGAAAAGGTTATCTCGGGAACACGCAGCACATTTTCCATCGAAGTACTCGGTAACTGCGTTCATGACCTCTTCCTAATTTTGAAAATGGTTTTTTTAAATGACCAAACAAACAAAATTCGATAGTGCCCGCTGACCAGGACTACGTTGTAGATGTTGCAATACCTCCCACTTGTATTTTTCCAGCCAAACTGGATGGTTTTTCCCGCTAAATGTGAAGTTGCATTGTTCATGCAGCGGTTTCACATTTCCTTGGGAGGAACGCATTATCAAAATGAGAAGATCATAAACGCAGTTACCGAAAACTTCAAAGGAAAATGTGCTGCGTGTTTCCGAGATGGTGTTTTCAAGTTACTCTATCGTTTGGAAAAATGCATAAATTTGAATGGTAACCACGTGGAAAAATTGAAAAATATGTCTAATTTATTGGTTTAAAATTTTAAAGCAATAAATTCATTTGTTCACTACATTTTTGTACCTTATTAATGGGACAGTATATAATTACCTCGTATATAATTTTTAATGATTGAATGATGTAACCGTTCGGTTTGACTACCGAGCCAAGGAAAATGAAATTCATACCGAATTTGTCCTCAGATACCCAATTTTTTGTTATAATTAAAAAAAAATTCGATTTTAAATACTAAATGCCTGCCTATTTTATGAATTAATTATTTAGATTAACTAACTTCTTTTAAATCCTTAAATTTAAATTAACGTTCTAAATTAATTCAAATCCTTTGAACTTTTTGTAAAGTTCCGGTTCGGTCTCAAAAATCTGGACTCGCAAAGTTCGCTAATATTTTTTATTTTTTATTTTTATAATTTCCGTAACGCGAAACGAGCGTAAAAATATTTTTATCGTTGTTTGTTCTCGACGGTTATTGTACATACTCGGATATAAAGTATATCGTAAACGACGTGTTTTTATCACGGTTTTAAACCTCGGCGGAACTATAAACAACATTAACGGTTAATCATAATATCGAATCAATACGGTTAGTCTACCGAGACGAAAATAATGTATGCGTAACGACAGATAAGTACTGTTGGCGGCGGTTATTTGCGTACACGTCGACATGCACACCGCGAGAAACCGAACATATTACAACGAATATTTTAAGTAGCGAATATTGTCCGTTACGTCGTGACATTGAGACGAATTCGGATTTTAGACAAATATAACGTGTTGTTTATACGCGACCTGCTGTGTTATGAACGCTGCGCGATAAACGTCAATGTTAACAAAAACGGCGTACGAACGGTGTTTAAGAGAATACGATTTCTACGTCTAAAAACACATTTTTTTAGTACCATATATTTGTTATCATTATGTCAAACGTTTTATCGTTACCGCGTCGCGTTTATAACATCGTCAAATAAACTCGCTGTACATACAAAATAATAAATTATATTAAATATTATTCAATTTCTATTAAATACAATTGATTTTGGAAAGGGCTTTTTAAAAATAATTTGAATTACTATTATTTAACATCAAGTGGCTTGGGAACAAGCCGTCCTCCATTGATGGTACTCCTACTGACACATGTATATATATACACATAAAATTATTTGACAATACGTTTTTTTATTTACATTATTATTATTCGAATTGAAAGAGGTCTCCTCTGCGCCCACCGACCACCCATCTCTCGAGACGGCGAACAGGGTTTCCGGGGAACGCGAGAGAATAAAGTCCGTTAATAAATAGATCATGAGAATAGTTTACTCGAATTGTCCGCTACTTGGAACCGAAATGGTCTCTTTTTACGCCCACGCCGTACACTTGCATCGTCTATTATTCCAAACGCGCGCGCGCGTGTCGGATTAACGATTTCTATCGACGTGCGAGGCCAAAGTGAACGTCCCGTGCACTGTACGGACAAGATAACGACGCGAAACCTACTGTAGAAAGTATTATGATAATAATACGAATAATACGTCGCGCGTCCACAATACACAATCGATAGAATATATAATTCAATGCCATTAATAGAAGACTGGATAATTAATTAAGACGGGTCGCCGCGGTATGTGGACACAATATCGTGGTTTTTTTTTCGTTCGTGTTACACGCAGTTGCACGTGAAACGTAATGTACGTGGGAATGCACTGGCACGCGCACTTTTGATTTGTCATTTTGTTTTTCGTTCTCTACCGCCTACCACAAGATATTAAGAATTTAAAATTTCCCAAAACCGTTCAATTGCTTTTGGTAGAGATTTAAGGAAAAATACTTAAAAATGTCGGCAACAATAACACTTAGCAGCGAATCCGTTTTCAAATGTCATATCGTATACCGATATTATAATAATACCATATAATAACGATACCAAATTTTTGTATTTGGATACCGACCAGTTCTAAGGAATTTGTACACATGACTTGATGTACGTGTGGGCATGTGAAAAGTTTATCGCATACGCAGAAAGTCAATAGAAAAAATACGATTACAGTAAAATTTAATACAAAATAGTTGATATTGATTGATAAATCAATGTGACACGTACAGACAAAGACGTATTTAGAATTTTTTTTTTTGGAGGGCATGGCGTGATTATTGAGTAAAAGAATCGTTGAGTCATTATTTACTTTTGACCCAGAACTAGACGTTAAGAATTGGTAAAACCTTCCTAACTCACTATGCTATTAAAAAAACAAGATTTAGGACATTTGAAAAAAAAAACATAAAGGACAATATGTGCACCGATTTATGATAACGAGAAAGGGATGTGAAGAAGGAAATGGGCTACAGATAGAAATGGGAATGGCGTCAGTCATCAGCTTCGTAAGAGGACCAAGAATTCAATGGCTGAGACACGTGATGTGAAGAAGTGAAAACGATATAAGCAGAGCTGTCCTTAAATGGACAACGATGGGGAAAATACCCCTAAGTGCGGCCCGGGAGGGATCGTGGGAATTGGAGGGAGATTGTGATGACGACGAAAACTCTTAGAGTGTACTAAGCTAATATAAATATATTATAGTACAAAATACTACAAATATAGTATTATATGCGCACAGGTATCATGCGTACGCTTCCCGTCCGTACGTAACAATTGAATGAGCGACAATAGCGATCGCAAAAAAAAAACAATACGTGAAAAAATATTTATTTTTTTTTTTTAAATTATTTTATTCAAATGAAAGATGTTGGCAAATTTTGGCAGATAATCGCGATAAAAAAAAAAAAAAAAAAGTATCGCCTTGTTTAAAAATACACACACATCATATACACATATGATAAAATAACTGGTCAAATACACAAACATACGGCCGGCGACAACATACTAGTGAAACGTTTCTATAGTTATAGGATACAATCACAACAGTCACGAACGTTACAGAAAACATATTTGTCCTCAGTAATATTTTTAATTCGTTTTGAAGACGACCAGTTACATTTGTATACCACTTGCACGAACGGATATTTCATTTATTTATTTGATAATCTACATTGTCGAGACACGATGGGTTTTCTGACGACGATCGGCTTGATGTGTTGGTCCATTTACTTCGGGCACATGTTGGTTTGCTGGACGATCAGAAAACTGTTCGGTCCGCTGTACGGCCACAACGAATCCGCGGACGAGAGCGTGTCTGAATACGGCAGCGACGACGGTAGCGACCACGGTTTCGACCGGACGGGTAAGTGAATCAGAACGCGACACGCCGGTAACAATAAACGCGCCCGCGCAACGTGCTTGAGAAGTCGTCGCGCGACGGGCGCGGCGTTCATCATTGTTATATGCACATTTAGAGCGCCGTGCAGCACGCTCGACTCGCAGTAGCGACGACGTCGAAGCCGACGTAGTGGCCGCAATCGTGGACGGGAATTTCGCGAGAAAGATCCGACTGGAAAACCGAACGGTTATAAACGGTTTGAAAATAGAAAACTTGAAAAGTAATCATCAGACGACTTATACACGTTGTAGACGACAATTTTACACGTAATGTTTGCTAACCGTTATTGTATCGCAGTGGAAGTGGAGAACATTTACGTCCAAATAAATCGGCTTGAAGGTCGAATGAACGATTTCAGGGACGAGATGATCGACCGGGAAGCGAAAAATGTGAAATGTAATTATATAAACCATAACAACAAATCGTCAAAACATCGCGTCCGTTACACCATCCGCCGCATTATTTGTAGTTGTCTAATCTCAAAACCAATGGTCGACCGACCGGTCGCTAAGGCCTACACAATTAAAAATCCTTGTCATTTTTGCGTGTCAAAGACCCGGGTATATGCAAGACGGGATAATAATAATAATAATACGAATCGAACTAAATGTCCAATTCGAAACGTATTAATCGACTCGAAATTGGATCGATGCGATATTTCAGCGTGAAGCAAAAATGTTAACATGTTTTTATTTTATAGCCGAAACAAAGGTTACTAATAATCTGCAAATCGGCAGAATGTACATGTCAAAAGAAAACAAAATGACGACAATTAAACAAGTGACGACGACACTCAATCGTGAAAACAAGGGTATGTTTTTATAGAAAATGTTTGGTATTCCAAACAAAATGTTGATATTTCATCGTTTTGCTTAAAGGATTCGAATACAAACATAATAACGATCGATCGATATGGCTGGCCGATAATTTTGAATTGTTGAAAAAACAAATGGCAAGATTTGAAGGTAATTACATAATTTGTTAATTTTTTTATTCGAAGTTCATGATAAAAACACGGTTTTTTACCGCAAAATATATATTAATTCGATTTTAACTAACTAATATTAACAAACTAATAATATATTGGCCGACAATGCATTACATTATTACAGTAACATACTGCGAGTAAGTACGAAATTAAATATAACGTTTATTTTTAGGAAATACTGACGAACCGCGCGAACATACGACCAATGAATACATGAGAGAGACGAAGCAGGATTCATACAAGACCACTGATTCTCTGCAACGGTCAGAACACTCATTGTCTATGACAGGAAGACCGTGTTCAGTCTCTAACAGTTATGAACTGATGGAAAACAAAATAGCGAAGGAGGCTATTAAAAGTAATTAAGAATTTTATGACCAACAAAATATGTTCAATTGAAATACGATAATATTAGATAATAGTGATTACATACTTTGTTAATTTTTTTATTCGAAGTTCATGATAAAAACACGATTTTTTTACCGCAAAATATATATTAATTCGATTTTAACTAACTAATATTAACAAACTAATAATATATTGGCCGACAATGCATTACATTATTACAGTAACATACTGCGAGTAAGTACGAAATTAAATATAACGTTTATTTTTAGGAAATACTGACGAACCGCGCGAACATACGACCAATGAATACATGAGAGAGACGAAGCAGGATTCATACAAGACCACTGATTCTCTGCAACGGTCAGAACACTCATTGTCTATGACAGGAAGACCGTGTTCAGTCTCTAACAGTTATGAACTGATGGAAAACAAAATAGCGAAGGAGGCTTTTGAAAGTAATTAAGAATTTTATGACCAACAAAATATGTTCAATTGAAATACGATAATATTAGATAATAGTGATTACATACTTTGTTAATTTTTTTATTCGAAGTTCATGATAAAAACACACGTTTTTTTTAACCGCAAAATATATATTAATTCGATTTTAACTAACTAATATTAACAAACTAATAATACATTGGCCGACAATGCATTACATTATTACAGTAACATACTGCGAGTAAGTACGAAATTAAATATAACGTTTATTTTTAGGAAATACTGACGAACCGCGCGAACATACGACCAATGAATACATGAGAGAGACAAAGCAGGATTCATACAAGACCACTGTTTCTCTGCAACGGTCAGAACACTCATTGTCTATGACAGGAAGACCGTGTTCAGTCTCTAACAGTTATGAACTGATAGAAAATAAAAAAGCGAAGGAGGCTTTTGAAAGTAATTACGAATTTTATGACCAAAAAAATATATTCAATTGAAATACGATAATATTAGATAATAGTGATTACATAATTTGTTAATTTTTTTATTCGAAGTTCATGATAAAAACACGATTTTTTTTTAACCACAAAATATGTATTAATTCGATTTTAACTAACTAATATTAACAAACTAATAATACATTGGCCGACAATGCATTACATTATTACAGTAACATACTGCGAGTAAGTACGAAATTAAATATAACGTTTATTTTTAGGAAATACTGACGAACCGCGCGAACATACGACCAATGAATACATGAGAGAGACGAAGCAGGATTCATACAAGACCACTGATTCTCTGCAACGGTCAGAACACTCATTGTCTATGACAGGAAGACCGTGTTCAGTCTCTAACAGTTATGAACTGATGGAAAACGAAATTGCGAAGGAGGCTTTTGAAAGTAATTACGAATTTTATGACCAAAAAAATATATTCAATTGAAATACGATAATATTAGATAATAGTGATTACATAATTTGTTAATTTTTTTTATTCGAAGTTCATGATAAAAACACGATTTTTTTTTACCACAAAATATGTATTAATTCGATTTTAACTAACTAATATTAACAAACTAATAATACATTGGCCGACAATGCATTACATTATTACAGTAACATACTGCGAGTAAGTACGAAATTAAATATAACGTTTATTTTTAGGAAATACTGACGAACCGCGCGAACATACGACCAATGAATACATGAGAGAGACGAAGCAGGATTCATACAAGACCACTGATTCTCTGCAACGGTCAGAACACTCATTGTCTATGACAGGAAGACCGTGTTCAGTCTCTAACAGTTATGAACTGATGGAAAACGAAATTGCGAAGGAGGCTTTTAAAGTAATTAGGAATTTTATGACCAAAAATATATATTTAATTGAAATACGATAATATTAGCGATTTTGAATTGTTCATCAATCACAATCGGCAAGGCGCGCAATAGTTTAAACTTAAAAATGCGATGTTCTGTATATTTAATTATTTCTAGTCAAAACCAAAACGACCGAGAGTTTGGAAACATTAACCGAAACAACTGTGCAATTGACAAACAACGTCGAGCAATTAGGTAAAGACGACATATAATTTTTTTATTCGAAATTCTTAATAAAAATGGGGTTTTTTTTGATAAAAATATATGTTTTAATTAGATTTAACTAATAAAATGTTGGTCGACAATGTATTATATTATTTTGGGCACATTGCGTGTAAGTACGAAATTAAATATAATGTTTACTTTTAGAAAATACTAACGAATCGCAGGAACAAGTGATCAACGAATATGAAAGATTTCTAATTAACGCGCAAGCGAATCTCGCGTTGATCGGCAACAATAACAAGTTGTTACAACTATCAACACAAACACCGAATTCTAATGAAGTCACACCCCTACCAATGGAATCATGGGAGACCGAACACGTTACATACTCAAACAACTGCTCTCGGGAATGGTCAGAACATTCATTGCCTAAGAAAGAAAACACGTGTTCGGCCTATGACACTTATAAAACAATGGAATACCCTAAGAAGGATGAGGAGGCTTTTAAAAGTAATTAGTTTTAATGATAAAAACAATTTCAATATGATAACATTGAATTTGAATTTTGAATTTTTAGTGATTAAAAAAAAATGTTTAATTAAAATAACTTAAAAACGTATTTTGTATATTTAATTATTTCTAGTCAAAACCGAAACGACCGTAAGTCTGGAAACATTAACCGGAACAAGTGTGCAGTTGACAAACAACGTGCAACCGGGTAAAGACAACATATAGTGTATTTTTTTAAATACAAAATAAGACAATATTATAACTTAAAAATGTTTGAAAACTAAATAGTAGTATTTAAAAGTAATTGCGTAATTTGTTTATTTTTCATTCGAACTCATGATAAAAATGCGTTTTTCAGACCAAAATATATGTTTTAATTAGATTTAATTGATAAAATGTTGGTCGAAAATGTATTATATTGTTTTGGGCATATTGCGTGTAAGTACGAAATTAAATATAACGTTTACTTTTAGAAAGTGTTGAGGAAACCCTCAATTGGCTGAAAAACAAATACGTAGGACTTACAATGACGCCGGATCCCGAATTCACATTATTCGCAAAAGAAAACGCGTTGTCACGACTAACCACACAAGCACAGAATTTCAACAAAGGCATACCCCAACCACAGACACCGTCAATGGAATCGGCTGACGAAGAAAACAGCATTGCCTCTGAGCAGAGTATTCAAAAAGATTCGTTGAATAACAGCGAAAATAGACTTGCATACACGCAGTTTTTACTGCGGGAGGCAGAGTTGGTCACATACCCGGCTTTTGGTTCTCCTGAATGGATAAAACAGTCATTCCCTACGGGTGGAAGCACGAGCTCGACCTGTGATACTAATAAAACGATGGAATACCAAACAGAGGATTTAGAAAGTAATTACGGTTTTTATGATAAAAAAAAAAAGTATTCAATATGATAACATTAATAACTTTCAATTTTCAATCAATCATTTGGCGTGACGCGCAATAGTTAAATTTTAAAAGCGTTACATCCGTATATTCAATTATTTCTAGTGGAAACCGAAACGGCCGAGGGTCTACAAACATTAACCGAAACAACAGAGCAATCAGGTAAAGATGACATATAGTGTATTTTTTTAAATACAAAATAAGACAATATTATAATTTAAAAACGTTTGAAAACCAAATGGTGGTATTTTAAAGTAATTGCATAATTTGTTTATTTTTCATTCGAAACTCATGATGAAAATGCATTTTTTTGGACAAAAATATATGTTTTAATTACATTTAACTGATAAAATGTTGGTTGACAATGTATTACATTATTTTGGGCACATTGCGGGTAAGTACGAAATTAAATATAACGTTTACTTTTAGGAAGTGCTGAGGAAACTCTCAAATGGATGAACAACAAATACGTAAGATTTACAATGCAGGAGGATCCCGAATTCACATTATTCGCAAAAGAAGGCGCGTTGTCACAACTAGCCACACAGGCACCGAATTTCAAAAAAGTCATACCCCAACCACAGACACCGTCAATGGAATCGGCTGACGAAGAAAACAGCGTTGTCTCTGAGCAGGTCGTTCAAAAAGATTCGTTGAATAACAACGAACGTAGACTTGCATACACGCAGTTTTTACTGGAAGAGGCAAACCATCCCAAATACCCGGCTTTTAGTTCTCCTGAATGGGTAAAACAGACATTTCCTACGAGTGGAAGCACGACCTCGACCTGTAATACTAATAAAACGATGGAATACCAAACGGAGACTTTTGAAAGTAATTACGGTTTTTGTGATAAAAAAAAAAATATTGAATATGATAACATTAGTAATTTTTAATTTTCGATCAATCATTCGGCGGGGCGTGAAATAGTTTAAATTTTAACAGCGTTACTTTCGCATATTCAATTATTTCTAGACGAAACCGTAACAGCCGAGGATCTGGAAGCATTAGCTGAAACAGCTGAATGGTCGATCCACGACGATGAACAATCGGGTAAAGACGACATATAGTACATTTTATTAGATACAAAATAAAACATTATTATACTTTCGAAACGTTTGAAAATCAAGTAGTGGCGTTTGAAAGTAATTGCGCAATTTTTTTTCATTCGAAATTCATGATAAATACGCGTTTTTTTGGACAAAAATATGTTTTAATTAGATTTAACTGATAAAATGTTGGTCGACAATGTATTACATTATTTTGGGCATATTGCGAGTAAGTACGAAATTAAATATATCGTTTACTTTTAGGAAATGTTGAGAAAACCCGCAAATGGATTAACAACAAATACGTAGGATTTACAATGCAGGAGGATCCCAATTTCGGATTAATTGCAAAAGAAGACACGTTGTCACGACTAGCACCACAGGCACCGAATTTCAACAAAGTCATACCCAACCACAGACACCGTCAATGGAATCGGCTGACGAAGAAAACAGCGTTGCCTCTGAGCAGGTCCTTCAAATATATTCGTTGAATAACAGCGAACATAAACTTGCATACACACAGTTTTTACTGGAAGAGGCAAACCACCCCAAATACCCGGCTTTTAGTTCTCCTGAATGGGTAAAACAGACATTTCCTACGAGTGGAAGTACGACCTCGACCTGTGATACTAATAAAACGATGGAATACCAAACGGAGACTTTTGAAAGTAATTACGGTTTTTGTGATAAAAAAAAAATATTGAATATGATAACATTAGTAATTTTTAATTTTCGATCAATCATTCGGCGGGGCGCGCAATAGTCTAAATTTTAACAGCGTTACTTTCGTATATTTAATTATTTCTAGATGAATCCGTAACAGCCGAGGATCTGGATGCATTAGCTTAAACAGCTGAATGGTCGATCAACAGCGACGAATAATCGGGTAAAGACGACATACAGTATAAAATACTGATATACAGTATAAGATACAAAATAAAACAATATGTTTGATATTTGATGTTATTGTGCTTAATGTAGATGCTCACAGTAGATTCGATCGATCGACGTTTCCGGTTTATAATTACGAATATATGGAAAACCAAATGGAGCCAAACGGAGAATTTGGGAATAATTGAAAAATTTTAATAGGGTTTCCGTCATTATATTTTTGCAATTTTATTTTTTAAGTGAAACAAAAACACGTGAGTATACGTAGATTTTATGTTTCAAACGTCACATCGACAAGGCATTATGCGACGACGAGGGTTTGTCTTTTTTAAATAGAAAAAGTTTGCCATTGAAATTCAAATAATTATAATACGATTTACAAACGAATATGAGTTAAATATTCACGTTTTAATAATTATTTATAATAATATGTATATATAATTCCATATTCTCGTATGTAAAACAAAAATGCAGTTTAGTTTTTAATAACAAACTTTTTCTATCTAAAAAAAAAACATACGCTTGTCGTTATTTTGTAATCATTCTATTATTATATTTTACAACGTGTAATTTAGATTACAGGTTTAATTTAACACGGCCCAGTGTGACTGGGCCCGCAAATTACTAATCCCCGTACGCATACTATTATTTTTTCCATTCGACTACACTAATGTCAATTACCTATTAAATTTCAAGTGCCTTAAACGTCACTAGATTTGAATGGGTCATGCACATTTTCGTTGAATGGTCAAATTAGTATTGTACGGGGAGCAGCAGTTGTGTGAAAAAGATCAGGTTAGATTTGGTATTGTAAGCTAGCTAGGCGTTAGGTTTCCCGCTCTCGCCGCGCAACAGCGGTGACGGTGTTTTCGAAACTACTAACGCGAGTCTGTCGGCAAAAGCAAAAGAAAACAAAATCCGACTTGACCGCGTAACCCACGATTAACAGTCTTGTTCTCGTAGCCGCGTCACCCGTAGTTTTCCAGCGTTTCTAGACGTGAACTACCGGCGTGAACTACCGGCGTCCACCGTCGGGACATAACGGAGGACGGACCTAACCTAACATAACCCGCGGTGGCCGTGCCGCCAGACAACTTCGCGGTCGCGCTCGTGCGGAGAGTGCCGTCCGTCGGGAAACACGACTGACGCACAGCCGAACGATTCGACTCCGTCGCGGCCAAATGAGATGATGGTCCGAACGTCTTCGAAAATTTACACGATGCTGTTATCGTCAAACACCAATATACACCGACGTTTCGTACGTCTTGTAATAAACTTGGGATTTGTATTTATTTTTTTGAAATCTGTAATCGTCCCACTCACCTAACCTAACGGTAAATAACGGGACGCGCGGACGCTGCAAACGGCCGCTGTGACGGCACCGGATTTTTTATCACCGTTTTCAGGTTGTTCTGAAATCAGTTTTGCACGGTTTTATAACCGCGGAGTACCTACATACATAAAATATACACGCATTACAAGTCCGGTCGATGATAACACGGATTAGCTAACGGCTTGAACTTATATATATATATACATACGATTCCGGTGGCTACGGCACTGCTGTGACACACATTTGTTTTGTAACACGCGATTCGCGCGTGACGACACGGCGTGACGCGTACAAGACGCGTTTGGTCGCGTGTCAATAAAAATGCGTTCTCGACGCTCGGAAACAACGGAACGGCGTTCGTAATGGTTTTCACGGCTTTAGACGGTGTTTAGATTGTTGTCTCGTGTTTGGGACGGATCGAGTTCGAAAGCGAAAGACAAAAAAAAATCGGAACCTGGCACTCGCGCGTGTTTTTGTCGTTCTTGCCAAGACAACACTACACGACCTAAAACAATTCGTTTTCGTTTGACTATGTACGTTGAAACGAACGCCCGTGCGTTTCAATGGCTGTATCGTTGTAAATATTGACGCGTCTTGACCGAAATAAAATTAAAACCCGTCATTTTAATAAGCGCCGGCGAACAAATCAGCATTCGAAATGATTCGATCGTTTTTATAAATAATTCAATCGTGATGAATAATCGAAAATTTCGGTGCGAACATAATACTTTGCCGATTATTTAAATGGTATACTTTATAGAATGATATCGTTCGAACGGAGAAATGAATGTCAACGCGTGAAATTTTATAACAGTTATAAAAAAACAAGAAAAAACCATTTGGAACACAACCTTTGAGCGTATAAAATTGAAATCTTTTTTTATCATATAACACGTCTGTGTTACATAAGCGGCGATGATAACAATACACCGCGATGTATACGCAGTGGTCGAAGTGGCTCAAAGTAAGTGGAGGTCTGAAGTCGTAATATTATTTGTACTCGAGTTCGATTTAGTTAAGCAATTTAATAAAAACACGTTTACTAATACTGTAACTTTAAGTCAGTAAAACTGTACGAACAGCAAATAATTAATCGTATTACACACTAAAAATATTCGTAATATCATCGTAAATAAATCACTAATAACTAATAACCTATTTAATATCTTGGTAAATTAAATACCAATAAAAGTAACAAAACGCATAAGCAAACGTACTAAAAATAATGAAAGAAAAAATACGTAATCAGAATTATTCGCAAGTGATAAGTCATAAATCGTCTGTTTAATGTTTTGGTCGAGACTCACGATGTAGTTTACCATCGTCGGGCAATACCATACAGCGGGTCTATAAATAACTCAATCGCCAGAATTATCGTATTCGCGTTGTTGACATTCTCTTATCCACATAAAATTGTAAGAAATGACGTTTAGGTTTCCGATTCGATTCGGGCGTCAAGTGGTCCAATTCAAATGAAATAAAAATACTTGTTTGACGTATAAAAATATAATAACAATGCGTTCATTTACAATCTAACACCGATAAAAATCGATAATCTTTGTGCACGACCATAAGGGGGATGATATTATTTTGGACCGAATAAGCGGAGGGACGCCATTTCCCCCCACGTCACCGTAACCCACTCGAATACGTAAACACCGCGACCGCGATGTATACACGGTCGAGTACGACGCGCGGCGATGGTGTGACGTAACGCGGCGACGACAGCCGGGTCCACGTGGGAGTGACGTCACGTACGCCGACAATTAACGCAACGAGCGTTACATGTAAAATACAATGGCCGACGGCGGCACCGTTTAAATTACCGCGTTCGGCGGGGCCGGCGCGCGACGAACACAAAACGGCAGTCGCCGACGGAAACATCGTTTCGGGCGTTTCAAACGAACTCAAAACGCGCGTGACTTTTCACCGGACGCGTCCGGCAGTAAAACGCCTTTGGCGATGAACTCGGTTTTAAGGTTTACCTGAAGGAACTCTCCGGGATGCCTCTGCACAGCGACACGTACATGACGACGCGTAGTGGCGGTCGTTGCGCGCGTGTGGTCACGTCGGACCGATCGCGTTATCGCAGTCGCGGCCGGCGGTCCACGGGAGACGAACCGTTTCGGCGGCAACGCGACGCGCGGCGTCGGGCCGTTGCTGTCGTCGTTGTCGTGTGGTCCGCGCGCACCATGTTCGGTGGGTCGGACGTTCGTACGTTGTCTCGCGCGCGTGTTGTTGCCTCGTTTTGTCGTGTCGGTGGTGAAACGGACGAATACGGACTGACGCGCGCACGTGTACCGGACGGAGGTGCGACGAGGTTACCGGACGAAACGCGACTGACGACGCGGTGCCGGCCGCCCGTCCGCCGCCGATGCGTTTCGCGTGCGTGTGCGTGTGCAGTGCGACGGCGACCGCGTTTTCGTTTACTGAACCGCCGCCGCCGCCGCCGCGAAGCCCGAGAAAATCTGACGACGGCGGGAGGGGAACGCGCGCACTAACGTACGTACGTACGTCGTTCGCGATATTCGGTCGCGGCGAAAACGACGGACGAGAGAGAGAGTCGTTGAACCGCGGTTACCTCAGGGTCGGTTTTACGTTAATCGTTTGAACCCGGTCCAGAGTTTGAACTCCGGTTCAAGTGGAAAAGCGCGCGTTGCGATTCACTGGACCTGGTTTAAACTGAAGTTTACTCGATCCCGGCGGGTTCAGAGACGACCTGCAATCTGATTGGCCGTTCGTCAATGTTGACGACGAACACTGGTATCGCGATAAACAGTCATTTCAAAATCGTTTCGATTTAACGTCTCGCGGTTTATTTTCGTTTTCTACGGGTGCGCTGTAATACGTGAACGACATTAAAAAGGTCGACCGATTTCTCAGCACTGCAAGTCCAAGCACGCGAACTTAAAGACACCGTCGTATTTAGTATGAAAAACACGTATTTTGCACAACAAAAAAAAGGAAAGGAAAAACCGCATGCGCGTTAAACTAGATTTGTTCCGTACATTCTTATAATTATAGCACTTGTATACAGTACCTATTTGTTGGTGATGAAATACGTTCTTTAACGTGTTCTAGAATGAAATTAATTCACTACGTTTCGACAGACGAAAACGACTAAACAATTTTTCAACTCTCCACTTCGTAAAATGATTGGGTCGTTCCGAAAACATAATCTCTTTTTATGGGAAATGTTACGAGTAATGTTAGTCCCATAATATTATTCATCAAATTTTCTTCAAAATCACACATCGTTTTTCTTTTAAATATATTACATTGACTGTTTGAATTTAAAAAAACACCAGAATAATAATGAAAAACAAAATCTAATCTCTGTAATTATAATCGGTTTATCAATTGTCACACACACACACACATATCACAGATAATTTTCAATAACCACGGTTTATCAAAACTAAACCGAATCTTTGATTGTAAAACTAGCAATAAGTTAACCTAAAATCAGTTTCTGAACCAGGTTCAGCTGAACCGAGTTAGATCATGACTTGTAAAACGGCATTAGTATTATTATCACTCATATTATATAGATCCTCGTCCGTCGTTCGACGTCGTTCTCGGTGTCGGATCTAGACGAGGTGGTACGAGGGAGGACAAGTGACCGTCCTTATTTATGAACAATTTAAGCACCTACGATAACAATATAATTAAGAGGTATGGCTTCAATTGAAAATTGTAAAACGTTTGTTTGCCCGAATCCTTTCAAATATACGGATTCGGGCTCACCTAACCTGTGCGATCGAAATACGTTTCAACCGGAAACAATGATAAACACGACGATTAAAAACTCAAGATTATAACTAAGCCGTCGTCTATTGATCAATAGACTGTTCCGGTGTTCACTGTCACAATGATTAACAGCGATACTGGCTTGAATAATAATTTATGATCATAACGAATTTATCCAAGTCAATACAAGTGCTGACTTGACAGACGACAAGAATTCTTCTGATGGAGAGAACCAGGTAGCAACATTTTTTTATTCTAAGTCCGGTCATCTGGTCATTATATCCAGTCCGATATCTCTCCGTGTAAGGCTACGGTCACAATGGCACCGACATTGAGACAAGTGATCTCAGTGCATTCGACAGCATCGGCCGATTCGACCGACGTGAATCTCTTCAAAACGAAATCTTCATCATGTGCGAACAGTTTATACGTTTAGTCGAGGAGAGGAGAAGTTTATGGGACCAAGGGAATGCTGCATATCACGACAGGGATATCGCTCTTGGATTTTATCTCTTATATTTTCCATTATATATAATAAAAAGTCGGTTTAGTCGTTCTCGTGTATCCGAAAAAATCGTCATCCTGTTCGAGGTGCTGGCGAAACGATGTACGGAATTCTACATATTTCGCCCTAACCACAAAAACATCGTTCTCGTGACGTTCACGCTTTTTAAACAATAAACACTTAACAGCGAGACTCGTTTCCAAACACGGAAATACACCCAATTCATAAACTACGCTCACCGAATCGAAACACTGAACAACTATCGAAGGCACCTATGATCAGCCGACGTCTGACGGAAATAATCGGACGATCGATTTGTCGGTGCCATTGTTGTTGACCGTAGCTTGACTCCAGCCGATTCTCGGTCGCTGTGCTCCGTCCGTCGAGGGTCTCCTCGTCGCGTCCGGACGTACGCCGTTGGCGGCCACTAAACGGATTCCATCGCGGAAAAGCCGTTTCCAATCCCATCGATTGTTATTCGGGTTTGTCATACCGCTTCGTGGCATTCCGACTCGTTCTGTTCGCTCGTTATCCACAGTTAACGTGCCGAGAGACGGGCGCGCGTTCTTTTTTCCCTTCCCTTTGTCTTCCTCTCGTTAAAACACAATGCCGTGTACAACGTAATGACCGATTGTCGCGATACCGGGAGACAATGTTCGAACGACTCCCATAAAATAGTATCCCGTGAGTGTTCGGTCGTTATTGTATTTTTTCCGTCTGACGGGCCAGTTAAGGACCGCGTACAAAATGATAAACGAATGCGTTGAACGCTTAAAATTAACATGACCGTCAACTAGAATCGTCCGTCCACAGTACCTGGGCATCGTGATTATTGGACGGTCCGTTTTACTTTTAACGCCGGCGAAAGAAAACACCGAAATGTGTGTCGTTTTGGATGAAATAATTTTACCGAAAAATCGAAGAAGAAAAAATTGGTTGTAAAATTGTCGACACGCCCGATTTTGTGCGAGTTCGAGTAGAAATTTGTTGATGCGATTCCAAAAATAATAACGCGATAACACTTTATTGTATTTCAGTGTTTTACGCAGACGAAAAATGTTTCGAATCGATTCGTTCTAATAATATTTTTAAAAAAAAACTCGTTAGTTATCATTTTTGTTTTTGTTTTTTTTAATCGTATGCGAATAATAACGTTTTAATCCGACGTCAGGACATAATATCCGTCTGTTTTGCACGTAACTACGTGACGGTTTACACACAAATGCATAAAGTTACCGTTCAACAATCTACACGAACTCTCGAACACGCCAACCGATAAATATGTTTGCTATCTTCGACGGAATATTGGTCACGCGTAATATATTCTGTCCCGTTCAGATGTTATTTTCCGCATTGATTATAATCATACGTGCATCTATCTATTTATAGATCCGATTTCTTGAAAACGAAAAAAAACCCGAACCGTTCAAGGACACGGCTGTAGGATCACACGAAAAAACCTTGGTGCGGTGACCGGATATGTGACATCGTGTTACACGCTCGCTGCACCGCCGGCTGCCGATATCGCTGCGGAAAACGTTTCACGAAATAACAATAAATTATTATTAATAACGTTACCGCACCACAAGTGTACGTGCATTCGCTACGATAATATTGTATACGATGGAAATACCGATTGCATTCCAACGGCCCGACTTGGATGGAGGACTTGCGTCGGAATAAAGTATTGCCTTTTTTTACGAGCCTAACGCACGTAAGTATTTCTAATATCTGAGGAATAATAATCGTATACAATACTAACCTATACAGCAGAGTCCGACGGTTTTGATTTTCTACGCGCTACGCACACATTTACATCGGCGACCGTCCCCATCAGTTCATGAGGTATCGGACATTTTCGAAGAAACCCGACACGTTCGGACGAATTCGGAATTCGAGCACGTACTCATTTTCGAAAACCGTTATTTGTTTCTGTTCGACAGACCGTTTTAGAACAGTTTGAAACGGGAAATCGGAATTACATTCCGAGCACACTTTAAATAGCATTCGGCGAAATGTCGAAATATGTCGTGTTTGTTAGCGAATAACACGCTTTCAAATGTCGTAATTCGTGAAGTACACGCTCCGCGATACAAATCACTATGGTACGCAACACTTTATTATTGTATAATACGAGTACACGCGTAACATAACAATTATCTTGGAGAACGAGTCTGTTCGATGTGTTTCCAACACTTTTGCCGCCCGTCGTCACACACGACTAATAATTTGCAAATTTCAAGGTCACGGTTACATTTTGATTATTTAAATTAAACGTCGAGAACGAAAAACGAGGATAACAACACACACACACACACACACACACACACAGTATCAGCGGCGGATTAAGTAATTTGCCGCCCACGAGCAAAAGGAAATTTGACGCCTCTTCATTTTCGTAAGGCTTTTTTTCTTTTTTTTAAACCGATCAAAGTGCACAAAGAAATGTGTTGTTAATAAAAACGTATTGTTTAAAAAATATATAAAACGTTACTAGCCATAAAGCGTCCAAAACACCAATAGTCGAATAGTTACATTATTAAAAAAGTTTCTTTCGACGTTTAAGGTACGAAAATTCTTCAGTTATATACTGAAAGTCGATTGCTGCCAGTAATTCTGATTCAACCAATTCTCAACAATAGAACGTCACAAATACGTTTTGATCCTTTTGAGACATGAAAATGATCTTTTCGCCGAACAGTCGGTGACCGTCATACAGGAATATATTTTTAAATCAATGTTCGCGTTCGGAAATAGTTCTTCTAAATCCTGGTTTCGAAAAAATGTAAACAATCTTTGATCTGGTAGTTTTCTTTCAATTATATTTTCTCTATTTTTTGGGAAATTATTGCCGCTCCAATCAACTGCTTGTTCTGCTTGTAAGTGAACCTGACGCTGCACGGTACAATACTAAAACTGGCGTAAAAAAAATAATACTCCTGTTATTCAAACGTACATTATGGCGGTACGACAACTTCGTAAAAAACGCTATTGTTGTTTCGAACATCGACAGGCTCGTCGGTTTTGTATTTCTCGTTCGCGAGTACAACGAGTATGGCTTTGAAGGATCTACGGTAAGGGTACTTCCCCAGGTAGAAAATTTGGCACAGGCCCGTTTATGTAATTACGATTCGACTTATAGAAAATACGTATAGTTTTATTTGTTGAAGGCTAATTTAAAAAAAAAAAAAATGAAAATTCATAACGGTTACAAGTAAAAAAAAAACGAAACTAGTATTATCGATAGAAAATGTTAGTTTTTTTGTGAAAAATATGATTTGTCCGAATGAATTGGTTCCGCCGATAGTTTTTTTATAACTTTTTTTTTATTATACACGTGTGAACACGACGGACAAAAACTATACTGTCGGTTACTGTTTACTAATATTTTATCGCATAACATAATAATGCATTTTATGTACACGATATGCTGTCATTCTAATGGCATTCAGAAGGCCACACGTACGTTCTTGCAATCTTTAACCATACAACACACGCGGCATAATAACAGGCTTTTACATTATCAGTCCGATCATCGACTCAAGTACAAAAGTATGATGTTATATATATTTTTTTGAAAAATTAATGCACTATGTCAAAAGTAAATAAACGTATTATAAACACCGTTTGATTGTGTTTGCACGAGTAGAAGTAAAACGTAAATTCTCCAGCGAAAAATGCGCGTACAAAATTGCAGTGTACATCGGTGGCGCGCAACAAGGGTTTTTCCCGAGGAAGTGAGACGAGAGGAGAGATTAGAAAATCCCTTTTGTCGCAACGCATGAACTACGAGACACGCTTTAGGTTAAAATCCGGTATGGTTTTGCGAGCTGCAGACTATTGGGGTTTTTCAAGTACGAACGACGTTCCCTTCTCAAAGCCGGACGTCACACAACACACACGTTCTAGTTGATGAGCCATTCCGAAAATATGACTGACATAACGGTTTAGCCGAACGCTAGAAAAAAAGTTCGTCAACACATTACATCGCCGTCGTCTCGATAAGTCGTTCGCGTAGGATTTACAATAAAATCCCGTGGAAATTTCAATCGTTTTTTTTTCGCGGTTTCGCCGTAGACGTTCGGTATCTCTGACCCTCGTCGATCCGTCATCCGGTCTTCGTCTGACCATATTATTGCACGATGTCTTAATTGTAATTTTGTCACCACGTTCCCGGAACAACAACAATGTTATCGGCACGGCAACACAATCATCATCGTCATTCACATCGTCACGTTTCGCGACGAGACGCGGAGCCTAAGCTTTTCGGTTTACACCCCGAGACTTCAATCGTCCAGACAATAATCGATTTTCGTTTTTTCCCCGTTCCTACTCCTTCAGTCGACCAATAAAACCGCACCGTCCCTATGCCGTCTAACCGTAACCGTATGTTTCGTGTTTTGGCCTTCGGCCCCCGTATATGGTGTGAAGTAAATTCCGACGACAATACGAACGTCGGGTGCGAAAATCGTTATTTTTTTCCACGGACGAAATCCGAAAATCGGTGTTGAGAAACGGATACGAATCGACGGGCGCGAACACCGGCACGCGCGTCTGGCCAACGGATCGATCGGCGTCGTCTCGGAGGCGCCAAAGTCGATGCAATTATCCGTCTGTTCCTATCGCCACGCTTGCGGACAACCCGTAAAAGGACACGCGCTCACTCATAGAAAAAAAAGGTTTCCTCCGGTTTTGCTGTTCCGGTCCACGCGACCCGACCCGTTCGGCAAAGCCGTGTACACACCGTGTCGGTCGACACGGTCGACTCTCAACCCGCGTGCACATGACCTCGGTATGCGTGGACTGGTCGACCGACTGGCACGTCGGTAAAAAGTCGATTCGAATACCTAGTTTTCGTATGGTTTAACTTTGAAACGAGCGATTCGTCAAAAGATATTGCAGTGCCGGCTGCTGCGATTGTCATAGGAGTAATTGAGAAGATTTCGGGTATGGCTCAGCCTTGTCCGACGCAGAAGAAAGTAAATAAATTATACAAATCGATTTTACGGCAATGTTTATTAACGTTTATAATTATAAAATAATAACACACAATGCGTTATAGGGTATACACACAGAGTGTTAATGTCTGATAATATTTATTTTCCAAACTGTGAAATAAAACATCGAATATCAAATATTTCAGAAACGAGTAGTAATATTATTCGAACAAAACCATTAAAAATTTGCTGCCCGCAAAAACGTGATGTCCCCCCCCCCCCAAGTACGCCACTTGGCGTAGTGCGGACGCGGCTTAACGATACGTGTTACCAGACTCTAAACGCGGTCCTGGTTGTATACCGATGTTTTCATGCGCCGTTCTCTGTATTTTTTAAAAAAGCGCTGTTATTTTTTTTAAAAATTCAAATGATAATCAACAACAATCTTACACATAACTCGTTAACAACTTCGACTACGACTGCCGACGAGTTTCCTGGGGACCACGTGCTCCGTCTTGACTCGACGAATCGGTGTACAACCTCGATGCCGCCAGCAATTAAAACGATCGTTTGTGTCGTTAATTTTCAATACGACATCGAACGATGTTACTTACTGAATGTATATTTATTTATTAAAACAACCGTCACATTATTACCGATTAATACGGACGATTACCAACAATTACAACAATAGCCGAGTGTCCTAGTAAACGTCGACGAATTCCCGAAAACGTTACGTTAGTCAATCCATTTCATTCGGCAACCGCCGACGATTGCCGAAAATTATCACAACGCGTGTCGCCTATAAATCACGTAACCTACAAACACTGCGTGTTGTAAACGACGTTATTTACCGAAGTGTCGTTTATACACACGTCACGGGTACGTCAACGTGAAGTTTTTTCCGATTCAACGCTCCGTTTCGTTTGAACGCGGTACACCTACTCTCCGTTAGGGTACACGGAGTGTCTTTTATTTGTCGAGTCCATATGACCCGACGTTAGAAAACGCGACCTGTACAATTATTGACAGACAGGACGTAAAACACGAAAACCAGACGTTAACGGATAGTCGCGTGTCGTCTTAAGCCCGCCGAAACATGAATCGGTTGTCAACGTTTTTGAAGAAGAAAAAAACCAGCCCATCGACTCCGGAATAACTGCGAAACGAAATCGGTCCAAATGCCTCTGTTGTATTACAATATGGTTGTATTCTGCTGTTGAACATATCGTTACCCATAAACGCGTCTATGATTTTGGTTCCATGATGTGACGGTGGCGATGGACGATAATGAATTCGACTGTTTCGTTAGATTCATTCCATCATTTGTGTTGTGTGTACCATATTCGACCACGTTTCGAACAAGATGCACTTGAACTAGAACCGTCAAGGCGAACGGGTTTCGGAGACTATAACAATATATGTCTGGTGCATTCTCACAGTGTAATAACAGAACTCATATGCGTACAATCTGCGTATTTTTTTAACGTACACGTTATTCGTCAGAACGCGTTCTCGTAAAAAAAACTTGAATCCCGGACTGGTCACGCGTATATACATACATATATATATATATATTATAAGGATATAATTTTCGTCGAAATCGTATTTTCCGTTTTGGGTTTGATCATAAAAAAAAAAACAAAAAATCTTAACGAATCGATTTCAACTAAATCTGACGGTCGATATTATACTATCGTTTGGGTGGGATTTCAATGAAAAACGCGTTTTTTTTTAAAAAAATTAAAGTCCGGGTTTGCTTCGACGGACGAGTGGTTTACGTGGCAATGTCGCGCGCGATCGTATTTCGAAGGCGACGGCTATCGTCTGTGTACGTTCGAATGCCACGACAACACCGCGTAACAACGACTACGTCGCAGAGCATCACCGTGACCGATCCGGAACAATGTCCGCCCGTCAGCAGTCGTGCGCTGTTTTCTTTACGTGACGTCTTTTGAAAAACACGAGTGCGCTGAGAACAAAAAAAACATAAAAACCGCGCCGTGACGACTGGTAAACAACGCATTACATAGTCGTCTTGTTTCGCGTTCTCCTCGCGCGACGGTATCGGTATCGAAAAGCCGGTCGAAAACATCGTGTAAAACGATTTTCTTAAAACGCGTTTACATTTTTGTACGTATCAAACGTTCGTCGTAACATTTATTGTGTTGCACACGTGATTTAAAACTTGGGTACATTCAAATTAATAGCCGATGAGGTGCGCCTGTTTTTCTGGCGAAATTTTCGCCGGACGGTTAAAACGAAAATGACAAAACGATTTGTCCCCCCCGACAAGTACGATAACACTCTGTGGCGCGGACGTCACCGATCAATATTTAAAGATTTCCTAACCCAACAATTTGCTCGATATACTGCAGACATCACAATTCATACTATGCACACCAAACACTATACCGGATCACTTCATTACTCTCTACCAATACACCCCACTCCTCCAAAAAAAAAAAAATCACAAGTGTTTAACAGCGAAACCGATTTCTTCGTTTACCTGTAGTCCAAACATTTGTCGGTCGACGAAACAGAACGGATTTTACCGACCGGCATTGTATTTATGTTTTCTGTTGAATCCGGCAAACGATTTTGGACATGGTATTATATCAACGGTTTGTCTACTACCGCGCACATTACACGATGATAAAATAATAATGTTGAAAACGAAATCGCGATTTCCGGTCGCCGCGGGAAAGGTCGCACGTATTACTACACTGCCGTATGCGAACAAGATCGTCGCGTGTTTTCTTGAAGAATTTCCGAAATCCGTTCGCGACCACTCGTATTTCACCGAGTTAATAATGTTTCGTTTTCCCCTATTCGGTTCTATTTTCTCGAGCCAATGTCGATTGTTACCGTTGATGGGTTTGCTCGTCTCGAATGATTTCGAACAACACGCGAATAAAAACAAAAAATTATACGTCGACGACGCGTCGGCCGATTAAATCGACGCTTCAATTTTCGCACGACCTCGAGAAGTCCTAAACGAATCGTCAACAAAAAAAAAAAAATCTATAAACCGTCGTCGCGTGTGCTCGAAATAATTCGTAATAACAAACGACGAGCGCGCCACTCAAGTTCGTATACGACGCCGCGCGTCATAAACCTAATCGTGTCAGGTCAAACGTCGTTTGTATCGTCCGGAATAATAATTATTATTGTCACGAGGCGGCTCCTCGAATTTCGTCGACCGTTTTTACCAACGCTTCGTTTTTTACGCTTCGCGTTTTCGAGTCGATATTTACACGCGACCACCACCACACATGTTGCGGACTAGAGGTCGGAACGATATTATTTTGCATATATTTATTGGATTCTATTCCGTCAGACGGCGATTTGAGATTTATAGAAATTCGGAATATTTTTTCGTATATTTGCGAAGATAAAAAATATTTCGTATAAAATGATCAGTAGAGAATATTATCGACTAGTTTTATGGATTTTCGATATTTATCAAGACCCATTTGCTCGTAACCAATTATCAAGGGCTTAGAAAAGTCAAACGTTTTTGTTCAAAAATACCAAGGAAAACGGGATAAGATTAAAAAAATTGATCGACTTCAAAAAAAAAAAAAAATCAAGGGCTCATATAATAAAAAGCACATGGAACAAAAAGTTGTCAAGTGTTTTCAGAGAAAGAGAATTTTCTTAATTAAAAATACGTCACTAATATAATTTATTTAAGTAAATAATATGTTAAGTTAAGGTTTTTTTTTTTTAAAAGCTATATTATATTTTATTATACATTTAAATCTATTTATTTTTATTTTGTAAAATTTTCAAGCAATAATATCAAAACACTTCAATACTTTTTGGTAAATAAAAAACAAAAATATTATTTCGGTAAATTATTAAATTGTATTATATCGAATGACCTTTAAATTTTATCAATTAGTTTTGGTATTTTTTTCGCATATAAAAGCATACTTTGAATTTAAAAGAATATTTTGAATTTTTTAAGAGAATATCGTTCCGGCCCACTAATTATGACATTTTAATAACTTGAAAAATTACACACACACACATATACTCGTCGGTTTAGTTCGACGGCGGTTTAAACGAACGATAACGGTTCGCGTATATTTATACAAACGGTGTATAGTTGATCGATTATTATTGTTTTTTTCTCGGTTTCTTATTTTTTTCTTATTATTATTATTATTTTAATCAAACAATAATAATTACAAATATAAATACGCACGTTTGTGTACATTAACCACATTATTGGATTTGAACGGAGTACAAAGTTTACGCGTGACGCAAACTGTTCTAAATTTTAATATTGTGTTTTGTGCGATACGTTACGACGGAACGTTTAGTCGTGATTTCGACGTTTTCGCGAAGCGGATATCCAGTTCATTCCACCCCCCCCCCCCCCCCACACACACACAGTCATTGACCCGATGTGCGAAAACGGCGTTTCGCGAATTAAAATTTAAAAAAAACCCCGATACACGATCCGACATGGTTTTTCGCAACAAGGTCGATTGTGTATGTACACTCGTTAGTTTAAATACCAAATCTCATGTTTATAAATCGACGTGATTCTAATTAAATTACGCGGTTGTTCGTATCGTTCACGTTGTTAGTCGAGTTGTTTTCGTCCGCCATTTAAAAAAACACGCCACGTACACGAGTATATTTTCGTCGGTCGCCCATTCGATTTGACGTAAAATTCCCGAACAAATAACGTAATGATAATCAGAGATGGGATTATTATGATTTCGATTGTCGTGAGTTTTACAACATCGCGTGATTATTATTTTGACTTTCTCGCACGATTTAATCATTTTTTTTTTGTTTTTTTTCTGTTTCCCTGTCGATCGCAGAGAACTCTTCTTCGTCTGTTGATTTTAATTGGTTCGCGCGTTACGTACACCTCGAACACTTGCGCCCGTTCGTATAATAAATCATAGATTAGCGTTATCTTATCTCATACAAACGCGTCGCGAGCGGATTCGGTGCGGTTTTGACTTTTTTTATCGGAAATATTCTAGTATTGTGCAACATGCGACCGGTCGACCACTTGACGATTTCCCGTACGGCCGCTCAATAAGTTCGATTCACAGCCATATGCAATAAACAACACGGACGATTGATCGATCGTATATTATGTGTGTGTGTGTGTGTGTACAAGTACAAAATCGTAGGACGGGTTTTTTTTCGTTTGTAAGTATAAATATATAAAATCGCCGGACGGACGGTCTACGAGCCGATCTGACAGGTCTTCGCGAGCGACACGCGTATTTCGTCCGCGGTCTTGTTGCTGGTCTCGGGCACGAGGAACAACACGAACAGCAGACCGACGGCGGAGAACGCGCTGTAGCCGAACCACAGGGCCACCGGATGCGCGTCGACCAGCGGGTAAAACGACTGCATGACCGCGAACGACAGCGTCCACGAGTAGGAGGCCACGCAGGACTGGGCGAGGTTCGTGCGACGGTCGCCGTCGCCGAGCAGCTCGCTGGTCATGAACCACGGGATCGGACCCAGCCCCAGCCGGAAGAACGCGATGAACGCGCACACCACCACGACCGGCAGCACCTTGTACGAGTCGCTCAGCGTACCTGTCGAACACGCGCCAACCGTAGTACTTAAATTCTTGTGATGTGCACGCGGCCCGTGTCGTCGAGGCGCGCGCCGAACGGCAAACGACCGACGTCTTCAGACGCGCAGTCTCTCTCTCTCTCTCTCTCACTCTGTGTGTGTTTCGTTCGCAGGGCGGGTAAGACCGGGAGCGGACTGAGACCCTGAAGGTTGGGTACGTTTTTAGGAGGCCTTTAACCCACGGTAATCTACACGAACAAGCGATTTGATGTTACGATTTTCGATTTCAAACAAAACGGACTTCGAAAAAATGCACTGAAAAATCGAAGTCGGACCAAATGTTAAAGACGTTTTTTATATTTAATCTTCGATTGCGCGTAACTTAGAAATAACGTCGACTTCGACAAGATTTTCGTGAATTATTTCATAATTTTCAGTGCGTTTTTTTTCCGGTCTTATTTGTTATTTACAAGCGTTTAGTTTGATTCGATCTCCGTGATAAATGTTATACAGCTCTCGTTAAAAAAAAATGATATTATTTCGTGCAGGCCAACGGGCCGTGATGAAAAAATGTGGCTTGAGGCCCAAGCACAAAATTTCTAGAGGGCCTGGGCGGGTAAGCCCGCCCTGCCAGTCCGCCCCCGTGTGCCCTCTTAGGTTCCGCGCCATTCAAACAAGCCAGGGCCGTCGTTTCCGGGCGCGCTCTCGACGGCCGCCTAACCTAAGTCGCGTCGCGTCACCTTTGTCCAGACAGTAAAAGTATCCGGTCAACACGGTCAGGCAGTGCACGACGGCGAACGACGAGGTCAACAGCAGCTTCCTGCGGCCCACCCGGTCGACGAGCACGCACGCGGCGGCCGAGCCGATCAGCTGAAACACCCCGGCGATGATCGACGCGGTGATCGGCTCCACGGACGAACCGGATATTTTGAACAGCGTAGCCGTGAACTGCACGACCGCCCCGGCCCCGGACATCCTCTGTGCGGTGGCCAACGCTAGCGACACGCCGACCGCCTTCGCGAACGTCCGCCTGCGAAGTGTTGCGTCGAAAAAAATCAATCACACGCCGTCACACGCTATTTCGCCGGCCCTTCCGGGACCTAACGACACGGTTTTTGTTCGCAATCGGTCTTCTTCATTTCGAATTCCGAACACCGTTTACGCGCACGCGGTAAACCCCCGTGAGTTAGAAATGATTTCATTACGATTCGGTACGGGAAACAATGTCACCGGGTGCGTCCGACAGGGTTCCACTGAGTTCCTTTCAGTATGAATCGGGTCCCAGGGCTCTTGCAATGGTACTTGAGCCGGGTCCCCGCCGTCACCGGGTCCGTTAAAGTGAAAACACATTCGAACCGGCGTCAAGTCCACGCCGGTGCGCAAAATCGTCTGTTCGCGCAATAACTTTTATTGTTCGGTCGTTTTTTTTTTTTGATTGCCCAAGAGCTTTGCACAACAACAGCAGGGGCGTCATTTGGGGGGTGGCAGGGTGGGCATTTGCCCCCTCTTGTTAACAGTGGGCCGGTGTCCGGGTGGATATGGGCCGGTGCCCGATATCGGGCTCGTTATTGTTATATTAATTATTATGAACAAAGTGAACTTTTTTCTTTATAAATCCGCCTTGATTACGGTATCATAGATTAATAGAATAAATAAAGTAATGAGTTCTACATTGATAACATTGTGGAACAAGTTACTGCTATTTTGGGACAGTGACGGAGAGTAGGACCAAAGAAGGCTGCTTAAACTTTATTATCTGTTTTTTGTGAACCGGTCATACATCTTATACTAATAGACGGAGCATGGTAGTAGTTCACGCGGTCAACGGTGGCTGCACTGCACATGATTTTCCACAATTTCGGACTTGTGCAAAGGATAAACCGAGTTGTGCAGTATTTCGATACAAATGTACATTATGTGGGCCGGTCAAAACTTTTGCCACCCCCTCTCAAGAACTGAAATGACGCCACTGAACAACAGCCGCTCGAACATCTATTCACCTGTGCGCCCGATTCGAGGTACAGGAAATCCCATATCGTGTTCTACGCCGCCTCGTCAAATATATCGGGGTCATCCGTGTTCGATAACGACGTACGTCTATTTCGGTATTCGTTCGTTCGGTTGACGTGTTATTATTTTGTTACGTTACCGATAAAATTGTGTACGAGGAGGTTAGAGCGTATTTGACTCTGCGATTCTAAATAACGATAAAGTCAACAGCCGACTTTATTATCGTCGTTGTACGGAAAACGAAGAAAAATTTTGCGTTATTATAAGAATCGATCTGTTACGGGCCGAGAACGCTAAAGATAACCTTGTCGGAATCCGGCCCCGATTACGACCAGCAGGGGATATATTGTTATTGGACGGTCCGATTTAATCGCCTAAACAAAAACAAAAATGTCAATACCTTGTCTCCGGGCTTTTGTTCCTCGTCGACGACCGTCCGTCCGAACTTTGGTCGTTTTGAAGTCTCGCGAACCGCTCGAACTCGCCGTGCACGTCGAAGTTCTCTCCACGTAACCATCTAAACGAACGGAATTATTTTACAAAAAATCAAAAACAAAAAATCAAAACCGTAGTCAAAACAGGTTTGTCCTAAAACGTTCGATTGCTGACGTTTAACAAAAGAAATTAACGAAACCGGTAAAATTTTCCGATTTTCTACGTCACGGTTAGGTACACGCGAACTAGGCCCAAATCGATTTTGCGTTTACAAAACCGTATAGCGTTTCCCAAAAGGACACCACCAGGTGAACTTTCATTGTTCTCAAAAAACAAAAAAAAAAAAACAAAAAATTTGTTTTCCGTTTGATTAAACTTGATTGAAAATGGAATTTCTACGTATTCGTTAATCGATATTTCGCCTCTTTGTTGTTGTCGGTGATTGTGTTTTGAAATCGAATCTGATTGATTTTAATATGGTGTACCGCGGTTGTACCGAACACGGCGTTGTGGGGATTCGGCACGCACGTTCCCACGTCTGGCCGATCACGACGAGGCCCGTCTAGGAATGACATTCGGCGTCCGTCCTATCCAGTGTTGTGTTTAGAATTTCGTTGCCCCACCCCCACCCTACTCCACCCCACCACGGACCTTCATACTGCAAGTGAATTAAAATATATATATTTTTTGCTTTACCGATGCAATTTTCCGAGACATACACAACCCCTTCCCTTTTAAGACATGTATTAGTATTTTATGTAAAAACAATAATAACTAAATCACATAAATCAATATTATGATGATGTTGAAAAATTTGTATAACCATAAAATAATAAAACATAAAATTCATTACAGGGTGCACACAGGGTGTTGTAACATTTATTCTCCAAACCGTGAAATAAAACATCGAAAATCAAATATTTCACCTCCCCGTAAAAAGAAAAGATAAGCTGTTGCGGGAGGGGGGGTTGGACTCACACGAGAGCGGACTGGGCGTCCACGTAACGGCCCCTGGCGTACAGGTAACGCGGCGACTCCGGCATGGTCCAGAAGAGCGCGCAGAACGCGACGGGTATGACGGCGCACGTGAACGAGAACACGCGCAGGCCCACCACGGAGCTGACCACGTACGAGTACAGCACGCCCGCGCACAGCATGAAGTCCAGGAACACGCCGCCGCGGCCGCGGCACGCGTCCGGCGCGACCTCGTGGTTGTAGAGCGGCACCGCGACCGTCACCGCGCCCAGCGACAGGCCGCACAGCAGACGACCCGCGTAGATCACGTACACCTGTGCGAGTTAAGACCGAAAAAATTTTTAAAAAAAACGGCTTGTCGGATCAAGAACGGTCGGTCCCGTCGAGATGATAAATAAGGCGCCGACCGAAGCGCCGCCGGTAACCCCGTTGCGACCATTTCGGTAATACGGTTTTGGTGGTATTTTGTATTGGTTAAATGATTACCAATGACCTGTTCGTCGTGTAACCACGTCAGGGCCGTAGCAACGGCGAGGCGACCGGAGGCATCGGCACTGTCGCGATGGACGCGCCACGCTTTGAGAACATATGTATGACGAAAATATTTTTTTTAACGTGATAAAAGATATTCGCTTTTATTCGCTTTTCCGATAAAATAAAATAAAATCGTATATATACAAGTATATTAAATGCTGTGAAACGTCCTGGTCTATCCAAAAAAAAAAAAAAATGATGTATTTTGTAATAATTTTTATAGGCGTACATGATAAATAATTTAGTTTTTAGATTATTAGATATCCTATAACAATAAATTAATAATAGTCATGTTTTTTATATTCAATTTCGTTAATGTAATGAATAATTAAAGCGAAAAAAAACGGTGCTATAAATTTTTTTTAGGATTCCCTCCCGAAAATTTCTGATAATCTCCCAGAACATTGAACCTGAAATAAACGGTTGTCGTTCTAATCGGTTCTAATTCCACGAGCAGCAGCTGTGACTACTATCAGTAACGCAACCGAGGGTCAGCTAACCTAACCTAACCACCCCGTTGAGTATTTCTAAAGTGGAAAATCGCGCAAGGCGATTTTAATTGCAGACATTAACGTCGATTAGAATTTTCACAATTAATTTTATGGTTCCTCTTGTTTTATGGGTTTCAATATCATTTTAATTTTAACAATAAAAAGTAAGAATTATCTCCGTCGTACAAATCGGAGTTTCCTCCCCCCCACCCACCCCATCGACCGAATGCCGTGTGCGTTGTTGCCCACACACTACTATAGTGTGCCAAGGATATCGATCGCTTTCGATCCCTTTTTTTGTCCGCGTGCCGTCCAGACCTGTCCCGTCGCGTCCCCGGGTAAGCAACGTCGTCGTACTCACGTCGTTCACGAACAGCATGATGCACAGCCATCCGACCGCCATGGGCACCGCGAGCAACAGCAACAGCCTCTTGCGGCCGACCGTCCGCGACAGCTGCCCGGCCGGCATGGCGCCGAGCGCCGCGCCGATCACGTAGATGGATACGATCCACGACGACTGTTCCATGGACCTCATCGTGAACAGGATCTCGCCCGCGGCCGCGGGGGTCTGCGGTGCGGTCCAGCCGGCGACCACTGTTCCCGAGGCGAACGACATCACGGACGCTAGAAACGAACCGGAAAGTTCTCAGACGGTCGTCGGTGTTTTCGGGGGGGGACGTGCGACGACCAGGTCGTCGGAGACTTGCCGAGAAAACTCGCCAACAGCGGACGGCCGAAGCGGCCGGTTCTCGGCGGGACGATCAGCGGACGTTTTTCTCCCGCGCGGACGCCGTGTGACTCCGTCGTCTCCATGTCGCGCTGAAACGCGTCGACAAAGCCGTAGCAGGTACACGTTTTTTCGGGAGGGGGGAGGAGGTTTAAAACACTAGATTACGGTTGTGTACGACGAGATTAATGTGTCTGAATACGGGTTAACACGTGGCGTGTGAATAGTGTATATCGCCACCTTAAAAATTTAGTCTGTTATAACTATTGAAAAGATTCGGTGGGGGGTTTGAACGCTCATAATGTTTTCTTTGTTTAATGAAATTCTTACAATCTGTAAATTAGTTTACAATAAGCAAAATTTGATGTAGTATCAAATTTCAATCAAATACCTAATTGGTAATACCGTAAAAAACATGGTAGTTTTTATTTATGTCGCCGACGTCGCTTCAAACGTCTTAGGGTGGGGGGGCGGATATATTTTCAGAACCTAGCTGTTTGACCGGTGCATTCGGGCGGGTGATAAATTTTGTAGTAGCGCATGCGTAGAGTCGAGATTGGATACCACAGACGGGAGCTTTTGTGATTTTGGTGGCGCATAATCGCTATTGAAACGTTCGACATTATTTCGTGTTTATAAACAAAACGGAAAACCGTCTCGACGGCATGGAAATCGAACGACGATTTCACCGCGTCATATGATATAATGGTATTTGTCGCGTTTGAAACCCGAAACGGTCGGGGGGTGGGTACGATGTCGAAATCACAGCGGTCATTTCGTAAGCGTGTCCACGAGTTACTTACGAAACCGCCGTATTCAATGGCGGCCATAAATTATTGTGTATTGTTGTTGCCAAGCCGCGAGTTTCTCGTGGCGCGGAGTCGGATCCCCGCAGACGACGGACGACGAATCGACCGATACGACCGGGCTCGCGCGTTTTAAATCAATCGAGTGAAATATCGCGCACGCGTTTGAAACGACCCAGGCTTCGTCGTTCCGCTAAGACCACAAAACGTCTACAGAGACTCGTCCGTAGTCCGCGTCGCGCACACTTACCACGTCGAGTTGGTCTGCGCCGAAGAGGGACGTGTGCGTGTGCGTGTCGCTCGTGGTATTCGACCCGAAACCGGTTCAGCCACACGAAGTCTCCCGAACACGAAGTCTCCCGAACACGAGTTGTGCCTATTCCGGTCCGACGTGACCGAATCGTTTCGACGGAAAAAAATATCCCACGAACACGGTGGACGAGACAACACGTTCCGTTGTCCCGGTCTCGAATTGTTTTGAAACGATGTTTTTCAGACGTGTGCGCTTTCTCTTGTCTGCAAACCACGTTTTTCTGATTTCCCTCGAGCGATTACACGAGTCCGGCAACAAAACGTTGCATACAATTTTCGATGTCGACCGTATTTTGTTTAAAGAGCAGACGGGCCGCTCGGGTTCACTGACATTCTAACGACCGACGAAATGCGGAAATTTCCGTTGTAACCAGGCGCGGATCCAGAACTTATTTACGGGGGGTGGGGGGCGGAGGCCATCTTAATCAAAACAACTTCAATCCTCATTTTGTCGCATCGTTTGCGATACACCGAAATAAAACAATAAGGTCTGTCTTTATTATCTTTGTCGAATGTCGTCGAATCGCGCGTGGCGGTGGTTGCGGCCGCTATCGGAACAATTTATTGTACTCTACGGAGATGTTCGAGATATTAAAGAGCCATACTGTAGGTATACTAAATTATGTGTGATCCATCAATTTTTAAGGTTCACGTATCGTTCAATAATTAAACTGCAATAGATATGTGAAAACAATCATATGTACTTTGATAAAAAGCGATATTTATTTTTATCGGTTGTAAAAAACGTTAAAACCGAAAAATCCCATAGCTACGACTTCATTTTAAATTGTCTTTCTATAGTATCATAGATAAGAGGTTAGAATTATAAAACGATACTAATAAAAAAATTTAACAAGAGTCTACGGGGGGGGGGGGGGGGATCGTTTAGCGAAGTCTAAACTTAAGTCTAGTTTAGCGAAAATGTGGTCAACGCATAAAAGTCCGTTTAAAGGTAATAAACGTTTTCGGTAGTCGACTGATACCGTGCGTTACTAACTAACCTGTCGATATGACGTCCGATCACGACGGTACAAAAACGATATCGTATTATTTCACACCGTCAACACGATACACTGCTCGGAGAGCGTTGATCACTCGTACACGATTGCAGTTAGCTTAGCTACGAAATACCGTAGCATTGAAATTTAGAACGATGGGATTACAATAAGATGGTTGACGAAAACTGAACGATCGTGTAACGCGCGTCGTCACGACTGTCCTTTAGACCTCGTAAATAGTTTTATTATTATTATTATACGGAGAACACGCGACAACGATAATATTACAATTTATAATTGGGTACGATAACGACCGTTCGTGATATCGATCGCATTTAAAATAATTGCCCAAAGCCTGTTTACGTTATGCGTGTTCCATTCCATTTGAAATCACATTGATAATTCTATGCACGACGACGAAATCGACCGAAATGCGACGACCGTTCTCGCTAGACGAGTGCTCGAACAATATCCGAAAATCAAACGTCGAATTTCAACGTGGTTTTTCGATTGAAATATCGCTGTCGCCAGTCGCGTGTTTTAAACTCTTTTCTGGGGAGGTTTATGGGTATGTTTAACCTATATTTCGTTTCAGTGCGCCTGGACCTCCCTACCCCGTAAATACGATACTGGCCGTCGTGGAATGATTATGACTCGAGTAAAAGAACAATTATCGAAAACGTACGCAATTTTATAACGTAAACGGTTTCGGACGAACCGATTTTTTAATATTAAACGCAATTGCGAACAAATGTTTAAGAGACTGAAGAAGTTAAATTGAATTATTTTTCAAAATCGACGATGCGTCTTATGAACGTTTTACGGTTGTGCACTCGTGTGTATAACGATGGCTTGTATCGAGTTGTTGACGACTTTTAAACATCGATTATTATGATGTATTATGTTGACATCCGGTTTTTTATGCTTATCGTATATTATTTTCTTTGTCGTTACAAACGACGCCATCTACTCAACGAAAAACGCAAAACGACGTTGTGCGCCCGATTCGTGACGACACACAATTTACACATTATCGCGTAACGTCCGAGTGTTTTTTATTTCATTCAAAATCGTTCGAAAAAACTAGTTGAAAAGTAATACGTTACTTGTTTATTTCCAACTACAAAGGTGTCTAAATGAAGTTAATATAGCATTGATATACACATAAACGTCAAATACTATATAAATATTACATAAAATACTAGGATAGGTTTTATCATATTTTTCGTGCTCAGTTCGAAGAAGAAAAAAAATATATCGTTTATTAGATTATTTCAACCTTTAACTAAATCGGGGGTTGACTTTTTAAATTTTTGTATTTTCTTAGATAAATGAATAAAAAAAATAATAACCAATTCGGCCGACATTACTATTTATATTAATTATATAACACACGCATACGTCATACGTTTCTCTAAACGAATCGATTCATACGCACACCGTTTGACTGCGAGGGGTGCAACGTCTTCACAACGTTTTTTTTTTTTTTTTTATCGAAATAACCTCGTGAAAACCTGGGAAACGGCGGGTTATCACATCCAGCGCCATTGATTTTACAACGAACTATTGTAAAACCGACGATGATAATAGACGCGTGCGTTTCTCCGAGTTATCTGACAATACAAAGTTCGCGAACTCGCGCATATTTCATAGGGCTTCGGACGATTGATCGGTCGAAATGTTGATAAATGATTACATAACCTGCCGTGTTGGATTTAAGGCGAGCAGAAAATACCGTCCGATTACAATCATGTATATATTTATATTTATTTTTATACAGCAACGCATCAAAACAATTTAGACATATGTGTAGGTTGGGTTATCGGAACTGCAGATAAATATAATTTCATAGATTTTGCGCGTGCCCATAAATCCGTTAATGAAATAGTAGTGTATTACGCGAGTCGATTCGATAATATTTATTTATCGTGTTTTTTTTTTTTTTTTTAATCATTATTATTGTTTTTCTCAATCGAAATTGTTTTTTTCGACATAATTACGCGGCGCGCGAAATGCCAAACGTTCGTCAGAAAACGTTAAACGGAGTCGGCACACATTCGTCACGCGTGCGTATATCGAGTATAACTTCGGGAGCCCTTTCCGTTTTCTCAAAAATAAACTTATATATTTTTCGAGAAAAAAAATTCATTGGTTTTCTTTACACCAACACGTCATTTGGACTACCGTTAAAAAATTCTAGAGAGAAAAATTACTAAACAGAAAACTTTAATTACAAAAAAAAAAATACAAAACCTACGGACAGACGCGTCAGTTGTATAATATATATATATTACATAATATTTTCAAGCCGTACTATTTACGGTACGCAAATGAGTATTTGGATTGATTTTTAAATGAAATTGTTCGCAGTCCATCAAAGCCGGGAAACGTCTACGTGTCATTTATAACAACACTAACTCGTTAGTACAGTTGGCGGTCGTTTAAAAAGTCTTAATATATTCTTTTTTTTTAACATATACATGTTTTTGAGCCGGATACAATTTTTTATTTTCGTGACCGATTTTGCACTATGTCACACACTCACCCAAGGACAGCTGACCGCAGTGTGTGGTCGAATCTGCGAGGATAAAATCATGTGGGTATACAATAATACGGGTATAAAATTATGCGGGCATAAAATCATGCGGGTATAAAATTATGCAGGTATGAAGTTATACAGGTATATTGTTTACGCGGGAAAAGTTTTGTCTGGAACTCAACAACGATCTAGCCATTTCGACGACAAGAAACCGTCAATGCTGTATTCAGTCGCCACATTGACCATCTAACCACGAAACATTACATTTTGTACTTTTACCATCATCGACCGTTTTTGAGTATAACTGATGTATATTCTACTGATTAATTGTAGAAATTTCAAATTATATTGTATTTTTTTACCGCTAAAAACGGAAAAAGAAGAATGTTCGTCGTCATTGCGTTTGTTTATCATTAAAGCCATTAACAGCTAAACATCTCCAAAAACATATATATGATTCGTTGTTTTTCCGTGCAACGGAGAAAATATCAAATAGTTCACTACGTTTAATGATCAAAGTATGTTTAATCTCACGTATAGTTTTATAGCTCGCAATCGTCGTGAAAATATAAAATAAAACAAAGAAAAAAATACGTTAAACCTATACAGTAGTAAAGGATGTATAAACGTATAAGGTTAATAATAGCTACATAATTAATATTGAATTTAAATTAAAAATGCCGATTCACGAAGAAAGGAAGTGACCTTATTTTTATAAATAAATATTAATAAAGGATCCTCGGAGTTTAGAATCTCAGAAGCGGAAAGAGTTAAACCCCTGTCCGTCAAGTAGGTAATTACAGTTAACCTATTCTATACTGAGGCTTCACAGTCAAACATAATATGCTGAAAATTACACACAACTTCATTAATGTGTCGAGGACGGGAAGGAGACGAGTCAAGATCCAAAAAGTAGGCATGCAAAGGAATGCGGGTTATGTCCTAACCTCATTCTTATAAAAGCAATCAAAACGTATCCGGGCAGATTAATATTATGAAACCATTGTGAAATAGAAGAAAACATATACTTATACTACTTGGAAGTGGAGTTTTGTGTGGACTTTTGTGGAGCTGACCAATCGGAATTCCATGCTTTCCACATGACCTCCCAATAATGAGAAATTACGTGCGAAAAAGGTATTTTATGGAATGGACTAGTGTGTATAAAACTAGATTCCCTAGCAACGAAGTCTGTCATTGCCGTCAATGTCCACGTGACCGGGAACGATATCTTCTTGTACAGTATTTTTAGTTGTGAATCTGGGCTGCCCGTACAACAATTACCGAGTCGTCGCTAAAATTCATTAATATTCTCAAACAACTATTTTACACACGTAAATAAATCTGAGTAGTAACTTAACCAGCTATTCGAATTTCGTATTAACATTATAACGCTCGTCGATGTATGTTGATGTGACTTTGGCGTGGTTTAGGAGTCCGTACAGGGTGATGTATACTCAATACTACAGGGCGTTATTGCATCTTTGTCAATCTTTATATTTTTATATTCCGTTACAAAAAACCTATCACGTTTCAAAAAAGCGTACTGTTTTAATTTCCATATAAATAAATGGATTCGTATTGTAATCGAAATATCGTTGTGGTTTAAAAATGTGCATTCTAGTTTTTTGAATGAAACTCCCTAACACAATTATTTTGTAACTCAATGCCAAATAATTGGTCTACTGGAAGTGACGATAAAAACTATCGACAGGCGGGTCACGTAGTTTTTTATTCTATTCTTGCAATCGATACGGGTTTATATTTTTACTACGACAAGGTTTTCATATATTTTATTGTAATTAACTTCAAAAGCAAAAATGTTAAACACATTACGTCTTTAGAGTGGAAAACTTGCAGAACTAAAAAAAAGTTTAAAATTACATTTCGGTCATAATTTCAAAAGTAAGTATAATGTGCCCTTTCTGTCATCTTTTTGAAGAGTCACAAAACACGTATATTCGATAAATTAGTTTTGTTTAAAAATAATTTTAATAAAGTATTTTTACATTAAAAAGAAATACATTTTTTAAGTATAAGTATAATTTCTAAAGTCAAAAACATACAAAAGTATAGACGTAAAAATAAATGCCTGTCCGGTAAAGTACATTTTACATTCCTAAGTATATATATTTGTCGAGTACTTAAAACATTGTCAATAACACTAAAAATTAAAAAAAACACTAAAATCGTTCGCCTGTAGTAAACGGTTGCGGTTGACACAATGTTGTATTTAAAATATTTAAATTTGAATTTTACAAAAACAAAAAATATTTTTATGAATTATGAACAACTGATTGCTGTTAAAACCATATTTTATTACATAAACAAGCATTTGTCCACAAACCAGCAATTCTATAAAAATCGAACACCACGTTTCATCGAAAATGGCAAATATACGTAAACCTATGAAATCCATCAAATAGCTGTGAACGAAATATGTAATCGTACATATATATTAGTGATGTTACTAACCGAACACAAAACACAAAACTGTTCGGAATGTCGAAACGAGGAAAACGAAATTCGTACCCATTTTTTTTTGTCATGACTAAAAAAAATTCTATTTTAAATACTTAATGCCAATAGCATTTATGTTATGAATTAAAAACTAACTATTCGGGTTGACCGACTTTTAAATCGATTTGAATCCTTTGAACTTTTTATGATGTTCGGTTCGACCTCGAAAATCCGGGTTCGTAACATCACTGATGTACGATTTTTTCGCGTGTTTTAATATGACGAGAGGGGAATATACGTATATACTTCCCCTCCCACCTCCCATAAAAATCGGTCGTTGGATTCGGACGGCGTCATCCGACGAGTTCGGCGCGTATCTGTTCGCGGCTCTTGCCGTTGGTTTCGGGCACGAAGACCAGCACGAAGACGAAACCGGCGGCGGAGTACGCGGCGAACGAGCACCACAGCGCCACCGGATTCCGCTCGACGAACGCTTTGAACGACTTGACCACGGCGAACGACATGAACCACGAGAACGACGCGACCGCGGACTGCACGCCCCCGCGGCCCCGCTCCGCAGACATCAGCTCGGTGCTCATGAACCACGGGATGGGCCCCAGACCGAGCCGGAACGCGGTGACGAACACGCACAGGATCACCAGCACGGACGACTTCCACGGCGAGCCCACCAGCGTGCCTATCACGGTGGTTGCCATTATTACTCGTTGTTCTCCTGTAACGTATCGGGACACCGCGAGCAGCGCCGTCGTTGCAGTCTTTTCCAAGAACGTTTCGCGACGTGCCAACTTACAGCAGTCACGAATAATCCACCCTACCCCCCGCTCCCAACAGAATGACTCCGCTGCCCTCGGTAACACCGTCCGGAGTGTTGTGCGATATCTTGGCGACAGGAAAACCGTGCTGTTAGAACGCTGACGGCGGAAAAGCGCGACCCCCGTCGTACCTGTTTCCAGCAATCCGAAGTAGACGACCAGCAGGACGAGACACGCGGTGACGACGGCGGACGAGACCAACAGCAACGTCCTGCGTCCCACCCGGTCGACGAGCAGGAACGACGCGCCGGACGCGGCCAGCTGGAACGCGCCGACCACGATGCACGCGGCGTCCGGGTCGACGGCCGCGCCGGACAGTTGGAACACCGTGACCGAGTACTGTATGACGCCGCCGGCGCCGGACAGCCGCTGGACGAGCACCAGGCCGAGCGACACGACCAGCACGCGCGTCAGGAACCGTCTGAAAACGTTGCGCGCCCTCGTTTCACACGTGGTGGTCGCCCTAACCTGGGCTAGGTTCACACGGACGCGCCGTTCACCGTTCAGATGGCTGCGTGTCACGCGCGTCGAGCGAGAATGTTCTACTCAACAAATAATGATAATAATGATAAACGTTTCCGTATAGTTAGTTAATACTTTGTATTAGTTCGGACTAGCATCGATGACGGACGTGTATGATGCCGTGTGTTTGTGCGTCGTCCGCAGAAGGATGATGAGACGCAGACAAAAGAGAGAAAGGAAATATCGGGTTCATCCTAACCCAACTTCATCTCTTTATGGTCCGGTCTGAGTACTCGTGGGCGGTCACGTCCCATACGGCAGGCCTTTTTTCTATTTCGTTAATTAACGTATTTATTTCAATTTCCATGTTTAAAAAAAAAACACTAATTTTAAAACACCATTATCAAAATTCGATCGTTCGCATCAAAACGCTCGTGTCACGCGCGCCAAGTGAACGATGTATGAGAAACTCGTATATCTAAACACGCGCGTCCATGTGAACCTAGCCTTACCGGCTGGCCGCGGTCGTCTTGCCGCCGCCCGCCAAAGCACCGCCGCCGTCGTTGCGCCGCGATCGTTCCATTCTGTCGAGCTCGCCGTTCACGTCAAACCGCTCGCCCCGCAACCACCTGCGCGCACAAAAGTTCACGGGCCGCAACGACGTCCGGTCTCGGACCGTTCTCGGCGCCGGCCCCCAACCGGTCCACACGCTTTTCCCGTTCGCGAATCCACTGAGCCCACCGTGCCCACACCATCAGTCGTTATGTCCAGAACGGTGTTTCTCAACGTTTGCATCATGGCGGCGCACAATAATGATAATAATGATAATGGGTATTTAATTTAAATTTTCTAGATATTCGAACGGTAACGTAAACACGAAAATAGCATAAAAATAATAGAACGTGAAAATGCATTTCATTTCATAACGCATTCATACGTGGCGAAACTGTTGACGAGGCGACCCCTCTTAATTCCTCGTCGACGTTTATCGATCTTTTCCTTTTCGGTTTTTTATTTCGTTCGATGCAGAATAAGCTACCTCTCGTATAAGTACGATGTCACCAATAATACAGAAGTGAATAGGACAGCGTTCGTCACCGAACGATATTTACTTTTAAGTATTTTTTTTTAAAGGATTTTTTAATTAATGTGGCATTTACAAGAAGTGAAGAGGTTTTTTCTGTTTCGGAATTGTTTTCATTCTCTCTCACTACTTGTGTGTTGTTTTTTTTTTTTTAAATCAAATTAAGCGAAAAATTACTGTTTTTTAGTAAATCAAGAAAAATAAAACGGTCTACATTCGACTGTAGAAGTAGATAAAAACCGAACGCACAAACAAAACGTTCAAAACGGTCGGAACAACGATATAACGATAAATGTCGATAACAGATAACTTGTTTTTTGATCATTAAACATTAAATTAAACATTAACTTTTGTGAATCGTGTCAAACATGTTTGTGTGCCGTTCAATGTTACTTCGCTGCACATCTGGACTAAAGGATGATTCACACTGAACCGACGCTCGCAGACCGGCACCGGCCCGCACAGACCCGTACCGAACCGACAAATTATTATTCATTTATAAATTAATGTGCTAATTTACCGTCTGACATACCGGCACCGCGCAGACACCAACCGGACCGCGGCGCACCGACAAACGTGTCGGGAACGGTTGACGTCGGTGGGATATGAACGCGATAACGACGTTATTTTCCAGAATAGAATGTTATTGAACACTACTAACACGTTTTTCTTTGTGATATCCATTATAAAATATAAACATATTTATTTATACCAACAATATTTTTCAATAGTACGATCGAAAACAACAGTTATGTGTTGTTCAGGCTAGTCGTGTGCCGTAGTTGGTCAACAAGTCTACAACTATAGTTTAATGGACAATGGACAATGAAATTTTAATTGAGCTAGTAAGAGCTAGAAATTGTTCATGTGATCTCAGTCACAAAAATTATAGTGACTGTTCTTTTAAGGAATCTTTATGGAAGGAAACAGGACATGAAATGGGTCGACCGGGTTAGTGTCACGACTACTACCAAAGTTAAATTATTAGTTAATTTAAAGTAATATATCACATGTTATACTCGTTTTTTTTAAAATTATTATCAGATATATAATTTGTGTAATTTTATAATGGAAAAACTCAACACTAAAATAATTAAATTACGATCATTAAAATATATTATTCCCGTGGCAGCTGTCTGATAGGTGAACAAATAAAGTCTTTAAATTTTTCTCTGATTTCAAATGCTTCTCGAGGATCATCCTCTCCTTGTTTTGGAATCGATGTTATATTATAAACTGTTTTATTGATGACGATGTTGGTAAATGAATACTATTTCCATGTTCTTTTATAAAGTTATGAAGAATACATGTAGTCATGATAATTTTATCAGCATTTTGTGGTAATATTCTTCTTGAATAAATACGAAATTTTTGCGTTAGTTGTTCAATGTATCTTCCACTACTTTCCTGGCTCTAGATAGTCGGTCATTAAATTTTTTTTTAGTATAATCTGTATATATTAGAGGACCCGGGTATGGTCTTAATAAGTATGTCTTTAGAGGAAATGCTTCGTCGCCAATTATTGTAAATGGTAATTTTTCAGTAGTTCCCGGTAGTGGTTTTTCATCAGGAATATTAAGTTTTTTTCGTTCAAGTGCTTTTCCCAAATTGGAATTTGAAAAAATACCTTCGTCATTGCTTTTGCCGTAAGCTCCAATATCTACAGCAATAAATTTATAGTGTGCATCAACTAAGGTCATTAAAACTATGGAAAATGTTTTTTTATAATTATGGTACATAGATCCGCTATTGGGAGGTGCTTCTATAACAACATGTTTCCTATCCAAAGCCCCTATACAATTTGGGAAGTTCCAAATTTCCCAAAAATCATTAGCTATCTGCTCCCAATTTTCTTTTTTTGGTTGTGGTATGTATTGTATTGTTAAATTTTTTATGATTGCTGTACACACTTCTATAACAATTGAATGTACTGTAGAATGACACAATCGAAAACTAAGAGCAATAGTTTGATAGGAATCTCCAGTAGCTAAAAATCTATAAAAAGAAACAATTAAAAAAATTAAAATAATTTTATTGATTTTAATTAAATTTTTATCAAAAGTTAAAAAAAAATGATTATTTTTGTAGCACAAGAATGTAAAAAGGCATGGGCAAATTTATAACACGCTTATAGAAGAGCTATAAAAAAAAAAATGCTACAGTGTCGGATCAAAAAACCAAATATTAAAAAAAATGGAAATATGAATTGGAGATGAATTTTTTGAAACCTTATATGAAGGAAAGGGAAACAGTATCCTCAGTTGAAGCTCAAAGTGACGTGGAGAAAAATAGTTTCTGAAAACGAAACTAATCAATCTAACAACATCGCCATGGAGAGTATTTCTTCACCAGATGAAAATATTACACATAGTGCACTACCGACACCATCTCGAACATTTTGTGTACCTCAACCTAAGAAAATTATGACTCCGAAAAAAAGAAAAAAACAGAATGCCATACCACATCAGAATCCGCGTCCTCGCATTTGATGAAATACATTATTGAAAAAGAAAAAGAAGAAGAAGTTAAGACAAATCAAAAAACAGAAATTAATGTGATTGATCAGTTTTTTCAACGAATGAGTTTGACAGTGAAACAATTTTCTCCGTATCATCAGCATTTAGCTAAAACTAGAGTTTTTTCCGTGATATCCGAGTTGGAACGAGAACAACAAAGATCACAACAATTGCATCAATAATAAAACATACCAGGATTTCAATCAATACCTCAATCCATACAAGCTTATACTCTAAGTCCAATAGAACACTCCTCAGATTCAGATACATCAACATCTATAAGGTAACTTGTTCCAAACATTTGCACATAATTAAAATGACTAATAATTTAAAAAAATTGTAATTATAAACTCATTATCATTTATATTTTAATTGCACTTTATTGTTACAATTATTAATAAATGTTGTAGTAATATTATATTTTTCTTTTTTTACGTTATGTTAGTACATGAAAACAGTAATAACAATATATTAATAATTATGTACTTTCTTACCTCAAACATACAGCCAATTTCTGTTTAGCCGGTATAGCTTTCGTGTTCGGTTTAGTTATGTCGTTTAGAATTTTCGTTAGAAGTACATTGAACTGATATGAGCACATTCTAAAATGAATAAAAAATTTTTCTTCGTGATCTTCAAGAGATGCCCATAAACTATAAAATTCGCGATGTATTTTTCTTCTTTTTAAAATGTCATGCATCCAAATACGTTTTTTAATTTTTAGTTGTTTTCGTTCTTCTTCGTCTAAGGCAATCGCCATCACGGCCAAATGTTTGGTGGACAAGTGTTTAAACATGGTTTTGAAATAAGAACGTACGCGTTACAGGACTACGTCGCACTACGTGTAGTTACGTAACTGTACGTATGAATTACGTTCGGCTCGGTTTATGACGGTCCGTGTCCGTCGGTGCAAAACGGTATAACGTGTACACCGCGCTAAAGCGTCGGTTCCGGTACGGGTCTGCGCGGTCCGGTGCCGGTCTGCGAGTGTCGGTTCGGTGTGAACCATCCTTAGGGTGACCGCACACCGGTAAAGCAAAACTGCTTTAAAGCGACTAAAGACGCTTTATTATGACTAATCAAAAATAAAACATTTATATTTTATGGAAAACACGCACACTGACAAAAGCATAGTCAAAACAAAACGGTTTTGTCTTCAGTCATGACTAATATTGTTTTGTTGAAATAGAACGTGCGCCATTTTCATTAGTCATTGTCAAGCATGTCGTTGTAATACCTATTTGAATTCAATGATAAAATATCGTTGTATAACGAAAATTTTTTTTTTTTAAAACACACATTGTAAAATCGATACATTGTTTCGCTACGCTCCGCTCAGAATCTAATATCAAATTGTTTAGAATTTATTATTAACTTACCTCAATGTCACCGATAATTTCTCTTCTGGAGTGATACTTTTTCTGAAATCAGTATCAGGTTTTCGTATTTCATCGTTAAGTATTTCTAGAATATAATCAAACGTGTCGGTACTCATTCGTGTAAAATTTCTAAATTTACATTCGTCGTTTCGAAGTTCACGAATAAAACATTTAATTGTATTATTTTCAGTTCGTTCCAAGTTCAAAGGATGAACCCAAATTTTTTTTGATTTTCTTCTTGTTCAATTTCTCTTAAAAGAAACCATAAAATAGGAATAGCAACGTGCTCCTCGTCATTTTGACGACTACTCGATTTACTTTGATTTGACTGATCATGTTTTATCTAGTGTGCGATAACAACGCTTTATTACGACCAAAAGCAAAACGACTTAATACGACTTAAAATTTCTTCAGTCGATTTTGCTTTACCGGTGTGCGGTCGCCCTTGATCCGGCCGCCGGATTCACCAATTCACCAATTCGATTCGGTCGGCACGCGGTTACCCGGTGAAACCGTTCGCGAGCCGACCGCGGGCGTCCGCATTGGCGATCCAACTGAAATCCAACGGACAGGCCCGATCGATCGATCGCACTCACCTGAGCGTCGCCGCGGCCTGCTCGCGCCGGCCGCGGTCGTACAGGTGGACGGGCGACTCGGGCGCGCACGCGAACAGCGCGACGAACGCGAGCGGCACGACCGCGCACGCCACGCAGAACTGTCGCACGCCGGCCAGCACGGCCCTGGCCACGTACGCGTACTGTATGCCGGCGCACAGCATGAAGTCGAGGAACACGCCGGTGCGGCCGCGCAGCACGTCCGAAGACACGTCGCTGGCGTACAGCGGCACGGCCACGGTGGTCGCGCCCAGCGATATGCCGCACAGGAACCGTCCCAGGCACTCCAGTCCGAGCTGAAACACCGAGCGGGTCACCGGGTCGTCCGACCACCTCGCGTTTTTCACCAGACGACGTTCGGTCAGTCGGCGTTTCGCCCGTCGAATTCCAGAAACGAACGTGGACCGGTTCGGATGGAAGACCGCCGGCAGTCAAAGCGGATCGCGAACCGACGGGGATGAGTGCGAGCCACGCGCCAACGTTTACTCTCGGGACAAGCCTCGTCTTCATCATACTCCTAACCCGCGGCGGATCGAATTATAGACGTTCGTCGAGTATACCGTGTGTTTAGGCCTTATAAACGGTGTAATAAAAATTCATTTCGTTCACTGTTTCGTGTCAAATTGTATTGTCCGCTTGGTGGTTGTCAGTCGTTAGTCATAATTACAAAATTATTATTATTATCATTGTGTTTGCACTCAAACGTAAGTTAAACGGAATTGTATAATCATTATGAAAATTATACAAAACGGATCGATCGCCACGCGCTCACGACCATACCAATTATAAGGCGAGTGTCAAGCGTGCGGTGCGGTGAGGCAAGAAGGTTGGGAAACGCTGCGGCAGTGGGTCCGTCCGTCTTACGTTGGACGGGTCAAAACACTTGTCGCCAAATGTTTACGGAACACAAACCGGTCGTCGACGTTGTCTCGCGATCGTTAGCTGTCGCGACCGACATTTGAGCGATCGACCGGTTCCAGACGTCCGATCGCGGAAAAACGTACGTACGGGTATATGTATCGATCCGATCTTCATCGTCGAGTCGCGTTGATCTTTATCGACCGAACCGCGATTCGGGTTGTGAAAAGTCGACTACGGGGAACGCGCGCGCGCACGGATTCCGTTCGTTTACGGCAACAACAAAAAATCTAACCAAAAAAAAAATCGTTCGTTTAGAAACAGCAATTAACGCGTGTGTTACGGAGGCGACCGTTGGTTTTTATGAATAATAAACTGTACACGATTACGTATAAACGCATACGTAATGATAATTCGTTTTGCTAGGAAAACTGAACGATTTCCATACGAATCGGTAAGGACATTTATTTATTACGACGCGGAGGACAATTATCGTCAATGGATTTTAATTGCGGAACGGTTTTCTAGACGAGTGTTCACGTCGTTTTACATTCGCTGCGTAATGACGGACACGGTAATTCGTTATGATGTATTGCTCGACATTAACCGTTTTCCCGTTCGTTTAATTACGGTCGGACGTGTTTTCCCGCGCAGTTGAAAAAGCTGTTTACGTACTCGGATATCGATTTCTGTCGGGAACTGTTTTGATATTCGCTTACGTCCGTGTCGACGCGCGTATAAATTCGTTTACGTTTTTGTCGCACCGTTGAGAAATCGGTGTTTTCGACACGTTACACCCGGCGCGTCCGAATCGTATGCGAAAAACCGAAAAAAAACACACATGTCCGGGTACCGTGTTTAAAAAAGTAAACTACTTGATATTTTCTCCGCTGCACGGAAAAACAACGAATCATATACACGTTTTTGGACGTGCCTAGCTGTTAATGGCTTCGACGATAAACAAACGCAATGACGACGAACATTCTTCTTTTTCCGTTTTTAGCGGTTAAAAAAAATACAATACAATTTGAAATGTCTACAATCAATCGGTAGAACGTACATCAGTTATACTCAAGAGCGGTCGATGATGGGAAAAGTACGAAATTAGATTGTTTCGTGGTTAGAGATGGTCAATGTGGCGACTGAATACAGCATTGACGGTTTCTTGTCGTCGAAATGACTAGATCGTTGTTGAGTTCCAGACAAAACTTTTCCCGCATAAACAATATACCCGTATAACTTTATACCCGCATAATTTTTACCCGCATAATTTTGTACCCGCATAATTTTATCACCCGCATAATTTTATCACCCGCATAATTTTGTACCCGTAGATTCAACCGCACACCGCGATCCGTGGGTGTGGATGTGTCATAACGCAAAATCGGTTACGAAAATAAAAAGTTGTATCCAGTCCAAAAACATATGTATATGCTAAAAACGTCCGGCCGAGATACACGCTATACTTTTACACTCGTTATTACTTACGGTGTTTTACATTAGCTGCGTGATAACGGGACACGGTAATTCGTTATGATACATTGCTCGACATTAACCGTTTTCCCGTTCGTTTAATTACGGTCGGACGTGTTTTCCCGCGCAGTTGAAAAAGCCGTTTACGTACTCGGATATCGATTTCTGTCGGAACTGTTTTGATATGCGCATACGTCCGTGTCGACACTCGTTTATATCCGTTTACGTTTTTGTCGTACCGTTGAAAAATCGATGTTTTACAGAAACGTATACTCGAAAACGACGTTAGAGTTGGACGATTATTTCGAGTTCGAAAAAAACTGTGAGTAACATTCGTATCGGAAAGACGATTCCCGAAAGAAACGACGGGGTCGGATGAGGTGGGGACAAAGCGCCGACCGGACGATACACCGTTTGGCCGTCGAATGGAACACCAAAGTCACTCACGTCGTTCAGTCGCAGCAGGCAGACGAACCATCCGACGGTCATGGGCAGCGCCAGCCACAGCAAGAACGACTTACGGCCGTACCTGTGGGACAGGAAGCCGGCGGGCAGCGCGCCGAGCAGCGCCCCGAACACGTAGATGGACACGATCCACGACTCCTGTTCGGCGGACCACGGCGTCAGGTCCGCGTCGTTTCCGGGACGTTGGTGGCCGGCCGGCGTCCATCCCGCGACCACCGTGCCCGACGAGAACGACATCAACGACGCTAAACACGATCGAAACGACATTGCACTCGAGTACGTCCGCGTCGCAGCGGCGTGTTTATCACCGGGGGGCCACCAGTTGGTTTCAGTGTTTTCTACACCGTGGCAAACGTTTCGCGATGTGCCAACTCAATTAATTTGTACACGATTTATGTATCGACTGCGGAGTACAACAGACTAACGAATAACGAATCAAAACATACAGGTGTTTCTGAAATGAATTTCACTCGTTAGTCGGTTATATTGTGTAGTGCGAAAAAATGGGGACTTTTTTATCTCCAATATTTTGGACTTCACCAGTTCGGCCACCTGCGTCCTAAATCTCCACTTAATACAATCTCCCACATCATCTATGCATACACCAGCAGTCCTCATATCCCACTCAATTTCATCCAACCACTTGTTTTTCGGTCTTGCTCTTCCTCTTCCTTCAATGTTCATTTCTCTCCACAAAACATGATCATCTAAGTCTATTCTCTCTCATCTTATCCACGATCCACGTTAGCCCTATGCTTCCTCTTACATATTCATTTTAATTTTCATATTAAATTATAGAGTCGCCCCCTCTCCCTCTCTTGTCATAAATGGCGTCGCTGTACTGGACCCCTTCGGAACCAAAAAAAAAAAAATCTAAAGGTATTGAAACATATACTGAGATTATTCACGAAACAATTACGTCAATAATTCTTGTAAATGTTCTTTAAAAAAATATGTATATATGGACGCTGCCCTCGGAAAAAAAGTCGAAAACACGTCACGGTTTGCACACGTTTTTGGAATAGCGTAAAGTGTTATGATCTCGAAACACGTGTCGCACAACGATCGACAATCAGACGACACGATACCGTTGATAGTGTGGAACACGATTTGTACTGTGTACAAGAAAACGCTTACCGAGGAAGCTCGCTAAAAGTTGCCTTCGACAAGATCTGACGCGTTCCGCTCGGTCTTCTCCGACCAGCCGTTCGTTTTCTCTGCATGATTTTCTGTCGATTAGATCTTTCATGTAAACAAATCGTCCGAACGCGTTTTATTTGATATATTCGGTATTATCCGAACCGTTCATATACTGGTCGTCTGGAACACATATGATTAGTTGAAGATTTGTATTTGTATTTTTTTTTAAAACTATTATTAATATTATACATACGAACCGTGCAAGATAGAAATAGAATTCGCGTAAAATAACGGTCGAGTGCGTATGCCCGTTTTTTTTTATCGATACGTTTTTTCGCGGAACATTTCGAAAACGGGTATAGTGTTTTAAAACGGACATCGCGCAATACGTTAAATTATGTACGTGTACATTCGAAAATGTAATACCGTCACTATACATTTCAAAGTGATAACGAAATACACGGGAAACACATACACAAGTATATGATAGACTCGCGTACTGGACAGTAAAAAAGAAGAAAGCTAAAAAAACCGTGAATTCGTTCGATTTCAGTTTTCCGCGTAAGCGCGCACGGTTCGTTTAAATATTTTTGGGATCGTAGTTTGGAAACACGAGAGCAGACGTCTGCCGGATCGCAACAGTTATTCATGTTACCGTTCGTGTCGAACGACACGGGCCGTGTACGTGTGTACGGTGTTCACAGGCTTCGGCCGACGCGGTCGCGCTTCTCGTGTTACAAGTGCTCGCGTTTCGAAACGTTGCAACAGCGTATCGAAGCCACAGCGATTGTGAAACACTTTAATCGCGAACGAGAAACGATCGAAAGGTAAAAAAACATTACGTGCGTACGGATGTTAACGACTTGCAACGTCGCGTGATAACAATGTTCCCGGAAAACATTTCAGACGAACGTTACGTAATCGGGACGCATTATTAATAACCGATTCAAGCGATGCGGCTTACACGTTCAATTATCGACGTTGCACTTTGGCATCGTTTGCATTCAAACAAAAACAATTACAAACGTTATTCGACAAAAGTTCTCCGTTGGTCGGATTTTCACGCTTTCTAAACACGGACCGTGAATTCTAAAACAATTGGTATTTCTTGACGTACGACGTCGCGCGTTCGTTTTTAACGCGTTTTAACTGACAACGGGAAACAAACAATTTATATACGGGTTAACCGGGACGTGATCGGCGGCAAAACGCGCGCTGTTCTCTGTCTCGAGGCCGTACCGTGCGGACCGAACGGGTGGGCGCGATGACGTACCGGATTAGGTAGAGAGCGACAATCGCATAGACGTTCGAACGCGGTAATAACTGTGCGTCTTGCCCCGGGGGAAAAGCACGCGGTCCGGTCGGGTCCAGGCACGTGTCCCACGTGGAGCAGCGTTTCTCGAACCGGCGCACGCGAGACAAATGTGTGTTTTTCTAAAAACGACAACGACAACGACAAAAGAAAAATCAGGATAAATTGTTAACATTGAGTTCTGGTCTATTCGGACGGCGCGCGGAATCGTGAAAAAACGTCCATCCCATACACCTTGGTCCGTATCGTTTTTTTTTGACGAGAAAACATAAACACTAAAGGTTACCGTACAGACGGTACTCGGGCAAAATGAATCGCGGACGGCGTTGGTTTCAAACGTTACGGGCGTCCACGTGGTTTCTCGTTCGGGGGCGGGTAGAAATTTTATACCTGGACCTCAAGCTATATTTACTGTTACGGCCCTTCTGTTGGCCTTCACAAATCAATATAATGCCTATATCACATTATTATCACACCCCGTAATCGTTGCCGAACGCCGACGGCCGAAATCGAACGAGACAAAACAACAACAACAACCGGGACTACGCGCTTATTATCGTCTACGACCAGTATATTGTCCATTCTGATAATCGTTTTCAAAATTTACTCTCGTAGAGTTTGTTCACTACTCCGATGCGAAATCGTACAGGTTTAGTACCGAGTTGGTTTGTTTACGACGTTCGTCTGGACGCGTTTAGCGTGTTTCTCGTGTAAAACGTGTCGTACGCGATTGAAAATCGAATATCTTCGACACTTGGTCCGGGGATCGATTTAATCGTACAAGATAAGTACGCGTCAAATCCGGGACACCGGTTCGGACGAGGTTCTCGTGAATTATCGTCACGCAAATATGTTTGCGCGGTCGGTTTTGACATCTTACGTCTTTACTTTGGCGCATTAAAATAAAAAACCGTCACGAAAAAGCGTCCATCAAAAGCGTTACCTAAATTAAGATACCCATTGGGGACCGTTGTTTCGGTTTTGAAAAAATTTATTTTCACGCACAAGACATAAAACGTCTCGCTTAACGCGGACTCGTATGCGTTGATCGTTTTCGTCGTTTCGACTATGCCGCGCACGTACGTCGAGCCTACGACCTTACCCCGAGAACTCACCCGCCCGGGGGCCACCGGTCTCGTCCGCGGCGCACGTGATCGTCGTGGGCCGGCTTGAAAAACCACCGACGTCGGCGTCCGCTAATATTGTGCGTTCGATATCGAAATCCCTTTTTGTACAGTTGATTACGATATCGTGCGACCGGACGATTTCGCACAATCGATCACATTTAATACAATTACACCGTGAACACTAAACACGGAAAATATATGGCGCGGCGGGTCGTAGTATCGATTATCAGGGCGATTATCGTGTTATCGCGAGTTAGGGCCACGGCGGTCCAAAGCTTACATATTTCCACTCGCGTAGACGTAATGCGAACGCGGTGACTCTCCGGCCGTCGGACGAGCACTGCGGAGTGACCGGCGTGTGCATTTCCGCGGTCCCGGACGCGGCGGCTGCGGCGGAATCCATACAGGTTAGGTTTTGATATCTCGGTCGCCGGACAGGAACGACCTGTTGCGCGTCGCGAGTCCGATGTCGTCGAAAAGCGCCGTTTGTCGTTTTCGTCTCGACCCGGTACCAGTGGCGGCGCTAGAGGGCTGGCAAGGTAGGGCAATCGCCCTGCCCGTTGAAGAACAAACGAAAATTTAAATTTCAAGTAACAATGTATTTGCCGTGTTTCGTATGTTTCGCTGTGTATTTTTTTTTTTTTGTACGTGCGTCCAGGGGCGGACTGGCAGGGCGGGTAAGAGGCCATACCCGCCCAGGCCCTTTAGACATTTTGTACTCGGGCCTTAAGCTATTTATTTTATTATGGCCTATTGGCTTACACAAAATAATATACATAATAGAAAAATTATTACGATATTCTAAACGATTTTTAACACGAGTATTTGTTATCTTTCACATATCACACCGTAATCGTTGCCAAATGTCGATAACCGAAATCGAAAAATCAAAATTTTTGTGAATTATTTCACACTTTTTAGTTCATTTTTTTCGAAGTCGGTTTTATTTTGATCTAATAATTTTTTTTATGTGATACATTATCAAGTTATTTATTTTATCAAGTCGCTTGTTTGTATTAATTACGTTAGTTTAAGGCCTCCTAAAAACTTACCCACCTGGGCCTTCAGAGTCTCAGTCCGCCCCTGTGTGCGTCCGTTCAAATAATACACCACAGAATACACTATCGTTTTATTTGATTTCGAAATTGATTATATTTTATCGGAAAACGCTAATAGTACAGTATTTTCCCCGTGTATTTCAATATTACAGCCACTAAATTCCATGATCTTGCCCCCCCCCCTCTAGAAAAAATGTCTGGTACCTAACCTAACCTAATACGCTCGGACAGATAACCCGTTTCGTTATGCGGACGACACCGTACCGAACCGTTTGAAATCGTACTCGACGGTATTGCCCGCGTTACCGTTCGCCACGGTCCAACAGGCGTCGTGGTAGTGGTAGAACCCTGTTTTTGTGTCGTTAGATCTTATGTTACAGTGAAGTTGGCCTATGACCGTACTTCACGGTAAGCGTTTCGGGTTTTCACGAGATTTTAAATTTCAAGCGAGTTACGAGCATTTTTAAATCGTTGTATTTTACGTGCCCAAAGCTCGTTGGCGTGCACATTTTTTTTCACAATTATACAATGATTTTGTTCAATCAGTTTATATTTTTTTTGTAATTAATTTGCATATAACGTATGCGTAGTTCGAGCAATTATTTTCGTCATTTACATTCAAAGAAAAATCATTAAATATGAAAATGTTCACGATGCATATTATGTAGGTAGTTTACTGATTTGTAATTAAAATAATTGTTTTCGGTTTGGTCGCCATTTGTCAAACAAATTGTATCGATTTACACGTACGTAGACGGTCCTCGGAATTTGTATCTGACGGCAACAGTTTTAATCGTCGAAGTGTTAAATTATTTTTCAATACAATACAATTATCACTGTTACCACAACACGAACGTTAAATGTATTACACACCGTCGTACATAAATAAAACAATTTGATACGCGTTCCATATCTGTATGTATATTAAAAAAAAAATATATATATAGGTCGTTTTATAGACGATAACGGGGAGAGCACACGACTCTTTGCCCTCACTCTTAGACCCATGCACCGGTCGGGGTGCACGGGCTCTATCTAATTACACGTACGTTCGTGTTCCTGACCCTGCGTCACTACCGTCGATCGGACCGACCGAATGGTAAATACGATTTTAAATTTCCTAATGTCGGATTCATTGTAAAACGTTATCGTTCTTCACGTACCTTCGCGGTGAAGGATATGAACAAGGATTCTATCGTTTGCCGGTAAACGTGTGCGACGTTGTTGGTTGATGAATCGGACTTATAAATAATATTCGGTCTAAGAGACCGATTGTAGTTGAAATTTTTAATTTTAATTCTTTCTTTTTTTCTTTTGTAATACAGAATATTATTTATGTTGATTTTTTCAACCTTTATCGTTCGTACGTATTATAATAACATAAAAAAGAAATTCGTTTATACCGTGTCGTCAAATAAATGTTCTGGAAGTATATTTGGGAACTCGAGTAGAAAAATAGTCGGACTTGAGAAATTTGATCCAAGAGACCCAGAGTAGTAGTAAAGTAACGCTTGTATAGGTGCAACACGTCATCACGTGTAAAGCTCGCCCCACCTGTGGGAGGGGTCCCACACCTGCACGCCGGAAGACGTTCAAAAGGGCCACGAATTAATTAACGTGACCTAACTAACCTAACCTAACCAGTGACGTCTTGTAAAACACCTCGACCCATTCATGTCGGATCACGTTTTGTTCGGTTCGACTATATTTTACGTTACACATTTGTTACTGTTGCACGCGCCTGACACGGGAAATAAAAAATACACGTGAAAGAGAGAGACCACCTCGTAGTTTCGTTGGTTGCGACGACACCATTAAGGCTCGACCGAGTTTTAAACGTAAAGTATTTAACGTTTTGTTAGTTTTTTTTTTAACGCGTGTTGTGTAAAAATTTAAACGTCCAAACGTTTGAAACCCGTCGGCGGTTTAAATAGCTAGTGATTTCCGTCGTCACACGAAAACCCGAAGCAACGCGACGTATAATGCGAACCGGTAAACAATTTATGTCCACGTCGTTTTTTTTTTTTTGTGTTTGTTTATCGCGATTATAGAAGAATGTTTTACGATGTTCGTCGTCCGGACGTCGAAAGAGATCCAACCGAGTGCACGAAAAAACAAAAACAAACGTTCAAACGCCATAGGGAACACCCAAAGGTCGTGTGCCTGCCGTTCGCAAAACGCCGGGAGGTCCGTTGTCTCGTTTCTCGTGCTGTTATTCGGAACGTTTTTCATTTTTCGCACCTGTTTTCTAAGGGACCGGACGAAAATAAATAAATAAATATGTTTTATTCAAACAGCTTTCGTCGTATCCGCAAAGAAACCCCGACTTTTGACGCCGGAAAGCGACCCACAACCCGTACACCGGTGAGGGGAACGGGGATAGGTCCGAGAACTCCGCGAAATTTCAGGAACATTTTCTCAAAAATCATTACGCCTACAGTCCGAGCCCCCGTCCCCCTGTCGCGTTGTGAGTCAAACAGATTTGAGCATTTCTCTTTTTGTTTTTAATTATTACTCTTGAGAGCTGGAAATAAGAAAACGATCAATGAAATCATTAACATCGATGTTTTAAATTAAAAATAATTTTTAGACCGATATAATAATTGTTTTATATTAGAACAATTTGTACAATGAGGAAGACAGCATGTACGTTCGGGAAAAGTGTTCCCAATACATATGCGCGTTTGTTAGTACTGTTATTTGTAAATTAAATTCTTTTTGTTTTATGTGTGTGTATGTGTGTGTTTAACGGTGTGATGAAAAATATTTTCTAAAATCTTAACGTATGTAATAATATCATATAAATATGTGCTTCGAATTGACATTTGTAAAGATAATAATAATAATAATAATAATAATAATATATTAAAAATAAAACGATTAAATATAATGTACATACATATATATTTATTTAAAAAAATAAACATATATATAGTTAATATATTTTGTGTTTTGAGCAAATCTATATATAACGGAATTTAGACAACGATTTTCTAGGCATTATAATAAATAAACTAATAAATAAATTGGCCGGTCTTTGTCTTCACTAACCTAATCTTATATATATATATATATATATATATAATAAAATAAAATAATATAATTAACTTAATAATTTATAATATATAAATCACAAATCACTTTATGTTAAAATATATGTATATATAAATATTATATTATAACATCAATTAATAATATATAGCACGAAAACCGTCTGTCTGTATATATACATACATACATACATACACATATATATATATATAGAGTTATTTGTTGTATACTCTGAAACAAGAGTACAATAATAATAATAATAATATATTATGGTATATCGTGCGCAGGGCAGTTTGTAACGAAAATAAATACAACACGCGTAAATATTACAATATTAAGATAATATTTAAATGTCGTTTTAGTTTTGTCGATTTGTATATAAAATAAAATGTATAACTGTATGTTACGAAAAATGTGTGGTGGCAAAAAAAAAAATTAAATAAAATAAATAAATAAATAAAATAAACGGTTTTACAAAACATTAAAATAATTATTCCGATTTTTGTATATTGTTGTTATGTGTATAAATTATATTGTCATGAACGCGTCGTCGTCGTGAGATTCTATGTACATCACGACCCCTCCCCCCAAAGGGGTCCTTTTCTCCGATGGGACACACACGATAATTTGAGAGGAATTTTTTTTTCTGCGATAAGAGAAGGGGGGACGACAGATGGAAAAGAAATGAACATAATTTGGTATTTATAAAAATATATATATATAATATATATAATTTCTAAAACACGACTGTAGTACAATTATTTATTTTCTCGATTTATTGGAAGTCTGGATTTTTCTGCTGGCGAACAAAAAAAAAAAAAAAAATAAATAAATAAAATAAAATAAAATAAAATAAAGAAACAAATAAAGAAAAAAAAAACAATTATTCCTTTGAATGTTATAAGCCCGAACATATGTGGAATGCAATATAATGTATGAAACGGTGTAAATCATAAGATTAAAAGAAAGAAAAAAAATCACAATATCATCTACTTAAAAAAATATGTTTGATCCGAACGAGTAAAAAATAAATTAAGCGGTTTATGGTTTTTTTTTTTTTGTTCAATGCGTCGTTTGATCACATCATATGTTATATGTATATAAATGATATTCTGTTCAAAATACGGAGTGGGGGAGGGCGGAGGAAGGAGGGATGGAGAAAGGATTGATAACAGAGAGAGAAAGTGAGAGAGAAAGAGAGAGAGAATGTGCGAAAGGTTGATTTTTCTAGACCTCACCCACCCCGTTTGTCAAACAATGTACGCGTGTACACACTACTACTATACTATATTTTTTTTATACATCGGTCACATATATATATATATATACATATATATATGATATCGCGTGGCGTTAAATCATCATCATCATCATCATCATCATAATCGTCGTGGCGGCCATCAGACGATGGCGGCGTTCTTCTGTCCGGTCAACGATTCCATCTGTTGCGTGCGGTTGGTGTTGCGGTTCTTGGGCTTCTTCTTGCCGTTCAGCTCGTTCTGAATCTCCTGCAGCGTCTTGTTCTTGGTCTCCGGCACCAGGAACCATACGAACACGGTGCCCAGCACGCAGAACCCGGCGAATATCCAGAACGTGATGCCGTGGTCGAACCAGTCCAACAGGTTCTGGTACATCTTGACCACGACGAACTCCAGCAGCGACGCGATCACGCACACGATGCCCAGCGCCAGGCCCTTCACGTCCGGGCTGAACAGCTCGCCCATCATCACGCCCGGTATGGGCCCGAAACCGAGCGAGAACGTGCTGATGTACACGCCCAGGCTGATCAACGGTATCAGGCTGAACGCGGACACGTCCACCTCGTGCTCCTGCAGCCAGAAGAAGTAGCCCAGACAGCCCAGGCAGACGGCCATCACCGAGTCGGAGATCAGCAAGAGCACGCGGCGGCCGGCCTTGTCAACCAGCAGCGCGGACGCGAACGTGAATTTCACCTGTGACGGACGGAATAAAAAAAAAAAAAACGCCGCGTTTTGAAATCGTCTCGTCAAGTTTGTGATAATGTTACGCGCGTATCACTTTATATGTATATGATAAAATTAAAATTTCACGTCCCGACCCCGCCAGCAAAGAAACGATATATATATGTACAAACGTTTCACTCACTTGAAGTACGCCGATGATGATGGAACTGACTTGGGGCGATATGCTGCTGGAGCTGCTCTTGAATATGGACTCGGCGTAGAATATGAGCACGTTGATGCCGGAGAACGACAGGAAACTCAATAGTCCCATGACGGCGATGGACGCGCGGACCGTTGCTCTGGACGATATCAGGTCCTTGAAGTTGCTGCTCCGGTTCTGTTCCTCCTCGAGCTGCTGTTGCAGCTCCTCCAGCTCGCCCGCGATGTCGTACTCGTGCCCGCGCAACAGCACCAGCGACCGTTCCGCCTCTTTTCTCTTGCCCGCCCGCAACAGGTACGTGGGCGTCTCCGGCGCGATCAGCAACACCAGGAAGAACATGATCACCGGTATGATGCCGCACAGTATGGCCAACCCCTCGTACGACACGAACGGCCCGATCGCGTACACGTACAGTATGCCCAGCGTCACCTTCACCTGAATGTACGAGCCGAGTTCACCTGCGCGTTGTGGAAAAATACGTATAACCGAGTTACGTTCGACCGTTATGTATGTGAAATAATAATAACAATATATATTATGTATAATAAAACAACTTTTCGAGGCGTGCAGATTTTTCGGGTTTTTACGCATTTGTCGCTGATGGGGAGAATGCGACTCTTAATATCAAACAATCCTCTCTCTTCGAATTAAAAAAAAACCCCCGAAATTACTAATCATTTAGCAACGATCACTATCGCACGGCCGGAAATAATACTTTAGGTGCGTATGAATCGTAAGTAAAATTATCGTTGCTATTAATAATATGCCATGATGTTGTTTGGACGACGCGGCGCCAACATTACCCGACTTTTCGTTCCAATACTTCATTACACACGCTTTATGCGTATTCGGGGCACCGATGCTCGTAAGAAACCATACCAAGTCGAAAATGTATGTTATTATTTTACTTGATCCAATTTGAATAATATTTGAACAAACAATTAAATTATTCATACATTAAAATATACGTGACCAACATGTCTGTTAAAATTTCCAACCTCTGGCCTTCGGCAATATTTTGAAACGTCTAAAAACTTAACTAGCAAAATAAGAATTAAGGTCATGTTTGGTCAGGCGACGAGTTTTAAAAGGTTGGTTACGGATTGAGATATTGAGGTGATAAATATTTCGGTAGTGCACGGGCCAAAATGACACGCGTCAGAGATTTTCGAAATTCCGTTCGTAAACAATTGCCGAAACAGGTCTGGTCGAGAACATAAGCGTAAATTAATCTCTCTCGAATTGCGGACACGTTTTCCCCGCGGGAAGGAAGGTACTCGACAAAATGTCAGTTATATAGTGTTACAGATGTCTTCGGGTTATCCGTAGAAGTCCGAAACTACATTATTATTGTTAGTATTACTATCCGCCGGACCCGATTTCGAACAATAACTCGAAACGATATTATGGTGACTTGCAGGACTCGATTTTGTAAGACGTGCGTTGTACAGAGTGTTATATATTCGACGTACTTAAACGGCGTAATTGTTACACGGTGCAGATAAGTTTTCGAAATTCAGATTGGGCAACACAGGAAGTGTGTTTTTATTTCTGGTCTTCTTATTGCACTTTTCGTAAATATATTTCGAACGATTATAATAAGCGCGTACACCAACAATTGTTCATTTATAACGCTCGCGCTGCACGTAACACACACGAAACACGGTAATTTAGAGACGTTTTCCATTTTTAACGTGTACAATTGAGATCCATTTTCCAGAATTTTACATTTTTTTTTTCAATAAATCCCTCCAATATTCATTTTGAAAAAAAAAAATGAAAAAGGCGAGAAAGTCGCGTGACAAGTGACAACCCACGCGGTCACCTTTACGTTTCATAAACAAAACACACTGCGCGTAAAGCGGACAAAACGCAGAAACGCCTGTCCATTGACGAATCCGACGGTCTTGAAATGTAGAATTCCGAAGTTTGCATTTGACCGTAACAAACGTTAGGAAGGATCACGTTTTGTCGGCGTAATAACCGGACGAGTACAAGACCGCTGGGAGAGCACGCCGTCGTACGACGCGGTGGAAGAATAACGCGTGGAAAGTATTTAGGCCCGGACCGTCCGACGCGGGGAGAACCGGAGGACTGGTCACGCGGTCCTACGAACAAAATAAAATGGTCCGTAACAATAATACCTCTGATGGAACTCTCGGCGATTTCCCCGATGTACATGGGGACGGTGGCGGTGACGCCGCCAATGACCGCGCCCGCGATCAGCCGGGCCACGTACAGCTCCCAGACGGTGGTGGCGAAGAAGATCATTGCCCAGCTGATGAGGAACGGCACGGCCAGCGCGGCGATGGTCGGCTTCCGGCCGAATATGTCCGCGCCCTTGCCCGCCGGTATGGACCCGATGATCGCGCCGATCGCGATCAACGAGCCCACCCACGAGCCCTGTTCGGGCGTTATCGGAATCCTCGAGTTCTTCGCTTCCAACATGGGCAGCACCGGCGAAGTCCACGCCAGCACCGTGCCTACGGCGAACGGCCCGATCGTAGCTGCAAACAACAACGAACAACGACATTAATATCTAATCGGATCCACCAGCATAACGGTTTTTTACAACGACATCGGCGGCCGAGCTGTAGTTGTTTTATATTTAACCTAACGAAAAATTTTTTTTGTTTTTAATATATTTCTCAGTTCGGAACTCCGATCGTTTTTATCAGTATCCCATTCTCTTAACAAATATATTTTACACGCACACACATTTTTTAAATTTTTGTCTTTCACAATATTTTGCAAAACCGTGAACAGTGCATAACATGTTATTAATATTCGACGATTAGACGGGGTTTTATAAACATTTATTTTTACTTAGAGTAACTAATATCAATTTTTTATTTTCGTGACTTAAATGCATTACAATTTTTTCGTTCTTTAACTTTTTAAAGTTCTAAATACATTTTCGAAAGTTTTTTAGCGCATTGAATAGCCTTAACAATAATCAGTAAAAACCGTTAAAATCATATTCGTGTAAACACGTGCCAAAGGACACGTGTACACACACGTATAGTCGGCCGGAGTCGTGCAGAGAGGTTAGTAAAAAATGGGAACGGGGTTCTTATCGTCGAATAACTGTCATGGTGACGGCAGCAATACGTGTACGCAATTGTCGATCGTCACGAATTGTTCGCTACAATACTATCGACAGGCACGTTTCTTCCTCGCTTGTCGTACGAGATATCGTTAGAATTAATATTTGAGTATTTGAACTCGTCGCCGAACGGAAATCGACAGGCACACATGTACACACGTGCGGTTCACTACGAGTCATGACATGATCGAACGCGGACGCGTGTTGACGAGAAAACAAATCGCGTAAAAACGTACGCAGTCGGCCGATTTTGTACGATTACATCAATATACATTATCTTAAAATTAAGAAAAATGATCTGAAATGTCAAGAAAAATTTAATTCTTCAATCCGAACACGCGGTAGGTAAAAAAATGACTTATCATCTATAAAGGTCCGTTCGTTTCGTTCGCGATAAACCTACTAACGACATTTTTTTTCAAAATTTAGGTCGACCATGCATATGTGTGTGTCTTTGGATTTTTATATTAACACAAACGTTATTAATAAAATGAAACCATTTATTAAATACAATGCCCGATAGCTTTTTGACACGTGAGACCGTAACATAAAACTTCTTTTTCCGGAGCTAGGCAACACTCATAACGTCAATCAGACGCGGAGTGCCTTTCGAGTTGATTAAATCGTGTCGAATCGGTGAATCATACTAATTCAGCTACACTGCACATTGTTAATGTTATTTCGCATTGATAGTTTTCGGTTACAAACGGACCAGTTTGAACGCATTCGTTTATTTCGAAACGATCGTTTGGACACACGTTCGAAAACCCCCGATGTTTTCCGTATACTTAACATCACGAGTCGAAATCCGACAATTTTAACTGTGCGCGAAATTGCAAAATCATCGTTATAGATCAACGGTTTTCAACCGAATACCGGCGGCATATTAATGCGTCGCGAGCGTTGGAAATATTTCAAATGCAAAAACGAAAACTCCCGAATCACGACGGAGCACATTTATCTTTTGGCGACTTGGTCGGTTAAGAACTCGTTGAACACGAGTTAAATCTTTATCCATAACGTTCGTTACAAATGTATAAAATAAAAATAGCCTATTGCCGTTCTCAACGTCACATTTTTGTAAAAAATGTAAGAATGTCTGTCAATTATTCGCCCGTGTTCAATAAAAAATATACCTATATTATATATATACGCAACGCGCGTCGAGCACACATTGTTTTTCAACTCACCGAATAAAATATAAACTAATTGATTGAACTCGGTTAATTGCGATTTCGATTTATCTTTTTGCTCGAAAACAGCAAAATTCGCGCCTCGGTCATGATACGTATTTAAAACGCAATACTTGGTGCGCGGATAGAAAAAAGAAAAAGAAAAAAACCAGTTTCGAACATAATACTAGTTTGGCAGGTCGGCGGGACTACCGTGAACGTCATCGGGCGAAAAAAAATTGAAAACAAGACGTCAGGGGCACTCGCGGATCCAAACAAGAGTAGATCACGGTCGAGGTCATCGCACGGCGTATGCCGTTTCGTGGAAGGGTGGTGGCCCGGGGGGTTAGGACCTAACCTAACCTAACCATTGTTAACTATCATTAATCGATTTGCGAGAAGAAGACGTTGCTCTCTTCTCCTCATCCTTCCCGTGCGTGCTATCAAACCGAATTCCCGTAATGGACGCATGTCGTCGGATGGCGAAAACGGAATGCGTACATCTGAAAAGAAAAGACGAACTAACCGCCTGCGAATTCGACACAAAAACGACAAACGCGATCGCGACTTCCGCGGTATTGTATTCCTTGATGTCAGTTGACCGTACCATACGCGCGCGGCGTCCCTCGCCTCTTCTGCGTCAGTTGTAAGACATTGTCCGGCCGCATTGTATTTTTCAAAAGGACGAAAAGAAAAAAAATCATTTGGCGTCAAGTCGAGGGAGACCATCAGGCAGAATGGTTCAGAATATCCGAAAATCGTTGAGGAGATCGACCGATTTTGCGTGCGGTATGGGACCGATCGTTAGTAATTCTCGAGAAAAATCGGCGTTTGTACGTCACGACCGCGAGTGCGAAAAAAAAGAGAATGAACGTCGTCCATTTCTTTCCCGTATAACCGAATCCCGGAATATGACGTCGTATTGATAACGCGATGAGTATGACGCACACAAAACGATATAATTACGAAAATATCATATTTTGTTTTTGATTACAACGGACGCGAGGAATCGTACATGAACAATTAACATATTACCTATAACGCTAACGTACCATACACAATCGTTGGACGATTGACCTCATAACAACAGTAAAGACCTACATTATCTCACGGCGGATTTTACGTCAAACGATAATATATATTATCATAGATGTTATCGACAGCTATATCGTTTTCAATTAAAGTGTAACCATATTATATACATTTTATACAAAACAAATTATGTGATTACCTACGACAACGTTTTTCGTTTTATTCCGACGTCTCTACATGGGATTTTACTTGATTTTTATGTTTTGTGTAGAAAACAAAAAAACAAAACTAATTGCATTTTTTTCGTATTGTATTACGAAATTATCGTTGTAACATTTATGTATATTCAAAGCGGTCGGTCGATGCAATGTGTATATTTTACGACCAACAAACGATCGACGTCTGAACGTTTACGCAAATACTGTCCGTTTTTGTGTGTTTATATTATTACGCGTTTAAGTAGTTAAACATTGTTGTGTTCGTGTAATGAACGTATTATAGTCTGACCTCAGACGTAGACGTTTTTCACTCGTTTATATTTCGTCGATTATTTAAAATGAAATTAGTTTCGTATATTACTGCACGCGAATACATACAGAGCAAATCGTTTAAATATTTAGAATATTTTTTTTTCAGAAATAATAAACGCAGTAGACACACAATATTATATATGTATATATTTCGACTCAAATCATATCATAGTAACAACGAAATATAATGATTTTATAGTATAAACTTGGACATTGGGCGGTATACAGTGTTTATTGAATATTAAGTATCGATAATAAATGCAAAAAAATAACATTGTTATTATCAGTGACTTGACTCAGTGTCGTTATGTGTAAAATAAAACAAAATGTAATAACAGCACAGTTACAATAATATGTGATAAATATCGTATAGCAGTGCTCGCGCTGTTGTCGAAACGAAATCAATTGAAACGGTAACAAATAATATGCATACTCGTATAGTATTGAATTTTTTTTTGTTTTTTTTTCGTAAATTTCCTGTACTGACATCCACTTTATAGCAATTATACGTGTACCAGTATACGTTAATCACGTTACCAGACAATTAAATAACGCGTCGTTTTAAATAATTTAGACAACGATTAGGTATATCAATAATTATAGTGTCGGACGATAAGTTGTATTGTAGCACGTATGATGACAATATCGTACACGTTTCGTCGTCTGTCGCGCTCGCTTGGTGCCGATTATGACATTAAAGCGAGTTAAAAATATTTGCTTTATCGATTGAAACGTCAGTAATGACATACGCCTCGAAAAACAAAACAAACCGGACGTCCGGACCGAAAAATCCGACCAAAACTCTACTACTGCAAACGTAATAATGGTAATAATGGACGTTTCCGAAACGAAATACTTTAAGTCACGTATAATAATAATGTAATATGTACGTGGGTACTTAAACGTCGGGAACGCGGTGTATGTAGAATATAACACACAGATAAAACAAGTATGTATGGTCGTAAAAATATACGTAGTGGTTTTAGTTTAAAACGCGCAATACGGGCATATACACATACACACATGGCTTCAGCATAAAAAGTTACGAGACGTAAAAACAAAAAAGCACACGTATTTTAAATAGTCGCGCCTTCGATAAAAAAAAATAATCATTGATAAATGCGTATAATATAATATATATGTAAGACATTTTTTGAAGTTTTTTTTATTTTTTGCTATGCGAGTATGTTCTTATTAAGCACACGCGCACATAACGCGTCCGATTGTGAAATCCGTTATCTTTTTTAGAACAGGCGTGGCTCTCGCTGTACACAATATAATGCGTGTTTGTCGAACGTGTTTTAATCGCTTTTTTATTGCTGCAACAGTCAGTCCAACGTCGGTTTTTAACGTTACTGCCTATTATATTACAAATTTTGACGAAAACGGCGATCGGCCGTGAACGACTTTTTCCGAAAACGTGGCTCGTCGCTTTTCCCGCGAGATTGCCGCCAACAGTCCACTATATACAGTACACTATATTACATACACTATTCTCCAGACCGGACCACTGTGTTTCTTTTTTTCAACTCGTCAAATCAATCGAATAAAAAAAAATAAGCCGAGTCGAAATACAGAAGAAATCGTATACAGTCGAAAAGAACCTGCTGACTCACCAGTGACCTCTATTATTATTATTATTATTATTATTCCGATTCCCGAGACGTATTCGCGATGAAACTTGCGACAATGCGACCGCGTGATCCGATACAGTCTAAACGATTTGTTTAAACGTGGTTTATATTTCATTTGGCGAGTACGCGACGGTAAACTGTGCGATGACTCACAAGATAAATTAATATATTGTATACGCGTTATATATATATATGTATAAACGACTTTCGATCATTTTTTAAAGTATAAAATTTCTGTATAAACGAATTACTTGTGTGACGAAATATATATATATATTTTTATATTAATAATCAGACGATAAAATGCAACATGCAAAGTTGCGTGGACGGAATATAACTGTGGATTATATATAATATATAATATTCATAAAATGAATAATAATTCGTACTGCCCACGAGTATTAGAAATAGGTGTACATACACCACCTTTATACACTGCTATATATGTATATATAATACTATAAATAAAACGAAAAATTCTTTTTGATCTTCAGGCCCAAAATAGTATACAATGTGACGTGTATCGAACAACATATGAATGGAATACCCGCGCGATGGACGAACAGCGAAAGATTATTTATGTTTTTAACGGAAAAAAATATTAATTAAGACACAAATTTTCCTAGTGAAAAGATAAATAATTCGATATAAATATTTAAATAGCTTTTAAGTATAAAAAGAAACATAAAACAACATTATATACTTAATTCTATAAATCATACACGTATTTAGTTCGTTGCAAACAAAGTCGTTGTAAACAAAACCCCAAGGAAAAGATATATTCAACAATATGGTGTGTACTTGCGCAATCGGCAAAAAAATTCATCCGGATCTTCGTCTACTGGAGAACAATGTGTGGTATTATATTATTATATTAAGTAAGCCGTCGTGACGGACGTTTTTCTATTCGGTCACAAAACGCGTGGAAACGTGAAACGCGCGGGTAAAACGATATTATGTACATATATACAACACGTTTGAAGAAAGAAAAAATTATACTTTATAGTCCGCGTGAAAAACGGACGTTTTATTTCACCACGCGATATGCATAAGTATATAGTGAGTACACGATTAAGCACGCGAAAATAGAATATATATGTATATACTCGGCGGTGGTGGATGAAAAGGTTTTTCTGTCTTTTGTTTTATCGATTATTTTAAACCCACGCGGTCTAAAAACGAAAATTAAAAAAAACATTCGCCGTAGAAAAAAGGTTAAATTACACAATTGGCATATATATAAACATCGTATTCAGGCTATGCGACGGTAACAATATTCGTGGAGTACGCGTTTTATTACACACACGTAAACTAAAAAAAAAACCGCCTCGGAAAGGCTAATAATAATGACTGCGACGAGAAATGATTAGTACGCGTATATATTGTATTAATGTCATCCGCGCGCGTAGATTAGGTTAGGTTAACACCAAATACAGGACAAGACTCCAGGCGGACGTGTCGAGAAGAGGACATTCAGGAAGAAACTTCCAGGCCGACAGGTCCTGGAAGAAACTGGGTCGAGAATAATGGGGCAAGTTCCACTTTATTGTTTTTTATTAACATTTTGTTGTTATTATAATTAATAATAATTTGTTAAAATGTGTTCGAGAAAATAGGAGGGTAAATTAAATCTATGTTATTTATTTGTGTGTATTTAAATAAACGATGGCGACGGCTCTTTGGAAGTAATGCGTAAACGAATCCCAAGGAGTCGTCGATAACACAAGAAAAAAAAAAAGGTTATCACCAAATGACGGCCCGTGAACTAATTTTGTCCGTCTCGCAGACAAGGAGAAAAATATCGTCCGACGAGAACGTTCTCAAAGCCGTCGGAGTGCTCGCGTAGCTATTTGTTATTCATTGTTAATGCGTAAAAAAAGTCATTAAAAAAATGGGTTGAACCGCGGGAAGTTCGGTGTTCAATTTTCGAAACGGGCCCCCATAGCAATTAGTTAGTGACCCCCGTTCTAGAAGTTTCTTCGGCCTATACATAAACCCCGCATTCCAACAACACGCACCAGACCAGTCCGAATCTGCTCGCGACACGTTACACGTCGAAACCGTCCGCACTACGATGTTGTATATTAAGTTATTATTACTATTCATTTATCAGTATTTTTTTTTTTTAATTAAAGTTTTCATTAATTAAAATTCTGTTCCAAATTTGATAGCCCGCGAAAAATTCCTAATGTGGCCCTCCAAAAATATTAGTTGACGACCCCTGTACGTATACTATGCAATCGAATGGAAACGGTTAGACAAATAGAATAGAAATATATCGGCGAGCGAACGCGCGTCCGTCTCGAGTCTTTGCCCAACGATTAATCAACGCGACACTCGTAGGTGTACGACAACGGCGTAAGTACAGTACGTAGGGTTGGAGGGGGGGGCGGCTAAACGACAGGACTGTTTGCAGAACTATATTGTTATTTTTGCCACGATCGGATATTGTACGAATTTTTAAACTTTATTTACCAGAAACAAACGGATAACGAGAATTAAACGCGAGAGAGAATACGCTTGACGACAGGTATTATTATATTGACGAAGTAAATACAAAGACCAGCTCCGGGCAGTTGGTCCGAACGAGCGGAGCGCGTAAAAGAGTCACAAGATCCCGCGAGAACCGGTGAGGAGGTTTTGCCGTATCGGTTATTTTACCGAAATACGCAGACCTAGTCAATCGACACTGCGTGTGTTTTTAATTACAAATGTGCAATGGATGACATAAACGCTATACATTTTTTATTTTAGGCTTTTTGATTTTTCGTCCGGTCTTCTTCTCGTATTTCTCGTCTTATCAATTAAATTTTTTATTTCAATTTATATAATAACTTGCTCAAGGGATTTCGATGTATTTGTTTTCGTATAATCGTTTAATAATGTTGTCATCGATTTCAATCCGATTAGAAGAGCTTAAAAAAAACAATGTATATATATATATATACATTGTTTTCTACAGTGCTTAAACTTTTGTTGCTTGCATTTTGGCGTTCTTAGGACATTTATTTATTTATTTTTAATCTTGATGTAAAAATAAGAACTGTATATAAACGTTTACTGCAAAATATTAATATATCATCAAATATCATAAGTCACTAATTTATTTTTGTTTGTTTATGACAAAAACATATACATTAGATCTCTCGCCTTAAGTTGACTGTTGGCGTTTGTTTAAACTCACAGATATATACACGCTATCTGTACATTGTTGGCATATTTTTTTTCTCAACATTTGTCGAAAAATATCATGACGAATCGAAATCACAAAAATATGCATTAAATAATAGAAATACGACATTGAAATCGTAAAATATGCCTTAAAATGCAAAATGAAAATAAAAAATTCCGAAACAACTGTGTATTTCAATTCGGAAAACATCGTGAAACGTATTTTATGTTTACCCGTATAATATAATATGCTTATCAATTCTGTGAAATACGTATAAAACGATATTGAATTATCGGTAGACGCTACGTGTGCATAACCCTCTTTTCGACATCATTTTTTTTATGTCACTGATACCTCCGCGCATCCTTCTCACGCCATACAAAAATAATTTATACGTCACCGTATTTATGCACACGAGACGTGAAAATACTCGATAATATTATAAACGACACAGAAATACGAGATTATCGCCATTTTTATTCGACACACGACGGATGATAAGACAACCGTTTATATATATCACGCGATATTATATGCATAACTTTCCTTTTCGGTCGTCATTACCACGAATAATAATATCGCTACATTATTATTATTGTGACACCGATTTACCGCTACGACACGTCGCCGCGGTCTTAGAATTTTGATTTTATCTTTAAAAAAAAAAAAAAAAACATTAAAGACATTCGTTAAGTTACGGTCGATCGCCTGTACAAAAAGTATGAGCAAGTCTACGGGGGTCTTACGCGCGCGTGGAAATACTGTCAACATAATTATGACGTACGCTTAACTCATATTAATGACGACGGGAAAAAAATTAATTCTAGCTCGTAAATGTATTGTACAGGCCGTTCGTTCTCTCTACGATTGCAATATTTTTAAGAATTACTGTTTTTTCCGCGTTTGCCGTTTGCACGATAATGTCAAACAATACGACTCCGCGTCTTCCCCATCCCCGAAAAAATAACCACAACGATTTATGTGCGAACAATCGGTTAATGGTTTATTTTTCGATAAATATACAACAGAACGTGGAAAAAAGGAGAGACGCGTCTAGATAATGCCAATACGAAAAAAACATTCAAAACATGCATTTACACACACAACAACACGTCTAGCATTGTCTTCGCATAAGACTGGTGTTCGTTTCTCATTCGGCTGTTTTCCACTGCCCCGGTTATGAAATCGCGAACGATAAAACGGATTATACGTAGTGCGTATACACGTGTGTCGGCATGATTACTATACGGACGAGAGTGATTATTTCGAAATATTCCAGTCCGCGAAGGCGACACAGCGGATTAACCCGCGTCAAGTCGCATTTATTAAACACTACGCACTTGTCAAACTTCAGACGACAACAGTTAATGAAATTGACATTTTCATCGTTTGCCGATAATAGTTTAAAAACAATATTATTGAAGTATACGCGCCTATGTTATTATTATTTAGTACCGACTTTTGTACGTATTATGTAGTACTTAACCTAATTATTGTTTCGACGATCTAGCCGAGATAAAAAATATTTATATGTACATAAAGAGGAACTCGTTTTAGACATAATTTTTAGTTCTTTCAATCGGACACTGAACTTATTAATTGAAATTTTGGGAATTTAGAACTGCGAATACCGTTAGTAAAAAGCCGGACTTCGAATGTACGCGCGGCGTATAAATAATAAAATACCGAAAAGGCTAATATTACTCGTAACGATTAATTAATTAATATGTTTACGGGCGATAGCTCAATGTAATTATTTACAGATAAAGACAACTTGTATAACTAGATAACCAAATTGGCATTAATATTTAGGTCGAGAAAACGGCTGACTTTTCTAATCAAAGAGGTCCGCCCATGTTTATAATTTGTTCAAGGGATCAACTAAGGTATTTAATCCATTTAGCACAACTAATAAAAGTCTTTTCTACCAAATGCTGCATGAAAAACAAATATCGTAATGGATTATCTTATATGGTTAGTATATTATCGTATGGAAATATCTTCACGCCGATTTAAGAGAGAATATATCAAGTTAATTGCCAAATTAGAACGAGATTATGAACCGAGAAAAAAAGATTCCATTCATCCTATACGGTTTGAAAATCAGTAACTAACTTGAGTGACTAATTATGATGTTTTCATGAGTTTAAATAAGTGTTAAATGTACAAATAAGAGACTAAGAGTAAATTTGTGTCCGTCGTATTTTTAGCTGTGTAAAATTAATTTCAAAATGTCTTCTTTCCTTCATTTTCATGTTCAAACAAAATGGTACGAAATATATGGCCACAAAGCGAGGTACTTCCATGAACGTATTTATGAAAAAAGAGATCCTCGGTCGTATTTTAGTTATAACTATAGGGGTCCGTGATTTAACGCTAATTGAGAACCATTACATCACATGATAATACATTGGAAACAAAACATAACGTATTTAATTAAAAAACATATCAACATACGGTTGTGTCATTGAAATGTACAATTATTCGTACACAACCTAAAACGATCAATTGAAAATGACAAAATGGATGTAATCTTGTACGTTGATCCTTTATGTCGAGCCGGTACGAATGAAAAGAAAACATGTTTCCTAACATTTCAGGGCACCTAACAGTGCAGTAATATTGTAATAGTTCAAAACAAATCAATATTCTAAAGCCATAAACGGTTCGAATCAAGGACTTATATATAATAGCGCATCGAGTGAAACTACCTGTTGTAATTATTATTTATGCGTGTGTGTGTTCGAGGAACTTATGGGGACGTGTAATGTGCAAAAAACAAACGACGAATTAATCGTTTACCCACACGATATAGAAATTATTCTTATTGGTTCCAACACAAAACGAATACATTAGAAGCCGTCCGCGGCGTGAGTCCGACTAAAACGGAATAATACAAAGTCAAACACGCAAACACACATGCATGCATACATCACTATTACAAGGAACGAATCCTTGACCTCGGTACACCGAACCTAGGTAGTGGTCATTGCACGCGGTATAAAAATGTGTGTGTGTGTATGTGTAAATGGCGACGGACTCGTATTATGTATATATATTGTATATTATACTTGTATTAGTGAAAACAAATCATAATATTAAAATTAATTGGTTGATTTCTGTATACTATATTAGTCTGATAGTACAGTATATAGAAGACCGTGTTCTGCAGGAGAGGGATGCGCGTCCTTGTCCTATTTTTTAAAGCCGGAAGAAACGGAACGGAGGGGAAAAAAGGAAAACGAAAAACGACATAAACACAACGCAAGCACGTAAACAATAACAATATATATTTTTTTTTTTTAATCACGAAAATGGATTTTAGTGAAACGGAGTGAAAACTATTACTATATATATATATATATATACGTAATATGTACCATTATCTGGTGTGAAAAAACGATTTAGACTCCATCGACAACTCCAAGACGTCAGAGTATCAGTTACTACCGTTAACTATTATTTACCGTTTGAATTCGTCAATGTTTTATGTTTTTGATATTATTGAACAGTTTTATAAAAATTTATAAAATAATTATATGTGAATACACGATGTACATAATTCATTCAAGTATTTTTCATCTTTCGATAAATAACAAATAAAACCGGATGTTGACCAAACGAAAATTTGTTGTAGTTTAAACATATTTAAAATATATACGAAGAGTGTATCATTTGAAATTATTGTATTTTATTTTTCCCCTTCTCTATCAAGTTCATATATATATATACAGGGTGATTTTTTTAAAAATATGTATTTAGGAAGTTCTATATTTTTCATAATTTTAATATTTTTACGTCCGTCCCTTATTTTTTATGCAATGCAATTATTCTACCGAACTACACAAAAAACAACTCCTACGATCGAAACAAATATTATAAAACAATAATTGTTTATTTATTTATTTATAAACGGAATATTGAAAATAAAAAATAAAAACGAATAAAGCCATTTTCGTTTTAATGTTGCGTAAAGAGAAAAAAGAAGAATTTCTGTTGCTGTTTTGAAAATCAAAATTTTACATTTGGTTAATATATACAAGGATTAAAAATTGTAAATAACAAAAATTATCTAAAAATATTCCTAAAATTATTTCATAATGAACATAGCAAAAAAAAAAAAACAACAACAAACAACAAACAACGGAATGAAATTTGTTTAAAATCTTGGCAGATAATCGTTGGCACTAGAATGAAAAATCGCCCCGTACGTATGAAATATAATAATAATCATGTCTGTGAACGAAAGCCGTCCCGCGAAACGTGCGGAGAGACACATCGTGTAGTAATGTGTAGTATGGCGTGCGTCAATATTATTTAATTTTCGTCTTTCGGAAGTATTTCGCACTTTGATCTACTGAAAAAAATCGACGAGAACGCGCTGGTTTTATATCTATTTTTGTCCCTCTCTTTGTCGTTAGCTCTCGCCATTTGTGTATCGAATCCCAATAACAATGTCGGTGGAACGCGCTCACAGTCGGACCTCTGCACACGTATAATATCGTATATAAGTATAATAAAACCACACGCGTGCACACTCGGCGAGAGCATACAAAAAACTAACTATATATATATATATAATTAGAAAACGAAAAATAAAAGAGAGAGAGAGAAAACGAGATAGATCTCGTCAACGTCGTTGTTGCTGCGAGGAGGTTCGGAAAAATTCGACAAATATTTTACCAAAACAACTTCTCAGTGCAATTCCTCCGAACAATTTACAGAAATTATAATGTCGAATCCGTTTCAACAATTTCAATTGAAAACAAACAATTCAAATCTGACGCGAGGCTACCCAATACCAATGTTGTACTCTTCGCCAGTATTTCAATTACTACTTCTCCGAGAAATGATATTCGCGTATTCAAAACGCTAAACAATTAATGGGCGTTTATTGATACACGAACACTTTGTTGTCCTTTTTCAAAAGACGACCGCAAGTTAAGCTATAGTGTATTTTTTTACATAGACTAGCTGATTTAACGATATTTTTTTGACGTTGAACACTGGACTTATGATAATATACTTCGTATAATTTTTAAACAAACTTCACGCGTCATAAATAAAAATACTTTACAATACTGAACGTAACAGTAGTATTACAATTATTAATCGTAATAGACGTTTCTGGTATGGACGTTTCAAACAAAAGTATTTAACACGTTTTCGATATCATAACGAACAGGTTCTACACTGTATACCGTTTAAAACGATTGATACCGTCTTTTTTTTTTGTAATTAAAAATAACTAGAGTTTTGCAAACGGCGGCATGTATTTATTCGTTTGTAAATAACAGGAAAAAACCGAGATTACACCAGCAGAAGGTTAGTAGGTGGATCGCACTGGATCGCGCGATAATATTATGTTAGATTACTCCGAATATGTTCTTGGCTCGTACGACGTTTCATAATAGTACATAGATATTTATTCGTCCGACCAATATACAAATATACATATAAATACTTCGAAAACCTCACGAATAATCGATTTGAAAAAATAACGCCCCCGAGAAGTTTAATATTTTTTGCAGACAGTCACGAAAACGAAAACCGGGGTCTTTTAATAGTAATAATAAAAAAATAGCACTTCCTCTCGTCTACGCACACCTTTGGTGTGACCGTAGCCTCACAATGTAACAACGTCCTTGTTTCATACTGCAGCAACGTTTTTATCATACCTACTGCTCCAGATGTCCCGAAATCCTGTTCAACGTCGTCAATACGATGGCGGACATAACGTAAAACGTGTCGTTTGCAAACAAAACATGTAATCATATTTCCTACTAGTACAACATGTTACAAATATTCTGTTGAATGTATTTCGGTATATCGATATTTTGAATCAGAGTACAATAATAAGCCACCAGTAACTGTGCGTATTGATTTCGTTATCGAACAATGTTGGTTTTTGGTCGCCCCGCAATAATAATAATGCATGCCAAATGATAATATCATATTGTATATTATACAATCTGTCGACGAATGACGACGACGACGAGACTAAAGATCGTCTGTCGATTGTTGTGCGTACATAAAATATGATTAATTTTTAATGTTGTTTTTTTAGGACATATGGCCCGCGGGGTTAGAAAATACGTATATTATACTATATACGCACACACACACATACACAATAAACGAGAGCAAAATAAAAGGGGAAATAATTATTATTATTATTTTACGTCCCGAACAACGCGGGTCCATTGTTTAAGAATCGTCGACGGCAATGAAGACGACGCGTGGGTGGACGATGATAGTATACAAAACACAATATCAATTAGCCATCAACAAGTGGCGTATACGTACATTATTATAATATTATATAGTAACGTTTCGAAGAACGCAATGTGATCGTGAGAACTGTTAAAAACAATATATATATATGTGTGTGTATATGTATGCATAATGTTACATACAACGACAATAAACGACGACTCTAATTGATTATTACGACAGTTGAAGACGAGAGATAGGAAACTATTATAAATTATAATAATAACAAACAACCGTTTCAGACGTACGGCTCGGTTACAATATGATATACATTTGTAAACAAATATTATATAACCACAATATTCACTAACGCGATAACTGTTATTATTTCGTATATTATGTATGAAATGTGGTACGACGCGGCCCATTCGAATCGGTGGAAATAATGTGGTTCTACGATTTTAGCTTCGGAGAATGACGTCATCGAATTGTTGATTTTGTTGATTAGTGCGTACACCGGCGACGTTTACGTAAATCGGCGTAACTACGCTTTTCAAATTCGAAACGGATAATTAAAATTAATAACGGCGAAACGAGGAAAAAAAGTATAATTGATGTAACTATACGCACGAACATTTACGTGCTAATGGCCGTTTTAATGAATACTCGCAATAGTTGATACGGCGTGTGTGTGTTTGACCCGAGAAAAACGAATATGGTCTCGACTTGTCCGACAAACCGAAATATTATCGTACATTAATTCCGTTTAGAGTTTAAACAGATAACGCGACGAACAGGCTCTCGTGCGTTACGTGTAATATATGATTTCCTTATCGGAAAACTGTTTGTTTGAATATTATTGATGTAATCTCTACAAACGCACACTTGACGTTCGATATTAAACAGTTTACACCGTAAATCGAAATTAATAAATACCGTGCCGTCCGACAGAGGTCACGAAATATTTGTTTTCATTTTGTTCGTCCGTCGCAAGTTCGTTTACTCCGAATATTAAACAATAGCCCGTAGGTATAACCAGCTATACCCGATTCACTTTAAGAAGCGAGTCGGACGTGTGCCACCGTTATAAACGCTCTGGCGGGTAACCTGACCTGTCGTGGTGAGGGAATCAACATTTGACGTCATCTGACCGCTACCGCCGCCGACAAAAACGTATATACGAGGGATTTAAATTTTTTTTTATCCACGACGTCTACAGAAATAAATTCTATAATAATAAACGGGTTTTTCTTTTTTGTAGTTTGTTTTAGAATTTTTTTTCGGGGGTAGATATAATGCTCGCGCGTATTCATGTTTTCAAGTAGAAAAACGTGTCCAAACGTTATTTGTTTGGTGTGTCTACTGAAGAATCGCAAAAAATCAGTTTTTTTTTTTTAGTAAAATTATATTATCCACATTTTAAATTTGATATGTAAAATTGAATTATTATTATTATTATTACGGTTCAATTTTTGCCCGTCGCTGTCCGCAATCCACCTGTTGCTAACTCCTGGTACGTTGAAACGATAATCTTCGTTATGGTTACACTACTTGTATGAACGAGATGCGATTCAAAATAAATGGAATAAAAACCGATACTGCATAAGCCGAGCGGTCCAACGGTAATATCAAAAATAATTTTTTTAATAATAAATACGTGATAGGTTAAGGCGTTTATAATTTCGAAAAAAGTGATTAAAAACGGCGGCTGCAAGCAGTAAAATCGCTGACGTTAAAGCGAGGAACAAATGTTAAAATATTAAGTCTCCGAGCGACCGCGATGAACCCCGGGTGGAATCGGAAAGAAATCGAGACCGAGAAACCTAACTAACCGACTTGCTTACCTACACCTAATATACATATATAACAAATACGCGTTAGTTCACAAAGCCACGACTTCGAGTTAACGACCGAAATCGAATATCGACTAATTTAAATGACGCAAAGGCCATATCGCCCATGAAGATGGTAAGTTTTGACCGTCGGCAAAAGACAAAATAAGTCAAAAACCTATAAAAAGAAATGAAAGAAAAACGGACAGAGACGAAAGTTACTGTTTTACATAATATATGGGATTATTTAGAGTATAATAGTTTCAAAACCATTGCTTTCGAACTTGACGCGCACGTTATGTCCACGTTACACACCTGACTTGATCAATAAGTACTATTATATATATATATATATATATATATATACACACATAATTATTATTATTATTCGTTCTACACAACCTTGTGTATGTAATTGGAGGAGCGTTTCGACAAATGTTTTGACCGTAAAAATTATCGTCGACCACAAAGTATATAAGTACAATATGCGTACAATGTACATCTATGTTAAACTGTATACGTGACGAATTCGATCATATCAGACCAAATAACGTGTAATTATAGACTACATACACGTACTGTGTCCTATTTTATATATTGTGTATAGAGACGTTTTTATTTCGACATGTTATTCTCGTCCGATTTAGGTAAACCGTATAAAACTATTATACATAATACGATAGTACGATAATATATATCTTCTACCCAAAGGCGCTCACCCGTCTAAACATCATCAATCTGTATATCAATTTTTTTTCGTGAAAAACGTAACTTCTCTCTTTCTGTATCTCATAGGAAATATTTAATATCAAATTTCTCCCATACCGGTGTATAACGAAACGTATATCAATATGATACTCAAAAACAATTTAAAACAACACATTCGCAACAAAATAATTGCCACACTTATAAATAACGTTTCAATTTTAATTAAAACATACGTTGTGGTAAAGTATCGGATTTGCAAACGTCGTGTAATCGATACACTAACTCGCACATTACATACGTATTTAACAGTTTATACAACAAACTCGACGTTATTCAATTCGTACGCGATAACATGTGTATAGAGAAACCGCATCTAAATCAGAACAAGAATAATAACGAAAAACATATGTTTAGATTGCAAAAAAATATTTCGATTGAAACGACGTTGATTTACATATATATTTTTGAACGTTTGTCAAGCATCGAAAAATAAAAGTTCTATCAAACGAAAATCGACTCCCGCGAAATAACGTATGAAAAAAAAATGGGCCGACGCATTCGAATGTTTTAGCGATAACGAAATTCGTCTACGTAGCTTTTAAATCGCTATTATTGAACTGTTTCGAATTGTTGACACTACAGTCGTTTACTTCTCACGCAACTGCCATACGCATACCGAAAATCGCCCGCTCAACACTCGTTCGAACACGTGCGTTTCCGAAAAAACGGTTTCGCATTTCTTTTTTCCTCCTACCTACACAGCATACACTCGCGATTTCCGACGATGTCCGGGGACGTTTCGAGACAAACGTCCCAATAACAATAACAAATGCAATTTCGTTTGGTTCGCGAAAAGAAGAAGCGTGGCGGCGGGGAGACGAGACTACTACACTACGTCATCGGCGCTACTACATAAAGGTTGGCACGGCGCTCGCGCGCCTGGCCGAATTATTTATGGGCACACGTCGTTTATATATGTATATAAATAATGTGTATACGTAGTGGCGTTTACGACCGCGCGCATCACGGAAATACGCCTCGAACGAGAATTCTACGCCAGTCGGATAAACGCTCGGCCGTTCATTTATACGTAACTGAAAAACCAGACCGCGTTAAGCTAACGATAAACGGGCTGAGGATCTCGGCGTTTGCCTTTCACAATCTCCTACGCGAGAGGACAAACAAACCGATACATATGTATGTTTATACTACACACTGAAAGTACACGCGTAAACGTCGGAGGAAAAAAACACGGATTAAGCGGCGTTCTCGCGGTTCTCCGAATACGAGAACGTCGTCGTTTTTTCCCCTCCGTGTTAAAAATAAAGACTCGAATGTCGAGGTCGTAACCGTTTTGTTTCTATTGTTTGAATTCGTCGGTAAGCGAGTTATAAAATACGTCTCGTACAAGCACTGTAGTCATTATTGTATACGTTTAAATATATTTTAGTGTGACTTAAGGGGATTTTTTTTTTTTTTTAGTACAGATGGGCGTCATGAAATAATCTTAGATAAGCTTAGATAAGTGATTTCGTAATGATCGGGAACGCTCATAATTATATTCGTATCATATGGTCTCTTTTGCCATTTTTTGCTAGTTTAGATCCTAATAGATCCCTCCCCGTGTAAAAACAATGCGCAGCTCGATACACCCAAAATATTTTTTTCATACATATATATATTTATTTTAATAACGAATCGAACGATTGTCATGGGACACAATGTATACGGGCGAGTAATGCGATTTTTTTCCGAACGCGTTTAATAAATAACATACATTCACTGTGCATTAAGGAAATGAACGTCATAACATACATATACTAATAATTCAAAACATATATGTACAATTAATAGACAATTGTTTTGTTGAAAAGTGAAAACATTTTGTTTTCACGCGATATAAGCGCGATCATAAAGTAAAAAAAAAAAAATGATATCAATATACGTGATAGGCTTCGTTCGGTTACGATATAGTACGCAATTATACACCGTAAATAAACACCACACCGTGTAACGTATTCGACGCAGAAGAGGCGGTCTACTATTCGTGTACTCTCGTATGTACATATCTTTTTCGATTATTCTTATCGTTGTCGATTGCGTTGCGTAATACATCGATGAGCAAGTCGGCACCCCTGTCGGCGCGGCTACGAATTCCGCGCCGCCACGTTTCGCATGAATCCAAAAATCCGTATGGCGAACGCCTCTGGCCCAACCCATCGGCCGACCCCGTACCCGCGAATAGCCATTGTCACCGTCTGTGAACACGTACCACAACCATGTCCCATTATCATCCTTTCCTTGTGAACGGCCATCGACGGTTATGTGCCGCCGCCAGACTCTCTCGTTCTCTACGTTCCGACGTCGAAGCGCCACCCACCAACGTCCATCGTCTTCCGTGTACAACGCGTTTCTTTGTTCCCACTATTCCCAGATCGACGGAATCACTCGGAGGAAACTTCAAAAATACGTAATTATATGTCATAGTACAATAATATTGCGTATTAGACATACCGGCGAGATAATGCGATTGTTTCCTGTGTTGTGTACACAATGTCTATAAGCGCTTTACACACATTTCAAACCGTTTTATAATATTGACAATATATGCGATTATCGAGTAAATCTATACACACATACATAATTCGAGGAACAATAACGAATTCAATCGTTTCGCATTCAAATGTCCATAATACGTGTACACACACATTTCACGTTTTAAATAATGCAAAATATACGTCGCATTATTATCGAATTATAAACTATACTTCGTCAAGGTTATGTCATGCGCCAACCGTCCGAAATTTCAAATTGAGCATATGAAACATAATATGAGGATACGAGGCGATTAACCAGAACAAATCCGAGAATATGACGAGTCGAAACGCATGTATTTTCTATTTGACATCCAACAATACCGAAATTTACCGTCAGTAAGGCAAGAGAGGAGAAAATATTATACACTCTGCAACCAATCTAGTAAATTATTCGAATAAAATCATGTTTAAACATTTTTTTTTCTTTTTTATATACCGGTTGAAAAAAATAAAAATAAGTAAATTGATAGACGATATGTGTGATTCGCGATAGTTCTTCTCGTAATCGTATTATGTATTGGCTAGGCACACGATTTTTAATTTTACAATACACTTCAAGTCAAACCTTTACAACGTCCTTATGCGGAAGTCAAAAGCCAAATGGCGCTAATATATTGAAAATAAAAAAAAATCGTTTGACAATACCTATCACAAAAAAATGTAAATCTATTCGAATAAATTCTAAATACAAATTGAAAATTATAAAAAAAAAAATTCCACGATTTTTCTTTTTCAAAACATAAAGTTGATTGATTGTCGAACTTATCCTCGTTTCAAAATATGAAGTCTTGCGCATAAAGAAATATAAAACTTTTAAAATTGTATTAGAAGAAAACGAAAATATACACATCGTTGTATACGTACAACTTGACAGATTCTATGTAATTTAAACTTTACGCGACACTCTTAAACTCAAAAAAAATCTGTTTATTTTTTTTTTAATTTTCGGAATACGTACATATTATATTATATAAACGTATATACGAGTAACGAGAATAATTTTGATTAAACTTCGGAATGGAAAATGTTTGTGAAACTACACGTTTTGAATTCGTGATAATTAAATTTTTAAACTATATAATACTGTTTTTTTTTTGTCGTGACTATATTATATTAATGTCTCCTTGTAACTCGCAAGATGGGCAGCTGCCCGCCGCCGTACACGTATTATATAACATATAAAATATTGTCGTCCGCCGGCGTTTTGTTATCGCGCGATTGATATTGTCGTGGAATATATTTATATTCGCGAACGTCAGCGATAACCGCGTTAAAAAAAATATATATAAAATAAAATAAACGCGTTTAAGAAGCAGAAGAAAAAAAAACGTGATTTACAAACGTATTCGTATGAAAAAAATAATATTCACGGACGACGCGTTCCGAATGAGCATGTCGTGCGGGAAACACGATCCCTGCTATTATCATCTCCTCATCTCGGGCGCGTCGCCGAACACGTGCAAACGAACGCCAAGTCGACGCGATTTTTTTCTTCTTTCTCGTTTACACAACAGTACGTGCAACGTACAGGGTGATTCAATGCTCTTCGCGTCCGATTTCGAAAGTTCGTACCGATCAACCGTGTAAAAATAATCGGGATTTCAAACGATACGATTGATACGGTGGTTCGGCATTGAAAACGTCTCGAAAACGTCGTTGTTCACGTTCGCTAACGGCTGTCGTCCGTTTCAGTCGTTCCTCGTGATGGGCACTACCGAATAGTTTTGGCTACCGAATATATTCGATAGTTTTCAGATAAAAATTTCCACGACTGAATACTTTTTACTATCGAACAATCGAATGAACCCAGGCACGTACTCAGGGGGGTGTTTTGAGTGTTCAAACACCCCCCCCCCCAAATATTTGTTTTTTTTGTATGGTTATTTACTTATTCAATTTATATGGCTAAAACTTCACGATAATTAGATTTAGTTCTGTACTTTTTTGTTATATCTATGTTTATATTATAAAAAAAAGTATTGTAAGTATAGGTAATTTTCATAATAAAATTGCGTATGTTTATTATAAAAAAAGTTCTGATTTTCAATAACTGATTTTCAAAAACATCCCCCAAAACTTTTTTCTGCGTAAGACAACGTAAATTTGTTTCTTATTACATTAAAAACTTGTTTATACTTTTATCACAGATTATATCAAAATTGTATATTATCTGTGCTTCTATTTACGAGATAGACTTTTCATAGTTCGGTAGTCCGATACTATCGAAAAACATTCGTTCCCGCCGATAGTTTTTAAAAACTATCGATTAAATAGATAGTTTTAGACTATCGAATAGTTCGATAATTTTCGTTCGGTTGTGCTTATCACTGTCGTTTCCCAAACGCTTTTAAGACGCGTACAGAAGCTCAAAACCCCTCTGAAAGTCACAGCAGCCGTAAACACGACGTGACACAACATACGTCGATAACAACAACGGACGAGAGGAATTACAGTGCCAACACGCTTGTACACATTTTTTTAAAATTATCATCTTACGAATAACTTCCAGTTTGTTTTGAAAACAAATATGATATTTTTAAATACGACGTTTTAAATCGCCCTGTACACATACGTCGCGTGTACAATGGCGCGCGTTTTAAGCGAAAATTGTTACGGTAAGACTCCGACGATGATCGTACGATTATATTATATATATATATATATATATTACGATCACGAGAAGCGACGGAAAAATTTTTTTTCTTCTTCTTTAGCGTCCCATTTATACCATTAAAATACACTTTATTATCCGATAACGGTCTGTCTAATAATATACAGTAAAATATTTGAATACACTATACTGCAAGAGGTTAGGTTTGCACAAGTGTAAGACATGCGAGTTAAAATGTACAAAATATTGATTCGATTATTCGGGTACGAAAAATAGTAAATTCTGCACTTCTTATGTTACAAAAAAATATTATTTTAGCAGAAGAAGAATTAAACTAATTAATTTTTTACTTTTTATTATACAAAGCAGGTATTCGTTTGATCATGATACAGACGGATTTTGTATTTTGTATTTTTTTTCTGTCTACAAATTTGGAATTATATAAACATCGTGATTGAAACAAAATCGGATTGTCGAATAATACAAACCAAAACCATGTCAACACGGTCACATAAATATTACATTTATATAAAATTTAAAAACTGAGTTCAAATGTTGTATAATTCGTTAACGATTTTATTCGCACGTGTAATTTACGTCGGAAAATCGTTATGTAGCGTATAGTTATACTAAATGTTATAAAAAAAAATCCGTTGCAAACCATTGCGATATGAATACACACGTTATTATAAATTTTTGTGTCTGAAAGAAATCCGGTGTCTAGAGAGATACCTACGTCCGTACTGTTAAAACTATTCTACTATCTTATTTTTTTTTTTTACGGTGTCTTACGATTTTTAAATGCTTTTTTTAGTTTAAAATTTCTCAACTTTTTATTACCAAATCAATTGAAAATGTAATACATCGTATGTATACATCATATTCTATATAGTCTGTCCATATATATGATTCGAGTAAAATAAACACAATGGCAAAATGAACTACCCCTGTAATTAAGTATTAATAATTTTAAAATTCCAATTTAACGATTAATTAATTAGTAGTAAATTATTTTGATAGGACAGAGTAAGAAACGTATAATGTTATACAATCGAAAATCTAATTAAAAATCGAAATATATTTTCGACAGATTGAAAAAATATAATAAAAACTGTTATGATTTGTATGTATGGAAAACCCAACGAATAATTAATACTAAACAATGACGTTATTATATTAATGTACTAGTTTTTAAAGCCACATGGTCGCATATGTTATGCGTCTTACACGTGCAAACATATTATATAATGGTATACGTTAGACATCAAAATTAATACATTATTACAAAATAATGTACTAAACTCGATGTATATGTGTACAAATACGATAATGAAGTTTTAATTCGTAAACAATAATAATATCAAACGCGCATTCGAATACCACGAAAACAAAATATTGTTGGCGAATCTTTTTTTCTTTTAAAAATGTCTGGATATTTATATACGCTATAAGAAAATATATTGCATTATATTTGTCAACAAACAAAACAACAACAAAAAACATCACAACAAGATGTAATCTTGATGCAGTTACCGAGGAGTAAATAAATAGATTTTCGTTTTTTTAAATAACAATAATACTAATATATACCACCGGGTTTACCATTATTATTATTATTATTATATTAATATCAATTAAAACACGCGACGCATATTGTTTACAAATAAAATTAATGTAAATCACTTCGATAATTATAAATACGAGAACATATTTTTTTTTATTTTTTAAAATATAAATCAGTTTCCGTGGAATAATACAGCCGAGTGTGATTGATGCCGAATCAAGGTCAAAATCATACCATTAAACCGGTCGATTTTCATGAGATAAAAACGTATAATATATTGAAAAAAACCGACGGTAGTTAACCAAAAAAGATAACCTAACCTAATCTAACCGACTATAGCATACTAACCAACTAACGTACAACAACGCGTTCGGGGAGATTATTTTACCATTGTATTATTATGGCTCGTGTTATTGTAGTACGTGACGAGCAATTTAATGAGAAAACAATAAATAAATAAAACGAACGTTATTATCGGATTCGCATATTGCGGTATTGTCTTAAACGAAATTATGTCTTAGTACCGGTGGAAGATCGTTTTAAAGGTCGACGTGCACACATACACTACGTTAAACACTATAAAAAATATCACAAGTTAAAATGTCGTCTATTCAGTCGTTTGTTATCACGGAATTGACGAGCTTCGAGTGTAATTTCATGACTGTCATGAAAAATAGGCGCTTGCGCGACGTCTTTGCCGTAGTTACACCGTCGCGACGGATGGTACTTATATATGTTATACGTCGATTCGCAAAAAGCGCGAAAAAAATATATCCCCAAGGTCTGTCAGCGTAATATTATATACGATTTATAACATAATTATTATTATTATACTCAAGTGCAGTTAAATTCGTATTCGTCGAGATGACCATCGTCCGAATAACCTTGTCCGTGCACGTATAATAGAATAAATAGAACTGTTTACACTACGTAACTAAAGACACGGTCGAAAATCGATAATTGTATATCAAATTCGAATAAGTCAAATTATACGTCATTACGGCGATTATATTCGTTTTGATCGATACACGCAACGGGTGAGGAACGCAATACTATGTATTTAAATTTATGTTTAAGTCTAACAGTGGTTGTCGAAATAATGATTATTTGAAAATTACTCCTCTGACACAACCGGTTCATGTGAAAACGGATACCCGCCGGCCGATCAATAACAGTATATTATACACACATATATATATATTTTAAACGGTCTTTCGAAATCTTCGACACAGCAAGTGATTTTTGACGTTTAAAGCGATTAGGGGGGGAGCTAGCCACGCACGTTTTAAAGTCTTCGCGATGGAAATTTTTTATAATAAAAACCAATTTTCCCGCTTAAACATGCGCTGTACTGTAACTGTCGTGTTTACGTACGAAAAATCATAAACGTTTTTAAAGATACAAAGGCATATATTATTGTTAAATATATATACAATCGAATGCCATATTTCCCGTCAGTTTTGTGTGTAATTAATACGATAATATTATCAAGTGGAATAGAATATATTATTGCACTTGACACAATTCAAATTATCGTTCAGTAAATTAATATAATGTATATATATATTTCGGAACGTTCTATATTATACGCGTACTATCGCACGTAAGTGTATTGAATCATCGGACGAATTTATTACGAAACGGACGAATAGTCCAGAACTGTATAGAGTGCAACACACACACCTCGTCGGTGTTTTACGAACAGAGTAAACATTTTGGATTATTTCAGAAAATTATTTGGACGGTTTTTTTTTTTTAAATAATTTTTTCATTCGATGAATCTACTATGGTTTTATTTCGTTATGCATAAAACAATCTTTAGTCGCCGGCAAATGTACTCTCTTCGTTTGCCTTCCCCCGACCATTCCGAGTAATAATAACATACTAGATTATTTACAATTACATTTTTTAATTTTTATTTTCAAAAGAAATATATCAGTATTCGATAAAAAAATAAAAAGTACATGCTTGAACAACCAGCGATGTGTACACACTCGTTTTCCGCGTACCGAAACAGTAAATATACAAACTGAACGATATTCTGCGCGGAAAACGAGTTTTGGAAATCAGAGGATGTTCGTGTAATATATTCAGAAAAGTTATTATAATTAATATATTCTAATAAACTTGAGTTACGAAGAAAACGTCAGTTTCGATAATAATTTATCTTCAATAACAATAAGACGTAGTAAAAAAAAAATATATATATATATATAATAAAAACTCGATAACACAAACGTTCGATTCTAGTTTTTATTACCTGCGAAAGAACGAACTTACATTATGTTTGTACGTTTAAGTGACCTATATATAAAATTGTTATATAGACAGTACATAACTAACATTACATAAACAGCGACAAATTAATATGATTATCGTATCAACTTGTATTACTAATTATGCATGTGTGTTTAATTTTTTCGACAGTATTCGATTAGTTAATAGTTTTTTTTTTTTTTAATCCGCACGGACTTCAGAATATCGTTTATCATACCGATGCAACGAAAAATACTGTTTTTTATTATTATTTATGATAAGAGCAGTGGGGAGGAAGGCTCACATTCATTTTGGTAAGACGTACAAAAATCAATAATAGCTTTTCGCTTCGTCTGTGTGTTGTATCTGGTAAAATCTATATATCGGCCCCGTACAACTACGTCATTTCAACGATTATGGTATATATAAAAATACAGTGTACCCTCGGCGGGCGACCGCCAGAAAATTAAAACGCATAACTCATACCTCTATATAATATTTGTATATAATGTAACGGTATGTACAGTAAATAAAGTTGTCCATAAAACAAGTCCTTCTGCGACGTTACGGGCGTTGCGAAAAGAGCAAAGCTGGCTATTAATAGTCGAAATTGAGTTTAACAGTAAATTTCATTTTAATGGAGTCGGTCAACGTGCTATTATTTTAAATCTTGTCCTTTCGATTAACTCGTAAAAGTTAGTTTTTTTTTTTTAAACTTAACGTGTAAAACAAATAAAGTTATATTGTGTTCCGTTACACCGAGCAATGCAAAATATTCTCAACGCTGTTTTAATAAGTCTAAGATAGTTCATAGGCCGCAGGTTTTGACCATTTCATTGAGGACGTTCGTTTTGACAAGCGCGTCGACGTTCGCGTTAAAAAATTATATAGCTTTTTTTAAGACGTTATTGTTAAAAGTTCAACACATCTCGTTGTTTCAGTTTTATCCGGACGGGTTTGCCGGTGATTAAATTATAACCGTGCGCGTGATAGACATTTATGTTATCTATGGTAAATCAGGAAAACATAACCAATATGGACGTCTAACGGCGACGTCACGGTAACTATACTAATTAGAACGTTTTAACGTTAAACCATAAGCAATGTTATTTTTAAGGTAAACGAAATAATAAAATATACATATACGTATAAGTATCGTTTAACGAGTTGGAAAAAAAAAAAATTATAGTTGATTTGGCCAGCCTTGATAATGACAACGATTGTCAAACACAGGTGCGCGCGCGCTCGTCTCTGCCTACACAATCGAAATCGTGGCGTATCTCGTGTAGGCATACGTAGAAAGAATAACGCGCGTACTTAAAAGCATTGCCCGCTTTCCGTTATCTCTATAAAAAAAAAAAAAATTAAAAAAAAAAAATACGTTTCGAAGCTGGTACTCTCTACACGTAACCTGTGTGACAAACGCAGGAATTCCGTCGCCTCCCGTGTCTACGCGCGAACTGGAACGAAAACCGAAATGTAAAAATAGGTTAGGTAAATATATATATATATATTTAACGCGGTGTGACGTTCGATCGAAATTCGATTGCGTTGAAATTGGCCGGTCGACGGAACTCGCGACGAAAACCAACCCCGCGTACGACGTTGTGGGCTCGTGCCAAAATCGCGCGTGGAAAAAAAATCAAAAACCGAATCGGTTGGAAATGACCGGCCGATATTTACGCGGAACGAAATCGCCTTCGAACCTGGTGCGGATTCAGATTTATATTACGGGGTTGGGGGGGGAGGGAGGGGCGATTATTGCCTATAACACCTAAAGTGTGCGAGTTGATTCATATAATGAAAACAGGTGATCCACGTTTTGATCCACCGTAGAGATGAAAAATCGCGTTCTGCTGATGCAGTGATCGCTAGTAATGTCGCGAGTATATTTAACAGAATTTTTCCTGAGTAAAACACGGCCCCCCCACCCCACAAACGGACGTTTCACGTGCCTCTAACGAGCTACAAAAAAATGACAGATATTACGCGGGCCACTTTTGAATCGTGTCGAATCGAACGCGAAACCTCTAAAAACGACGTAGATAACGGTGACTCGGTAGTTTTTCGACACGTTACTATTATTATCGTATAAAACGCACACGGTAATGCACACAATCCCGACCTCCGAAGACTCGTATTGTTATTATTACAATCGTATTAGTATGATTACGAACGTAATGTCACGTGTTTATTATTTCGTCCGTGATACGAGAACATAAACCGCACGCCCACGACGTTCAATGACATTTAAATCTGGTCGTGGTTCAATGACGAAAAAAAACCGGCGATTATTAACGACAACGACGGGTACCTAACGCGGAGCGACGGACGTCGTATTCGTAACGTAATAAAAAAACGAATTCAAAAAAACACCGTGTTAACACGCGACACGATAATTACGATCCTCCCCCCCTCCCCCTCGCCCGGTCTTAACACGACGATCAGATCTCGCGGACGACGACGACGGGACGGAAACGTGGAAAACACAACCGTCTTCTCCGCGAGCACGCTCGGGGCGCCATTCGATCGCCGTGCCAAGGCTGTGCAGGCCGATGTGTCGACGTTTTCAAATCTTTCCGCGTGAAATTCTCGTTGTTTTTCGGCGACAAGTCGTTCGGGGGAGGGGACGTAACACTCAAACAAAATACAGAATAGCTATAACAAAGAGGTTTGAAATTCAAACGACGCGACGCGTATCGCACGTAAAACGTACAAGTACCGCGGCGGCGATAAGACGACGCGGCGGCGGCGGAACGTGTGGAATGGGAGTGGCCGCCGTATGTTGTCGATGAGTGAACACAGAAAAGACGCGCGCCTACGGTAGGTAGAAAACGGTAGAAAACGACACGCGCGCGCACGCGCACCTACCACGTGCCGTCGGTTAAAAATAGAATACCAAAACGACACAAAAGCGATGTTGGCTAGACGGGCCGACCGAACGCGCGAGTTTCTTTTGCGCACGGAAGAACGACGAAACCACCACCGTGCGCGTCGACCCCCGCGCGCGCGGCAGATGTTCAAGACGGTCGTTCGCACGCGCACGGGCCCGACGAACCGCACCGAGACCGCCCGCACACGCACACGCAACACGCACAATACACGCACGGACGCTCGCCGCCGCCGCCGCCGCCGAGAGACCGGTTTTTTTTTGGTTCACAATACCACGCAGCGGCAGTAACCATTACATTGTTACCACGGTATGCACCCGGTGCATTGTCAACGCACGCACCGCACGCGTATGCGCGGTCGACGGGCAACGGCCCGACAGGTTCGAGGACGTTGAAAACACGTCCCCGCGGACAAACAATAATAATGATGATCGTAATAATAAACAATGATGATATCAAACGTTTTCTACTCACTGGACAGCGCGGCGGCGTACTGGCGGAACTTCTTGCCCTCTCGTCTGGTGCCCTTCGGCCCGTTGACCGACAGCATGCTGCTGAAAACCGACAAATCCATGGTTGGTCCGGTGCGTTACGGTGCGTTTATTATCGTTTTATAATGACGCGCGAGCGGTCAGGTTGTTCGTCGTCGGTGCACGGGAGGATACAGGACGGACGGTATTGGCGCGTGGGTCGCGGCGGGCACGACTATCCGCTGTGGACGACGTCGATGCTCGTCGACGACATGGTGGTGTACGTGTGTGTAACGGCGCGCGGCCCCGGACGACACGACAAACGCTCGGCGGACGCGAAGAAAACGGACGAAAACCCGTCGTCGGGGGAAAACTGCGCGCGCGCGCGTGTGTGACGTTGACGGGACGGTGTTGGACGCGGTGCGTGCTCGCGGCCGTTCGACGCCGACTCGTTTGAGGACGGTTGGCGCGCGACGTTCGTGCCGTCGCGCGACGGCCGCTGTGGGGGCGCGCGTGCGTACGGCCCGCAATCTGTCGGGGGGGGAGGGCAGGGCGGGGTGAAGGGTGAGGGCGGACGTGCGCGCCCGGCGGCGACCACGGCAACTACGCGGGCGGCGGCGGCGTGCACGTACGACGACGACGACGCTGTTGTTTTGGGGCGAAACGTGACGTGAAGCCGTCGGGCCGAGATCAGTGGCGCACTTTCGGCAAAAAACCCTCCCCGAGTAGCCGTTGTTAGTGCTACTCGTGCGGTACGAGTATGTATGAATACATAATTATCAGAAGTAACGGTTGTGATCGCGTTGATCCAATGACTATTTTAACGACGTTTTCAAACCTAAAGACATGCGACGGCCGACGTTATCTGTATCAATCGATTCAAAATGTTAAACTGATATCTATTTTCGTCATTTGATATTGAGTTACTCGTTGTCCGCCGCAACATTACGTTTTGATGATTTCAAAGGGAGGTCTTTCGGAACGTTGTGCGGACACGATTTCAACGGGCAACGGCGTCGACCGGACCGTACAAACCAGCGAACAGACGACGCGTTCCGCAGCAAACCAAATAAAAAACGAGCTCAAGATCAGACGCGGACCGCCTTGCAACGTCTGCAGGACACTTGTACCACGGTAGTTTTCATTTGTAAACACATAATAATACGACTTGGACAAACGCGTTTTGGATAAGTGGTCTCGGTGCAATGCGGTTGTCACGTTGCACAAAACTCGTTACTGATTGAACGTACCGACGTAACGCAATATTGACTTCTGTTCCGTTTTCGGAAATGACGTCACTTCCCGTGTAGGAGGCGCGTTTTTTTTTTTTGGCGGGGGGTTTTTTTGGTCCGACGAGAACGCGGAAACACGTCCCGGCGACCGCGACGGTGCGTCTTGTAAATACGTTATTTTTAGTCGTCGACGACGGCCTTCGTCTCGACTTAGAAAATTTACCGTTTCGCGTGTCATAATTTTTTTTTTTTTTTACACGCTCTTTTTCCTTTTCTTTTGTTTACCGCGTCTGTCCGCCGCAGTTAGGCTAACCTAACAACAACGTGCGCGTACATCATCATGTGCACGTCACGCACACACGCGCGCCGCACGTGGTTTGTGTTCGTTTTCGTGTGTAAACGACGTGGTGCTCGTCCGAACTCGTCGCGGGAGAATTTTTCTTTTTTTTTCGGAAGTTCGAACACGTCCGACGTTCACGGTTTAAGCGCCGCGCCCGTCAATATTGCTTAGTATTATAACGTGTTCGTGGTCCGTGTTCGGACCTCCCCCCCACCTCAAGACTATTTTTTTAATGGGGGTACAAAAAAAAAAAAAATTCTAAATCTCGACAGGCTCCGGCTATTATTGCAATGAGACTGATTGTTTGACATTTCAAGTAAAAACCGTTTGATTATTATTTTTCACGTATGATTAGACAAATTTTTCGTTTGAAAATCAAGCGTAACCGTAAAAAAATTAAGGAGCCCGGAATAGTTAGTTTTCTCGGGGCCCGGCGAAGCTGAGTACGGTCCTGCAGACCAGTGGCGGATATCTGCGGAGCGGGGGAGGGTGTTAGGTGGATAAAATAGTAGGTACGTTCAGTTGTGTAAAATAATTTTTTTTCGAATCGTTTAAAAATAACGTCGAGATAATATAGTTTTCAAATATTCCAATCGAAATGTAATACACGAGTGCAGGCCCGACTCGAGCGCTTTAAACGAGCGCTAGGCGAAATTAAGATTTGCCGTCCGTCACATGTTTACAAATACAATGTTTTCTCTTAGTCGTAAATGATGGTGAGAGGGGCTTCTGGTGATTTATTATTGAAATATAAAATCAACGAGCATGTTATACAAGTTCAATGTGTAATTTGATATAAATATTATAGCGAAATAATTTTTAGATTCGTATTTTTTTAATAAATTCAATAATTTTTGATAAAAATCACGTCTAATACCAAATCCGGAAATGCCGCCCTGGGCGTGTGCCTATGTCGACTGTCCCTCGAGTCGGACCTGCGCAAGCGTAAGAAGAGCCGTACGAACGGGAAGGAAGGCGATGGTGCAAGCCACCGTCGCGAATTCACGTCTCTCGTTACGATCGTCCATCATCGTCGACGACGAACAACGATCAGTATCGTTACGACATCGCGTTCGTGCGTTAATTACAGACTCTCGGGTACTTTAAGAAGACGCACGTCGCAATATATCATCGCGCCGACGCAATAAAGCATTCAGTAACATTATTGTTCGCGTGTTGCGACAATGTGTTGTTGCCAATGAACAGGGACGTCGTCTGCCGGAAAACGTGTGTGCGTGGGTGTGTGTCGGTCGGTCGCGTAATACGAGTACGAATCCATTGGCCGGGAACGTGTGTCAAAAGAGCTCGACGACGTTCGTGACGTGCGAATCAATAATAACAATTCGATTTTTTCCGGAATAAATCGTTCGACATTTTTTATAATCGACGACGAACCGTTGAACCGACGTCGTTAACGATGCAAATGACGTTTATTCGACACGGTGGTTGGGGGGGGGGAGTGGGTCCCGTTGTCGGACCGACGGGATTCCGATTGTACGGGAAGAGTGATCGTAAACCTAACCTAACCGTCGCGTGTATCACGAGCGGAATATATTTCGTCCGTTCGAAAGCGATATCGCCGACGGGCGAACGCGGTTGAACGATTTGGTGCACGTATTTATTCGAACTGCAACACAATGGCTGACAACGTGCTGGTCGCGGCGGACCGTGTTCCGTGTGACAAAATTATTGCGGCAGCACACCGACACCGCGCAACGGACGTCGACCGTATACAAAGTGGCGCGCATGTATGTGGAAAAAAAAAATGAAAGAATTATCATTAAACCTCGTCGACGTCACGTCCCCGAGGGGTTACCACGCGAACCGTGTACACGGTTGTTTTCGATTTTCGTCCGACGTGCCGCCGCGGGACCAGGCGTCCGTGTCGTGTACAACGTGTTTCGATAACGAAACGCAGTAAACGCGCGATGAAGACGAACACCTGTTTAATTATTAACATTTGGACGTGGCGCACTTGTCGTCGTGACTCGCGCGAACGTCGGTTTATTTAATTGTTTATTCGTTTATCGCGTTAAATCATAAAATAATATATTTAAGGTTACCCGTGTATACGGGACACACGCACCTGTGTGTGTACACGTGCGTACGAGACCGATCGCCGGATTAATATTATTTGAAAATTCCGGTTCGTTTTTTTTTTTTTATTTTTTTTTTTTTTGGACCGTGGGGAGTCAATACAATGTCTTGATAGTCCAACGAAAACGTACGATATCACGTCGTGTAGTGTGACAATGGCGTAGCTGGGATTTTACTCTGTGCCGTCGTGACAAAGAAGACTTATTATTACGATTCTACACGAATTTGACATTCCCGAGGTTATAATTCTAAAAATAAAAATAAAAAATGTATACAACAGGTAGGTATGCCGTTGAAGTATATAGTGTGAAGATTTTGAAAACCCACAATAATTCACTCAAATGTTGCTTAACGTAAAGTAATTACTACGCAATACGTCGCAGATCATAGAAAATCCATTCCCTGCGTTATTGTCTCGTACGCGATTACGCGTTCTGTTCAAGACAAATCCATTTATGGTTTTAGGACTGCAGCGGATTGTTTTCCTACTCGCGACGAAATTTCAATAGCCGAGTACGATAATCTCGTTTACGAAATGTTACAAAACCCGAAGAAACGACAATGCATACCGTATCGGTATTCGAATTTTCAAAAACCTTCAGCGTCGTATTGCCTTAACGCGCAGCCTAAGCGTGTGTTCCGTACGTACCTACACGTATGAAACGATATGACAAAAATTTCGGGCGCGTCATTATGTACTATAACATATAGATAACATATTCAAAATTAAATTTCCCTAAAAAAATATTAATAATAATAATCATTTCGTACGGAAGGCAGATTAAACACGATTACGAGAATTATCTGTACCCGCTGGGTAACACATTGGAAATCTATTGAAATTCGATAACGATAATACGATTTCATCGAGTTTTTTTGTTTATTCAGTTACTGTTTTTTTTTTTAAATTCAATTAATATCGTATAAATATATTTAAATATACACAATACAATGTGTACGGAAATCATAAGAATATAAATGAAAATTATTAATTATGCGACGTCGGACGGTAAAAGAACGAAACGTCCAATGTCTAAACCATTTTTCAAATATCTCAGTTGAGTCACGTGCTGATATATTGAAAACACTGCGGCCATACTAATTACACCGAATTCGTTATAATATTTCACACGCACGCACGTCCATAAAAAGAGATAGTGTCTTTATCAGTAGCCTTCTAATTTTCATCACGAACGTAATAAAAAATACCGATTGACGTAATATTACGAGTGTATTTATCAGGACGAGTTTCTTCTTTTACATACACACGTACAGTTAATATTATTTCGTAAATCGTCCGAATCGTTTAGTGATAATAAATCATACGAATAAACGGTTTTCTTTAAAAACCTTAACGGAACACATTATATAATGATGTGTAATTTGTAAATATCATGTACACAGTAGATTGGATTTTATCTGTTTTAATAAATGTAAAATATATTTAATCAACAGGTCCAATATTAGAGGTCATCGACTTTGATTTTTGCACCAGACAAATATGATATTACTGTACAAATCACATTGGATAAGCCTAATGGGCGGTTTTATCGAAACCACATACAGAGTGAGATCGGCCTAACGAAAACAATTTATTTTCGACAACACGCAGCCGACTATAGTTAGTATGGACATAACCGACCGACAATCGAAGTCTATACGAAAAGGTTCGTTTTTTAAACTATACCGACGAAAGGTTTTTGTAACATACTCGAAAAACTGTAATGAGATGTTTATAATTGTAATTTTCGATCGGTGTAGGGAACTCCGAGGGGGGACTAGTTGAGCAATTTTTTCAACTCGTCAAGTTACTTATGTTTCTATTTTGTTAACTTTAAACGTTCAAAAAAAAAAAAAATAGAATCTTAGGAAAAAGTTACTTGACCTAATTACAAAAGGCGAAATGTAGAAATTAACAAAAGTAAATTAAAACCAAAAATATATTGTTTATATGCTATATATAGAAGAGAGAGGGCATACGACTTTTATTTAAACCCCGCGCCCACTTGAATTATAATTATGTCAATAAAAATCGCCTACGCTAAAAAATAAAAACCGCGTTCAGAAAATATACATCGCTTTTCGGACGAAACCTAAATTATTGTTCATTTCAGTGTACGAAGAAATCGCAGCATACATTTAAAAAATTTAAGCCGATTACTAAATATATAACATGAAAACTACGGAGGTTTTCTTTTTTGCACATAAAAAAAGTAAATCAGTTAATTAAGATGTATTATAATGTTCAAAAAAGATAAGACTATCACTACGTATAATCCGTTTAAATTTTTTAAAAAAAGTACGAAATCAAATACAAAGAAACTTGCGTTTTATCTATTTAGCCGAAGTTCTTTTCGAAAGCTTACCGTAGCTTACGTGTACTTTGTTTTCGAATAACGATAGTATCTTTCACGCATTTCATTAGTTATATATCATATCATTATGTACCATTACGATAAACGATTTTCCATCTCGGCAAATGTCGTTATCGTTTGCTGCTGTCGGAAGTTTATTGCGAAATTCACGTAGATATTTTATTGTACAGCATTCGACGGGGACGCGGAAAATATCTAAAAATACAACGACACGTATTTGAAATAAATATTTATACAGTCGGCAAACGAGAACGCCGTTGGTTCGAATAAAAAATTACGCACAATATATTCGTTTTACCAATAACTCTTATCTCCGGGTACACAGCAAAACGCCTCGTTCCCGGACGGACAAAGCGGCTTAAATATATATATTTAAATTTTTCCTTTTATGATTTATCAATAGTACGGCAAAATCGCAGTCTGTTCGCGTACACCGTACATATTTGTTTGTACGACAGCGCAGTGCACTGTGTGCACGGCATACACGAGGTACGTATGACTATTAAATTTTATAATTATTAAGACGGGTACGGACAAGGGAATATAATTGGTGTATTTATAGACAATGAGTGTCATTGCACCAAACAATACCGAACTGGTCGGTCTACGTTCGGAAGTTTACTCGTGAGCGTTGTACGTCAAAATTACGTCAAACGAAAAAATCGAACAGCGTTAAATTTATTCAATATTTTCTAGTGAAACTCGGAAAATCTACGACCGAACGTTTTCGTTTGTTAACACGTGTATATGGAGGTGATGTCATGTCACGATTACGTGTTTTTGAGTGACACAAACGATTTCGCGAGAGCTACGAGGAAGTTGATGTATTTAAGGCCATTGTTGATTGTATTTTTCGATATAAAGGGTGTAATAATAACTGGACGGGTACCTCATGGACAGACTGTCAATCCGCATTATTGTCTAAAAGTCTTGGTAACACTCAGACAACGAGTAAAAATAATGATGCCTGTGGAAAAACGATTCTTGGATCTTGTGAATGCCAAAAATCGAACGCTAGTGTTACACAACACCCACATCTTATTCGCTAGATCTTCGCTCCATGTGACTTTTGACAATTTCCAAAACTAAAATGCACATTAATGGAGACAAATTTTGAGTAGGTTGAAATTTGAAAAACAAAATCGACAAAGATATTAAAGGCATTGCCAGAAAAGGATTTCCAACATTGTTGGATGTGAAAATCATTGAAAATGAAGGGGAGTATATAGAAGGAGAGAAATGTTAAATCATTAAAAATCGTTAATAAAAAGTTGTTAAAACCAAAGTCTCGTTATTTAATAGCCACACGTCGTACATACCGATATTGTACATATATTTCGTTTTCCAATAACATATCGTGTGCACGTTTTCGATCGCGGCGGAGGAGAACGCAATAATATATTTTTTTAACGTGACCAGCATTATGCCACAGCGAGTTGTACTACTAAACATTGTGTGTGCGAGTTGGCGTATGTTTGCGATTTCTTTATTGTAAACGTTTCGTATGTATTTACGATATTTTTGTACATTTCGATGGGTTCTCGTGAACCCGACGACTTAGAACGTGGACACAAATACGAATACGTTTGATTATTATTGTTGTTGTTTTAACATTTTCATTCGTGGTTCTGTGCGTGTTTTTAGTACACGTACGGGTAATTAAAAAAGTATATTAGAATATCAAAGTTCAAGTCAACAACTGCCGCCGTAGCCATGTACAGATAGGACTATTGTGCAAACAGTAATTTAGATTTATGAAAAATCAGCACAGGTTATAATGTGTATATATTATCGATGTTTATTACAATATTAAAAATTATTATTTTTTATCGGTTTCGTAAGCGTACAGTTTTTTTTCTTTTTATCAGAAGTACCAGATTTTTCAAATACAATTTACTGTTTAACGTGTAATAGTAAAATAACATGTCATTTTTTCGTTCTACATAGATAATTGAATGTTATTTAAACACATATTTAACGCGTTAAGCCTTACACAATACCGTGACGGAAGCATGATCAACATAAACACGTTTTATCGAATGTTGTTCGACGATAATATTTATTTATTATTATTTTTTATTTATTTTTTACTGAAAATTATAAATTCATTTTACAAAATAACATCACTGTATAGTGTTCAAATACCGGAAAGATGTTTTCAATATGTTTGTTTAATAATTTGGTCTATTTGTTTAATTGTCGAAATACTAAAATAAATTTCGAATTTCGTAAAGAATTTTTGTAAAATATATTTCCACGACGGAAACCGTACATATTACAAATAGTGTAAAACACAATCGAAATCAAAGCGTTTCCAACGGCCATTTACAGCGTTGTCGCGTAGATATGATTTTTCAAGGTTAAGATTTATTCAATATCACTCGCAGTTTTCTTATTATTATTTAATGTCTTTTCGTTAATCGATTCGTTAATAATTACGCGTCTAATACGCACGTGGGTATAAAAAACAAATAATTCGTATACAATAAAAACGTTCTCGTTTACGAACTCGATTATTGATAATATTCGCAAATATTCTGATCGATATCACGGAATAAGTGTTTGCCAAGTACGCCGTTCTACCGCATAAATATTATCGTCGGGCAATGGCAGTGATAAATAAACAATATGTATTTATTAAAATGTCAATTCGTATGAGTACGCCTGTGCAAATGGACAATAAAATTTATCGAATTGTTATTTTTATGCGAAAAAAAAATTGCTCGGAGGGAACGTACCTAGTAAATAAGCATTTAAATGTCGGTATAATTTATTGTTATTGTTTTTCTTGTGCAAACTATTATCGTAATATTGTTGGCCATCGCATCGATTAGATGTAAAATATTTGAAAACAAATGCAATACGAGTTCAGTCAGTTGCACCGAGATGGAATACAGCGCAGTGTATGTATAAAGAACGCGACAAAACGAATTTGTTGGAAAAACTGTGCGACGGGTTTTTCGCGTGAAAAAAAAACCCCTAAACAAACGCGCGCCGGATCGAGTTTATAATTCGTTTTAAAGTTTCATGGGTTAGGCTTTTTTCAACAGCTTCGTATTGATTCTCTGCTGGATTTGAAACTATTGGTCGCGTACGGTTTTAATAACTCCGTACATAATAACATTGTGTTTTCCTAACGTTTCCAGCACGATACAAACAAACTATTTTGTTCGTTACTCATTTCTTTGGTTACGATTTTGGACGTTCGGCGGTTTTTCATTGTAAGACGTTTCGGGGTTTTTTTTATGAGCTGAAACTTCTTTATAGAGGGTACAAAAAAAAAGAGATGTTCACGCGTCACGGTCGACCCGTCACGACACTTTTTATCGAGATTATTCGCGCATGCGCGTACTTTCATTTTAGTCGCGGCCGATAGCGTGTGAGCAGACCGCTCGGCCGTCCCCACCAATTTCCAGCACACGCTGTGATCAAGTCATTTGCCGTTTATATACACGCGTACGCGCACCGGGTCAAGTAATGTGTTCAAACGTGCCATCTTATTTTTGTTAACCACTTTTTGTGTGTTATTTTATTTTATTTTATTTACATTACTTCGTACACACAGGCTGGCGTCGGACTTAGGATTGGTAAACCGAGCAACCGATTCCAAAGTGTCTAGCAGTGGTGACCAAGTAAGAATTTTATTGATAAATAATGTCCTCGGCCCGTACGGTTCCTATATATTTATTTACCTAGCGGAAACACAGGATATTTAGTAACTTCCATTTTATTTTATTCCAATACAAACCTAACACTCTGTTGAATGACTCTGAAAGAGAAGTTTCATTTCATCCGCGCGTACTCGTAACACGCACGAATTTTTTTTTTTTACAGTTAATACGCGTTAATATACCCGTAAAACCCGATTGCGTTGTTCGTGCAATAACATTGTACGTTTTGTTTGTTCAGTACGATAAACGATACGATAAAGCCGGTAAACACGTTCACGACAATAAACCATATAGTTTATATGGCGAATAATCGTTCGGATTTGTGTAATAATACGCATTTTTTTCCCGCCCTAAAAAATATTTTCCGTTCGACGAAACATCAATAAACGCGCGCACGTAACTATTTATTTTCAAACCCTTACATCTTGTCATTACGTCTAATTATTATACGTTCGTTTCCATCATGTTCTAACTACGTGATACTTTAAGCAAAACTACAACGTGAAAAAGGAAAACCGACAAAATCGTTTTGTCCAATCGAAACTTGCATTTTGGCGTCCTACGGAACGGGACCGTACTGTCAGCGCCAGAACTTCGATCTGAATGCAACTAATACGCATATTACGTGGTAAATAAGTACTCGCGTGCTAAACTCAAACGAGCAGTGGAGAAGAATGCACATGAATAAATTGCCTAGTGCTTATTAAAACGAACTCGTGCGGTTTCGTTTATCGTACATTTTTTTATTCCTTATCGCAAAGGAACATGATATTTTCGAAATCCGCAAAATGCTCGTAAACAACAAAAACCTCATTTCTATCGTATATTTTTTTTTTTTTTTTTTGAATGTGTGAAATTATAAAATTTCAGACATCGCGAACATTTTTTCGACGGTTTTCTTTATTTTTAGTATACGATTTTTGAATACATTTCTGATTATGTATAGCGAGACTTATAAAATCCACGTGCATTTTATTGAATTCTTTTACCATAAATAATGAACATCATTTCGCTACGAACATATAAATATATATAGTTATGAACTATTAAACGGAAAAATGTTTTCGACGATTTATCTTTACAATAATTATTGCATTTGCGGACTACTACTAAACGGAAACTCTAAAATCCGAAGCGGGCACTAAAAATAAAAAACTAAAACCGGATATTCGATTCGATTATTTTATATAACCGAAAAACATAATTTAATAATACTTAAACGCCGTAAAAACAACGTTGTTCGTTCGTAAATCATGATTGTATACATGTATGTATCAATTCAATATTGTTAACTTTTAAAAACACTTCAGAACACTCGTAAATATTGAGTAATATTGAAAACCCAAAAAAACACACACATTACAATAACGAACGAGTGTTCCGCACCTCTATGTATGTTGTCATCATCAGTGTTTGCCGAACAGAGACGTGTTTGACATACATTGTATTGCGTGTTTTTTTATCGCCCGGTTCGGATTTTTATTTTTTATTTTTATTTTTTATTACACTAACAACATTCGCCCGTGACGTGTTGATTTTGATCGGATTACAATCGGTTTCATACATAACGATCGTCTAAACTCGAAATAATCGTAAAAAATCGTATAAACAACGTCGGCGTAGTTATTGAATACGAGCAACAACTACAACGATATAGCGAAAATAGGGTTTGATTGCGTTTTTTTTTACATTTAATTTTTTTTTTACCTCTTTTTTAGGAAGATGCGAAACCATTACAAGTATACGCGAATTTCCGGTCGTGAATGATCGTCACAACGTCTGCACGGTAATCCGACGACGACGTTTATGAAAACCCAATTGGTCGAGAAGTTCCCCAAACGTTTCGATAGAAAACAAAAAACGAAAATCGTACGGCGAAAAATCCGACAACAACGCGTTGTCTCGTGTATCGCGCAAAACGGATTTACTGGGCGCGTACGAATCGTAACCAAACGACGTGTGTTTTGTTGCGCGCAACGTAATTTTTGGGCGCGAGCAATCCGTTATAATATAATGTGATAGCGTCTATGTATGATATGTCATATCGTGTTATGTCGACGTGACGTCGTCCTAACGATGTGATAATAATTGTGAAACGCGCGTTGAGAAAACAGATGACGTTTACGAAACGAGAGGGGACAAGTGATCGCGGGCCGCGGAAATGAAAAAAAAAAAGGGAGAAATAACGCTCGTGTGCCTTTTCCAGCCGAAGAGAGTCGACAGTGAAGATTCAAAAAAAAAATTGATTTCGTTATTTTTTTTTTTTTCATTCATTATTAAATCGTTTAAGGATTATTATTTATCACGTCATGTTTTGATTTTCAAACGGCAACCTATTCGTTTTTCTACACTATCGTACAAAACTAAAATAAACAAACGAAATGGCTTTTTCAATATTTACGAACGATTGTTATTGATTAAACATTTAGCCGTAGTGGTCGCTTATCGAGTAGCTCAGAGAAAATGTCCATATTGGAACGACAGATTTAATCGAAGTCAAGTATTTGTTGTGGTACTACGTTGATTATAATGGATATTTATTTACACAATTATTACATGTTATATTATTAATTAATTTATTGATGCCGTGTTATATTGTTTACCAATTTTTACAATTATTTATATTATTCGAGACATAACTTGGCTCACGATAGTAAAGAAAAAAAACATTCTGTATATTATTAAATAGCACATAATATTTACGCGTGTAAATATTAGTTTCCGGTGAATTTCTAATGCGTCGTGTTTATATATATATAAATATATATCTTGTACCCCGGAGGTAAAGGACACTATGTCACAAAATAGTAATTTTACAGGAAGTCAAAGTCGAGTCCACATGGTGTTCTTTACCTCTAAAGAAAATGGACATGGTTTTATTTTTCATCTCCTTATTTCCGTTACTTTTGATAACTGGACATAGTTCCCTACACCTTTATATAGAGCGAAAAATGTACAGCAAAGACATGAAGCTAACTAAATTTCTTCAAAAACGGACATGGTGTCTTTTACCTCCGGGGTACAGATATACGTTTACGTGTTATCACGTTGAAAAGTTTTACTTACTTTTTGGTTGCATTTGAATTTTTGTTCGATGATGTTAGCGCTAGTCTCAGCGGTCTTACGAGGTTTGAACTAAATAACGACACGAATCCGACAAACCAACCCATAAACTCTTCTGGTGACGACAGGAACGTCGCGACCGCCAGATACGAGTCCCAGGAGGTCATCTTGGTTGAATCTGGCCCGATGGCACCTGTATATGTTCAAAACAAGAGAAAAACGCGCGGCATTAGAATCACATTCGGGTTTTTTTGAAACTACACACAAATGTACAGTCGACAACATTGTTTAAAATTGTTTTGCATCGAACATAATAATATTGATACGACGTATTTCGGTTTGAAACCGGCGGAAGCATGCGCGCGTTCGTTTTGTTATTCTCTCGATCTTTTATACGGATTGGACGGCAATAATTTCGTATTCGATTCTAACGTCGTTCGTGTTTGTGACGTGAAAGTTAAGTGATTGGTTTTCGTTTGTTTTGTATTTGACAGTGAATATACGCGGTAACGGCTATAATATCGTCTCGCCGTCACAAAGGTAATAATAACAAATAATACGAGTATATATATGTACATTAGAGTTGTATTGAAAAAACGTTGTTTTTTTCACGTACGAGTACTGTTAAATGTACCAATCTAACGTTTTGTTTTTACGCGTCACCTATTTAAACGAAACTTACGCGAAAAAATAAAAAACAATAAGACAAGTACTCGCGGACAGACGGGCTTTGGAACACACGACACGACGTTTTTGAACGTTTTAACGACCGTTGTGATTTATTGGGACGAGTGAAGAAGTATCTTTTCGAGTGGTCGGGATTAGTTAATACATGGTTTTAATTATAGTTTCGTGATTTATACGATATGATATGCGTGCGCGTATAATTCAGGAACACAAAATATTTAATTGCCGGTCTTCGTTAAAAAAAAAAAATATATAGGTGTACCAAAGCGCACGTTGTTATGTACACGACTTGGCGTTGCAGGGAAATAAGCGATTAAAAGTATATCGATACGGCTACTAGTACGTATTTGGCACTACAAAATATACGAATCAAAAAGATTGTTTTTAACGTCTTTGCAAAATTTTACAAACGTAATCCTGTTTGTATAACGAACGGTTTTATAAATATAAATATATTATAAGTACTCGTTAACGGCTTACGATAAATCATCGTGCATTACACTACGTTTTGACAAATGTTAAAATAGATTGTTTCGATTTTATCATTAAAATATCGTCATAATAAAGATTTGAGTGAATACTATGCAATTAGCACGCGAATGATCTTATATTTTTGGTCGTCCGCGAAATAATCGTTCGGTTGCATCGCACGAATGCTTCAGTTTTTAAAATCGCGTGTAATTATCATTTTATTTGAATTTCGAGACGTTTTTGTCAATACAGTTTTCTTAATTAAGGTCGCAGACGTGTATTTGTATACGAGTATAAGGAGCACTGTATATGCAATAGTATTGACTTCATACAGGTGCGTGTGAAAAGTAAACGACCATTAGTGTGAGCGTATAACATTGTTGGATATTTAATGAACACATGTCTTAGAACCACTTAATAGTATTGTCGTCCACCGTCATAAACGGACCATTTATGTAAGCGTTATAAATATTTATTATTACTGGCCGATATTTTTACGTTATTTTATAACATCCAACAATAACAACAGTCGTTCATTTTCAATTCAATATATTTAATTGTCACTGATCACAAAGATTTTCTTTTACAATGTCAACTAAAAGATAATCAGTGTAAATGTTTTTTTAGTCGAGGTTCTATTTTTCTGCGGAAATCGTCGTCTTTTTTTATATTTTCAAACCTGCGTAAAAAACATCAACAAATTACACGTGTAAATTAGACATACGTTAATAATGTTACCAAGTCTAAAATAAATTAAAATTTAATTACCTTTAGGCATCCAAAATGCAAAAATAGCAGATGATTTTGCACGTTATGTGAAGTTGACCTTATAGGAAATGGTAATTATTTCTTTTTGAACGCAAATCTCCATTTTCAAATTCGTAACTTTATCGGAAATTAACTTTCGTTGAAATTCCTTGCTCTGGAGTTATCAGTTTTAGCCGGCACAAAATATTTTATTTCGACTGGTGCATCATTTCAAATTCAGCCGTCAACTAATGCCAGGAGAACCACTCGGGTACAAGCATTTCGTTGCACGCCGACTTATTTAGGTGTCTAAAAATACTTTTATGAAAATCTTAATATAATTTCATGGACATGTCAGGCATGGGCTGAAAATTCTTTAAGTTGCAGATATTCTCGTCCAGTATTCGCTATAGATGATACCAATTTTCACACAATTTTTTGCATGCTACAAACATTTTACGGTCGAAACAAAACGAACTAAAAAATGAATGTCTGATTTCTCTTGTAAACTGTAAATTGCGTGATGAACGATCAAAGCCTTCGTGTTCAACAGATTGCATATTTAAAATTCTACATTTTCCCGATGAGTGATCATATCAACAGTTTTCGTTGGCGTTTCCTTAGATAAAATCAGGTTTGGAATTGATCGGTGAACTATTTGACGTAGAAAGAACACGTACGTATATTTCTTAATTTTTATTTTCCACCTGAAAACGACTAACTCGCTGAAATGATGACGAACATTCTTCTTTTTCCGTTTTAGCGGTAAAAAAATACAATAAAATATGAAATTTTTACAATTAATCAGTTGTTTGACAATGCGATTGAAATTTGTCATATTTTTCTACATCAGTCATTGACGAACTGAATGGATTGTTGATGATGAACTGCTCAAATTCTCGACGTTTGCCTTCCGCGCGTTTACGTTCTCGAAAGGATTTTTAACGTTCAGCATAAGATAGCATAATTACAAATCTTTCAATAACTTCTAACGTAATTATTTAATAATCAAACGATAATAAGTAATATAATGATCACGACTCTCTGTCACCTACGATATGATCGTATATATACATAATTGGGTGTGTCAAAACGCCTAGCTGTTAATAAATGTAATAAACAACAACTTTTTCAACGTCCATTTTGAAAATGGTTCGTTTTGATAGTTATCGTTTGACTATTAGTTAAATACCCGTATTTTTATTTTTATACCCGCATAATTTTATACCCGCAGATTCGTCAGCTGTCCGTGGGCGTGGGCGAGGCATTACGCAAAATCGGTTACACTAAATCGGCTACGCGAAATCGGTCACGAAAATAAAAAGTAGTATCCAGCTCAAAAACATATATACGTTAAAGGAAAAAAAAAGAAAGAAAAATCGTATCAACTCGGGCGCGATTACCGGCGAGTCGATCGTTCGGATTGCGGACAAACGTACGCTAAACGCCGCGGGTGGGTAACGGATTGCGTTGCCCGCCGACGCTTATACGCGACGCAGCGTTAACCGAAACGAGAAAATGACACGTTTGCAACGCGCGTATTATCGTTATCGTTGTTACTCGATTTTTTTTCCTGTATTCGAATTAAGATAATTTCGTTCACTGACAGCAATAATAACGCGACTAATTAGTTTTTAATATTTATCGCGAGCGACGACGTGTCCGTCAGAACGGTCCCGCGATACACGCACGTCATTGGGTTACTGATTTTTTTTTAAAAATTTTTTTTACACGTAGATCAAGTAAACAAGTCGCCGGCCGTTTTCGCGATCGAAGCGTCCACACCGTGCGAAAAACACCAAATGACGGCGATTTACAGCCGGGACGAGGCATTTTTCCGTTTTACGCAAACGTTTCAGGGTTTTTCGTACCGTTACCGACGTCAACTGGCGTAAGGGTAAGGCGACCGAGGGAAACGTCAAACGATTTGTTTTTTCCCTCGTAGGAATAAGATGTATAAACCGTCTTGCGTGTGCCGTCTATTGTGACGTGTATGATACTGACGTGCGTCTATTTAAAAAACAACATACAACTGGAAAACGTGTTATCGCTGTAATCGTTTAATGTTAAACGTTCGTTATCAATAATTTCTATAGAGACAGTCCGAGCAATTGAACTGTTATCAACTGTTATTAAGAAATTTGCTCAGATGAAATCGAACAAGAGTGCTGTTGAAATAAAATTTAACTATCTATCTTAAATAGAACTTAGATTTAAACGAATTGTACGCTTACTAGTTACTGGGATGTGTGTCGTATACGCTAATTTTTATTAATAAAGTTAAACTACTTCGTTCCTTGTGTTTTTGTTTAACAAATTAAATTATGTGTCTTTACACACTGACAAAAATTCGACGAAGAAAAAAATCGTCATCTTTATTATTAAAAAAGGTGCCAATTGAAATATCAGCCTACGGCGCCATTTCAACTCACGCCGACATACATTTTACACGATACGATTGTATTGTCATACGTTCATTTATATATATTGTTGTTACGTTACACTTAAACGTAAATGAATAACTCGTGCGATAAACAATATTAAATATAGTGTGTTTGGTGAAAACATAATATGTATCGCAAAATAACTTACTACGCTTTGTTAAAAATATTAATTTAAAAATTCCTAAGCATGATTCATATGAACTATACACGATAATAGAATTTTACAGACAAATTTGGTATATATGGTTGTACATTGGTACATTTTTCGTAAATGTACGTATTGACGTTGGCACTGTTGCACGATTGTGTTATCAAACAAAAACAAAAAATTCATTATTACCTTTAAAAATAAACTTGTTGGAGTAAACCGTTTGACTATATAAAAATGGTCTTTATTATTCCGTCGACCAAATATAAAAACTAAATCAACTAATTTTTTTTTTTATTAAATAGAATCTTTAAACCTGGAAATCCTTTTACGAGTAATAAATCGTGTATGTATATATGTATATTGTGCTGTAACGTATCGCGCACGTTGATATTTCGAAAGTGATAAAATGTTGGCGTAGATGTAAATCACCACACGAACACGCGAAAATTTCACCGTCCACAAAGCTATATGTGTTCTTACGAAAATTTAATATTTACGTCCAAGAATGTTCGAAACACGATCAACCCGAACGATTTGTAAAACGTTTAACGAACTGTTTATAATAGTTACCTTTGAATACGAATTACACGAACATCTCAATTGCGAGAAAACCCCGTGGGAACGCTCGAGTACGACGGTTAATAATATAACAGAAAATGTTTAATAAATAACGTAAAATCGCAGCGGCTAACCTGTGTGGTGTTGTGTACCGCGGCCTAGTGTTGAACGAGACGTTTCCGACCTACTGGCTGTAACGCGATTTCTACGGTCGGTCGGTCGGTCAGTCGGTCGGTCGGCCGGTACGTACACTGCGATCCGAACGCAATTGATAGCGCAATTGTTATAATTATCTGCACACACAACACGCGTCGCGCGACTTCCGACGACGGCGAAGTCGACCGGGTGGTCCGTTATGACGACGAAATTTTTACTGCCTGCCCGACTGCGGTTATTTTTCCCGACATTTCGCTATAATCTCGACGCGCGGCAGCTATCGCGCGCTTCGTGACACGTTACTCGTACGGATATCGCGCACGCGAAGAATGCGATTCGTTTGGACGCCGAGTTCTCGACCCGGCGAACTGTGTGGCGAAATCGAATCCACCACAAGAGGTGTGTCTGTCAAATAACGAGACTTTCATTCCAACAACTTTTTATTGACAGTTTTTGTTAATAATTTCACATTTTCTCCGTCTATATACGCCCCGTCACGTTTAATACATCGCTTCATCCGTATTTTACATTGGCCGAAACAACGTTGGAAATCCTTTTCTTGCAATGACTTTCATACATCGGTCTAGTTTGTTTTTACAGCTCCAGTTGACTCAAAACGTGTTCCCTTTAATGCGCGTTTTAATTTCGTAAATAGCCAAAACTCACATGGAATGAGGTCTGGCGAATAAGAGGTGGGTGTTGTATAACACTGGCGCTCGATGTGCCGGCGCATTGACTTGATGCAAGATCCAAGAGTCGTTTTCCCACAGCCTGCTTTTTTCTTACTCGTTGTCTGAGTGTTGCCAAGACTTTTAGATAGTAATGTTGATTAACAGTCTGTCCATGAGGTACTATTCAGTCTTTATTACACGCTTCATATCGAAAAATACGATCAACACAGCCTAAGTAATCAACTTCCTCACGACCCTCACCAAATCGTTTGTGCCACTCAAAAACACGTGGTCGTGACATGACAGCATTTCCATAGCGGTTGTCAACAAACGAAAACTCTCGATAGCAGATTTTCCGAGTTTCACTAGAAATTTTGAATGAATTTAACGCTGTTCAATTTTTTCGTCTGACATAATTTCGACGTACAACGCGAATAAGGGATTACTTTAATTGACGCTCACCAGTAAACTTCCGAACATAGACTGACTGAACTGGTATTGTTTGGTGCAATGACATACATGGCTTATAAATTCACCAATTTTATTCCTTTATCTGTACCTGCCTTGTCGGTAGTTTGATATTCTCGTTATTTAATAACCATACCTCGTAGTGTACGGTCGTATTCGTTTAAACGTCGCGAAATAACATCGAAACCGATCGACGAGTTACGTTTTCTTATGCAAACACTCGGCGGGATATACAAAAAAAGACTGTTATTCGCGGTCGTTGAAAAGTCTATGCATGACGTACGATACTATTTTGGGAGACGGCACTTTGTCGAAACGTTATTGCAAAACAAGAGATGGTGATTCGCGCCACTTATGATAAAAATATTACGTTACGTGTCGTTTCTAAACTATAAATTATAATTTATCGCGTTTACTTCACTTTATTTTATTATTTTTAAGCTTAACATACATATTATTTAGAAAATATGTATTTAATTGCGTACAATAATTTATAATGATTACATTACACGATGTTCGGCGCCGATGTTTTCGAAATTTGTAAAATATCAAAATATTAATTGACAACCGTTAGATTTACCGATTCAATTTAGCAATCAGTTAAAATATAGGGAATTTATAGAGATTTGTTCGATCGTGTATAAGACCAACGAACTACATAATGTTCAAATAAAACAAAAACCATTAATTCTTATACTTTCATTAGAGCTCTCCATTACAGACGTATAAATATATATATATATATGTCTGTTTACCGTGTACGTACCACCTGTACGTATACACGCGCAGGCAAATACGCAAAGACGATTTGGTTATGACGAGTTGAACATTAATGTTGGGAAATAATATGTAAAATAAAAAATTACGCATCGCAATATTCTTATAGAATTCGTTATCAGTCTATTGACACGGATTACTAATATTGATTTTTGTATGTAGATCAATTAAATTTTTTTTATCTTGAATCGTTTTCGACACGAAATACATGTGTGCCAAAACGATTCAATAATATATATATATATTAAAATTCCCGTGAAAATGTATAGGTTTTTTTATTGTTGTTATTAATGTATTTGATTAGTAAGTTTTACACACATCTAAACTATGACAAAATCTAACGTCTATTCAAAACTCGAAATGTAATAGTAAATAGTGTATTTGTTTTTCAATAACTTTTTTTTTATCTGAACCTGTACATACATTGTGTCGTACAATATTTTGTAGAAATACGAGGATTATGAGAACAATACGGTTATACGATTTTTAAAAATACAAAAACGCATATATTTCAATGAAACTTGCTAATATTATAGCGTATAGGTTGCCTTATTTTTTTACATAACGTTACCGTTTGTTTCCAAACATTTTTACGAGTTTTTTTTATTCCTGTGTTATATAAGACCCGCTCTTCACCTGTTTCGACTAGTTCGATTTTCATCTCATCGGTAAAGTGTGTGAAGAGATGGATAGTGAGGTCAACAGTTCTTGCATTGCATGAACGGTGTGCGGAAGAGCGTTGTCGTGAAGGAAACAGGAAATCCGTTCGAGGCGTCGATCGTTTCACCTTTTGGTAAAATGTCGACGAGCAGAACACGCTTTGTCGCGGAAAACTGTCGCCACGATTTTTTTTTTGAACTGATTGCTAAGTTTTTGATATATATTTCATTACAAAAAAGTAAACCCCGATTTATAAACGGAAAAAATTGAAGTGCACGTCATAATTAAAAACGTCGGTAATTAGATACTTGCTACCCAATGAAAATGTATACGTATTATCGCGGTAACTAAAGCTAGATAAAAAAGCGGCAGGTATCCAATTTCCTTTAGTTAATAAAGCAATATAACTGGTATAAAGTCGAAAAAACTGTTCAATGTAATTCAAGAGGGTGTGGAAGGCAAAGTTCTCCGAGTGGGTCTTTTCGACTCAAATGTTATTCTTCCCCCCCCACATACCAAGTTAAAATTGACATTGTGCCTATGTGCCTAATCCGAATACAATTTTAACCAAACTTTTATATATATATATTTGTTTCATTAGTTAATACAAATTCAATTTACAATAATTATATGAAAAAAATCTATTAAACACTTTACTTTTTGTAATTTCATACTATACAATGCGCATACACAATTTTAGGTTTCAAACTCTTATGTTCACCTGTTGCGCCGCGTGAACATAAACAATTTCCAACAGATATACACATGTAATTTATTACGTAGACATTTCAATAAGCCATCGAACACAGATAACTATGAAGAAAAGCGATTTTCTTTGAGAAAAAACCAAGAACACAAACATGTTAAATAAACTATTTTAAAAACACGTAATCCAATCTGGATTTTGGTCGACGCTTTAGAAAAATAAGTAAGGTTAAATCGTTTGAAAGTTAAACAACGTATTGCTCTGAATCGACAAAAAAAAGTACAAAGAAGTTTAGGTGAAGCCGATCATTATTTTGACTATATACTATGTTTAATCGATTAAGCAAGATGAAATATAATTATAAATTTTATTAAAAAAATATCTGTAAAGTATTTGAACTAAAAGAAAAAAAAATGTTTGTTTGAGTCGTATTCATTAAAACACGCACGGAAGTTAGAACGTTTCGACGTTCGACACCTTTACGGTAAACGTTGAACAGGCTTTCTGACACGTCACTAGGTGTACGTAGTGCATACAATGGTGTATTATCTAAATGTTTAAGAATGTTTTAAGAAATATCAGTGTTCACTTATATTATAAATGTCTAAAAGTGTCCATCTATGCATGCACATTATTTTGTGCTTGTAGCTAATCTCAGCGCATATATTTCAGTATCTTTAGTAGTCCTTTTTTTCCAGTCGTTGTCTCACACTCAATATATGTGTACACGCCTATTTTTGTTTCTTTGTTTTTCAACTTAACCAGTCCTTTTGTTGCGATTCTCGCATCGAAATTAATACGTGTACCATCATCTACACTATTTACATTAAAAAATGAATCTGTCGTTTCCCTCCAATAAGGAGGAAGGGAATTCTCCCCCGAAGTGTTTTGCGTTAATAATTATTACATATTATATTCTAAATTCGCATTATCGGTAAATAAATTATAAATAAACACCATATCGCTCCGTCGAACCATACGTACTGAAGGTCGCGCCCGTCTCGCCTCTACCAACGCACCTCTTCTCTTCCGCTTTGTCACCTACGAGCATCTATATATATATATATATATATATATATATATAGCTCTTATATCTTATCTCCCAAAGCAAATGGGAACAATAACAAAACCGTTCCGTTATTAATTATCAAAAACCCAATTAAACATCAAACCGGTGACTCGTCGTCTTCTGAATCATCTGATTATGACTGACAAAACGTTCAATACAGAAAACATGGCAGATCACCAAATTCAAATACAAACTCACCAAAACTAAAAATGTCTATGGATAAAAATATTTTTATTTCCTAAAACCGATTCACGCCTCTTTTGAACACAATCGACATTTCTCCAATGGACAATTCTACTAAAACAGAAGAACTATCCAATACATTGGAAACACCTAAACCACCACCCATATTTATTCAAAACTCAGTCAACTATTCTAACTTTTGCCAAAAAAATTTATAATTCATTGGAAATTCTATTTTCGAGTGCAAAAGTTTTACGAAAGCTGTCAAACTGTCCACGCACAATGCCGATCCGAATAGAAAAGTAATCTTCAAGAACAAAATGCCTTTTTTCATACTTACCAGTCCAGACAAAACAAACCATATAAGGTGATCATGCGCAATCTTCACCACGCAACAGAAATGGATTTCATTTAAGACACAACCTAACCTAACCTCATTGGATCGTCTCAAATCAGTCGAACAGTTTCTACAATACGCCTATCTGATGGCACTTCTTGTCAAACCTACCTCCCCAAACGAAGACTTATATAAAACAAAAAACTTACAAACAATAAATTCCCCGGACATGACTTGATAATCAATAAAATCGTTAACAATTTTTTTTTTAAAACAATTATTAAGTTAACTTACATATACAATGCCGGTCTCAGGCTTTCGTACTTCTCCGTCACCTGGAAAGCATCAATCACAATCAACATTTTTAAAGTTTTCAAACCCAGTAAACCTCAAGGAACCCCATCATTATACAGGCCTATAAGTCTATTACCTGTCCTAGATAAAGTGTTTAAACAATTTTTACTCAGTCGTCTTATCACTTTTGCCATCAATAAATTTTCGGATTTTTAATTTGGCTTTCGTTCTAAGCATGCTACAACACATCAATTACACCGCGTTACAGATACCATCAATTGAAACCAAAAGATATTGCACAGGAGTGTTCCTTGATTTCGCCAAAGCTTTTGAAACTGTATAGCAGGAAGGCCTCTTATTCAAGATCAAACAAATATTCTCTGTTTCGTATTATCTATTAATCCAATCACATCTCAAAAATAGATCGTTTAAAGTTCGACATAACTTCCAACTCTCCAATGAATGCCTTGTCTTAGCTGGCATCCCCCAAGGCAGCGACATTGTTCCTTTTCTATACATTGTCTTCATTTCTGACCTACTCACTATTCACAACACCATAGCTGGAACATTCGCAGTTCCAAACATTGCTAGCCAATATATTCAAAATCATTTAAACAAAAATAAAAATAAAATAAAATAAATTTTAAAATAGTTTTTTTTTACAGTTTTAAGGAGAGGGGTTCGTAAATACGCCATATTATACCCTCCGAAGCGTAGGCCATGACGGCGTATTGTAAGTCCGGAAAAATATTTCCCCGCTCACGACCTTAAAATGTTGTATTAGGAAAAATAGTTGTATTTACGAGTATTACGGTTTACTTCATAAAAAGACGACGGCGAAAATGGGACGTAACGCGAGCACAACATATAACGTATGTGTTTTATGTTGTTATTAACGTATGTAATATATCCGAGCGGGTCACGTGACGGCCAGTATATATCAGTCGTCGTCTGATGCGTTCTTAAACTTATCCTCCACCTCCTCCTCCTCTTCGTCCTCTTCCTTCTTCTTCGGCGACAAGTTCGTGGCACAGATATTATGTGGAAAAACGACGCCGTGTTCGAAATTCGACGAGGACGTACTAATACTCAGGACTTGTAGGATGGATATTATATTGTATCGTAACGGCCGGGCGGCAAAAAAAAATTCGTCCGTTCGTATACAGTATATAATGAACACGGTCGCCGGGTGAAACGCGAGATAGAAGATAAGCCCGTCGACGATAATGCACGAAAAGCGTTCAACACACAAATTGTTTTCGTCTTCGTACCCGTAATAATATTGTCACGCGCGCATGGCAGTACCGAAGCCACGTACGACGAGAAAAACGCCAAACGGTCACGCGACGAAACGCGGTGAAACACGCTCTAGTAACAACAATACCGTATTGTCGCGGCTATTTCGCGTTTTTCGACACAAAACTGACTCGTCGTAATAAATATTGTGTCGTCGTCGTGGCCATGTGCGCGACCTTCGCAATCGGGTGGGTCATACGGATCGTAATAATTACACGCGAGCGTAATCGCACACATACAGCGTGTCCGACAGACGAACGCGGCGAACGCTTTCTCGCGCTGAACATTTAATTTGTTCGTTACGGGTAAATCGAAATCAAAAAAATATATAGAAATATAGTTAGATTACAATTTATTGCGTTCGAATATGTCTTCCATATTTATTTCAATATTTCTGTACCGTCTATGTTGCACAAATATAGCAAACGACTTGTTATTTTTATACCCGCATGATTTTATACCCGCATAATTTTATACCCGCATAATTTTTATACCTGTATTATTGTATACCCGCATGATTTTATACCCGCAGATTCGACCGCACACTGCGGTCAGCTGTCCGTGGATATGGGTTTGACATAACGCAAAATCGGTTACGCGAAATCGACTACGCGAAATCGGTCACGAAAAAGAAAAGTTGTATCCAGCCCAAAAACATATATATATATATATGTTAAAATGAACGATTTTTTCAATAACCGTTTTGTTTTTGGCGTGTACGAAACGTGGTCGAGTTATAAACGACGCGGTCGGTTTTCAAACAACAACGTTTCGTACAAACATCGTTCTCGTGAGATTCAAAAAGAACACAGTGGATTTCACAAAAAAAAAACGTTTAAATTCAAATGTCTCCGTGGGACGCTCTGTACGCGTATGAAATCGCTATGATGTGTCACGAGCGGCGGTTCGTGCGGGAGGCGCGGAGGCACAGCAATTAGACGATACAGCATATTAATATTGTTATCGTTTATCGTTTTAAATGACGCGCGTTTGCGTTGATTGGTTTTTGTTTGGTTGTTTTTTTTTTTTCGTGGTTTATTCGTGCGGCTAGACTGAGGAAACCGATACGGAACGGTACAATAATATAATTTATTTCGCCGACGTTCCGTAAAACAATCGTTCGACAGACGCAATACGGTATGTCATATCATACGAGAACGACGTGGAAAACCGCGAGAACGACGTCGTCGACCGTGCACCGAGTAGATCGTTCAGGGTGATCGACGTTTACCTATCGACGAAGCGCGTGCGCGTTTTTTTCTCGTGTATATTGTTCGTAAGCGGGGACGTTTCGCTGCTGGCCTCTCCGTATTTTCGTTCGAACCTTTTCTCGTCGCGCTTCGGGCATATTCCGTCGGTCGGATTTAACGTTGTAACTTTTATTGTTGTTGTTGTTGTTGTTGTTCGAAGCGGATTTAAAAATATTCAAACGGATTTTAACGAGTCGAAAACGATGCGGTGGTATGACACCTTACTTTTTTTTTCGTGTGTTTCGAAACAACGAAGTACGTATTGCTTACGAAACAGGAGAAGAAGTGTAATAATAACACACAAGGTTTGGGCCGTATACTTTCTCTCATTTTGTAATTATCAAAACGTAACAAATAATACAAAGTCTAACAAATAATATCGAATGAAATAATGGTACGCGTGTCTACGGGTGATGATTGTACGCGCGTTCGCTGGATTAATAGAAACAATTGCGTTCGGACAATTCGCCTAGCCGTTATATCGCACCGAGACGATTGAAAAATCGAAAGTATTATGACGTTTTCGCGGACGAGAATACATTATAACGTACGCGTTCTTCCAAAACACGTTTAAATACACAACACAACACGACAAAAAGAACTTGAACGTTTTAACGGAAAGTGTTTTCGCCCTCGTGATCGTGCGCATGTCGTGTACATATAATAATAATCGCGTCGAAACGTCGAAGTTATATGATATATTTTTCACGTGTTGCAAACACAATGTGTCCAAACGCACGCGAAAAGTTCGCATTACTTATCTGTGTTTATAATAAATGTCTGAAATATGTTCGCCGGAAATTATTAATAAATTACACACATTTTTCGTCCGACGAATAACAATCGAAAGCGCGCGTATGTAAGTGTGTTTTTTTTTATTAATAAAAATTTTATTTTGCCACATTACATTTCAACAATCACAACAATTACAATTTAAGAACAAAGAAAAAGACAACAGAAAATACAGGAAAGTATAACTAACGAACTAACATATTATACAATTTTAAACACTGTACCAAAAAAACCAGCTAATATTTTAAACCGGGCGGTTAAAAACACTGCACGCAGAGTGGTAGGACATAAAAAAATGTACAGTGTCCTAAGGAACCTCCAAGGGAACGTAATTGCAAGAGCAATGAAGTCCTAGGGTTGTTAAGACCATGATCTTGCAGGACAGGCAAAAATTATACAGGAGCCATATAAAATGTCGGGAGCATATAAAGGCGAGTCGCTGACATCTAACTTAAAAGCACGTGAAGGGAGACGATCATGGCCAAGATAAAGCGTAGGTCATACACGCGAAAAGTTCACAATACTTATCTGTATTTATAATAAATGTCTGCAAAAAGTACGTCGGAAATCATTAATAAGTTACATGCATTTTTTGTCCGACAAATAACAATCGAACATATGTGTGTGTGTGTGTGTGTTGAAGGGCAGTTATTCGAAGGTCGTGTCTGAACGTTTGTGTGTTTTTGTAGCCACGTCGAACAATGGTACCGTTCGTGGATCCCGTTGTATTGCGTACGATTATTAATTTGGACAAAAACCGTTTGTTCGATTGAATAGCGCCTAACTATGTATGACGATTAATATCGGCCGTGCGTGAAGGAAGACATATTAATGCACGTGTGATAAGCGACAGCCGATAAGAATTACTCGTACTGCGCGCACAAAGTTTTACGTTACAAATGTAAATTCCACAGCTCAGATATTATTATATATGCGATTTAGAACTAATTAAAGTTGAACAACCATAATCGTGTTGTCGTTACTATCAGTTGCTGTACGCGGTTTTTTTGTTCAGTTCTGAACCGAGCGCGGAGCAACACGTTTCACCGGTTCGACGGTACACGCAACGCGTGGTATACTTTTGACGTTACCAGACGTTTTAGACGTCGGGAACAATTGTGAATACCATCCGCGTACTTCTAGACTTGATAACGTACGGATTGACTAAGACCGTCCCCCCCCCCAAAAAAAAAAAAAACGCACTAAAATATCAAATTAAAGCGAAATACGATCATAATTATTGATGTAAACGTGAAACTCTAAATACATGGTCAAGCGCCATATCACGTCGCGTGTCAACCCGCTCCGAAACGCACGTCCCTGCGACACTGGCGACAAATCGCAAAAGAGCTTCGTGCCAAATGCGTCTTTATGATTCCAATCACTGACGCGATGATGACTCATCGTCGTTGTGAAATCTCTGTCAACGTACAACGTGCACGGTAGTCGAACTGAGCGTGTTCGACACTCGTCGTCCGTCATCCGTTCCCGTGTACCCATTAGAAACAAAACGTGCTTAAACGTCGAAATATCCCTTCGAGATAAGTTTGAAAAAAAAAAAAAAACAGAAAAGATACTCCGCCACAATTGTCCGCGATTAAGATAACGTCAACGATACATTTATCAACGAAACAATAACAACGATAACAACACGAGGAAAAAATAACTCGACCCGCCGGAAGAACGTCGCGCGACAAACGGACCAGACGCGCGCCGCCGCCGTTTCCTGATAGAACATCGAGTCCGGTTCGGAACGGTGCGACGAGTAGAACCAGCGCTCCGTCAATCCCCACCGTCAGTTCGCGCGTAAGGCGTTGTTGCGATTTTTTCCCCGATTTTTATTTATTCGCGACGGTCGGCGAACGCGCGCAGAAAGGAAGAAAATCGACCGACACGCGGATGTTATTACACAAAAACGTCGACTTACCTTTTATCCGGACGTGTTACGCGTGCGCGCGGACAGAAACGCGCCTGAACCGCAGCGACCGACTGCGCGGCCGTTACCTATTCCGCCGCGGTTCGTCGCGTCGTTCGTGATAGTCGCGCTCGACATTCGACGCCAATCGTTTCGATTGTATAATTCGCGCCGGAGATTACACGTCCGTTTCGAGTGGATCCTACTGCGAACGTACGGTTTGTGCGTACGGCGGATTCCCGACGACCGGCCTGAGGTACCAGTGGCGGCACCAGACATTTTTTCTAGGGGGGGGGGGGCGGGCGGCAAGATCATGGATTTTAGTGAAAACCCGTCTGTACGGGTGTAATATAAATTATTGAAACACATGGGGAAAATACTGTACTATTAGCGTTTTCCGATAAAATATAATCAATTTCGAAATCAAATTAAACGGTAGTGTATTCCGTGGTGTATTATCTAAACGAATGCGCATCAAAAAAAAAATATGACGAGTTACACGGCGAAACATATGAAACACAGCGAACACATAAATACTTGAAATTTAAATTTTCGTTTGTTCTTCAACGGGTAGGGCAAAGGTGGGGCGAAACCAAATATTTGGGTAGGGCGCTTGCCCTACCTTGCCCCCTCTAACGCCGCCACTGCCTGAGACGGACGGATCGTACGTGTGAACGACGGTCGTAATCGTTGCGGCGAAACGCTCGCGAAAATCTGTCTGGACGATTTTTCTCCTTTTGTTTAACTGAACTCGGCACGGAGTCGACAAACCGTCCCACCCGAACACCGTCATGTATTAGTCGTCGTCGTCGTCGTCCGTAACCAGACGGATTTGGACCCTACACGGGTCGACAGTTTTGACGATCTGTTCGAGGGTTCCGGCCGCGCACCACGCGTACGCGCGCACGATGAACACAATGGTGTAGACGACACGCGCATGAATGTGTGCAAAGTTTATCGCGTCGTTTTCAAGTCGTCAAGTGTACGTTGTTTTTTACGTGTCCACGTTGTTAAAAAAAAAAAAAAAAAAAAACAATCGCGTCGAATTGTCGACGAAAACGCGGCAAAACGGATTTGGCCCGAAGCCGACCACCGCCAGCGTCGACGTTCGTACGAGACACGCGCCGCGGCGCGCGCGTCGGCCGGAGAACGAGGAGTGGATTCCAATAATAATGAGGAATCCTTAACCTAGTTTCCGTAGCAATAAAACGCGTACGTTGAAGTCGGAAGGCTAATGCCGAATACCGAAGAGTGTTCGTATCCGCCGAGTGATTCCACCGTTGTTACAGCCGCGCGTCTGCGAACGCTTATCAATTGAACGCGACAATTGATCGACGACGGTCGTATTCGACGCCGCGCGCGAGCCCGTCCGGAAACTTCTAGAAAGTCGCGTCGGCCGACGACCGTTTAGTCCGAGTTCAAACGTCGAAGTTGACGTTGTTAAAAGTTTTGTTTTTTGCAATTGTCACCATAACCAATTTAATTAATTGAAAAACAATTCCAATGTTGACGAACGTTGTTCACGAATCCGACTTTAGGCGTCTGTTCGTTTTAGTAAGAAATCGAAAACGTACAAATCAGATTTATGGAGTCGCGCGATAGATGACTAGTTAGAAAACGGTTCTCAGTAACTTCACGTTATCATTTGCTTTGTCTAGCCTCCAAAAAATTATCGTCAAACCCGGACAGTAACTGTAAAATGTATGCGAAATAAACGCGTATTGTTATCGTCGCGTCTTCCGTTCGGGAAATCTTCACCGTAAGCGTTTGAATTCTTCGTTCTTCGACCGGACAACGACGACAGACATTTTACGTTTTCTTATCGACCGCACGTTTTCGCCAGCGTCTTGTCCGAAATCAGATCGTCTCGTACACGGGCGCGTGCCAGACCATTAGCCTGATCGTTAGCCGGCGTTTTTGAAAACCGTTTCTTTCGACACGTCCGCGCCGAAAAACGACAAACGTATTGTACGGCATATTATATCACGTACGCGATCGTCGGTCGACGTCAGCGATTCGCCCGTGCCCAAAAACGTACACGCGTCCGCGTCGAAAACACGGTCCTCTTGTGTCCCTCCGCGAAATGAATAGTACGTTTTGTTTGTGCCGTTTTCGAAGTTGCAGATAGTCTCGAAATCTACACGCAAACAATGGCGTGCGTGTTGGTTTTGTCCGTCGGGGATCGCATGCACGTTATTTATTCGCGGCGTTTCGCGCGTTCTTCGTCCGGATTGTGTCAATTGCGGTTGCCGTTTTTGCGGTCGGAGTTTATTATTATTATTATTACTGTTTTATTTCGACACGGTTTTCAACGCCTATCCACGTGACGAACAACACTGGATGTGACAAAACCGTCGGCGGTTGCGTGCACCGCGTGCGAAGCGATAAAACGAGATAAACCCCGCGGCGTCGGTGAGCGATCACTCGAGAATTACACGGTTACGTGCGCCACTCGAGGCGGTTCAGATTACGGACGTTTCGTCGATCTTTCCGTCGTTATTTGTTTTTCTGTCCGCGCGCGTCCCCTCCACGTTATCCGGAACGAATCTCGAGCGCCCTCGAAGCCACTGGTGTGCGCGCGTCGCTTACCGCGTGATTATTCGAAACTCCCGTTTCGTCGGGCGAAATACACGAAACGTGGTGATTTCGAGACGCGATTTCCTGAAACGGTCGTGTCCGAAAACGGGCATCGTCATTTGTGCTTAAGACTATTATCAAATAATACAGGACTGATGAGAAAAAAAAATTTAAGTTTTGAAAATTGCCTGATATCAGATATGACGTCTAGAATACGGTCAAGTACGTAAAAATAATATATTTTCAAAATTCAACGAGAAGGGGTTGAACCCCCAAACTCCCCACCTCCCCCCCCCAATCCCTCGAGCACGCCCGTGTGAACATTGTATATGACAGAAACGTGTTTTCACAAGAAGCCCGTGGTCATACAAACACGTTTTACAATAATACGATTAACGGGCGAATGAACCGTATAACAATATCGATCGCGAGCGGCCGTTGTCGTCGTTTGTTCGCAAACAAACCCGAAATACGATTTACATTTTTGGTTCACGTTTTGTTTTCGCATCTTCGCAAAACTCGTCTCCCGTATCTCGTATGACGCGCGGTGTGCGAACGTTTGCTTCACGACGACGACGACGACGACGACGACTACGTGTACGTATTATTTTATGCGACGAGAATGAAATCAAATACAACGTATGACGTGTCATCGAAACGTACATGTAATGTACACGTCGTTTCCGCGACGGACAAGGGTAACAGTTCGAAATCGTTTCACAAAAAATGAATACCTGGGACCACCTGTATGTCGAACGTTGTGTAACAGCAGGATCCCGTAAACACGACTGACGCGACGGAAACGCGTAAAACGTCGACTAGTATATGAATTACGGAAATCACATTAAACGTTCGTTAACCCGTTGGAATAGGATCGATCGGCGAAAAAAACAAATTATTGTTGTTTTAATTCTGTGCACAGTCGATTTAGAACGGACGAATTTCATTCCGAGTAAGTCGTATTTTCGTCATTTTATCTACGCTTTGCCCGTATCCGAATTCCTAGTTATAAGTCAACAGGTACGAGAATCTTCATGAAGTCTGTTAAAACGTTAGTTGGCCGTACGGGTATAACAGCGAACAGTCGACGTAACACTAGAATACGTTTTTATCTTTCTCCAAGACGCTAATCGTTCAGGTATTTCGATTCTTAATTGGTTTCAGTAACACGGCAACGACGTAAACGAATGGACATAGGACGTTTACATGTAATCGAGCAAACAACAATAAAGATTATCACGTTCCAATCTGCGCGACAAATCGATTCGCCAAATTGTTGATAATGTTTTCAAGCGAAAAACGAAAAAAATATTTCACCAAATCGATTACAAATAAAATACGAAAATCATTAAACCGATAATGTTTACGTCATCGACAGTGGAAGAGAGAACTTTCACTTTTGAGACGACGTGATACCCGCGCTCGTATTAATCGCCATTGCCTTCGTATTAATCAAATAAAATATATGTAACAAGTATATAGGCAGTGTCGTTCGCGTTCCGCTGTAGTCGAACTGTCCGTTTTTACCTTATTTTTTTTTCAACTGTCCAATATGCATTTTACGTTAAAATCTGTATACCACACGATTATGTGAATAATATCGTACGATATTTCGACCGTTTTTAGGAGACTCCGCGAAAAACATGCATGATAGATATTCCGGCAAAGCTCCGTTCCTTTTTGAATGTGTGCCGGTTTTACGTGAATACGTCGACCGATATACACACCTGTTGATGATATTGTTCTACGTCGTGTTGTTAAATGTGTAATTCTCGAACAAGGTCCCGTGCATTCAATATCTGCGACATGATCATCGCCGTTATTGTCATCGCATACAGGCAGGCTTGTATAATACGGTCTTCATAACACACACGATTGCGCAATGTTCATTTCACGAGGGTCTTACAACCGAACCATCGGCGATCCGTCCGTTTTGTCGACTAAAAAATGGCAAAGCGATTATCAATCACGTGAAGTACACGGGCGTCGAATAAATTTAACGTACCGATACGTTACATAATTGTGAAATTAATGCAATTAACGAATACGATACCTATTAAAACGGTCGTTGTTTTAATTTTACCGGCACGACCGTTGCCCGTTACGGAATCGTGTCGTGTCAAACTTTTAGCCGACAAAAATACGCACACCGATCGTCGTCGTGTTTCAAATATTAATCACTCGGAGACACGGGCGAATACATCGTACTCGATTACGGTTATCGTCCGTTCTGTTTAAACGATTTTCACCGCGTTGCACGAGTGATAAATTCTCAATTGTTCTCGAACGATTTCGGTTAAAGTTCGATCGCCCGTGACACGACGAATCCGTTTACACATAATATAGTCGTTAACTGACCGTTACCTAACCTAACCGGTCGACCGTTTCGTAATGAACGAACGTTGAACTTGATCCGTCTGTCGAAACATCTCACGTTTTTCGCACCGTCGTCGTCGTCGTCCCCGACGACCCCTCTTCTTGACACGTCGCCGCGACCGGCCGGTAACGAGTATAACGTTTTCATAACGTTGTTCAACGGTGACGGAAACACCGATAATCAGTGGCGTATTTACGGGTTAGGGAGGGCTAGGGGTACTTCGAGGCCCCCCCCCCTCTTAGAACCGAAACAAAAGGATTACTAAAGATAAGCACAAAATAATATAGACTGTTTTAAGGTATAATCAGTGCTTAAATTGGGCGGGGGGGGAGGGGTCGTCGAGAGACAAAATTCTTATTCTTTTTAAAATTTTTTTTGTTTTTTAACGCTCACCTTCCAATTTTTCTTAACGGGACGCCATAGTACCTCACGTGTCAAGAAGACATTTAATTCTTCGGAAACGTACACATTTGTTTTACACTTTTGCACCCTTCATCTAAATTTTTCCCCGAATCAAGCACTGGTTATAATATAGGTAGACTCTTCTTGACAGTAAAACATTCTTTAAAAAAAATTATTTGGACCTCCTTTCAGGTAAAACCGTTAAAAATACGCTATTGCCAATAATAATAATAATAATAATAATAATTATTATTATTATTATTATTAATGGGACGCGTATAACTTACCTAAGTGTTGGCCGACGTGTATGCAATGAGTCGTTTACTTTAATTATCCTTCGGCCGTGTGAACACATGCTGACGTTCTGGTCTCTGTTGTTTCACTTTTATTTTCTATTCTGTTCCCGCGACTTACGCACGGCAGTCGCGCGTTTTTCGGTTTAACGGCCTTCTGCGAGCGTTTTCAACGTGTCCTCAACACCGCCAGATCTGGCCATTCTCCAAGCAAACAACAATTATTGCAACCTCAACACGCATTTGGTTCCTGTTTTATGGGTTTTTAGAGACTTGCAAGAATATTGATAACGTCGGCAACGCGCGAATCTGACCTTCTCCCGGACCATCGCCCCAAGGAGATTGACGTACAAATGTAGACCAACAAATATGTTAATCAATTATTATATATTTGTACTCGTCGTTCGTCTGAACGATTATTCGACCGAATCAGCCATACGGCGCATTTAAAACAATACAACGCGGTAAAAAGAGAGACCGTAATTATAAATCACGTACGAGCAAAATACAAGTATAGAGAAAAACTTTCTTGTTATTTCACGGAGAAAACGGGTTTTTATTTAGAAAATATTCGTTTTATCTAACTTATTTTTATGTAACAACCGTTCGATTAAATCTAATATTTTATTGGCTTTCAAATGATGTATACAGTCGTTTTTTTCAATTAATAATCGGACGGTCACATTCTTGGAATCGAAAACCACATATTTAATTTCCAAAGCCTTGGTAAATACGAATATGAATTAAAATTAAAATGTAACGTACGTAAAAAAAAAAAATTAACCGAAATCATTCGGTGAGCAGCTACGTTTTTAATAACGTCAAATTGCAGATGTAATCAAACGAGACGATAAATCACATCAAACACTATGTAAATTGTATAAATTATAAACAAAAATTATATACATATTTAAGAAACTTCTTTGTTCGCACGAAGTAAAAACGTGTCGGAAATGTGTAAACGTTCCTTTTTTGCATACTCGTTTGCACATAAGTCGTCAATATCGGATTATTTTGTTCATTGAAAACACAAAACATCCCGCCAAAACGATTCTTATTTTATGAAACCAAACTCATTGTAATCGCGTAACATAAATATACTGGATTTAATTATTATTTTTACGGTAGTGATCGTTTAAAAGTCATTCTGTATTGTCGCTCAAGGTTTTTGGCAACACATATGTATATATATATATATACTCGTATATAAACGCTAAAACGTCACATAAACCATTTTGGCATACGAGTTGAGGTTATGGACTGAAAAATACGGTCTGGAGGTCGACTATTTCGTAACCGGGATTTTTCGTGATTTCGAGAAAGCAAAAGCAAACTACAAATATTTTTTTATTAAATTCAAATAGTTATACTGTAAATATTAATCGATATTGATAATAATACGCATATTTAAACGAGTCGAGCTTAGAGATATGTTTCTGTCCGTGTTAATAACTGGCAGCTGTTCGTTACTTTCACTGAACGTGGAATAAAATCCATTCAACTATGTGTATAAATAATGTGATATCATGAACACACCTGTGCTCAAATATTTACTATGATCTTAATAAAAAAAAAAAATTAAAAATCGCTTTACAAATAATATGCTATCGTATTGTGTCGTGTACTTATACGGCAGCGTAGAAATTATCTCGTTCAAAGTCATAGACTTTATGCTTAAAGTGCGTACACGTTTCGCTGGCTGTATAACCAAAATCGGAAGCAGACAATTGTTTAATTCATTTTTCGACTGCGCGTTACAACGTTGTAGCTGACCGTGTTGATTTTTTTCACAGTGATAATATGTAAGTATCCGAAATTATTATTGTAATGAACGTCCGTTTGAATAAGTGAAAACAGTAATAAAAACCGCAGAACGACAATATTCCATGTTGAATTATTGAATTCATATTATCCGCGGGGCTACTTAGAAGAAACGACAATCCAAACGGACCTATATGAAATCAATCGCCTGGCGACGCGTTTTACAATTTTCGCCAAAACTACAATATAGTTTATACGACCAAAAAGGAATTTTCCGGTAAATGTTTTTGTCTATGCGGTTCGCATCCGCGTAACGTTCGATATTGTCTCGGATCCGAAAAGTTGACATGACTGCAAAGAAAATAAACGACGAATGAAAATAAATATTTAACGTGTTTAAACGCGACTATGCATGATGATTAGTGTTTTGGATTTCGTTTATTAACAATATTAATACGATTCGTAGGCGGTATCTAATAATACGGCGAACACGAGACACGGGGGCCATATATTGTTACGAGCGGTTTGATTTAATCCGACTTCGAGTATCTAATATACATGTAATATTTACACAAATAAATACCGTATTGTTATAAACGTGGAGCCGTCGATTTCTCGGACGTTTTGTAATTTTTAATTACGGCCATCGTTCACATCATTCAATCACACAACAGAAACAAACATATACAATCAAATTACGACAGAACGAATTGTCGTGTTATCTGCAACACTGTTCCGTGCTACTACTACACGTCTCGTGGTATTTTCTGGCCGGTCTAATTGTTAGGTGCGTTGAAATAATTATCATTGTGTTCTGCGATAACGCGGTCGCTGAGATTTTTCAGTATACAGAGCGATATTTTTTCCGTATACTCACTAGCCACAACCCGGCAAATATAAATCTTTTTGCGTTATACTTTTGTTTTTACAGTATTTTTCGCACCGTTCCGTCCTGTATTTGTTCGCACGTTTTTGCCCAGCATTTACACTAACGCATATCGACATTTGATTTCTAAACGGCTACGATTCGAATGAGAAATTCTTAAGGAATATGTCGATTTTCTAAGCCCGGCGCAAAAATTTAACGAGTGATGAACGTTTAAGGCGATCTGTTATACAATACGAGCCTGTCATTCGAAAATCAAAAGTTTACATTTCTTCAATATATTTTATTATTTCACGATCTGTTACTTATTAATTCGAACAATAAATGAGCGTGATAATTATTTAAGTGGCGTGCGTGGAAGAGCGAAGAATCCTTTTGGCGATCATCTAACCTAACCTAACGACGAATAAAAAGAAACACCGAAATGACATTTCTTTAAAATCTCAGCGGACAACCGCCATAGCTCGTAATAATCAAAACAAAAAAAAATCAAAAAATCACGCGATTCATTACACGAGAGAAAATATAACTGATACCGGTTTTATACATATAATCGTAGGTCGTGTCGTTTTGTTCGAGCTTTGGATATTTTGTAGAAATTTACCTGTACACGCTGTTATTTAAAATGTTTTACAATTTCGATTACGAACAACACACGATTGCAAAAAGCGAATATAAGAAAATCATAAAAAAACGTAAATAGTATTTGAAATATGGGAACCGATTAGATTATATGAAATAATATTGCGATACCGCAAAATAAACGTGTGCACAATAAGACCGAAATCGATTGCTTTATCTGGTCGCGATAAAAATATCGCGGAAATCGCCCAAATTAACGTATCGTACTCAAATCGTTCGCGTATAATATAGAAAATAGAAATCGAATCCGACGTGAAAAAATCGTATATTACGTTAATGTTGGCCAAAAAAAAAAAAAAACGGAAAAAAGTATTTTCGCGCTGTAAAATTAAAAACAATAGATTAGGCGCATAGTCTTTGCGCGCGTGTGGATTTTAAAATACAAACCGTTTACGATTGTGTCGCACGAAACACACGTAATACACGTTAACTTGTGCGGTCGCCGCGTGCACGTGTGTTACACGAAAGTTGGAGAAAAAAATTTATTTAAAAAAAAAATAACGCGACGTGCGATTAGGGAAAAAATGTAGGAAAAAATGTGTTTTTTGTCGCGCTCAACGGTGGTGGTGGTTTCGCACGATTAAAACAGTCCGTTTGTGGATGACCGCTGCAAAGCACGTGGGCGACTGCACCGCAATAATACGTCTAACAACAACAGTATTGATTTTTTGATTTCATATTGATTCCATACGTGGATACAATTCTTGACGTATTATAACAGCGCTCGTTTTCCGTTAAACAATTATTTTACTCTCTCACCGGAAAAGTAATGTCGTGTATCATATAAATCGATAACTAAACGGACTGATTGATATCAAACGAAATAACAACAGGCGCAAAATGATGGCACTGATAATTCGTATTCGGTCCCAAACGTGTGAACGATTGATATTCTTATTGACGTACGAAATAATTGATTTAGAATGAAAAAACTGGAATAAAACTTACCTTAATTTTTTTTTTTTTAATATTTATAAACGTCGGATTGAAGGAAAATGAAATTCAACGTAAAAACACGTCAAGATGGCGAAATCGATCGGAGCAATTCCAATTTGCGAAATGCGAACTACGGCGATGATAAACCGAACAAATCTTCACCCAAAGAGCGCCTGACCCGACTCGACACAACTGCTCTCGGTCGTAGGTAACAATATTGCGAATAAATACCCTTCGATCCAACTATACAATCATGTTGGTAATACTAAGAACCCAGTGTCTCCATATGTATGAAAGCCATTTTAATATTTGATAAAGATTATAAAACACGTGTTCCCCCCAAATCAACAATAATTTAAGATTGTTGATGATGAATTGTTCAAATTTTCGATGTTCGCCTTCCACACGTTTACGTCCTCGAAAGGATTTTTGGCATTTGACATAAGATAGCATGATTACAAATCTTTCAATAATTCTAATGTAATTATTTAATAATCAAATGATAATAAGTAATATGATATTCACAACTCTCTGTCACCTATGATACGATCGTATATATACATAATTGGGTATGTCAAAACGTCTAGTTGTTAATAAATGTAATAGACAACAACAACTTTTCAACGTCCATTTTGGAAACGGTTCATTTTGGTAGTTATCATTTAACTATTATTTAAATACCCGTATTTTTATTTTTATACCCGCATAATTTTATACCCGCAGATTCGTCAGCTGTCCGTGGGTGTGGGTGTGGCATAACGCAAAATCTGTTACACTAAATCGGTTACGCGAAAATAAAAAGTTGTATCTAGCCCAAAAACATATGTTAGGTTAGGTTAGGTTAGTCTTAACGAAAAGTCATTACGTCGGGCCTCAAGAAGATGTCATGCAATGATATTGTAACGACGGCGGCGGTCGCGTGCGCGTAATATTTAGCTGCGTTTTGTGAGATCGCTCGACCGCGCCGACGGTCACGCGTTCGCATATACAACCGCTCCGCCGCAACGGTTATAGTGCACACGAATGAGCGACAACGTCGAAGTGCATCCTTGACACTGCACCGACGGCGCGTATTTAACTATATTTCTTTCTTTTTATACACACTCACGCACACATACACATGAATATATACACGTAGACGCGTGCGTAAATGTTTTTTTCTCCGGCTAATATTTATACGTGCGTCTAAATATAGAAACGATCAAAGAACGACTCAGATATACTTCATATTATTGTTATTATTGTTAGAACAATATTGACTTTCCATTAGAACGAATACAGCAAGTGTTGAAATAAATACTGTTAAATAGTATTTAAATCACTACACTCAAATAGTTTTAGAAAAACGCGTTCAAAACATAACTCAAATACTTCTTATTATTATTATTTTTTTAACGTATTTCAGTAACAATCAAATATGATTTTGTTATTCTCAATATTTTTCATACGATTAGAGCTGTTTTGGCCGTTGGCGGAGTACATTCAGTTGACGTTTTGACGGTCAGTTTGAATATGACATGATATATTACTCCTACAAGAGTTGAAAAAGTAAAAGTGTTCAATAATTGTCGCGTTCAATACCAACACATTTTAATGGAAATAACTCGAAAGCGATTAGTTATATATATATATCAATTCGTCGATAAAAAAACCCCCGATAAAGTAGATATAACAATTATTATTATTTTTGATACGATCGTCTTTGCGAGCGGTCGGTGCGAGTTTGTGCAAACGTAACGAAAATGTATAACCAAAGTTCGAAACGTTATTACGTCACTATAATTTATCGGAAATTGTTTCCGAACAAAGTAAAATTCTTATTTTTTTTTTATTTTTTTTTTTTGACATCGCCTGTGGCTAAACGTTTACGCGTAATATGCAACAAAAAAACGAACGAAAACCACACGTTATGTCGTCAAACCGATTTGTATAACCAACCTCCGAAAATTGAACCCGCCAAATCCAACCCGATGACGCCCTCTTAGTTTTAGCTTTGCGACGATCGTTAAACAATTGTCACGCGACGTTTCCGCGCATTCGGAAACGTCCAAGTATTTTCAAACGAAATATATATATATAAATATTATGCATACGGGGACGTAACAATTGTTATACGACGCCGACTAGCACGGGAAACATTGACGTTATCGCGCAATTGAAAACGTCCGGACCGCGAGTATATTGATACGACCAGACGCGTTAGTCGATAATACATACAGGCTGTCCCAAAAACATTCATCCGATTTCCAAAAATTATATTTATTTTAAAATTTAAATTATTATAAACGAAAGAAGTTATTTAAGTGAAAAATCATATTAAGTTTTTGTTACAATTTTTACAAATGTTCGATGTGACCTCCTCCAACTGTATTATCGAATTCTTCGTGGACGTTTTGAAGCATATCGAATGTTGATAACGTCTGTAATGCGATTTTTCAATTCATCAGGATCTTTTGGAAGGGGAGGAATATATACGGTGTCTTGCATGTACCCTCAAAGCAAAATATCGTAAACCGTAAGGTCCGGTGAACGGGACGGCCAAGGATAAGGTGCCGCGTCATGAGCGCCGCAACGACCTTCGCATCCATCGTTGTGGTAGCTTGTCGTCGAGAAACACGCCAAACTGTTGTCCGTGACAAAGCAAACTCTGTAGCTGCTCGCCGAACGGACTTCCGTGGACTTCTTATGAAACGTTGGCGAACACTTTCAACATTTTCGTTTCAAGTTCTTGGTCGACCTGATGATGACTTCTCTTTACACAAACAACCGGTTTCTTTAAAGGTTTGATGCCACCGTCGAATGCTCCGAGCTGTCGATGGTTCAATGTTAAACTGTTAAACTGGAAATCACGCTGAACGATGACGCCAGACTCGCGCATTTTTCGAAACGCAGCACACAAAACGCCTTCTACTGCTCGGTCGGCATTTCGACAATAACTAACCCTAGCGCGCCGCTCTTTAATATGGTCGGTGGTCCTTTTACCAAAGACTATGGGTTTCAAATTTAGAGCTTGCTGAAATCGTATGAATCTTTTTCGGACACTCTGTACAACGCACACGTAATGTACGGGGGAGGGGGCGTACCTGCGACGACCGGACGATTTCACGCGTCTCTCCGATTTTTTCTTTTTACAAATGTCTACACTACAAGTTAACCGGAAATCGTTTCCGAACAAAGTGAAATACTTATTCGTTTTTTAATTTTTTTCGGCGGCTAGACGTTTACGCATAATATGTAACGAAAAACGAACGAAAACCGCGCGTTATGTCGTCTAACCACGTGGTCTGTGCAACCGACCTCCGACAATCGATTCAACCCGACGATCGTTAAACAATTCCGCGCACTCGGAAACGTCCAAGTATTTTCAAATACTTGATTTTTTACTAGTATTTTTATATGCTATACATACGGGGACGTACCTGCGGCGGCCGGACGATGGAACGTGGCTGAAGTGCGAGGTGGATCGGCGACGGCCGCGAGACGTTGTTCGTCGGCCCGCGCGGCCGAGTGGAAAGGACCGCAGAAAGTGTCGCGGCGGACCGGCTGCGATGCGTTCGTACGGCCCGCGAGCCGCCGCCATCGGCACGAGGCCCCCACCACCGCGCAAAGGACCCCGCGGACACCCGACCCGACCGCGTTATCTCGTCGCGCGGTCGCTCAAAGGCCAACGGAAAAACGATTGCGTGCGACACGTCGCCCAGGGCATGACTCATCTCTACGCCGTTGTAGTCACGGTCTGGCCGCCGCCGGCAATCGTCTCGTTTCGTGCGCAAATTTTCGCTCTTTATCGAATCCAGCGTTTGAATTGGAAAAAAAAAAAAAAATTCCGAAGGAATCCCCTCCCCCCTCTCACCACTAACACTGATTCGAGCACAGGTAAACTACATAAACCTCGTGTTTTCGTCTGCGACGCGCGACCGTTGTTTAGAAATAGAGTAATAGAAATAATAGAAATAATTCGCATTTTGTTAATCTACGCGGGTTTTGTCGGACGATCCGCGCGAATATTATGTACGCGTCCGTTCCGGAACAGACGCGCACGTGTATAGATCTGGTCTCGCGGCGTTCGGTCGATATAGTAGACGTTCGAAAAACGTTTCAACGTTTTCTAAAAAAAAAAAAAAATAACAAAACCACGCCAAACTATTACCGAAATACGAGAAATACGAGAAATATTAAAACGGAAAATCAAATGAACACTTGTTATTTTCGGCATTACTCAAATTGCATTCGGTGTATATATACATATAGTATTATAATCCCAAAACTCCAGTACCCGACAGGTTTAAATTGACAGACGTTAGTGTAGGGTTGCCATACGTCCCGGTTTATAACTTCGGTCGCGGTCGTCCCATTAGACACTCCGAAAATCCCGGTTAAGTGTAAATAAAACATCATAGATTATAAATTATGTTTTAAGCGATTTTTATTCAAAAATATTTAATTTCAAGACGGACGTCAAGATTGGACTAAAAACAGCTTGCATGACAAATGGTTATATTTCTTCCAAAAAACTGATGTTATTGGAAAAAAGACGTAATTTAGTTTTGATGTACCAGTGCTTATATACCATTCCTTTTTGTAAATGTCCCGGCCAGTACTTAAACTTTTATGGCGACTCTCGTGATTAAACGGCGTGCGACGTTTTGGCAGTAAATCGTTACCGCGATGGCCGATCATAAAATCGACCGTGTAGGAAATTAAGTCAACACGTGCTTCAGCTACCGACCGCCTGTCCCCCTCCCCCATCTGAGCCGCAAGGATGTTTGTTTACGTGTGCACACGTCGGACAATCGAAAATCGTAAGCCTCGACGTGAGCACGCGGCACACATGACAATATTACGAGTATAATGTATACGTTCTTCTCGTATGCCGACGCGTGTCCGTGTGTTGTTTTCGTTTCTTCTTGTTTTACGAATCCACTTTGGCTTCCTAGCTAACCCTCTCAGCCTCGCTTTACGCTGCTCAACCCTGCGAGTATGTGGTGGCAACCTTTTTTCGCAGCATCTAACTCTTTCCTCTTTTTTCTTCACCTTTTCTTTTATTTCATTTTTCTCAGGGCGTATAACCTTACGGTTGAGGAGTTTTTAGCCAGCAGACACCACTTGATGGTGAATCCGGCACTACCTCCGGTTTCCATTACGGTGGTGTATTTTTCCTCCTCCCCAACCCCCCAACCACCCAAAAAAATCGCGTTTAGTTAAATAATAACTAGCGTAGTACCAATTGTCGTCAAGTCGCGATGGATTTTCCATTCGATTTGTCGACGAACGCGATCGAAAATCGTAAATAAAATGTTGACAAAGTGTCGGTTCCACATCGTTGTTTTCGTACCAGTGGCGTATTTAGGAGGAGGCGCAGGGGGACAATTGCCCCGGAGTGCCAGATGATGATTCCCATTCAGGGGCACCGGTGTTGGATGTAAGCATTTTGAAATGTTTAATGGTATCTAATTAATTAGCGCATATTTCACGTTGTAAAAAACCAAAACTGAACACATTTCAAAATCAATTTTAAAATCTAAAATCAATTTTATTTTAAAAAAACTTGTCCAATAAAAAGAGATTGGTTTTGGGATGAGCCGTGAACAATTAACAAACGATGTTATTGAAAAAAAGGCGCGAGTTAATCGTGTACCTAGGGCGCCGAAATCCTAAACGGGCAACCGTGTCGTACCGACGTGTTCGATCGGATCGAGTTTTATTCATAATGTTCTTTTTTCGGGGGGGTTTGGATTGGATTGGGGGGGGGATTGGTTTAAAAAAAACGCTCACGTGAAATTTACCTTGGGATCGGCCGCGCGCGCGTTCCACGTACGTAAATATGCTCGTATTCCTGTTTGGCGACGCGGCCATTACGGCAGAGTGTCAAGGACGTTACCGCGTAACCACACGTACGCGTTCGGGCACGTCGTCTCGCTAATCGCGTGACGACTGTCGAACACTTCCGCAGCGCCGAGTCTGTAAGACCGATCCGGCCGACTCCGAGCAAACAATACGTCGACCCGTTCCTCCCGTACAGCACGCGGTGTGCGTTCGTTTTTCGTGACGACCGTCTCACTCTCGTTTGGCCCGTAAACGGGTTCGACGGCACGTCTGCACGCGGGCGCAACGCGATTGACGACCGATACGGTGTACCCTGTTCGTACGGGTTAGTATGGACGACGCTTGGGCACAGAGTTTCCAACATTAACCCGCGTCCGTCCGGACGATTCGAGTTCTCACCCGCCACCGGACAAACCGATTCCTCGCTCCCGTAACGACATCGCGAGGTTGGGTACAGGACACAACGTTTTTACCGACATTTATAACACGAACCGTCCGTGCGACGTATAGATCATGGCGGATACATCGTTCATCTGTGCGCAAGTGCGCATATTGTAATATCATAGACATGCGTTTATAACAGTATTGTTATTTCGGTGTTTAATGCGAGGACGTCATAATTTCGGCACTAACCACCGGCCGACGTTTAGATCGACTCGGTGAAGATGTGTGGACAATATTTTTTATCGCGTTTTCGCTATTTTCCTTCAGGACAAACCGAAAAACGTAACCATAAACAAATCGACGAGCAACCAGTTCGAATCCGCTGCATTCAAAAATCGTATCATACGTGATGGTTAAACATTTAAAAGCGACGATGAATCAAAGTGCGCATAATATCATAACTTTTAATTATCAATAGCACCCGTTTTGCTCGCACCGAAACAAAATATAATAATAATATTGTTATCGTTTTCGTGATAATCTCAAAAATGACAAAAAATTTCGAAAAATCGAAAAACGGTTTAAAGTAAAATCTATAGAAAGAAAAAATATAGTTAGTTAGTAGTTAGTGTAGTTGGTATAGTATATGTATTCTCTAGAAATCCAAAAATCGTTTTCTATTAATTGTAGTTTGAAGATGTTATAGTCGAAACTCTCATCGAAGTCACCCCAACGTTAATTCGTCGATAATTTTTTATTATTGTTTGTTTTTTCGTTCGCTCGATTTTATAACACGTGCGTTCGTCAAATAGTAGCAGAATAAAGAAAACAGAGTTAAAACGTATTAAAATACACAAACATTACGTTATTCTAAAAGTATTTTTTTTTGTGTTTAAAAACGCGCCACAATGAACTCTTCTGTGATAACAAGTAGAACGCTCATAAATTGTTCTTGAAATTCGACGCCGCCTCATTAATGGAAACACGATTTTAACAAGAGTACTTTTCGCTTGCATTTTTCCGACACACTCTGACTATTAAATCGAAAGAAAACATATATAATTATATGTGTGTGTGAAAAAAAATATATTAACCGTATCACGTCGTCGGCGTAGAACGAGATTTACTTATCATAATCGAAAACGGGAGATTTTATTTTTTTTTAATGTAAAAACGACGTGAACTGAAAGAGTGTCGGTTCATTACGTAAAGGATTACTCGTTGCTTTCAATTTCTTTTCACAAAGACTTGGGACGGGAACGTAACGATACAGTTAGCGAGTCGTATGCTTTTTTATCGTACGAACGTGTTACCTGTCACGAAACGTCGATCCCGTACGATCATAACCAGTTGCGATAACACTTGAAAAGCGAAATGTAAAATTTTTTCGTCGGGATTCTAGAAACGCGATACGTGTGAAAACCCGTTGGTCGCGGGTAACGGGCAAATGCTACACGGTCATCGACGATGCCGAGGATCCGTTGCAGAGCGCGACGAACGGTGACGCGCGCGGTGCCCCGCAGTACGCAGACGACCGGCCGGACGGCGCGCGCGCGCAGGTCGTCGAAGTCTCTCGCGGCAGTGGAGGGGAAAAAGAAAACCGTCACCGTCCGCCCGCGAAACGCACGGACCGGGCAAAAGTCTTTGGAACGTCACCGACGGACGCGTTCGACGGGCTCACCTGGATCGGCCGTGCGGGCGGTGGAGTCGGCCGACGTCTTCGGCGGCGGCGTCGTCTTCGGCGGCGAAGACGTGAAACTCGCGTCGTCCAACTGTTTGAACACGCCGTCGTCCATGTCGACGGCGGCACGGGATCGCGGTGGTTACGTTTTGCAGATGGTACGACGGACGCGCGTCGGTCGGTGTGGATATCTCGCGTTCGGTGTCAGGTCATCGCGAGCGGTTGTGTGATGCGATAGCGCGGCCCGGCCGGTAACTGCTCCGTCCGGTACGCGTGTTCGCGGCCGCCGCCACCGCCGCCGCTGACGACGACGACGACGACGACGACGACGACGACGCGAGGCGGCGGCGGCGGCGATACGACGGCGGCCCTTTTTCCGCGCCGGGTGGTGGTAACCGATCTACGAGACGGCCGGCGTTTTCGGCGTCGTGTCCGTCCAACGTCGTCTTCGTCCGTCGGCCGCGACCGGTTTTCACAGCGCCGGCCCGTCAAACTCCACGCGGCGATCCGGATTGGCACGCGACCGACCCGTCCCCGTTTCCCCCGAGGCGGCGAGCGTTTTCCCGCTCGCGGCCGGTCTCGAAACGTTTCCATCCGTACCGACGCTCGCCGCGGTCCAAACCGGAGACTGGTCGGTCCCGGTTGATGCCGGTACCGGCCGGTTCTCGAGATTAATAGACATTACGATTAAAAAAACGATCGTTCATCGATCGCGTAATTTTGTTGAAGGTTTCACGATTCGTTCTGCTCACGAGCGACCGTACCGATTATTACTTAGCCCGACTGTGATCGTTAAAGTTCTATTCGTTTTCATACTGAAAAATCAATATAAGTCTTTTACACAATCACTCGTGGGAATATTTTTCCAATATTGTTCTTATCGTCCATCAATGTTGATAATTTGATTTTGAACATTTCGGATTCTGAGATTAGCAAGTTTTACAATAACGTATTATTTTTAAGTTTCTTAATTTCTTTATTTCTATACCAAACATTTTATTTAAACGATTTACCCTAATTTAGGGGTAATGAGGATTTTTCGATGAAGAGTTCATTCTAGATTTTATTATTATTATAATTTATGACACACGCGAAATGAAATCTGAGAATTTTAAAACGGTTTCAAAATATCGAGTTGAACCAACAGATGGAAATTAATCTTCAAAAAATCTAGGTAATTTCAAACTTGAGAACCGTTAGGAACCCAAGAGAACCGAAAATTTTAATTTTTAATTTTATACGGTTCTGGTTCCGGCACAGGTTCTATGGAATATGAAATATAAGTTCCGATATCGGTTCCGGTTTTTGAAATACTCTAAGGAACCGGTTCTTTATGGTTTGGTTCCAGTCCCTGGTTTAGACCGTGACGGTTTAACAAAATGCGTAAACTCGATTTTGTATACAGACGCGACAACGTGGGCTATAATATAGTTTTGACGATCAAACCTACAGACGATAAATTACGTGTGCTTTCAATTCCAACAATCATAAATTTCCTGGGAGACATGTTTTTTTTCTGTAAATAAATTCTGGGACTTTTCGATCCTGCTACGTGTTGTGAACGAAACGTGAACCGAAGAGGTTACGTGTACCCAATGCCCTAGTCAGGTAAAGAGGGCTGGGTTCAACCCCACCCCCGAATTTTTTCTTAAATTATTTATAAAAAATACTCCGCCCGAGTGTAAGAATAATATATATTTTAAATATTTCACGTATTTATCGTATATATAGATTATAGGCACAAAAATATATGCGAGGACTTTATTTGAAAATTTGTTATATATTACGGATAAAAAAATATTTTAACACGAAGTCATGAACCCAGCCAGACATTTTTTTCTGGCCACGTCCTTGGGTGTACATCATCGATACACGAGCACAAGCAGACGAGGAATATCGTTATGTACTGTCATTTAGACCGCCTTATGAAATTCGCACAGTCAATAGCTGAAAACTAAACGCGCCAAAGGTATAGCGAAACATGTACGCGATCGACCCATTTCGTGTTTTCGATGCTCTATTAATTCTTTCGTAAACGCAAATCTTCGGGCCTTGCCGCGTACAAACATATGCAATTTTTAATTTACAATTAAATATTTAGTCATGTTGACGAAGTTGCACATTTTATGTCGCGAGTATTGTAAAAATGAAGCCTCTCGTTAACGGACGTCAAACACCTAAACATTTGAAATACTTTTGAAACCGTGTAAATATTCAAACATCAGTTTGAATTCATTTCAAAACCTTTCTTTACGTTTATTGTCACTGTTCAAATGTTCCCGCGAAGTAAACGAAAATAAAACATAATTTTCTTTTTTTATCCACGTCGTAAATATCGTCATTTGTTAAACCGATAAAAAACACTAAGACTTCATATTATACTACCGCAGGTCGTTTAATTGATCGATGATACCCATAACGGACGTAGAAATATAGAATTATGTACACTACCTAATATAGTAATATATCTATTATAAGGTTATAAGTTATACTTTTACAAAAACAACACATATCCCGACAAAAACCGTAGACCATCTAGTTAAAAAAAATTTTTTTTTTTAAGTTTGACGTTTGTGTTACAAACAACAATAACAACATAACCACTAATACTATTGTGTACGCAAGATTTCAATTCTGGTGGGATAACGAATAATCACAGGCGTGTAGGGAGCTTAACTCTCATATTCCACATTTGTTCATAAACTCATTCGTTTGTCATTCGTTAAAATGTGAAACGCACTATTAAAATAATAGCCCAATAAAATTTAAAATGTTGTATAAAGTATTTTTTATACTACATTTATTAGTATTTAAAGAATTTGGTCAAAATAACCGTTATTAAGACATTTGTACAAGTGGAAGCTGCAAATATAAGATCGGACCCAATATCAGTCAGATGAAGCTCGAGACAGACGGACTCCGTGTGGCCGATTTTATTCAATATAGCACTAGAGGAAGTCATACGAGAGATGGATATAAGAAAGAGTAAAATTACATTGATCGTCTATAGGGATATATTTTGAATTGTTCAAAGTTTGAATTTTATTAAAATGGATTATTTTGACATCTACAATGTTCATATTTAAGACCTAAAAATAATCACGTATGAAAAAAAAGTGACGTATCAAGAATTTCTTTTAAATATAAAATGAATTTGATCGTATACTGAAATGTTGATTTATTGTGTGAGTTTTTGTTATGTCAAAGATCCGTGGGCGAATAAATGTCAAAGGTTGGAAGGGTGGTAAGAGAAGGTGGAACAGCGTAGTTCCGGCTCGCCCGTACAGATGCGTCGCCGACTACGTACTAGAGTCAGTTAACGATTTCGAATCCTTCCCAACGAATTGGTCTACGGACGCGTCCACGACGCAATAGAGAACAAATCATATTTCATCGAATAGGCTTATGGCGAAATAAAGACGCGTACTTGAAAACGCGTTGAATTGAACGCGAGACAACTATCGAACACAAATATACTCCAAGCTCGAGTACGTTCGAATTTGCCTAATAAGGTAATATTTAACTATCCACAGATAAAAGAAGTCGAACGATTGTCGCAAGTCGATAACGCGCGGATGGGGATTAGTCGAACAACTCAAAGCTCAGTTCACATTCGCGGTCTCGGATCACGGCCAGGTCAAAATCGGTTGTGCGTAATCTAATGGAACGGTTCACACTATGGGTCGCGGTCAGATCATGGACCGTTCCATTAGATTACGCGCTATCGATTTTGACCGGATAGTGGTACCTGACCGTGACCGAGGACCGAACCGTGAATTGTGCTTAAAACTCCTGAGCGGATAACGTCCGTTTTCTTGTACGAAATCGGAAAACGCGCCGAAACTGTTCGCGCTAGACAAAAACCAATACGATTTTGTAAACGAATTGATGATTTTTGGGCTAACGTGCTTTATGACAGACGTCGAGGTGGGAGCCGGTTCAATTGCTCCGCTTAAGACAATAATGGAATCCAAACCATAATCGGGTCGTATTAATTAACGTTATGAAACAACGTTTATTGCATTACGAAATATTATAAGCGCAGAGCTCATCTCGCGTACATTTATCGTGCACACAAAGTGCCTCTTACACACGTATTATGTGTTTTAATACTATAACACCGCACAATTATAATAATTTACCGACGTGATAAACATTTTTGTCCGTTATGTTATTATAAGATTGACGACCACGCGCGGCTTTCGATACGAGTGCGAGTTATTTATAATATACTTATATAATCGACGGAATACGTACTATATACTGTGTTTCGCATTTAAATCTCGTGTCATCGACATAATGAATACGTTCCGCACGTTTCCATGTAAGTTTTCGGATTTATTGTTGTTGCGATAAATACTTTAATCGTGCATACGCCGATTTGTTTGTTTGTTTTTGTTTGTGTGTGTGTGTGTGTGTGTGTGTGTGTTGTTTTTTTTTTGTCACGCTGATCGAGTATTATTCTTAAGACACGTGTAAATCCTCCAAATCCGCGTGACAGTCGTATTTTTAGCCACGCACGTACTTAAGCAATATTCTCGACAAAACGGTTTAAGTAAATATGTATAATAACGAGAACTCGATTCCTTTCGTCAATTATCGTCAATTGTTTATATATATATATAGAAATGCTTACGGCCGAAGTCTCAATAAAATTATTAATAGAAAAACGTATCTTTCCACTTAAGTATGATTTCGCATCGAAACCGAAGTCACGTCATCATAATCAGACGAATTTGTTTCTTTCAAAAACGTTAATTGTTTCTGTCTACACATGTATTACTATTATACTCGCGATAAATATTTCACGAAAAAAGACAAACGGTTTTATGATTTTCAATAAAATCGAGTATTTAAATACCAACAAGCGGATTGCATATATTATATCTATTTATACCGATATAACGAATACAATTAACACTAATTAAAATCTCGTTCAATTAATTAGTAATTACGTACAGTTATAATTTTTGTCATAAACCACATTTATCGCGGTGATTTGTACTTGTTACTTATGAGTTGAACTTGAATGCGGCTATCTTAAAAACACCTTTTTTTTTCATCTTTTTTTTCATTAACTATTTATCATTAAATTCAAATACGTTTCCATCCGAATGTCTCACGAAATGTGTTAATATATTTTTTCATTTTATTAATCATTCGATTAGTTTTAAATGCAATCACGTACAATGATAAATACGATTGATGTCAAAACGGGAAAAAAATTACGCGACGCGTATTTAAGTACGCCGTTTAAGAATTATTTGCTTATATAAATCGCTGTCGCGATGCTGTACTGATAATCATTTAACAATAGTTAGGAGAAAGAAGAAAATGAATTTGTCGTCGTCGAACAGTGGGCTAAGCCGTTTGATTGTCCGTAAAAAATGCTATGTTTTTTTTTTTTTTTGTCAACTTTGCCCTCTGAAAATGGTATTAACTTAGAGATACGTACGCCTGGATCTGTAAACCGGCGAAACTGCAAAATCGCTCCGTTTCTTAAGACGGTAGTGTATAACACACGAACATTGCAGATATTTGTTTTCAAGTATAGGATGACCAAGCAAATAATAATCAATCATTTCCCGTGTACTCAGCTGTGAATGTTACTGAACGATATTCGATAGCACGAAATAAAACTCACGTAGTTTAAATCCGAAACGAATCGCGAGTAATTTTCGCCAAGGCTGCATGTCAAGTGGACTAATTTTTTCAACCCGTTAAGTTAAGTTACAAGTTTATTGTATATCTTGTCTTAACCTGGTTAATAGATAACAATTTTGAATTAGCAATAAAAAAAAAAATAGCTTACAAAATGAGATGAGATCTCCCGACGTTTTTTCTAGTCTTTGATATTATAAACTATTTTAATTGTAAAATAAATTGCTTAACAAAATTTCAAAAAAAAAAAAAAAGATATTATAAACAATACGACAGTACTTGATGTTACTTATCATATTATGTTGTTAATCGGACGTAATTTAAAAACCATTAAATAAAGATAAGTTTGAAGTTTATGTTAATTTTTACTTTAAATTCGTTGATTGTAAATCATTGTAAAAATACGAATAACAATATATATTAACGACGTTGTAAAATATTTGAGTACAGGTACTTTTGCGAGAATTTAATATTTTTTTTTAATATTTTTATCTTCAAGTATGTTTCGAGTAGAACTTTTTCGGAAACGAATACATTTTGAAATTTATTTTACATTACAAGTATGCGATAATTCATCAATCTGTACACTGATTATAATAAATAATTGCGTTACGACGCAAGAACCGAAATAGTCGTTATACGATTTTATAATTTACGAGTGTTCGCATATATATAATGCATTATAACTGCACGGTTATAATTCTATTATTATTTCTCGATTGTATTATTTTAATCGCGTAAACATTTTTGTTTTTTCATTTTATATTATCTTTGCACTCGTTTAAATAATTAATACAATATGGTTTATTTTATTAAAATGTCAGCAGCTCCCGACGCGAGACTATGCGTAATATTCCAAATCGCGAAATCTTGTCGAGTAATCGAACACTCGTGTTTATATGATTTACAAGCACATAAATATATAAATATACTTGAAAGCGTATTTTTAATAATTCAAACACCTATAAGTATATATGTATATATTATTATATATATATTATTTAATAACGCGCAAGACTGGACAAGTTAGTTCATTTGTATAGCTCGTTAATATAATATTGGAATATAAGTTAAGTGAAAAGTTGTACTTATTGCCAACTCCAAACAACAAAATAAACGCATGAAAAATTACTCTAATGTTATTCAACACTATAAAATATAAATAATATACTGTGGTTACGACCATGTTACACATATCTATGCAAATTTAACATAATTTAGATACCTTTGTATAGTGTTTAAGTATCTTGTTTAGTTAAAAATCAATTTTTTTTAAAAAAGTAAATCTTTAAGTGACTTTTAGCTCATTATAATATGTATAATTGTTATTTTTTGTTTAATCGTTATAAATTATAATACGTATGTTTCATAAAATAGCACGTGTTACATTTTCCAAAGTCATTTTATCGTTTTATGCAACTTTGATTTCGGGCTTCTTCATAAAAATCAATGTTTAAAAACAAATAGTGAAAAGTGTTTGAACGTTATAATACTATCACATAAGGGTTGCACAATTTTCATCCCGAAATTTGGTTTTATATTCAATTAAATATTACTATTCCTGCCAAGGTTTACTTATAACTGTCTAGTGTTCCGAGTATATGTTTTTACAAAAAAATGTATAACCATATATATTTAATCTTATTTTTTACGAATATCTGATACTTATTTAAATATACTAAAATATGCATTTTTAACATAACCGGCGAGACGACCTTAAGATCAATATTTTTTTTATTTTTATATACATACAACTATATTTTTTTACAATAACAACAAAAAAAAAGAAAATTAAAAAAAATTGTAAACACGATATTGGTTTATTTTAATTATAAGAATATAATTTAGAAAATAACGGGTACAATTTTGAAAGAATGCGAAACGCGCCGTGTAATTTCATCGTTTAATAAGTATGCACGCACCTACTTGCAGTAGATGGTTCTTGTTCGTTAAATGCATTCGATTTAATTATCATATGAATATATGTATACGATTAGGTACCGCGTTATTTAACCGTGTCGTTCTCTGTTAGTATTTGTAATTATTATTATTATTGATGGCATAAAATATTTTACACGATGTTTTTTATTCACAATAGATATGATATAATTATGTTAAATTTAATCTATAAATATATATACATATATATTATATAACCTAAATGGCTTATATATTGTAGAAAAGATGGTGATTAGAGTATGAACATCGAAGCTGTATACAACTAAAAAAAAATCATTTAAAATAAAAGAGAACATTAAAAACTCATAAAGAAGACCGTTAGAAATACAATTTTTGTTTTTTAAATATTTATTTGTAAATTATTAATTTTCATGTTACGAAATGGTTTAAAAACATGTATACATTAAACGTATTTCAATTATAAATGTTCAATTAAAATTTCAAGACAACTAGCATGTCTTTGAAAAATATATCAAAATGAATACATTTCGACCTAATCCTACCTATTCGAACGCAACGGTCGTTTTATTAACGACAACAACAACAAAAAAATCGTTTCGACCGTCGACGATACCTACACTTTTAGAACGGTCACTGGTCGACGTAGATCATTGTCGCGGTATTGCGAGACCACTGTCCAATGCCCGTGTACGTACCATCGATAGTACATAATAATACGCGCGTATAAATAATAATTATTACGTGCTTCGACGTTGGACAAAGGTGTACGCGCGTCGTTCGTGGAAAATCATTATAAAATATGATATATATATATACACACATAATAGTAAACCAGTTTTAGAGTGTCGAAACTTTCAACATCGAAATAGGTCCGGCGCGCGCCCCGCCGGCCTTCCAAACAACGAAAATATATTCTATTTTGTCGTACGTACCAACACGCCCTTGCCCGAAGATCGATTACTTGATATGTGTGCGTATTTTAGACGCACGGTGCGCGCGTTACATTATGCTCGACGAGTGTATTATTTGTGCCCGAAACGTGTGCGTTTGTTTTTCGACCGCGCACTTCTGAATCGAAAGGTTCGCATAATCGTTTTAAATACGTGTTACACAATGAGAACGGGCAACGTCGACAAGTACGGTTTGTACGTTGTAACTGGATAAAACGCTAGAAAACAAAACAAAAAAAAAAACTACCGATCGAGCTTATAGCTGACACGGCTTCGTGTGCGAAGACGAATAGAAATAAAAAAAAATAGCAAACGCCTCCGAACTTTGTTAACAATTTATGATCAATGTTCGTATTTATGTTAACTAATTGATAAGGTGTACTAACAACTTATTGAATGTTAGATATCTGCGATAAAACTTATTGTCTCGTTAATTGTATTCATACGACGCTAAGTTTATGTAAATTAAACAAATAAATCACTGTTTACTAAACACCATTAGTTAGGCTCTTAACGAAAATTAAAAAAAAAAAAAAAAATTGTTATGTAACATTACGAATTCTTAGTTTTGTTTAAACTAATAGTGCTTTTGTAATTTTATTATGTACACGAAGTTAGAAATATACGAATCAAAAATAATAATAATAATAATAATAATCAGTTAATTAACTGTTTGAGTGATTACAGAGTTAGGTTGACTAAATATCCGGGTTTAACTAGTCGAAAAACGGTTCTGTCTAGTTAGTAATTTTATCAGTAAATTCGCCCTACATCGATGACGGTTCGATATGATCTCCTGCGGAACTTATCATTATATTTTGTATAAATATGTTCGCACAGAGTGGTTCGTAAATTATATGAGCGTACTCAATGTGACCAAACCGATATGACAACGTTTTCATTTCACACGAGAATAACGCAATCCGCACCCTGTCGTGTGATGACAGTGCGACGAGACTTCATGTATAAATTTTTTCTTACACTTCAATCGGAGTGAGAGGACGCACTCTTGTTTACGCCTTTCAGTGACGGACGAATAGAGAAACGGACGAATAAATCGAATTATTTTACATAATGAGATGGCGACACCGTTGACGCTTTAAGCGTCTGTTCATGTGCATGAATATCGTGCGAATACTACGCTTTGACTGTAGCCGCGGGTTTTTGGCGATGGAATATGTTTTTGTTATGTTATTTTGGTATGAGATATTTTGCGTAAGCGCGCAACGCTGTTATATATAAAGAAACGTGTTTTCGATTTATATATATAAATATTAAACGTCACACAAATAACGAACAGTTTATATTTTATATAATATACGTTTAAATCTTATTCGCCTCTCAATATAATAGGTACATAATACATTTTGCGCAATTCACTGCGACACCGCACCAGCCGCCGTTATAAATTGTCGTAAGCGCGTTTAATGAAGAAATAGGAAAATGTTAATTTTTTTCAAAAATATTTTCGTACATAATACACATTTGTTTTGCGTCACGCGTTTTCGGATTAAACGCGATGATCGCAATTTTATTACCACGTTTTCTCCAGACCAGATTGTATACGCGTATAGTTTATTGTATATTTGAAACACGTGTATATATTTATACGACAACATAATGGCATCGGGAGATAATTTAAAAAATACTAGTATTTCCGTAGGTAATTGACGACATTTGTATGTATATTTGTAAAATACTGCTTTGTCGATAAAAAGAAGAAGAAAGAAAAAACTGTATAATATTATGCGTACAACAGTGCGCGCGAGTTCGGACCGCGTGTGTCCGGCGGCGCGTCTCTAAACGTTCTGTATGCCGGATCAACTGTTATATACATACACGTAATGTGCGTTGACCGCCACGTAATAATAATTTTTTTTTTTTATTAGAAACATTGTATGAATACAATTTGTTTCGACAATTAAATAGCAATACTAAAGAGAAAACATACAAAAAACCAAAACATATCTGCACACTAAAATATTACATCAAACGTATACTTAGATTCTAAACCACATTGAAACATACTAAAATTATAAAATTAGTTTCATTGAAGAATTGTAAAATGGCATGGACAGCAGTAGGGTGTTGGGTTGAGAGTGTCGAGAAAATATCATAAAGCGTATTTAAACGATTAAGCTTATCTTTGAGGTAAAGTTGTAGATTGCTTAAAGAAGGATATACAAACGGTATATAACTCGGACATAATAGGGAGTCATTTATGGATAATTTCTATGAACGAGCCGGGGGAGGGGGCATTTACGTCCAAAACGTTATCTGAAGAAGGATACTATAGTTTTTCTAATGATTTCCCTGTAATTAAACCATGGCCTGGTGGAGAGGTTAGGGACAATGCGCCTATACCAAGTAGAATAACCTGCTAGGAGCTTTTTCCAATGTGCTGACTAGGATTTAAAATAACTGGATTTGAGTATACATAATAATAATAATAATAATATTCAAACGTTCTGTACGTAATGACCATATTTCGGGCGAATGAACGGCCGTCCGACCCGTGAAATGACAATAAGTAATGATATACAGAGTGATCGTTTTATCGCCATCTATACGTCGGGATATACAAATGTATAATTTTCGATATTTTTACCTCCTTATTTGGTTTTTAAAAGGCTGCCGACGATTTCTACGATAAATTCTTAAACGAATATTTTTACGAGAATATTTACACGTGTCGGTTTTTTAAATCCGTTTAAAGAGCCGAGTGGAAAATCTGTTTTCATGTATTTATTTTATAACTTTATAGAAAAAAAATACAGGTTGTCATTTGAAAAACAAAAGTTTACGTTTGGATAATAGGAGTAAGAGTATAATTTTGAAAATGGTCCGTGAACGTACCTTAAACGATCTGATGTGATGAATAAAGAACAACGAAATTAAAACGTGCTTGATCCTCCTTGAATCGCGCTGTATCAAAGCGTATACAAATCAAAACAATCGATATTGATTCGTTGTTAAAACGATAATAATATGTTATAATAAGAGTTCGCATTTGTGTGCATACGTTTCGTGGCGTGTTTTGAAAATGAGAAAAAAATAAAATTGTTGCAATGCATATTTCCTGCGTATATTTTACGGCTATTTGGTTTTACGACTATTACAAGTCGTACAATATTTCACGACAAATTTCAAGATAGAAAACCAAAACAAATTATGAATGTATTGTAATAATGTTAGGATCTCGTACATTCGTTTGTTTGATAACGCAAAACAAATTTAATAGTCTATAAAAGTGTTCGTGATAAATGTATGAAAAAATGCGTACCATATTGAATTTGTTTCCGGGCATATTGAAAATGTGTTTCCGTACATGTTTCGTGGATTTACCCTCGGACGAGGGGACGTCCCGTAAGTCTTGTGCCGGTGGAAATATTGGACGGACAAGAAATATAACATACACAAATTATCGACGACACGAGGTGTCCGCGTCGAACGAGGAAAATCCGAAACCATGTAAACTATGTCGTTTTCCTTGAACCTCGAACGATTTGCGAACGTCATTTTCGTTCGGATTGTTTACGAAACGGCGGCATGTGTGTGCGTTTATTTCGCGCGCATAAGTATTTATTGGTAACGTCGGTGTACAAAATCATTAATAATAATAATCGTTTTACACACTGTTACGATATTGATACGCGCGTATCGAAAACGTGACCATTATCCGTGACCGCGTGCGTACGTTTCCCGACCAGTTGTGCCGGCCAGCAAGGTCGCGGACAACAGCGACTTCATTGAAAACATCACGGCGCCCCGTACGCGTAATAAATATTACGTATGCGACAACGTTGCAAATGTAGACGTGTCTTCTATTATTATTATAGTTTTTTCCCCAATGTCCCTGCGACGCCCGTCCGCCGTGTGGAGGGTATCCGCGATAATCGTGTCCGGTCGTCAAGAAACAACTCTCCCCGTCGGTCTCACCCGACCGCGCCGTAATTAATCGACTATCAACGACGACGTATACGAACGTCCGGAACTCGGCCCGACGAATATGTCTTCGTATCAGAAACATATACAACGTGTATTGTAGACGCACGTTATACCGTCGGCATTTTTACGTCGAGACCCCCGCCTTTCCGTGAAATTACAAAGTCCTTTTTGTTTTCGTACCACTCGCCGTCGTTTGCATTATATTACAATTACATTTTTTACGTTTATACAGTTCACACTTTCGATAATTCGGAAACTTTCGGTGATTCCGAGTAAATACTCGGTCCCTTAAAAATCTCGCAGTAATTCGAATAAAGACAATGCAGTAGCTGCAAGGAATTACATTCGGACGTCCACCTCATTTCGCTCGTCGCTACGCTCTCTGGTCTGTCTGTAAAGTAATTATTTTGCCTTTGTTATCGACGGAAAGACCATGAGTCGGTCCATTCTAAATGTTCGTTTTGATTGCACGGTTGACATTTTCGCTACTTCGACCTTCGATTCAATAAACCCAGCGAGTCCTTCACCGTGAAACGCACTATATAATACATTATATGTTTTTGAAGGTGCCTAGCTGTTAATAGCTTGAATAGCAAACAAACGACGAACTTTCTTTTTTTTCCGTTTTTAACGGTAAAAAAATACAATCAGTAGAATGTACATAAGTTATACTCAAAAGCGGTCAATGGTGGGAATACTACGAAAAGTAATGTTTCGTGGTTAGATGGTTAATGTGGCGACTGAATACAACATTGACAGTTGTACGGTTTCTTGTCGAAAAGGCTGGATCGTTGTTGAGTTCCAGACAAAACTTTTTCCGCATAAACAATATGAGTTCATGTCTGCGGGTTGAGTTCAAGTCGATATTCAGATCGCTAACAAGAACGATAATTATTTGGTCATAATATCTCCTTTTTACAACATCAATAACATCTGATACCTTTGGTTTATAGGTAATACGATTGAATTTAAAGAAATCCCTCGTTTCAAGACTGTTCGTTCTGGACAGTGCATGTTACTGTCAATTTGCGTTAGGCGCAAATATCTCCTACACCATCATATGCGGTAGCTTATCGTTTCACTCGTAAGGCTTCTATGTCATTTTTTAGGAGGTCGTACTCAACAAGCCACACGAACATTCTTCTTTTTCGAAAATGGCTACGCTTTTTTATTTATACCCCGTATTTTTATTTTTATATCCGTATAATTTTGTACCCGCATAATTTTACACCCGCATAATTTTATACCCGCATAATTTTATACCCGCATGATTTTATACCCGTATGATTTTATACCCGCATGATTTTATACCCGCAGAATCGACCGCACAGTGCGGTCAGCTGTCCGTGGATGTGGGTGTGACATAACGCAAAATCGGTTACACGAAATCGGCTGCGCGAAAATAAAATGTTGTATCCAGCCCAAAAACATATACATGTTAAAATATTTGTTTTGATTTGTCGTATTTTTTTGGAAATCGAGTAAACATACAAGATAACAGAAACGATCGGAACCCAGAAATGGCGTGTAGCCGCTCGTCTCAATCGTATTTATCGCGTCCGAATTGCGCGTTAAATAAACGTTCGAATAATTATTACGATATTATATATTATAATAATCGCGTACGAAGTACACAGGTGCGTCGCGACAACGACACGACGACGGAAAGACCGCACAAGCCGGTCCATTCGAAATGTCCGTTTCGATTGCACGATTGAAATTTTCACCGCTGCGACCTTCGATTCAATAAACCCCGAGAGTCCTTCGCCGTGCGACACGATTTATATATATATATATATGTGCACACACACACACACACACACACACACACACACACACACGCACGCACACGCATACACGCACACGCACACGTACAACACATATATTGTACAGACGAAACGGGATTGATCGCGTAAAACGCGACCGTCGTTTGTAATATATACGCGTGTTTTGGTCTCGCGAGAAATAATAAGTTAACATCTTATTAATATACGCATTTTTTTTTGCGAACAAATAATAATAAACGTACGCGGAAACGATCCGTTCTCCGATATGAACATCGCGCGAGTGTCACTTTTATTTACCTATATATTTCAATACTGGGCGAGTCCGTTTTCGTATGGCAAAAAAAAAAATATTCACCGTTTCACCAACGTTAATAATCGTTTCCGTTTAAAGACTTCTGACGTTTTTTTTTTTTTTATTTTCAAATTCCGTAATATTTTTTACAAAACGTTTCGATAGATCTGCTATAAATCGACATTTTTTTAAAAGTATTTGTAAAAAAAAAACACAATTGATCCAAAAATAAACGAGGTATTCAACAGAGAGCGAACCGAATTCGTCGGAAAAGAAAAACAAACGTACGTGACGAACGTGCAACGGCGTATTGAATAATATACTATTCGCCGTTTTGGCGTGCGCGAAAATATATGCAAAGCTGATCGAATTACTCGATTCTCGTAGCTGAATATAAATCGAATGACTCGGTCAAGTTTAGCGTTTCCCGAGCACAACGCCTTCTCGTAAAATATCGTTCGACAAAGCGGTTGGCGGCTATTTAAAAAAAAATATATATATTTATCAAAATCTTCCATCGTCGTAACCAGCCTACGGTATCGTCCTCTTTCGACCTTACGGCTAAAAACGGAATCGTCCAAGTCACGGCGGTGCAATTTCGGTCACTCTCGTAACTACAACCGAATCCGTGTAAAAACAATCGTGACATTGGTCGGTTCAACGACGTTATACTGATTTAATAAGTTTACCGTAAGAATAAAAACCGCCTATTATTTTTAACGCGACGAGTGTATTCGACGGTTTTCTTTTTTCTTTCTCGTTTCACTACATGCACATATATATACATATATATATATTATACGACGCGATCGGCGTTTTTTTTTTTTCAATTTTTTTGTTTCGAATCACGCGGGCTTATACACGAAACTAAGATCACGAGTATACAATGTCGTACTCGTATGCGTCGTATGCGTCGTTATTGATGACTGGACCTATGTATTATATAAATACGTTATTCAGTGCAACGTACACGCAAAATCAATCGATCGTTTCGCCTATTGCGACGAGGAGGACGAGGAAAAGGTTATAACGGTGCGTACTACTATCATACATTTATTGTTATTAAATATCACTTAAACGAATCTGAACGTCGTCGTGTCTTTTAATTACAGCGATATCACTACATTATCGCGTAATTTCGACAATATTTCGAGAACGGGTTTGTTTTCTCGTATCGTTAGAAACTCGTATAATTACATTTAAATAGTTCGCGTAAATGTTCCGAGCTCTTTTAAAACGAGCGTATATTTTTACAATAACGATTCATTTTTTTTTTTCGTTCCGAGAAGTGTATTCGTTTATTCAATTTCGTTTCGATCGTTATTCGTATTTCAGGTGCGTACCAAAGTGAGTTTGGTTGTTTACGTTTAGTAATAATACGTACGAATAATAAATACGCGAAATAAAATGTACATAAATTACGCGTTCGCCAGCCGTGCGGTATTTATAATGGCGTACCTAATATTTATTATAGATTCTAAGTCCACAGTTTCGTTTCGACGCCAGTTTTATTGTCAAGCGCCCGACCGTCCGCCATGTAATTAATTGATATATATTTATCGAAACGTCCAAATCGGTTTCACGGTAAACACACACGAAGGGGGGAAAATACGGTTTTAATAATATTTCACACACAATACGTGTAATGTATGCTCGTGTATATATTCTTTCTTATTCGTATTCAATAAAACAACTTAAGGTTACGATTTATAAATACACATAAAATATGTATAAAACCGAAGGACGAGCACATGTTATGAAGAACTCGAAAAAGCGTCTCGAGACAAACGTTAAATAATTCAGGAACGTCGCTAATTTTTTATTTTTTATTATTATTATTTTTTTTACTATACAATTATTATTTCCATAATTATTTCTTTCAACTCGATTGACGCCCGTCTGTAGCGTCATTATCAAAACATTATCGAAACGAACTAAACTCAATAGCGTAAAAAAAAAAAAAAAAAAATGCTTTTAAAATACATAAGCACGCAGGTATACGGACTGGATCATTGATAATTCGCTATACGCTCTCGCTGATTAATATGCTGGCAAAGGGTCCCCCACGTACGTACGGCCAAGCCGTACGGTGTGTTACATTAAACAGCGTCTCTGATTGTACATATTATTTAACGTAGGTCACGTTCAGTCACTTTATAGTTTAATTGAATCAATTGGACGTCTTCAAGGTCTTTTTCTTGAACGTGATATATCTTCTTTTTCTAAAATCTAATTCGGATCTAGGAAAAAAATTTATTTATTGAATTATATTATAATCGGTCGTGCGCAACGCTCGTTTTTACACAGTCCCGTCGAAACAGCAACTTCGCCACCCGCACTCACTGTACGTTGTTTTTCACGTTTCTACATAATATATATTGGTAGGTTTCGCATGGCTTTCACGTGGAACTTTCCATAGGTCGCGTTCCCGGAAGACTGCAAATGTTTATTCTGCATTATACGCTCTCGAGAAATCCGAGAAGATTTCCTCAAATTCGTTTTAAACAGCAAAATCGTTCGTTATTTCTAATTTTCGAGATCTCTATATTGATATAGACATCTCTTGCATGGCGAGTTTCTTTTATAACTCGGATCGAATCTTATAACGTTGTAAAATATTTATTACACAATTTTTCTTTCGACAAAGTACAAATATTTTCACTTTTGACAAATTAAAACGTGCATATAAATTATAACTATGAAAGATATTTGATTTGTTTTTGCGAATATTCGTCACTACGAATTGTTGTTGTTGGGTTTTATTCATCCGACAATACAGTGACGAGACAGCGAAACACAATATAGACACTCGGGAGATCATAAACAAAACATCTGTGAACATGCCATCCAAGTTGGTTCAATAGTTTTCGAGTTTTGCGATTACAACTCTGTATTTTCATACACGACATAAAGATATACTCGTAATGAGTATGTGTGTCCACATTGTAACGAAAATATGACCGTATACGCTATCGGATGGCGAGAAAAAACCAATATAAATAAATAAATTTGCATGTGTTTATATTATATCGAGTTGTAAACAATGCGAAAATAATAATTTCAAGGTGTTTTTCAACATAAACATTAAGTCAATGGTCATATAAGTCTTAATATTTAATTTAGGTAAATATTTTCCATAAACTTCTTAAAATGTTTCGCGTACGAAAAAAATAAATAAAAATTATAATAATACAACTGGTAAATACTTAATAATACATACGAGGAGTGGTAGGAAACGCGGAAGTATGTTTTCCTCTCCTGTGCTTTAAAAAAAAAAATATGTTAGTTTTTTAATTTTAGAAATACGCGTATGCTATCAATTATCACAATATATAATATAACTCGTGACAGTTATATTCTTATTTTATACATTTTTTACTCTCGACATTCGCCAAAAAATATTTACCGTAATACCGTGAAAAATCTAAATCGACAAAATATACGATAAATAATCGAAATGTGACCTTACAAATGTGAACATTCAATATGTGCGAACTGCGCATACTAAACGCACGCGTTAAATAATTTCCGATTTCAATTCAGAACATCTCATTTTCACAATTACAATTCAACTTAAAAGTAAAGTATTATTAACTTGTGAAATGGGTACGAAATCATATCAAGTCAGGGACATACTGCCGGCGATGCTTCTGCTTCAATACAAAAATAATAATCTAATACACCATCGGCCTTATTAATTGGTTTATGGATTTCGACGTAGCTTGTGCGTCTTAAAATACAATTCATTATTGCTATGATATGATGACGTCGTTATGTATATATAATTCTAGTTAGTATTTTCGAATAAAATATTTTGATTGCATATTGTTGTACGGATTTTCCTCTTTAATTTCATATCTTCTATGCATTATTTATGTAAGATCACTCGGAGTTTATATTAAACAACTTATTTTATAGGTAAAATATGAATATGAAATGTTATTAATTCGCCTTAACCCAAAAATACAATACAAATCGCATAACATAATTATAATATATATAGAACAATAAAACACCATTTCCCGACTTTTTGATTCAAGTTTATAACATTTATAATTTTTAAGTATGGTCAAAATTAATAATAACTGTTTTTTTAATAATTAAAAATAAAATTGAATTATAACTAGTTAAACTGTTAAAAGTCAAAACTAGATATTAGTTGACTGAAGTCGGTAAATTAAAAAAAAATTAAAAAAATTATTTTCGTATCATTGATTTGTAAATTTTTAATTTCGTGCATAGAGAAATCGCGTTTTAATTTAAAATTACAAAAGAGAAGATAATTAAGACAAAACCCCAAAAGAAACTAAAACATTATTTGCAGTGAATAATTTTTTTCTATTAGAAACATTAGAAACAGCGATGTTCAGTAAATACTGATTTTTTTTTTTTAATTCATACTTTAACTAACATTACTCAACTAGATAATTTAGTGAGTTTACGCCAAAATAACTAGTCAATAGTTAACGAGTTAATATCAACTCGAACTCATTCACTAGTCGATACCATCGGTGTTGGGTACTACATTACGATTTCGTCGTAACACCATGTGCTCGCGGTTAAAAATAACGACCGTTAGTTTTTTTCTAGTTTCGATTGGATTTCGGCTAGAGATCGATTTTTGGTTTCCGGCACGCGGTTGATGACGAACAGCATGCCCAAAAAACAGAAACCGGAGTAGAGGAAAAACGTCCCGCTCGGTCCGATGTACGTGTCCATCGGACCGGCCAAACACGTGACTATCCAAACGGTTATCCAGTTGGTCGCTATGGACATGCCTGTGCCCATCGATTTGAGCTACGGACAAACAAAATACAATTACAAATTCGTTCACCGCACGACATGCGCGACGACGACAACGTGTGCGTGTGCAGCAAAGTTGACGCTAACTGATTTGAAAGTCGAAAAGTAACTTTACGTTTAAAATCGTCTAGTTCAACGCGTTGGGAACGCATGCGAACCGTAATCGCTTTTAGTGTTGTAATTATTTTACATAAAATGTAAAAAATATCAATATGTAACTGTAATAACGCTTGACCATACAATCGTAAGTTCTAAGACGAAAGCCGTCTATATGCGATAAGTTCTCGTTTAACGTCGGGGTTGGATTCGTATAAAAAACAACTTTAAGCGAAAAAACGTCAAGTGAAACACTTTTTACGTGCACATTATAAGAATTCTGTCAGTTAATAATTCCAACGAAATTGTTTAAAAATTGCACGATTTTATTATGGTGTGTATTATAACTATTACTTTAGTATTATTAAAACGAATGAAAAAATAAAAAAATGTCGAACATTTAAATCTCGTTAAAATTCTCGATGACACGTTTAAACTGTTCAAAACATTTCGCTCAACCCTTGAAAATCGTTCACGATTTGCATCTTCGCCGTCGATGATCCGAAAGGCCTCTTCAATCAGTCGGATCAAAAACTTCGGATTGATTCGTGAAAACCCTTGGCTTGTACGACTACCCGCACGGTCGATTCGAACTGAACTACACAATCAAATAAAACGTGATGCCGAGAACGTGTTGGACGCGAAGATTCGCGATTCCATGACGTAATAGCGAAACGACGTTAAACGAGGACCTATGCCGTATTATATACGACCGATTCCACTAATGCGGCTAATTGTTTTCCCCGGCCGTGTATGCTGGCCGTACTCACTTCGGACGAGAATATCTCTCCAATGATTATGTACGGTATGGGACCGCAACCGATCGAGAACATGGATATGTAGACGACGATGGCCACGAGCGGGAACCAGTCCAGCGAGTCGGCGACGTGAGGCGTTGTATGTCTTCGCGAAGAAATAGTACGACAGTCCCAGAAAGCAGACGCCCATCGAAGCCATCGAGTACACCATCAACGAACGTCTGCCGAACTTGTCCGTGATCATAATCGACACGGACGTCATTATCACCTGTTCGAAACGATCGATACACGATAATATGGTAATATTATATATATAGATATACCGTACGAACACGGAAACGACACGCGCATTCTCGTTGTCGGCGAACGGGTCGGGAGGAGGAGGTGCCGTTTTTCGTTCTGTAAACGATCCGTATTTTGCACGTGCGTGAAACATGGTTGTACGCGACGCGTTCTAAGCATATAGTAAATAGAAATCGACCGAAATCTGTCATCTGAGATGTGTAGCACGTATTGCAAACACGAGAAAAAATTTATTGATTTCAATCGGTCCGTATATTATATATTAAATTGGTTGGGTAACTGATCACGAAACATATTATTATAGTGTACGTTTATAACCTCGTACAAATCGCACATGAAATCGTCAAGTTTTCGCGGGTCGTGATATCGTATTCAAATAGTATTTATCGACGTTTTTTTTTCATTTTAAAATAAAATCTATTTCGAAACGTTCTCTGTCATTTGATTTGTACGAATAAATTGAAATTTGTTTAAACATTTTTTTCTTTTTTTTTTCTTTTTATTGTGATGTATTATAAATAAAGCGCTATGTTTGATATTCGAAACACTAATGTTGCAATTTCTTTTACTCAATGTAATAAAATGCAATTATCATATAAAGTTGTCGTAAACATTGATATTTCGAACACTACATTAGTCCCTAATGCGTGCAATATTCATCTATTGCAATAAATCTAGCTACCGTTAAATATAATATACGAAAAGGTAAATTATTGTAATGCCGTGGCTTACGATACGTTTAGACGTTCCGTATAATAATCATGCGTGCAGTTGTAGATAAGACGACGAAATCGTGAACACACTGAGCCGCCGGCAAAATTATATAACACACGTTATGTGATACAGAAATAAATCGCGGACTTAACTTACGTACGTACGCCCGCAACACGACGACGTGGCGTAAAAATTAATATTAAATAATCGGTTTTTTCCCCGGACGATTGTCATTCTTGAAATATTTTCCGGTGCTAAATATAGTCTGTTGTTTCCGTTACGACGAAGATAAAGATAAAAGTAAACACCAAATTGTTTTCTCGTTCGCTTTTTTTATTGTTCTATAAATAAATAAAAACAAACGTTCGTAATACAATCCGCGATTATCTATTAATTTTTTCAAATGACTACGTCGTGTTAGTGCGCGACAAGAAGAAAACAACAAATATTTAGACATTTTTTAAAAAAAAAAAATACATATTATATATCTGTGTTGGAAATCAGGCGGTCGTCATTGCAGCGGCCGAGTTGATCACGACACACGTTCGATAAAAACATATAAACAACGCGCACGAATGAAATCATCGATATTTCACGTACTTAAAAAGCGATCATTATTAGTGCGATGTGTTGTACAGCTGTAGTTAACGTGATTAACGTAATTTTTTTTTACGGGAAAATGTCTATAAATAGTGTATGGGAATAAAATTGTCGTTATTTATCGTTCCGGTAGAACAATAGAATACAATTTCGATTATTCAACGCATATGTATATATTTCGGAACGAAATTCGAGACGAAAAAATTTAAGAAAATGTATCATCTAATTTAGACGGCGGTCCACTTAAAGCGAGAAGAAGAATACAAAACGTTTAAGTATTGCAATAATAATTTATTTACTCATATATTTTTTAATGAAATTACGTGATACTTAATTTACAGTCGTCTAATAAAAACAAATAAATATTATAATTGTCTTTGTCTGTAAAAGATATTAAAATTATTCATGGCAATTTTTTTTTTTTTTTTAATCCATAAGAAATATTAAGTTTTTTTTGTTCTAGAGGGGTTTTGTACGATTGAAAATATGTTCAATAACAACAACAACAACAAATCGGATCAAAACGTTATTCGAAACACTTCGAGTCGATTCGAAAGATCGTCTTAGGTGTTCGACATACACTTCGCTTGATATATAACCGTGTAATAAAAAAAAAAATTTTTTTCAAATTCTTAATTCTAAAGAACCGACTGCAGTTGACCGTGACAGTACGTACCAATGTCGTTTGTACGCGTACCTACCAACGATGCGATTGTAAAAAAAAAAATACGAAATTATGTTTACTTGGCCGAAAGCCACAAACGCGTCATTTCACAACATCGTACGTACCTGTCTATGTATATATGCATGCGGTCCGAAACGTCGGGACGTACTTGAATTGCCTATACGAATACGCCGCGTGACCTACACCGCGACGACGACAAATGCATTACGAGCGTTCCGTAAACGACCGGCGGCAGAGGAACGGCAAACAACGGCGTGTCGTTGTCGTCGTTGCTCGTACCTGTATCACGCCGACCACGGTCGTGCACACTTCGGGACTGATGTCGCTGCCCGAGATCTCGAACACGTGCTTCAGATAGAATATGATCACGTTGATGCCGGTCATTTGCTGGAAAAACATGCAGCCGACGCCGATGGTCAACGCCTTCCGGTTCACGTCTTTTTCCAGCACCTTCGCGCGCCGTGTGACTGTTTCGCTGTTCTTCTTCCACGAATTTCTAGACGGACCGTTCGCGAAATTTATGTCTATGCATGTGTATAGTATCTGCTTATCTATAACGTCAAAAGCGGCCGGAACCCAATCCAACAGACACGGCGGCCGGCGCGAAACGGTGTGCGTTTTGAGAACCGATTTCGTGCCGACCGTGGACACGTATTTTATCTTACATAAAACGCAAGGAAAATGAAACGCTGTGGATTGTGACGCGGATGTGTACGAAATCGAACGAGAAAGAACGTTTTTGTTATTTTTTATACCGCTTGGACCGAAGTCGTGGCGGTTAGGTTGGTCGGCGAAAAGCGAGTCGCGTCCGGCCGCGTGACATTTTACGGGATCAGCGGTTTTGAAAAAAATCCATTCCGTACACACCGACACTCACGTGCGCGTTATGCGCATTAATTTCGCGGGGATGAACATGCGAATCTCGCGAACGGGGAACATTCGAGGAAAACGGGTTTTGGCGCGAACGTAGATCGCGTTTACCAAACCTCGCGCGTGAAACGTGACACCCGTCCGTCTCACCTGTATCACGTCCATTTCGGACTTGCAGTCGTGATCGGCGTCCCGGAGCCTGGCCAGCGATTCCTCGGCGCGCACGATTTTGTCCTCGCGGATCAGGAAATACGGCGACTCCGGTACGTAGTACAAGACCAGCAGGTGGAACGCCATCCACACGCCGCACGCCAAGTTAAGTTGCGTGTAGTCGAGGAAATTGCCTAGCACGTACGTGTACAGGATGCCGGACACGACGAGCAACTGGTACAGGCCGCCGAGGAAACCTGTATGCAAAACGCGTGGTCACGGCGGAAGACGGTCGGCGAAAACGGAACGAAATGTACGACGCATACCGGACGGACTCGAACGGGCGTGATGGCGCGCGGAGAAATATTATCGGTCGGATACTGGTTGCGTTTTCAATTGCATTTCGCGTAAAATATTGGGTTTATAGCACGTATCGTGCGTGACGAAGTGGATAAATCGACATACAGGGTGAGGCGTAATGGACCGCCACGTTTACGATTACCGTTGACTCGTAATCAGACGGATTAGATCGGAGCGGTCTATCTCGTTAGGTCGAGCGATTGATAAGGTTTTCAGGCGTCACCATGCCGTGGTCTCATTGTCGTGGCATTTTTCAAAAACGCCGGGCGTGTGAATGCGACGCAGAGGACATTTCGAGCGACGAAGCACTTTTCCATATTTCTGGCATAGGAAACAAATAAACTGTTCGTTACTGGAGTAAACTGAAAACCCTCGAACAATACACCAACGACCTCTTCCCACTCCCAAAAATCACCGTTTGATATGCTTCGTTCTCGGTAGACATTGTGGGACCTTAAATTTTTATTTTTTTTGAAGAGGATGGCGTCGCTGTTACTGTCACTTCCAAACGGTACCGCGAGATTTAGGAGAACTTTTCACGCCCAAAAATGGAAGAACACGAGAATACCGATGTCTTCTAGTTTCAACAGGATGGAGACACAGCTCATTTGGCCCGACTTTTTCGCGCCGTTTTACAAGAAATATTTCATGGACGTCTGACCTCCTTACGGGAAGACGTCGCATGGCCGTCCTTGTTCCTCTGATTTGAGCCTCTGTGATTTTTTCTTATGAAGGTGCTTCAAAGCTGAAGTTTTTTAACATCGTACCTTTGTAGTCGTCGGGATTCCATACGATATGCCGGCGAGAGTGATGGAAAACTTTCGAGAACGACTCCATATGTGCATCACACGTCAATTGGGACGATGTAATTTTTGGAAAATAACCCCTTGTATAATATACTTTTTAATAAATAAATTTTTTTTTTTTTTTAAATTAACCTCGAAAATGCGGGAGTCCAATACGCGACACCCTGTTTGTTAATAAAATCATAGAGAACGCAATCAGAAACGGGTCCGACTATCGAGGAGGATCGACGACTGGGAGGAGGGACGGGAGGGAGGTAAGGCCGGAAAAAAACTACGGTTACCTCGTATCTGCGGCTCGGCGATCTCGCCGACGTACATGGGTATGATGGTGCACATCGCGCCGCACCCGACGCCCTGCAGGATCCGTCCCACGTACAGCATGCGCGCGGCCTTCGGGTACGCGATCATCAGCCACCCGAACACCACGTGCGCCTCGCTGACGATCAGCGACACGCGGCGGCCGAACACCGAGCACACCGCGCCCGCCGGCACCGCGCCGATCACCGCGCCCGCGCCGAACAGCGAGCTGACCGTGGCCGCGGCCATCGACGACACCTCGAAGCTCACCGCCGTGCCGTTCTCCAGCATCGTCTGCGTCGGCGACGACCATCCGAGCACGGTCCCGACGACGAACGCTCCCAGCGACGCTGCGGACGAGCAACGAAATGTGTACCGTCGCGGTTGGCTGGCGGAGTCAGTTTCCGTTTTTCAGTGACGGATTGGACGGGGTGGGTTTGTTTTTTTGGGGGGGGGGGAAACAACGAGTAAGACCATTATCGTGGGCGCGACGAATGGCCTGTAGGTAGTTTCGGCCGTGCCCGCGGGGAAAGACGTGACGGCGATAAGACGTTTGATACGGGGAAAATTCCAAATCGCTTTCTTTTCATTTTACTCGGTTGTCGTTTTTATAGAGAGGGTCGGGACGTCAGGCGAAACAGTCCGCCCCTTGTATTTAGAAAGTTCGCCCGCGCCACTGGTACGCGTCGTGTCCGGAAAGCTACCGGGATACATTTATGCGGCCAATTTAATGATAGCGTGTGTACACAATTTTCACGTTTTCACAAAAGAACGCGAAACGTTTGTCGCTATAAAATCGAAATCGAATCTTTTGTAGAAACTTATTATCAGATACGCATTCGGTGTTGAAGCTGCGTCTCATACTACAACGCACACGCACACACGATGCAAGCGGTTTAAAGACGGCCGAGAGTCGTCGGACGACGACGAACACAGTGCGAAGCCATCGACAACTTTTCACGACGAAAATGTTGCTGTGTGCGCTGACTCCGTTCGGATTCACCGTGTGCTAGCTGTATCATTATAATACGTTTCTACGAAAGACGTATGAAGTCGAACACGAACATTTATATTGCGCTTCTTTGTTGCGTGTCGCAAGCTCGTACAAAGCAACGCGAATACACCGTACGCAGCAGAACATAACTCAAGACACGAGTGAACAAACGTGCTAAAATTGGCAACAGCCTTGGTTGTACGAGCGACAGCTCTATTTGTATGTTGACTACAGAAATTCAGTTGAGGAACTTTTCAGACACACTGTGTGTACAGCTTTTCGATAAGCAACGAAAACAAGTGATCGTAAGACAAACGGCTGACACACGTGATGAGCAAATGAAATAACTTCCATAATAATAATAATAATAATATTTTTTTTGTTAAGAATTTAAAAATTTGGATAGCGATTTATATAGCAATTAATAATAAGAGACGCGGAAATGTGGAACGGAACGTGGAATGACGTGTGAAACGAAAAGTTGGTCTACGAATAACCGAGACAATAACGTAGGGGGAGTCAATTTACCATTCGGTAATTTATTAATAAATGTCAAGTTGGAGACGATGGTCAGCTGAAGAGTACAGACGTGCCGAAATAGGTGAACAATCGATTGTTAATAGCCGGCAAAGTTTTAAGGAATTCCCGTTGAACCCTTTCCAGTTGACGAGAAAGTCGTGACTGCGCTAAGGTCCCGCGTATTTTCGTATTTTCACGTTTTCGTTATTTACGTGTTTTCGTCAAAACTATATATTTTTTCTGATCTCGACGTGTTCCCGTGGCGGGGTCGCGAGTAAATCTCTTCTGATTGTAAGATTGGGAGTGTAATTGTTTTCATTTCATTTCATAAATATTCATTCGAAATCCCGGACGCGTGTTACCAAATGAATCGCGTTAGGAAATACGCGTGCAAACATAATACACTTTGAATTTATGTACACGAAAAACCGATAAATAAAAATCGAACGAGTCAGCGAAAACAACACGCGGAAGTCAGAATAATAATATACTTTATGATAGTTGTTTTTATTTTTTCGAATGACAACTAACGACGTCGTTTTGTTTTTCGACGATTATTGACCACACGCGTTTCGTATTATATTCCGGACACGAGTTTCTGGTCTTTCGTTAGCACGAAACGTGTTTCGCGCCACGTGTATAGAAAAAGAATACAGATGAAGACGGCACACATGACATTATACATCGTCGACGATTAATATCTAAAGAACCGTTCCGATTTCAATATCCCGAATGTCATAAATATTGTACAATATACATTCGACAACAGTGACACACTACCAGCGAAATTGGACGTCTTACAATTATGATTTACGATGATACGTTAATTTAATTACAGCTTTTTATTACATTGCTTTTAGAAACTTCTTAAAATTATTTTTAATTTTTCGAACACATACTAGTGTTCCTGTAGACATTTACCAAAATGTTTCGTTGGAAGTTTTGCGATACTTTTGTACACATTTATCTAACATGTATCGAATTGGTTACGAACAGCTGATCGAGTAGCTAGTGTCAACGTAATAAAACTCGGTAATACCATCTATCAATTAATATGTTATTTGTCTTCATTCCTCAAGAGTAGTAACGTAGCAATAGTACTATTAAATCGGAAAATCCTTTTGTGGACGCCTGTATGTATGTATGTATGTAAAGGAACGGGTGTTTTAGATATTGCGGGTTTATGGCGAAATTATTAAATATTTTTCCGAATCGTTTTGACAAATTCGTTCCGAACACTTTCTCGGTATCGCTGGTTCACCTTTTTTATTTTTTTCGCCTAAGGGCCGGAAGTCGAAAAGGAAGGCACGTAATATTTTTTCACTCTTCATTTTTCATGTGAAACGATAAACGACACGTGAAATCAAATAAATAAATATGCATATCGTGTATATATCTGTTAACTATAACAAAACGTACACAGAATTTCAATCGAACCGATACGCGCAGTGTAATAAATAATGAGTGTTTCGCACTTAACGCGTTAACGCCTTGTGATAATGTACAATGACCGTCACCCAAAAAACAATGTTATGCCGATTGTATACACATTATTTAATTACCTTCCGAACTATATACGTGTAACATTCCGAAAACATTTCGTATTTAGTGTTTGTACACATCTTTGCATTTTAATTTAGTAAACCGAACAGGACTCGGCGTCCCTGTGCTATATAAAATACATTAATATCGAATCGACTATTATTATTATTATTATTAATTATGGATAAGGACTGTGAATTCGCAGCATTGTGTGTTTTTTTTTTTAATTGCCCATTGTTAGACACACGTCATGGTATTAAAATTCGAAACTTTTATTTCACGTATTTTGAGCATTACGTTACCTTTTTCATTGCGATTCGATGACGTGCTCGTCAGGTCTTTTAAAAACATTTTACTTACACATAAGGAATGTTCGTGTTTTAAGGTTTTTTTTCAGCGCGTTAAATTCACAGTCCTAACTGCTGGTTAGGCCGGTCACGCCATACGACGATCACATGATTACAATAATACACACCTGACAACGCGTAAACGATCTGAGATGTTTTACCGTTCAGCTCGCCGAACATAATTCGGACGGGACGGCGATACGATATATCCGGTTTCCGAACGTCGTAAATCAACGACAATTTTAATGACGACGACGACGACGACGACGATTTAAATACGACATTCGCGCGGACGTTTCGAGACTGTAGCCGGCGGCGGCGATTAGGATTTATCTGCGAGCTTAAACCGCGCGCCGCGTAACACGTTCCAAACAACCGTGCATATTGTACGAGGCAATTTGCCCGTCATTGTTTCCCGCATGGCATGGCTAACGTTTTCAAGGTGTAGCCTTTGTTGTTGTGTTATCTTGTAATCCTGTCGTCTTGACAGACGCGTACACACGTTCGTGTCCGTCCCATTATATTATTGCGTGTTGACGCGACGAAGACGTTTTGTAGAAAAACAAAACGCGCACGAACGACGGCCGGCCGACGTTGTTTACGCGCGCTTTATATTTCGTGGTTCAAGCTTACGATACAATAATGATGTGCACAATTTATGTCAACGACTACGTGATCGCGTAACCCATACAGGTCTTTTTATCCGGAAGTTGGAACCGAATAACTTAAAAATCGTTCGCGTTAACCGAGCAAATTAATTACGCGAGAAAAGTTTTCGTATCGTTTCCCGTCGTTTTATCGTCGATCTCGCGTAGCGATATTTTCAATTATACGTTTCGTCAATAAAATCGTCGAATAATAAAACGATTTCGGGAAACAAACGACAGCAATAGCAACAGTTAGATGAAATAATAAATAGCCTGTGGATCATAACTACGTCAATAGACGGTGATTTTCCGGTCGAAAAATGTTTTGAAAACGTATTTACAAAACGGCACGAATGCTTCGAAACCCATACACACGTGGCCGTGCCTTGCACACGGAGGTGCCGAAATAAGTTTATGGATGTTACATTGAAAATTAATTTTGTTGCGAATCGACTTCGGTTATAACTGTTTTAAAAATATGAGTTTAAACGAATATTTTTCACGGCTAAGTTCTGCACCGAACGTGTTCACTGTTACCGAAGTTCGAAGAACAGGACAGGCACGGGATTACGCGAGACCGTTGTCACAGTTGTTAAATCACCATAAACGATATTGTTATCGAAAACGAAAATGCGTGTGTCGAATTGTTGTTGTTTTTGAATAATAACAAACAGTATTCAAGTAGACGAGTTGTCGATTATTCGCCGTTACGAACTACGGACTACGACGATATCGAATCACGTGGAATAGACCTGGTACGCGTGAATAAGAACGCCATAGATGTAGACATGTGTAGATATTGCACATTGGCTATAATATAAAATTTGACGATGTTACCGACAAATTAATGTTATTTATTTTATGTTTAATTATCTATATATTTACTGCATATTTTATTGCTAACCGAGTTATTGGCGATTCTAACCGGACACGAGGAGCACGTCGGGACAGAATATAGAAATATTTATTTCGCACACCAATAAACAATCCGAAACCTACGTAGGACAGACGTCTGACTATTAATTATAACTCGCGTAAACGTTTTCATAGAAACGTTTATAACATGAAATAACCGTATTCACGCGTTGGCCGGTCGGGTTTTACTGACTTTGCCCGTATTACACCGCGTAATGTACGTACTGTACTGGGACGGTTTCGTACGGTCTTCATTTGGAACTCGCGAGTGATTCTTCTTACGTTTACCATCGAATACGAGTCGGTGAAAATAATAACGATGTGATTTCCAATAGGTGTTCAGCGACATTGTTAATAGTCGAGATCACGTTAAAAACCTTAGACACGGTACCGTGTACGGTCGCAGTGTCGACCACGGTCATTGTAGGTGCACGGGCGTACGCGCGTTAAGTCGCAAGTGTTTCGAAGCCTCGTATATTGTTTTCATTGTCGTGGTATATGATTGGCGGAACTCGATTATACCGGTGTCAGATACAGTGACCAATGTTCGCTGGTGCTTGTAGACTTGTCGTGACCAAAACTTGCAGGGAAGGGAAAAAACGGGGAAATCGTTCGTGCGCGATTCGCCGCGTCCCCGTAAACGGTCCATAGCGTCGAACGCGCATGTCTGAATTCCGGTTTGTCGACGATCGTCCGCGAGAAGTTTTCGTCTTTTCGCGTTTTCGACTCGTCGACGTTACCCTCTCCCCACGGGTCGTCCAATGGAAAAACCATTCGAATTCATTACGGGTCGACCGGGTCAGAACGGGTCAAAAGTTGTTTTTTTATTTTCGAAACGTCAGCGAAAAACGAAAACCTGACCTGTCGCTGCGCCCGTTCGCCCCGTCATCGTCTCGAAAACATTTTTAAATGACCACAGATAAATTACAACAAGTTTTCAAAAACAAAATCCATTTGTTTTAAACCGTTTTTCAAAATCTAACACAATAATATATAGTCAAGACGGAACAAGTTGACTGGTTTTTCTAACTCATCAAGTCAAGTCAACTCAAACAAGTCAGAGCGATCCTTGGTCACATAAAAGTGTCTTCAAGATGTTACACACATATTAAATGTCGTCCTTTTAATAAAAAGGACGAAATGTAATTTATATATTATCGCGCGTAAAGTTGACCAGAACGAAGCCTTGAGGTATTAGGCATTGAGCATGCTGCAAAATCACGAAATGGATTCATTCGTAATTTCAAAAGCACATCCGTAGAACATTATGTACCTAAAACTGCGCCGCGCACGATTCACAACCCCATATGCTTACGTACCGATGTTGTCACGGGTTCGATGTTTACGCGCCACGAGTAGTGTTAAAGAGTCACGTTATTATTATTCGGCGGCGGAACGGCCAACTGTCATACCAGTACCACTGGACGTGTCCCCGGCCTGTTACGCGGCGCGTCGTGTGCGTTACCGATCGTCAATGAGATTACACGAGCTCGGAACATAGATTGCAACACGAGCTCGGACAACGGAAATCGTAACGTTACGATATTTCGGCCGCACGATAACACGCACAATCACATTCAGCCGTTGCGCCTGCCGCGGCGACCGTATTGTTTTATTTAACTTCGTTCGCGTCGGATTGAAAAGCTGTGAGACGCGGCCCTCGGGGGCGATCGATTTCGCAAGTGATTCGCAATGTAATGTGTTGCTTTTAAATATTTTTTTTTTTTTTTTTATTGCCGCCGGCGACCAGACAATGCGTTTTTTTAGAGGAGTTGAGGACAAAATAACACGACGTTACGACACTCGCACGTTTAACGCACTTAAAATTCGAGGCGAACAATTGCTGCGATGCTTCACGCCCCGAGTGTGCTCTCAGAGATTAACCGAAACGATCCATTACACGCTCGTGTGCCGTGCTACTGTCCGGACGTGTTTACGCGGCTTATATATTTTTCGTTACATTCGTTCCCGTATTGGTTTTACAACGGCGCGTTCCTCATTGTTGTCGTCGTCGTCGTCGTTAAATTTAAGTGTACGTATCAAGTTGATTTCGATTGCGTCGCTTAACGCGTTTTAGATTCCGAACGAAACGAACGGTGCATTGTGTTTCATTTCGTTTATTTTGTTTTCTATTTTTTAACAGTATTCAAACAACTAACTTTTAAATCGTTAATCACAATTTTCTTCTTTTTTTTTAATTTTTACGTAAAATGACGATGTTTCGTAGTACTGAAATTCGTAAAACGGATGACTTTTGTTATCGAGAAGGCGAACATTTAATACAATATTAAAGACACATATGTTCATAACGGTCAAAACGTTTATAACGTGTGTTTAAAAGTTTAATTTGCGCGAAACGCATCACTTTCACGCCTGTCATTGTTACACGATTATGTCGTCCAGATTTGAGAATGTTAGACGACATTAAATAACACCGTTTCGTGATGCGTACCAAAATCATTCTCGTTGACGCACTCGCGCGTACAGGTCTCGTGAGAATCCACTCTCACGATTCTCACTCTCAAAAAAAATTTTTTGTCATAACCTATTTTTTAAGTGTGCGAAATTTGAATTTTGAAAAATTACAAAGAACTCTAATGAACAGAGTTTCGCTCAGAAGAATACAATAGTTTAGAAGAATACAACCGTAACAATATCCGACCAAGTTTATCAACTCGGACCGACGTCCACAGCACTCGCTACCATTTTATATTTGTTTAATTTCTCCTTTGTTTCTCGAATTCAATAAACTTTTCCTAAGGAAAAAAAACCTCACTCGTTTGTCGCTATCCGTACTTACACATGCGCGTACAGCATACAGTCGCTCAAGAGTTAAGACGTATACTCGACCGGGTCAGATTAGGTTAGGTTGGATTGCGTAAGACGTATGTTACTCAAACGACTATGCAAATTGTATTATATATATATATATATCATGATCTTATTGATCAAACGGAAAATATTGCAAAACTACATTTTTATTACGTACAATTCTATAATCGAAGGTTTCATTCTAAACTGTATAATTAAATTCGATTGCCTGTCGCATATTAGTTGATTGTAAACAAATAATTAACTCAGTTGTTCGTTATTAAATAATTCCTATAAATAAATATACTGTATATTATTCGCTTGTCAATATTACGTGTTCAGTACGTATTAAATATTTTCTTAAACGATTTGTCTACTTGAAATTCGGGTTTTGGACTTGCATACATAAGTATTTGATTTAATTTATGTACGTACGGACGATGTGAAAAATATCTGAAATGTTTACAAACCACCCGATTCTGAGCGAAACGATAGTTTGATATTATAACCGTGTTTGTACGTTTGTGTTCGTTGTACATGAAATCTTGCCGATTTGTATTTTATGTGATTCGCAACTTCAAATGCATTTATCATATTTTTAAATTCCACAATGGTATTATTTTTAGACTTTTTAAAATAATAAAATTTTTGTTTGTTTGAAGGTCCTTATATGTATTATTGAGATTTGAAATTGCAGACATTTTACATTTTAAACATCTCATATTACTCGAGACATTTATTTTTATGAGCGAACAATTTTCAAGAACATGTAACTAGAATTTCGTTCGTTTTTATGTGAAACATGAACGATTATTACGTTCCTTCTTCGTCAAATATAGTTGAATAAAAATAAAAATATTTTCTTACATTTACTTCTATTATATACTTATCAGTTAATTAACTTATCTACTTTTAAATAATTATAAACTCGTTTCCGTGGACATGTTTTCCGCGTACGATTAGGACACCACCGCTTGTGTGCTACATGCATATAATAGATACAATTTTGGTAAATAATTTGACAAATGATGTTTCAAATACAGTGGAACAGTTACGATGCGTTTGATAAGATGTAACTTGGAAGATGAAATCGAGATTTTAAATTTAAAAATTGTACGTAAAATTTAAAAATTAGATATGTCCTGTTTATGTTATTTTACATTTAAGCGCTTTAACTTTAAAGTGCATGATTAAAGTTTAAATCGCTAATTTCAATTGCAATTTTAACAGCGAAACAAACGTAACGCAGACGCGTATTATATCTGATCTCCATTAACAATCGTTTTTGAAATGCGCTAAGTTATCATTATTAGGCTTCAAATTTTTTTTTAAAAAAATATATTTTATTTTCATTACGTTATAAAGGAAAACAAGCACTTGACTTCAGAAACTCAACAGTGACCCGTCCAGCATACTTGGTATGTTTTAATTTGTATTGCAAGAATTACAATTCGTCGCTATACTTTTATTTTTAATCCAAATGTCGAACGAACGAAAACTGTTCCTTTTCCGAGCACCGGGAGACCACGGGCAAGCTATAGCAAATCAAAAATATATTTTAACACAGGAAATGGATATTATCGTTTTGGATCGCGTGACATTATAAACACTCTGTACATTGTATCGATTGTCATCGAGCGTTCTGCGATTTTCCTACCGTGTCGGAATCGCGCGGACGACGTAGCGCACCAAGAGACCCGTTTGTCCGGCTCGAGAAAAATATCCGGTCGCGCCCAATTAGACGACTGTTCGCGACTTCCCGACGACAATAGGCGACGATAACGAAGGCGCGTACGTGACGAGAACGCAGTCGCCCGCTAATTGTTCGCCCCGAAAGAAGATCGTTAGGTTATACTTGTATGTTCGCTTCCGGCATACGAAATCGCGATCGCCGACGCACAATTACTCGATTATAACACGGTTCGGTTAGGTATCCGTCGTTGCACTCTTGGCCTACGAAATCGACGTGATTCAACTCGTTTTCGTCCAAAGTCTCGTTTTCAACGTTTGACCTCGCACGTAAAACGACTTTTTCTTTTAGCTTTCGTCAAAACAATTATTATGTAGCCGCAAAACGAAATTAGAAAACGGCTATTTATTCATTCATTCGTCGTCATCATTATTATTATTTTTATTATTATTATTGTTATTGTTATTGTTATTATAATCAAGTCGTGTCGGATCAACTCGATACAGCGCCTATCCGATTATATGTTATTAAAATATTTACTCCAATTGTTTAAAAAGTACGGATTTTCAATTTGTAACCAACGATAATTAATCGTTGCAATATAACCGGAAACCCCCTACGCTACTACATATTGTCGTGTTTTTCCGTGTTATATATATAATACAAATGTAAAAAAAAAAAGAAAAATAAAACATAATAAATTATTTAGGGATACCTGTACATTATGGATTCAATTGTATTTCGTGTTGTAGTTTACCTGTATATTTTTTCGTTCTTTCTAGTTAATACTTTTAAGAACAATTTTCTCTTTGTTCCGTAACTAATTTTACTTGTGTGATTTTGGCCACGCAAGACTAAAATCAAATACAGTATAAAATAAATAAACAAGTTGAGAAAAAAAATCGATAATTATTATTGGGCTAGTTAAAAGTTTTAAATTAAATATAAAAATCATTTAACCGTATAATTTTTTTTTTTACTTCAATTATTATCTATTATTCAAGTACTATTGTAAATATAGAAAATTAATAACTGATATATGTATATATTATGTGCACACGGACAAGTAGAATTGTAATGTTGTACCTGCGAATTCCATGACACGTTTGATCGACGATATATACGGATGTGATCATTTCATTTGTTACTATCAATAAACACGTTCATGATTCAATTGATTCAAATGGCAATTATTTTATTTGTTGGGTAAGAATATTATTGAAAATAAAACTTTTTTAAACAAATCGCTAATATTTATACTTTGACCGAGTTTGGCTATTGTATATTTTCATTTCTCCGTCTTCATAGGATTCGCTATTTTCGTGTTAGCAACTTTTTCGAACGACATTTTTGTTTAGCTTACATAATGTCTTGAAAACCTTCAATTACCAAATAATGAAAGTTGATATGCACGTTTTTTTTCTTTTCATTACGATTTAGACATATTAATGTCAACATAGATAGGCTTTTATACATTTTCTGTAATCGATTTGTATTCAGTTCTTTTCCTATGACGATTTTTTTTTTTTAATATATATTTTTAGTAAAAAAATAACATTAGAAAATCGAGAACAAATCGTATTATACGTATTTATAACTTTGACCGAGTGCGATCAATGCAAAATCTAACTATAATAAGCGATTGAACTATCGCTGTTCAGATCAAACATACGTCTAAGTGTCAAATTTACTACCAGTGCCACAATTATCGGGCCGAAGAGCCATAAACAATAAATTTACTAGCACGAAACTTACCGTGCTTTTGAACGATTGCGTAATTCTTCATTTTAGTTTTGTTGATAATTTTCATCGTTATCGAAAAATTCTCGTAGAAGACAATTTAAAATTTGAAATAATTTACTAACGAATAATACGGGCTGGTTAAACAAAAAAATGACCTAAAAACGAAACTTTAAACGCATTACCTAAAACATCAAAAATTATTAAATTAGATAGATACATAGATTTCACTTAGCTACCAAAATTACTTATTTTTATTCAAAAAGGTACTCCTTTATACATATTTTTCACTATAATATTAAATTGTTCGTTCAAAATTAATGTCATAATAGTTTTTGGTATCGAATTAATTAAAACGTTTAAAAAATTTCAAAAACAAACACTCGAAAATGCACTTTAAATAAAAAATTATAAAAATAAAATAAAGCCATACGAAATATACATGTTTATACATACAGTGGAACTTCGGTAACACAAAGTAACTAAAAGTCGAATTGTCGATGACTCGAAGAATGACTCGGACCCTCGGTATTTCAATATAGGATTTTCGTGTTAAATTTTCTCGACAAGTCATTAGCCAGTGGGCTGGGCCGGCTAGTGGTCAACAACTAGAATTCTTCGGTGTAAATGTCGGGAACGGACGAGAACATTTAACACGCGAATCCTATGTCGGGCGATTATCGGTTTCACGATGTCTGTCTGTAACGTGCCGAAACAGCAATCGTTCAGTTTACCAAGTCGAGTGTCGGAGTTATCGTCTTCGACTAAGGAAAATATTAACAAACGTATTTGGCCCGGTATACAACAGTGATTCAAGAGTATACGAACAAACACGTAATGAGGAGTTGTGTGGCTTGTATAGAAAACCCAATATCCTTACATATGTAAGAGGTAAACGATTGGAACGGTCGGGACATTTATGGAGATCGAACGGCGATATATTGAAGCATGTTTCGACAGAACAAATAAACAAGAAACCACTCGGCGGACCAAGGACCAGATGGGAAGACACAATGGAAAAGGCTACGAGACCGGTAGACGGGAATGCAACAATAGACTGGGCGTTGGATAGGCTAGTAGTAGTTCGTCAACTCAAGACCGTTAAGCTGTTAAAGAATAAGAAGAAAAATGTGACCGGAACTGTCGGCGGTAAAATGAAAAATCACTTTGTGAGCATTGAAACGCGAGAAAGACATCGCGAGTTAAACGGTCGGTAAAAAAAACCTCGTAGTCTAAACCCTACCGTGAAATGAAACTAAACACGAGCCTAAGTGTAATGTGAACTAGTCGTAGTTGATTCGGATATTTTTGTTTGTCGAGCTATCAATGTGCTATCACTGTACACGTTCACTACGGTTTTATTGTCGAGCCGGTAAGCGTCGTCGAAACGTAGTTTGAATTCTGCTTCGACGTTCAAAAACGTTGGACAGAAAGCGTGTCCGCGACTCGACGACGTCGAACAGCAATTTCGAAGTAAAAAAAAAACGGAACAAAACAAAAGAAAGAAAAAAAATCGAAAATTCGAAAAGTTAAAAACGTGCGTGTACACGTATTCGGGACGTGTGTGGCGGGGGTGGGGGGGGGAAGGGACCACGGTGTCGGGGTTCACGTTGTCGTCGGGTTCTCCTCCACCGCGGCCATGACCTGTTGCATCGTAATGACCGCGGCCGGCGGGACGAGTGCCCGCGGGGCCCGTCCGCCGCCGACCAGCTCCAGCTGGATGTCGGCCAGCGTCTTGTTCTTCGTCTCGGGCACGACCGCGACGGCGAACGCGGCGCCCATCAGACAGAACGCGGCGAACGTCAGGAAGCACCCGGCCTGGCCCGCCAACCGGGTCAGCTCGTTGGACACGTACGTCACCGCGAACACCAGCGCCCAGTTGACGCACGTGGTCAGACTCGTTCCGATGGGTTTCACCTGAAAACCCGCGTAAACGTTTAATTGTTTTGTTTTTTTCAAATGTTTCGTACGTTTATTTAAGAAAGAAAAAACAAAAATCCCAATCGTTATTGCACCGCCCGCCGTCGTCCTCGCGGACACTCGGCGTCCATAAGAACTAGAACCGACTACTCGTATTTCTTTGTTCGACTCTTCGAAATCGAAATTCGTTCTAACAGATAACCGACGACGATACGTCGGCGAAAGGTAACGTACGAGGTGCGACACAAAAATTACGAGACTCTCTCAATCGACCCCGAACTATTAAACGTTATTTACTTAGCGATTATCGGGGAAGAATAATTTTGTCGATGTTTTCAACATTTTCGGTTGTTGAAGACGTGGCAGAACGAACAGGGCGATCATCGTCTTCAACGTCTTCTCTTCCACTACAAAACCGTTTTTGCCATTCAAAAACGCGAACTCGTCATAAGCATTCTTCCCTATAAACTTTATTTAACGTTCGGAGCAATTCTGCGGCAGTTTTGTTTACTTTAGCAAGAAACTTGAAATTAAAAACTAAAAATGAAACTTATTAAGCAAAAAATTAATTTTTGAAAGAGACTCTCGACCCGTTAACGTCTTGTACAAAAGATAGGCTGAAGTCTTAATTCTAGGTGCCCGCCGAGAAAGTCGACGAGCGCACGCGTTCTGTCGTAGTTTGCTCGCCGACGTACGTATTATCTGACATACCTCCGCGGAATATATTTCGCCCATCAGTACCCAAGGCACGGGGCCGTAGCCGATCGAGAAAGCCGATATGTACACGACGATGCAGAGTAACGGCAGCCAGCTGAGGTCCGCGGCCAGTTCTGGATTTTTCGTTTTGATGAAATAAAATCCGCCCAAGCACGTGTAGCACACCGCCATCAGCAACGCGGAGATGACGAGCAACACTTTTCGGCCGCTTTTGTCTACGATGGACAACGACACGAACGTCATGATCAGCTGCGAACAAAACAACGGCTGAATATTATCTCCGTGTTCGTCTCGGCCGCAACATTATTTTCGCTCGTGACCAAAAGCGGTTTTCGATTCACAAAACGTATTGACCCACTGCGTGAGCCGTATAAAATCGTGACGAATAAAGAAAAAAAATACTCTCGACGCCGTTCATTTCCGCATCTCGCTCTACTCACGCCTCGCACGTAACGACGCGATAACGCCGATAAAACATATCAATTGACCACACGCGCCTTGTCCATTTGTTTGTTCATTTGTATGCCGGACGAAAACGATTCGCTTCTTCGGAAGTTTTTCACCGTAAACTCGGGGACGTTGCCGTGGTGTTTTCCGACATATCGGGTCCCCTCGACTTAACGGAAGACCGTATGGCGTGAAAAAATAATTTGAGAAATGTTCGAACACATATATATATATATATATACATACGTATTAATGTCTCCGACCTATATTATTCGTATTGATTCATAAAACCGCACCGGTTCGAAACCGAACGTCACACAGTTTGGCGGTTACGCAGCGCATGGTGTTTTTTAATCCTTCGGTTTTTACCTGTATGACGCCGACGATGATAGTACACGTGTTCGGACTCATGTTGCTGCCGGTCGATTTGAATATGCCGACCATGTAGAATATCACCACGTTTATGCCGCTCATTTGCTGGAAAAACATGCACCCGACGCTAACCAGCAGGGCTTTGCGGTTCGCCTTGTCGGACAGCACTTCCGACAGCGTGTAAGTTTGCGACCGTTGCTGTTCGATGAACGACTGTACACAAAACACACGCACAACGAAACTCAACGGTTATTTCGGTCGTCTGGGGCCGGTGATCGATGACCACCGGTATGGTTTAACGAGTAGAACCGAAATAGTTATCACGTTACCTGTTCGCCGGCTCGCGACTTCATTTCGCGGGTTTCGCTATTTTTTTATACATTTCACTATCCAAAGATCCGTATCGATTCGCGGGGTCGGATTTAGAGACGTTATTACAGGCGCTTAAATTAAAGACACTTATACGACAAACGGACGCCCTCTCGTAGTTATGGACGTTTCGTCATTTCGGTCCGTCCTCGCATCTGGCGAAATTCCCAGTGAAATTGATTTTCAACGAATGGTGTAGTTGTCCACACTTGTCCGTGTTACAAACGACCGGAAAAATTGGCTATTCTATTATGGCATGACGTTGTATCGACGAACCGAATTAACATGACGATTATTTCCCGACGGTCTGAACGTTCGAACATCGGGACGACATCGCCGATGTACTGCGACGACGTTTGCCGGGCGAGAACCGAACGGCGATTTCAAACCAAGGACTGGAACCGAACCCAAAAGAACCTGAGGGTATTTCAAAAACCGGGACCGATATCGGTTATATCGAGTATATTTTGAAACAGTTTTAAAATTCTCAGATTTCACTTCGTGAGTATTATAAATTATAATAATAATAAAATCAAGAATGAACTTTTCATCAAAAAACCCTCATTAGCCCTAAATGATTGGAGCGATCCTTTAAATAAAAAATTTTAATTAAAATAACACATTATTGTAAAACTTCAACGTTTCTCGCTAATCTCAGGATCTAAACTATTCAAAATCAAATTGTCAACGATAAGAAAAACGACTGGAAAAATATTCTCACAAGTGTTTGCGTAAAAGTCTTATGATAAACTATCGCTTTTTAATCGTGATTTCTATAGTTTTAAGAACCGGGGTTAGTACCGGTATTAACCGGAATCGACATTTTTTTTTTTTTAACCATTAAGGTTCCGGGTCCGTGTTCTGGAACGCTGTGCCGGCCCGCGTAAACGCGCGCACTGCGACAGTGCTCGTAGTGCGCGGCAAAATATCGTGTCTTACTTTGATCGCGGCCAGTTCTTCGGTGGTGTCGGCGGAGTCCCGGAGTGTCTGCAGAGAGACGGCCGCCCGGCCGTGGTCGTCCTTGCCGACCAGAAAGTACGGCGACTCGGGTATGCACAGCGCTCCGACCAGATGGAACAACACCCACACGGCGCACGCCAGACAAAACGGCACGTACGCGACGAACGCGCCGAACGTGTACGAGAACAGTATGCCGGCGACGATGAAGAATTGAAATATCGTTCCCAGACGACCTGCGAGACGGGGGTCCGTGTTCATAACATGTCTATGTACGTACACGCACGTGACCGTGTGATCACGGAACCGATGAAACGGTATGCGCGCCGCGATTTTCGGCTTTCACTCCGGCTGGTTTTCGGCAATGACGAGAGTCCGGCTGACGACGAGAATTCGACCGAATGAGTTAAAACAGTTCAACCGATAATAAATACGACTCGCGGTTAACAAGAGACGTTTTCAACTGGTCGGGTTTAAAGTTAAAACACGACGGGGAAAAAAAACATATTTACTCATTAAAAAACACGTTTTATGATTGTTTTGCGAAAGTAATAAGTGTAACCTTTTTTTACCTTTTTAACACACGAAGAGTACCATAACGTACGTTTGTTATACATTTTTAATATTTCATTAGAGTATGGAGATAGTCGTTTCGATCATATCGGTACTCATAACAATGCGTTTCAGACTTCGATTCGTCTTCGGCGTGTTAACTATAAACTGGATAATTATGATAATTGACTGAAAAAAAGTTTAGTCCATACAGTGCAAATTCAAAATAATTCAGTTGATAACAAAATAAGTTGCAGCTATATTTCATATGTTCTAAACGTAATATTTATACGTGTATTTTAAAATGTCGATTTATTAGTCATTGGACATTTGTAACTCGTGTTCGTTTCGCCCACACTGTTTTAACGACATGCAATACTATCCTAAGATCTAAAATGCTTTTTTTTATCGACCGCGGTAAAGCATTATTTTAAGGTTATCAGGAGAACGGAAAAGACTATTTAGCCATAAAAATGGATATAACATTTTTTCGCGTTTCGAAGAGTTATAACATTATTCATGAGCGAATAGTTTCGAATAAATTCCGATTATTTTTCGATCACAGTGATCACCTAACCTCAACCATTGCGTTCGTACGGTTTTCGTAACCCTGCGTTTGCCGCAGTTTCGGTCGCGACTTCCACTGCGACGTCGCTTACCTCTCATCCGGGGCTCGGCGATCTCGCCCACGTACGACGGCACGATGGCGCACAGCGCGCCCGCGCCCACGCCCTGCAGCACCCGGCCCAGCGACAGCATCCACACGGACGTGGGCAGCACGAGCACCGCCCAGCCGGCCAGCAGGAAGCCCTCGCACAGCATCATGCCGGCCCGGCGGCCCAACACGCCGGACACGTGGCCGGCCGGCAGCGCGCCCAACGCCGCGCCCACGCCGAACACCGAGCTGAACGTCTGCGTGTCCTGGCCGGTCACGCGGAACGGCAGCTGGCCGTCCGCCTCCAGCATGTACTGGGCCGACGACGTCCATCCGAGTATCGTGCCGGTGGCCATCGCTCCCAAAGTCGCTGCAACAGGCGCGCGTCGCGGTCACTCGGTCTCGACGGAAACCCACGCGCCCGGTTCTCCAGTCCCTTTCGAACGCGTTAGGTTCCTCGATCCCCCCGTGCTCCCGTCCGATCGGCACCCTACCTTCCTGTCGTGGGGCCGACGACTTTGTCGAATCTCGAATAAACGCGGCGGCGTGTCGACGGGACGGAAAACATTTCGTCGACCCCGTATTGCCAACGTTTTCAACGCTCTGCCTTCAACTACTTCCCTTAATTCCCAGCTACTGTCCTCACGAAATCGTCCGCCATGATTGCTATGATTATAAATTTATCGTCGGTTTATTTCCGTACCTTTGCGTGGCGTTATTTCCCCATCGACACGTTGCCCCGTTATAATTAATAAAATACGTACGCCTCATTATTATTATTATTATTTATATTGATGTTTTAGGTCGGTACCGTCATCGCGGACGTTTGTTTTTATAATTCGCTATCTCGCGAAATTTATACTATTTCATTGGTTTCGTATATATATTATATTATATTACAATTATTATTGGCGTTTCGCGCGAGAAAACTTTGTCGTTCGACGATGTAATAATTATATTAGAAAGTAATTTTGTATAGAACTTTATGCACCCATTATATTTAATATCCCCTGAATCACTTTACTTTTAAGATCGTTTATTCGTTGTTAAATTGAATTTTATTATTAATTTATTGAATACAGTCCACTTTTATCTTGTACCGAATTTAGAAGTATCATATTTTTGTTCGTTCCTTTTTTTCGTACCTTTTAGTTTCGTACTGGACGACGATTTTCTCCTAAAGCGTTTATTTTGTTACCACGAGAAAATGTGTGTGTGTAAACAGTGTCGTTTTTTTCGCCAAACAAGTCCGGCCCACGTTAATCTTGTTTTCATGATTCCCCACGGCCAAAATCGGATAATCGGAAACCCGCAACGGGTTCGACAATCGCATTAAAATATATAAAACGTATTGAACAAACGTCGGAGTTCGAGATAACGAGAAATAATTTCACAAAACTCAATAATAATGATCATACGATTCGATTACGAAATCGTGCGCGATGACATGTTGTTGGTCGATACACGGCCTTTGTGATTACGAAGAAAAACATAATCGATACGAATTGTAATAACGACTGTAGTTCCTCGAATGTAATCATCGACGACGAGCCATCTCGACTTGCGCGATATATATTATTTCGTAACATTATATTAAATTACAATAGCTTAACACTTGACTGCAACCGAAACGATCGCCTTATCGTTTTTCCTCGATGTACCCAATGGTACGTGTGTACATAACATTATCGTCATCCGAAACGTTGTTCATCGAGACAGAGAACTTTTATTTTAATTATTACGCTGGAAACCGCTGTGTTGGATAGATGTAATGATATATGTGGCGCGTTTTTCGACGAAAACCGTTTGACCCAAATCAAGAAGAAAAAAAACAAAACGATTATGCTAACGGGTAAAAAACGTCAAGAAAAAAAAACTCCGCGGCGTGAGCAAACAACATCATAATAATGTCATAAGAGTATAATGTCGTCCGTTTATCGACACCGAATTCCGCGTGGATAGATTTGAGCTGGGAAACGTTTGTACGTGATCGTCGCATAACCGCCTCCGACGGGATTTCGTGCACAACGTTGCCGAGCTTAACATCAATTTCCATGTCGAATTTCGTGTTGATGGGATAAACAGTTTGAAAAACGTTATGTCTCGACAAAACCGGATATGCGTACATTTCAACAGATATATGTACAAAACAGACGGAAAGGAGTTGCGTACGGTTTTCACTGGTTTGGAAAAGGCGTACGACAGAGTTCCTAGAGATATTTTAAGGTGGACACTGTGCATTCGAAGACGCGTACGAAGGAGCGAGCGAGTACAAGCGTGAAGGGTTCATTTCGGAGATGGACAGACGGTTTTTCGTGTCAGAGTGGGATTAGTTCGCCAACGTTCGGCTTTGAAGCCAAATATTTATCTCCCTCGGTAATTTATGAAATAACGAGCGGTGCACAGGACGAGATGTCGGCGGTGTGTGTACCCGTCCGGAGGAAGTCGACAACGACAGGTTTGAAAAGCGGACACTCGGAGGTAAAGGGTTAAGAAAAAGAGCGGTGTTTTGGTCGACTGACGAGTGACGCCACCATAATATTGAATCGTTTTAACAAAATAACCTTCCGAGACAGAACAACGTCGGAATACTGACGGCTAGTATATTATACACGTACGCAATGGTGATTTATAAAAATAAAAACGGAGTTAAATCCATTTATCTAATCTGTGTGTGTATGTGTGTGTATACAAAAACGACTAAATCATCGCGATGAACGAAAAGGTCGTTGTGTTATAATTTTTTTCGATTTGTCGTGAAAATACCGTTTTTTTGTTTTTAAGAGCGTCCGACATTGAATATTAATTGTACGCACGCGAATATTTTGCAACAATTGTGCGTAAATTCTGGACCTTAATTGTTATTAACCTCACTAATGATCGACGTGACGAATTCTAAGCACTTGCTATTTGTTACAACAAACGAGGTTAACCACACAGGAAATAAGCAAAGTGTGTATACGTAGACATAAAACACGTTTATCATGTTGCGTTCCAAACTTTGTCTATACAAATATTCTGTCGCTAGTTCGCGCACACGTCTCGTCTTCGATATCGTACAAATGTTACATATAGAGCTTAAAAACTGTTCGGTTTTTAAATTAACCTAACCTAACGCGTAGTGTCCATTGTTATTACCTGCGCTAAGTAACTACAGCGAAAACGTAAAATTGGTTTTTTCAATGTACTACAACACAACATTAAGTGTAACATACACGCCGTCTCGTTTCGGATATGACGACAAATTGCTGTATAAATAAACACTACGACAGAGAACATTACAGAACGAGTGTTTTTTCAGTAAAACAAACTTTGTTCAAACCCGTTTTTTCGAATCATTGTCCATTGAAAACGCGAACTCGTCCCGATGTAACGAGTACATTTTTAATTTTCACAAATTAATTTCTCTTTAACTTTATTATGGATTAAAATCAATAATAACTGACTAAAACTATAAAATGATTGTAAGATCTTTTTTGTTTTATTTTAATTTTAGTCTTGTGTCTGCAGTATTTAATATTTAATATGTTGTCAAAATATAATAACTTAAAACCTTGTAAGCAAAATAATTGCAATTATTACTTACACGAAGTATATTACATACTTATACTCGACTTTATAAAAAATACACATACAGACAGAATATATTTTAAATTCTGTATTATATTTTTATACGTATTTAAGACGCAGTTTTGTTTAAACGATATTATATTTATAAATAATTTGAAACATAAAATTGGTCATCGTACATCTCAAAATTAAATACTTATACATTGTCCTTGAACCAGTGTAATTTTTAAAAAGATTTAAAATTCATCATTTTAAATGCCTGTCGACATCGAAATTTCCTGGTTGAACACAATTGAACGTAAACAACTATAGAGAAAACATATTTAAGCTTTGACTTAACTTATAATTAAAGTATTTTTATTATTATTATTATGGTTGTTGTTGTTGTCAAATTCCAAATTTACTTTTAATCGTATTAATAATTAATACATTTACCTACGAAACCATATACGTATACTTCAGGCAAACCTAACGTAATATAATTTAGAACGATATTACACGGAAATACAGTGAAAAGTTACCGTAACAAAATATAATCTATTAAAAAAAAATACCTGATAAATACTATCGAACATTCTTTGAATAGATTTCCATTATAAACATTTTTGTACAATATTTAATAACAATCAAGTTGACTTTTAATCGTTGTACGTTTTAACACGAAGGAGATGGGATAGTTCAGAACGAAAAAAGTGCCTACAGACACGAGTTTCGAACGCCCATATTAGTATTATTATCATTTTATTATATTATTATTATTATATCATATCATATTATTTTATCTGTGTCTAGTATGTCTACACTACGCGCATAATATAATAATTATGTGTGGAACGAAAACACGAAATTCTTATTCGGAAAAAATTCAATCTATTTTCATCCACGTGCAAATGTGTCGAATATTCTACACTCGTGTATTTAATACGTATTGGTTTTTGTTTCCGACCGTAGTGTACCTACACAATTGTTCGGACGACAGGTGATGAAGTGTTAACCCTCCCGGGTAATATGGGTCTTTCGTGAGCACTGTCATTTTTTTTTTATATATATAACTTATCGATATTTAAAAAATCTGAAAAAATTCTGCAATGACTATAGTTCACAACCTGCTTTATAGTATCGTCGTTGAATTAAAATTGTCAAAAAAACGCTTAGATATTTGAACGTGAAACTCCGCCAGGGTCATGAAATACCCATATTGCCCGGGTACATCGACCGAATCAAAAATAACTTTGGCCGAAATAACATTCGATATGACGAATTCGTTCATTCGAGTAATTTCAATGAAACGTGCGCGTATTTTTATAGTGTTTTTAACGGCCACGAATCGCGGTCACGCGGTTTTCGTGTACTCGCTAGGAGACGGCCAAAAATTTGCGCCCGCCGTTGAGGTGGTAAAATGAAAGAAAAAGACGATTTTCATTACGCGCGCACGCCAAAGTATAACACAATATAGGTACTCACCGATAACTGTCACGATGACTTGGGAACTAACAACGCCTCCCGTCAGACAGCGCACCAACGTAATCTGTATGAAAATAAAATAAAACAATAATGAGAATAATAATAATAAATGAAAGAAAAACGCGTTCGGAGCCGTCGAAAGCCGCGGGGACGGTACACACTATGCACACCAATCGGAAAATCGAATATCGTTTGTCCGATTCACTTACAACTCTCGATTTCGACAACGACGACGCGTGACCGGCCATTTCGGAACGATCGACAATGTGTTGTATCGATGTGTACGTCGCGTGCAGGAACGCGACCGGAATAAAAACGCGCGCGATAGTAAAAAACCGTGAAAACCGTAAAAATCCCCTCGAAAGAGAGTATGACGTCAGACAAATATCGCGTGGACGTGCGCGGTTTTTTATGAATGTTATGTGTTCTGCCGCGTCTCTTCTGAGGGCTGGTATTGTCGTGTTACATACGCGAACGGTCGCCTTGTCGCGCGCGCAGTGTTTTACATGTTATACTTAAGTTCGCGTCGGTCGCCAGTCGTCTACGCGTGTGTTTTATAACGTATACGTGATGTATATATATGTACATCTGTGTTGCTCCCACCGTTTCGTTATGGATTTTTGTTGTCCGCTAATTTCCGTGCGTGTGCGCGCGCGTGTGCGTGCCGATGTACACGTGCGTCGAGCCGATGAATAAGTCCTAATTCACAATGGGTCCGAGTTTTTGCCCGCCGTCTGCAGCAAACGCCGACGGAATGTAATATGAATTGGAAACTCCCGTTTCGTCCGTACGTAATATTGTACAATCGACCGATTGGCGAGCAAACCGAATCATTTGCACGTGTTCACGATATTATTTGTGTACGAGTTTCGCTCGTATTTGTATCGACAGTTACTGTCGTTCAAGTGAAGCGCGAGTCGGTTCAACAAACGCCAGCCGATCTTAACGACAAACGCCAAAAAACAGTCTAGGCACTTTGTACCCAGCACAACGGCGAACACGACGCGTTATCGTTCATCACGTTTTATTGTGCACGTCTCGTGCATTTATTGACCGACCGACCAGAGTTCGTCGCGTTTTCGCGCGTCGTTCAAACCGGTGGTTTTTTACGTGTTGGAAATCGTCGAAACGGCTTTGACGAGAGCGTTTGAACACGTTTCGTCGTCGGTGGCGCGCGCGATAAATCGTTTCGAAATCACATCCACATCCCGTACACGAGTAGTATCCAGTGGTTGAATTGTGGGGAGGGGGGGGAATAGTAGATGTACTCTGAAGGCTCACGAAATAGTTGCGTCTTCAGTACATTTTTACAAACGGTGTGGGCACTCGAAAAGTTCATCACTGCCGTCTGTCACGTTTGCCAATAATTCGAACGTGGAAAATAAGGTAATGAGTAACGACCAATAACGTGGAGTTTATCTTAGTTCAACGAGTATTATAAAATACAAGTATAAGTAATTTAAAGGCCGATAGTCGCGTTTGCGGACTGACAAATAGTGGGAACACCCATAGGCCATAATCGGCATCCGCTGGCCTATTATGGCGACTGGCGGTAAAAGCGAATATCGTCCCTCGCGTTTCTCTTTAAAAAAAAATAACAGAGATACGCTCAAATATTTGAAAACATAGAAGGAGTACTCAGTCTCCCTGCGTCCCCACCCCCCAATTCAACAACTGGTAGTGTTACGACGGAAACGGATCGTATCCCGTCGTGCGCGCGGTTAACGACGTCGTACAATCACTTCTACTATGATATTGTACTTTTTACACTATTTATGAACTTGTATAAAATGTTTTCGTTATGATTACACCCCTAACATATTTTTTTTTTTTATAAATACGCCACTTACGGAACCTAACGCCAAGTTTGTCGACCATATGACCGCGTGTTATCGTGTGTTATCGTCGCGTAGGCGACACGGAAACGTGGCACGTCGGCATTTCGCAGATATCTTATTGTGTTTGCGAATACGCTTCGACGCCGCGAACACGTGTACCACTTGACTTTACCGATTCACCGATCCGATTCGGACCGTCGTTTCCGGATCCGTTCGTTTTCATTGCGGTTCGTTTCGTGCCGTACACATGAAAGAATCGTGTTTTCAATGTCGGTAACGAAAAAAATCAGTCAAGTCGACTGCTGTACAATTATGTTGATCGTATGGACAAAGTGTTTTTTTATAGTTATATTATTATTTTTAAATCGCGGAAACTAATGAATCACGACGAAACGAAATAACGGTTTTGAACGAACAGTTCGGTTTGTAATAAATCGTACTGTTTTTATTCGAATAAGATTGCGTATAATTCATCTCGTATTTATCGCGAAACTCTCGAACGTTTTGAATTTTAATCAGTGCTTGAATCGGACAAGATTAGAAGAGGGATGCAAGAATGTAATATGCGTTCCTTACGAGTATGCCTTATTGACTTGTTGGGAGGAAAGGGGGAGGGCTTCAGCGTTCTTGGCGTCCCACGGGAAAAATCGGAAGTGATAAGTTAAAAATGTTCGTAAGAAAGAAGAGCTACTTCGTCCCTTTGCGTCCCTTCTCCCAATTCAAGCACTGATTACAATCAGATAACAATTCGGGTCGACAATGTCAACCACAACGGTCTTCTGCCGGAAAGAGGATGTAAAGATCGGAGCACTGGTTGTACCTGAAAAAGCGTTCGCTTATAATATATATAAGCGAATATAAACTTATATATATAAGTATATAATAATAATTATTATTATTAGTTTTATTTGTATTGAATAATAATTAAAAACAGAAATTATAAAACAGAGGAGTCGGCTTTTATTTCGTATCTTGGAGACGTCCATGACTCCGAAAACGTTAAGAATCCCGTCAGCAAATAATCGAAATTAAAAATGTAATATAATACGAGGCGTATAATCGTTTGGACGTTTCGAGATTTATCACGGCTACGCGTTTTTATTTGTTTATACTTTTGAACTCGACCGCCACGTTGTCGTAAAGAACCGCCGCAAATAACGACCGGTACAATAGCGTCGTAGTAAATTAGGACTCGCGACCGGATAAATAATCATTTATTACAAATTATAATCAACACGCCATTTATACGTTATACAATACATGATCATCATTCTTCTTAATTGAAAACTAATAAAACGTTTTGGCCGCTCGCGTACTAGATACTATCATACAGATGAAACGAGTTGTCATAAAAACACAATTAATTCTGCCGTCGTCGTCGTCGTCGTCAGTTCAATAGTTGTGACGACAATAATATATTCGGTATGAAAAAATTGTTTTGTTTTTTCCCCCTTTCTTTACGTCGATATCGCCGTGACCCGCGTGATTAGCAATCGCATTTAACGTGAATTGATATAGCGTTGTTTTCGAATCGGATACAATACACGTCATAACAACTCGTCGCTGGAATATTATATAACTGTTGCGCGTAAGCGTCGAAAAGTGTTTGCTTTTGTTTTTAGATACGAGTACAAACGCGTTTTAAAATACAAATGTAAATGGCGAACGTTTTTTCAGGATCACAGTACTCCATCGTCAACACGAACTCGACGGGACCGCAAAATGACCCGTTCGTGTTAAAACGATTTTGTGTAAAGCGATATGCTCGACACGAATTCGTTCGCGTTAAAGAAATTATACTCACACGAATGATTCGAGTATCGTTTTCGAAATCTCCATAACCAGCGAAATTTGCAAATCGTTTCTTCTTTCACCCGCCATAACCCATTTTTCGACCGTGAACTTGGCCCGCCCAAGTCGTCCTAGAATTGCGACATTTTTATCAAACGAAAGCTCATTGTTTGCAAGAATTTACGAGCCTATTCCTACAATTTGCGAGACGGCCATTTATATTTACAAAATGTATTTTAATTAATTGAATGTATGTTTAATATAATAAATTATTTAATGTTTTTAGTATATTCTGGAGTTGTATCTTGAGATTTTCAATGTTAATAGAATTTGGTAATTATACGGAATCTTATAATTTTTAATAAATAATCAATACATTTTGTTTTTACACTTTGTTTTATGTTTTCGAAAACAGTTTTTTTTTAAATATATATATATATATATCTTACTCTGATTAATATATTATAAAACAAGAACATATTTTCGTTGACACTCGAAGTACATTGTAGGAAGTCGGTTCTAATATCCTTATAATGTATAAATCATAGTAGACACCTAAATTGTAAAAATTCAAAATATAAAAATAATAATATCGTGTAATCGTCATTTAACGAAAAATATATGAGTGCGTATACACACGTGTGTTGTGAGTACACGAATAATACGGCCCGATAGCCATCGGTTACACTCGAAGACGGCACACACGTTTTCATGGTCTTGGGTCGTTGGGCTTCAGTTTCACCAGCTGTTCGCAAATTTCCCAATATTTCTTTGCTTTTGCTTCATCTAGGACGTCGCTTCTCAAACTTGCCTCCTACATTGAAATAATAATTATAACAATAATATTTCATGTTATTCGTTGATTCGTTATTATATTTACACTACGTTTTTATGAAAAATAATATCATATATAACAAAGGATTTTTTTTTATACGATACTCGAAGATTCCGAAGATACCGAAATGTATTATATAAGAGTCTGAAAAAAAACTTCTGGAAGAAAATCAGTGAAGTTTTTGAAGTTAAGAAGACAAAATAATTCGGCCGCAACATCAGATCACATATAACGTAATAGGAAATTAGGAATCAGGAGAGGTCTTGGTTGCTGTGACGAACGTAAAAATGCCGTTTAACGCAATAATAATAAATGACATTGTCATGTAAAATATTTTACTTTGCAATCTTTGAAATATTTTCCACTTGTGTTAGCCACGTCTTCGCTGACGGTCAAGTAAATTGATGTCTGTGCTCCTTGCTCGGTACTCTGAAAATTGTTACAAATGTTTTATTGAGCTCGATCAAGTCAAACATTCTAATATTACTCCCTTACACTAAAATCGTGCTAAATATATTCCGTTTTATTCTTACTTACTATACTTATATACACACGAAATTTTTCGCGCCGTCGCGATCATTTATATAACGCGAATTATCGTATTTTGTATACATATATGTATTTATAAAAAACGGATACCTTAAACATGGTCTTGACGATCAGTTGCATGCCCAAGCTCAACGGGAACGGCACGTTTCTCCATATGCCCGAGTCAATGATACCAGGATGAAGGCAATTACACGTAACGTCTACGTTTTTGATTTTTTTTTTTCATCAAACAATAATAAATTCGTCGTTAGTTCAAAAAAGTACATTTTCCGCGTATCGAAATTATCACCTGAATTGCTCTCCTTCAGCTTGCGAGCCAGTTCCATGGAAAACATGATGTTCGCATATTTCGAGACGTAATACAGATAGGCGGGCAGTTGGTCGGTCGGATTCGGTTTCGCCAAGTTCAGTTTCGCCAATTTATACAGATCGGACGCGACGATCACGATCCTGCTGGACGCGGTCTTTTTCAACAAAGCTGAAACGGTGCGTGGAAAAATACGCTATGTACTCCATTTCGAATCCATCACATTTCTTAAAATCTACACGTGTTCGCTATTAAATAATTATTTCGTATGCCAGTTAATTTAAATGTGTGGGTTTTTTTTTTCAAACTTCCGTTGACGAACATCGCACGATAATAAACTACGTTTATGTTATACTTCGAGTACGAAACGCAATTTAATACGATAAGTATACCGCGAGCTTCGCTCGATCTACGTAAAGCCCGATCTTCCTATGAGCGTTACAAATTGAACTTCAAACAATAATCGTCTGTCTCTACGTGGTTGCCGTAACACAGTATATCCATTATCATACCTAGACGAATTTTTCCGATTGAAAACCTGCTCTTTCCCTCAGAAGACTTCCTAAACAGTTTTCCCGCAATTTCGAGAATCTAACCATATCGATTTCTCGTCTCCGAAAACATTAGTATAAACAACAAACTATAAGACACTTGTACGAATTTCTTTTTTTAAGTATGATAGTCAGTATCGTTTTTCTCAATTCGGCCAGTGGAAACGGTATATTCATCACATTCAGCCGAAATCCTTAAAGCCGTTTCGAAAATAAAAAATATTTACACACAATCTTTAATATGAAAACACGATTATTGATCGCTTATTATGAACTCACGTAAAAGCAAATGTGTCAGCAAAAACGGACCGTACTGATTAGTGGCCATAGTGAGTTCCAAACCGTCTTCGGTAATTTTTTTCCCAAACGCATTGGCCACGCCGGCGTTGTTGACGAGTACGTCTAATCGAGTTTCTTGTTTGTTTACTTTGGCGGCGAACTGACGCACCGAATTCAAACTGCTCAAGTCTAATGTCATGAGAACAACGTCGGTGTTTCCGCTCTCGTTGATGATTTCGTCTGCGCAAACGAAACAAAACACGAAAGTTAATGGGTACGTCAACGATTATATAACTGTACTAGGAAATATTTAGATTGATTTTAATTAATTTTTTACAATTAATTTGGTATGTTTTAGCGGTTCCGTACTATTTGAAATATGTAAATAGACAGTTGTGTATAGAAGATAAAGAAAGTGATAAGGATATCCTCTACAAAACCGATCACTTCGCTTTCAATAAACTTTTAATAAATACTTACAATAGATTGTTTTTTTTACCCTACGTACCAATCATTTATAAACGAAATATTATGTGCCATATGATTTTATTTTAATGTAAGACATTTATTTTGTATATGATAATCGAAATTTGTTTAAGTAAAATCTAAGTAAATATTATAATATAAATGTATTTTGTATTAGATTTAAGTAGGCGTGTTAAATAATTTATTACATATCGTATTCGTTTAGTGAAAACATTTTTTCTTTGTCTTAGAAAACTATTAATATTTAATCGATATTACAATTAGTAATCACGTGGTATAGTAAAATATTATAACGATTAAAAATGTTTACTTGAATATACCGTTCCAATTTTAAATAGGTATACATTCTTCCCCTTAATTCGGATTTGCGTATGTCAACTACATGGCTAAAAACGAAAATATTTCCGATGAAATAAATGGAACGAAAACACGCTTAGATTGTACACGCGAATACGACTACAATGAGATGTGTCTCTTAAGGGAATGTCGAATTCTTGTTGATTTTCAATATCAAAAATAACTGATTTTACCGTCGACGAATCGACAACGAACTAATTTAAGAACTATGTAATTTCTATACCGCCCGTTAGACAACAAATGGACGTGTGACGTGCTCTTAAACCGTAAAAATTTACACGATTTTTATGCGAAAAAAAATCTCGGATCGTGCGCTCGTTTATCGCGAGATTCGTTACATTCGGTATTTGTAAACGGTTAACGGGGGATCCTCGTAGATACGACTGATAAAGTTTTTTTTTTTTGGGGGGGGGGGGTGGAAAGGGGTAATTTTTGTTATACGTATCAACTTCACACAGACATAACCGCCAGAACTCATCTATATTTACGAACGACAATAGTCGGTCCCGTGGAACAACAGTTCGTAAACATTGTAAATTTTGAGCGATTTGACCGTCCGATTCACGGGCGTACAGTTAATAAATACCGTTTGTATACCTCTAGCTTTCGATCCGGTTTCCATGTTTCTGCAAGCCATGATCACCCTGGCGCCGCGTTTCGCGAGATCTCTGGCGGTTTCTTTGCCGATACCTGTAACAACATAGAACAACAACCCGTAAACATGTAATGTGCAACACGTACATAATTATGTGAGCGTTTTTTTTTTTTTTATCATCATAATAGCACAATAATATTGAGCTCCGCGTCGGATTTCATATCGAGTAAACACGTTACCGGAATTGCACCCGGTGACGATTACGACTTTGCCTTTCATACTGGTAGTGCCGCGGTACACGCCCGTAGTCATCCAAGTGTACAGTTTCACTACGGCCAAAAACACAATTACGATTAGAACGGCGTAGGCAGCGAGTACTGCCAGATTGGTCCTGTGAAGGTAAGAGAGAGTCTCCGAATACCACATAATCGCTATTACAAACAAACAAATAAAACGTAAAATAATAATAATAATAATAATAATAATGAAACATAACGAATTTCCTATTACATGATGCGTCCGTTGGTTCATTACATTACATTACGTAAAAATTCTACCGCTAGTATGTCTCAGCGATAAGTGTGTGTCTAAAAACGACCTTGGACATAACATTATAGAGATTATTGTACTATTGTAAAGACCTTGAGCCAACGATTTATTTGGTAAAACTTCGAAGATTTCGTCTGTCGGCTGAAGATTAGTAACGTATAAGAAAATATATACATGCGCGTACGCCTTTGGGCTCTGATCGTGTAACGTGTTCGTCTCAAATAGTTTATGGAACAAAACGAAAGCGTACAAATTTATGCTTAGTTTATCAAACACGAGCGGTATTATTCTTTAAACGAATTCCCGCCGTTCAATAATATCAATGGATAATTATAATATTGTGTGATCGTTCGAATAAAATGATCGTGACACGAATATTAATTTAACACGCAGAAACAACAATAAATTAAATACGGCAAACGTTTCCTCGAGGGGATTAGACGAAATGTATTAAATATCGTGTCCGACACGGTACAAAAATGACAAGTCTATAGTAACACTGGGCACATGACAATCTATAAACAACGAATATCGTGTGTACTACACGAAATGTACGATAATGAATTCAACGTTCGATTGTCTGTGCGATAAGTATAATATCGATATGTATATATATATTTTTTTTTATACGAGTATGCCAAATAAAAATGCATAAACACTACCGTTAGTTGTAATATAACGAATTATTATTGCTGAATTAAACGTTTAAAAAAAAATGAATTAATTATGTTAAAAGTTAAACTTTTTATTAAGTTTGAAATTATAACTCGTTAACTAGTCCAGCCTTAACGATTAATGTTGTACTACTTCTATAGAAAATTACCGGTCGTGATAAATTAGGATTGCCAAGAAAAAAAAATTGTCCATGAAAATAACATATTTTAACAGAGCGTATTGTATAAACGATTACAAAACGCTGTTTTGTTAACAAGCAAAGACGGCAATATCGCTCGGAGTAAAAAAATAATGTATGTTTCGTTATGATCGATGACGGTGCGTATATTATTATTATTATTATTATTACGTTCGATAAATTAATCAATGTAAACATAACCCGTTTTAGATATTATTATAGTAGAAAATAGCTGTTAATACAAACAAATTGTGTTGAAAACGAATAATCGATCGTCGCTACAATTTAACGCATGTTTAAAATAGTATATAGGACATTGCATTGCAAAAAAAAAAGGAAAAGATTTTTATTTTGCGTGTTTAATTTCAAGGACGTCGTTCTACAATACAACAAACGGATGACTATAATGACATTTTAAAGATCGGGTAAAATTAGTATCGCAATTGGCCGCAAATATTATTTTAATTGTACGGCTAAGCGCGTCGACAAAAACAAATCGTTTAGCGTTCCGCAGTCCACACGATGGACTCGAACGAGTACCGACATTCGTCTGGTCTGGTGACGTACGTACTAAATTATCGTGGACAACAACGCGATTTCGGCAGAATCCGAATTGATGTCACTGCACGGCGAACTTACGTAACCAGTGGCGCGGCGGTTACGTACGTACAATGGAATTCAGACGAGCGCATGTTATTCGCTCTAAAAACGCGCGTACGGAATCGTCTCGTCGTCAGTGCCAACGCACTCCACGCCGAATACAACAGAACCACAAAGTATAAGTATGTATAAGTAAAAAGATGCTACAAAGCGTCGTGTCCATTGACGTTCCGCCACTACGCCGCGTACGACGGACGGACCGATTTCGCGAGAATTCGTACGCGCAGACGACGAAACCATTTAACCAACAATAATCGGAGGATATTACAAAAATCGTTGTCGTGTACTCACGTCGGACGGTCGCTTCTCGTTGTCGTGTGTTACTCGGGTAACGGTTCGCGGGCGAGTGAAAGCGGCCGCTCCGGACCAACGGCGAGACACCGACGTGAGAACTGTTATACCGCGTACGCCGCGCAACCGTCGCGTTCGTGGAAGAAGAAAGAGAGAGAGAGTGAGCGGTTAGGTAACGCGATTAGACGGTATACGCGTGTTACCGAAACCACGTCGGGCGGCTGTTACGCGCGTACGTGGACAAATATTGGAGGCCGGTGCGACGGAAGGAATCAAACACACGGATTTTTCGAAGACATGGGGTCGCGGAGAATGTCCGATATACGGCGGCGGGTTTTATAAGATCAAACGATGTATCGCGACGATCATACGCTCGTATAAAACAGTAAAACGCTGTACGGAATTCTTTCGACGTTGTCAACACCGAGTCAAGTGTGCGGAGTGTTCGAAAAGTGCGAAAGAACGCGATGTTTTCGGTCACTCGTATCAATAATAGCCCTCGAATCCTGACTTTTGCTTGTCGTCCCGGTAGCCGCAGAGCCCGTAATTTTACACTCGATTAAATTTCATTGGACGAACAACATTATTTATGTTAACTGATAAATACATAACGATACGCGAGTGTATTGCATAGTATCTATTATCCGTAGGAGCGTCGTTGCGCGCGTTTCCGAAATTCGAACGGCAATTTCTTAAACGTTAGGACATCCATAATAATGTGAAAGCGTTCGTATCACGAGTGTTATGATAATACGCAATACGTATGTCGTTTCATCCGATCGTGTGTACACTTATTGTATGTGTGTACACACGGCCGTAAAACGAGAATAATAATTACACGTGCTCGCGACGAACAACCGGATACCATGTAAGTCCGTGTTTTGATTTTATAGGGTTCAGGACGGGATTTCGAAACGGGCGAGGAATTATTTTCCGGGATACGTTTAAAAAAAAAAAACAATAAATAATTATCATTTTGTTTAATTACGCGTTTGTATATTACGTGTTGATTTTGGTCCAAAATACGTTATGATATCCGCGAAGGTCGCGCGAATATATAAACGCATCAGGTAACAAATTCAAAAAACAACAAGAAAAAATTTATAAAACATAATGTCGCAACAATATAAGTTACCGTATGGCGGCGATGAATTATGAAGACGGTCGGACGAACGTATCTATTCTTATACCGAAGTGGTGATTCCCCAAAAAAAACCACTACATGTCTATACTGCAATCGGATTGCGCGCAAAAATCAGTTCGACGTTGCCAACTACTGTACTTATATATTATAACCGTATTTCCGTCTATGTTATAGATTTAAATTTTCTAATAAATACATGTATTAGTTGGAAATTTAAAAAAAATTCGTCCGTGTTACGAGTACGCGCGGATGAAGTGAAACGTCTTTCAGAGTCAACAATTCAACGACAGAAAAATATGTTCGCGCCTGTGGTCAGCAGCTAACGTCAGGCGTTCGTCTGACGACACAGCAAGTCGCAAACGCGAACGAATTATTATAAACAATACTACTGTGGGCACCGAACAAAAAGATTATGACTCAATTATTATATACATTTTTGCAGTCAATCTCGACATTTTCAAATAAAGAAGGCTAACCGAACACCGTACTAACCTCGGTCCCGTCTACGGTTTTGATTTTATAGCGTTCCGGTTGGAAAACGTATTCATTCCGAGCGCTGTGTGAATTTAAACAATACATTTTATAATTTTAATTATTGTCAGGATTTAACGTGCTTAGCGATTCCATGAACGTTTGAGTTCTAGTTTAGTTGCACGGTTCCGTTCAAATACGCTCGCTAAGCTTGGTTTAATTTCTTATATAGCGTGGATTCTTCTAAAGATTTGCTTATCGATCGTTTCAATAAAACCGCCGTAGGATTTTCATCGCGGTCGAAACTAAACGATTTTCAATCCGCGCGATAACGATGTCACTTGTTTTTGGCGCGTACGCGTTATGATGATAACCCGCGCCATTATCAATAACCTCAAAATTATTATCGCACGTCGTGACGCCGCTGCGGTAGGAGGAACGTTGTATATACCGTAAGAACGACCATGCTCGGCACGTTTTCGCGATAGCTCGTCCGGTATAATTCCGTCTTCGTCGATTTGGCCTCTTGTCCGGCACGAGTAATTCCGTCGGCGTTCGCCATTCGATTTTCGTCGCTTGAAAACACCATTGTCTTGCAATGTCTGCTCCGGCGAAGAAACGCGCGGTGCAGCCCCGCGGCCAATCGGACGGCAACGCTTCTGACGATCAAGAAGACGATTTCGGACAAATGGTTAGCGGATGGACGTCGTTACCCATAGAAATCGTTACTCAAACTTACTTTACCCGTTTCTATTCTACCGTTACTGTTTTCACCTATTGATCATGCCGACCGTATTATCAGTTGCTATGTTTGAAATCTATACTGGTAGACAAATGTCCGCTATTTGATTAATACATTTCACGTTTTGGTTTTAAAAACACCTGTAATATTCATTTTTAATTGTAATTTCGTCCGACGAAAACTACTCACCATAAGCGTAATAATAAAATGACGATTTAAACGAATTGTACAATAACTCTCTGTATTTTTATTTCATTTGTAGACTATTGACGTAGAGTTCGAGGGCCGCAATCCAGAGAGCTCAGACTTCCATAGCGTCAAGCAGTTGTTACAACAGTTGTTCTTAAAAGCCCAAGTTAACCTGTCCGATATGGCTTCTCTGTTAGTAAATCAACATAATATTGGCAGCGTGATTAAAGTAATTAAATAATTTAATTGTTTATGTTAAACATATATATGTGTATATGGTGTACACAGTTTGAGCATTATAAAACTAAATCGTCTACAAGTTATAATCAATTTTTATCAGCCCTGACTTTTAAAACTATGAGATTTGGTTTCCTTATTTTTCTTTTATTCATGTCGAAACTAATAATTAATATATGACGTAGCAAGTTTTTGATGACGAAGATGAAAATGATGAAGACGATGATGAGGACCGCAATCAAGTATTTGGAATAACTACAATACTCAATATGGCCGAAAAGGTAACGTCGTTCATCATACTATCTTATCGTACTAGATAATTAAAGTGAAACATTCATCTGTGTTCCAGAACAATGAATGTGTAGAACAGTTAAACAAGCTGATGTTGGATTTGAGCAAACAACACAGTGAAAATAACACATCTGCATTCATTAGTGACTTGTTGGGTGATGACAATAAACCAGTTGCGTTGTTAATAAATGAAAGATACGTCAACATACCCCCACCAATATCTGTGCCATTATTGCAGTCCATTAGGTACAAATGAATAATTATTTTTACACACAAAATCCATATTGTAGTTCTTGTAATGCTACTCACAATAGTATAAACAAATTATTTTATGTGCATTTTATAACATACGATTTAAACACAAAATACTCATTATTTTAGTCAATTTATAATGGTACACATTTCTCCTATATGAATTATAATTTTTTGATTGATTTGGTATTTGCATGTTGATTTATCGCGTTATTATTTATAGAGTAAAAGTATATATTTTTATAAATTGGGTTAAAATGTTGGTTAGACAGTTGTACTTGTATTATTGTATAAAGTTTAAATATTCAAAATTCCTTTAAATTTTTAATGTAATAAGATGGAAAAATCATCTTTAAATAGCTTTAAAGCATTTGAAATATTGAACTTCAGAAAAATGCTTGAAGATATTAATTTGTTGTAAAATAACAAGTATCAAAAATTATTATTTTTTATTATTATTATTATTTGTGCCGACAAAAATACAATAATGAATATTATTTCAGCAAGGAATTGACAAAAGTGAAAGCTAAGAACCCGGAAATTGATTTTACTTATTTCATTATTATATGCAAACTATACAAAATGAAACAAACTAAGAAGAACAAGAACACCCAGGAGGAACAAATGATCTGGTCAAATGCAGAAGAAGAGATATTTGATGAAGTATGTATTTTATAATGTGAATATTATGTATATATATATTACAATTGAATGCAAATGGAACACTTGTAATGTTTGTGCTTTATGTTCTAGGAAGCCGAGTATAAGTTTGAATTTTGTGTACAAAACGAAAAGGGCTCTGGCCTAGCAGGCAGCTGGGACGAAGGAGATTCTGAAATGATACCATACAGACGCGTCTTACTTTTACCCATGAAAAAACTTGATTTCATTATTAACAAAATACAGACTTTGTTGAATAAAAATTAAATAATATTTAAATAGTTAAGAGCCAATAAAAGCACTCCATGAATGTCAAAAATTGCTATGTATGTAATATTTAATATATACCTATGTATCTAATATTTTATATATATATATTATATTTGTTTTGAGAAGTAAAATTGAGTTTGAATTTTTCAAAAAAAAATTAAATGATGTGTAATATGAAAAACTATAATCGCGTCCTAACCGTTTATCAATTGTATAACAATTTACTAATAATATGAGACTGCCTGGAACTATACAATTAATATGAATAATAATATTGTCTTCTCACAAAAATAAATACTTAAATAGCTAAAATTATTATATCTTTAAATTTTTAATTAAAAATTTATGCATGGGGTATATATTTAATTTAGTCACGCACCGGTACAAACAGTGGAATGAACACAATGGTGGTTGGATAGATACGCAAAGCCTAAAGAGATTGGTAGGAAGCTTGAGTTATTTTCTTATATCAACTTCTAAATTAACAAATGGTTGAAAATTTTTAAAATTAAATAAAAAACAATTTCAATTTCTATTTGATTCGGTTTTTATTATAATTCACTTATCTTTTCATTTAATACTTAAAATTAATAAAAAAATAAAACATGACTTTTCATGTTCTTCTTCCATCCATTTAGATCAGCGGTTCCCAACCTATGGTCCGCGGACCACCGGTGGTCCGCGAGGTCGCAAGGCATACCTATAAAATTTTAAAATATTTCAATTTTCCTTTGGGTGTGTTACAAATATTACGTACCGACAATCGTTACCTAAATTCTAATATCTGTGAAAAAATTGTTTCTTATTTATGAGAAAAAATAATGTCTAAAAATGATGGTGGTCCGTGATGTATTGAAAGTTATCTAAGTGGTCCGTAGTGTCAAAAGGTTGGGAACCACTGATTTAGATGATTAAAAATAATAAAATAATAATGTTTTGTATGTACTATATACATTACCAATTAATTATACCTTATTTAAAAATCTTTAGTAGTTGGTAAAATGAGTTTCTCCTGTTATTGTTCATGACAAAAAATTGGCAAACCAGAATTTTTGAAACAGAAAAATTGTTTCTTTCAAATAGTCTGTATTTATATAACTTAGTTACTTATACACACAGGATAGACAATTTAATGTTATATCATTGAGCTGTGTGAGGAATGTGATTGGTACATAAACCGCGTTAATTTATTACTTATGACAAAAAGGATTCAATACTAATAAAATTATTTAAATACCAGCACTGAAAAACTAAGTCATAAACGTGTATAAGTAGCAAGCGGCTGCCTCCAATGCAAAATTTTCTGTCTTCGCTGTCAGTTTTTAGTACCTATTTCAATATTCCTGAATATTATTAATTCATTCTCAACACTTTTACAATAACAATCAGTAGGTAACTCTGTCCTAAAGTATAACATTAATTTTATAATGATAAATAAAGTTTACCAATATTCAATAATATTATTACAACAACCAGTGTGCAGATATTTCCAACAAAAATCCCATAACAATAAAATAAACATGACATCAAGTTAGTTTAAAATACTTATGATGGGAATAGTTGGGTGGTGTTTTTATGTTTTAATCTGAGGCAAATCACTTTTTTTTTTTTAAGGAAATTGAAGAAGGAATTATTTTGTATTACAGTGTAAAACTTTTTAAAATTCAGTCTTCCCATGTTTTTATAGTGTTCAGATAATATGTTTGGAATTAAGACATGGTTATATCATAATTTATTAATAACCTTGGTTTTTTTTATTGATTGTTTTTAAAGTGTTATTAAAGGAGGAGCCAAAGTACAACCGTATTTTAATAAATAATGGTTTAAAAACAAAAACATTCTGAAGTGTATAAGAAAAATGTACTTTAGTAGTTATCAGACTTAAAATCTAAGTAAATAATATAACTTATTCAAGATTTATGTGTGGTAACCATTTGTAAAAAATAGGTAATATTATATTACTTTTGCAACACTGATAAACAAAACAAATAAAAAAAATAAAGCTGAAGAAATGGTGATTGATTAAACATAATTTAGTAAATACCCATGATCGACTAGTGTGATCCAATGATATATCAGTAAAGAATTCTAATGAAAAATAATTTAACACACCTACCAGACTAAGTTAGTAAAATACTAGGCATTAAGTATGAATAATTATTGTTAATGATTGTGTTGTGATTTTCAATCAAACTGATTTAATTATACTCTTAAAAATAATAATTTAATAGTCTAGACAAATGTCTCAACACAAGCTGTAACAATGTTTTTAGGCGATTGCAAATATTATATATAACTGACAAACGTATAATATCAATTGACTATTTTCTGATATTTTCATTTATATATTACTAAATAAATTACAAAATAAATAATTATTGACTGAATATCCAAGTACATTTATTTAATTTTTTTTTTTTTAATAAAGATACACAATTCAGATAAAAATTAGTAAAAAAAGTTTCGTTTATAAATTAATGGTACAAAAAAAAAGTCCAATTAAGAATTGAATTCTTAAGTAAAATTAGAGGTTTAATTGTTATTAAATTTAAATAGTACATTTCAACAATACTAACTTAATCCAAAGTGTAATTAATATTTAAATGAGTTGCTATAGGCTACAAATACTGGGCATACAGTTATACAATAAGGTACTTAATCTAGGCGAAACTGTAAATTTGTTTTTGACGCAAACTAAATTAAGGATACGCTGCACACAGAACACACAAATATTGAGTTGACATTAATCCTAAGTAGTACTTTATTCATCGTCTTCGTCTTCATTTTCTTCTTTGCTGTCTTCATCCTCGGCAGACTCTTCCTTTTCTTTTTTGTCACTCTTCTTTGGGCGACCACGTTTGCCAGTCTTGTTCTACAAATATAAAACAATCGTATAAATATAAAATAACAGACAAATTATTTTAGTGAATTATTATTTCTTGCATACCTTTGGCTTATCCGATGATTTCTTTCCACCGGAAGCACCAGACTTGGGAGGACGACCTCTACCTCTTTTTGCTGGGACGTCATCGTCCTTTTTCACAACATCCTTGTCTTTTTTCTCAGTCTCACGGGCTCGCTTTTTGGGTTCTTTGACAGCGTCCTGTTATGACAAAAAGTACACAATTTATTAATTTATAAGCAACGAAAATAAACTATAACTTATCACAAAATTTTAAAAGAATTAAATCAATTACTTCAGATTTGTCTTTTGTTGGGCGTCCACGCCTTTTTTCAACCACTGCTTCGGAATCTGACATTATCTAAAAAACAAAACACATGTAATAACATTAAATTATTTATTTAAATTAAATTCATTATACATTAAATATTTATATATATATATATATATATAAAAAACCATAATATAGGGTCCGACAGAACAAACGCAAGTTTTTCCAAATGATGCTACTCCAAACTTGGATTTTGTAGGTATGAAAGGCTAAATCTAATTTAAAAATCCAATGTACTGTTAATCTCAAGAGAAACAGCATGCAAACAGACAAAACAGTTGGGGATGAGCAATGTATTCAAACCTTACTCTGTTCACGTTTTCGGATGTTCTAATCATTCGATTTTGTCCATTAATTCTTCTCATCATCACCATATCTGTTGTGTTGAACACTATGACCCATCTCAAGATGGTCTTGTGGTCAGGAATGTCAAAGTGAGTTCGAAAATCTCGCTGCGTTTAAAAGATAGATTCACCATTTTCATTTGTTTTACTGCAATATGTCATACTGTAAACATGCCTTGTTGCACACTCCAAACCATGTTGTCAACTAAAACTGCACCTTATCAGCTTTCCAATGAGCAGTCCCCTGTACCGATCGGATACCCACTTGAAGTATTAACATTTTTAAAAACATGCATTTGTTCTGATAAACCCCCATATACAAGGTAGGGCAAAAGATACGCATCAGTTTTGAAAAGTTGTAGAATAAAAACTATTCAACTTACAGAAATAAAGTTTATATTGTTCGATTCAGTAGACAATCTAGTTTTATACATCAAGTTTTAAAGATTACATCTCTAAGATGGCAGCTGTCAGCAACGATGCATTCTTGAAGACAATTCTGGAAATTTTCAACCGCTCGTCGGTACATTTGGATGAATAAAACTTCCTTTCTGATTCTTTATTTATGTTTTGCCAATAATAGCATGTTTATAGGCTGAGCGCTTTGGCGACTCTCCGATAGCAGCTCTTTGGCTGGTTGACATTTTCAGGTGTTTTTACTGTTTCTGGTCTTCCAATTGTCTGAGCCCAACGTCTGATTGCTTTACGAACACAACGAGACCCCTCCCAACTTCCTCCTACCGCCACAGACCGAGCGCTGGCCGTTCAAAACCGATACGTATTTTATACCCCACACTATATATAAAAAAAAACCATAATAAATAGATCAATAATTAATAACGGTTATACTTCAAATACTTAAAAAAAAAAAATAGAATAACAGCATTTGGCAAATATAACGTTTAGTCCATAATACCTAATATTTTTGAATTTTCAATTCTTTGAAATAGGTTTATATTTTAAAAATATAAACGATATTTCGTAATTGGGTTTAAGTGGATGAAACTTATTACGCTGCGATATTTTTTCAATCGAAAACGAGTACAGACTTGTTTATTGTATTTTTTTTTTTTTTTTACATAATCCTAAAACGACAATAATCCGGTGGGACGCACAATGGAAACTAACCTAAACAAAAAAAAAAAACAAAACAAAATCCCCGCGAAAAAAAAAAAAACGTTAATAAACAACGCGCGACGTTCGATTTTAAAACGGCCATCGGACAACACCGCGACAATAAACGAAATAAATAAACGAAACGGGAAAACGGGGGGAAAAAAAAAAAAAAAAAACAAAATTCTCGCGTACTTACGTGTAAATCGACTCGACGGAAAAATAACAATAAATAATTCCCCAAACCGTAAACAAAACTACACCGGAATCGGATGAACGGAAAACGGTTTTGTTACGATATTTACTCGCCGCGCGACATCCGTCCCGGCGGTAGGTTATGATGATGAGCCTTATGTCCCGCGCGCATACAAAGCGAGCGAGCGCGCGCGTGTGTGTGTGTGTGTGTGTATAATTGTGGTTGGGGAGTGGGGAGAAGGTAATTTCGTTTAATATTCCGTGCGAGACGGACCAATGAGATTTCGAAAAACGGTTTGCGAGTACGCGCGCACACCCGAACGAGCGGGACGCGTAAACACGACGAGTCGTGTCGAGGGGGTAGTGGGAGGGGGGAGAGAGAGAGAGAGGAGAAAAAAAATTTTGACGGGAACGGCGAAAATTAGCCCCCGGAGGGCACGAACGACGAAATAAAAGAAAAATAAAACTTCGAGAAACCGCGTTACCGCGGAACGCGCGAATAATCGATACGGGGAAATCGCGGCGTGTAACCGCGGGAACGTGTGCCCCCGCGGTCCGGCAAACCGACCGGAAGAAGAGTTGAGAGAGCACGCGCGCGCGAAAACGGCAAACGACTGCCCCGCCATTACGACGATATCGATCGATCGATCGATCGAACGTCGCGGAACGGCCGCCGATTCCGTTCGAAACGGAACGGAGACGACGAAAAATCGATGACGCCGTACGCGGCGCAGCACGAGCGCGCGTATTAGCGTGAAAAAAAAAACAAACAAACAAACAAAAATAATAGTCGCGCGAAAAAAAAACCCGACGACAAACAAACGACGAAAAATTAACGAACAAATATTTGTACTCACCGGGTTTTTGACGTGCGGGAAAAAAATTCGGACGGGAACGGACGAGACGGCGAACGACAGAAGACGCGTACGCAGCGAATAATAATAAAGGCCGAGCAGCGGCGCACTACGAAACGGGCTAATGTGAAATCATAAATAAATAAATAAAAACGCTCTCTCCGCTCAACGGTTCGAAAACAACATGTCGACTGTTGACAACAAAATCGCGGCGCGCCATTGGCCGGCGGCCCGCCGTCCGTGTACGTTACGCCGGCCGCCGTCGCTACGTTCATCGCGTCGGTGTAAATATGCCGATCCGGCGGCGGCGTGAACGCGCGCGCGCGCGCGCGCAAGTGTGATAAGCGCACGGTTCCCCGTGATTGTGCGACGTGTGACGTGTCCCCCACGGCGACGCAACATCCACGAAGACGTCGCGTCCCCCCATCGGCGGATCCGTATTTCGCTACGCACACCTGTGCCACGGTTCCGCGAGGTCGAGGTTTCCCTTGCAGGCGAATGATTAACGATTGTCGCGCGACGGGATTAACACAGCCGACCGCCGGAGTACGACGATCGCGCGAGTTCGCGGCCGGTCCAGCCGAACAGTCCGACGAGCGTTTTTTGTCCGTCGGGACCGCGAGAAACGACGCCGCGCTCGCGAAACCGCGTTCCGCCGTCTCTCGATGGCGTTCAAACGGGATAAGAAAGAAGAAGAAGACGGTAACCGTTTGTTTCCAAATACTGCGCCCGAAATCGCACCGCGCCACGCTATCTGTGTATTTAAGTCTCCCCCGTGATTTTCGTACACTTCATTCTGTCATCCGTACGCGGCACCGTTGCTCGTGCGCCGTTGTTTAATGACTATTTGAAACATAAACAATACGAAACTGTCGACGTCGTCGGTGCACACGCTATCCGCTATCTGCTATTGTTCGAATACGCAATATTTTTTCGTTGCTCGTCATCTCGCGCATGACATTCTTCTTCGCGGCTGCTATTCTTAACATTTAATCAGAACGCATCATGTTCAGACGTAAAAGTAAATGTGTTTTTAAAGGAGGCAATCCGTACCAAAATCTCGAAAAGACCAGCGTTCTTCAGGAAGCGAGGACGTTTAACGATACGCCGGTAAACCCAAGAAAATGCACGCACATCCTTTCCAAAATACTTTATATGATAAACCAGGTATGCACGTCGATTACGATTTGTGTTTTATGTCAAACAATAATAAACGTTGTATTGTAATCAAAAAAAAAAAAGGGTGAACAACTGGGAACAGCTGAAGCCACTGATACGTTCTTCGCTATGACCAAACTGTTTCAGTCTCGTGATATCATACTAAGAAGAATGGTTTATCTTGGGATCAAGGTTGAATTTTACATACATTTATTTTATACTTTTTTAAACTTAATATCCCAATAACTTGATTTCATTTTTAGGAATTGAGTGGAATAGCGGAAGACGTGATTATTGTCACATCGAGTTTAACTAAAGATATGACCGGAAAAGAAGATACGTATAGGGCTGCTGCTATTAGAGCACTGTGTAGTATAACTGACGTATGTAAATTATGAAATTTTGATATATCGTTATACTTCATCCCTTTTTTTTCTTTTTTCCCCTGTTCAGGTATCAATGTTACAAACAATTGAGCGTTATATGAAGCAAGCAATTGTTGATAAAAATCCCGGCATCAGCAGTGCTGCTTTGGTGAGCAGTTTACATTTGTGTAAAAATACATCGGCTACCGATATTGTTAAACGTTCACTTAATGAAATACAAGAGGCTTTAAATTCAGACAAGTACATTAATTTTTCTTATATTCTACTTATTTATAGAATAAAACTGATTTTCCGATTATAGTGTTATGGTCCAATATCATGCATTGGGACTGCTATTTCATATTAGGAAAACTGATCGTTTAGCTGTCACAAAATTAGTGGCCAAACTGACAAAAATTAATATGAAATCACCATTTGCGGTTTGTATGTTGGTAAGTTCTTACGGTTATTATAATTGTCAACTCTTCTAAAATAATATCAAATATTAATATTTAAATATAAAATGTACAGATAAGAATGGCATGTAAACTATTAGAAGAGGAAACTATTCCACGGTCTGAGTCTCCATTATTTGAATTTGTGGAGTCATGTATTCGTCACAAATCAGAAACTGTGGTGTATGAAGCTGCACATGCAATTGTACATTTGAGTGGTACTGGAGCCAGGCACTTGGCACCTGCTGTATCAGTATTGCAATTATTCTGTTCGTCGGCCAAACCTACATTACGTTTTGCTGCAGTTCGAACACTTAATAAAGTATGAAAAATGATAATATCCTATAATTTTTAGAATACCAATTAAATATTTATGAATTAAATGTTAGGTTGCTATGGAACATCCAAGTACAGTAACTGCTTGTAACATGGACCTTGAGAACCTAATCAGTGATTCCAATCGTTCAGTAGCTACTTTGGCTATAACCACATTATTAAAAATTGGAGCAGAAGCATCGGTAGATCGTCTAATGAAACAAATTGCAACATTTGTCAATGAAATTTCAGATGAATTTAAAATTGTTGTTGTTCAGGTAAAGCGTTTTTATCTTATAGTATAAGAGAAATTATTTCATGTTTGTGTTGAATGTTTAGGCTATACGGGCATTATGTTCAAAGTTCCCTCGTAAACATACTGTTTTAATGAACTTTTTGTCTGCTATGCTGAGAGAAGAAGGTGGACTTGAATACAAAGCATCGATAGCAGATACAATTATAGCTATTATAGAAGAAAACCCTGAAGCTAAAGAAACTGGTTGGTTATACTTAAATTATAATTTTTAATATATTTAAATCGTTGATATTCGATTGTATATTATTGAAAAAAAAAATGTATATGGCTCATTGTGCTACTGCATAGTAAATATGTTATTTATAAATATATATTACTATTATAGAGTGAATATTTTAATTTTAAAAAGTGTTGACCATTTTTTTATTTTTTTTTTTTTTATTCGATTTTATTATCAATATATTTTAATTTCCCAACGGTTATGAATTCGAGTCTTTTGGGTTAAATCAAATGTTTTCTTTTACTTATGAACTTGAATTGAATTGTTGTCGTACTGTTATAATATTTTATTGAACTCAATAGCTTTATCTAATTAAATTATTATAAAACCAATAACATATAGAATTCAGATTTTAATACTACTTTTTCAAATATTTCTGATCATTTTTAAACAAATTAATCAAGAATTTGTGACATTAAATTATTAATTGGCTTTGATCTTTGATCTTTAATCTTTGATAGCCATTACTAGTGTCAGCAATTTTGCTATTATATGTATTTGTTATAAATAATTATGTATCAACTACACTTTGATTAGGTATATGTTTTTATTAATTAACTTGTAACTTAAATAAAAATTAAATACTGACTAAGGGAATATTAATAAATGTTAATACATAATGTTAAAACAAGTATAGATAGCATACATCTTTGTAAGTAATGAAAGTTTCTGAGGAGTATAACATATTTCATCGGTACCAAATCATTTAAGGGAAAATAAAAATATTAATTAAGAATTGTAAAATACATAGTTAATCATTTATTTTCCTTCTTATAAGATTGTATATTATTACATGATAAAATGTCTTATATTTTAATTCCCTTTAAGTATTTTGTTGGTATTATTCAAGGAGTTTTGAAATAGATAAAATTAATTTTTATTTGTTATCTAAATTTAATATGTTGAAAAAAGCTGCTTATCTTTTTTTTTTTTGTAAAGCAACTTATTTATGTTCAATAATTTGAATGAATATATTTATGATTTATTAGGGCTAGCTCACCTCTGCGAGTTCATTGAAGATTGTGAGCATACGAGTTTGACTGTACGTATATTACATTTGCTGGGCAAAGAAGGACCTCGTACAAAACAACCATCAAGGTATTTTCAAAAAAAAGTTTGTTTAAACTATAATGTGATATTTCGTATATTTTGTTTAGATATATAAGATTCATTTACAATAGAGTGATATTAGAGGGTGCTGTTGTGAGAGCTGCAGCAGTTGGAGCCATGGCTAAATATGCTGCTAATTGTTCAATGCTCAATGATAGTATAAAAGTATTGTTGAAGAGATGTTGTTTGGACGTTGATGATGAAGTTAGAGATAGAGCAACATTTTATAGTCAGTTGTTGAATTCCAATAACCATCAGTTAATTACTGATTACTTGTCAGAGCCAATGCATGTAATTAATATCATAAATATCATTAAGAATTATTTAACATTGACTCAGTTACATATAAAAATATATTGACTTTAAAAAATGTTCGACAGTTTTCATTGACAAGTTTGGAAAAAACTTGTCAAGATTATGTTTTAAATCCAACGACAGAACGTATCAAACTTGATGAATTGCCAGTTGACACAATAGTTAAAAATGTATATGTTTCTCAAGAACCAACTCGAAAACAAATTGTTGAACACACTGTTAAACCAGGTAATTTCAGTATCCAATCAAAATATTAATATATTTTCAATAAAAAATAATATTTTAAAATAAATATGTCTTATTGTTTCATTAAACTAATATACAATTTATACTTTTGATTACTCAAACATAGTTGAACCAACTGTTGAAAATGTGGACGGTCAAAAATTGCCTAGTTTGGTTGGTCTTGATGCGGGTAAACTTTTCTGTTCTTCTGAACCTTCCATGTTAACCGAACCAGAAACAGAATATGTTGTACGTTGTATTAAACACATATTTAACAACCATTTGGTTCTACAAGTATGTATATTATTGAAAAATAAATATATTATAACATATCTGATACTAATAATCTTGCAAATTTTAGTTTGAAATAACAAATACTTTAGATGACCAAATTTTAGAAGACATTTCTGTTGCACTTGATATAAGTGAAGGTTTTGAATATTTGAACGAATTTAAATGTGCCTCAATAAAATATCAAGAAACTGGCAATGTTTATGTTTACTTAAAATTTCCAGAAGATTCTGTTGATACTATTGGTAAATCATGTATATATATATTTTATACAATACATACTAAATTTTAGTTTTGATATTTCAGCAAGTTTCACTGCCAAAATGAAATTTATTGTTAAAGACTGTGATCCATTGACTGGTGAAGTTCAAGATGATGGTTATCAAGAAGATTATAGGGTACATATTAATTTAATATTAACAGTACAATATTGTATTTGTGTCATATATTTTATGATTGTTTTGTTTTAATTTTAGTTAGAAGATGTTGAAATGACATTAAAAGACCAAATGTTAAAAGTAAAAATGGTAAATTGGGACTCTTTATGGGAAGAAGCAAAGAATGTTTGCTTTGAAGTGCAAGAAACGTTTGCACTGCCATTAACAGATGGAGGTTTATCGGATACAGCCAATCAAATTATATCATTCCTTGGAATGGGTGCTGCCAACAATTCAGAAAATGTACACCCACCTAATAAATCGTCACACATAGTGAATTTAGCTGGTAATTAATTTGCATACAAAAATACTTTCATGTGTTTAAATAATTAATATTTTTTAACAGGTATGATGCGAGGAAACTGTAAGGTTCTTGCTCAGGCAAAATTAGCATTATCGGATAATAGTGTCACGATTCAACTTACAGTGCGTTCAACTGATGAACGAGTGGCTGAACTTGTTTTGTCTACGCTTGATTGAGTGTTTTTTATATTTTTTAGACATATCTAATTATTAATATAATGTATAAATGTATATTTAATACATATATATATGTTTATATGTATTAATATTACTTTATATACTAAATTATTAAACAATATTATTATTTGGTTAATTAAATTCTACTCTTATATTATACATTTATTATTGTTATTCTAGAATTTTTTAATACTTATTTTGAGTTGATTAATCTATAGAATGTATTATCAGAAATTTAAACTAACCAAAGAGTTCTGGTAAATATTTTTACGAGTTGTTACTCGTAATAAAATGTTTTTGTATCAATACATGTTATCTTAAATATTATTTGATTAAATACTGTTAGACAAAATATTAACCTTTTTTAACACTTCACAACGATGTGTTAGCTAAAATATACATTTTTTTTCACTAGATAAGGTAAAGTCGTTATTACTATTATTTAATGCATTATACGAATACATGAGTATAATATATATTGTTATTAGATACAAATTACAAATAATATTTTCTTAAACTTTCTTCTCGTTACACTTAAAATTTAATTTCACTGGTCTATATAATTGTCTTTTGTTAGTATATGAATATTATTTAAATAATATCAGATTTTATTTTTGTATGCAGTTGGTATGAAAAATATATAATTATTAGATATACAAAAAAAAACTACAGGCAATTAAGTATTTCAGTGTTTACGACATTATGATTATGTAACACAATTAGGCGAAGGTTAGTCACCAGAAAGTGTATGTTTCAACCGTAATTAAATTTCTAGATCACGTAAAGCCTGTTTGGAACGAGCTCGCACTTCTTCAATGCAGATGCTGTTAAATTTCTTTATTCCCTTGCTATTCATTGCACCGAGTGAAAACATTGGACGCACTTTGACTGGAGTTTTAGGCACTTCTAGCGCAGCTTGTTAAGTCAAACAGGCTGTGAAGTACATTTATTTTAATTAATTAAATTGTATTTAATTAAAAAGAAAAATCAACAACATAACATTTGAAGTAATTCAAACATATAGAAAATATCCCTAAAGTATGAGCTGTTTACAGTATTAATTTTAAGTGAACGTCAATTCAACAATATCTCAAAAATACAAACATATACAAATGTAGTGAAATTGCCTATATCACACACCTGATAATATAATTTTAAAAAGAATAATGCTCCACTGATAATACACTGAACAGCTGTCTCAATACAGTTATATTTCTTAGGACTATTGTGTGCTCGACTGATGTGCTTATTTCTTGTACTTGTAGTTTCAACTCGTTCTTTTCAGTACTTTCCACCAGGGGCGGACTGGCAGGGCGGGTAAGAGGCCATACCCGCCCAGGCCCTTTAGACATTTTGTACTCGGGCCTTAAGCTATTTATTTTATTATGGCCTATTGGCTTACACAAAATAATACACCTAATAGAAAAATTATTACGATATTCTAAACGATTGTTAACACGAGTATTTGTTATCTTTCACATATCACACCGTAATCGTTGCCAAATGTCGATAACCGAAATCGAAAAATCAAAATTTTTGTCAATTATTTCACACTTTTTAGTTCATTTTTTTCGAAGTCGGTTTTATTTTGGTCCAATAATTTTTTTTATGTGATACATTATCAAGTCGCTTGTTTGTATTAATTACGTTAGTTAAGGCCTCCTAAAAACTTACCCACCTGGGCCTTCAGAGTCTCAGTCCGCCCCTGCTTTCCACTATCATTGTCTACCGGGTACAGATGCCGAACCGAACTACTACGGCATGTTCTCCAGCTACTCGTATCGTGTGTAATACGTACGCGTTTTATTTTACACTGTTATCGGTTTGTCACTTCGGTTTCCAAGGATGGCGTTATTCGTGTCGTGTACGTACGATGTACGAAACACGAAACAACGAACATTATTAACCGTAACGTGTCGCGTATGAAATGGATAAGTGTGACAAGGGACAAAACGTTATCGGTCATACAAAACAAATTAACATTTTATTGATATATATATACATATATACGATAAGACCTGTGAAATCCGGTCGGGACCTGATATTTTTTCCATTTTAGACAGGTTGTAAAAATAGATTTTTATTACATGTATTTTATACTTGCGTTTAACACTATGTTTGAATCGAACGATAATAATTGCAGAATAGATTTCAGGACTTATTCCAAGTATTTTCTCCTGACTTTTTAATCTCTTTTAAAAATGTTCAAAACATAAAAACAAAAGATAGAACAACAGTCATCGTTGAAGAAATGCGCATCCAATGATATAACAATTAAATCGACCGTCAAAATTGTACACTTGTACAAAATTAGTTAATAAATGACAAACTTCGATCAGCAGCACGTAATTATCGTTTGCACGTTATTTTTTCCCTGGCCACCCGAAATGTATTCAATTATAAATCGTGCTTTAAAAATTAACAATGACATGCGGTGATTATAATGATTCAGCTACGTTCTACGAAAACAAAAACAGTCAATAACGTAAGAACTCTTACATTTTACAATTACTCTAGATAGTGTTTTCTGATCATTCATGTCTAATCATTTGTTTGCTAACGATTTAGTAAACATTTTAAGCTGTTACGAACCGGTAGGTACAATATTTCGATCGGAATTTATGGTGTAGAGCGTGACTGTACAATGTGTTATTGCGCTACGTCACATTCGTAGTTTCGAAAAAATCCTGTAAACATTTTAATCGTTTTCAACGTAAACGAAATAAAAATCGTATATCGTTGATTGCTATTCGACGACGGAAGATCGCCGGATGACAAATCTCACGAATAAAACTTTCGGCCGATGAGCTTAATTTTTTCGAATTTATTACCACTTTTTTTTTTACTTTCCAATGCACATAATTGTACGGTCGGCTCATAATTCACATACCCAGTTGACGGCGATTTGCGCCAATCGATTCGACTACGCGTCCGCTCTTTTGTTGTATACTTGACCGCGTGACGTTATTAATTTATACAATATATTATATTTATAGGTCGTATTACAGTATTATAATAACGTAAAATATTCGAAACGATTCGTTATTATTTTATTTTGTACAGGTGTGTTATATCTATAACCTCTTGTGTCGAGTGATTATCGAGAACACATTTAACGGACTGGACGCCACGTCGTTATCATGACGGATATTTGATATTTTCTGACCGTGTACACGGCGGTCAAGTACCTTACCTGGCCGTACACAATACGCGTTGTGCAGCAGACAAAGAAGGAAATCACGTAAGTACTATATAATTAGTAGATATACGTTTCAGAAAAATCTTAAAATTAAGAACGGTCGACCTATTTTACAATTAGGGACGATGATGTTGTTATGCAATCGCATATGGATAATATGTATATGAAATATAATACGTCACTACTAGTTTTGTAATTGGTAAACTTAAGTAAATATTTCTATTATTTTGAATTGTAATTGCAAATTGCAACCATAGTAAAACTGGCAATGTGTACGTTGATCGTCCGATTGGATGGTCACCGTGAGTGATTTTTCGGTTTTCCTCTCCAAAACCACAGGGAGTCACGAGATTTAGAAGAGGCCTACCGTTTTCAGGACATTTGCCGGTTTCGTCATCAGTTGCACGTTTGTCGCGAACTCGTAATTTCAATCGCTCTCGTGGGTCGGGACCGACCCAGAACCCACCGGGGACGGGAATCGGGAGTACGTTATCAGATCCCTAAAGAACGGCGACTCTCCGCGGGGAGAGTCTTTGAATTTTTCTAGGAGCTACGGACCGTCCCGCAATCGTGCCGTCCGGAGTCAGAGATCCAGCGGGAGGGGTCCCCGAGCGAAACCACAGAAGACTACGCGTTTGGTCTGTGGTCTCGCTAGACACGACACGGCATTCAAAAATGGTAATACCTAAACGAGCGCGTGCGGCGCTTATTTTTGTTGTTGTCAGGACATTAAACATCCCGGTCCCGATTAAGTAACGATAACGTACGATACCGACACGGTTGCGCGGCGACGGGTATGAGCGGCGGTATAAGTATGACGACGACGGTACACGACGGTGTGCTGATGTGGCCCGTCGCGTGTTTCTGGAAAACGTGCGGCGTGCTGCTGACGGATCTGTCGTACAACCGGTTCGGTACGTGGTTCTCGGTCGCGGTGTTGGCGTCGTGCGCGCTGAACGTGGTGATGGCGCCGTGGAGCGTGTGCGTGGTGGACGGATGGTGCGACGATTCGCTGTCCACGACGTACCGGCGGCTGTACACCAGGACGATGGCGTGCATGAGCCTCGCGTCCCGTACGGTCGTCGTGTACAAGATGCGGAACCACGCGTCCGAGTACAAGCGGCGGCAGGACGCGTACGAGCGCAACTGGCCGCTGTCCGAGCCGCGCCGGCGACTGTTCCGGGCGTACGCGTCCGCCGCGGTCACCGCGTGTTTGGTGCTCATGTTCCCCATGAACCTGATGCGGCTGTACGCGTTGTGCACGCGCGAGAGGCCTCGCGGCGGCCTCGCGTTGCCGCTGTTCTTCTTCAACGTGTACATGCAGAACTGGAGCATGTGCTGCATGGAGACGCACTTCGTGCTGATGTGCTTCATGGCGTACCTGCAGTTCCTGGCCATCAACGACGAGCTGTCGGCCGTCCGGGCGGACGTGATGGTCAGCAACAGGTATCCGGCGGCGCTTCGGTCGGCCGCGGGGAAATCGCCGCCGTCGTCGCGCGCCGTCGACCCCGCAGCAACCGTTCCGTCCGTCCTGCAAGACCCGCACGGGCGTCCGCTGGAGACGGCCGTCGAGACGCTCAGGTTCCGGCACGGGCTGACGCGCGAGTCCGTCGATCAGCTGAACAACGTGTTCAGCGTCCAACTGACCCTGTCGCTGATCGCCCTGTGCCTGATGACTCTGGTCGACGTCTACAACGAGGCGTTCTACGTGGTCGGCACCATATCCCAATCGAAATTCGGCTACGGCTGGATACTGCAATACGTGTTCAGGTTCTTTATGATCATCATTACGGCGCACAACACGACCCAAGAGGTGTGTTCGAGTAATAAATATTTATATATATATATATGTCGTTTAAGGAGCTATTGACTTCCAGCTATGCGGCTCACGTACGGTTACAGTGCACGCAAAAATTCGTAAAACAATAGAAATTATTTGAAAACTATAATAGCTAAACTAAGGAATAACGAATAACAACAACAAATAAATAAAATTTACAAACTTCATAAAATGCTTGAAAAGTTAGAATAATATTATAATGTAATGTTAATTATTTTCAATGACCGAGCCTAACCAGGTTTACTTTAAATCGTTTAAAATTCTGTAAAACGTTAAAAAAAAGTACCTATTGTTTTCTACATCAGTTTGCAAAATTAAACTTGACATTTTTTTTACGTTTAACCTTTATAAGTGTAAATTTTTTTCAGGGATATAAAACTAAAGTACTCGTAACCGAAATAAATAATCGACATTTGAACGACAACACAAAATACGAGGTCAGTATATAACTATCGTGTTTTCACCTTATACATTTTCATAAGTGATTTATATTCGTGCATTTATGTAGTTACAATTGTTTTTGAAACAAATGAACCATCAATCTATCGACATAACTGCGTTTGATTGTTTTACTCTAAACAGTCGTCTTGTCGCATCGGTAAGTTGAAATATTAATACTGTTGTGTTATATATTTATGTTATACTACACAATTCTATGTTAGTTTTTGTAACAAAATTTATATATAAAGGGCTGTTGTTAATAATTTGTCGTGTGTTGATACGATTTATCGTTTGTGACTTATTAGATTTTTCTTACAAATTACTACAAATATCTTATAGATGATGACAACAATCATGAACGACGTTCCGACGTGTAATTAATGATAAATTGGGATAGTGCATATATATAGTATATTACATATGTGGTATTTAATTGAAACAATAAATATATTGAAACGTGTAGGAAACGTCAATTTTTTACAAAAACAAACATGGACATTACCGAAAGTGTTTGATTGTAATAATATATTATAATATTTAAATCATAATGTCATAAAACAAAAAAATATGTTTTACAAATTGTTTATTAATAAATTTATGTTATTTTAGGTCATAGCTGTCGGTACCACGTATCTCTTTGTTTTGATACAATTTCGCGAGGAAATTAGCTAATTGACGGGAAACAAGAAACGATAAAATATTTTATGAACGTGTGAAGTATAATAATAATTCCTACGTAAGCACGCATATTATAAAATAAATTCACTTAAATACGTAAACGTTAGAAAATGTAAATCTATATTTTCGAAATATATTATACTCATTTTCTTATCTATACTAGGCTGTAGGCCGTATAATATAGCATGGTAACATGTACAGAGTACTATAGGTATAAATATTGTATAGTCGTAGCGAAGGGAGTATTTGAGTGACACAGGTCTCCGAGTAAAATTGTGTACATAATCAAATGTGACTGTATAAAAAAAAAAATAATTTGGAGAGTTCGAGCTCGACAGGATGTTAGCAAAGTATTTTTTAAGAAATATGCAGCTTTATGTACGTAGATAAAATTCAATTATGTTCGAACGAAGTTTTGGAATACTCGTGTACTCTATGTAAGTTATTGTCGATAAACGAAAACTCAACGTTCTACCGACGACTGCTGCGAATCGTATTACACGTAATTAGGTAAAATCGAATTAAAAATGATTTTAATATTTGTAATCGATGAAAATTTACATTGGTATTTTCAAATTTAAACTATATTACTGACTTAATTTTTGTTATGAACAAAAATCGTCGTACTTAAAAAAAAAAGAATTATATGTTATGTGGAATACCTTATACACGAAGTTTGAAAATATGTCGTAGAACATTCGTTTTATTGTTCAAACTTCAAAGGTCTTAATTTGAATTATTCGAATGTTTAGTCTTTTGACTTGATCTAAAACGATGTACTGATAGGAAAAATTTATTTTCGAAAAGTGTGGGGAACTTGATCTAAATTAGTCGGTAAATTAAAAAAAAAAAAAAAAATGGAAAATTTGAAAAAAGCCAATTATGTAAGTAATATAACAATTATATAATCGTATAATTAAAAAAATTGAACGGTGGATACGAAACGCGGTTGCTTGTGGACAAGTTTGTTTGAGTTCGCCACGTCATTACGCCGTACGACACGTACACTACGTAGGTAATTATTATAACAACGTTCACGCGACGGACCGCTAGCGCGTTACACGTTTTGTTATTTTTCGTACCGTCCAATTAACCGCGACGTTGATGAAATAACATTGTTATAACATTTGTTGACCGTTCGGTAAATAAACACGACGGGCGTTTGAACGCATGCGTAATACGTACTGCCCTTCGCGTCGAACGTGATACGTGAACAGAATACGCGAAACAAACACGAAAGCCCGGCGGCATCGATATACTACCGCGATAACGCCATGGTCCCGCGGACGGCGTGGAAACCGTTGACCGCTGTCGGCTTGGCCGCGCTGCTGGCCACGTGCGTTTTCAACTTCGTCATGTCGTCGACGGTGCTGTGCCTGTTGGACGGCGGGTGCACGGTCGGCACGTTCACCTCGACGGACGGCATGTACCCGAGGACGGTGGCCATGGCGTGTCTGGTGTCGTACGCCGCGTTGGCGTGCCGGTACCCGGTGACCATGCCGCTGTACGAGACGAACGTGCGCGCCCACGACGCGTACGCGCCCGCGACGCCCGCGGAGCGCCGGGACCGCGCGCTGTTCCGCTCGCTGTGCGCCGTCCTGTACCTGTGCGTCGCGCTGCCCGTCAACATGTCGCGGCTGGTCACCATGTACCAGCAGCGCGTCGACCCGCTGGTGCTGGTGTTCTTCGTGTTCATGTACGCGGAGAACCTGTGCATGTGCCTGGTCGAGACGCAGTTCGCGACGCTGTGCCGCGCGTTGGCCGTCAAGTTTTCCACCGTCAACCGGGACCTGGAACGCCTGGGCGAGGAGATCGCCGACCCGGCGACCGTCACCGCCGCCGCCGCCGCCACCGCCGCCGGGTGCCAACCCGGCCGGGCGGTCTACGACGGCGACTTTTACAAGCCGCCGTCCGGCGGCGGACACTCGGTCGCGAACGCCGTGGAGGTGTTACGGATCCGGCACCGGCTGATCCGGGACGCCGTCTACGTGCTGGTCGACCTGTTCGGCGTGTCGATGGCCATGTCGCTGATCACCCTGTGCGTTATGGCCATGTTCGACATTTACTACCAGGTGTTCGACGTCATGGGATCCGGTTCCAGACCGCTCATGTACATTTACATGTGGCTGCTGCAGTACTCCATCAGATTTTACGTAATCGTGGTGACGGCTCATGACGCGACCAAACAGGTATTAATAATGATACCTCGGTTGTTATTACTCTCCGTTTCAATATATGCGTTTAAAAGGACAATTAATAGTACACACGTTAAGGCTGTACGTTGGCCACGAGAAAAACTGTTAAGATAACAATAGGAAATTCATTATTTTACGTTTTACATTTATATGTCTGTACCCCGGAGGTAAAGGACACCACGTCACAAAATAGTAATTTCACAGGAAGTCAAAGTCAAGTCCACGTGGTGTTCTTTACCTCTAAAGAAAATGGACATGGTTTTATTTTTCATCTCTTCATTTCCGTTACTTTTGATAACTGGACATAGTGCCCTATACCATTATATAGAACGAAAAATGTACAACAAGGACATGAAGCTAACTAAATTTCTTCAAAAATGGACATGGTGTCCTTTACTTCCGGGGTACAGATATATATATTTCGGAACTACAAAGTAAGCCAGAACATTTACGTTTACTGGAGGATTAATGGACCAACGCAAACACAAAATATGACAAACAGTTAAATATATATGTTACGGTCAAAGTGTATAATCGGCCATTGTACAGATTGATCAAAACACACTGGGCAATATTGTAATGAAAAAAAATTAAAATCGTTTTTTTTCCTAATTTTTATTTATATTTGCAGCTCAATCTGTCATGACATTTTGATGTGCATAATTGTTCTGTGTACAATACAGCCATTTTCAATCTATTCATTATTGTTATTATTTTTGATTTTGTCCCTATAGTTATATAGAGTGGTACGTGTGGTACATATCAAACGCGTCGGTACTATTGGCATTTTCTTATTTTCTTGTATGTAGTCGCCTTCATAATTAATTTATTCTAACAAAATTAATTAAACAAACAATTTATAAAAAAGTTTTGTCCGAGTTTGTCGAGTATTGTACACAAAGACCGAATTTGACCGTAACATAGTTCTTGAGTGTATTCTGTTAGTGTTCGTGTAACTTTTGAACGGCTTGACAGATTGAAGTTATATTTATATAACATATTTTTATAGTTGAGACAATGGTTTATAACTTTATTCAGACCCGCTATGTAACGCTATACTTAAGTTATTGACAAATTATGATTTTGGTATAATCATACGCCTGGATTTATGACGCTAGTTTTTTTTTTATAAGGTGACCTTAAGTGCGCCTTTCTTTGGGACTATTAATATATATATATTAGACGCCTATACCCAAAAGAATAATGTACCGAGTTGTTAATTCGCGTAATTAATATGTTTAATCGTCTTAAATGTTTGCGATCGGAGAAATTCGAATTGGTTTACTTATCGAATGTGTACAAATGTGTTTAGAACGTAAATAATTTAAAAACAAAACAAGTGTGAAAAACGATAATATTTCGTACAACAGTGTAAATATTGTTATGTTGTTATGATTATTTGTCTTAAAATAACATAATATATATATATACATCTACTCGTGTATATGTTTGAAGGGTGGCGAGAAATCGCGTGAAAAAACTAAAATATAATGGGCAAATAAAGCGTAAAGTTGTTCGTTATGTGTTGTTGTTGTACGCCGTGATAAACGTTCGTCCAATGACGCGACAAATCGTTTCGCCGTTTAACCCGCGACGACACGTCAGTATTGGCACCGCGTTATCGAAGGCGATTAAAACGGACGGGGTCGAGTGACGTGGAATTAGGTTAGGTTCCGCCTCACGGACGATGTTCGAACAATTGTCGAAGTGGTCGGTGTTCGTCTGGAACGTTTTCAGCGTGGTGTCCACGGAGCACAGCGAATGGCAGGTGATCTACTCCACGCTGTTGATGGCGAGCTGCGCGTACATCATTTACGTCACGCCCCAGGTGGTGTGCGCGCTGGAGGGCAACTGCGACAACTCGTTCCTGTCGCTGCTTGAAGGGAATGTTCGCGCGGGTCGTGGCCGCGGTCGGCCTGATGTCCAGGCTCGTGCTGATCGTCAAGGGCAACGGCCTGTTGGCCAGGTACAAGCGGAACGTGGACGAGTTTCACGCGCGCGCGCCGATGACCCGCGCCGAGGCGCGCGCGCTCCGCCGGTTTTCGTTCGCGGTCGTGCTGTGCAGCGTGCTGCTGGTCGTGCCCGTCAACGCGCTGAGGCTGTGGCTGCTGTGGAACGTGGCCAAGAGCACGCTGGCGTGTTTCGCGCTGGCGTACACCACGAACTTCAGCATGTTCTGCATCGAGACGCATTTCACCGTGCTGTGCTTCGTCCTGTACCAGAAGTTCGCCGGCATCAACGGCGACCTGATCGCGCTCAGGGCCGACACGTTCGCGCGCAACAAGTACCCGCCCGTGTTGCGCACGCGGCACGACGGTGGACGCGGCGCGGACGTCCTGCGGCCCTTGGCCGCGGGCCAGCCGGTGTGCGATTTCGTGAAGAAACTCAAAGTCAGACATCAGCTGGGCCGCGACGCCGTGTACAGCCTGAACGACGCGTTCGGCGTCCATTTGGCCCTGTCCCTGTGCTCGCTGATCGTGTACGCCATGTTCGACCTGTACTATCACATTCTCGGACTGTGGAATCCGTCCAAGTCCATGGCGCTGGTCTACGGCTGGATCTTACAGTATTTTTTTCGGTTCGCGACCGTCACCACCGTAGCGCACATGACGACCAAACAGGTTCGGGGCTATACCGTGTGGGCGCGGAAAAAAAAAACAGAAAAAACCCCGCCCCCGAACGCCAAAACAATTGTGTGCCCTTTGGACGTCGTTTGGAGACGAGCGTTTCACGCGATAACAGCGTACTGTCAATGTTTGTTGCAGGCACTCAAATCGAAGATACTCATAACGGACATAAACAATCGTTATTTAGACGGCAACGCGAAAGAGGAGGTAAATCCGCTTGCTAAAACTCACACGCGCGTTTAACGAGAATCAATTGTGTGCGTTTCGCTTACGTTTTACAGTTACAACTGTTCTTCCATCAAATCTCCAGCTCCACGATTGAGTTTACTGCTTGCGATTTCTTCACATTAAACACTCACCTGATCACTTCTGTGAGTTATACACACGAATGGTGTCGGTTATCAATCAATTATCTGTTGTTGTTGTTGTTCTCTGTACAGGCGATTGCAGCCGGCACAACGTATCTCGTAATATTATTGCAATTCAACTCGTTAAAAGATTAATTGATCACGGGAAAGGATACGCCCTGCGCAGGGTTTCTAGTGCTGTTTTTGAATAACCCGTCAGCGTTACGTTTATATTTTCCGAAACGATTCTATTGTATTTTACACAAAACACTCACACTTTTATGTCAAACAATCAGTTTGGTTTTGTCAAACTTGGCGACGTACGAAATGTAAACTTACGATTTCGTAAACCATAAGTAAATAACACGCACTTAAGGATTAGTTACTAATTATAAAACGGACTAGTCCGTTATTTAATATTTTTAAATATACGTGAATTGTAAGTACTATAATTAAGTTTCACCGTTAACTATCTAAATTAAATAAACATAAATCATTTTCAATTCGATCGCTTGTGAAATTCGAATATAATAAAAACAATAACGTACTTAGTTTACTGTTATTATACAGTATTGTATGTATTCGATTAATTTTGCATCGGAATATTACATTACATTTCAAATTGTCAATAATATTGTTTCCAAACGTATAATAATGAAATATGCACTATCACACAATACATAAACTCACTGAATTATATTTTTAAAAAAATGTGCATTACAATCAATTCAATTATTTCACTAATATAACTGTTCAAAATACAAATATATTAGTGTAATTAGAATACTGTATATGTAGTATAAAAATACTATTGATTTTATAAATTGAAAAATTATATATTGTTGTTAAATTTGTATATCAGAAATATCTGATTGGTACATATTCTGTACAATGTACATATTTGAATAAAAACATTGATTTATTCGAATTTTATTTTAAAATTATAACAACGTTAATAACGTAAGTATATTAATAATATTATTATACGAAGCAATAAATACATAATATATTGAATATTTTCATAATTTACCGTAAATTCGTATCAAGTGAGCTGCAAACACATCAAGCAGCTTTTTCAAAATGTCCATAATTTTGTAAATTTTCATTATAGGTGGCTTGTGTAACCGTTTCCACTATCTTGTTTAGGAACACTTAGGGGAAGAGGTATCGCATGTATTATTCAGGTTTAGATATCTAGATATTCTCTAGAAGAGAAATCGATGATCGTTTTGATTTTCACGGATCTAAAATTGGACCAACCGATATCTCACGATATCGTTAGAACAAGTGGAGGTCTGTACGTTGTTCTGTTTCATCATCTTAGAGCCGCCGTGAGCAATCAAATTACATTGAAATACTTCATTATATGTATATTATTTGTAATGATTAATCTTTCGTTTTGACAATCGCATTAAACTGCAATAGAAAGTCAGATCAAAGAAATTAAACGTTACAAAATATTGCTGGAACCTAATTTGTGCATATAAGTACAGATACTCAATGATAATGTACTTAGTTATTATCAAGCAGTCACAATAATTTGCTTAGAACATAGATCAGTTAAAAACAGTAAGATAATATTGAGCACAAGAATCACTCGGAAAAATTCGTAATAATAATATGTCATAAAACCAGTATTATTCCAAGGTAAGAAATGTTTACGTGTTAAATATCTTCAATTCAATTAACTATTTGAAACATATTTTCTTTTGTCTAAAGACTTATAGATACATATAAATATTATATAATTCGTGGTCATCATTAACGTCGTATAATTCACAAATAACATACATAAAAAATGCATTTCAACACTAAATATAGTTGAAAACATTGAGTAATGCGATAAGTGCTTTTCGAACGAATAACAAACCGTTTGAAGTGGACAATAACAATAATAATAATTAACGACGAAGGCGAATAGTCGACGTAACACTTCTATGTAATCGTATATATATATATATTATCTCGTTAAGTTAATCAATAATATTATAACGAATAAACCGTCGACGTTTACATTCGCGCAGTCCATCATCGCAAATTTTTTACTGCTCGAGCGTTTCCCGCGAGCGATCGTTTCACGTGCGCGTGTAGAAACGCGATCGCCGAAACAATGCACAAGTGTTATTTGAAGAAAATGCTGGCCGCCGCGGTGCTAGCGATTTCCGTCGCGTTGCTGTTGACGTGCGTTTACACGTACGCGAACTCTCAGCAGATCACGTGCATGTTGGCCAGGTGCAACAGCCAATCGTTCACGGTGGTCATGTCCACGTTTCCGCGGGCCGTGGCCACGTCGTGCACGTTGTCCCGGGTCGCGGTCGTGTACAATACGTGCACGCGCGCGACGCGCGCGTACGAACGGAACGTGGACAACTACAACGCGCACTTCCCGGTGGACGCGGACAAAGCGACGGTGCGGCGCGCGTTCGCGTCCGCCGTGTGTCGCCGTGTGCGCCGTCACCATACTGCCGGTGAACGCGTACCGCGTGTACCTGCTGCGTTACCGTTTCCCCGACGACTACTCGATGAGCGCGTTCTTCGCCATGATGTACGTGCAGAACGCGAGCACGTGCGTTACGGAAATCCAGTTCGTCGTGCACTGTTTCGGGCTGTACCAGGAGTTCCAGTCGGTCAACGAGGAGTTGTCCGCGGTCAAGGCGAGAACGATCGCCGCGAACCGGTACCCGCCGGTGCTGACAACCGGCCGCGGCGGCCGCGACGACCTGTGCCCGTTGTTCGACGTCGTCGAGCAGCTTAAGCTGAGACATCGGTTCGTCAGGGACGCGGCCCGCGACCTCAACGAGCTGTACGGGATCCAGTTGGGATCGTCTCTGTGCGTACTCTACATAATGGCGTTGTTCGACGTTTACGAAGTCGTGTCCAGCGAGCTGTACACCGAGAATTCCGATGTGTTCCTGCACGCGTGGTTGGTGCAGTACACGTTCAGATTTTGCGTCATCGTGTTGACGACGCACGCCACTACGAAACAGGTACAAATCATTTGCCATCTCACCTGACGGACGATTGAACTGCCGTATCTGTCGTGAACAGGCACGTACCCAGGGGGGTGTTTTGAGTGTTCAAACACCCCCCAAAATATTTGTTTTTTTGTTTGGTTGTTTACTTATTTAATTTTAATGTTATATTATACTTTAATAGACAGGTATAATATTACATTATGTTCGTGGAACACCGGCTAAAACAAAATAAAAATTTAATACTAACACATATTGAATGCGAAAAAACATAATTTCTCATGTTTATTAAAAAAAGTTCTAATTTTTAATAACCGCGTTTCAAAAACACCCCCCAAAACTTTTTTCTGCGTACATCTCTGGTCGTGAGTAAAGAGCCGTGGGCGCGCTCTCGAAAATATTCTTCCGTTCGGATTCGACGTCGAGTGTTCAAACTCTGAATTCGAATCGGTGCGATCTGCAAAGCGCGATTTCGTTGTGTTTATCCGTTGGATAGACGAATTACAGCGGGTGCGAGGTCCTAAAAATAGACCGCAATGTACGCGTATAATATTGTACGTCTGTTATAACTTTGAAAACGGTTTGAAATACCTATTTTCCACGAAAATACAGTGCTTGGTACCTATTTTTTTGAACATTTTTTTTAACGTATCCCTTCTAATTTTTCTTAATGCGAACGGGGCTATGAGGATTTTTTGTTTTTACAATTTTATTGAATCGATATACATTTGAAAAAAAGTATCGTTTTCGAAGTTATCATTGATGTTACAAATTACATTAGATTACTATTTATAGAATACAGGCATTCGCCGACCGCCGTCGTAAACATCGAAGACTATTTTTAATTTATACTTACGCCAAATGTTCACTTGCCATCGATAATAATCCGTCTCAAACGTTACCATCTACCTACATATATATATATATCATAATTGATGTGATTTTCGTAGACTGTGGTGTTATTGTCTGTGGATGTCTGTGATGTTGTTACATATTTTGTTCAGTGAGTTTAGTTTATCGGAATATCCGTATAATCATACATGTTTAAAACGTATAAAATATTGGTTTATTCAAATAAAAACGAAAGGCTAGGTTTATGAATAGCATTGATGAATGACATAATGAGAAATGTGGTGGTTGCGGGAGGAAACGTAGTCTTCACACACAAGTCAATAAGTCATTTAAGTCTTCAGGAACGCACATTTATTTTATCTTTTTGCATTTCTCTTCTGATTTTTTTCCAATTCAAGCACTGCGAAAGGAGTTGAGCAATACTATATAGTACGTCATACGTCATCCTTAAACAATAGTAAAGAGAATAAACATACTATGTTTATTGACATAGTAATATTTTAACATACTATGAGAAAATATTTCTGTTGATTTTGACCAAGTTTTTGAAAACCAATGACGTTTTTGGTCCGTTCACGTGACGAAATTATTTTTAAATAATTCCGAATCGACCAAATAATTTCGTCTCTTTGACGTCTAAACGACAAACATGTTATATTGATTTTACAGTGTAAGCGAATATTCTTTTTTTTTTATATTTTAAAGACAATATAGAATTATTGTTAGACACTTATTGACACTGTATCTACATTTATATTCCTATCTTCGAATTTGTGATTTACTCCTTTTAATCATATTGTGGTTGTTTTTTCTAGGCATACAAATCAAAAACGCTTATCACTGATATAAACAATCGATATATAGACAACAATACAAAAGAAGAGGTAACACATAATATTGTATGCCTATTGCTATAGGTAAGCTTTACACGTTTATTAATCGTTTACATTTTTTTTTTTTTTTAGTTACGATTATTTTTGGATGAGTTGTCTAGTCATTCAGTGGAGTTTACTACTTTTGATTTTGTTATTTTAAACACGCATCTTATTACGTCTGTAAGTTCATTGATGTTTACATTTTAAATGAAAAAAATGTAATTTTCTAAACATTTTTATTGCTTCGTTATGCGTGTTATTTGCCAATAGTTGTTGTTAACATTAATTTTCAATTCTACGGCACGAAATTAGTTGAAATACCGCGTGTCTTTAAAATGTTCGTTTGATTAAAACAATATAACCTATACTTCCTAACGAATACAGTGATAATATCATGGCCTAGTGGTTATAGATTCGCTCTTTTGATTAGGAATGTCATAATCATTCGAAGTTCACCGACAATACGAATACAATACAAATTTGCGAATTAAACGAAATAAACATTTGTCGAAATTCTATACGGTCGTCAACTTCCTAACATTTCTTCATTTGTCATTTTCTAAAAAACCGAGATGCCGTGAATTTCAATCTAAAACGCAGAGAAATTTTTAAAAAAATGTCTTCTTTACGCGTCTATCGTTTGATATTAACATATTAATGTTTTTCGTTTTTCAGGCAATCGTGGCGGGTACAACGTATCTCATTATATTATTACAGTTCCGTAAAAGTTGAGAAAAACGTCCACAATTCTATTATATTTCGCCGTTAAACGTATACATATTTAATATTTAAGTATTTATAAATGAAATTAGCAGATATAACGCGCCGTTGCGTCATCATTACAATAGCGTGTTCAAAAGGTTTGAATAAATAATAGGATGTTTTTGAACGCAATTTTATTAAATAAGTGTTCGGGCTGGACGTCGACTTTTTCAAGTACCTATGCCCGGTCAATTTATATAACAAGTACACAAAAGCGTTCCTTTAACAATAATCTAAAGCAAACAAATGTCCGTAACGTTTTCGGGGTATATTATTCGTTCAGCTCGTGTACAGCACAGTGCATCAAATGTCCCACACGGCATAGCGTAGTTATCGTTACACTGTTGTTTCGCCCATATGCGTTTTGTGTCTCGTGATACATGCATCCTAGAAATAATGTCCGAGTCCTGTCTGAACATAATAAAGAGGAGCGTGGAAATCGGCTATTCCGCCACCATAGCAATGACGTGCGTTTATAACTACGCGAGCGCGTCCGCGAACATTTGTTCGTTGGTCAACTGTGACGACGCAGTGGCGACGACCATGAAGTCCATGTTCCCCCGAACGCTCGCCATCGTTTGCCTAGTGTCCAGAATCATAATCGCGTACAAAAACATGAACGATTTTCCCGAGTACGCGAAGAAAATCGAGGCGTACGAACTAAAATGTCCAGCTACGAAAAGGGAAAACCTCGTTTGGTTCGCCGCGACCATCGTGTTCGCGTACACGGCGATCATATTGCCCGTGAACGCGTACAGGATCTATTTGATCCACCATCATTCGCACGACGCCAACGTTTTGTTGTTCTTCGTGATGATGTACACGCAGAGCCTGAGCATTTGTTCCGTGGAAATACATTTCATGGTACGGTGTTTCGGGTTGTACCAACTGTTCCGGTCGATCAACGAGGACATGGCCGCGCTGAAGGTCGAGACGATCAACGCGTGTCGGTATCCGGCCGCGTTGCGCCCCGGAGAAATCGGCAGCGTCTGCAGCGTGCGTCCGCGGCCCGGCGACGGCGGCGCGTCGTTCTCCGGAGCCAGCGCGCACGGCATGTCCAACGTCGTTGAACTGCTCAGGATGAGACATCAGTTCGTCAGAGGCGCCTTCGTCGACCTCAACGATCTGTACGGCGTCCCTGTCGGCATGTCGATATTTCTCTTGTTCATGTTGACTTTGCTCGACATTTACGGAGTGGTGTTCATACGGAACACCAATACGAGACCGCAAATACTGGTATACGGATGGTTGTTTCAATACTGGTTCAGGCTGTTCGTCATTTCGATGACAACCCATTTCACCACGAAACAAGTATGTGCGAGTGATAATTATTTACCGTGTTCGATTTTATGTTAATCGGTCGAATGGTGTTTTTTTTTTTTTTCGTTTTATTTAATCTCATTTGAACACGAGGAAAGATTTACGGATAAATAACGATAATATTTATAATAATGACCTTTTTTCTCTAAGAAGTAAAACGTGTTTTTTAAATTTATACAAATATCTATTTTATTTTAGAGTCTGCATGAGAATGTCGTTTATCTTTCTTCTGGGAAATTTAAAAATATGCACAATCAATTAAGTGAAATAATGTATATTACACTGGAAAAACATTGAACAATACAACGTTAGAAATATTGTGTATTTAATATATGTGTATAGTTACGTGATATGTAACAAGCTGTATTGATAAAAAACTATACTAATAATGTGATGACTAATATACATATATATGTATACATATTTTAGGCGTATAAAACCAAAATGTTTATAACCGACATACATAATCGATATTTAGATGACAGCACAAAGGAAGAGGTAAACCTCGTTTTATTATTAATATTTAATAATAACGAATAATTTCGTTACAATGTCGTTGACTTTTTATAAATTCTCCTATTGTATAGTTACACTTGTTTTCCAATCAACTATTCCATAAATCGGTGGAGTTTACTTCCTGTGAATTGTTCACACTGGACGCCCATCTCATTACAACTGTAAGTTTCGTTTTTAAGCTACATTGCACGTTTTAGTATAACGCAATATAAATTTCATATATTTCAATTCATTAAATTTGTAAATTATTTTTCTTATAGTTTTATTGGATGATTTCGAAATTAATTTGATAAAGAAAAATTATGATGACAGTATATAGATATAAGGTTATAACATTTGAAATTGTCTTAATGGCACATAAATAATGGTTTACATCGTATTTTTTTATTTTTAATGAAAACAAATACGATTAAATCGTACATGTATATTTCCATTAATAAGATTATCTATTGTTCTCTTAGGAGGGTTATTCGGATTGTTCTGTATTATAATAGGCGTATACTAGGTGTACTATAAGTTGAAATATACATATTAACTCGAAAATAATTTATTTGATAATGTATACTACAGCGAGTGTAATATAAAATATCGGATTGATTGAGTAATTTATTATCATGATATATCTATTAATCGATAAGATATATTTTAGAATTAATGTGTGTAATGAATCATTTGTATGGTTTAAAATGTAGTTTTTTCACTTGTACACCTACGTCATCGTTGCTATTTTTACTTAAATTGTTTTAAATATATTATATTTTATAAAACGCATTGATACACTTATTTTGAGTTAACTAATTTTCAATTCGCATATTTTAGGTCATTGCTACAGGAACAACTTATCTCGTTGTATTGTTACAAATCAATTAAACGGAATGAAATCCGGAATAACGGATTAGTATCCGATTACTTTGGTCCAATAACGTTCGTACAAAACCATACGTGGTGGTGCACAGAATACAAAAAACTATGATATATTAAAAATATTCTGTTACTAGAATATTTACACGAATTCACATTTGTTTAAAAATAAAAATTTTAAAGTATCACGTTAAATTACAAAAAATGCTTTTATGAATTATATTTTTTTCATCCACATTTGTAAAAAAATATATACGTCATAATAACATTATACAAACCACTTGTAACAACCAATCGAAATAATAATATATTTTTAATGTCTGTGTTACATTCATTAGAAATATTTAGCGCGTGACGTGTATATCACTTGCCCATCAAATTAGACATGTATACAATGAAAAGCAATATACGCGGACCCTCGTTTGATATATTTTATATTTTCGATTACCCGTTTAAATTATGATATAGCAATCAAAAATTTGTTAGAAATCTGTTATCAGTTAAATTTATCGATAAATATACGTCAGATGGAGAAAATGCTCGAAATATATATTTAGAAAATAGTCAAACGAGTTTAACGAGCACGTCGATATCCTTAAGCCGCGTGAGTACGTACAATACATTTATATAACTTTACCTGTTTTGACATTTACATTTTATACGTCAAAATAGTTGTATTAAACTTTTTATTTCATATCGGAATTTAAAAACGTTTGCAGTTACCATTTGAGAAATCGAAAGTTGATTTACACTATCGAATTTACTTGTAAAAAAAAAAAATAGTGTAAAACGTGGTAATGGATTACCCGATTTACAACAAAAATATTCATTAATCGATTCATATTAATAATATTATCGTCATTAAGCGAGCACACATATTTTTATATATAGATATATGAATTTTCCTAGTATATGTAAAATACAAATGAACAGACAGTTTAAAGTTTCAAAACAACGTGAAACGTTTAACACACGAAATAAACATTATATCGTATGCTATCATAATGAGTAAACAAAATTTTTGTTTATGTTTTTTTTTTACCTAAGCGCGTCTATAAACACGCCGTTCGTTTAAATTTTAAACCAACAGCACAACTTATACTTACGAAATCATTTATAGTTCACTTACATGCTCGTAAGTATATACATATATTTTTTTTTTTTTGGAACGAAATGTTTTTTCATTCGATTCCGAAATGGCCAGCTGTGTTTTGGAGCATTATTAACATCGTTTCTGTTGACACGAGCTACGGTAAATGGCACCTGATTTATTCCGCATTATTGGCGGTGTCGTGCGTTTACAATATTTTCGTCACGCCGCAAATTACGTGTTCGTTGGAAAGCCATTGCGACGATTCTCTATCCGTACTGATCAAAACACTGTTCATAAGGATAATGGCCAGCACTTGTCTGGTATCGAGACTGGTGATTATTTTGAAGGGTCGAAGTCAACTGGCGCAGTACAAGACGAAGGTGGAGAAGTTTCACATGTTGACGCCGATGACTGTTTCCGAGACGGAAGTGTTGAATAAACTGGCGTCCCGTCTCGTCGTATCGTGTTTGATGCTGACCGTGCCCATCTATTTCCTACGAGCGTGGTTACTGTCCCGCCGAAACGTGGACTTCACACTGTTCAGCTTGATCTTGATATACGTTCAAAACACGAGCATGTACTGCGTGGACATCCATTTCACGTTCTTGTGTTTCAACCTGTACCAGAAATTCGTCGGGATCAACCGAGACCTGTTGACGCTCAAGGTCAATACGATTTTGAAAAACAAATACCCGTTCATATCGCAGACCGGCGAAAAGTACAGGAAGAACTGCAACGCCGCGGTCGTCGACTACAATAGAGACGTTTTGCGTTCGCTGGACGCCGGACATCCTATGACGAATTACGTCGAACAGCTGAAAATCAAACATCAGCTCGTCCGCGAAGCCGTCAAGAACTTGAACGATCTATTCGGAGTCCACTTGGGACTGTCGCTGTGTTCGTTGTGTCTGTACGCCATATTCGAACTGTACTATAACATGGTGAGAATAACGAATCTTTCCGAGGAAAATATCCACATCTGCGGTTGGATTTTACAGTACGCCGTTCGGTTTTGTTCGATTACGATTTTGGCGCACTTGACACCGAAACAGGTACTATATATTTTTTGAAGTAAGTTATACTCGAAAATACTAAATAAATTATAAATTTCGGGACCGCTATTGTTTATATTATGTTATGTATTTACATTTTAAAATCTTAATCGTTTACACAATACACAATCTAAGTTTTATTCGTGTTTTCCGTTAAGAAACAAAACATTTTTATATTCTGTTCGTCGTCCTATATTTTCTACTTTTTTCTTCAACGAATAAGTTATAAATAAACGATCTTGAATAGTTTATTGTTTTACATCTAAATTTACAATGTTTGTCGTAGACGCTTAAATCTAAGATACTCATAACGGATATAAACAATCGTCATTTGGACAAAAACACAAAGGAAGAGGTAATAATTTAGTTCCTAGTCAATATAATATACGATTTCGTTAAGCAGATTATTCGAATATATTTTACGTTACAGTTACGATTGTTCCTCAATCAAATTGCCAGCAGTTCAATTGAATTCACTGCGTGCGACTTCTTTACTTTAAATACTCATCTAATCACATCTGTAAGTCGATCGTTATATTTATTATTATACTGATAAATTATACCAACTGTATATATTTTATAACTTACAAGACAATCATTTTTTATAAAGCGTATGTATACTTTGAAAATATAAAAATGTAGCAGCTTCTATACATCATTTAGTCTGAAAATCTGATGTTACAACAACCAATTTATATATGTAATAATGATTTAGAATTTTGATATTTGTGTTATGTATTTTTAAGTGTTGTAAATTCCGTCAGTCATTATAAATCTGCAGTCTTGAAGCTTATCAAATGTATTTCGTAGCATGAATAATTTCAATGTTTCAATTCACTACACATTGGATTGGATGTACGATATATATTACACATGATCATTGAAATAAGCTCCTTCATTGTTTTAATTTTCACCGTTTTTATGCAATCTGAATAGGTTTCGTTTATAGATCATAAAATAGCTGTGTCCGACAGCGTCTTGCGTACGACGATAACTACACGTTGAGATTTTGATTTAAACGAATAGTTTTAAAACATATGCCTATACTGGTATTTAAAAAATAATCGCAAGTAGGCGCGTGTGAAGTGAAACTTCTGTCGGAGTGGTGGAATTGTGGAATTTTATATCTAACGCTAAGAGGGAAAAATTGGAAGAAGGAATGAGTAATGCCATTTCGAAACATATCAACACTTTTTTTTGAAAATGTTTTTATTATTTCATTATAATTTCTTCAATTTGCACGGATTCGTTTGTATATGACTCGACTGATTTGGTAGAGATACTATTGATTAATGGTAACTGAAATGTTAAAAAATAAATACATAAGTTTTTGATTGTTCATTAGGCAGGTATCGTATGAAAACCGCATCAACTGTAGTGCCCGATCTTGTTGGATCGTTGTTCGTTGTCAAATTGAGCGTGTCTCGAAAAAATGTACAAGCGGTTCTTAGTTTTCTGGTTTTTCATTGTTAAAATATTAAATAAAATAAAATATAGAACACATCAATTGGTAACCGTATTGGTGTATAAAACAGCTGTAGTGTATTTGCTTTTTAGAACGCGCTTGTACGTGTAATGCACGAGCGTTGTAATCACGTGACCATTTTAAAAAAAAATTTTTTTATCACATCCCTCAGTCAATCAAATTATTAATATTATTGTTTTGTCGTGTGTGATTCGCAGGCAATTGCTGCTGGCACAACGTACCTCGTAATGTTGTTACAGTTCAATTCGTGGAAAACTTAATGCAAAACACAACAGCGACGTACTTAACGTATAACACATGCGAGTAACGAATATTAAGTATTATTCTAGTATTTTTAACGCGTTCAAATTAATGAAGCTGTGCGATATAAATGTTAAACGAATATATAATATTTGAAAAAAAATCCGATCGATTTTGGTACGTTTCTCTCCTACTGTGTGATGCGACATATTAAACCTATACGAACATATTTTTACGACCGTGTTATTTTTGTTTTTTAGAACGCGTCGACTTGTCTTTTAACGAGTATTTATCATCTATCATATAATATTGCACGTTTCGAAATTCGACATTAATTTTTTTTTTTAACAGTTTTTGTTTAACCATAAATACGTGACGTAACGGGTACACGTTTACACGTTGATAACTGTCGTAATCGACAGTTCAATAACATATTATATATCCGACCAAACGTAAATATTGCAGTAATATTCGGTCAACTAATTTTTTACTTACTTTTTTTCTACTCATTTTAATGACCTGTGTTTGTAATACGTATTATGACTTTTTTAACGCGATAGATTTTTTTTTGTAATAGTCACTCGACTTATATTGTTACAGGTACAAGTTGATTTTCGAATAAATATAAGGACGCGGGCACACGAGATTATTATGTTTATATTTTATTACAACTGGCGTAAACGGATGCGTTCGTTTATTAAAATATATATAAATTAAAAATAAGGCACACGATTTTATAATATTTAAATTAACAATATAACACGTATAAATATATAAATTTATGTAAAAAATAGTTTCTATAATAAATAGAATGTCAGTGTTTAAGTTTTCGACGTTTTGTTCCGTATTTTTTTTTTTTGTCGAGATTATATATTTACATATAATATTAACGATTAACTAACCGACGCAAAGCGGGGGTGATCTGTTTTTAGTCTAATCTCGCAGTTTTAATTTATCAGCGCCGGATTATGTCGAACTCGGGACACGTTTTTCCCACAGAAATATTTTTCTCGAAGCAGTTTCCCCACGACAAGTCTACCGTTTCGTCGTGGCCGACCTACGGGCCGCGTCGACGAAAAGGTTTCATTTCCGAATCGTCTGCAAACGAACGTTCGTACCCGCCCACGTGAACATACAAGTCAATCACATCTGCTATTCCGAGTCGTCACGGGCCACGGCCCGAAACTTGTGCTAATTCAAATCGGCAATGTAATGAGACCCGCCGATCAGCAACAATAACAACAACAAAAATACAACACAACTATCGACAACCCTCTGTGGTGGTGGTGGGGGGAGGAGGGGAGAGAAGAAAAAAACGCACGTTCATAATAAATAGAATTTTTTGGTGTTACACAATATACAATTGTTAATTTTTTGGTATTTATTCATTTTTTACAATGGAAACTACTAAACAAGGTATGTATAATTAAAAATAGTTTCTGTCGACCTTCAATTAAACAAAAATCGGTAAATTGTACTAACAAAATAATGATGAAATATTATTTTTTAATAATTAAAATGATTTAAAAAAAAATAGCATAAATTAGCTACTTGATTTTCTTTCAAATATTTTAGTAGACATATTGTTTAATAAATTATGAGACATTGATCTTCCCAAAGTCGCCCATTCTATTGATATGATATTTTTTATAGGTATTGTTACTTACCATGATTTATTCAATGCGCTAAGAAATTTTCAATGCCACTTTAAACCATGCTTTACGGATGCTCGAATAATTTTATACAATTATATTAAACAAAAAATAAATCATTCCATTGATGACAAATATGAAACTGCATTGAATAGCAAAATTTTAGGATTTGTCTAAATCATTCTCGAATTTTCTGCATCTGTAAAAATATTATTAATTACAAATGATGAAGAAACGGTAGGTTCTCATACATATTGAGAAACTAGTGGATCCGATTCAGAATAGTTTTATTTCAAAATAAGAATTCTCAATATAGTATTGTAGTGTAAAATAATATTTATAAATTTGATGTTGATGAGTCCTGAAACGGTTTTATAGATATTACTATATGTTTTTAAATGTTTAAATATAAGTATATAAATAAAACTTTTGTCACATTTGAATTCAGCAACCTCAAAACTATATATTTTGATCATTTTTACTACTCAATAATCAAAATGTTGAGTGATATTAACTTTGTCTAGCTGAAATCGCGGTTCCTCCAACTGTGCGTCGCGTCCAACTACGCGGCCGTCGTCGGACAGACGGAAATCGCCGGTCAACAGTTTCGCGAGCGATACGGCCTCGATCGGTATCAAAACGGAGCCGTCGCGATTGACACAGCTGACCACGTTGAACACGCCGTCCACTATTTTCACCCGGCGCAGCGCTTGAAACGCGGCCCGTCCGCCCGGTTTCCCGTAGTCTTCGTTCGACCCGTCCGGACGTTCGCCGCGCTCTGCACGGATTGCCGCGCGCTTCGAACCCGACCCGCTCGCGATCGGCCGCAGATCTTCGACCGTGTACGGCGCATGGTCTGCGCTGCACGGTTTCGGCGGTTTCGATTGCGACGGGACCACGCGCTCGGTTGTAGACCGTTCGTTCAACGGTCTCGACGAACCAATCGTTTTTCGGACGCGGTCCGACGATTTTTTCCATCCCAACGTCGAAACAACAATCCCGCCGTCCGCCGTCACGCCCGATTCGGTCGGTCGCGGTCTTTTTGTCGTCGATACGTTCCTAACAAACGGTTCACCGTCGTACCGACCGTACCGGCGTGTACTTTTTGGAATCGTTCGGGTTCCGTCGCCGTGCGCAACGCTTCGTGACGAATTCCTCCACGGTCGCCGTAGTCTAACAGCCGCGTCCGAATCGTCGCGGCCCACGCCGTTTTCGCGAGAACAATGTCCGTCGTCTTCACCGTCGAATATTACTTCGTGACTTTTGTCAATGTCTGTCGTTACTCGCGACAGACTTTTGGACCTCGAAGCAACCCTTCTGGTCACGTCGCCGGCGTTATTATTGCCGTGCTCGCCGTAACGACCCGCCGTTTGAGTGTCCCCCCGGTTCGTCGGAACGGCATGTTTCGATTTCGTGTCGCTTGTTCTCCGATTATATTTGCTACTGTTACCGTCATAGTGCACGACCGTGCGTTCCCTTGATTTTTCTGGCGCCGTTCGATTTCGGCTTTTCGCAACGCAGGCAATCCTCTCGTCCGCGGCCATTCTATCGACGTTATTGTGTTTGCCGATATCGTTTCCGTCGCCGGTGTCCGTTGTTCGCGGTCGTTTTAATTTCTCGGCGAATCGTCTTGGATCGTTCTGCGCCGTTGAAATCGTCGTAGACGATTGTTTTCCGTCGACTTCATTATCGATATCGTTCCCGTCGTGGTTGTGTTTTCTTCGGCTAGCTAATTTGAACCGTTCCCAATCTGGAATTGCGGCTTTAGCTTTCATAATGTTCCTTCGTCTGTGATCGTATTTACCGTTTGGCGATCGGTCGTCGTCATTGTTAACTAATACGAATTCTCGTAACGTGTTACGCGTTTTCGGTTCATTAATGTTATTCTTACGTGAAATGCCAGTTTTCCACTTCAAATCATTGTCGGTTTTTAACGCGATTGTTTCGCCGGAGGCGTTTTTGGAATTATCCTTTTCCCCGTTTTCTTTCTGCGATCTGTCCAAACGTCTGTGACTCTTCGTTCTATTGTTCGGCAATGCGTATGCATCGATGTTTATTTCCGTGGCATTTTTTATCAATTTCGAACTCAAAACGTTCTTTATAAATTTTTTGTCGCGACCACAATTATTTGCGTTGTTCCCCGAAGAGCCGTGTTCTTTTTCGACTGAACTCGAATCCGTTCCCTCCGAGAATTGGTTTTTGGGCTATTGTCGTTAATATCAACATAAGACTCCGAGATTTCATCGGTGTCTTTTATTCGTAACGCGCTATTTAAATCAGACGTTGGTTCAAAATTGTCTTCGTTTGTGTCGCGATCTTCGTTATTTCCATCGATCGTGGTAAAATCGTATACGTATTTTGCGGGTGTAGATGATAAATATGAAGGACTGACAGTTCGCCTAGATTCGAACAAACGATCACTCTCTTCTGATAGTGGAGCAGTGATAACCTCTTTATTTTCTTGTGTATTGACTATCATTTGCAAACGGTTCGAGTTTTTGGAAATATTGCCATCGGTATAGATAACGTGATTCTCTGAGCTTTTTAAATCTAATGGTTTTACATCACTATTTAAAGCCGATTCGTTTTTGTCATTCAAGTCGCTCCTAAGATCATTAATTATTGTTAGTTTACTACAATCGTTACTTTTGTTTTTCGTTATTTTACTTTTCATCCACTTTCTATTTATTAATGTGTTTTCAAGACCAGAATCAAGCTCATCCAAAATTTGACTTCCTTTGGTTTTTTCCAGTTTAAGTATCCATTCTTCTTTGGAAGAACTATTTGCAATTTTCGTTCTGACCGTTTGATCTTCCAGCGGTGCTGCGGGTCCATTACTTCTCTGTACTGGTATATCTTCGTAAAAAATCGATTTTAACTTATCGGTTTTATTTAGTTTGTCGATTAGCTGTTTTAATATAATAATTAAATAATCATCGTTCATTTCGTTTATTTGCGAGTTGAAATTTCTTATGAGTTCCGACGAATTATCATTTGATTTTGAGAACTTGCAATCTTTACATTTCAGCGCTGAATTGTTTTCATCCTCGACGTTTTCTGAAGGCAGTTCTTGCGATTCCTGACGACTTTTAGCACCTAAGGTCTGCGTCATTATCGTGGTACATCTTTTTCTTTTTTGAGACTCGCTCAAAGTTTTTGTAACCAGTTTAGAATTATTTTCCATTTCATTATTTAATTTGCAATCATCTATCAGGGCATCAATATTCTTACTGCGATAGTCATCATAATAATCGTATACGTCTTTTTGGTTTTCAGATTGTAAATCCAATAATAGTTCAATGTGTTGTCTAGATATATCTTCATTGTTGTTTTTATCGTAAGACAATTTTTGCACTTGTCTCGGAAAACGAGTTACAGATTTTGTACCAATCGGTACAACATAAATATTATTCGTTTTCGAGACGTCAAATACGTCTAGTCTCTTATCGTTATTATAATTGTAGACGTTTGGATCAATTTTCGCGAATCCGCTGAAAAAAAAACGAATCACTTATGAATATTATTTACAAACATCAAGCAGTACAAATAATAATAATAATAATAATAATTTAATTATTTATATATTTTGTTTTAACGATAAATATTATTGGCCTAATAAATAAACATGTTATTTACATTATGGTCAATTTAGTATAACAATTAATAGGTATTATAATAAATCAATAATTATACACATTAGACATTTTAATGCTTAAGGATTCAAAAGACAATACGATACTTAAATAAATTCATCATACTATCATATATTATTTTTTTAAATTAAAATTATATAATTATATAATGTAAACACTAATTTAACATACGAAATTATGTGTATGGTGTATAATATTAATATTATAATATACTGTAGAGCGTCGATTGTCCGCACTACGAGATTTTAGTACACATTTATTTTATAATTTTGTTATTATTTATTGGCGTAGGTTTCAGTTTTTTCGTTCATATTGTAAAATTTGAAATAAACAATATTTTGTACATGCATACAGGTATTATTATTATTTCTCACACATGTACTTTTTGTTTTATTACCTACTACTGGTTACTTTAATGTTTTAAATTAATACATACATATGTTTTTTCAACCATTTTACAAAAAGAATTAATTTTAAATAGTTAAAACAATAATATTATACTTAATCATAACACATATATACATGTACAGATAATATAATATATTCTATGTGTGTGTATATAAAACATTTAAATTCTGTAAACATAGTACATTTTTAAACATTGTTTGACTATCCGCACCCCTTTTGATCCCAATTAGTGCAAATAATCGACACTATACTGTACGAATATATTATTTGAATCCTATTTTGAGTCCTAAACACACAAAGAATTTTAATATACTTTTAATTATATACAGTTCATCGGCAGAACTGTACACTTATTACGTTATTAAATTTCGTATAAAATAAAATTTAATATTTAAATCAGAAATAGACAAATTTAAGATAAAAACGTGCTTACTTGTTTAGAAATATTGCTTTCGTCTTTAAGATCGATTGTTCAGCTTTTATCGGTTTACTTGGCAATACATTGTTCAATAGAGTCAATGCGTTTTCAGCCGAAACCAGAATAAAAATAATTAGTCTTAAAATTGAACACTGTTGATTCATTGTTTCACCTGTGCAAAATAAATGGAGACGATTATTTTAATTACATTTCCCCTGGGCACACAAACATTAATATGTTTTTAGGTTAAGTAACATATTAGATATGTATTATTGATAATATTCCATACAAAATTATAATGACATTCCACCAATTTAAATACACATACCTCTAGTTATTACGGTTATTATGATTATTGCTCATTCAAAATCCGGAGTCGTTAAACTTGTTTGTGACAACCACGAAATGTGTAGAGGTTAAAACTAACCGAATAACAAAACAACGAATCAAGGAAGTTCTATGCATAATTAAAAACAACAACACTCGCGACTCAACAAAATCTAAATAAGATTTTTTATTCTATTCTTCGTAAGCCTGAGCAAGTTTTTTTGTTAACTCGTGTTGAGTTGAAAAATTAAACAAGGTAAGTTGAATTAAAAGTTAATTTTTTTTTTAATTTCAAAAATTGTATAAGTACAAAAAATGAATTCATTACTTGGTTTTAAATCAGTTACATTTTTCTATACTTTTACCTTTTACAAGTTTAAATATTGCGGGGTGTCACTCGTCCAAATCTATAATAACAATTCATATGATTTAACGATCACCATTTTTCGAAAAATCAAAAATAAAAAAATTACGAATACGTAATACCCATTTTTGAAAAGCCCCGGTGTAAGTTATTTACCATATTATGTACTTTTAACTTATTAGTTACAATCAAAATATGTTTTAACACTCTTGAAGTCTAAATCTTACTATATAATAATGGAGGTTTTCGAGTTAAAGGATTTCATTTCTGACTATAGCTTATAAATAAATAACAATGTATACGGTACCCAAACTATTTTAATGGTAACGACGTCAAAAACATTTCTTATGCTCAACATAATAATATATCGTTGATGACGTTATTTTTATATTATATTTGCTTTCCCTTTTCTCCCCTCCCCCTCCCAAAAGAATGACTAGGTGACCAATAAAAAAAATATTGTTAACATTAGGAATTATAGTTGTTGGCTTATTACAAAATATCAAATTGTTTGTCTATCGAATAATTAATTTACACTCGGTCATAAATATTTTAAAACTATATTTCCTACCTAAAGTAATACTTTATATCGTTCTGTCCGTTGACTATGAAACAACGCGCTCCGTTGTTATTTTCTCTTTTCCGCTACTATTTACTGTATTTCATCCGTTTTTTTCCAAATAAAAACACACACCTTCCTAAAAGTGTCAACTTTTCAACTTGCCAAACCTCAAGCTTCGAAAACGAAGAGGAGCTTCGCCAACCTACATCTGGTATAAAAATTAATTATATCAATTAACTAAATAAATTGTCACTGATAAATCAACACGACGCGCGGCGGCCAGCCGGCCGACCCGCTATCTTATCTCGCGATAATAATAATTAGGTACTTACGTTACCATGCCAAATAAAAATAAAACCGTCCCTCCTTTAATTTTACAAAAATCACGCATACAGAGCGTGCCAATTCATACTTCTCTCTCGCCTACAAAATCCACTCTAGATGACGGCTTCAACACTCCTAATAGTTCCAAACGACTCTTATCACCATCCCAATCACCAAATTCAGTCAACCAACAACAAAAGCAACAAAAATATGTCTCAAAAAATCGTTTTTCACTGTTTTCAAATCAAATCGAGGATTCTGAAAATCTGGATGACAACTCAGACGATATGGAGCCAGAACCTGAACAAAATATACCAACCACTATTACAGCAAAACCTTCCCCTCCACCAATTTTCATTCATACAGTAAATGACTTCAATACCTTTTGTAATACTATCAAAGAAGTAACTAAAGGTGAACAGTTCACTTGTAAAAGTACAATAAATGGTGTAAAACTTTCTACTCAATCGCCAGATTCTTATAGGGCTGTTATAAAATTTTTACAATGCAACAAAGCAGATTACCACACTTATCAATCGAAAGAGGATAGAGCGTATCGCGTAGTTATTCGAAATCTCCACCATACTACCCCAATCGAAGAAATTAAAAAAGAACTACTATCACTTGGTCATTCTCCAAGAAGAATAACTAATGTTATCCAACACAGCACCAAATCTCCTCTCCCCCTCTTCTTTATTGATCTGGAACCCGCCATCAATAATAAATCGATTTTTGATCTAAAATTTATTCTACACCAAAATCAAAGTCGAGGAGCCTCACGTAAATAAACAAACTATCCAATGTCTCCGGTGCCAAGGTTTTGGCCACACTCGATCCTATTGTAACCATCAACCCAAATGTGTTCGTTGCGGTGAAAAACACCCATCTAATACTTGTCAAAAGCCGTCCAACCTTCCAGCAAAATGTGCCCTTTGTGCAGGCGACCATCCTGCAAACTACAGAGGATGCCCAACTCATAAGGAATTCCAAGCCTCACTTCTGTCCAAAAAAATCTCCTTACGTCAAAAAAACACAATTCCCCCTCATACTAATGTAAAACCTCATATTGTTAACGCTACTTCAAATTCAATGACTACCCCCTTCAAATCGTATGCCAAGCAACCACGGAAAATATAAATAATCTCTCTAACAACCTCCACTCAACAGAATCCGACATACCTTCTTCAAAACTTTCTTCCTTCCTTGATGACCTTAAAAATTTAATAAGCCCCCTAATTTCCCTCGTAACCACCCTTATAAATAGCCTTATCCTCTCCAAAAATGATAAATAATCATCAAGTTATCCTTCAGCCAATCACAATCCTTCTTTGGAATGCAAATGGTCTAATTAGACAAAAAAACGAACTCATAGCCTATGTCACTGAAAAAAACATAGACATAATTTTAATAAGCGAAGCCCACTTAACTCCACGCACCACCTTCCACATTCCAGGTTATTCAACACATCATTGTGATCATCCCGACGGAACAGCTCACGCTGGATCAGCTATCATAATAAAATCTAACATTATTCACTCAGCTCTCCCTCAATTCCAAACATCTATCCTTCAAGCCACCAACATTTCATTATTACTAAATCATATTCCAACCACAATCTCTGCAGTATACTGTCCTCCCGGACAGGTCAATAAAATAACTACTGATGACTTCAATCTCTACTTTCAATCCCTTGGCAACACATTTTTGTCAGGAGGAGACTTCAATTCAAAACACCAAAGCTGGGGCTCTAAAATAACTAACTCTAGAGGTCGCTCCCTTTACAACTCTCTACTCAGAAACAACTTAAAACATCTATCACCACCAGGGCCAACTTACTGGCCTACCCACTTAAACAGATCCCCTGATCTCCTTGATTTCTTTGTCCATACCTTACCCAGCCACACTAATCTTGTCATAGCAAATTCTTTCGACCTTTCTTCAGATCATACTCCTATCCTACTCACACTAAACAATCAACTCATTCACCCCAAAAATTTTCCAACCCTTACCCCAGGCAAAACAAACTGGAAACAATTCTCACACATTATTGAAGACAATATATCTCTTAATCTCCGGCTAAAAACAGTCGTTGAGATAGATTGTGCTGTCTCAGCCTTCACCACAATAATAAAAAATGCCGCCCTCAATTCTACAACACCTCTGTCCACCAGTCCTAAAAATTATAATCTCCCTAAACATCTCTCTCAACTACTTGCTGAAAAACGTCGAGCCAGAAACCGATGGCACCTTACGCACCTCCCTAGTGACAAAAAACACTACAACAATATTGCATGCTCCTTAAAAAACCTTTTACGCACACACAGATCACAATCTTACCAACAATACATTCACTCCTTAACAAATTCAAACAACTCAATTTGGAAAGCCACAAAAAGAATACTAAACCAAAAAAATACAATACCACCAATTAGATATCCTGATAGAACTTTCGCCGTAACAAACTCAGAAAAATCAAACCTTTTTGCCATTCAACTTGAAAACAACTTCACTCCTCATCCCGACATAAACAACATCGATCACACATCATATATCAAACAAGCTGTAACAAATTGTCTTCCCATGTCCTTACCTACAAAACCTACCTCACCAAGTGAAATTCAGTTCATCATCAAAAAATTATCAAATAAGAAATCACCGGGTCACGACCTCATAACAAATCGAATAATAAAACACTTGCCCAAAAAAGCCATTCTCCTCCTAGCTTGCATTTTTAACTCTATTCTTCGTCTCTCTCACATTCCCCAAGTTTGGAAACACTCCATAATAATTCCAATTCCAAAACCAGACAAACCCCTGACCAACCCTCCTCTTATCGACCTATCAGTCTCTTACCTTCTCTCTCAAAAATTCTTGAAAAAATAATACTAAAGCGAATCAATCCTATATTAAATGATCAAAACATAATCCCCAACACCCAATTCGGATTCAAAAATAAACACTCATCTCTACATCAGGTCCATAGAATAATCGACATTATATCACAATCATTTGAAAATAAACAATATACCACAGGTGTTTTCCTTGACATAGCCCAGGCGTTTGACCGTGTCTGGCACGATGGCCTCCTTTATAAAATTCGTTTTCTACCAGCCCCCCTATTTTTAATAATAAAATCATTCCTATCTAACCGTTCCTTTGTAGTGCGTTGCGAGAATGACCTCTCACAAATCCACTACGTAAAAGCTGGGTCCCTCAGGGAAGTATACTAGCTCCCACTCTCTACAACATATTTACATCCGATATTCCACACTCCAACAACACTACCCTTGCTACCTTCGCTGATGACACAGGCATATTTTCAACAAATGACGACTTAACCATAGCCTCTTCTTCACTACAAACTCACCTAACAAAACTTCAAAACTGGTTTAACCTGTGGAGAATTAAAATAAATCCCATCAAATCTGCGCACATAACTTTTTCCCTTCGTCCAGGTCTTAGCCCCCCCATGATTCTAAACAACGACATGATTCCCCAAACTAAAGTCACCCGTTACCTCGGAGTCCATCTTGACAACAAACTCACATGGGCCAATCATATAAAAACAAAAAGAAAATCCCTTAGCATAAAACTACACAAAATTAGATATCTTCTCAAATCAAATCTCCCACTCAACACTAAACTATTAATTTACAAACAAATCATCCGCTCTTCCATGACATACGGGATACAGCTATGGGGATCATCCAAAAAATCCAACATTCAAATATTTCAATCCTTTCAAGCAATTTGCCTTCGTCTCATCACCAATGCTCCCTGGTACGTCAGCAATCTCACCCTTCACTCAGACCTCAAAATCCCCAACATTCATTCCCTAGCCTCTCACTACTATAAATCATTCCATAAAAACACTTTCAACCATTCAAATCCACTCATATCAAATCTTTCTTCTCTCACGCTTCCCAACAACCCACCACGCCGTCTTAAGCGGAACTGGCCTAGAGACCTCTTAAATTCAAATTAAAAAAAATTAAAAAAAAAAAAAAAAAAAAAAAATTAATTTAATCATCAAATATGTAATCTAGAATTGTGAAGTAGTGTCGTTGGACACCCCCTTCAATCAAGTCGTCCAGCCCTGTAATCGTCATGTTAACCTTATTACCTATTGTATTAATTATTACAGATTGTAATATTCTTTTGTTAAAATAAAAAATAAAAAATAAAAAAATAAAGTAATACTTAAAATAAGTGAATAGTGAAACACGTATACATTAATTAATAACACTTATGCACTACGTTTTAGCACTTTGAAATTATATGAAAACATTTTCAATTGATACTAAGATCTTGTAAAATGGTGACGATTTTTTTCATGCAAGGAATATATTTGTCGGTTTCGTTTGTCGTATTATGTGTCGATCATATTATATTTACGATTCACAAATTATAATAATTATTCATACATAGTTAAAAAAACTATATAACATATAATTATTGATTTCTATACACAAGTATATAAAACCTATAATCATTGTGTCCTATAACCATCGATTTGTTGCTGTGATTACCAATATCGATAAAATCAGCTGTATATTATTTATTTACTATATTCGTATAACGTCAAAATTCGACAATAATGATTGTGTTTGAAAGAAATTTTAATATAAACCATAAAAACATCAAACTATCAAAATAACCTCAAATTGTTCATATATCAATATTCAATGCGAGTGTATTAGAGACGGTATATTTCATGTTAATGCATAGACAAAATCATATGACATTCCAATATTATGACTTATAAATGTATGTCTCTAACACACATTAAGTAAAATTGATTTAATAAATTGTAAATTTGATTTTATTCACTGATCAAAATGTTAATTTACTAATCAAATAGAGAATATATATAGAAACCGGAAATTTAGCGCGCTCGTTGAGTGGGCTTTCCCTAACTTGTTTATTTTTATTAACATTAATTATTGAACGATTAAGAACGATCGTCGAAAACAAAATATCTGACAGTTTTTTTTCGAAACACGTATTTGCCGGGCAAAACGTTTTAACTTTTCGGGTTTTGTTTTCGTTTTTTTTATCGCGCTGTTAAATTATCGACAAATAATAATACTAATATTGTAGAACGATCTTACCGACGCGGAACGATCAGTCCCCGGACGAGACGTGAAATCAAAAACGTGCTCAAGTCATCTGAAAAGTCCAAGCGAACGCAGACGTGGCCGTCGTCGTCTCCCTGGCCGATTAAGTGTAAACGTCGTAATAATAGCTGTGATAATACGCGTACAACATGAGTGGTATTCCGTTTGCGGTCGTATCCGGTGTGTACGAGTGTCTCGTACGACGTAGCGGAATATTTTTCCAAAACGTTTTGTTTTGACAAACATCTCGTCGTCGTCGTGAGAAAACAAAAAAACAAAACAAAAAATACATCGTCGTAGGCCGATCGAAACGATGACGTTACGCACTGGTCGAAATCCAAGAATTCGGCTCGCGGAACGAAAATAACAATTGATTTTTCTTTGCAAAACAACGTCAATTCAAATTTGTGGTTCCGTACACAACAAACACGTTGTGTTTAATTACTTGATTTTATTTTGTTTGGACGTATACATTAAGAAAAAGATGTAACCGAATCGGAGACACCACCATGTCGCACGTCACATCAGACCAACGATTCGGCTACAAAAACTTATTTTTTTTTTAGGTTATAATTAATTACTGGTGATTAATTGGTAATGGACTCCCACAGTGCAACCACCATCACGTACGCGAACAACGTAATGAAAAGTGAAGTACATTTAATAATAGTATACGTTTTACGCGCATTAATCATTATTATCGTCGTCAGCTATTATATATCGAAAAACCGTAATCTTTTTTTGTATTTAACACTTGAAAATCCGATATATTCGTCATGATATATAGACATACTTTTGGCAAGACTGGGCAAGTTGCAATTATTTAGTCTAATTTTTTTTTAACTTTACGTGTTCACTTTAAGTTAGTTTTATACAAGGTTATCTTAATTAAGTTTTCTAAATCATATATAGGTAGGGTTACCATAATGTTTTTATGCCAAATCCGGACATCAAAGTTCCGTTTCAGGGGGGGGGAGGTAAAATTGAAAATAAACAATATTGTTATTTCATTAGTACAATTTTACTTAGATCTATGAATAAAATGTCTACATAAGAATTATTAGGTTAAATATGTTTAGGCATTTTATGAAAACGTAGTGCCGTAAATTAACAAAACTATAATACTAATATTTCAAGCAGAATACAATCACAAGAAAAACAAATGAACCTCTCCACACATAAAACAGTAAAGAAACTGTCGAATGAATTATTCATTTATACGAGTCGTTTTCCAGTGCACATTACATGTGAACAAATTAACACGTGACTACAAATAATAATTTAGTAGGACTACATTTAATAATACGTTAACCTTTTATTTTATGGCAACAATGATAATAATGGGTCGTCTTATCTTGACGTTCCCGGAAAAAATATGAACAAAAATAGATTGTTTATGTTTTGTTGTTGGAGATATATTATATACTTAACTATAATAACATTCGTAATTAACACTAATGTTTAAATTAAAATATTCTACAATTATGGCGTTAAGTATACTGGTTTCTACCAGAATTAATTTATATTAATCCAGATACTATGTTTGAAATCGTATATATCTAATACATTTACACTTATGCAACTCAATTCTAATAATATAATTTTTAAGTTTTGGTACGTATACTTATTATTTAAAACAAATATTTGTAAGAAATTTGATACTTGATCAATTTTAAATAAATACCATACCAAACTAACATACAACAATCCGGTATGGTCTAGTGGCTAGGATACCTGGCTTTCACCCAGGAGGCTCGGGTTCGATTCCCGGTACCGGAATAATTTTTTCCGTTTTTTTTTTATTTCATTAATTTTTACTAATATTATTACTCTTCGATAACTAAAACTCAACGTTTTTTACTTATTATTAATTACTTTACATTTCAATTACACGTGAGATTTGCTAGGATAATATTATTTTATATAACGTCTTGAAACATTTTGCTAACGAGGACAGTGCGAAGAAAGATGAAAACGTTTGACGAAACAAACGTATATTTATTTAGACGGGTGTCGAACAACATGAGATAATATACAACACTTATGAACATTGTGTTTATATAATGTATAATCAATAAAACGGCTTCAACAATTTTCTTTCGATTCTCGTTTTAAGCATTAATCGCCGACTTGACCGTGTGCTCCTTTGAAAACAACGTATCATTCGTGTATTAATCGTATAAAACATATTTATTAAACGTCGTGTGAATCATCCAAAAGTATAAAATCGATATATACTTTTGGTTTTCCTATTATAATTCTCATTAAGTATTTTATCAGAAATGTATTTTTTTCTTTTTATAAATCGATTATTAATTATTAATTTTATAAGTTATTTGAATATTAGATGATATACGACGCGACTGATTTCACATAAACATCGAAAAATAATTAATTTCTTCGTCTACCATAGCATATAAAATATACTGCATATAACGTATTGCCATTTTAGTTAAACATAAATGTATATTCCGTACTTAAAAATTTCGAGACATACGCTGCAGCGGTCCGTCACACGATACAAACGACCGATACTCGGTAGACCAATATTATATTAGTATTATTATTTTAATTTTAAAAAATTTCCGGGTTTCACAAGCTATGGTAAGCGAGTATCCGCAATACCGTAGCTATGATCTTATCGCGGTTTGTTTAATGTACATTTTATCACTTTGTCGCGGTTTACATAATGTACGTTTTAGAAAAAGGTCATCGCAGTTTACCATCTCCCCTTTTAGTTCCTTTATTATGTATTCGTGACTCGTAAGTTACCGGCTTGCAATTGTTTTGTGTTTGGTTTGTGTTTATTTATTTTGGTACAATTATTTATATTCGGAGTTAACTATGTATGTAAAAATGTGAATTTTGAGCAATGTGTCGTACCGGTACAAACACACTTTTTATTTTCATTTAAATACCTAACATACACGGTATTTATATTTACATGCAACAGTCGGAAAGTATCTATAGTATTCGTCAGTCTGGTATATATCTAAACATTGAATTTACGATTAAACAAATAAACATGAACGATCGATTTTATTTGCGCGTAGGTATTAAAAACATTACATTTGAATATAGTTGAGTTATAAAAGCGTAAGAAAACAACGTAAAGCATTACTAGAATAATATATGTAATTTTAAAAAATATGTACATTGAATAAATTAGAAAATCAAAAAAAGATAAATTCGTCATACCGTGTAAATGTGTAATAAAATATAATATTACGCGAAACAAAAATATCATCACATATATCTAGTCTAAAGATTCGCGCGGGTCTCGTGATTTAAAAACAATTTTGAAATATCGATATAAATAACGTATCTAAGAAATCGAATCTTTCCCGAAATAAGGAGACTTCTAGCAATTAAATTAGATTTGTAAAAAACCAACTAATCGGACCAATTGATAACAAAATCGCGGGAATCGCTACGTTATAATAATAATCGTGTTCTTGTTGTCTGCCAGTAATGTCCCGTGACGGCCGACGGTAGTTGTTCAGAACAGGAATGTTCTTTTTATATACTTCCAGATTTTGTGCATTTGGCTGAGTAGTTTGTTCATCATTTCCGCGGTGGCCTTGCCGCCGAAATCGTCTTCTTCCGAAGACCGACCACCGTGAACGGATTTGCGTTTGGGTTTCGCGTCACGGATGTCGTCGGTCCAGTCGTCGGTTCCGAGAATCTCGTTGTTCCGCGGGTCGGCAGACTTTTTCGCCTCGTCCGCGTGCGCGTTCGCCTCGTTCAGCTTCACCGTGAAGTCGGCCACCGACCCCGGATACCTGTACTCGACCAACTCGTTCGTCGGCTGCGCGACGATTTCCGAGCCGATTTGAGATGCTGCGAACCCGCTGCTCTCGCCGTCGGACGTCGGCGACCGTTTGCTCACCCTGCGGGCCCGGCCGTGAAGCCTCCGTTCCGCCTCGGCCCGGCGGGCTTTGAGTCTCGCTTCCAACGCGTTCATCCTCGAGGCGTTTATCACGGACGTCGTGGCTCCGGCCGTTTTCGACTGTAATGTTTTCTGGCCGTCCCTCGGGTTTTCCGCGGCCTTACCGTCGGTCACCGCCTGCACCGCGTCCACGTCCCGCGGGGTTTTCGCCTTGGCCGTAATCGGTTTGTTCCTGAGTCGCGCGCCCGCTGGTTGTCTGGTGGTCTCGCGCACCTCTCGCGCCATCGATTTCCCCTCGTCCGTCTGTCCCGGCGCTCCGGCTCTCGCCCGGTTCGACTTCAAAGTCTTCGCCAGATCCCTGAGCTTGGCGCCTCTGCTAGCCGCGCGCGTCGTGCTGTCCGCGGCGTCGGACTCCGAACCAGTCGGTTCGGTCGCCGGAAAACTCGCCGACTTCCTCGATTTCAGAATCGCTACGTGAGGTCCAACCGACCGTAGATCGCTGTCCGCCGCCGTACTGTTCGTTTGACGGTTATATCGGAATTTCTCGACAAACGCCGGTTCCGTTTTGGCGGCGTCCGCTCTCGCTACGCTTGCGACGGCCGTTGTCCCTTCTTGACGTGCAATTGGATCGTCTTCTTCCTTGGGTTTGTCTTGCGATCGCATCGCCTTGTGTTTTCGAGACGTTTTTCCGTTTAGTTTGGCCACTCTCGCCAAAACTTGTTCCGCCCGCGTTTTGATTTTCTGTACGTGACTTTCCACTTTCTCGCGTTGTTGTCCCGTCGTTGGCGCAACTGCGGCAGACGTTTCGATCGTTTTTGCGGACGTCGTCGTGGTCTGTTGCGGCGACGTTTTCGTTGGTATTGTCGACTGGTATACCTCGGCCGAACCAATAATCGTTTTTTTCGGATGTTCAGGGGCGCTTGTATGATTCTCGTTCGGGTTTACAGGTACAGTGGACGACGACGTTCCGTCTGCAGCATTCAAAATCGCATTCGATGACGGATTTTCCTTGTTCGTAAACTTTTCGAGCATCTCATTGATTTCCTTTGAATTCAAATCGTAGTCTACCGATCTCTTTATTAATTTCAACCCCGTTTGCACCTCCGTAGGGGTAGTGGCTTCAGTCGGAAAATATGTCGAAGGTTCCATGAAATATCTTTGATTGCTTAGCAACTTCGGGAATCTCGAAAGCCAATTGTTATTGGAAAACGTAACGTATTTTACAATTGCTTCGGGTTGTTGCGAATAATCATTGGTACATGACTCCTGTTCGTTGTTTTCCCCAGCCATTTTGTTATTGCCGGTATTCGGTTCCTTTTGCCTTTCGTTCTTTTGAACTACGGATTCGTCGCTGGCCTTTGTATATTTATGACGAAACACTACGTAATTGTTTTTTTCGTTCGGCACCAATTCGTCCTCTCGATCGAACACCGTTGTAACGTAATCGACGTCGTCGAACTCGTCTTGGACTACGATCTTTTCGCCGTTTTTATACAACTCTTTAGGTTCTTCGATCTGAACGGTCGTGCATGCCTTCGATTTACTGTCTGGTAACACTATGAAAAATACGCATTGGCCGGGAATGGTAATCAATTGATGGGACCCTCGGACTTTCGGCGATAAAATCGGAAGCTCGCCGTCTGGTGATAAAATCAATTTCTGTCCATTCAGCATAGTCGACCTGAAAATATGTACGCAAATATATTATAACGTAATTATATATAATATTATAATATTTCGCTTATTCCACTCACGAAGATCTCGCAGCCCTTTTTACATATTGTCGGTTGTTGCCGGTCAAGAAGTATTGATGTAACGGTAAACTCAGTTTTTCACCGGTTTTCAACAATATTTTCACGTTTTCCGTTCCCATGTTGACGCCGAAAACAGTAACTGCTCCTCTGTTATAACGGTACTCGGGGGCTAGTATTCCTTCATTGGGATCAAACGGCGTCGTTTTCGTACAGTGCGCTACTGTTTCTAAACGCGTTTTGTTTCCCGGCGAGAACTTAATGTCTAAGACTTCTGATCCGATCAAAGCTTTGTGAAGAACTGATACCCAATAATCCTGTAAATTACGTATAGGTGTATAATGCGCGCATTAACACGTAGTCTACTTGTATGTACAATTAAATTAAAACGTCGATTCGTTCGGTTTTTGTAATGCTTACCGGAGTGGGTTCGTTCAGCGATAACAGAGACGGTTTTCTAAAAATAGTATTTATTCCAACTCGAGCGCCTGCACAAAGTCTTTGTGCCCAGTTTAGTCCGTCCGCGAAATCGCCTCTCCTATCTCTATTTCCGGATTCTACTATCCACAACGGTTTTTTATTTCCTATTCTCCCTAGATATTTGTTAAGCAAATCTTTTTGCCACACTCGAGTTTCCATTTGGTTTTGTATGTAATTAAACATTGCTGTGGGATTCTCGACATTTTTCTCACTCGAGAAGGGCCTGAAAAAGATTAACGTTTTTCACAAAATTATATACTGTTCGTTTTAACGTATAATGCACAATAATTTGTGCCCTCGTTATATTGATGTTATGATTTTTGAAATAATTATAATGATAATAGTGAATAATAATAATTATTCAGTCATTTTCTACGACATTACGTGACTAATAAATTACTAATAATATGGTATTTTTTTTTTAAATGTATTCATAGACAGTCTACAATATATATATATATACTTATACTACCAACCATAATTTATACTATAACAATATTGTTTATGAAACTAGAGTGAAATATAATTTGATAGAATATTAAAAATTTTCTTTTAAAAAAAAAATCTACACTATATATATACAGATACCATTCACCAATATTACAAGAATTAAAGTAACTTATATAACATGAGACCGTAAAAACTTAAAAACTCATTACTTTAAGATGTTGATTAAACTTAAACCTATGCGGATATATGTATAATACAATTATGTAATGTATATACGCGTGTATTTTCAATTCATAATTCTAAACGGTAACGAGGAACCAATTTATTATTACGACTTTTGTAAAAACGTTTTTTTAAAGGGTTTGGGTACATTGTTTTCGCGGCACGTACGTTGACGCGACACGTGTCTTTGCACGAGTTGAATTGATAATAAATTAATTTTAGCTCGGAACTTGTATTATTTGCATGTTTTTATATGCGCTTATTATTCCTAACCTTGGAACAATTTAAATAAGAAACAAATTCGTTGACTTTTGAAGTTCATAAAAAAAAAATCAACTTATGTTTTCAACTCGTATGTGATGTATATGTATAAGTCTGATTTGTTTACCGTTTAATGGTATTACCTTGTCGTTAATAAATATAGATTATTATTTTTATTTTTTACTACTCACACTTGGTACGTTATGGCGTTAATCGACGAACCCGATTCCGTGATAAAGTTCTTCAGGTATCGCGCTTCTTCTTGCGTTTCACATGATTTCACGTCGGGGCCGATAATCGCAGAATTCGCGTACCTGGGGAACGCCTCGAGTACTTTGCGCAGTCTGGTGGCGTCCCTGCCGAGGGACGACCCGTCGACGCGCGATTTGATCGAATGGATATCTACACAAATAAATCCGATTTTGACACGTCGTGATCCCCCGCACAGTCGACGCACGAGACGTATTAGTCTCGCGTAGTGTTTCGTCCTGTTTACCGTTCCCGAGTTGAAACGCCATGTCATAGCCGCGTTTGTCCGAATACGATATGAGGTCCAACGCATTGCCGAGATCCCACACGCCCTGTTGTCTGTTCAACACGTTCAAGCCGACGATCAGGTCCAGTCCCGTTTTGGCAACGAACTCGTTTAGCTGCGACCAGTGCCAGCCGGTGATCGTTACGTTGTTCCTACCCTGTTTCGTCGGATAGGCCGGCGACGATTTCGCGGTGTCTTGACCGCCCCGGAACCGAAAGTGATTGCATTCCGGGCCGGATATCCGCACATACGCCGGGCTCAAACCTCTCGCCATGTTGATTGCGGTCGACCTACACATATGTATGTGTTGCGCGTGTTATTGTGTAGGACGTGACGTGACGAAACACAACGGACGGACTCGACACGTCGCGAAAACGCGCAGAAACCGTACAATTAAACGATCGACAATAATGTGCGACAAACCCGAGATTTGTCTTGCAACGCCGACAGCACGGTGTACGGCTCGAACGCGATGCCGAGGAAACGGTCGCCGATTGTGTGAACGCATCTTTTCGTATTGACGTTCAGAGACAACACGTTGGACGAATATCCTGCGGCCGGTATGCCAGACAGATTTTGTGGTTGCGCCGTCAAACAGGTACCGAACAAGAGCAAGGCCCCTCCTAACCAAACGACGTTTGACATTGTAGCCTGAAAAATAGACGGTTTGTAGAAAATAAAACGCGGTGATTATAATACAATATTATGATTCCGGTTTAATCGGGTGAAAAACCACTGGTGTACAGTAATTAAATTTTTAATGTCATAAAACGCCAAAAATATATTATTGTAAAACGTGTTCAAAATACTAAAAAAAAAAACAAACGAAAATATCAAAATAGAAATATTATACTTTTCAACCCGTATTTTTATCAAACTTTTCTTTTTGACTACCTCGAAAATTATAATACAACATTCACTACGAATATGGTTATGAAATTCGATTTATAATGGGCCTCTCTACTGTATAGTGTGATGGCTGGTTTTTTTCGAGTACGAAATTGATTTTTATAATAATCAATTTTAACACGTTATAACATAATATTTTTTCCTTTTTATACGTTACTAATATGCACCTATATACATTGACACGCGACAATAAATGTACAGAATCACTTACCAAAATCGAAGGGAATTGCATGTAAACAGATGCGAATGCGCGTTGTTATCAACAATAATAATAAGAACGATTGAATAAAAAATAAAAAATTAACAGAAAAAATCACCAAACTCTTTATAACTGACGGACAATTAATTTGTCTATAACATTCTGTTCTGAAAACTTGACACTGTTTGCGAGGCGTATTTCACAAGACTTGTATATATATTGCAATGTTGTCTTTTTTTAATAGAAACGTAAACAAATTTGAATTGTTGTTATTTTCAATGGAGGTGTACACTATTATACGTACATATCATAAATACATGCTCGTATATTGTCGTGACAAATTTTTAACAACAATAAATCTGACGGAATCCCTTTGCCTCCCTTTTATTTTTAAGACTCCGTTTATGTTGGTTTCGAAATGAACAAAAACAAAACGATGGAAAAAAACCGTTTTGTTCCCCACGTTTTATATATAATTTTTTGTTATTATACTCAGGTGCTGTGAACCCGTAAATTATACTACAGTATCTCACGTATTATATAAGAATGCGGAACAATAATAATTTATTTTCGTTCGAAAAAAAAAAAACAAACCTTGCGAATATATTTTGGAAAAAACAATTTAGACGCATAGCACAACTATAAAACACGTGCGACTTTAATATGACGTGCATATTATAATAATATATATTTAAACTATAATACCAAAAATACTATCTGCCCAAAACGAAATCGTGAACGACCAAAAAACAAAATCATTTTTGACAGATTTCCTGTTAACAATATTATTATTCTTATATTATAAACTTTAATCTATTGTGTTCGAATAAATATAGTAAGACAAAAATAGCATACGGTATAAGTTATACAAATTTGTTTTATTTGTCGAGTGAAATTCAAAATAAATTGTTTTTATTTGTAATTCTACATTTAAACTACGCAGATCTATAGAGATATATTACGTTCGCTCATTTTCGTCTTTAAATTTATTAGTTTTTTTTACAAAATATGCTATACATTTCATGCGGCTTTCTGTGTATTTAAACTTTATTTCATGAACATTTTTAAAAACATATCTGCATTCATTTAAAGAAACAATGAGGTGTATTTGATTAGAATTTAATAAAAATAATTAAATTCGATACCGCAGTCCAATAAACGTTAAATCAAACGTAATAATAACATCGTTATAATTCAATTTCTGTGAAATATTTTTAAGACAATTTAAGCTCTATTTATGATATAAAAAATAAACTTTGTTACGGATAATTGTTGGGCGCTGTCGTAGTGTAGTCATTATCCGGGCAATGTATTAAAAAGTAAAGAATTTGAGTGAGAATATTGTGAACACACTTTTGTCTCGCGGATTATAAGATACATAATGTTCATATATACATTACGATGTCATTGTAAGCAAATAAGAAATAATATACATATCATCATAAAATAAAATTTTTTTTAAAATTTTTTCGAAGTTTAAATACTCTTAGCACAATCTCAAGTCGGCACTCTTGAAAAATATGAGTTGACAATGTTATTTGTTACCAATATAAATTGGAATAACACGAAGTGTTTGTAATAGAATAGAAAAAATACTAAAAAGGTTAGGCCACTGGTTTAAACTATATATTTAAATTACTGTACGTTTATAATACATCGTTTGAAATTCGTTTTTATTTATTCACTTAAAATTTGGGTCAGCTGTTGAAGAATTCCATTGCAAGTATTGCAATTGTATAGTTACATATAGTTATTCGATATTTAAAAATCTACCAAGTAAATACACAGTAGGAGAAATATGAGTCGCTATGTAAATATAAAGGTGTTTTGTCATTATGACGTTGTTGATTTTTTTTTCTATGTTTACCAAGCAACGATGTATAACATAGTGTTTCACGCGTTGTTTTTTACCATATGACCATAATAACACGAGTTAAAAAAAAACAAAAATCATAATAATGATGTATAAAAATCCAGTATGTATTATGTATAGATCACGAGCGATTAATTAATAACACGCGATATTCTATGGTTCGTGCATAACAAACGATCGAATAACACCGGGACCGTTTAGCGATAAATCAAAATGTTTTTTACATTCTACTGATTGCGAAATATCCTTTTAATAACCACTTGACCGTCCGAGTATCGAATTAGTTTTGACTTTTAAGATAAAACGACTGCGCGCTGTTATTTATATCCCAAAAAGAAATCTTTTAAAAACGTCGGATTCAAATGTCGACCTTGGACGTTATAGCTATTTTATGCGCCTACACGTAACGCTGAAATCAATGCAACCGGATAGTCATGTATTTAAACGACTTATTATGGACACGTGCGTTCGATACGATCGCCATAAATACAGACAGATAATACACGGATATGTATATGTGGCGTTTGGAAAACTGTAACCGGCACGACGAATGTCGATCTGTTAATCCGAGTCACGACGACGAACCGTCTACGATCATTTTGCGATCAAAAATCCGATTCGTCCTTCAAACCGAGTGTTTAAATAAGTGTGTAATACAGACACGGCCTAAAATCGTGCACGTTCTACAACAGCACATTTTGAGCGATATGAAAAGTTAAATGTGTGGTATAAAAATGGAAAGTGTGTTTTGTATAATATACTCTACGTACCTAGTAGTCACCATACATAATGCGTATTTACCAAAGTACTTCCAGTTTAGAATTGTCCCAAAGCGATTTATTGATCGGAAAAATATGATTTCCGAAAAGAAGTGTGCTTAACGTTTATTTCCGTCGTTATATTTATTTTATACGAATTTTCATGAAACGAATGGCTGTTTCGAAATACTCTGAATCAATATAACATAACATGTCTTTTCTGTGTACTCTTTCAGTGATTCAAAATGATCAACATTTCCGTTGTCAAACAGTCGCAGTTGTTGTTCGAAAAAAAGAACGGTTTCTAGTAGCGTGTGTGGTGTTTTACCCTTTACTTGAAGCATCTTATTTAGGTGATTTAATAATGGAATTAAATTTTTGTAGCCATGCGTTATCGCACAACTCTAGATAATTGATGCATTTGTTTGTTAAAAAGTCTTTGGTGTGTTCGAAACAAGCCCCTTTTAATAGCCAACGAACGTTATTGGACACTATAAGATCCTTGTAGTGTTCATTTACTACGTCGAGTAATGCACAAAACTGTCTATGATTCAGAGCTGAAGCTATAATTTTGTTGATTATTTTTACAACGACTGTCATTATATTAACTTGGTTAATTTCAATAGAAAACATTTGAGCACATAAAACTTCTTGATAAACAATACAGTGAAAAGACAGTAATTCATGCTTCACATTTTGGCTTAAAAAGTAACAAATCCTTTATGTTTACCAATCACATTTGGCGATTCATCCGCGCATATGGATACTTACCTATCTACATTGATTTCCTTTTTTGTACAGAATTCTGTAATGGTGGTACAAATACCTTCTCTTCGAGTTTGACCTTTGGGCTGCAGTAAATCCAGTAACTTTTCATGAATACCTGTAGACGTAATATATCGTACTATTAATGTGGGTTGTGCGATATCTTAAACGTCATATCACTCAACACAAGCAAAAGAAAACACAGGTCATGACTTCGGGTTGTATAATTGTTGTTGTGTGACATTTTCGGCCATTCTAATAGTTCTATCAGATAAACCGTATCATAGATATGCCGACAACGGAAGTTTCTCTAATTTTCTGATTATTTCTGTTTTATTTTCGTACTCGGAAAAAAGATGTTCAGACATGCGCGAAAAACCAGTTTTTTATAACCCCGCCGTCAATGAACGGTTTACCGGACTTCACCATTTCGTGTGAAACAATAAAACTAGCTGCAGTTAAATTAGTCGATGACTGCAACCAGTTACTGAACTTAGACGTTGATTGTTGAGATTTTCGAATCAGTTCTGCCACCGCCGTTTTTCTTTCACTTCCGGCTGGATGTGTCTTACTAAAAGATTCGTGTTCGGATAAACAATGGCGTTCAAATGTTTGATTTCTTATTATTTTTAGAGTTTTCATCACAAATTAGACATTTCGGTAGTCCCATAGGCGTTTTGGACAAATGCATAAGTATCAGTCCACTCACTTCTAAATATTCTATTTTTCCTTACTATTTTACGTTTTTGTTTGTAGAAATTTCGGCAAATCGCACGGAAAATTTTTTAATTCCGTCGCACCGATTGAATAAATATCCGGCTCTGACCGTGCACATGTGAATCGATTAATAATGCACGTAAGACCGATTAATTCTTATATCGCAATGTGCCCACACTCCACGCCATGCATTCGCGAAAGACATGATAAAATACGATAAAAATGACAAATATCACTAGGTAACAATAATAAACGTATATGAACTACATTAAATAAAATTATACGATAGCGTTAAATAGTCGGAGTGGGGGAGGGTTATTATTGGTTAAATTGTTTAACTAGAAATAAACGTTTATTTGACGTTTGTAATATAATATATAATTCGTATTGTAAAGAACGTATTCCGAAGAAAAGTGATAATTTTGTAATTAAAATTGTATACATAAAGAAAATAAAAATCTCGATGTTGACGCGTATCCTAAAGAGTGGCATGTCGCCGAACCTCTGAACCAGACGATTCGTTCGTGTTTTGGAGGAAATGCGTTATGCGAGATAAATAACTCCAAGTCAAAGTTTTAGAAGACTATTTCGACGCCTTATTAAATACTTAAAAAAAAGGATAAATGAACGCGAGTGAACGCAACGAAATAACGCGGACGGGACGAACAAAAACAATGACGACCGTCAGATCGGACTGGACATGCGGAGAATGCTTGACCCGGCGGACGGTGGAAACGAAACGGCCGTTGCTCGCGTGACGTGTTGCTAACATTCTACCGTGTGACCACACATACACAATAACAATAACGATAACGAAAAACGCTCTTTTGAGTCGTGTGCCGGCCACAGTCAGTGTCTTTCAACGCGTTCAAACGGCCGCCGCCGTTCCGATCGGTGCGACCAACGACGGCGCGACGCGCGCACGGCGGTCTGGTCACACTGTCGGAAATCTCCGGGGCGTCGGTGGCAAACGCGACCGCCGCCGCAGAACAACGTCGTCGTTTGTTTTGCTTGGGGTTGTGTTTGTGAAATCCATCGATTGCCCGCCTCACAGAATTTGTCGTCCGCCGTGAAGTTTTGTTGGTACTTTACGATCCGCCGGCCGTTTCCCGGTAAATTCGTAAAAATTTCAATTTGCCGTGCGCCGCGCTGCGCGATCGAGCCCTCCGGCCGCGGTCAGAAACCCACGGTGTGCCCGTTATCGTCCCGTCGTCGGTCGTATAACAACACGTAAGTCCGTTCGTTTTGTCGGGGACACGTAAACAGATATCCGAACGCCGTGCGAACCGCGCGGACACGTGACGCGACCGGCGGAATGACGCGCGGCTGACCGTCCGTCACCGGATCGATTATTGCCGTTTGCGACTTGCCGCGGACGCGTTCCGTTTATTGTTGTGCGACAGACGCTTGTGCCGGACGGGCGGCGGACGCGTAGCGGGGAACGGGACGCGGTCGCGATGGGCGATTACAATATACACTCGAGCATAGCGCAGGACACGGTGAACATGGTGCGGCTGGAGCTGGCGCAGGACCAGATACCGCTGCGCCGGCCGTTCGACCCGCTCATCCACGACTTGGACCCGCACTTCAAGCTCACCCGGTTCGCCGACCTCAAGGGACGCGGCTGCAAGGTGCCCCAGGACGTGCTCAACAAGCTGCTGGAGGGTTTCCAACAGGACGAGAACGGCCACAGCGAACAGTCGCACTTCATGCACATGTCCATGGCCAAGATCGGCATCGGCATGGACGCCGCCGTCGTGCCCATCAGACACGGTGGCCTGTCGCTGGTCCAGACCACCGACTATTTCTATCCGCTGGTGGACGACCCGTTCGTCATGGGCAAAATCGCGTGCTCGAACGTGCTCAGCGACCTGTACGCCATGGGTGTGACCGAGTGCGACAACATGCTCATGTTGCTGTCCGTGTCCACCAAAATGACCGAGAAAGAGCGCGACGTCGTCATACCGCTAATAATGAAGGGATTCAAGGAGACCGCCTATGAGGCCGGCACGACGGTGACGGGCGGACAGACAGTCGTGAACCCGTGGTGCACCATTGGCGGTGTCGCCACCACGGTGTGTCAGCCCAACGAGTTTATCATACCGGACAATGCTGTCGTAGGTGACGTCCTCGTGCTGACCAAACCGCTCGGAACACAAGTGGCCGTCAACGCTCATCAGTGGGTCGACCAACAGGACAAATGGAATCGAATAAAACTTATCGTTTCCGAGGAAGACGTGAGGAAAGCATATCAGCGTGCCATGGATTCGATGGCCCGTTTGAACAAGATGGCTGCGAAACTGATGCACAAGTACAATGCACACGGTGCAACAGACGTAACAGGTTTTGGACTGTTGGGCCACGCTCAAACTTTAGCTAGACATCAAAAGAACGAAGTGTCGTTCGTCATTCACAATCTACCGGTGATCGCCAAAATGGCGTCTGTGGCAAAGGCGTGCGGCAACATGTTCCAATTGTTACAGGGTCATTCAGCTGAGACATCTGGCGGACTTTTAATCTGTTTGCCCAGAGAACAGGCCGCGGCATATTGCAAGGACATTGAGAAAGTGGAAGGGTATCAGGCTTGGATCATAGGTATAGTGGAAAAAGGAAGTCGAAGTGCTCGAATAATCGATAAACCCAGAGTAATAGAAGTGCCCGCCAAAGAAAAAGACGGTGAACTCTGGTAGGTCCTCAATTAACAGTTTAGTGCCATTTTACTCAGAGATACCCTCGAGGATTGTGGTTTTCTTTTTTTAATTATTATTATTATTATTTATTTAGTGTCCTCTTCTTCTCTTCTCCCGTTTTTATCTCGTTCCAGTAACATTTAATACGGGTATAATCTTAATGTAATGATGTTGTATAGTTTTTATTCATTTTTTGTCGTGTACCTATTCTTGCGCGCTATAGCTAAATTTGAAAAATATTTGAATTAAACTCAATTTACAGAAAAGAAATGCTAAACACTAAATATTTTTGTTTTGTCATTTTAATCCAAAAAAATGTTATATATGTATATATATAACAAATGGTTTTATAGTTTTAATATTAAAGAACATGATATGAAACATTTTTCACAAAATCTACATAACGTATTGAGACTTGTAAATTGACTTTTTTCTTTCTTTAAATTGTGTGTTGAGACTTACTATTTATATGTCTGTTCTGTGTAAATCTATAGTTTTACCATACAAAACAGTATAATACGTTATATGTATTGTGAAGTTCATATTATGTAATTATTATAACTGACTTTTTTTTTTTTGAACAATAAGAGCCAAATATATTAAAACTTAAATTAAACCATGCTAAGTATATTGTGAATAATATATGATATCATATAGTACTTGAAGGATTTATTATTTTATTCTTATTTCGTTTTTTGTATGCAAGGTAAATGTCGCATGCACGAAATATATTTTATATTGTTTCTATTTTAATAATTGAATTCAATGAAATAAAATTAACATGAAGTTTCTCATAAACCGCTTTTGCCCTTAATTTATTTAAATTATTGTGTATATAATATAACATTGATGAGGTGTTGTGGTCTTGAAGTCTAAGATTAGGCAAGTTGACTGATTTTATTTATTCAATATAAGTTGAGTAAAAATTAATTGTTCTAGTGAAAGACATCCAATATAATATTGTCTTTAGTACTATTATGCTAATGTTATCTATATTGTTGCTAATTTAATATTTGAACTTGATTTAAAAAAAAAATAATTCCTACAAATAATAATAGAATCCTATTCATTTGACAGAAGTAGACTAGTACATTAACAATATTATTGAAGTTTAAAAAATACTATTGAATTCTTTTCAGAATAAATTGTGAACTTTACATTTTGGTAAGCATCAATTTATTAAAGAAACCTATTTAAATAGAATATTAAACTAATTGAGAATTAGTATCAAAATTTGGGGATTGTCCGATTGTTTTCAATACTATTATCTATATAGTTGTGAATTCAATAGAGGTGGTTTATATGCACAATGAATTTTAGGAAAATACTTTCATATTTATTACATAAAAATGAAATGCTACGTAATGTATACTGCAATGTATTAAATGTATGTACAAAACTAAATTGTATTGATACTTCTAAAGATTTTGCATCAAACTAATTAATCCATTTATCCGGTCCTTAACATTTTTGCTTCTTTTAGTTCTTGTAACTCTAGTTTCCGTTGTTCCAGCACAATCTTTCTGTCCTCTAAGAACTGTTGATATTCCTCTGCATCCAAATCCTTGACCACTTTGATGCCCAGTGACCTGGCAGTAGAAATCAACATATTACATATTTCCTCCAGGCTCCTGAACTCAAGGTTTTCATCCGACTGTTTGATCACCGCTATCTCATAGACGTGCTTCAGCATCACCATTCCGGCCGTCTCCTTCAACGGGTTCATGGCGCCCTTCTGTATGCCAGCCGCCTTGCTTCAGGTAGTACATGGATGGTGGTTTCGTAATCGATATCTGGTAGCTACGGTCAGGATTGACAAGCACCCGAGTCGGCAACGGTATGCCCTCCTTGATGTCCTTGGTTTTCTCATTGAAGTCTTTACAGAACGCGCTGATATTAATGCTTCGACAGCCCAACATGGGACCGAGGGGCGGACCTGGTGTGGCCTTGCCGGCAGGTATGTTTGTGCGCAGTTTACCGTGTTGTACTTTTTCTATGCCCTGTTTCATCTGTTTCAACTTGCTCGCGTTGTATTTGGACATCGCGCACCGAAACTGTCCGGTCTGTTTTAAAGTAAAAAATTAACAATGAATGTACTTTAATCTGATTAATTTGTATTCTTCAAATACACGCGACAAACGACGTTATTCATCTGCTATGCATAGTTTCGGTTTTATTAAATATTTAACACTTACGACGATTAAAATGTTGAACAATAGACACTAAATAAGATATTCATATTATAAGAACGCGAATCAACATAAATTCAAAACTCGTCGAACTTCTGAGAGGCGAGAGCTCGTGACCGGCCACTAATCAAAATTATCAATCCGTTATCAGTTATCTCTTATCACGTTCGTGTTACCAAACTAATGGCTCAACCATTCGACCAGTGTTCCGGTCCTGGTGTTAGTGATTTCGCGGTAATCATTTAATCCGTGCGACCCGCCGCCCACTAAAATGCGTCGTTGTCGGTAGAATTTGAGAAGACCTGATCTCGTACGCAATAGAATATTAAAATCAATAATGATTACGTATTATAAAACCCGATTGTTTTAACGATTGAACTATACGAATCATCATAGTATGAAAAGTAATTGCGGCACAATGTCATATGTCTTAAGTGGCCGTCACACCAAAAGTAAAACGTATTCAACGCTTCAGAGATGGCGTTGCTCTCCGTAACTTGGCGACAGCAGTCCGTGAGTCAATAGTTTTTCAATTTTGTGAAAACATATATCCGTATTTCCTTCAGCATGCGTTTTAGAATAGTTTTGATGAGAAATACTTTAGAATAAAAATCAAAGAGGAAATGTTAAGCTATGCATTGGTCGGATGATTTTACAAAATATCGATTTTACTCGATTTTATAGCTGTTGAAAAATGTGTAAAACCAAAAACTTAAATAATTAATAGTTAATTTTTCAATCAGTATTTCAAGAAATAATCCGGTAGATGCAAGTAGACACGTCAACGAATTCATTTATATTTTAAACATTAAAATCGTACTTAATTAACACCTTGAAAACCTAATACATGTATAGATATGAGTGTTGCGGCCCCTTAACGCGTTCACGAATAAATACAATTTTTTGTTTGTTTTATTTTTAAAGAGTTATCTCGTATGGTCTCGTTTTCATTTCGAAGTCATCAGTGTCTTCATATAATCATATCAATTGTAATCTTCGAGTATACTCCGATCCGACGCCAATCAAATTAAACAATAATTTACCTTACAAGTTATATAAATATGTCTGTCGTTGTTTTAAATTGATTGGATTATTTAAGATAAGAAATCCGAAATTAATAATTACATAATAAGTATTTATTGGTTTTAATAGCATAAATAAATATTAAAAATATCAACCCACATACCAAAAACGTTGATATCATATCTTAAATCGCAATTAAATATAAAATTAATGAGTATATAATAAAGCTCGTTTACCGTGTAAGCGCAGAAATATTAATAACGTTTGGTAAAAACCTATGTTGTTTTTACAAAAAAAAATATAAAATTTGAAAGTGTACGTCGCTATAGTATGTAAATATTAATATGTGTGTAAGTCCCACGGGATGGAGGGGGAAGAAAAAAAGAATATAAAAACCTATATAGTAATACATTGTTTCCAATCTGTTGGGCGGACCATACCGAGCGAGGAGACAAAGGTTTACGTTCGCAATTTCCACATGCGACGTGTTTGTTAATTCTGGTACAATGATTGTGTTTCGATTATCAATGACGAACGAATGGCATTTTTTGACGAGAAAAATATAAATGTACAAAAAACGATCGAAAACCAACGGAGAATTCGTAATTGCGCGGCGGACTGTCAGACTGTCGATTTCAAAACGTTGAAACGGCGGAACGATGTTCGGTCGCGTCCTTCGTTCACGAGTGTGCCGTACACTGCGGAAAAGCGACACGACACGTGAGTAACGCGTGATCGCGGAGACATTTGTGTCTGGTATAGTGTGTAAAAGTGAAGTTAGCACCGACCGAATGTGGAAAATCGATTTTTTTTAACTGGGCCACACGGAGAGTTGCCGCCGGTTGGGACACATCCGTGGTACGCGTTGTACGCTCTATGGTAGAGCGGTTACGTGGAAACAAAAAAAAACGAACAAACGTTTTAAACACATACAAATATCAATAAAGGTAAATCCGGTATTGTCGGTTTTTAAATATTTTTCACACGCGTATACGTGTATTTAATTTTTGTAATTCATCGTACGATAGCATACATGTATACGTTGTTTGTGGAAATACGTTTAAAATCGTTATTAGTAGTCGGTTTTGTTTTTCGCCTTGGCAGACGAAAACAAACCGTTTAATTCAAATATTCGAATACATATTTTTTTAACGTTATTATTTATGTTGACATTGATTTGTTTTTTTAGTTATTATACGATCTGTAAAGATAAGTTTTTATAATAAATAAAAATGATGACGTAGAATTACATTAAATATAAGAAAAAAAATTTAATTTATAAGGAAAAAATTAATTGAATAAGATAAAATAAATAAATAAAATAAAATAAGATAAATAAATTTTTATCATGATGAATCACAATAGTACACTATATATATATATAATGGAGATTCTGGTATAACGTTTAATTCTGTAGAAGATATATGTCGGTTCCATATGTTTCTGTACGATTGCGATATGTCCACGTGCCTATGATCCACCGCCGTGACACAGGTATAATCATATGATTATGCTGACCCCGTGTTGTTTTCGCCGAGTGAAATCAAATGTGGACACATAACTTTTAAAAAACGGGAATCGATGGCCTTGAAGCAACGAAGCGTATAAAATATGTTACAATTGCGCTATTATCTCTTATGTTAGTCCTTAGTACACACGCGTTGAAAAATAATGATTTATGGAACGCCTACAAAATCGTATTGAAATTATGAACTTACTTAATAATTTATAACCACTACACTTAAGTACGTACATCATGAAAAATAATGTATCCTTTATCCTGGTGACATGATTTTTATTCTGTAAAGTTTATAATATGATAACGGTTTGGTTATTGGTTTACAGCAATTCTCATACGGGATATTCAATATTATATATACATTTATACATCCTGAATTCTTGACCTTAAACGGTCGGTCAAACTTATCGACATAAAGCTAAGCACAATACTAGATTTTGCCCGCGAATCCGTTCGCTTGGAAGTTGTAATGTTAATAGTGGTTTTAAACAAATAGCGCGATAATTATGTACGATTAGTTAATGACTTGAAATAACATGCAATATTTTCACGCTAGACAACGTTTCTCGATTCGTTATTGAGGAACCCTAAAAACATGTGTGTTTCTCGAGGAACTGACCTTTGAGAAGGCTGCATATACACACGACAAAAACAGGGATGTGTCGAGTTGACTGCAGCATTTTTTTAAGTTTGGTCTTGTGTTTAGTCATGGTGAAGCAAATTCGTACAGGAAACTGGAGTCGCTTAAACCGAAACGTCATCTCTGCATAGATTAATGGCATCGGGGTATTGCAACCTTTTCTCCCGCAGCATAACCACCGATTTCAATGGCCTCGATCAGATAATTGCCTTGATGTGCAATTTTATGATTTGCTGACTGGTCCGGTCACCACAATTCGGGGAGATTTAAATCGGGATAATAAACACTATACGCAATGACAATGGTGAAAATAGCATCAACATCCATTTCAATAGAACTCGAACATACGTTGCCTTATATATATATATAATGAATTATACGGTATGTTTGGGTACATTATCTACATATTTATTTATAGTCATCGTGTTCCAAGACATACGTACCTATATATTATGTAATCTTATCTGAAACTTATAAGAGTTTCGTGTGTACCTGAAATGTAAACCGCATTATTTTCGAATAATATTTATCTATATAGAGTAATCTATAATGACAGTGTACAGTATATTTTTTTGCATATCCCGACGAATATATAAGGAATGGGTCGCGTTTCGTTTTTAAACATCGCGACAACTATCGACATTCAAATTAAACGCACGTAGGTAGCTACGTGTAATTTTTATTTAATCGACGGTATAATTAATTTTGGTTTTTGTTTTTTAACCGTGTGTACAAGTACTGCGTACACGACTACGTGAGTAATAAGTTATTATTTAAAAGTTTTTAGCGCGGGTACATAACAATTATATGGTATTTGGTTTTAACATTCGATATTTCTATGCGACCGCTTTCGTACGACGTGTTTACAAATGGACATTTCCTAGTACGGGGACAAATTAATGATAAATAAATATATATATGTGTGTGTGTGTGTGTATTATGTATTGAGTTATGGTAAGCACACTCAAAACAAACGAATAGATCGATAACCACCACTCGAGTGTTTTATCATTGTTTGTTGATTGTAGTCGTCGGATGCGATGATTGCGGCAGTTTTGAGTTTAAATAATACTTATACCGGGCTTAGATATAATATAGACACATTATTATTATTATTTTGTACATTAATTATGATATATCAGTAATCGTTCTGGGAGTCGTTTCCGATTGCGTATTTTTTGCACGCCTTTCCGCTATTGTCTCAATGCACGCTTAAAGCAAAAATTAAAAACGCCGCGACGGACGAGTTTTCTACAGCACGTATATGTTCATTGCAGTACATCTACGGACACCTAGTTATAATCATAGACGACAGACCTATATAAGGTCATAATACAGATACCACGATGCCTAATTAGAAATATGGTTCATGGGTGTTCGTTCGTCATCCGTTTATTGTTTACTTCGTCCGTTTATTATAATTGTTTTCTTCGTCACATAACGTCTTGGAAACGCGCGTGGTCATTATTTTTTTCAACCGGAGAACAACAATAAAATCGAACGGTTATAGCATTTGACTCTGACATATAGATACGCGTCATACGGCCACACAAAACAATTTTAACGGTTCAACAATTGATTTCCAAGCGCTCGTATACACATAAAGCTAAACATGACGCTTTTTCGACCGCGTTCCGGTATATAAATATATTAGTTGATCATCTATCGTAAGCAAAACCAAATTATTATTATACGTGCGCATAATAAGTAATTTAATCACCATATCCGTATAATAACGTTTTGTTATTATACATAATAATCATATTTAACATTTATTTTACAAAAAAAAAATACATATATATATATATGATTTTGCAAAACATGTTTTAGAAAATAATCATTTTGTTACTTTTAATACACATAATGACTTAGACATTTTAAATATACAACATAATATCTATATCAATTCCGTTTTGGAAGAATTACATATTTATAAAGAAATTAAACACAATAAATTTAAAAATAACATTCTATATCAATATATATTAGATAATATTAATATCACACCATAGTTGCTTTCACACAAATGCTTTACTTTTTGATATATTTTTATTATATAATTATTTCTTTTCTTTCTTTTCGTCTAACCTATGTCTTTTTATTGTAATATTCATAATATTCTCTATGTAATTTCTGTCTTATTTCCCTATTATGCAATTTTTTCTTATTAACTTTACTTTTAATTTATTCCTCAGTTGTATTTTATTTGTATTAACCTGATGATGACATTTTGTCGAAACCGGTAGTAATAAACCCACATATACAACAACTTTTATATTCTTTTTTTTTTTTTTAATCAACGTAATTGGTTTTTTGTATATATATACATATATATACAAATTTTTTTTATTTACACTTGAGTATAGGTTAAAAAACTAAAGGCACCACGGGGACAATTGTTCCCCGATTATATTACATTATTGCGTACATTTTTACATTTTATTTTATAACGCATGTTGTTACTAATGTCAAAATACATATAATATTACTAAAACCTATTTTAAATTTTCAATCGTAATGTACAAATAAAAACAGTAAACAATCGTTAATTTTTGTTTTGAAACAACGTACCGTGTTCGACATTTTTGGTAAAATCCTGCAGCGCGACATCAAATTAGAGTAGAAGGTTTTTCATCTGACCACGTTGTGCTTTTAGTTTTTTTTTTTTTTTTAGCATATTCGATACGCTGAAAACAACACATTTATTTTGATACTCACACATAATGTACCAGTTGTATTGCATTTTTATTTTAAGCATCTTGTATAAATGGTGTTAAAAATAAAAAATATTTCACAAAACGCTATCCTCGTACGTATATGTAGTGCAGCAGTAATTAGTTATTAAAAAAAAAAATACTATATATGTCACGTCACCGACATGACTCGGCTCGTATATTATAATATTATGTTTATTGTACAAGAGGTTACGGGCCACCGAGTCGAGACGATGACCTTTTATTTTATTTTTTTTCGTTATTATTGTTGTGTTGTTATCATGATTATTATTATTGTTATTATTATTATTATTATTATTATTATTATTATTTTGTATTTACAGTGAACACATAACTACAAATCATTTACGAATGTTAGCTGCGACTCAAATAATGTGTTCAAAACATTTACGGTTAATCGTCATACTATTAGTTCTAGTAGAGCGGGGCGAAATCATTAAAATATTTGTCTCCCTCTCAGATTTTTCTGATTTTATTTGTTTCAGTCCAAGTACTTCGACTAGTTAAAGACAACGGTGTGATTAAAAATCGAGGCTTTCGATTAGGTTTTCAGTTATGGTCATTTTAAGTTCGACGACATTGCTGGTTACGCGTGGCTGTTGAACAACTGTACGGTTACAAAACGGTTACGTACCTCCGTTGTTCTTAACTTATTGGAAATACAAAATTCGAAGGGTGACTTGAACAGATTGGTCGAGAACATTGATTTTTAACTGCAAATCTAAAATCAAATATAATAATTAATATCATACGATCTATACTGTAATTTGATTACTGGCTATCGATAATTATTATTGTCACGTAACTCATAAAAGGATGAGTTATATACGTATGTTAGACTTACACACCCTGTGTCGTTTATAATACATTTATACCGGATTATAATTATACGATTGTATATTGTTCATTAGTTAATGCTAAGCGGATAAAAACATGTTTGCAAATGTTTGACGTTTCTGTGTACAATTTTCATTTTATCGAAATTAAAAGCGCGGTCACGCTATACAATTGAAGTAGAAGTGCAGGATAATTAAAATGAATAACGTAATTGAACAAACCAAACAAATTATGGATAATTTTCGAGTATCTATATAGGACTTAACATAGTGTTACACAAGTTGGCAGTGATCATAAATTCATAAAACGATTTCAACGACTTAAGAATTGATTTTCAACCGGACAAAGTAACACGCGCTCGAAAACGAGGTCTGTACGTACGAGTGGTTGTTAATGCCTATAAACAAAATCCTGATGAACTGCCGTCGTATAAATATAAATTGGCATTAAAATGTCATTTTTCATAAAATATTTATTACATTTCATACGTAAACAAAAAAAAAAAAAATTAATTTCGTCTTTTCCTCAGTGGCGTGATTTTAGTTTTTTTTTCTGTACTGTGGCATACATTTCGTGACTAAAAAAATATTTCCGAATTTCCGATTTAAAAACGCATTTTTCGTCAATAATATCTAACTAGTGGATAAACGATCTTGTATTATTTAATCGGTATGTACTAAGATTAAAATTTGTCTGAACTAACCTACTCAGTGACGTGTTGGCAATTAATATTTTTCAAGAGCTCTCGAGCCGAATAACTGGACAGTGGCACAAACGCATGTTTCGTATGCTTCCCCCCCCTCACCGCCCGTCAAAATGATACCCCGAACAACCTGACGCGAAGTTTTCGATTAAATTCCGTCGTGATGATACACCTCGGCGGCGGGAAAAGTCTGTCCCCCGCCCCGCCCCGTCCGCGCACAAGTCGATCTCGCCCGAAAACCCATTGCCGACGTGCGCGTGCGCGTGCGCGCGCCAGCTACCGCACCTTTTCCTATCCGTCATACGCGCGTTAATAAATACCGCCGCGACGCGGACGCCGGAGTTTACGTGCGTTTCCCGTCGGGTGGGCGGCCACGAATTTTAAATCGTACGCGAGAAACAATAAAACGGACGCGCGTCTCACAGGTGCGACGGCAACGCCGTTTCAAGGATTTTCGTCGGCCCGTCGGACAGGTGGCGCCGCGTGCGTTCGTTGCGTGTACGCCGTTCGGACGATTGCGCTCCGTTGATAACCGTGTTGCTGCCAGTGACGCGGTCCGCCGTTTCGTACGTTTCGCTTGCGGTCTTTTGTGCGTTTCGCGTGGCCACGTTTTCCACGTCCCGCGTGCGTTTCGCGGACGGCCGTCTTTGGAGAACGCTCGTCGGCACGCGTCTACCCGCCACCGGGCCGGCCGATAGCGATCTCGTCGCGAACACGCAACCGCGGGGTACCACGTCCGCGTCCGTGACCGCCGGACGGCTTTCGGTCGTCATTACCCAGCCGACGACTTTCGGCCGTCATTATCCGTCGACGCGGCCGCACCGTCGCCCCGGAAACCGGACACGCGCAAAATGTGGAAGGTTCGAGAACTGGCCGACAAAGTGTGAGTTGAGCCCGTCCGTACTTATTAGGCGCCGTCACTAGGATATCAACCGAGACCAATTGTCGTGTCGTTTTCAGGACCAACGTAGTGCTCAACTATACGGAAATCGAAGCCAAAGTCAGAGAAGCGACCAACGATGAAGCGTGGGGACCGACAGGTAAACGTACACTGTACAGTATCGTAATCGTATCGCGTCACGGCGTTCGTTCGGTATTCCGGGGCGTATGCCCTAGTTTTTTTTGTTTTGTTTTTTGGGTCTGTTCTTCTGATATCGATAATCTATTATCACATAATACACCTTTCGTTTTTTACAAGGACACGTTTTCGCATATTTAATTAAATAGTACGAATATACACATTCGTTGAACTAGAATAATAACAATAACCAAAAAAATTAAATAAAATACTGATAAACAATTATGATTTTTTTGATTATCAAAGAAAAATTACATATTACGTTTACTATTTTATGCATTTATTTTTGAGATATCTTAATGTAATTTGGGTTAACTGTACTTTGTAACATTACTTAATAAGGAATTATATGATAATAATCGGGTACTGTTTTTATTTTGTTTTCTATATTTATCTGTATTTTTCAATTTACAGGTAATTTAATGCAAGAAGTAGCACAAGCTACATTTATGTTTGAGCACTTTCCGGAAGTCATGGGAATGTTGTGGAAACGAATGTTACATGAAAACAAGAAAAACTGGAGGAGAACTTATAAAGTAAGTGTTAATAATATTGATAGATGTATTAAATGTAATATATTATTGCATATATATATATTTTTTTTTTAAGATTTAGCCTAACAAAGTATATTAGGGTTAATACAATTTCTTTTTAAATCGTATCTCTTCATATTTATCATTTATCATAGTGTACAATAGAATTATTTGCATTTAATACATTTTAAATAAACGTGTTATACTTACAAACAATAACAATGATTTAAAAGTACAAAGTTCAAATAATAAATATTCAAATAAATAAAGGAACGGAATTGATTGGATTTAAAATTAAAATTTTATTTTTTTCAACTTTTTAAATTATATTTTGTATTAGTTTTATCTATACACTCGTGATTACATACTTTTTTTTTTAGAGTTTGTTGTTATTAAATTATTTGGTCAAAAACGGATCCGAAAGAGTGGTCACATCAGCACGTGAACATATATACGATTTAAGAGGATTAGAGAACTATTCGTTTGTCGATGAATTTGGTAAAGATCAAGGAATTAATATTAGGTATGTGTTTGTTATAATAATGAAATTTAATTTAATTAATATTAGAAATAAATGTGTTGTTTAATCCATAGGCATAAAGTCAGAGAGCTCATTGATTTTGTTCAAGATGATGATAAGTTACGAGACGAAAGAAAAAAGGCTAAAAAAAATAAAGACAAATATATTGGATTATCTAGTGAAGCAATGGGTTACAAAGGATCGGGTAATGTATATGGTAATATAGTTGATGACTAATTGTAATGTTGGTAAATTTTTTAAATTAGGTGCTGAAAATTGGGATGAAGTACCAAGGTGGAAAAAAGATACTAACGAATTTAGCGATAGGAAAAGTAGCAACACCTTAGGTTTTGAAGAATCACCAAATAACAGGTAAATTTATTAGTAGAAAATTGTTCAAATTTAAAAAAAAAAAAATTTGATCAATAATTCACAAATATGTCTACTAATTAAATATATTTTTATTATTTATAGTGATGAAAATGACATAGTGGATTCAGAACCAGAACTCGAATTACCGCATAAACCTTCCATAGAAGCTTACAAAGATCGTAGTATGTCGCCTACCAAGATTCAAAGTCCAGCCAAAAATAGAACACCCGTTAAAAAAATTGATTTGGGAGCGGCAGCAAATTACGGCAAAACACAAACTGTGATCAACTCTCCGGTAGCTACCAATAATCCATTAGAAACCAACACTAGCTCTGTTGATTTGTTAAATATAGTAGACAACAGCAATAAGCAATCAAATGAATTTGGAGATTTTAATGCAGCTTTTAGTGGCACTTCTACTGTTGATGCTGCAGTGAAAAATAATAGGTAATTTCATATTTCTTAAATCATTTAATATATATTTTTTTCTTTTTATATACAGTCAAACAATTAGTTTTACCACATATATATATATATGTATACATACTATATCTATTACTAAATTATTTTTTCCTCTCATTTCAGTACTGGTAATGATGAATTTGCCGATTTTAGTTCAGCATTTACCCATTCTATGTCTTTGAACAGTAATCCTCCAACAAATTTGTGTAAGTTTTTTTTTTTATAAATCTCAAATATCTCGTCTAACGAAATTAATAAAATATATTATGTGTTTTTATACTATAGCCAACCAAAAAATAATTTCTAACACTGATCTCTTAACGTCGTTACCACAGTTGTCTACAGCAAACGGAACAAGCCATAACTTGTTAGATTTTAACTTTGATGCTTTAGACAAAACAGGTAATTTATTCACCATATATTATTATTATTATTATTATTAATAGTTATGTTATTTTTAGCTATTTCAATTGCATATTGGGATAGTTGGATCACATTTTATAATTTTAGTGTAGTTGATTTCTCATGTAATGTCTATAGGGCTCTACAGATAAGGTTAGAAAACTGGAATTTTTTTTTATTATGACTTTTCAGCAATTGGAACAACATTGAAGGCACTTCAAGAATCCATTCGCCAGAATTCAGATTCAGATATAAAAACACTTTTACGAGACTTTGTCGAATATTTGCCGGGCCCAATGACGCCTCAAAAATTTACAAAACTTGATTGTTACCCAAATTATTCTCAAGTCATCAATGTATACAATCAAGTACTAGAAATCATTTTACAACATATACATTTTGTCGATTATATTGATCTGATTTCACCAATATTTGCTCCGGATGGTGGTACTTTGGAAATGTTAGATATATCATTGCATAGCTTATGGGATTATGTATCTATAAATGCTGTGTCTTCCAGAACTGATTGTGTCATTGAGTTAATGAGCTCAGTTTTAACAAGTGATTTAATCAAATCTTCATTGATTATCGAAACTCAAAATTCCAATCATGATCGTTTTACGAATGTTATTGAATTTTTATTATCGTTGCCGAGCAGACTAGCCAACAAAGTCGGGAAGAACATACCTGAGATGTTTACTCCCGTAGAGTTCTCAAACAGAATAGTAAATCATGTATTGTTTGTCATTGACCAATTGAGCCAATTTTATATTTCGGAAAATGAGAAACCTAACACAAAGCCACTTTCAATAGTGTTGGGCAAAACAATTGCTTCTTATCTTCAAAATGATTTCTCTACTGCTCTGAAAATTTTAGAATGCTGGTGTTTAAATGATAGCTACGCCATCGTTATTAGAAGCACTTTATCAGAAGTCAATAGAAGAGCAACCGATAGGCTTGGTTATTTGTTTTGTCGTAAACTTTTGAACTCTGTTTCACTTTATAATCTTATGGCAAACGCAGTTATTGATATGCCAAACTGGAAGTATACTCTCTGCAAAAAAATGATATTCCTGTTTTACCACGAGGATGACAATATTGTATTAAATCTAATGAATTATTTATGTTTGGTTCAAAAAGAATCAAACAACAATGTACTAAGTGATATTGTCTTAGAACTTGTTCAAATTTGGAGCGATAAAAGTGCATTGATTCATACACCTTTCGAACAACATTACTATTTATCAAAATTAATTGTTGTTGGCACAGTGTGCTTATCAAGTATTACATTGGATGAAGCATTTAATAGAGACCTTGAAATCAAACTCTTCGAAGGCGTTCCAATCCATCTGGAAAGTTCAGAGGAAAAAGTACGAACCATAGGAATGATTGTGGCAGAAATTGTTATTGGTGTAGTGAAACGCCGCGAACAAGATGCACCCAATTTAAATTTTCAATATGACGGATTACAAGACGAATCGAAATCGATAGTTCAAACGTTGAAAGAGTTAAACAGTGTTAGAAATAGCAAAGAATTGATGTTTAATCATGGTTTTGAATTGTTAAACACGTTTTTTGAAGGTTCTAGTGTTATCAAAAGTGGACAGTCTGTCGTAACGACTGCATCTCATATTAAAGTAGCGAAGAACATAGATGTATCAATTGAAAATAATTTGGACAGTGATGACGATGAATTTGAGCCTTATGACTTGTCAAATGATGTTAAGATAGATATCAAGAGTAGACCCAAGTACGTACGTGACCTTATTGATGGTTTCAACGAACAAACAGATTGTAAGGTATGGATTGGCAGTTTAGAAGCATCTGAGAGCCTCATCAAATTACAGTTACCCAATGATGACGTTACATTTGCCATTGAGTTGTTAACGTTATTGATTAGCATGGAAAGGCGATTTTATTTAGAAAACTTTGAGAGTTTGAGATATAAATCCGCCGTAGCTGTTGTAACTGTTTATCCATACGATTGTGCGAAACATCTTTGTCATATTTTTTATGAATCTATTGGTAAATATGCAGTTTCTCATCGTATTTTAATACTAAACGTATTAATAGGATCCGCTAAAGAATTATCAGGCTTTCAAAAAGTCGAAGAAAACCAGAAAGAACAAACAGCAAAAGTAAATAGTTCTAAGTATTGGGATGATGTCATCAAGGAAAGAGTGAAGCAAAAGACCAGAATAATTTCTCACCCCAGAATGCCAATTCAATGTCAAGTCAACAGGTTCGCGTCGGTTGCTGATGCATTTTTCTTCCCTCTTATCCGCGGGAACTTAATTGAACCAATTGTTGTTTCCCAAAACGATGACAATTCTAAACAGTTAAACATCCTCGGTGTGCATTTATTAAACTCTTTGTCGGTAATACTGTGCTGTGCCATTAATTCTGTGCACGTAACCCGTATGAGCGTAGAGCTTTTGGAATGGACATGGTCGCTGAGATTTCATAACGACGTTAAAATAAGAATGGCCGTTATGAGCTGTGTAGCGGCTGTCCTGTTGTCTGTGCCTAATTCCAGATTGGTCGACTTAGAAAATTTGCTGGCAGAATTCGTCATGTGGTTGGAAAATGTCGTCACGTCTGAAGGAGTAATGAATAAAGTTGATAACGAAGTGAATCAAGAAGCAAGGAAATTTGCTGTACAAGTCCTGTTACTTTATAGGAGTACTGTTAGCAATCATAATAATATTTTGTTTCAATAATAATATTATTTCAATTTGACAAAAAATTATCATGTACATTGTGACGATAAAATATACTGTTTATTATTATTTGTATTAAAAACCGATAATTTATTTTGTATCTCGTTTGGCATTATTTATTTACTTAATGTTCGCATTGCTCCTGTTATATTTTACCTTTAAAATTTACAGGGTCTTCCTTGCCGTTGAATCAAATGATTCAACCGGTATCATTTGCTCAGAATAATAATACAGAAAACAAAATCTCTGGAAATTTGAATCAAGTGCAGGTAATTTGGTCTGATGTTCATCTATTCAAATAAACGTATTTAATGAAAAAAAGACAATATTTTAAAAACGATCAAGGTATTTAAATTGTCAGTAATGTTTCTGTTACAATTACAAAATACACTGTTGGTTATTTGACGTTTATTTACACATTGTGTCGTAGGTATAGATGCACAATAAATAATGATGTTATTTTTCATGTGGCATATTGTTTATATTTTGTAGCTGGGCAGTACTTGGAGCGGAGTGAAGGACCTAAATATAGACCTGGATAATCTGTTGTCGCCCGGCAGTAAATCGCCAAATTCAATTTCAATTTCCATGAACCAAATGGCTAATAACAATAATAGTCTCGGTAAATAAAAAATACATTCTTCTAGTGTTCAATGTGATACGTTTGATAAATATTACAAAATTAAATTTAAATTCTAGTTATATATTAATTGTTACTCATTTTAAACATTTATTAACATTAACAGTCTGTGGTTAAACATAATTATACTCGTATAAAATATTTTTAATTAACATTTTATCGATTAACGAAACGACTGAAAATAACATAACTTGGCGTTTTTCAAAAAACCTTTGCATAACCATTTATTACAATTTTCCAGCAACCTATTATTGAAATCAAATTCAAAACTCTTTTATTTAATTATTAACATTAAATTCAGGTTCTTTAAATTAATTGTTTTTTTACATGTATTATTATATATTTTAATATTTTTTCCCCCTATTTTGGATTCGAATAGAAGTGTCTGTAACACATAAAATGTTGTACAATTCTAATAAATTTTCCCATGACCCATTCAAAATAATTCGCTGTTCAAAATAGCATGATACTACGTTGGCCGGTGCAGGGACAATATCATTGTCATTTATTTTGTTTTATGTTAATTTTAGGTGGAAAACAGAACGTGTTTTTCGATTCTAACGACGTACTGATGCCTACTCAACAAGCGTTCTCTGCCAGCTTCAAGTGATATTAATAATATTGTTGTGTTACGATTTTACGTTTTCAATTTTTTTTAAAAATAATAATTTTATTCTTATTGTGTAAGAAATTATTTTGAAAACTCGAGGGAAAACGTGTTTCCTGTTTATAATATTTTTTGTTTTTTTATAAAGGTTATGGGACTCTTATTAACAGAACTATAATAATATGATGGTAACAGTATTATACGACAATGTTCATATTTCATATAATATATATCATCGACCCGAGAAATAATCGCAACGAAAAAAACACAATATATTCCGTTAACCGAATATTATCATTTTCACAAGATCTTGAAAAGAGCGGGTCACCTATCATTTTTATAAATAATCGTTTCTCGTGCGTGCGAATAATAATACATTTAATATTTCTACATCATTTGCGGTTTTTATTTCCAACTAATTTACTTGCATATTATTTTATTATCGATTTCGCTGTGACATTTTTTTTTATGTTGTTCTCTGGTTTTTTTTTGAAACAATCCGTTTTATGTGATGATTTATATTGTACGTATAATATCATAGCGGATGCGTTTTAAAAATGGAGAGAATATTGTCAGTCACGCGGCAACATCGCCGGCAGATTACGGTACATAACATATCATATTAAACACGTTACTCGTCGTTGAAAATGTGTCGACTGCAGTCATATCAGATGTTTTGTTTTGATTTTATAAGAAATTTGTTTTTCTTGAGCCAAATTCGTACCTGATTTAATAAAATGACAATGATGACGATGAGAGTTGTAATAATTTGTGTTTGGTGCTTTATATTTTATGAACGATGTGACTTTGAAACGATAAAGAAAAGTGTTTCTTGCATGGCTCAACCGATCATATCCAATAGTGTTTTTTTTTTTTTTTATACTGACCACAATTATTATATTTTGTTGCGATTTGTTAATTTTTGGATTATTATTTTAATATCTATTATTATTATTTTACAATTTTATTAAGTTTATGTATCTATCATATAAATATATATGTATATATATATATATATGTATACATTATATTTGGTATGTAGTATGTTTAATTATAATTATTATTTGTTAATTTGCTAACTTCAATATTATTTTCCTTTTAAATATTTATTAGAAAATGCATATTATATAATATATATTTACCCATATTGTGTTACATCAATAAAACACATTTTGTTGATCATATATTATACAGTCTTTATTATTGCCAACAATAATAGGGCAATTTTTTTTTGTTTACTGTAGTTGGATGAGATTTTTTTTTTCTCCACACCGTCCGTACGGACGAATAAAATATCTGTTTTAGTTGTGAAATAGACTTAAGGACTTGGGTACGGCCGAAAACCGCTTTCGAGCCATACGTGTTTAAACCGACTTTGACCAGTCTTCAGAACGCTTTGTTTCGCTTTTGTTGTACGGCGCAATGACGAGGTGCGATTGGCGTGTTTCACGTCTCCATCGCAGTAGCGTATTTATTCGGAGGTTAGATGCTCCGTTCGAGATTTTTTTCGGTTTTCCTACATACGCCGTAGTAACATGTATGTTTCGATGTATGTGGACGGTGAAATAAGCGTTTGAGTATATTTTTCGACGAGAAAAGTGCCGTCCACCGTCCCGTAAAAACAACTTCCCGTCACGGAGTGGCGTCATTACAGTTTAAGTTCCCAGACCGTCCGGCCGAACTCGTGCACTACTAAGCAACGAACGACGTGTTCGTCGTCGACATCGTTCAAGAGCGATAAAACGTTCGATTTTCCATTCCTCGCGTTCGTCATTCAGTCCCCTCTCCGCCCCCCCAACCTAACCTCGAATTTTGTTCGACGGTTTCCGCCTCGCACGGCTACGGGTGCACAACGATCATATAACCTACAAAAGCGTGTTCGGACGGTGTGCGCACAACGACGGACCGGGAGGTATGAGATCACACGACGCCGGGTGCGCATCGGATGGTCGCGTGTTCGTGTCCATTACCGGTAGTAACGCGACATTATTAATAGAGCGGTTATCAATCGACCGCGCGTAGGTTACGCCTTTTTATTTTTAAACGTTTTTTTAAAAACAGTTTACGGTCCGTAACGTACGCGGCCCGTGAAGGGTACCGGATGCGATGTTATGGTTTTGTCGCGAAACCGTTTCGTCCGTATTTATTATTCGTATTATTCGTATTATTATTCGTATTAGTAGTAGTAGAACGAACGGTCGCGTTTAACACGGCGTCGCGGGGCCATTGCGAAAACATGACGTTCGACTCGTCGTTGTTGTTGTTGATGTTGTCCGGTACGTTTTTGGTCGGACGACTCGTAGAGAACGTGATCTGCGTGAGTATATTTGTCATGGCCGTCCGAGTCGATTTTCTCACCGTTTTTCTGCGCGAAACAAAAATCAGTTCGAAACGTCGTTTCTCGCGCGCAGACATAGAACCGCGGGGCGACTCGACCGTACGGGGACGGTTTTCTGTTCACACAATCCGTGCAACTCTTGACTTTATTTACTCTCTGGACTTTGGTTTCGTGTCGTTTCTAGTAACGACATTGTACGCGCAATACTCCAAATAATAGTTTATTTACACCGTGGGGGGAGGAGAACGAACATTTTTATGAGCATATCTATGCATTTCTATCGGGAAAAAAGGAAGTAACCTATTACAATTTTTCTGTTCAGAGACGGCGTCTATTCAAGTAGATTCAGTTGTTTTTTTGTGAGTCACTGTTTCATTCGTTGTAGCTGGTCTCCGTGTATTTTATCATCTGTACGATGCGCGCGCGTCCTATACACTTATATTAGTATATACTTAAAGCCGACCGGTTCGTATTTCAGTTCAATCCGCTGTTGACGTATACGCTGCGTTTTCAGAAACTGACGTTCTATCCCAACATCAGTGGGAATTATACGATCAATAGTTATGGCGGCAACGAATTCATCAACGGGTTTATAACGATCAATTCGAAAAAACCAATCGATAAAGTGAGTCGTTGTTGTTGTTGTTGTTGTTTCGTCACAATACGTGACTCGTAAATTTATTATTATTTATGGTGATGTTACGAACTGTTCGGTTTTCGAACCGAATTAAACGCAATATAGTTCGAATATCGAACGAAGGGAAAAGAAATTCGTACCAAATCCGGTACTCAATTTTTTGGTATAATCGAAAAAAATTGATTTTAAATACTAAATAATTTATATGATTTAAATTATATATAAGTAATGTTTACTCTTTTCTAAGATCTAAATCGGGTCTTGTCAAACAACCTAAAGCAAATTAAACAAATTTAAATTCGCTGTAATTCGGAAATAGTCTGCGTTTTTATATCGTACAAAATAAAATACAAAAAAAAAAATTTACAAAAACGTACACGTTCTGAAGGTCGTTGCAGACTTTCATCGTTGCAATCCAGAAGGTTTCGACTGCGAGTATTTCCAATCGTGGACGTTCACCGATCTGTGCCAGAAGTCACGAGAGCGCAACCAAATGTGGTCGAATTTCTACGGCTCGTTCGATCCGCCGATGGTTTGTCCGTTCGATAAGGTAACCATCCGATTCCCATATGGTTATTTTTATTCGACTGTACAGCAGTGTATCGTGTAAAAAAACATACGTATTATGTTGGCATTAATTGTCGTGGCTCGGATTTGATAAGATAACTTCTAATGATCCGAACTGGACGAGTTTAAAAGTGTAATACGCATGTATTCATTAATTTTTTTTTTGTTTTAAACGGTAATATTTTATTTTTTAATTTTTATTTTATTTCGAATTTTTTGTTTTCTTCGGGGTTTTTAAACAATTCAATTGTTTTGATAATGAACATAAACGTTATTACAAAGTTAATTTTCGACTTTACACGAGAGCAGGTATATGAAAGAGGACAACTAGGCCGAGTGATGGCGGCATCTCTATTATCACCAAACATTTTAATTCGCGAGTTAAATTGTGCTAAACAAAACTCGCCAATTGTCATTGTGTAGAAGACGACGAAATCGCGATTTTATGATAATACGTTTATAGATATTAAGGTCGTTAAGACGATTTGTTCATAACGAATCGGAAGATATTTTCGATTTGTCTCAACATAAATATCAAATAATCAACCACGCGATAGGTATTGCAAAATACATTTTTCATGTCGATGACAATTTCAGTGAACTTTTGTTCCTTTTGTTTTTTGGTGAAAAATCTTAATCCTTGTACGGCTATTGTCCTCCGACTTGATTGTCATCTCGCCATAAATATTAATTGATCGATTGAATACTTGAACGAAAAAAAAAAACAAAGAACATTACAAAAACAGCGTTTGAATTTTGACCGGTAAACTTTGTACGTTTTAGATAAATTACCGGATGAAAAACTTCACATTGGAATTGAGTCAGCTAATGAGATGGTATCCCGACGTGGTAGACTATCAGTGGAAGATAGTGCAAAAATTCTACGCCGGCGATGTTTACGTCGGCGGCGTTAAGAAGGATTTTTCGATATTCGCCTACAGGAAAAGAAACAACCGTATTTTGCCAATATTTTGAAGTAACCGCGGTGCGTTCGAAAAGTATCAGCCGTCTTCAAACCGAATGTAGTAAATTGTCGTATAATGTTAATCCCCTTCACCGTGTAGAAAGAGAGTAATGCTGCACAGCGTGGATCGTTTTTATTTTCGCCCGACGAAAATAATTTTTGTCAAAACGCGTTAGGTTTATGGCCGTAGGATTATGGTTGTCAATAATAGTAATACACTTCACCCGTGTAAAATAAACTGCATTTATTTTTCCTCGACGCGACGCAACACTGCGTACCGTCCGTGTCCCTCGCGTTGGTCCGGGCGGTTTTCCAAAATATTTCGCACCCGACCGATAAATATCAATTTCGAATTTCGACTCGTGTGACTCGACATAACGTCCGGGGCTGTGGAAAACACGTTTTCGACGTAACGCACAAACGCTTTTGCAGAAAATTCATTTTTGAAGCGGAACTTCTTTGTAGAGGGCACAAAAAAAAAAGAAACAAACAGATTTTTGCGCGTCACGGTCCGCTCGACACGAAATTTTTTCTCGAGATTAGTTGCGCATGCGCGTTGTCTCATTTTAGTTGCGGCCAATGGCGTGCGGACAGACCGCTCGACCGTCCCCACCAATTTCCTACCGCGTCCAAGACACTCGTGTGTGGTGTACCCGCGCGCGCCGTTTTCGAGTCATTTGCCGTTTATACGCACGCGTACGCGCACCGGCTCGAGTGATGTGTACAAAAGTGTCGTCTTATTTTTGTCAACCGTTTTTTGTGTGTCATTTTATTTTATTTTCTTCACATTACTACGTGCACACAGGCTGGCCGGACTTAGGATTGGTAAACCAAGTAACCAAAGTATCTAGCAGTGGTGACCAAGTAAGCATTTTATTGATAAACACCCTCGGCCCGTACAGTTCCTATATTTATTTATTTACCTAGCGGATTAGAAAATATTCAGTAACTAACCTATAAATTTTTGTTCGTTTTATTCCAATACAAACCTAATACTCTATCGGTTGAACGACATACGAAAGAAGTTTCACTTGATCCGCGCGTACTCGTAACACGCACGAATTTTTTTTCAAACATAGACTAGATCATTTTGATAGAGAGGGGAAATCGTCAATTTAAACGGCCGGAGGATCTGCACCCAGTTCGTCACGCTCGCCACTCGTATTTACGTATTCGATATAATTGATTACTGAATAGGCACCTCGAACTGAAAAGTTGTACGAGTATTCGTCGATCGAAACGTCTCGCTCCGGAAAAAAACGGTTGTATAGATATCGGAGTGCGTCAGGATTCGCCATGTTGTGGTTGATTGATGAGCAGCGATGTCGCGTGTATATATGTATAAAAAAAAATGACGAATTTTATTCGAATAACGATTTTTGTTAGACCGTTTTTAAAAAAACGTCGACGAAAAATTAACTGCGATGCCGAGTCCAATCCTCGCGGCACGGTATAGTATACGACTTTTTGGTCTGTAATCATTATTTGCGTTTAACGTTTACCGTCGAAAAAATACGGTATATAGATTTCCGTTTTGAATCGGTCGAGACATTTATCGAATTTCGTCGGTCGTTGCGCAGCTGAAAAAGACGATAATGATTATCTCATACAATTCAAAACATTCGTTCCACCGTCACGTGATTAAATAATTATTTTCGTATGAGAGAACTGTACGCCGCACACGCCGTAGCCAGAGATAGTCCTGCAAAGCATACTTACCTCAGTGGCGAGATCAAGGGGGTGAACCTCGGGTCTAGACCCCCACCCCATCATAGAGTATTTCTAAAGTGGAAAATTCAAAAAGGTAATTTTACTTATTGGCAACAGATTGGCAACGTTGATTAGATTTTTCATAATCAATTTTGTAGTTTCTTTTGTTTTATGGTTTTAACTGTACATTTTAATTTTAATAATAAAAAGTACAAACTATCTTTATTGTATAAATCGGGTTCTCGTATTATTCTAGGACCCCCCCCCTTGAAAAAATCCTAGGTGCGTTGCCGACTTACATGCATCGCGATCGACTACACGGACGAACGCGTCCCAATCGTTTCCGGACCTTGCGGCGATGTATTAAATCGTCGTTACATTACACGATCCGATTTTAATAATACTCGAACGAACGAACAATTAAATTATTCATACATCTGTAAATACGATTGTAATTTTATCTTTCATTTAATTTTAAGTTGGGGGCGTCGTTGAAGCCACGAACCGCCACTGGCCACAATACGAACGTCAACCGAACAAGTCGTCCGTTGCAATCGTATTGTTGGTGACGACGCGAGTTGACAGGTTTTCGTGTCGGCCGGCACTGAAACTTTTCACGAAATGTCTCGTTCGAAAACATTTCAGCCTCACGTCTCTGCTCGCCCCGCGACAAGTCACTCGTCATTTCCTGTAGCTGGTGCTTTTTATAGCATACGTCCGACGTGACGACTCTTCCCGTTTCGCGGGAAAAAGCCTTCTCACGTAATCCTCCTCCCCAATCCTCTCCGCCACCGTCGTCTCGAACGTCGGGATCTTTTCTGTCGTGAACGGTAATGTTCCGAGGGTTTCGACCGGACGGGTTTACTGTTCGTGTTATTTCTTTTTTGTTATGAATGTATAATTCCATATTGTCAGGAAACGTGCACATTATTGTACACATACGCTATAGACTCTTATATTTTTTATTTTTGAAAAAAAAAGAGAAGAAAAGTTTGACGATTTGTCGAGTGAATAACCAACTTGCTGGTGTTTACCACGCGACGTACACGGAAATTACACACACTTACCCAGTGTCCTGTCCGAATGGACGTGTGACCAAACTAGCGAATCGCACGTTAGAACCGTTAGGGTTTTCGGGTTTATGACGATAATATTGTTATACGAGTATACAAGGGACGTAACCTTAACGACCCTTTTCCCTTTTCTGCCGAAATAATATCAAATTAAGTATTAAAAAATAGCCGAACGTCGTCGAGTATTTCGCGAGGGTTGGCGCTTTGTTCGTTCCGTTTCGAAGTCCGAAAACCAACTTCGACTCGTCGCGAAAAATCACCTACCTCGGCCAGAAGAAAACGTGCAGTGTTTGAACATGATATTGATCGATCGGTCCATAAGCGATTCGCCCGTTTAAAAAAAAAAGAACGATTATTATACTACAGCCCACGTGGTTAAGTATTTTGACGGAAAACGGTCGCACACGTACAAATACAACATACGTATAATATTTTTATATTTCATTTTCGTGACAACATTGTGTAATATAAATATACTGGTTTTTTTTTTGCGTTTTATTTTAAAATATAATATTCCAGTGATTTTTGTTCCGTTTTACAGTTTTTTTGTTTCGGTTTTCCGCAGTGCAATTATCATTATCGTGTACGTTTACTGCGAGTGCAACATTATCGCGCTGTATACACTCACTATACATTATATTATAATATATATATATATTTTTTTTTTCATATTAAATCATATTATTATTATACATTCAACAAAATATGGATTATAACAATCGTCAACACGTGTTGTATACAATATGTGGGTTTGTGTGTGTGTTTGTGTGTGTGTGTGTGTATGTGTGTGTGTGTATGGTAACACAATATTTAAACGTCTAATTGTTACAAATAAAAATAATAAATTATATTTTATACGTGCGTGTGTGTGTACGTGTTCAATAAATGAACAATAATAACGATCGCGTGACAAATGACACGTGTAATGTATATTTGTTAAATATTATTCGGGCGTAAAAAAAAATTGAAAATTGAAAATCGAATTCGTTTTTGGTCACTATTTTTCCGCTACACCTCACCATAATCTGTGCCGTCGGTCCGGACGTTATCAAACCGAACGGTACGAGATTTTCGTTTCGTTTCGTTTCTTTCGTCACAAACAATACTATACTATACTATATGGCGAGTCTTTCGCGTGACGTATGATTTCGAAGGCACCGGACGAGAGTGACGTTTTCTAAAGTTTTTTTTTTTTTTGAAATTTAATCGACGCGTATGTAGAAGTACATGTTTTTTTTCCTTTGGAATTAAGCACCGTCAGTTAAGCAATAATTTATTGTGTACGTGTTATTGTAATGTACCTTTGCTCGAAAACGACTCGAAGGATTTCGATGGAAAGTTTTCGAAATTGGTGGTGGAGGGAATCGTTAATTGTTCAAAGTTCAAACGCGTAAGACTATTAATCCGTGAGAGTGAACCGAGTAACGTTATCACGACGTAATACAGTGAATAAAAACGACTCGTCCACCTGGTGCCTTTTGATGTGTATCGAAAGAGAATATTTCCGTAGATTTAATAACGCCGTATTCGTTTACAACGTTTATAATGTGTATTTATATTCTTTTTCGTGCATTGATCCTTACGATCACATTTTTTTTTACATTTAAAATTTTCTAAAAATTAGTTCTCGTGCACGCGCACACGCACAATATTATTAGATAATAACATCATTAAATATATACTATATGTCACGTACGTATAATGTACAATAATAATATAACAGACGTGCTTTCCGAAAGCTCACAACATGTATAATATATATGCACACTCATACACACACACATACACACACATATATATATATATAAATATAAATAGGTAATGGCGAAGGACGGCGAGTAGGTGTACGATATATGTATATAATAGTGTAAAAAGCGTGTTGACGCCGTTGACGGAAAATGAAATCTTATCTCTCAAATGGTCGAATCGTATATTATATATATATATATACATATGTGTATGTGTGTTTGTGTGTGTGTGCGAGCGTGTGTAAAAAAAATTTTAAACATTCAACGTAGAAACAAAAATAATACGTATAATTTTTATATAAATACGATTTTTTTTTAACATCAGCGTTTGTCTTATAAACATATATATAATCTAAAGCGTTATGATAATATAATATATAGCGGTAACGTGGTATACAATGTTCGGTGTGTTCAGTGACTGTTGTTGTGTTAAGATTACATATTTATACACTATACTAGACGCCGCTTTTAAATGTGGACATAACGACATAAATAACCCAAACTATTACGCGCGTATGAAATGTATTTATTTTTAAAAACTTCCGGTTTCAAGACGCGTAGTTTTTTGATCAAGTCGTCTAAAACGTACGCAAACGGTTTTATCTAGGTTTTTAATTTTTTTTTTAACGCGCGCGGTCGAGGTTCGTCAACAGGCGGTTAAATGTTTTCGAGTATAACGGGCGTGTACAGTCGCTCTTTTTAGAATTGTTCCGAAAATGTCACTAGACGATTATAGCACCAGGAATAAAGATTCAAAACGGTCGGGATTTGTTATTGTGCGATGAAAACGAGACAGGTGAAAAACGCGGGACCGCGAATCGACCGGGAAACAAGCGTGTTTTAGGAACTATAATTTTGTGTCACAACGCCGGCACGAAAAACAATTATACGAATAAATTCGAAGCCTCATAGAGATTATAAACCTGTAACTGTAATCGTCTCGCCGCGGATCTTACGGATCCCCGGGCTCGACCGTTCTGCGCGCGTGCACAGTGTACAGCGACGCGGTTTCATACGTACATTTTCTAGACAAATGAAACGAAACGTGCGAAAACGATCGTAAAAACATTACGTATTATACGCGTCCACACACGGCGTTCCGGAATGATTATAAACACTGCCGATCGCATTGGAGTGCAACGCTCGAACTGTATACAATCAACGATGTAGTTTTGTTGACAATTGGTGTGTCGGATTTTTGTGAATTCTGTACGAGCCGAACCGTCCGTTTGTGTACGAAATATAAAAAATACGAAAACAACGCGAATACCCTTAGTTGGACATTATAACGTGGAATAATTTCGCTGGGCGTTTCAAAGCGATCCGTAACCTACCAAAAGCGTTTCGCTCATTTTTTCGATTCGTATTAAACATCTCTGGTACGTACCAGCCTGCAGGTCATACGACTCTGGGGAAATTAACGCGAGCGACGGAGTGTGTGGAGGGCAGAAAACGTTTCGAGCGTGCGTTGCCGCGGAAATACATTTGAATTTTATTCTTTATATTTTATCGATTAAAAAAAACAATGACGATACGTTTTCTCGCTCGGTTCGGCTCGGGCTGGAGACCGGGAAAAACTATATACGAGCAGTTTTTTTCGGAATAAGGGAGAGGTAGGGGTGGTTCACGACCGGAGAATCCTACTAGGCCACTGTACGGGAACCCAAGGTATAAATATCAATAAAATTGTACGCGTGCTCGTAGAAAAAAAAAATCGATTTTCGAGTACGTCGAGGGTCGTGCAGAAAGTAAGATGGGCATTTCTTTTTTGTTTTTTTGTTTTGTTCGGAACCGTTGCATCTGTCGGCGTGTAACGGACGTAAACGACGTTACGGTCCGAACGAGCGGTCCCGCGTCCGTCGCCTCCGCCACGTCCCGTGGTCGCGAGATGCGTTGCGGACAGGTGAGGTCGTCGGAAACGCGCGGAAACGTACGGCGACCAGATGGTCCGATGACGATATTCGCGCGACGATGGACATCGAAGACGCCGTCCGTGCGGAACGTGGACGAAAATTTCCGCGACGCTTTTGCGTGTGTCCGGGGGGCGGGGGGGTGCGTTTTAGGCGAAACCGTCATGACGGAAACGTCGGGAAACCGATAACGGCGCGTGTCTGCCGGACGTCACGAATAAAACGTTATCGAGAAAACGAAATCGATTTTTCGCGTCGCGGCTCGCGTGTCCGGAACCAGTACGGGACAACAATAAATAATATATATCGTCTATATGAGTATTTTATTCGTGTTCGTGTGCAATAACAACAATAACAATAATGTAATAACGATAATATAAACTCGATATCAAAATATATAACACGGAATGATTAGGTAAAAATGGGGTAGGTGGGGGGGGGGCGGAGTCGGGGAACTTATATAGACGTCGAAGTAATCGTGTAATTTATTATATAATATATATTTGCGCGGATTGGTATATTTATGTACATACGTCGATAATAAGCTCAACAGTCAGCGGCGGCGTGCGAGTATAGCATACTAATACAGTGTAGACAACAGTCGAAGGTAGTTTAGTTTTTTCAGGGGGGGGGGGGCGAGGGGACGCGAATGAGTACCCTATGTTTTTAACTTATCATTAATAATCATTACCTTATAATGTCCGCGTGCGACGAGTTGCAGCAGACACAAAGAAGCGTATTTTATACAATACAATATATATATATATTTATATATATTATAACATAACGTACGTATAATAATAATAATAATAATAATTTTAACCACGAAATAACATTACGTATATATATGTATGTATATATATATATATATATGATATATCATGTAGCTTACGATAAAATATTCAATTACACAGCTAAACAGTTTTACATGAGTAGATATAATATATAGCCAATACGATTTATGGAGCGTGCAGTGTACGAGGGTACGTAGTGTGTATGCACGGCAGCCCGTCGAACACAACGCGAATTGTATTCGGGCGGTCATTGCATATAATACAGGTCGCGGGACAGCGGGTTCCGACGGATTAAAGAGCCCGTGGTCGCTCGATGAACGTTCGACGGCGCTCTGTCTTCGGACTCGTCCGACCAGGTGTACACGGTGCAGGTATACCAGTTTCGTGATGCGTGTCGTCGGCGGCCGTTACGCGGAAATCATGAAATCCCGTCCAATTCGATTGTTATTTCAGTCGGTCAGACCGTTTCGGCGGTCTTCTCGTCGATCGAAACGACGCAACGGCCACTGCGACACCCGGACGTTATGCGGAAACGTTTGATGACTGCTCCTCACCTGTCGACTTACAGCGGTTTGGAGTGCAAGACTTTCGTCAGAGCGAAACGGCGACACTCTAGTCATACCACACGGATCCCAATGGCCGTTCGAAGGGGAAAAATAATGTTTCCGAATCGTGCGATGGTCACCGCGGTTTTTAGTTTTAAATTCACTCGACTTTTTTCCTTTTTTTTTTTTTTTTTTTTTTGGTGGGGATTTTTCGAAATTTTTAATGTTCATCAACAAGCCGCGAACGTTATTACTAGAGTCAAAAGAAAACTACACGAACATGCTACAGACAGTTGTGAACAGTATGTGTAAACGGACTGCACCGAAAACGGTCATTTAAGTAATGTCATTTTTTAAAACTCAATTTTTTCTCGAACTAAAATATGGTTTGTATCATTATTTTCCTTGAATATTTGGATTGAAATTTCGTTAGAACCCGCTGCCATACCCTGTATAAATATATATAATTATCACACACACACATATATATATATATATATGTGTGTAGGTATAAGTACGTTAAAATACTGTTTGAGGCTTATAAAATGATTATGTTTCACGATTTACACGTACGTGCGCGGTTTATATATATAACTTTGCAGACTAAAATATATATTATTTTTTACACGTGTTTGTAATATTTATTTATTAAGAAAAAGAGAGAGAGAGAGAGAGAGAGAGATCCATGTTAGAATAATACACTTTATTTTATGTTTTGTTTTTTTTAACAAGAAATTGGTCGTAATTATTTTATTCGTGTGTAGAGAGTACAAGAAGTTGTATGTAGTCGTGTGTGTGTGATTGTATATGTGTGTTGAAGAGGGGGAAAGCGTGTTTCGACGAGATGGTAGGGTAAAAAGTGGATACACGGTGTTCTTTATCGATCGGATAAGAAATAACAACGACTCGCACGCACAAATGCACGCACGCACACACGTACAGACGAGCGGGTAAACGCGGCGCGAATCATTGTGTTATTGGCGGCGTGTGCCGGAGAACTTCTCGTCGACGCGGACGGAGGGACGGACGGGCCAAAGGGTTGAGACGATTGGACGGGCGAGAGACGGGGATGGCGTGAAGAGGAGAAGTCGGGTTTCGTCGGTCTGGTGATGTAGGTAGTTTGCGCGTTCGGTTTTGGGGGCGGTTGGGCGAGAGAAACGGAACCGAAGGCATCGTTATCGTGTGTGCGCGTGTGCGCGAGTATAATTCGGCGTCGCGGATTGTTTCAACGTTGACCGATCACTAACAGCGGTCGGTTTTGCGAGTTGGACTGCCGCCGGCCGTACGGCCGGTCGTCGTCGTATCTCTCGTAGTCCGAGGGCAAAGCTGTAAAAACGAAATAACAACGTTAGGGAAATTGCGTTACGTGCGTAAAAAAACAAAACAAAAAAAAAAAAAAAACAATATATATAAAAACCTGTTAAAAATATTGTATAAAAAGGTTTATTCGTTGCTCGAATGAGTGAACGTGGCGGGATCATTTTTTGAAAGTGTGATAAATGAAAAATTGTATTACATTTTTTTTTTTTTTTTGAAAATGTTTTGTCATTATTTATTGAGAACATTTGATTACGTTGAAAAAATAACATCATGAACCGGACAAACAAAGTAAAATATTTACATAATAATTAGTGAGCATTTAACTCGTTTGATAACGTTTACATATCAACACAACTCTGAGTAGAACATAAACTTTGTTGTCTCGTATAAATGATTATACCAAAACATGTAACGAAATCATTTTGGAGCTTTTATTCGTGTAACGTTAACAACAGACACAACAAAACGTTTATGTGCACTACACTGTTCGTACGTACGTGTTCTACACGCGTTCATAACCCAGTCAACATCATAATTATATAGTGTTGTCACTAACGGGCGACATGTTTTTTTTAAAAACATTTCTTTTAAACACTCTTAAACAGATCGTGTACAAATCGCGCGCACCCGTTACGGACTCGTACAGACTGTGTGTTGTCAAATAGTAAAAATCATTGCGTATCTTTGTACGCGAACACGAGTAACGAGTGGCGAAAACGTTGGAATGTCCGCGAACTGGGTTCGCCGATTTCACCCGGCCGGGAATTGTTTGAGCGAGCGCATAAGACACATTGGTTTCGAGTTGCTGATTCGATTTAAAAAATAAATAAATAAATAAATAAATAAATAAAAAATAAACAAATTTCGGCGGCTTGTGCCAATTCGAAATACGGAAATCGTTTTGCGGTCGGAGAGGACATCTCAACGTGACGATCCACAATTCTTTACAGCCGAGTTTTATTGTTTCGTTTTGGTAATCTAATACGCGAATCACATTATAAAGCGCCGAATTCGTTTGTTGTGATAAGCCAAAGCGAAAACGAAAAATTCGTTTGGGTTATACGAGGACACGGCCGTAAGTTTTAAGCGTCAACACGTCGCGTGGATCGGAACGATAAAAAATGAGTTATAGTTGCTGGTAATTATGACGGTAATCCCTGCGGATGAGATTATATAATATAAAAAGCTGTTATCGTAGAAACTTTGCAATACGTCGCGATTAGATACCGTAGTTTCGTAAGTGCTCGAAAGAAATTTCGATTAAGAGTAAAATTCGAGGGGCGACACCGTCATTGGACGTCATTGTTTGAGATTGCGGTCTTTCTAACCGTGCACACCATACGTCTGCATTTCGACTTGGGTTTTCCGCAAGACAAAAGCCGACACTGTGTTGAAACTCGTTTGTTTCGAACACCGAGCCGATAACAGTATACTCTCGAATACGTCATTCGCGCGATTCTTGTTTGAAAATCAGTTTCGGTAACCCGCACGGCGACGGAAAGCGAATGATATTTTTGCGTGCGATCAATGCGCCACGCGATTGATTTCAATTAATGTTATGTACAACTTATTTTGCCAGATTCAAAGTGCTGTGTCTAAATGGTCGAACAATCTAAAGACGCGCGTTCGCGTCGGAATACATTTTCTCGATCCATCCGAAACGAAAAAACGTTCGTCTAATTTCTTCGCCGTTCTCGTTGCCGGCCAGTCGCGAGATAATAACGTACACTTGGTGGCGCGCCCAAGCGTTTTCCATTCGCGCGTCTTAATCTACAATATGAGCGGTCGTAAATCATAGGCACGTGAGGTTAGGACACATAATATAGTATGATATAGTGCGCCGTACAACGCACGGTGGCGGACAGCGTGCTTTTGTGTACCTGTGCGGGTCGAAGTCGGGCCTTCCGACCCCGTAAGCCGGGCACGGACACGCAGCAGACGCCGCACCGCCTCACGTGAATATATATATATATTTATTATACGCGTATAAGGTCGAAACCATATCGCAATGACATGTCGCGCGCGGGACGTACTCGGACTCGGAATCACAAACTCGGAAACAAAAACACTCGTTTTCACAAACCGTACAATGGTATGGTACCACGCAGGTACAAAAGTTGAACGGCGGGCTTTGCTCAAACCGACTCTCCGATACAATATCCATTTGTAACCATGTTTATAATTATTACTTCTTATTTTCTTTTGGTGTTAAAAAAAAAAATCTTCATTTTGTATACACCCTTGTCGTCATATACAATATTATATTACGTATAGTAAATAAATAAATAATATAATAACTATACATTATTCTGTTTTAATTTTCGTCAAAAATGATATTTATTAGTATAGTGCTCAGGGACGAATGTTAAATGTGTACGTTATTCTTATCATGACCGAACGATTGATATTATATATATATATACTTACAGGGGCTCAAGAAAGGTCGTCGAGACATAGAGAAGCGATGCGTCACGTATCGCTCACCCGATTGTCACACCTCCTGCAGGAACTTCACCGGGCAGATGCCCTGTTTGTTCTCCGCGTTCCGTATCACCACCATGCCATCCAGCTCTTCTCCGATCTGGATAACGATCTGCGACAGACAACGGGATATTAATATTCGGATCGTTTTTGTCACGTCACGTTATTGTCGTGGTGCACGAAAACTCGTATAACGTGAAATATCGTGTATAATGTATCGATCGGCGGCACTGAACTCTGGAGTGCCATCGCGAACACGTACGGTCGACATGGCCTGTCTGTGTATTGCAAGAAAGACAAGTCGGCGTCCGTTACGGAAAAAACGCGCTCGGTGCGTTTCGGAGCGACGCGAAGTTCGCGCGCGTCATCAAATCTCTCGAAAACGTTCGACCGTCGTGATAGGCGGTATTATAATTTCAATATTTGTTTTTAGCGAAACTTGTCTTATCGCGTAGGTAGCGAAATCGGCTCACGGGTAGTATATAACGTTGCAGTACATGCGACTTAACGAGCGTCGTATTTTTTTCCCTTCAAAAAAGTTTTAACGGTATGACGTTTCGTTTTGCCATTACTGAAAAAAACATATTTCATTCGTCCGGACGTCGTACAGTAAGCATATATACATATTACGGCCGACAAGGCATTACGTTCGATATCGAATAAGTGGTATTCGTTTCGTGTTTGATTTTCTATTCCAATCACTATAAATATTGTGTTACTTGGTTCGTTATTTGCCGGCAACACCAATTGATTGATCGTTATGGTTTTATAAAGTTAATGGAGATTTTAAATGGACAATAAATGTTAATATTAGTGTGGTGTGCACAATGTTCTGAGAAAAATCACGCTGAAACGTACAGCATAATATAATAACACGGTAATAATGTGTAATAGAGTGGTTATATATATATATAATCGTGAAATTGAGTACGAAATCGATTTTTCGTTTCGAGCGAAACGAAACGACGACGGAGGTGAGTATTTTTCCGGAATGTACGTAAACAGACGATATATATATATATATATGTGTGCGTCTATCTATTCCGCAGTATTACTACAAAATTACCACCGCTTCAGTTGTGAAATTGGAATTTTTTTTTCTCGGGTCATGAAATGGAGCGGCAGCGCGTGGTTTTTCATCGATCGCAGGGCACAGTTTGTTCACAACCACCGAGACAAACAAACTCTGTCCAGTTCATCGACCGGCCAACAGCATTGTTATCTTAGATCACGTAAACAATTCGTGAGCGAAACGATAACCGATATCATATCGTGTCGGTTAAATCGTCACGTTTCGTACGGGTTTGTATACCGTTTCGTAAACGGTCCATTACGCACATACCGACGATGGTTATCGACTAGTTAAAACATTCTAGTTAATATTTACTTATTAACTAGTTAACTTGGTGTAAGGTATTCGCGGACAAGTTGTTATCTGTAGTCAATTTTTCCAGTACAAAAATAAGTTTAAATAAAAATGTTATGTGTGTATGCTTGTAACAAATGTTCAAACCAATAAATCCAAAAAAGCGCATATCCAAAACGAATATGTTGACAATTTCTAACAGTTTAATTTTAGTAGTTTGTCGTCAATAGAAAACTATCGAGAAAATTAAAAAAAAATGAAAACATGCCTAAAAGGGTACCGACAACACACAATTTGTCACTGAAAAGTAACGCATAATAATTATATAAATTAATGGTATCGATAACGACTGATCGGTAGTTATTTAAATTGATTCTTTTGTTCCAATATTTAGACTATTATTATAGACAGTCAATTTATTGTAATTGATAATATACACATTTTGAACACGAGAACGCGTCACAGCGATCGGTGATGAGAGGTTAGAGGGGGAGGGGACAAACACGGGTTTATCCACCTCATACTATACATTATACGACTCGAGTGCAGTTGTTTTTTTTTTTTTACAACTTAATTTGAATACAGATTGCTTCATTTACAAATTACAAATTACTATAAAAAACCACAATCCTCGCATTTGTTATACTTATATTTGAATTTTTTTTTAAACATTTTGCCGTGGTAATTTCTTGTAGCTAATCGGTGTAAAATATTCGGATTATATATTATATGTTTTTGAATTCTAAAAATTGAAACTAATCATTTGCACAAAAAAAAAAAACCTAAAACCAAAATCGTAATAATTTTTAAAACTTTATCAAATAAATAATACATATTTCGTAATGATAAAGAGACACTTATTATACTACTCGTTGATAAATTTCAATGATTTAGTAATTATTTTTTCATTTTTGGAATATTTGCATATTTCCATTACAGTTAAAAAATACAATATTGTAGTCAGGAAGAAAATTTTTTTTATTTATTAAATACAATTTGTTCTGTCATAATTCGTTGTCATTATGTTCAGTTGTTGTAACAAAATTTAAAACGGGGAGGAAAAAATGTTACGTCAATGCGCGTCTTTTTCTGTTCACATCTAATCAATAACGTTGTGAAAAAATTCATCAACCATACGAGATTCACAGGATTTCGTAAACGGGATCAATGATCTGTTTCTTCACAACACTAATGCGATATAATCGCGTGAATATGTTAAACAGTATTTCGGTTATATAATACGAATATTGTTAAATCGAGTTTATCCGATTTGGGGGCTTTGGTAAGGCTATTAATTTCGCTCTGTCCCTCTCGGGCCCGATGTAGGTCAATGAAATTGAAAATAAACAACGAAATCACGCGCGTTACTCTTCAAATCGCAGCGGATAACGAATAAAGCGGGGGGGGAAAAAAACAATACGCGTTAACGAACGCGTATTGACAAATTGTTATTCACGTTAAACGTAATACATATAACACGCGATAGAAAAAAAAAATCAAAATCGCCGCGTTAATCCCGAAGAAAAACAAGAAACGCGCGTACGCGTACTTGTACTCGGGCGCGCACGTACACAATATTTCGCGTGCAGTATTAATTAAAATAACATTTCGGGATCGACTAGACACGGGGAAACGGGTGTGCAGGATACGACGGAACTTAATTATTCGAACGCGGGCACTAGATATATATATATGTGTATATTAATATATTTATCCGTACGCCGTACGCGTGTCGATCAATATGATGAGGTCATAAAAGATATGCCGACGTGGTGAGGTGAGTCGAACGGGTCGGGGCAGGGTACACAAGTGGTCTCCCGTAATGAATTATGATTAATTAAAACGATGATTAATTTGTTTGTTTTTTTATTTTTTTATTTTATTACTCCCGACAAACTATTATCGACGCGGAATATAATGATGATGATGATGATAATAATAATCATAATAATCATAATAATAATAAAAATTAATCAAAACGTAATCGATTTAAAAACGTCATGACGCCATAAGAATGTCGCGAGAACCGACCGCTGTTTTGAATTTTACGGGGTCGTGTACTGACGATTTTACGCAGTACCGCCATCACGGTGAATCGACGGGTTCGATAAAAATGTATTCAGCGAACGCCTTAAAGTATATTCCGGAAATGTTGTAGTTGCATAACTAAAACGAATAGTTTTCGGTGTACGTAACGGCGGTTGGAAGGCGAATCGTTGCCAATGACGATTCGCACGTTTCTTTCAGGAAAAATCTAAAACTATTTATTTACATTTTTCGAAATAGACTTTATGATAAAATAGTTTTAATCGACAAGTTCTTTGTCGGTAAAATGTTCAAAAAGTGGCACGCGAAACGAATAAAAATTGTGTTAAATAATTCGACGATAATTTTCGGATAATTTTTCGTATTCGACATATATACTGAAAAAATAAGCACAATTTTTTTCATTGAGAAATATCGAATCGGGGCGTTCAAATTGAGAATTATGTTATAAATAAAACGTTTTCGGAATTCGTTTTTGAATTCGTTTTTTTCTTTTAATTGTATTTAAAATCATATCTAAATAATTCGACACTACGCGCGAGACTGTATCAGAATTGCCTATTCGGAACGCCGTGTGATCACTCGGCGGCGGGCCACGCACAATATAATATCGTTTCCAATAACTCACTCGATTTTTATATATTTCTGTAAACTAGCTAAAACGCGTTAACATTTTTTTTTTTACAATTAAACGGGGACGGGTTCGGGGGATTGGTGCGGTTATTTAATAATGGTAATTAGGTTGGTTTGTTGGTCGGTAACAGAAATATAGATAAAGGTAGAGTATATATTACATTTAAGTAAATTTGGAGAATATTAAAATATTGTTTCGATTTTTTTGTGCGTTTACATCACCTTTTAAAATATTTTAAAAGAACACGAAACGTGGTCTAATTTTATTATAGACATTTTAAAACGATCTTTACGTAAATCAATTTATTATGATCATTGTTATTATTATTTTCTAGTTATTACATACAATAAATATATTTTTGGATTTTGTTTTCGTAGCTATCTCATCAGTAATACATAGTGTAGACGTCGTGGTATATAACCAGGACTCGAAACCCCCTTTCTTTTGTGATCCCCTTAAAACAATCTAAGTATCTAAGTAATATTCAAATTAATTTCGTCATTGTATGAAGACAGAATTTAATATATTTTTTTTTTGCTGCATAATTACAATTTTTAATGTTATTTTGGTAATTTCATAGTTTTAAGAGTGTATTTTTTTTAATTTAATAAAAATTTTAAAACGGTTTCAATTCGCTCAGAAACTAAAAAATATAAAATAAATTATATTATGCTAATTAACAAAATGTACTTTGCATATTTTGATAATATTTGGTGTTTATTAAAAGCTTTTATTGATGTTTTTTTTTTGATACGCGCGAAAACGCAGCTAACAAATACATTTTTTAACGCTATAAGTCTTGAACCCGGTACATTTTGGCATAAATCCACTTAATTATTATATTCTTTAAGCCTGTGCATATTATTATTACATCGTGCTTTTGACGCGAAAAAATGCAATCGTTTTTCACGCTGAAATGTACAAACGATTTCAATTACAATTTCGGAAAACCCGAAACGTTCACATACAACGATCTTCGAAAATCGAAAACAATATAGACAGTGTTAGGTTGCTCTTGCTGTGCCAATTTGTTTAAATGTTTTTTTTACATACGTCGAAAATGTATAAAATTGAACTCACGGAACTATAATTACGGTATCGCGTAGACTATTTTTCGGGGGTGTGGACGCCGTCTCGAAAGGACGCCACATAATAATACTATATTATATACCTACGTAATTCAAACGTGGAAAAAGACGCGTTTCACGCGGACACACCCCGTTTAGGCTATTTTCGCAGTAGATATAGTGACCCGAACCTTAATGGTTAAAGGGCAGGGCTCAGTGAACTCTATCTATGTCATAGTTTTTGTTTTTGTTTTAATTTTCCGATAAAATATGATTCTGATTTCAATGTCGTTAATTTGTAAACATTTGTTTTTTCTACTTTTAAATTAAAAAACGTTATTTATTCGAGTTTATTTATAAAGTTATTAGCTATGTTTATGTCAATTTAGTTACTTGGTTACCGTAAAAAAATCAATAATTTACACATATTACCGATTTTCGTATAAAACAAATCTGATCCAATAATAGGTTTTTGTGTAGGGGATATCAGTTTGTTGGATAAGTAGTAAAATCGTTTACAACAAGAGTAGTTTTTCTTTTGGAAATCGTATAGATTTGGTGTTATAAAGTATGTATCTGTAGGAGTTACATGACATTAATATATTATATATTATAAAACGGTTAAGATTACGTAACGATTAAATTTTATATCGATACGCGCTCGTAAATATAAATCACATTAAAAACGTATTTAATAATATTTTTTCGAACGTTTAGTTTTAAATGAAAACTGTATTATAGGTATTAAACGAAGCAAATCGTGCACAGATGATATTTTATTCGACATAGTTTTCGATTTTCCCATGTAATTTTCTACGTAGGGAAAAATTAGTAAAATACGTTGCAAGAAATGCAGTGAAATTGAATTTATTTTGGTAGTTCCAAAAATAATTACGCGAAATACTTGAAATTTCAAGAATTCATGCCACGGGCGTTTTCGGCCTTTAAACCAGCTGAATAGTTGATCGGAGAAGCAAAGAAGACGTTTCAACAATGTTTGAAAATTTACAAAACAATTTTTTGTTCGTTTAATAAATTAATAAAAAAAAAGTTTGAATTTCGAAAAACTTCGAAGAAATAAAAAACTGATTTCGGATTGTTGAACCGTTAATTGTTGAACGCGTAACGATGTCAGCTTATCGGTTTCGAATTTCTGATAACAGTACAACTCCATAAGACTGCAGCGGCCGTGGCTCTTATTTTACTCTCACGTTTTCGTCGATACGTGTAACGTGATCGGCTTGAGCGTGACGAACAAATGCCGTCATTGTGACTGTATAAGCCGGTAGGTATACGCGTGCAGAACGGGGATTACGCGCGCGACAACCGCGCAACGACGCTGCTAATGATTACGTGTTCCGGTGCAGCGTCCGTACCTGATCTCTGAGTAACGTCAGTCCATTGTCGCCGTCCGACACTTGTAAATTGTGCGTGACTTGCAATGGCCTCTCGCCGGGCTGCACTTTGGTCACGTAGTTGTACGGAAAGTAACCGACCCGACCGAAACATTTACCCTTCCACCAGGCCGGGTCCGACGTGTCGATAACGGTCACTTTGTATCCCGCCCTGAAACAATTAACGTACATGTACGCGGCGCGAATTGTATATGGTATTTATTTTATTATTATTATTTTTCTTTTATCCGGGCCGACGGCGATTATCTGCCGAAATTCTAAACAAATTTAGTTTCGCTGCTTCGAAGCATATTTATATGGACCGTTCTCATAACTACATTCACGTTCAGGTGAACTGTTGTTTGGTTTCTTAAACTATCTTATGGAATTTGTTTATACAAATGAAAATGGTTTTATGTTCGTTCGTATACTTACTTCAAATCCAGTTCGTCTTCTCGGCGAGCTTTGAAATTGTACAGTACCACGTACAGGTTATTCGGTAACAGTCTATGCGGTTTCTAGATGGCCAAAGGGGCGGAAAAAACAAAACAAAACAGTTTTCAATAAAACGTAACGAGAGCGTTCCGCACGCGATACAGTGCGACCGTCGGAGCACTGTATACGCGTGGTGCTCGTAGAACATATGTGTGTGTGTGTGTACTTATGTGTGTGTGTGTGTACGACACAGAGAGCGTGTCTGTTTATACTGTACTTGTGGATATCTCACCGGCGACGGGCACGGAGACGTACTCGCCGACGACAATGATTTATCGTTGTCGTCCGGCAACTCGACCGAGCTCATCCGTATGTTCCTGGCGGTCAGTAGTCGCCGGTTGTGCACCGGGCTAGACGGGGCTGAAAACACGGACGAAAAACAGACGTAAGTCGTACGGACGCACACGTGTTGTGTTATCATCGTTTTTAGTATTTTATTTCGATTTCCCATTACGGACAACGTTCTATGTATACGCGCCGAACACGACGTCGTCGCGGGACACGCGGTGCACGGTTTTACTGTCGTTACGAGTGATTTATTGTTCGGAAACGAGCAGGACTCTATACACATATGATATTGGTGTACAGAAAATTTTAATAATATGTTACGCTTGTTTGGCGGGTTTTGACGACGGTACGCCGGGAAAATGTCCGCCAGCCGTGTAACGTGTTGTTACAACGTCGCCGTGCACGGATCATGTGACATATTATTTATTTGTCGTGAATGATGTTTCGCACGTGTATTTGAAAACGGAACGGTACAAGAAATTTCGGAAATGCGAAAACCGCCCACAAGACAAAAGGCTGCGACTATATTTTCGAAAGTTCGTGTCGTTTTATTGTCTCGCGATAGATCGACAGATTGCCTCTTCGTGCGTATATTACACGGAGTAGACGAAACACGAATCGAGAAACGAGCACGATCATACCGATCTATTGTTATGTCATCGAGTTTGTCGCGTTGCGAAATTCGATTGTTGACGCGTAATTATATCGCGTCTCGCCACGTCACGCGGTAAGTTTTAGTGTAGTGCGATATTTTGTCGTCGGCGAATTTCGCGGTCAGTTACAAATAATCGCGTTTTGCCCGAATAATATTTCTTCGTCGGAAAACCTGTCGTATTAAACACGTTTATCTCCGTTCTCGCGGTCGTTGGAAGGCTGTAATAAAACTCATTAAAAAAGAAAAACATTTACTCATAACGCGGTCTGAAAATATATTTTCTAACATATTTAACATGTATTATTATGTTCATCGTTCGCCGTATACGTGCTCCGCTCTGGAATTTTCAAACTTATATTTTCAGATTACTTTGCAAAATATATTACATAAAGTATATTTTGTATACATCATATATATATTACATTATACAGTACTCTACGCTACTTATATATATATATATATATATATATCCATTCAAATATATTTGTATTTTACGCAAACATACTATCTCTCTTTCTCTTTTTCATACAACAATATATATATTATATAATAATATCATTATCATTCCAAAATATAATATACGAATTATAAAGCGAAGCGTTTCGAATAATTTGCTTGTCTATTTTTTTTTCGAGCTTTACACACACATATATGTGTAGCGATTATCCTATATTTATATATAGCGATTCATACCATGTCATTTATTATACACGCATCATTATATAACATAATATCAAAATAATAATAACAAAAAAAAATTAAAAGATTTTCATATTATAATAACGTATACACACATATATATATATTATAGTATATGTAGCTGCTCAAAAGAGCGAAAAGCCATTGTCCGTACAAGCATGCAGATAACGTATAACATATAAAACCAATGAGTTCGTTCCCTCTTCGTTTTTTTGTTTTTCAAATTCACGTGCTTTCACTTTCCGTCACTTCCATGCGCCACACACGCTCGTTATTATTACCAAATGCTGCGGTGTGTACTGTCGTCACAAGAAACAATTGTTTACTTTATCACTGTCCCCGGGCAAGTATTAATTTTTGTGTTTTAAAATCCGCACTACGCGAACAAAAAAAAAAAATTAATATTTATACCTATACGAGTATGACCTATAAAACTCGATCCCTACGGAAAAAAAATAAGATTTTTTACCACCGCATTATTATTATTATTATTTTTTTTTTATAATAATACGTATATAACATTGTATCGATATCGATCTTACAATGGAAACGAACTTATTAAAATCGACGTAAACTTAGCGCGGGACACGCCCTGTAAACAAATACGTGTATATGTCTATAGGATTGGGCAGTATCAAAAATACCATCGTGTCTTTCTGTCTTGTATGATACACGTAAATATCGTGTGTCGTAAGATATGAAATAAAAAAAAATAATAATAAACAAACGTAACGAAATTCCACCGCGAAAATCGCGTTACCAGGTAAACGAATAGAAAAAAATATATATAATGTATAAACATCTACAGGCGATAAAAAAAAATCTTAGAAAAATGCTGCTCACGTTTTTACCGTATTGAAATAGTCTTCGGTCAACGGTCGAATTCCCGGGACTTCCGATCCGCAGGGAACGTACGCGTAAACCGCACTTAGCGCGTTTTCCGGCGCCCGTATTTCTCGGTTTTTTATTTTGTCAACGGTACCATTATCCCCTGACCCGGCGCGGCAAACGATAAGAACAATCGTTATCGTCGTCTCGTGGCGGGCGCGTGGATCCCGGGGAGTAACGGGGAACAGCACAGGTGGGCGGTTATAGGATCGGGACTTCGTCTACGTAATACGTACATTGCAATCTTGACGAGGACGAAGGATTGGAATGGCATTCCATGTGTTGTCCGGTGCTTCCGCCTCCGCCGCCTCCGCCGCCGCCGCCGCCGCCGCCGCCGCTACCCATCCGTCGCCGTTGCGCCTGGTCTGCCTGGTCCGACGAGTCCAGCGAGAAGCTCTTCATGCGCGAGTTGAGTTTCGGCCGACGCGGACTGTGTGGCGCTGTAAATTTCCATATGCGGGCGGGGCACCCGTTGGTCAGAGAGGCGAGAGAGAGTGTTTGTGTGTGATGTGTGTGTACGTGACAGAGATATACAGATAAATAGATAGATAGATAGATAGGATAGATAGATAGATAGATAGATAGATAGAGAGAGATAGAGAGAGAGAGAGAGAAAGTGAGAGTGAGTGAGACAGAGACAGTCAGTGATAGAGAGAGAGTCACACACACAGAGATAAAAATAAAAAGTGAAAAAGCGTGAGAGAGAAAACGGCATGATGATCTTGGGTTGTGTGCGGATCGACGGATATATAGACGAGAGAATCCCCGTTGTCGAGTGTTTGTCGATGCTTATAAAATTGGCGAGTGAACGGTCGCGTGAAAAAAACAACCTACTCGACGTTCGTCAGGAGTACGTAAAGTTCGTTGGCAAAAAATGTTATGGTTGTCGCTCAGCTTCATAATTGTTATCGACTCGCATTCAAAAGAAAAAACCGGATTATTGTCGTTGTTGTTTACGCAAACATATCGAAAATCAAACGTGTCGAGAGCGTGAAAAAAAAACGCGAATATCTAGCGCGAGCGGAGAAAAGCTTCTGTGACATACGCGAGAACGTGTTTTGGATTTAACGAGTTTGTTGATGGAAAAACGCAGCAGTCGCGTTACATTATTATGTGCGTCAAGCGAGTAATCGAAAAAACAATTGCGCGGAACAGCCGTCGGATCTGTCGTGGACAATTTTAAACCGTTCGGCGCGTCGGTGTCCAACACGTTAGCGTTTGTGTCGTTTTTCCGGAAACGTTTACCTACGGGAGGGGTGACTGGCGAACGAATAAACGCTTAAAAATTACGATGTTAACGTGTGTCGTCGTGTCTGCCCGAGGTCGTTATCATTATTGTGATTATCACGTGGTTATCGTAATAATCGTCGCCGTATTTGATTCTCTCGCCGTCGTTCCGCTCGCGCGCCGTACATTCGACCCATTCGACCGTCATACGCGCGTGCAGAGAAAACAAAACAATCGCGTCTGAAGCCACTTAGATACATGCCACGCGTGTCTATGTGTACACATGTACACGTACCACTATAACGTTACAAACATGCGGTAAAATATTTAAAAATAATAAAACAAAACGAAAAACAAACGAAACTCACGATGCAGTGCGTCCGGACCAAAAACATACACACAAAAATATTATTATATATATTAAATATATATATATATATATATATATATGGGTTTAACGATGACGCCACGGGAAGGCAAAAGTTATCATCGTTCAGAGGCTTCGGGTAGGCGTTAGGTCACGGGGGACGGACACAGGTATATTATGACGTTGGGTTATGACGTAGAGAGGAGGTTTCGATGAATTTTTCGTGTTCAACAATAACCGTAAAAAAAAAAAACTTTTTTCTTTTTCGTCATTACTACTATTTATACGCGTTCGATCAAATAAATTAAGGCAATCTTCATAGACGATTTTAAAACACTTTTTTTTTTTTACGTTATCAAAATCTTTATATTATGTGGTGCGTATGTTATCACAACACGTCGTCTTGATAATTATATTTGTTTATACGATTGGATACGTTGTTGTTGTTATAAAAGTGTTACGAAATCAAATATACGAGCGGTGTTTGAAAAGTTTGGTAAAAAAACAAAGAATTTTTCGATTTGTTTGGTTTTAGGAGGAATTGAATTTTATGAACGAATTTCATCCAATTTAGTTTCAATATCTGTGCCGCGACGGTAAGTTTGTTTGAATGAAAATGTTCGACGACGGCGCGAAACTCAATTATTCGTCCGTTTTGCAAAAAAAAAAAAAAAATAATAAAAATACGACTTCAGTCAATTCAAATTTGGTTATTTTGTGTTATCTCATCAAACTGACATTTTTATAGCCGTAATGAACGTTCATGCAAAATCACAAAACCTTTCAAACACCCTTCGCGCACACGTAAGTACAATATATAGAAGCAGATCTCGAGTCCGACCACGACGATTTCGTCGGTACCGTTTCGGACAAAGAACGGTGTGGAAGGAGCGAAGACCCGGAGTCCTCGTAGGCACGGTATTTGTACGCCCGTAGAAAGCCATTTCGGTTTTAATTTGGTTTTACCGAGCACTATTCGAATTGTTACTATTAATAAGTACCCGTTATTGACGGATGGACATTACCCCTCTTCCCGCTCCGATTTGCACTTCGGAAAACGAAATTAAACGTTCGACGATGCTTGCGAACGAATGAATTTCGTTCACGACTCAGAGAAATTCGTGTTTTTCGTGTAGACGCGCGCGGTTGAGTTAATCGAGAGAGAAATCCATTCGGCCCGTCGAGTTCAAATCAGGCGTGTATATTGATCAAAGAAGAAAATATAATGTTTACGCGCGCGTTACATATCGAAAGGCGACGGATCGTGTGAATCGTTGATGTCTCGCGACAACGCGTCGACACTGTCAGCAAAGACGCGTTCAAACGAGTCAAGTTTGGTTGACCGATTATAGTCGATCAATAAAAGTTGAATGAAATCCGTAGTTTAGAGAACCTTCGTTTCGATATATTCGAACGACTTCTTAGTTGATCGAAAAATGTTTAACCCGGTCAAACTTTTTCCTTCAAGTAATGAGCTGTCAACAAATGTCCGCCAATTGCTTTCAAGTTAAAAACCTGTCTTGACACGTGTGAACGTTAACTACAGTTGATTCAGTTGAACTTTAGTTCGTTTTCGACCAGTCACTCGTGCATGTGTAGCTTGTTGTTCGTGTAGTTTTGCACTTGTAGTTTTAATTTTGTCGATAATGCTTGTCACATCACTGTATCCGTTCTCTTTGTACGATCTTGAACTCTGAACAGCGTTTCGTTAAATTTTTCTTCAGACATTCTTAAATGATTTCTCTAATGCTAGTTCCTTTAGTAAAGTGTCTGGCGCTCCCAATCGATTTCTTCTTAATATCCATTGTCTCATCCGAAAATGACGTTTCTCACGATTTGCACACTAAAATTGTTTTTAGTTCTTCTTTTAGCAAAACACTTGTTGTACGTACGATTTCACGCACAACCGCTTTAGATGCCGTTTCCAATTGAATTCAATTAAACCGAGTCGAAAATGAAGTGAACAGAAAACATTCCTGTTGAAATGTGTGAACGAAAACTGATTCAAATCGTATTCAGCTTTTGTTGATCGACTATAATCGGTCAACTAAACTTGACTCGTGAGAACGCGCCTTAAACGATGTCGTCGAAAATAGTCGCGTATGCACGCGCGCTCGGTCAAAAGCAGTACGGACAATACGAAGCCGTAGAGATGTAACTACGCTGCATTATTATACATACTATATACGTACGAGACGGACGCTCGAGAATGAAAACAATAAAATAAAAATATACATCGAGTGCGACATCGCTTAGTTATCGCGATAATCAGTTGATATGCTGGCAGACTGTACTTAATATACGCACAGGACGTTCGGAAAACGCGAAACATCGCGAAATATCCGTCCGTTAATTATACTTTAATTTTCGCTCGTCGCTATCGAACATCAAGTATCGTATTACAATACGCACGTTTCGAGCGCAAAGGGGTTGAAAACGAGCAGCGGAAGTCGTTTGTTGTTCCGTATGCTTTCCGAACACCCCGTGTCGTTATAAACACACAATTTTTTTTTTATCCAAAAATTGAAGTCGGTGTTCGTACGTGTATGAAACAAAAAAAAAAAACAACCGATATCGCGTCGTTCCGACGATAGCGCGCACACGTGCGTGCCATATTATGCGCGATATGGTTATGGTATATAATGCGTTGTTCAACGGGATCGGATTGCTGGAGTTTCGAGGTCGTTATGCTATCGTTTACACGGTCAGTGTGTGAAAATGCAACGCTCGCGCTGGCACAATTATTCGTGAACCGTAATAATGTACCGCGGTCGAGAGTAAGTAATCACGACGATATTTTACGTTTTCACAGTACAGGATGATTCGAAAGCCGTCGTCAGATTTCGAAAATGCGTATTCGTCTTAAGACCCATGCGGTACTCAAAAATATTCTTCCCAACTTGTTCGGCTCGTTTTTAGGCGTGTTAATGAAAAATTACACGAGCTGCAGGAGCGTGTTGTTCGCAGACGGTAAATTCGACGGAGTGACGAAATTCGCGTGTTATCGAATTTTTTCTAGAAATCACGCCGACGTCCGATATGGATAAAATGTCACATTTTCTTAAAAAAGAAAAGGAAAAGAAAACCAAAAATCTATAGAAATAATATTTGTTTTCGGCGTTGGTCACACGAGTTCGGGAAATGTTAAAATAATTCTGAAAAAAAACCTGATGCTACCGAAACATGTTAGACTGCGGTTTTACCCGGCGGCCAACGAGTTTTGAGTATATCGTTGGACATAAGATGTTTTAGGATCACCGTAAACTGTAAATCTAAACGGCGGATCACGTGTGATCCTACAGGACAGAAATGACTAGAATTGAAAATCCGATATGAACAGTTACGCGTTTTTTTCCCCTCGAATTGATACCGCTGTATTGGCGCAAAAATCGTTTGACGTTTAGCTGCAGATTTCCGAAGTGGTCGTAAACCGAAAATCTTCATACGATTTTCGGTAGTTTTTCCTTTACTTTCGTGTTACTGGTGAGAACGGAGAGGGCGTCGAAACATGTTTGAAACGCGGTGCCGACCGCGTGGACCGGATAACGGCCGAAGCGGGAGACAGCTGCCGAGAATATCAAATCATCGCGACGAGATTATAAACGAGCAAATATCAATCCACCGATTACGTCGTTCAAGTCGGAATTTAACGATCGGTTGAAACTCTCGACTGCTGTAATCCTGTAAACGAGTGTTTTCATCCGTCTACGTACACACCAAGCAAGCGTTTTGTTTGCCGTCAGTATTTCTTTTTTCGGGGTGTTTGACCGGAACAACGTTCCGGAAAGTTTCGAGAGCACAGCGGAGAGTTTTGCGGACGGAAACAAAAGAAGCGACACGTTCGCAATAGTTTAGCCGACCGCCGTCCGTACGTAGGTGGTCCTCGGAGTGGGCGCGACGAGTGGACGGATTCCGTCGACGCGATTCTCCGTGGGCCGCAAAACGACAAGACAAATAATTTACCAATCCGCCTCTGAATTATAATCGTCGTCGTCTCAATCGCAATGCACGTTTCGTCATCGTTCATGCGTTCGCACTCGTACAACACCGATATCCGCGAGCGACACGATGATGCTAGAGCGGACAGAGTGCAACGGGGTAGTAAATGGTACGATGCGATGTGACTATGTACATACATACAATTATGTGTATCGGGTCGCTCGCGGTTACCGAAACGTTCGTGTTGTTTGTGAATTACGCGCGGGCTTTCAATATCCCTCCGACCGTTTGGCAAAACGCGCACGTCGTGACGTTTTGACGGGGGCCGTTCAATTGTTCAAACCTTGGCTGTGCGCGTACGACCGACGACGAGTGTAAAGGCGATATTATTGTCGTATCGATTAGAGGATCCCGACGACGTTCTTCCGCCGTAGGGCGTGCATACAGGGTGATTTTGTTTTTATCACGAGCCAGCGATCGTCGGCCATGGGTTAAGAAATATTTTGTCGCAGTCTTTCTACTAGTTCGTTATTTAATTATTCAAGGATTTATTTTTTAAAGACCATTTGCATAATTATATTGCCATCCCTTAACGAACCTCAGAGGGGGTCGTAAACGCTTGTTTGAATCTTCCACGGATTTGTTAATGGTGTAAAATGTTCACTACATAACCCGGTGACAACACTGGAGGGAATACGTATATTATTTCGATTTAGACGTTTCGCTCCGACGACATTGTGTGCGACTCTAAAATCAACACGTGCAAGATCCCATACAAATATATTCATTTAGAAAGCCGTGTATTGAGTCGTGACGATTAAGAGAAGGAGGTAAAGATATTAAAATTATGAAAAAAATATAGAACGAAACGGGTAAACAATTTTCTGAAATAATTATGTTTTTTTCTATTTCCTGGGCTCGTGACAAAATAATCACCCTGTAAGTGTTTGAGTGCAAGCGTTTTCGTCACTCGGACTTCTCAGAGAGAGCGGATGAGGGTGAGACTGAGTCGGTGAAATGTTTGCGAATGAGTGACGATAGAGGCGACGTTTACTGTGAGCTATGTTTATATACATATATATATATATATAGAGAGAGGTATGTATAATATGTTTCGTCTAAAATGACATGACATTACGTCGTAACATGATAACATGATGATATATGAATAATGTATTCACGCGAAACTGTCCTACGGAATACTTGCGTCAGTGCACATATGGATATAATGGTTCATTCTAATTTAACGGGTGCAAATACCTATATATATAAATAATTATGTATATATACGCATTCTACGACTATGCGATTGCAGATCATCAGACTATATATTGTTTAATAGATATTTATTTAGTTTATTTTCGCTCGGTATATTATGTTGGTTCGCTACGATAGGAGTACAGACCGGTAGGGACTGATCGGGTCCAAAAATGCTTGTCTTGTCCCTGAGAATAGCAGGTGGTCTGGCCTTGTATATAGAAAAAAAAACAAAAACACGGTATAACAGGTGATGAATTATAAAAAAAATAAAATTTTTAAATTAATACAGTAAACAAGCTCAGTGAAATAGGAATAATACTCACACACATATATATATATATATAAATATAATATAAATATATATATATGTGTGTGTGTGTGTGTGTGTATATACATATATATTTTATGTTGTATTATTATTGGTGTATTTTGTTAAGAACAAAAAAAACAAATTGTTTTTTTGCGGGAATATCATGCGCTAGTATATTTATTATATATTGTATAATAATAAAATACACAGACACACACATACACACACATACACACACACACACACATACACACATATACACATATATATATACGTATATATGATGAAATATTATAAAAATAAAGATCAAATAATCGAGAGAAAAAACTACCGTGCAATGACATTGTTTAATAATAATAATAATAATAATAATAATAATAATAATAATAATAATAATAATAATAATAATGATAATAATAATACTAATAATGATAAAATTGGTAATAACAGGTATAAAGTATTTAATTATTATAATCTATAGAATACAAGTATTCGTTATAATGTATCGTGTGATATAATATTTGAACGATCACAGCCAGTTGTATAATATGTAATAACTACTACGGTGTAAACAAAGTCTCAAAAAGAGCAATGTGACATCGTCGACTAAAATAATATAATATAATATAATATAGGTATAGGTACGTGGACGTTGGAAGATTGGTGGTGCACAAGAGTTGAAAAACACATAATATTGTAGAAATCATTAGGCACACGTATATAATGTATATATATTTATGCAATATTGATTTTTTTTCAAATCGATATAGCTGACACACGTCTCAATATTATAACGACGTCGCGATTAGATATACTCTATTATCACTACTCACACGTTGAACACATAAGTATGTAAGATAAACAATAAGTACACCGTAAAAATGAATTACGAAACGTTTCTTCTTTCAGAAAGAAAACGTTCCCAACAATTGGAAAAAAAACATATATTTTTTTCGACAGATACGACTATTAATGATTGTCCGGAAACATTAATTTCTATGATCTCGGTTTGGAACAAAAAAAAAAAAAAAAACAGCATGGGCGTCGTAAACGAGACGCGCTTGACGATAGAAATTTATCAAGATCATTTTATATATATATTTGGGCATAAGGGAGGGAACCTTCATCAATACAATGATTTAGCTGAGTTTTTCAGACGTTGTTAACTGTATATTATACGACGTACGTATATATATATATATATATATATATTTATATACATATATTGTTAGTATCGGAATTAATTGTTTCGAGTCTTAAAAAATCTAAATAATCTAAAAAAAAAAACACATGTATTTTTCGTGTTTGTAAAACAACGCTATAAGATTAATGGAGTAATTCTAATGGCTCGTACACGCAATCGACGGGCGTGTGAGGGGAGTAGAACAGGATTCGTCGGTCGTGTGTACGTTTCGTGCGAAACGTGTAGGCATGTAACGCAATACGGGCACACGTTTCGCCGTGGGAAACGGATTGATTATTTTTTGAACGTCAAATTCTTCTTGGCCGCCATAACGGCGCCGGCCATCAAGCTCCGTCTGCGTCCGGCTTGCTCGTCGATTCGTTGTCGATCTTCGTCTGGGGTCTGACTGGGCAACACTAGGGGCTGGCCGAACGGTCTCGTGCCCGACGCGTACTTAACCTGTTCTGTGTATACGCGGACGGGACACACAACGCACGGGGAAGTGAACGTGTGTGGGTGTGCGTGAAAGAGAGTGTGTGTGTGTGGGGGAGGGAAGGGACATAAAAAATAAAAATAAATAAATAAATAAAAATAAAATCGTGAATGGTTTTCGGGACCAAATACAATTTAAAAAAAATAAACGGAAAAAGAATTTGCGCTCGGAAGACAAAACATAAAAAAAAAATGAAAAAAAAAATGATAATAAATTCGTACTTTCGGGCAACGATATCGACCGGCCTTGTGTTTGGGACCTGCCACCGAACATGGTAAAGCTCTTGACGCCGCCGAACAGTCTCCGCCTTCTGGGTGCTGCCGATTCCGGGAGTCTGCAGGAGGCCGAAGACGTGCCGACGACGTGCGATGATTCCGCTAGGTATAGGACAATCACGATCGCGACATGAGAAATTCGCAATTTTTTCGTATGACTTTTATGTGGTGTTTTAAAAATTTTTTTTTTATAAATATATATACCATATGATATATATATATATACACTTTGTGCTATTTCGATATATATACATATATGTACCGGGCCATAAGACCCGAAAAAACAAATACCCTATAACGCATATATTCGGCTACCCTCTTAGAAAAGAAGGGTGTACGTACCGTATTTACCACGTACCTACTGTTGTTCACCGGTATGTGTATAAGTGTTAATAATGATTATATATATTATATATATATATATATATAAATGTAAATGAAATAAATAAAAATCGTAACGATGATAGTAATAATAACGTCAAAGAGTTCAGCTTGCCCAAAGTCGAGGAAGCGTTAACATGCAACGTTTACAATTGTTATGTACGTTACACACGTATCGTGTCGTGCGTAAAAAAAAAAACAAAAACGCAACGTTTATGTACAGCAAGCGAAACGCAAATCAAACAGTAACGGTTTGTCGTGACGTAATAATTGACTAATACGCGTTAATAACGAATAAAACAAAGGGAAAACGACGTTCGCCCAACAACGTGTCGGGTATCTCTCTACCGTTCTCGGTCGCGGAACAGGTGTCGGCGCGAGAGAGATTGTCATGAGAGATTCCTTTCGTTTCGGAGGCGAGTAAGAACGACGTCTCGCAGACCGGTCGAAAACGTTTTCATGTGCTGCGCGGACAACGGAGTGCCCCGTCATATTCATACAGGCGTCGCGTTTGTGTTACGCGATGTAATATAATATACGTGTGCATTGTACGAGCATGATAACAAACAAAAAAAAAACTATATATATATATACGTATTTATAGACGTGCAATAGTATACGGAGAGATACAGATAGTCGATAGTCGCAGAGAAAGAGAGACAGACAGAGAGAGAGAGAGATAGACAAAGTGACATATCGCACGCAAACAAAATACGAAAAGCATGCACACAACGCAAAACGGGAAACTACTAGCCTGCGCGCGTATATACGCAACGACGACGTCATCGTTGGCCGATCCGCGGGGCTGGGCAAAATATTTGAACTTACAAATAGATATCTCAAGTATATACACTATCGTAAACGTTTAGAAATTATCGCCCTTGCTTTTTCGTGTCGTTCGAGTTCATCGCGAGTAAACGTTGTAGTGTGTATACGTTGTACGGGTTTTATATACCGTTCGCGTGTTAACACGCTAGGGGGTTTTTTTTTCATTACCGAATCTTTTTCTATAATATGTTTTCAGCTAAAGAATCAATGGTGTCTCGTACGTGACCGTTGTGACATGAACATATTAAAAACGTGCGTTCCGACTGTCCGCGTCTCCAGATCGACCGAGTCGACGGCGAAAACACGATTTCCAACATGGTTGTAAGCGAACCGCAACGTATTTTCGATAACACGAGCAATCCGTTCTCGTAACCTAACCGCGTTAATGGGCACGCGAATTGAAACGAAAACAAAAACCATACGTGTTCCTAGAGCAGGGGCGGACTGGCAGGGCGGGTAGGAGGCCATCCCACTCAGGCCCTCTAGAAATTTCGCACTTGGGTCTCAAACTGTATTTTTTATTATGGCCTATTGGCCCACACAAAGTAATATAATACTTAATAGACCAGTTACTACGACGTACTAAACGATTTTTAATATTTGTTATCTTATACCGCAATCGTTGCCAAATGCCGGTAGCCGAAATCGAAAAATCAAGATTTTTTTGATTTTTTTATGTTATACATTAAATCAAGTTATTTGTTTTATTGAAAATTGAAAATCGTAACATCGAGCGGCTTGTCTGTGTTGATTCCGTTAGTAGAAGGCCTCCCGAAAACGTGTCCGCCTGGGCGTTCCAGTGTCTCAGTCCGCCCCCGCGTCGTATGTGTTGCGTTCGTCGTGACGGGATCCGTTTTCAACGCCGAGCGGTTTCGAAAACAAGAAACTGTCAAGCCCGCGCGGTGCGGACCAGTTGGAGAACCGGTACCGCGGTACCGTCGAGGGAATAGTTCGCGACCCCGACGTCCATGGACCGACAGCGAAGACGGACACGCGGAAACGGCAAAACACGCGGGGCGGCGCCCGACCCGACGGGAGACGACGCGCCGACGACCGTCGTCGTTGCGCAGCTTAACACGCGACCGCGCGGCCGTGCAGACCTGAACTGGACGCGATCGGTGGCGACGTGACGTTCAGCGTCGTGGCCACTGTTCCCGGTCTACCTAACGCGTTCGGGTGCTGCTGTTGCGACGTTCTGGGCTCCGCCGGCGGGCCGACGATCTGTCTGGACGGGCCGCCCGGTCTGGGCGACGCGCGTATCTCGCCGGCCTGTTTCAGCACCTGGTACACTTGGTCCACCTGTTGTTCCCGGCCGCCGCCTGCCGCCGACGCCGACGCCGACGCCGACGAAGACGACGACGCCGCCGCCGCCGTCGCCGTCGCCGCCGCCGCCGCCGCCGCCGTGCCGTCCTGCGGCGTACAACTTCCGCCGTCCGCACCGGACGTTACTGCGCACAAGGGTAGTGAAAAAAAAAAAGAACAAAAAAAAACAAAAAACAAACAAACAAACAATTGCCACGCCGCCTACGCACGTCGTCGTACGTGTCCGTGTTCTCGACGCGGCCGCCGACGACCGGAAACGCGAATGGCGATTTCGGATTGTTGTTGTTGTTTATGCCGCGCCGGAGGGGGACGTCGTCCGAAACGAAACGAACGAATTGCCCGGCGTGGTGTTTGAAAAACACAAATCACGTCCGTCGAACAGATTCGAAACCGAAAACGTATACCTGTTACAGCGAGGCAGTATTTTTGGGGGACGTGAGGGACGTTTTGAGGGGTTCGAACCCCCCCCGAATCGTTTTCGTGTTTGTAACCATGTGAATTTATTCAACTAAATTTGTTAACCCGCATTTAGACGCAACAGATTTCTTATTATCGCGTTGACTGTTTTGTATGGAACTGGGTCTCGCGATCGTAGACGCTTTAAAAAAAAATATATCAAAGAACGATTTCCTGAATCTAAATGGACCGAACTCACGTCAATGTGTGTGTGTGTGACACGCCGGGCGGAAAAACAACAAACCGGAATTAAATCACGGAAAACAAAATGGACTGAAATAATAGAAAAAGACCGACCGAATATGGCTGTTGAAACGAACATTAAACGTGATTCTGAATATTTCACAAATATATCTTTTCTTTTAAAATTATTAGCTACGATTAAAAAACTATTTACGGAACTCGTCAGGCCAAGAACGTCTTACAGGATTAGATATTTTGAGTGTACATTGACGAATTAAAATCAATCCGGACGAAGTGATCGATCGTTTCGCAAAAGAAAAAAAAGAGACTGCTAGATTTTGTGCGATAAAAAAATATATAATTCATGATTTTAAAAATTGTTCACATCATTCTACATAATCGTAATAATATAATGAAGGGGTTTTTTAATTGTTTAAAGTAGTAAATGTTAATTTTTTTAAAACTATTATGATTCGGTTTTAACCACCCTTCCCCCCAAAAACGTGTTCCTGCTTACGGCCTTGCCGTGCAGCGTAACCGGTTGCCGACGTCGACTTGGTGAATCTCGCGAACGCCGCGGCCCGTCGAAACAACATATCCGAAAATCGGTTTGAAACGCACGCGATGTGAAGCACGATCCGTTGGACCACCGAAGCAAACCGTTTTTTATCTTTACGAAACCTTTAGACGACAACGCACATTCGCCGTCGGACAACACGCGGTTGACGGTTAGGGAAAGTCCGACGGGGGGGGGGGGGGGAGGGGGCGTCGGTCGTCTCTATACTTGCGGCGAAGGACGGACGGGCGGCCGCGTCGAAATCCAGTCGTTCTCCAATATCGACGACGTAATATTACGTGTTTATATACAACATAACACACACACACACACACACACATACACACAGTTGTATACATATATATATATATATACATATATTGTAATTATGTACAACAGGTTTAAAATGAATAAATACAATACTAAATTAATAACAAAACAATTTGTAATGTTTTTTTTGTGCAATTTTTCACACCACTCCGTGTAGATTTTTAAACGAAAAATCCATCAACAGCAAATTCATAAAATATACGTTGAACGTGACATTATTTAAACGTATAAAACACACACGCACACACACACACACACACACACATATATATATATATATAATTATATATTTACATATCGATGTTAAAAAATCGTAACGAGTACGTTAAACTCATTATTTTCTAGTATAATGTTATTACGATATCGTTTCGACGGCACGGAAAGTAAATTGTTGTCATTAAAAATAATCGATTTAGTATTAATATTTTCATTACGGATTTACAATCGGTGTGTTTTATGCTATTCGCAACGTTGTTCGTTGAAAACAAAACAAATTTGGAAAAAATATTTTTCAATCGAATACGAAATGTATATATTTGGAAATTTGACGAACATGAAAAATAACCAAGTATTTAGATATAAACATATATATATATATATTCGTCAACACGATTTTTAATTAAAATCTGAATGATATTTTTCAAAACCGACTGTGACGCGCATTGTTATTGTGTAGTGTTTAACGATTTTTCGAAGGAGACCGTACGTTTTTCATGGACATTTCGTTAAAAGTTTCCCCGTAACATTATCGAATCGATGGGCAACCGTATCGGAAACGAATAAACGATAATCTGAGAAATTTGATGATAGTAACTGGATAATTTCAACGATCTCGCGACACGAGTCCGCGTCTGCAACGTAATCGATAACATTCTAATCTCGTCGGTCACGGAAAAAATTTTGCGGGGACTTTGAATCGAAGAAAATTCAATTTATTTTTCGAAGTCCGTGACCGATAAACTACTGCATCTGCGAAGTACCCGTATTTCTGTTCGTTTCACATGCGTGCGAATTATCGGTCATGAATCGCGTAGTACGAAGGCGTGTACGAATAGCATTTTCGTCCGATCGTGTTTTAATTGGCAATGCCGAAGACCACGACGATGATATCATAAATAAGTCACCGCGCGTGTATTTTTACTAGAAATATGAATACAGGCCACGTGTTCGTTCCGTTCATTTGAACGTTTTTGTCACGGACGAACGCAGCGGGAAATATTTTTATTAACAGGCCGCGACACGTTGTGAAAACGTAACGCCGCGTGCTAAACAAAATAATAAACGGAATGAAAACGATTTATCACGAAAACGGTTATTTTTACGTTTGGAGGGAAAAAACACGACGGCCCGACGTAGAGTCGTACGCGATGTATACGTATATCGCGGAGAATCGTGTTTTTATCTATTATTATACGCTGTGCGGTACGTAAGAGCGCGTTATCGAAATTGGCGAGATCGCACAACATAATTACAGTCGCCGTATAATCCGAACATAATGGCCGTCGGAATCCAACGAAATAAACCCGTCATCGTCTGGACGGACACGCGTTTAAAAATAAACAGATTTCCTACACCGCGATGGCGCGCACCCACTTGTTTATCAATTATTAATAAAACCGTGTCGCACCGACGGAACGATAGCAACCGTCGTGTCGACTCGAGAAACGGTCACGGGCCGTATCGTTTTTTTCGTAGCATTATTTTTTCAGCGTTTGTGCGACATCCGGATGGACGAGGGAACGAACATAGTTGACGTTTACGGATGCGTTTTCAACCCCCGATGACGATATTATCGTCAATAGTAAACGATCGTTTTCGTACTCGGGCAGAAATAGGCGGACGTCCGTCGGATGATATCGTCATTATAATAATCGTTTTAAACTCACTCTTACTCGAAACACGGGTTTTCGAGACACTAACGTCCGGACGGTGTGTGACGTGTTACGATATTGCAATCGGTCGGATCCTGTTGTGCGTTCACCAACGTCACACTAAATTTCATTTTCTAACAATCGTTCCAGTTAAAAGAATATCGTGCTTTAAGACGACGTTGTGCGTGTTGTGTACGTTGTTGTTATACTCGCACAGCGTATATTATTTTTACAGTGTTTTTTTTTTTTTTTTTTAAAAAAGGAACATTTAGTTATGAAAAATAAACGTCATAATATTATCATATTTTTATACGCCAAAAAAAAAAAAAATTAAAAAGTTTAAAACGAGACAGTATATTACATAATTTTATACTCATTGTACTATTTTTTAATACACTTTAAGACATCTACCGGTGTATGTATATTCTCTGAATTTCCGACATCGTTTGGAAAACTATCGGCTTGGAAATTTATAACTTTCCAATTTTTCGGGTTGTAAGTTCGTGGCATGGGCAATGGGGATAGGCACTTCTTCTAAGAGATCTTGTGCACTTATAACATTGACTATATAGATTTACTAAAATTTAAAGATTAAAAAAAAAAACCCGAAAAGACGATCGTCAAATCCACCGTAGAATATAATTTAAATTTGAATATTTCATAAAATTTCACATAATATCAGATAAATATAATATGGAAGATTTAAAAAATGAACACATTATGATATTTTTAGGTAGATTATCAAATCGGTAAATATTATATTATCAGTAGGTATACAACCGAAACGGTATATAGTTGTGATTTATCGAATTTCATAAAACCCGTCAAAATATTATTATTGTTTCTCTTTGTTTAAACGAATATATTGTATTGTAATATATTAGCCGTCTGATCATTTGTCATCATTTCATAAAATGTCTCCGTCATGATAATATATTCTTTAATGATTTACAATATTTTTTTTCTTTCCATCAAAATAAACGTTTATTTTCATCGTGTTCGGATCTAATAGGATTTTGAAGTAAGGATAATATTAATATTACGCATCATTTAAATCATCATTTTTAATCTGTCTATTCACGTCAGTGGGACGCGTTATATTTCCCATGTTACTTTTAGGAAAATAAATACGTAATTTGTATACGTTAAATTTCGTTCATTTTTTTAAATTTGTATGTATATAACAAATATATTTATAGGATCGATATGACGTGAATTGATTATAATTGAAAGATAAAAAAAAAAACAAATATTTTAATTTATGAATTTCTCCCTCTCACAAGTTCTCTTTACAAATTAATTTAATTAATGAATCGGTAATATCTCATTAAAGTTCACAAAAACTACGTGTCTTGATAATTGAGTACCATTAGTCAGATTATCAGCGAAGAAAATCAACCGTTTTGGGTCTTGTATTATTTAAAAAAATCGATAATCGATTATTATATTATATAGATAACATTTTCATTCCGCAGCGTTAATAGTTGTTTACTGTGATTTATGAATAAGAGGTTGTCACAGAGCGTCGAGAGCAGAAAATACATTTTCATACCTTATACGATAATCGAAAGTTGTATGTTTTGTTGAAAAATAGTCAATTGACGATTTGTCGTAAAACTGAATCACTACGTAATGTCATTTTGATACATCAGAGTGAACGAAATGTGTATTATAATTATAATTATGTGTTTTCGGTTTTGTTTAGAATGTGAATATCAACTTGGTTTATTATTTTTAGTTCCGTACGTTATAATAACATCGGCAGTTACCCGAAAGATATTTCGTAATTTACGTGAATTACGGTGTCTTTTGTATCGTGTTTAAGTTTCTATTTACATAATTCGTGAGGGATTCGATTAGAAAAGATCTAAACTTTGAGTTACGTCGCAATCGCTTGTGTCAATTCCTTATCTATCTTTGACGGAGAACATACATAAAACTTACATTGCGGAGTTTAGGTTGAATTTAAAGTTTTAAACGTCGACCGTTATTAAATTTGTAGAGGAGGATATTTTACGTCCATTTTGTAAACTATCGTTTATCGTAGAAGTTATGGCTTTTACAACAAAAATAGAAACTTAAAACGCCACGTCGGAGAAAAATGTACAAAACGTATGTGGTCAATCTCTCGAAAATGTTCTCCTCGTGAAATCTGGTAAGCCAGTGATTATTTTAATAAACTTCGAGTTCATCCAAAACGTCAAAGTTTGAGTGACGTGTTTTTGCTATGTTAAATGAACGGAGACAATAAACGTGGGCGCGACGCGCTCTAATAATAAAAATTATTTATGTTCTTTCCCGTTGCGTTTATCATAAAAAACAACACCGTATATATTTATCACGTCCGAATGTCTTCGTTCTTTATTACGTACGGAACTCAAAACAAAAACTCTTACGACGGATAAGTATACATAATAGAACGTTTGTGAACGAGTGGGACGTCGGAGTTTACCCCAAGACGCGTTTTACCGATTTAATTGATATTCTCTCTCAGATATATCTTTCCTCTGGAAAAGGCGGAGGTGTCGAAACGGGAGAATTTTCGGAGTAAGAGATTAGAGTCCGGACGGGTCCAATCTGTTTGTTTATGACGGCCAGTGGCGACCGTCAACGACGACAACGACGACGTCGACGACGCCAATAGCGAGTATAACAACTATAATACTTGCGCACAACGTGTGCCCACAACAAATATCGCGTTGTTTACGGAAACCGTATCATCTGTTTGTTTTCAAACGATTTGCCGCGCGTAATCGTTCAATTTAAATTCAAGCGCCCGATCTATAAACCGCCGTCCGGTTTTAATTAACGGACTAATCGTCGTTTACCTAACCCGACCGCCGGCGCGGGTCCCGATGTTTGTCGTATTGTTGACGGCACTGTGTGTACATAATATATAACGCTATACGATGTACACTATATAGTCTCGTGGATCGAGGCCGTCAATTTGAAACGGAGGAGCACTCGATTCGTCCGTATCGCGGACGAGAAGATTTGATGTATACAGTGACTGACGGTCCAGACGCGACGGACACGTGAACGAACGTTTTACAGACGTTACAGCGTAGTCGGTCGGAGAAGCCACTCGGGATGTCTGACGGCGATCGTTTGCTATACCCTACGAAATGTCTGCACAAGGTGCGTCGTGGCGCCGGACGATGACGCGACGGGAACGGAATTTCGACGATATAAAAAACAACCCTATCCTCCGACAAATATTATATATTATGTTGTTCGACGTATAAAACAGTAAACGCGCGATTACGTCGATCGTTCGGACATTTTTGTTCCTCTGCGCTTACGCTCCGAGTACATACATTGTACACATGATATTGATGCATGTCCGCACAGGTCATGAAGCCTATAAAACGGTCTGAGCACATGATTTTACGTTTTCGGTAAAAACGTATTTGTGGCTCGATAAACACGTTCTGAAAAAGATAGAGTTTTTTTTTTAAATTTCGTATTTTACTTCTAGTAACGGATTTATTGTTTTGAGAACGACAATGGGGACGTTTAGCTCGTAATATATTCTATCGCGTTTCGACACTTTGCGCGTGCGAGTTGTCGACGAACATTTACGTGCTTGTTGCCTATTCATAAATAATGCGCTTTCACGTCAGTCAATGATTCTCATCAATCATTGCATTTCGTGTGTCTGCTCGCGTCATCTCCTTATTCGGCCTCGTCCAAGTCCATGACGGACAGTGTCATTTTTACACGATAACCGATTCGCGGGGATACGACGGTCGGTCGGGTCAACGAATCGCGATCGTCTAATTGTCGACTACACTGACGCTCCGTCTACACTTCAACTTCCTACACTTCAACCGATTATCAACGCAACACGTGTGTTTATCAATCACTATATTGGTGTATGATATTCAACGTACATATCTGTGAGTAACGGAAAGCGGTGTTTCGACGGTGGTCGACCGTCATATGCGTGTATATGTCAACAAATAAAAAAATAAAAAAAAATTATATACGAATATGTATAGGTACCTATAACGAATAAACACACCAATCAAACCGAACAGCGTGCATGGTACACCAAAAATAAAATTAAAAAAAATAAAAAGAAACCGTAAAAAATTATAAAATTTTCGTAATAATAATAGTATATAAATATTTCATCGTTATATACAACCCTATGAACTATTATTATACGTGTAAAACATGTGTGTGTGTGTATATATATATACATATATATATATGTATGTATGTATGTACAATGAGATCGTATGTACACGACGACTTTGGAAAGCTGAATTTTTCAGTGAACGGGTATGTCATGACGATAATAATAATAATAAAAATATATACATATTAAAAAAATCAAAAAAATCAAAAAAAAAATCGATGAACAAATAGTTATAAAGGATTCACGTTGAGCGTTCGGGAGCGAGGGATTTCATATAAACATATATGGTATATATATACATGTGATTACATCGTAATGATAATAATACGTACACGGAAGAGTACAGGTAATCGGTAATCGTACAGGAAAAAAATGAATATAAACAGTACGATAAATGTCCAGCGTTGTGCGATTTCAACGTGCGACCGTCGATCCTTCGTCATACACTCTGTACACACGGACATACACTCGTCGTCGCACGGAAAACAATACGACAGTCGCACAATCACATTATCATTAATATATATATATATATATATACGTGTACATTACACAATATGTACATAACGATTGTATGTACGCAGTGACGGCGCGATCCGGCGTTTCACGAGGTCGTGGCCTCGTGACCAATAGTGGTGGTTAGGTTACCGTTTGGCTCTCGGGACTTGGGTGTTGATCACCAACAATGGTATTTCGACACCCATATTATATGTTTGCACTCTGCTGATCTGCTGTTGAGCCGTGCAAGACGTAATAACGTAAACGACTTATTAAATAACGCCACAATGACGGGTCGGTTCGAAACAGTTTAGGTGGTGGTAGTTGTAGAAAAATATTTTTAATCGCCTCACAGTTGAAAACTGTTCGCGCCGCCACGCGTCCGAACGTGCGTATAACAGCTTTCTCGGCTGTACGAGTGGAGGACGACGACCGTGTACGTTATATAGTGTTAAGTCGTGTAAATCCTTTAGTTTGTTTCTAACCTAACCCCAGCACCTTTTATTTTATTTTATTTTATTTTTTCATTATATACGGCACTCGGCACACTGTATTATTTATAATAGAACGAATAATAACATAATTCAAATATATATATACATACATATAAGTATAATTATCGTGTGTGGTGTGTGTGTGCGCGCGCGCGAATAGTATGTGTGCGTGTGTGTGTGTGTGTGTATGTGTGTGAAATGGACGTTTCGGTTTGTTCCGATGCTCACTTACCTTCGTCGTCCTCTCGCCCGGACACGTTCATTGCAGCCATTTTCGTCTCGATCTCCGACGTGGACTTTTGCCGGCGCAACAGCCGCGACTTCACCTGACACCGGGTGGTCACTTTTTCCTGACAGTCCAAGTGCACGTTCATCTTGCACACCCGACATTTCAAACCTTGTCTGGTATGCCCTGCGAGAACCAGAATACATGTATCGCTCGTATTTACGTAAACATTGTGAACAACAAGTAAACAACGAACAATGACAAACACGCAATGAGAACAATCATCTAAAACTACACGGATTTGTCGGCCTGTCGACGATATCGTTTTTAAACAATTTTTCTCCGAAAAAAAGCGGAGTTTCGAATTTTCTTCTCGAAGGTCCCTCCTAAGAAATGTCTAGATCAGAATCGTCGGTCGACAGTGTTCCGGCGTCAGCCAGAGCCAATAACGCAAAAACCACTCTCTTGTGCAATCAACCGATGATATCTCGACATAAATTGTGAACTGAAATAGCTGACTCTTGAGCAATATAACTTTCGAATTTTGCAGGAACGTGCCAAAACGGTTGTTAATCAGCAAAAGCGTTTCCGACGCGTGCGTTGTTTTCGTAAATGATGTCTACTACACGGTCAATGAATAGGCCATTGAAAAATCCGGCTAAGATCTACAGGTTTGGTCGTCCAGTTCATCTCGCTTCGTCTCTCGGTGCAGAAGCAGTGACGGGATCCCCCGTCCGCTTAAGCGCGGTGAATTTCGGTCATTTATGAACTCCAGCCATAGACCGGGTACACGACCGGACGATCGGACGACCAGAATTACGGCGACGTTCACGAGAATCCGTGTAAACAGTCACCGAGGAAAACGGACGTTGTCACATTTCGGGATGACACAATAGTGGCCGAAACCACAACGATGTGTGCAACAGCGTGATACAGTGTGTTACAGTTGCAGCGCTCGTGTACACCGCAGTTGAAACGCGAACAATTTCAGTTTAGGTTAGACACGAATCTCGCGTGCCCATACGTTTTGACGTACGTACGTTACAGGTCTCTGGGCAGTGGCGTACTTTAGGGGGGGAACAGGGACATTCCCCTCCCCCAAGAAGCTTTTTATACTTTTGCTTAATGCATATTTATTTTTGATTTTTTAATGTGTTTCCCACAATATAATCGTGTGTATATTCAGTTATAGATTTTTGATATAACTTATAAATATACAAATCAATATTAGAAGTTATGGTTATGGTCACATTAAGACGTTATCGATAACTATTTTATCGACGTTTTCAAACGTTATGACAGGCGACCGCTGGTGCTATCTATCTCAATCGTTTAAAATTTAAAATTGATATCTATTTTCGTCATTTAATATTAAGTTACTATTATCTAACGCTATTGCACTTTTATATTTTAATGATTTTAAAGCGAGGTATTTAATATTTTGCCCCGCTCTCGCCCAAATTGTTTCACAGGCACGCCACTGTCTCCGGGACGTCAATGTTGACGTCAGAATTATATAAATAATTAATAAAAAAAATTGACGTCAGAACGTTGCGCGTATTATACATACATACTGTACACACGACGATTAATACGCTGGCTACGTATGGCTGGCGAGGGCACGGCTACGTTTATACGATATTACAGTCTGCGTACGTGTACGTGTAATAACATTTTCGCAGGGGTGGTAGGGGGGAAACAATAAACTCACCGTGTATACGTTATGTGTGCACTTACGTTTAATGGAGAATGTCGAGTGTATACAATATGCGCGTGTAATAAACGCGTAAACGACACGGTGCCCGTCGAAAATAATATTAATTCGCGCCAAAGTTTTAATACGCGAAACGTGTAAAAAAGTCGAAAGTTTTAATCGGATACTTTCACGCGTACCGGCGGAATCCCGCGTTAAACCGATCCGCTATTGTCGGGAATCGCGTACGTGTATTATGGCGTTATTTGTTTTGTATAACCGCGCTCGAAATCGTGACCTTTTACAGGTAGATTTTTTTTCGAAAAAACGTCGGCTTCTTTTAGCTCTACTCGTTCGATATAATTATATGTTATTAATCCCAAACAGTTAAAAACGCTGCAAAAATTAAATACAAACGGCGAACTGATCAAAAACAACAATTTTATCATTTACGTTAAAATAGACTTGTGCTGATAAACATTCGGAAATCGGACGCGCATTTTATGAAAATAAAAACATTAACAATCACCAAAAGCGAAATAAAACGTGCGGAAAGGGAAAATATTAATTTGTTCGAATTATCTGTAGAAACCTACCATTTGATTATGGTGAGATAGTTTCCTCAGTTAAAACGATTATAATTCGCATATAATAACTATATGTAAAAAACGAATTGATTGACGAAAACCCCAGTGGTCGACGAGTTTAGAAATAGTACCGGTGTCGGTTTTTTGACATTTTTTTTCTCGTAACGTTTTGGCGGCGAACGGGCAAACGCGAAAAATGATCAGGCCCGACCGACTCCACACCGACGGAGATCTGTATTGTTTTGAACGACAAAAAGGCCCCGTTCAGTCGGTCACGACGTGTACGTACACGCGGAGGCGGAGGCACCTGCAGACGTCCCCGTTATAATATAATACGTATTCAGCGCTGACGAAATTAGATTTTCGGGGCTACCGAGTGGGTTTCGCAACGATGACGGCGACACGCAAATTGGATTCGATTAGGGCTTCCGAAAACCGTCGCGGCCGCCGTCGGGCGAAACGCGTCCGCTGATATGATATACGTGAACCGAATGCGGAAAACGGTTATGTGTGTAAAACGCGCACCCGACCCGTGAGCTCGTACGAGCCTGGCGAGATTATTTTCAACGAAGAATTTGTCCTAGCACCGACGGAATTAGAAAAAATAACGAGAACGTATGACCCGTATTAAATTTTGTTTTGTTTTGCGTTAGGTAATCGTATTTTGTATCGCGCGTTTCGACGTTTGAACCAACATTTCATTTTGTAAATTATATAGTGTTTGGAGAATTTAGACAAACCACAGACATTACGCCGACGCATCCGGTTTTCAAATTCCGGTGTTTTGATCGTCGTTATCACAAACATAACGACGAGACAATTTTGAAATGTTAAACACACGTACAATTTAAAATTATTAAATCAAAATTTTGAACTGAATTTGAAAACGTCAACAATTTCTCGCTTTTTTTTTTAAATTGGAAATTAATAAAATATTACGTTTTAGGACTTGAGAACTGAAAACGCGATACAAGTTCATATGGTATTCCAATAATATTCAAAATGTTACCGTTATCCGTGATATTCTTTAAAGCGTTTAAAATTCAAATTTGTTTTAAACATTTTTATTGAACGCTGATAATTATTTAAATGTTAACCAGTCCTAATTGAAAACTCGCACTGTAATTTATTGTTGTAATAAGCGCTACGTTTTTTTCATTTGATAGAAAATCGATTTAAAATCAGAACTGCACGAAATGGGGTTCGCTAGTTTCTAAATTTACGTATATTACTACTCTATATATGTAGAGAGGGTTGGGGAAAAAAAAGAAACGCCAAATCGCATTTATTATACATTTTGACGTACGACGGGATATATATATACATATTACGATTGTCCGATGTCGAGTTTAGGGACGTTGAACTCGTGGCTTTTTTTTATATTCAAATACCACACATCGAATTATTTTTCGTAACGTAAAATTATGGACGTCTACGACGCAATATCTCGTATAAACACACAAATACACACACACACACACACACACACACACACACACACACATACACACACACACACACACACACATACACACACACGCGTATATTTATACATAGAGGGAGATAGAGAGAAGGAGCTTATCCGTTTTAATATTCAAAATAGTTGTCAAGTAAAGTACTAAATGTAACCAAACGTTATAATATTATTGTTGTATTATAATTATACGATAAAATCTAAAAACGTTCAGAAGCGGATAATTTTTCGACCTGACCCAACGTGCGTAGGGTAAACTTTTTGCCGAAAGCGTTTGAATCGAACGATCGTTACGGGCATATATATATGACTAGAAAAACAACCGTTTAATATCGTCGTAAATACGGGCAGTTAAAACACTGTCGGGATGTGTTTTCACTCCATGCCAATGGTTAATATTTTAATGCGTTCTAGTTTATATATAATAACATATTGGTTGGATATTGTATGATATACGAGTATATGATTTTAACGCGTAAAAACAGTACTTTTTTTTATCTAAGTATGTCGGGGAGAAACAAATGTAATGTAATCGAAAGTACTATGTATAATAATGTCTACAGCACCGAAACGTAGAACGTGTTATGTTTAAACTACTCTCGTGCACGAAATATGACACGATCGTTATACGGAATTGTAAATTAAAACGTCGTCGCGGTCGTCCGACGCGTTTCACTATATTTTTTAGCTACAGTCTATTTACGCGTATGTATATTATAATTTTTTATTTTTAGAATTCACAAAACGCACGAATTTTATTATACCCGCCGAGAAACACGAATTCGTCGTGTTCAAATGGAATTTTCGACATCGTCAGTTGAAAACTTTCGGATCAGCCTATATATCACACGTGGACGGCCGTCACAGCAAGTGTAAAACGCACCCTTGCACGGAAGGCACGTTTGGGCCGGAAAATAAAAAAAAAATATCCACTCGCGATAAAAATAGAGTTGATTATATAAACTACAGTTTGTTGTGACTCGTATAATTTATAGGTGTCGTAATAAATGCGTATCGTTGAATACCTACGCAGTTTGTAATAAACGATAGTCATATTATAATACATGACCCTAATCTTCTCAGGGATGTATACAGAGTGTAACAGAACTAAACGAAAAAAAGACACTGGAACATTAGTTTCTGGCAATATTTTATAATCCGCTTTTGTTTCTTCTTAAGTAAGAAAATACGTTTTTGTAAAAATGATTCTTCGCATGAAAAGTGTTTGATGTATTTACCGGTGACAGGAATATTTACGATTTTTTCGGTTTAGGTTTTTCGAGGGAAAAAAATTATTTCAGTGTCTTGTTCTTTGAATTTTTAAATTGTGGTTTCGGTTTAGGTTTCATCTTATGCCAATCTTATCCGGTTTTAATTTATTTGTTCACCGAACAATTCATTTTAAATTTAAAAATAACTTTAAAGCTCAAAGTTAAAAGAAGATGCAGTAGCACCACTGAGTTACTTATCAGTTAAATTTACTTAATTATGGTATCATTGAATTTGTCTATTCTCAACGATAATTAGTTTATAGAAAAAATAACAACAATTACAAGATCATTTGAATTAGTATTAGTATTAGTGGTATGAGGATGGACGTTGTCTCGAAGCAAACACACTCTCTTGGTCAACAACTTTTGCGATTCTGTATGCTCTTTGGAGTTTTTTCAGAATCTCACAGTAAAATTGGGCATTAACTGTGTACCTTGTTGGCATGAAGTTGACAAAAAAATTATCTTTCGGGTCCCAAAAACCATACTCATGATTTTTATTACTGACGGTGTCTGATTTAACTCGTGTTTCTTTGGTAGATTGGAATATCATCATTCGAGACACTATTTTTTAGTTTCGGGTGTGGGATAACGAGCCTACGTCTCATCGCCCATAACAATAGAGTTTAAATGATCTTTCACTTTCTGAACATAACGCTCGAAAAATTCTCGGGGATTCATGACACGTTGACGTCTGTGGTGCTCTGTTAGCATTTTTGGCATTTATCTGGTACAAACTTTTCGATACCTCAATTTTTCATTCAAAATCTTTTGATTTGATGTCTTTGAAATGTCAGAGATCAATAATGGAAGTTCCTCAACAGTCGACCGTCGATTTTGGCGTATCGTGAATCGATTTTGGCAAGAAGACTTTTGCCAAGATGTCGTCCAAAATCGACGGGTTGTCACTTTTTTCTTTATCACACACTTCCATTCCACATTGCAAAAATTCTCTGCATAATTTTTAGACATTTGCAACGTTCATATAGCCCTAACCACATACCTCACACAATTGTGTATGAATGTCTATCATTTTTCATTTCATCATCGTTTACCTTTTGCGTTGAAAAATCGGATGACTGCACGAAGTTCACACTCGGCGGGATTAGGGATCTTTGGTTCCATTTTGATTGCGTATTGAAGACCAACTGACGAGTAAAACCTAATGGTCTAACGCTAGCTTGATAACGGTGAAACACGGTTAGTGTCAACTTGGTAAAAAGCCATTTCTCTGAAGCACTAACGCACTAGAGACCTTACTCTCCGGATAAACCTCGTAGTGTTAAATTAACAAACAACCATAGCGAATAGGTCAGTTTAGTTAAATAGAATTAGGTTAGATTAGTTTTAATTAAAACGTTATTGCTGCACATATTTTGTCTGTAGTATAAAAATATAAAAATTATTTATAGGCAGCGAATTGAATACCGGTGCCGGGCATCAAAAACCCTAAATCGTAGGAGCACCCTCAGCCTACTGTGTTTGTAACGTACACCTACTAAACTTGAAGACGCATAAAACAACGCAATGCGGTAAAAACGATCAACGAACTTACCTCTGAGCACTTGGGAACAAAAATCGCACGGCGTGATCTTCTTGTACGTGTATTCCTGGAACTGATGGGCCGTTTCCGTGTTTGCCGAGAACTGCGGGTTGCCATCTCGGCCGGTTTTTCTATATTCATACACAAAACGAAAAATATGAACACCAGTGCGATATAATATGTAGTACATTAAAATATATGCGAGGTACTCGAATAGGATTAAAGAAAAACGATTTTATTATAACATGCGTTATCGGGTTCGTAAAAAGGTTAATCGCACGTAATCCGCGTGTACTGTTATATGATTTTAACGAAGACGACGATATTAAACGTATCGATACACAGGGTGTATCTCATGCAGTGTTGAGCTACATAATATTGTGCAAATTATCAACTGAATGACTTCCGACTATTATAGAATTAGTTACAAATTACAGTTACATATGTGACTGGGTGACATAATGTTTATTAATGAAAATCGTAGACGAGTGTGACGGAGATGAGAATGTTAAAATAGTCGAGCGGAGTGACTGGAAAAGTTAAAGTAAGAAATGAGTATGTGTGGAGCAGCATAGGAGTTTGATAAAATGCGAGAGAATCGATTGAGATGGTTAGGATATGTTTTATGGAAGGACGAGATAGAGGCGGTGAGAGTGACAAAGGAAATGGAGGTGGGAACGTAGGAGGAAACGAGAAAGGTCGAAACGGAGGTGATGTGATGTGTGTACATAAAGGGTGAAGTGAAGTGGAAGGATAATGGTGGCTGACCGCATATAAAGAAGCTAATGGAGATGACTATCTAAGAAAAACGTGGATTTCACTGGAAAAAACAACACGCAAACGAGCGAAGGCCAAATTTAAATAACAGAAATTTTTCACGAAAGAAATAGTTAAGAAAATGACAAGAGGTGTGACGGAGATTGACGAATATAACGTTGAAAACAGTTACGAGTGCAATAGTCGAGAAAAACGAATGTTTTATCCGAATTTATAATTATTAATTCTTGTACGCACATCTATAAGTATAACATAAATCACCATGTAGTGTATCAAGCAGATTGTAAAAAATATTTATTTTTTTACAAATATATGTTATATTTGTGTTCAAGCTGTTTTTACATTTAAACGAAATATTTTTCGTATTTTGAAATCTCTCTATAAATATACATATATATACACATGTTTAATATTAAAGTTGATTTTTACAAAATGAATAGAAATAGTATTTTACGTTTTACTGTGCCACTTTGTTATTTATATTTTTACGAATGAAACTAGACATATTTTTCAATTCATTCAATTACGAAGTAAAAGAAAAATAATAACAATTACATTCTTTACTCGCGAATTAAAAATTGAAAACGTTTTAAAGTTCACAATACGCCTTTTCACGTTGTTCAGTCTGCTGGACCGAATTGAGAAGAGTTGTTTTATTTTTATTTTACGAAATACTATACCTACGCCCTTTATCACGAATGTAATGTACAAAAAAGCCGAAAAAAAAAGAAAGAAATGTTTCGTTATATTTTGCATAATAAGACAGATGCATTTATATTCGAGGAAAGAATTTCAGCTTTTGAAATTTGCATTATTCTTCGCAGAATAATATTTTTTGGACACAGTTGCGTTAAATAATAAATTTAAATAATAAAGACTGCGAGTATTGCATATCATTTTTTAATACTGGTGACAATAATAAGAGTTAGTAATAATGAAAATAATAAATAAATATTAAACACGTAATGCGAATCATAACGATTATAGGTAGGTATATAAATTAAGATTAATCTAACTTGTCTTCCGTAAGAATATTTAGTCAATAGTATAAGTAATTTATGTGTGTGGACCAATATACTCATTTCATAGTATTAGTTTCGAGAGAACAAAAATTATTTTGCAGGACAATTGAATATTTATTTTACAATATACTCGTATATATATGTATTTTTTAGTCAAAATTCGATTTACTTATTGCATCATATATTGATAGAAAAAAGTTAAACAACGAAAAGAAAGTCGACGAATTTTATGATACATTTTCGTCGTAAATGGAAAATTGGAGTTGTCAATTTTGAACCCTGAAAAGTTTTTCACTGGATTTAAACATTATAAATATTCCTACCCGGGCCGGTGTTTAAGAAAGTTTCAAATATTCATTCAAAAACGAAAATAACAGTCATGAATGGAATATGAACAAAGATCGATTATTTTCCGAATATAATATACTTGTGTACAGTAACCGGAGTAAATGTAGCGAATGTTAAGCTATAAGAGTGGAAAAATTGTTTGAACTGACGGCATGAGGTATATAAAATATTGGAAATAAAAATGTTATTAAAAAATTTCTCGACTACATCATTGAACATTCATTAATTATTTCCAAATAAGCATCAATTTAAAATACGAATATTTTCTATTACTAGTGTTTGATGGACAGACGACAAAAATTTTCGTTTTTTCGTAGAATCAATTAGATATCAATTGTAATTTCAGAAATGTAAATTAAGAATCCAATACATAAGAAACAAGGTCACAATTAGTATTACAAGCATATCGAATTCGAACACGTAACAGACATTATACGAATAAGCCCGTATTATACACGACTACAACAAACAATAGGAGTTTGTTGAAAAAATAAAAATTATTGTTAAAAACCCGTTTTTCTCACTGTCTCTTTCTCTTTCGATTTTTGTATACTTATTTTTTTATAATATACACATATTTTTATTTGGCGAACGTTGTTGTTCATTTCGAGCAATATGATATATTACACGCTATTCGTTTTCACCTGCTGTGCGCAGTTTCTTCAAAACGTCTTTATCGAGGCCGTTTATCCTCCGCGCGTGTTCGACGGGGTATAACATATATTTTAACCGGCTTCATGCGCACATATTAATACACAGTTTAAACAATTCTTTCTCCCGTCATTCCAGTTGAACTCAATTTATATAAATGACATTTTAACGTCATTTATTTAGGAAACCGAGCGCGGGTTTCATCGCGGAATCCGCCCGACGCAATAAAAATCGTTTTGTATTTATTTTTAAAAAGAGAACGAAAAAAGAGGTTAAAAGGTCTCTAATGAGATTTTTATGAAATCACTTCTCGTCCGACCAAATGGCCTTTCGATTATATAGTATATAACTAGCTGCACTAGTGCCTACTGTGTGTACAGGATGATCCGGAAGTCTGCACCCGATTTCGAAAATGTATAGTTTTATTCGTAAAATGGCGTGTTACAAGAGTATTCACGTATGATCCATGTCAGCCGCTCGGTACACGTTCTCACACGGTACTCAATGGCGACCATCATTGAACTTTATGTTTTACGCGGAAATAAGAACTAACGCGTTTGGAGGGAATTTGAATCATGTCAAGACGCGCTATTCTAAAACTTCGTTATTTCAACACGTCTTCGTTCTAATAACAAGCGCACGATGTCGAAATCGGACAAAGACTATGGCGTCACCCAGTACATCGTTAAATTCTATCGTTTCGAGGGCGAACAAAACTTTGGATTCATTAGACGAATATTAAAATCGCAAAAAAAAAAGAAAAAAATCGAAGCGATTTTATTTTATGTGTCTTATAAGACGTGCAGGGTCGGGTTTATAATTAATCAAACTTCGCGCGTTAATGTATTCGGACGCGATTTAAAAAGTAATATGCGTATCGTGACGTAATAACGGTTATATTATTACCGACGAGAGATTGATCTAACTGCAACGATAAACGAATTCGCGCCGAAACTAATATATATATATGTACGCACTCACGAACGCGTTTAGTGAATATAATGTGAACGCGCGCAGTGTAATAAATTGTTCTCGGCTCGTACAATATATTGTTCGACGATATGATCGCTGCGTAGCACGAACTAATATTATATGTTCGGAAGGTGTACGTACGAATATATATATATATATAAATAAGTCCGTCGTCACAGCTAATTTGCGAGCCCAAATTAATATTTGTATATTAATTACAATAAATTGATACGTGATAATTTACGTATTCAAAAACGTAAATAAACTCATTTCTTGTACAGTGATGAACGACCATGTATTCAGAGAACATTTTATTAGATAAAACTTTTTTTCGAGTACATATACGATTTGTCGTTGTTTTCAAATCACATAATACAGCTGTGAAATCTCTGCGCAAGTGGTCCGCTCGAATAATCTACAGGTTCGGAGAGAGGGTTAATTTTTTATTGTCTTTACGAAACGATATAATAGCGTAGTTTAGCGTATACTTTACACCTCAGACGTGTGAAATTGCCCACGAGGTGAATTGGGACTGTGTACATTATACAGGGCGGTGCATTAAGAGTGGCACGAGCACGCGATGACAAACCGAATAAATGTACAATTGCTCGCTGTGTACCATGCGTACAACAGGTAAAGCGGTTACTCACGTGTTTCGAACGAGTTAGTTGTCTATAGACCCATGAATTTCGCGTCAAAATTAAATATGTTCGGAAAATATCGGTGGTGTTGGCGATACTATATTTACGGTTATTGATATTTTCTTAAAAAGAAAATTGGATGTCGTAGTGCGATTTCAACGATCGAAATAGAAAATAACACGAAATAATGGTTTTAAATTCGCGAACGTGCGAGCGACTTCGCGAGCAGAAATTCTGGCGCGTAAAACATTTATGTGTCATAGAAAAATAATAAAAAAAAAAATCACACGAGGTGTGCACGTGGTCGATTCGTATGTTTTCGACGAGACGGTGTTCACGTCACAAGGAATTCCGTCCGAATTATTGGGAACGGTTCGGAGTGTGATACGCGCGCGCGGAAAGACAACACAGCGAGCGCACGTTTCGCGGGGAAAATCGAAACGGGAAAAACGTGCTTTGCCGTTCGTTACGTCACTCGTGTCTCGTCCTCACGCGAAGGAAATATCGAAACGCGCGACTGCGCGAAGACAGACACACGCGCGCGCGCGTGCGCACGGAACTCGCGGCGGACTTGCCCGCGGTCCAGGAGGTTGCGCCGTTGTCAACATGCTGCTGTTGCTGCTGCGAGGGTCGAACGGTCGGGCGGGGTGCTGTTATTTCGAGTTTCGCCGATCAAGGTCGGCCCACCTGGCTTGGCCGGGAAAATCGCCCGTCGCCAACGTGAACCGTCGAGACGCGGGAAATCGTCTTTCGCGTCGACCGCCCCGCGACGATGGAACGTTTGTTTTCACATACCGCTCAACTCGAGTTTCGCATCGTACGCGAATCATTATCGATTACGACGCAAAAAGGGGCATATTATTGTGGGTAGGGGGATGGGAGGGCTGAAAGAGCTAAATTTAAAAAAAATTTTTAAATAAGTATACCTATTTTATGATTAAGTACTCAATATCTCAGCCCTCCCCTTCTGTAATGAAAATCAATCGACCGTTCAGATAGGTAACCGGTCGTTCCGTTGGTCATGTGAGATTTCAAACGATTCGTTTCGGATTTTGAGCATCGTAAAGAGAAAATTCATGTAACGCGTTGACTTTTCAATACTTCGCAGAACGTGTGGTTTGAAAATAAAAATGAACAAATGTCTTTGTTCATTGACATGACACCGAGTGGTGTCGCGTGCAAAAAATCTCTCCGTAAAGCCGCGCGTACTCGATATAACGTGATCGACCGAAATTATGTATACATAGGGCGTAGCTGTGGGTTCTAACGAAATTCGATGTGAATTTGTGAGTCAAGTATCAGAGACGAATTAATAAATATATTTTATTTAAGAAAAAGACGACGTATAAATATTATAGACAAAATTTTAAATTAAAAAAATTACATTACTTAACTGATCTCCTTTATTTTTTTATTTTTATTTTTTTTTTGCAGTCAGCTATCTGTTTATACATATTACGTCACCACGTTTTATTGATAAACACTTTGGCCATAAATTATTAGATTAGCGTCGATAATTTTGTTACACGGTTGTTACGGATTTGGATTCAATGTACGCACCTAACAGCAAATACGTGTTCATTCACAAACCAAGCGACTATAAATCGTATACTTCAATCGAGCAAAAACGAACCCGTCCTATCCTATCTATTTCAATGCGTGACCTCAGAGCTCTGTAATTCGTCAGTACCCACTGCCGCACACTGTATACGTGTACGTTTTTGTGGTTATTGGTGCATTAATTAAAAATTAAATTTCTGTAGATCACGCGGCGCATCGAATAGGCAATTCTGATACAAAAACGTAGCGCGATACTCGACATGTTTTTAAGCTGCACGGAAAAACAATGGATACATATATATGTTTTTGGGAGTAAATATAAAAGCATTAAGGATCAGGTAGAATTAAACATTAAAAATTAAAAATTAAATAATGAAAAACTACAAACGCAGCAGTGGGCGTGGTTTTATGTTCTTACGCAAAACAAATGATACGCGAAATCGGTCAGAAAAAAAATTTTATCCAGCCCAAAAACATATTTATTTATGTTAAAACATATACCGCAAAAGAACCGTTTTGAAAAATACTCTTTCGTAATGTTTTGCAGTGATATATTATATGTACGGCCGTCATATACGTGCGCACCGGCCAACGCCAACAATGACGATTACATTTTATTGTTATTATTACTATTATTATTGTCGTACGCGAGCGGTGAAATTTTTTGGCCGAAGCGCAATCGTTGTTCGCTCTCGTGTGTTTTAAAATAATAATAATAATAACAATAATAATAATAATAAAAATAATAATAATAATGATAATAATAATAAATAACGTAAGTACGCGCAGTGCACGCCATTTTTTAACGGGCGGAAGAACGCCACGCTGCCGCAACGTGTTCGGCAATAATACATATTGCGTCTCGAGAGGACAACAGACGACTGGTTTTTTTCGATTTTCGTTCGTTTTACGACGAGTATACACAACATATATATATCGTATTCTATACGTATAAGTGCAAAGTTCTAACAATATTATAACGGTCCGTCTGTCGTACGGCTACGATAACACGCGGCGCGATATCTAAAGTAATCCGACGCTCCCTGTTTTTCCCATTCTCTCCCTTCCCCTCCAAAAAAATACACTAATACATTAAAAACACATCCGAAGTATACTAATACATATATATAAATCGAAACGCTACAAAAAGTGATTTTAAACGGGGGTTTTTTTTTCTGTTTGAAATTTTGTTCCGAATCGTCCGCAATCCGTTGGCGGTATTTGTGTATCGGATATGTCAACGTATTGTCACTAATGGCTTTTCGGACCATACGAGAAGAAAAGTAGAAAATCAACTCCACTCAGTTTTTGAAGTCGACGGGTTGGAGTTATTGTTGGAAAAGCTACATCGTACGTACACGATAAATCGTGAGAGAAGAGTATTGTATACGTGTATATATATATATATACTAGTGTATAGTATACACACGACGTATGGACGATGCTGACAGATGGAAAAACTTTCAGCTGCAGTCTCTTTACTGTTTAACGGGGAAAAAAGAACGAGTTTCAAGGGAAAGTCGACCGCAGACCAATGTAAATAATATATATCTACCTATCAATTATATTATAAAGACGAGCGAATTTCGTACGTATTATATGATTTAATTTTAAAATTGAATGCGCCCCTCTTTCAGACACCTGTGCCGTAATATATTATACGCACGATTTGAATTTCATTAAATTATGCAATTTGAAATTAGAAACGTTTTAGAAACTTATTACCAAGTAACAGATAATATGCATACTTAACCGATTTAATGTGAAATATCATACACATATATGGAAAATGCAAATTAGTTTGAACCAGTTAGGATCCTAATTATATTCTATATTTTAGTGTTATTATGACGTTCACATAATATTAAATTTTTAGTTAAATATATATATATATACATCTACTTAGCTGATCAATAATATAATTAAGGGAAACGTCATGATAAATACTGTATCACGGGTTTTTATATGTAGGTCACACGCGGTGCATGTCTATATAACCGGTGGCGTGTTGCTTATGGGAATGTTGTTCTGGTTATGACAAAGTCCTAATTTCGAAATTTAATTAAGAACTCGATATATAAACGGTCAAAGTTTATCATGTTATGAGTGAACGTTCACGCGCAGCATTTACTAAAAAAGTCCGTATATATGACGAGCTCGTCCGGAACGTCGAGATCGAATTTGTGGTGGATTTATAGTGTCGATTTTTGAAGAATTCGACCAAAAAAAAAAATCGAATAGTCATAGCGTAGCGTGATTTAACATCAACTGTACTACATGATGTAACCGCGAGTATAATACTGCGATCGTTTATCGATCGATTGTTTAAAAAAAACACCATCATCCTAGTACGACAATCTTATTGATAATTGTGCGTTTTTCCAAAACGATCAATAGCTATAAAACTTTATCGTGGCACGTGTCCTATTACATGTACAGTTTCAGACATCGACTGACAGTATGTATGTTTTAAAGCGACCGCGTATTTAATTTATATACTGTATTCAAAGGGGTTTGGATTTTTTTTCAAAATAAATCAAAAAATGTGTAAAACGGTATTATTTTAAATCTTCCACTGCTACTCGGAGGTGTCACATAATATAATGTGTATGTTACACGCGTATGTATGTATATCTAACGTATGATCAAGTTATTTTCCTTGTCCTTTTCCCATCAGTCTGTCCACGAGGCAAAATTGAATCACCTCAGCAAAAGGTATTTCCGTCGGGTATTCGTATAAATTATTATTATAATATAATGTAACGTGTGCGTGTGTGTGTGATATACGCATTTATACATTTGTGCGCGAACGAATTAATATTATTGCTCGACCGAATTATATATCATATCCTCGTTCGGACTAAGTGATATTACCGCCGAGTGACGACATATATATATGTATGTCGTATATATGTATTACAATAATAATAATAATAATAATTATAATGTCAGCGGAATTATTAATGCGTTTGTTAAACTGACGTTTAAGCACACACGCGTAATAATATACACACGTGCATAAATATAAGGACGGTGCACCACCAACTCATATAGTTAATGAATTAATGTTAAGTTAAAAAGTTAAACAAATATTAACTTATTATAACTCGACTTGTTTATTCGGTGCACTGTATGTTTATTACATTTCGCAGTCAAATTCTCAGTGAATAAGTCATTATATAGTTAATACTTCTTATACAATGTTAAGTTAAAGTAAATTTATAAAAATTTTTTCTTTAATGTTTATGTTAGGTGTATTTCTGTTGTCTAATAAACTGTTTTTTGTGATTTTGCTATGTACGAAATGATACGACCTCTTAGAGTCTCCGAGTATGGTGATGGGCATAAGATAAGTGGAATTGATACAAATGCCAAAAGTAATGAAAATTAAAAAAAAAAATGTTTAATATTTGCAAATTTGTAAATATTTTTAAAAAGCGAGAAAAAAATCAAAGTCATGATGGGTTATATGTTGTATAATATATATGGGAGAAGCATACGAGAGATTGGTGTGAGTAAAAAAAATTTTGGTTTATGACTCGAGCCTGCTGGTTAAAAGAAGAAAATAAAATATTCCTAAAGTCAAACGGTTTGGCTCAAGTTTGTCCGACATAAACGTTTTCGTTGTCAAAGTTTGCGTAAACACGATGTCGCTTTCAGACACTGTTCCTAGTGTCAAAAACGTATCACGCACCACTCGAGTTTTTAGTAGTGCTCGTGCTGCAAACTTTGTATTACGTGCGGTAGGGTTTAAGTCGTTGTCCTCTCCGAGATTACATTATAATTATATACAAGCGTTATGTTTTTTTTCGCAGCGAAATTATTTACCGACGCGCGGGATTCAAATCTCGAAACGTTTATGACGATGTTCTAAGCGAGCCGGTGTATTTATACGTCCACAATTGACTATCTACACCAGTGGTTCTCAAAGTGGATGGTATAGCTCCCCTGGGGGCTATACTATAGTTCAAGTGGCGCAGTATGATTTATGTGGGCACTAGTTCTGTAAACGCAATTCGGTGGCTTTTAATAAAAAAACAAATTTCTCACACAAATAGAGCCGAACGTTATTAAATTGATGAAAACCCATCAGATACATCCTTCTCATTAAAACGCATATTTAATTTAATTTTTATTATAAATAAGCTATTAAAACAAACATACAAAAATAAATAAATACGTTGTTGTATTTTTTGATCAAGTTAAAATTCTGGGATTTCACCTGGCGATGAGATTTTTTTTTTTGTAAGCGAGCGGTAAGTAGGAAATAAGTTTGGAAATCCCTGATCTACACAAATGTTTTATAACGTCACCGTACAATACATTATGACGGTAACTACGAGAACATGATATACGATGACGTCGCGAAATCAAAAACACGTCGTAAAACAAATAAACAAATAAACGACAATTGAATGTTTACGAAACGACAACGTTATCGGTTTTCGAAAATATTATCCGACACCGTATGTATAATGTGACACTTGTCCGTCTTCCCTCCCCCTCCCACCCAGCTCGTTCGCGTCGTTGTGCAGCAGATATTCTCCACATGACGCGTACGGATATCGCGCGCGAATATTTTGAAAACAACGTACAACGCACACGCGGACACGCATAATTTCGTCGTCGACGTTTCGCGTTCAGCACCCGCGCGGACGCGCATACATTATTCAGATATTTTCGCCCGCGGAATATTGTCACCGACCGTGTCGGTTTTCGGTCGACGTTCGCGTAACGGAGATCACCCGAAATCGGTCACGACCGGAAAACTATAACTAGTCAATAACCAGTCGTGCCCCCGACAGCGAGGACGCGTTTTCGCCATGTAGGCACGCGCCTGTATCGGTTCTCGTCCTAACGGCATAAATCCTATAGCTCTAGTCTGTACAAAAACTTTCAGTAATGACTGGTTTTCACACACGGGGAATTCACCAGTTCCATCGTTAATAGTATTATCAGACCATTTCAAAGAACACGTATTTATTTCGTAAAAATATATTTAAGAATTATATATGAAGTGCTATCAATGGACGGCTCCTTCACGCGAGTCCACAATCTCTGAAACTTTGTTAATTTAATTTAATTTAATCTTGTATTTTATGTACATCTAAAACATTATTTGTACTTATTACAAACACTTTTCTTCACAGATCGTACAATCACTATTTAAATAATAATAAAATAAAGAATTATATATTGTATTCAAAACAAAAGGTGAATTAGTATTGTTACCTATAACACTCGTAATGCTCGTTAAAAAATGATCTATTAGTTATTCAATAATATATAATTAACGTTTGTTAAAAATAAAAACCCGTGTATTCCTGCACGGCCGTTTTTATTAGTAATTAATAATTAGTAATTAAAAACCCGTGTTTCCTGCACCGTAATTAGTTTTTACGAAAACGTAAACTATATATAACACGTTAATAAAATAATTCGTGTTCATACCGTTCATAAGGACTTAACCTAGTAAAAGCGAGTTCTCTTAGGCGCAACTGATTTTCAGGTTTTCACCGCGACACGTGGTGTTGAATACATTATCTTTCGGAAACGCTTTCGTAATCGTGGTTTGTTTGTTTACTTTTTGCGTATGTTTATAAGAAGCGATTTCCAAATCGATATTTTTTAATATTCGTATATTCCTAGCAAACGAGATATTTAATGTCTATGTGTGTCGTCAACGTGGAGGGATCGCCGAATACGACCTGAGCAATGTTAATGTTAACAATCGAAATAATTGTTAATAACATGAGTCGTGCACACGAAAATCGTTTTATAAAAACCCACGACGGCCTATGTATAAAAAAAATGGGCAACATGACATGACAATTTGTTCCCGTTCTTTATATTTATGTGCCGGTTGTCGCGGAAAGGAAATGGTTACAGTGTGTCCGTCGCCTAGCATATACGGTCCTAAATAATAAACGACCGAGAGCCACGTCAATGCGTGTTCGATCTGAAAGTTCCATTTAATTTTCTTGTTATTTTCCGCTCGTATTTCGCTTGTCTTTCGATTTCACGAAATATTTTAAAGATAAAAAAAAAATCGCCGGAAATATATATATATTATTAAAACGCGATATTTTCGATTTTTCTGCAACAACGCGTAATGTAAATAAATAATTTAAAAAAAACAATATAACCCGTTTTTACGGTTATTACATTATTCGGTCGACATATCTCCTGTAACGTACATAACATATCGTGCGGGTACAACAATTATATATCATTACATAAAATATAAAAAAACAATAGTAATAAAACAATTACCTCATTGCAATTATGGTCGATACCGCGTGGTACATTTGGTGTTTCCTTTTTTTTTTTTTACCGAAGTATAAAAGTTATTTATATATTTTTTTTTATTTGGCGAGAGCACACATCAAACAGCCAAACAAAAAAAATGAAAAAGAAAAACACACAAAACATTATGTTAGTAAAGCTGAATATAAAACAATCTAAAATATTAATATACAATATACAATATATATATATGTTAAATAATATAAACTAAGTTGGTTAATTAAACCACAACTCGAATTCATATCCTCATTGAATGTGTCCCGGAAACAATTTATTTCTCTATATGTTATTGTTCCAAGTTGAACGTGGTTCGTTTTAAACTCGTATTATTTGTAACATTTTTGCGCGTGCGACGACGATTGTCGAGAAGGGACAAGCTAAGAGAGAATTTTATTACCATTATTTTTTCAACACAATTAACAATTGGTATTTGAAGCCTAAAAAAAAAAAAAATGAAACGCGTTTACTACACAGTTAATCGACGGGCTTATTTTATGACGACGGTATTTTACGAATCGAAGTATAAATTTCCCACTCCGGTGTCGACGCGTAAATATCCATTTACAAGCAAAGTTATTATTCTGGCATTGCGTTGAAATATGTTTCATTTTCGAAATGGGTTTTGTTGGGAAACGTTTGATTGAAATAAGTTTTCAAATTAAAATTCAAACTAAAATACGGTATAACGTTTAAATGATAACTGCGCACTATACATAGGATCAAAAACCAGTGCCACAAATGAATAGTTTTTAAAAAAAATCATTAAGAGTTGTTAAAAAGTTCAAAAATGGTTGATTGTTATTTGTGAGTTTTCCGCTGTGATTTTTATTACCATTTTCGATTTTGAAATTTAATAATTTTAATGGTTTTCCGAATTAAAATCATAATAATATCAGATTAAGTACGTGAAATATTTAATATCACGCATATAAACCACATTTTATATATGTTTAAAAATCGGCTTAGCTGTTATGAAAACAACGATGAACATGAATTTGCAATATTAAAATGAACATTAACCATTATTTACGGATAACAAATGAGTTTATACTATAATACAATATAGTTGAACCGGAATTTGAGATCAATTTGTGTTTTGTTTATTCCGTACATACACGCGATATATATTATACGAGTAATGACGCATAATTAACGTTTATTCTATAAAATACGACGGAAATGACTATATATATACATTATATTGTTATACAGGTAGGCTGCTCTGGCCGCGATATAATTACAAAATTATGTTATAAACGGCTTTCCAACAATGTCGCTTCACACATACCGATTTGGAATTAAACCAAGTTTAGTATTGGTTTAGGAATTCGAGAATGAAAATTGCCGCGTTTACAGTTATTTCAAACATGAATATTTCAGTCGAATTATTCTCCATAAATTCATGTACGGTCTGATTTTAAGTTTAGCATATCCGAACGTTTCGAGATCGATTTGTGTTTATACATGATTACGTATTTAATTTATACGGCGATCCGATAAACAAGTGTTCAAAAATTTAATAGGTACAAATTATTTTCATTTATTATGCGGAGGCGTTGTTATTCGCCTGTTGAGAACATTACACGAATATCAATTTAATTATGTTGAAAATACTCAACAGCGACGTAACGAAAGCGCACCATGAAAACCCGGTTTTTTCTCTTGTCAGTAAAATTAAAACCAATTAGTTAATTTTTTCGAAATACTTAAAAAAGTGACATGAAAAACGCACAGTAAAATAAATACTTTTGAAAAGTTGTACGTTGTTTGAAACGCACCCGTTCTGAGTGTTCGCGTACGTTTGTCATGAATGCAAAACGGGCGTATTAAAATCAATTTGAGTGTCGATAACGAAGACAAGTTAAAGATGAAACGGATATATTTATTGATTATATACGTCTCTTGGGAACACATCACGATCGTCCGTCGCCCGGCACACGACGACTTGTTCGTAATTTGTACTCGTATAACGTATCGTTTTGTTTCCCATCGTCGATCTTTCCCCGAACGTTATATAATCACAACGATAACGACAACAATAGCCGGTACAACGACATGAATTCGAGCTGTAAGCTTATTAGCCGACGCAGGTAATACACGCTCGACTACTTATCTGGCTAAAACGTTGGTCTATCTATGCGGCACGAAATCTCATCGGTCCTAACGCGCTCTAGAAATACGGCGTTGTGTAATATACCGTGACTATACTGTGTACTGTATATAAACGTACATGTGCCAAACCGCAAAAGCGACGCGGCGTGATGAGAAAAAGGCTCGGGGACTACAACAGCCTGCTGGTGCTCCTCACGGGACATAATGATTATTTTAATGGAACAAAAAGGGAAAGAAACGGTATTGTATAATTCAATCGTTTAAATCGACCGTCTGATCTATCTCGGACGCGGTAAAAATGAAATCGATCGAAATCGTTGCGTTCCCGACATTATCGTGTATAATCACGAATTCATTTGAAATTGTTCGAATCGTTATAATTCATATATAACGTTTAGTTTATTATTATGGTTACAAATTTAAATTTATATTGTATAAAGATTCGTTATTTTTCATTTATATACGTTTAAAGCGTTAAATTTCAAACAAATTTTCGTTTTTTACCGTTCTTTTAGTGTTTGCAATATAATAAGATACAAATAATCATTTAATATCATCTTGTTGTACACCCATTTGATCGAATTTATTAATTTATCCTGTATTAATAAGTTATTTTTCATATCAAGCATAAAATGGTAGATATTTTATATGTATGAAATTACGTTTCGTCTATTCTATGTTTTGAGTTTTTAGGAAATTCTCTCATTTTTTTATTTATTTTATATCATCGAAATCCTATATTTAGTTATTAATGTTTGTTTAAAAAAAACACGAGTATTTATTAAAATTCTTTCTCGTTTACCTAGTGTTAGTTACCCGATCGTTGAGTTTGCACTGGGAGGGACAACTCTCTCCTTCCACTGTATATTATATTGCGTTTAACCCCAGCGGAATTAATTCACATATACATTTAGTTTATATTCTTTTTGGTTTGTTCATATATGGTACAAATATATATATATACATTACACATATATATTTCTATGCTATATTACACAAAGTCGTTAACGCAATGTTGCTAACTATATTATATAAAAAGTATAAACGTTATCGACCTGCAAAAATTAAACGTCAAATTCTACCATAATAATAATAATAATAATAATAATAATAGATAATAAGAGACATAAAAATATTATACTCGACCGATGAGATTACGCATATAGTTTGTTATTTAATGTCATAATTTGAGTTCGAATGTTGTAAGCATTTACTATTTTTTTTCGTTTTATTTGTGTAATACGCAAAGTTATATTAGCTATACATTCGATTCGTACTCGTATAAGATATATACATTGAATTTAATTTTGATTCTTTACAATTTGTTTTTTTGTTTTTAATAATTTTCAGCATAATGTGTGAGAGCTTAAATATATTTTAACTTGTAATTTTTTATTTGTAGGCTTAATTTATCGACGTGACCAGAAAATATAAAGTTGTACATATTTTAAAAGCCGTTTTGCATCAACGTTTTCGTCGTGTCACGCGTATATTTTCATTTACGAGCTGCCGTCACTATCAAATTTTAAAATATTTAATATATTTATAGTTACATTATATATTTGTTATTATTTGTTTGTTGTAAATCTTTTTTAAAATTTTTTTGGATAGTAAAACCATTTTTGCGAATAAATATTGAAATTTGGGATTTTTAAGGGTTTTCGCTTTATTTCAATTATTTTAATAATTTTAAATTATTAGACTAATAATCTTTAGTTTTGTAGAGTTACAACATTCGACCTCTAATTATAATATATATATGTATATAAATAATTTTTTAATAGCCTCATTTTTAAATTACGATTATCCTGTTTTCTACGTATAGAATATTATTTATAAAAAAAATAAAAAATAAATAAATAACGTTAAAGTAAAATGTAATAATTTTCAACACTAATCGCCTAAATAAAATATAATCAGTAATATATGAATTAACGTAGAAAAACAAAATGGTAAGTATAGTTATTATTCGATAATTATGTATAATGTAATGTATTAATGTACAACTAATAGTAAATAAAACGTGCCTATTTTAATCAAATAAAAATTATGTTAAAATACTCCGGTAAACATATAGTATATATATATATATGATGTAATATACGGAATGTGCGACTCACTTTTCGTCCTTTTGGGTCGTGTTGTTGGTGGTCGGACCGCTGGTGGTCTTCAGGCTTTTGATGGCCTTTAACCATTTGGACTTCATGCTGCCGCTGGACGACGAAGATAGTTTCCTATCTCGCGCGTTCGATTCGGTCGCTTCTAGCTTGGAAGCGAATAGGTCTTTCTGGAAACGTGTTTTTTTTTTTAAATAAACAAAAATTGATTAGTTTATTTTACTTCCAATACGATAATCTATGTAATACGATAATATGAAAAATAAAATACATTAGAGCAATTTTACGTGCCACTTATTTTATTTATTTATTTTGAAAAGCGCTATTCGGCATTTTATTCTACTATGCGGTTTATCAAGTATAGACCTCGCAAAGTTCTATAGCCCGCTTTTATATATGTATATACATTGCAGTAAATACCAAAAATCAATTACGACTAGACATTTTCAGTTACGCTAGTTACGTCTAAATGAGTGTTTGTAAAAACGCAATAGAAAATGTTTTTTCGTTTTTTTGATTTATGTATTTCGATATTACGTTGATTTACTGTCGAAATATTCGGTCGTATCTGTCGATTTTTGCGTAATTCGGTGGAAACAGTAAATTTCCGATAAATCGTCTCCAACAGTGTACAAAGTCAATATTTACAACGCAGTACCCGTACAGTGCACTTCGCGTATTAAATTCAAACGCTCATATTACTCGGAAAACGTTCATAACACAAAACTAAAAAAATAAATATAATTAACGCGCAAAAAACTTTCGAAAAATTAAAAAATATACAATGAGAATTATGAATGTTTGTGGAGATAAAGCAGGCTTAAGTTTCAAAAAAAAAAAAAAACGCACTTTGCGTACAGGTACGGGCGATTACGTAGATTTCATTTTTTTTTTTTGTTAACACGTCGGCGGGATTGACGTCATCACGTGAGACGACGTACGAAATGACGGGTGTGACGTGCCCGCCATCGTTTTATAGAAAGTCGCTCGCATTCCTCGGTCGAATATGTAACTTTTCGTCGGTGCATACATACGGTGTAGTTCGCAGCAATAATAGGATTTCTTCTTTCTTTTTTCGACCCCCGCCGATCGACTGGCGTTGTGCACGTCACAATAGTTTGACGAAGGGTTGAAAAATAAAAAATAAAAATAACGAAATTTAAAAACGATCTGAAATGACTAAGTGATTTTTTTCTTTTGTTTATTCGAGTTAGTATGAATAACCTAATGATATTATAAACAACGAGTTCAGACGCGGCGTTATTATTATTATTATTATTATTATTATTATTGTTATTATTATTGTTATTATTATACCGAGTACTTTGAAAGTTAAAACGTACTCTGAAAGTTTTCAACCATTCGAATAATCTATATTGTATATCGAAAGTGCCAATAATAATGCAATACGCGCAACTGGTAGCGGCGCAGCTACTACACCCAATCGTGTATACATATATATAATGTATACAAAAGAAATTCTTAATCTTTTCAGAGTCACAGACTTCTTTCAGATAGAACGAAAACAAAAAGTTACAGTATAATTGCTTATTATTATTATTGTTATTATTAGTTAATTTTGTCTGTGAACCATTTTTCAGACGATAGGATTTCTGTTCATTTTTTATAGATCCAATTTTGAAAGGTCGTTTATCAATTTTCTATCGGAAGAAACCAGGCAATTTATTTATTTATTATAATTCATGAGAAATTTTCATAAATAAATACGTAATCTTATTTGAATGAAAATAATACAAATTTGAACGTTCAAATTGTTTTTTCCAACAGCAATAATTACAAATCATCGTTTCCACACTCGTTTGAGCGATCCTTCTAAAATTTGAGTATTTAAGTATATTATAATTCCGAATTGCATAGTATTCCCATTTGCCAGAGTTTTTTTTTTTTTTTGTAGATTCACGTTGAATGAAAACAAGAGTACTACCGTCAGTCGAGAACACCTGTTATACAATATTTACGTGTTATACGAGAGCGGGAACCAAAATGTTTAAGTTTTTTTCTAACTATCATCGATTATTTTTTTAAATAAAAAGTATTTGCTTACGTGTTTGTTTTTTATGAGCTACTATGTACACCAATTGAGCGAATATCGTTTCAAACTCGACACGAACACTATACTTAGCTTCAAAATGTGTTTTTTAAACCTCTTCTCACCCCGTTGTTTAATGTTTTTCGCCCGATGATGGTTGCTGAGTATTGTTTGTACCAAACGAGTATTTTTGAATTACGTTGCAAATTAGCACTGTGTCTTATTGTTTTTCGCCGGACCAATTTCGACAAATGTCATATCAATAAATCGGTCTCGATCGCGCAGTTGTGTGTGTAGTCGGCTGGAATATACAACTGAGCACCCGGAATTGATTTTCCATTAAAACGTTAGTTCGTATTCGAATTTTTCAACCACGAGTCTGTGTGGTAATAATAATCTATGCAGTGCAGTGTCTACCAACCAACGAGCATGACGTCAAATTGTTTTGTTAACTACCTAAACCATCCGCACAACGCTGATGATACAGATTATTTGGAAAATACAATTATTATTACACCACGATATTGTATATTGCAATTGACGTTTTTTTTAATTATTTTAAATTATATGTACAATATACGGCTTATTTTAAAACGAAATTGATTTTCCAAAAGGCCTTTTAACCGAATTAAACGTTTTATAAATAATATGATTATCAGAGAAAACGCACACACAAATAACATTTAATTAATTTTTCTTACTCTTATACGTGATATTATTATATTGCTGTGGCTATAACATATATAACCTTGTTTGTATAATATTATGTTTGATATTTGATTATATTCCGTATAATATATTAAAAGCTTTTCGCTCGCCATATCGTTGAAAGGCGTATATTGTTTGAAAGTTTTAAACAAATAGTAAAACACGAGTAAGTTAGATGTACATGCAAATAAACATATTATTATTATTATTAAAACTTATGAATTGAGTATAGTTTGAATTAATTATGCCCTTCTATCGACGATATCGAATTAAAAACAATGTGCGCGGCGTTTTTATTCGTATTTAGAGGCGATCGTGCGTATATTTTTTATATACCTGTGTATTGTATAATGTATATTAAATCGCAAATAAATACGATAGTTTTCCATTTTCGACGCTGTTTGTTGCGATTCATTTGAATTCAGACTTATACTATTTTAATTATCACGTAATTCTCGACTTGAATGATTTATAATGCCGTAATTACGAGTGAAATGCAAATGATTATAAATGCCGCTGCAGTTACGTTGTAATTGGAGTTCGGGTGTTGTAGACATTTGATTTTTTTTTATTGGTCTAATACGCGAAGTTATAAATTCTGTTCATGTTGCGTATAGGACAAATACACGAAATTTCAGTTGACTTATTCTTATGTTCACAATAATTTTTACCATAAGGCGTGATGGCTGAATCAGTTTTCATCTCATAATTTTTGATTTGTTGATTTAATTTGTCTACATGATCCGATGATATGAAATTATGTGTTTTTAGTATACGTTCTAAAAGTCATTTTGCATCAACCTTTCCGTCGTGTTTTTTATTTGTCAGGTGCCGTCGCCATTAAATTTTGTAATATTTTATACATTTATTTTGATGTATATTCTTTTTGACATTTTTCCATATAAGACCACAAATTGCGAATATTGTGGTTTAGGATTTTTCACTAAATGTGAACTGTAATAATTCGTAGTAAATTAGAAGAATAACAAAATCGGTACGTCAAATAACAAGGTTTTGCAGATTTTTTTTCTAAAATGTTTGGCGCTTTTTTTGTTATAGATTTCTATAGAGAGCTATAATTACGATACGCATAGAAGTGAAACGTGTTTGATCGCGTAGAAAATAGTATACTGACGTTTAAAATGAAAAAAAAAATTGTATATAGCGACGTTTCCAAAGGCCGGGCGGCTCGTACAAGATGTTGAAAATTATAGTACGCTTGGATTATTAATCGTACAGAAACTTGCACGGGAATCCTAGACGCTATCCGAGAACTGAACGATGCAACGTGTATAAAAGGTGTGTTTTAAGTAAATGCGTATGTTGCGTCTCGCATAACAATGCCTTTTATTTTTTCGCGACAAATAATATTACACGAAATTTCGTTTAAAATTATGACAAAGATTTCTACGGAAGCCTAACGATTGTTTTCCCCTTAACATCGTATCATACACACACACACACACACACACACACATATATACATTACGAGCATTTATATATGAAACCGTGTATAAAACATTTTATGGGTATTGCAAGTGGATCGTCGTATACGGGCGATTTCACGCTTTGTTCGCGTGACACGAAGTAGTAGTTGTTATAGTTCCCGTAACGATGTGGGAAAACGCTCGCGCACGTGTCGGTGATCGCGTTTACCGTTTCGGGCACGACACGAAATCTCACTTCCGACGTACCGATCAATCTAGTAACGACACGACGTGGTTTCTGAAACGCGTTCGCGGTAAATCGACCTACTCTAGACCAACTTTCCCACTGTTGTCGTTTTTAGATTCGGAGCGAAGCGGAACTGAAAATGTCGGCCTTACAATGATGGTGTTTTTTACACAGCGTCTGTTCCTCGTCATTATTTCCATTCTTTTACATTGATAATCTTATCTCAGCAAAAAACCAAAAACAAAATTGTTTTACGTGTATCGTTATCAGAGCGAAAACGATATCGATTGGACGTTTAAAATAGGTTTATACCCTGTAAAAAAATGTATATACATATAATAACTTCTAAACGAAGTGCTCCAACTTTTGATCATGTAATGTATCATTCTGTTCAATTATTTATACTAGCAGTATATGGTTAGAGTCGGATAAAAACGAGATTAGAAAGACTGTAAGTACAATAATTTACGGACGTATTCATTATATTTATGTATTGTGGTCGGTGTACGGGGACGAAGACTTCCACGAATTCATAAAACCACTTCCCGTCTTTCGGAACGTACATTTTTAATACACTTTTGCGCCCGTCTAGCAATTTTCTTCCATCCGAAGTGAAATGTATACATATTATACACATGTGTACATCGTATACGTTACGTGCGTTTTCCGAGGATCGCGAAGTGTCACGCCGTCAGCCGTTTCGAACGGATAATATTATTTTTTGGCCCGTGCAATAAACGCGACGCGGTAGCACATTGCGACGATGATGACAGTTACACGGCCGCGACGCAGCGGACCGAACGAGAGAGAGAGAAAGAAAGAGAGAGAGAGGGAGAGAGAGATGGTGAGAGGGAGTGAGAGAGAGGGAGAGAAGAAAGGTCGACTTATTACATCGAGACTGAGATGGAGGAGGAGATGGCAATGCACAAACAACCTTGATGTAATATAAAAGACGTCCGTCGGATGCTGCCAAGAAAAATCCGTCGCGACTAGAAAAACGCAATTTAAAGAATAAAAAAAAATATCCTCCTTAAACTTTCCACCTCTTAATTTATTCGTTTACATTTCCATGTCCGTCGACCGTCACGACAATGTGACGCGTGCACGTCGTGTCTCCCGCGAGAGCTTCGGTTTAGCATATTATTATTATTACACGACTCGACTACGTCTCCGACGATATATATTGTACTTATAGTTTTCGGCCGTCAGGCGGTAAATCCTTTGCTGGAGCTGAGTGGGAGGAAGACGGCTTGTATCTTGACGACGATAATTTCTTCGTATTGAAATATTTTTCGGAAACCGTTTCGTGAAATAATCTAAATGGTACATTGAAACGTCGTCGTTCTCGGATTTTTTGTTTTTTTATTATCACAGAAAATTTGTGTTTGGCCGAATTTATCGAATTCGTTGTTGTCGTTCGTAAATGTACACACACAGACTCGGACGAATACGTACACAAATGTTTTAAATTTTTAAAAATTAATCGTGCTCGACGCGGCCCGATGATACCGAACGAATAAAACTGTAAAACGCGACACAAATGTCGTTGTCTGTTTGCAGGGATTATTCGAATTCTCCCCCACGTCCAAAGCGTTCCAGATTTCCAACTATGACTTAATCCGACGATAATGAATTTCATAAAACAGTGTTATTAACATTACGTCGTCACGTGTTGTGACGGAAAGGACCAGAGAATGGGTAAAGAAAATATTCGATGGCTGTTATCGTTATAATCTTGCGGGCTTAAAGGAAATGTTTACATTGACGGAGAAAAAGATATGGCATGTATATTAAATATTTTCAAGTTGTTTTTTCAAATAACTATTCTATATACTTAAATTTATAAACCTAAAATCACAAAATATTATACATTTAACCGCGTATACGTATTGAAATACGTATACGTATACACGGTTAAAGTCTATAATATTTTGTGATTTTGGCTTTATAAATTTAAGTATAAAACAGTAACAAATGCTCTATTATATTTTATTAACTATTCTATACTTCTGCGCTATAATAAACATATTTTCAATTTAATTTTAATTACAAGCAAGTCGAAAAAAAAAACCAAACATTTCATTATAATTTTGTTTTTTAATCGAGATAGCCGTTTTGTAGGAAAAACTTTTAATTGGATTACGTAGTTAATTCTTACATTTTTTTCAACATTTGTTTAAATTTAAATAAATTGATGTTATTAAGTACAGCAACAAGAGGCGGCAGCAAAATGATGTGGGCGACTACTCATTTTGATGGCCGCTCGGGTGCGTGCTCTCGTGGCCCGTAGTAAGCCACCCCCACTAATGAAAGAAATGTTGACGTTTTCGTAAACTTTTCAAAAGATCGTTTCGAATGAAAATGTTTATTATGAATTTTGCGAACAATTTTTGTTTGTTTTTAGTCGTAAAAAGAAATCTAAAATACAATATAATTGCGGAGTCTAGTAATTATTATGAAAACGAACGAGAAACTTAAAAAATATCGAACAAAAGTCTCTGTGCGCACATACATTTGGAGAAAAACATTACGTAATATCATATCAACTCGAGCGAAGTATACATATTACATTAGCTGATATATATATATACCGAACCATCAAAGAGACATACGTGGTATATCAGACGATATTGTGAATGGATGGTTCGTTATATACATATTACGGCCTATTCGTACAGTTCGTCTATACACGAAAGGCGACTGTATGAGACTGGCGAAGATAAATTGTTTACGAAGAAAAAAAAAAAAAAAACAACGTAAAAACGTCTGCCGCGAAGACGGTGACGTGTAAAACCAATAGGACGTTTCGCTTCGGTCGGATGAATTCACACACACACCCACACACACACACATACACACACACACACACACACACACACACACACACACACACACACATTTGGATTTGATCTTATGTCTCTGTTTACACGCGACGATATATTATTATACTCCCACGCACTCGTGCACATATACAAGTAGCCAACGATAGCTACGTGTTCATAAACAACGTTGATCGTCTGTTCACGAGGCGTACACGACATTTTACTGACGATGTGTGGTCTATGTATGTACGATAATTTCAATTCTCGGATTTTAATTCCGTTGAAAATGTAATTTACGACGGAAAATAATCCGAAAACGCCCTGAAAAAAGCATTTGAAATAATTTCATTTTTTTACCTCGACGAATAAATTCTTTAAAAAAAACCTCCCGTTAAATGCATTTACAGTCTAGAAATGCACTAATTAAAATTTAATTAAATAAAAAATATTATGAGATTCTGAGTATAGCTAAGAATGTATTGATTTTAAGATGACGTGTTTTTAGAAAAATTTTTAATTTTGTCTGTGATCGCTTTTTCGTGTAGAAAGGACGGTCCCCGGTCTATCTTATCAACATGCGTTGGCGTTCCGGTAGTAAATCTAATTGGCACTTTATTTCACACGTTTTTCGTTTCCTTAAGCGTAATTCAAAATATCCGGTAAAATGTCGACATTATTGTCTTTCGACATGGGCAATTTTCGCGTTCCTTAAGAGCTTATAATGTACTATAAGCTTAAACGCGTATATAATATTTATCATATTCATTAATTGTAACTAGCATCGTTCAGAATCGTTTTTCAAAAAATAGTGATTTATCTAAAGTGTCTTTCTAGGTGTCCCAATTGACCCGAACATCCACGGCAATTAAATTTGTGTTAAAAAATTAATGCGTGTTTCGGAAAACATTTATATATATATTTAGAGAATTGAAAAAAACCGTTTTTATAATTTATTTTCCTCGTATTTCGGATAAATCATCATTTTTAACGTACATGAGTTATGCGAAACACATGTTACAGTTATCATAAATATACAGAATTTGAAAGAGATTATTATTTTACAATTAAATTTTAAAAACGGTATATGTACATAACGAAGTTGTTCGGGTACAGTTGCTTGGACCCTACAAAAGAAAATATACAATTTGAAAACTCGAAAATAATATAACATAAAGTTTACGATATGAAGTGACAAGTGAAATTTATAATTAATATAAAATTAAAATATCGGGTGTTAATAATATCCTAAGTTTGTATTCGCCATAGTGATAACGATAAAATCATTAGGAAACTTACGTGACATATAAGCGTTTTTGATATAAGACAATATTAGGTACTGTAAATTCGATTCGCGAAATTATCGTTGTATTAATATGTATGTATATATAGTAAAAAACTGAATACGATTTCGTAAATGTCACTTAAACTCACTCATTATTGCCATCAGCTCTGTTCGACTGCTAATATATTATCGACAATAATAAAATATGTAACGAAGTCAGTACGATTTGGAATTGGAAGAGAAACATATTTGCGACACGTTAGAAATACGGTATATAGTAACGCTGGCCGAGAGGGTCACGATATGATGATGATGTCGACGAAATGGATTGAAAATGCTCAAAGGGCATAAAAGATAAACGGCTCACGAAGACCGCAACAACGACTATATATGGGTTTAAAAATAACAGCCGGCGTGTATATATACTTATAGGTAATCGGAAAGTTGATCGAGTTGACGAAACGGCATATACTTAGGAAGCGACTGCGAGATCGCGTCAGATGGCGAAATTGGCCGAGAAACCAAACGACGCATAAAGGATTATCGACGAAAGCGGCTTTCGAGAGAAAAGACAAACTGTTGGCGTCAGATAAATCGATATTTAGAAAAGACTTATCCTAAAAAAAAACCTAGACAAAAACGAACGACGAAGTACCCTACAGGAATTATCGATGAAAAACGCATGTTTTTTGCGGATGTGAGTGAAATAAGACGGTAATAATAGATTATTGGAATAGCAGCTCAACAATACGCGCTCAAAAATACGGAGCTTGAAAAAATATCGACGTCGACGAGAAATTTGTGTTTATTGAAGCGTATAAACTAATTGTTTGAATACTCTCGACGGGTCGTTGAAAGATTGACGTCTCTACACGCGGTAGGAAAACGGGCTAATTAAATTATTATTATTACGTAACGGCCGTGACAGACGTGTATGTGTGTGTGCGTGTGTGAGTACAAAACACTACTCGACGGACGATATATAAACATTATGCTATTAACATTTACGCGTATAAAAACCGTGTCCCGTGTAGATCGCGTCCACTTAGCATATGTAAACAACACATTATTGTGTCGTTGCCGGTCGCAGACTGCGCGAGCTTATTACACAAACGACGGCGTTATATAATATTGCATAATATGTACCGCACACACTTGAATTACGTAATTTTTTCCCCTTTTGTTACACTCATTGTTCACTAACGACTAAACGTTTTTAAGCTCGAGTTGTAGTATACACACAAGAGACGTATCACAAAACGCGCGCGATACGTGTCAACCGAACTTTTAAATATGCATAAAAATTAAACAGATTTTTTATTTGTTTTCGACTTGACATTAAAGAAATTTATAAATATATATATATATTAAGAAATACTCAGTTTGCTCGTACTACGCAGTAGGAAAGGTATACGAAAAACTTGTTTTCAGAACCGATCACGCGTGCATTAAAGATTATTGGAAAAAATATTGTGTTTGCAGAGTGCCGATCGTATATTAAAAACCACGACTTATGATACGAAGAAGAAATAATGAAGGATTTATATGATATTTATATACGCGTAGTCCCCGAGCACGCACGTACCTTAAACACACACACACACACACACACACTGAACATTGTCAATATTACTATTGTGTACGCGTAGTGAAATAATTTCGATCGTATTGTTCGCGTTTTTCAAAAACTTATTCGGCCAGCGAGTCCGTTATTTATGAACCGGCGGAATACATTTGTGTTGTGCACGCGCGGTCAGATATACCAAATGGGGCGATATTGATTGAAATGTACATTTTGCCAATTTTCATAAGACATCCGAACGGATACACATCGTCGAACCTCAAACTCGACAAATTGCATTAGTCGAACGTTTCTATAGACGTTCGTGTACACGAAACGACTGTCTATGACATACTGTACACAGTCGCCCGCAAAACGTATACGACCGGTTATTGATGTATAATATTCTCGACAATCCTCGGCTCTGCACATTTAATATGTGATAGAATCATACGCCGACGATGCATAAGGGAAATTAAATGACAAAGTCCGCAAACCGCCTAAATACTGTATAAATATATTTATATGCGAAAGACGACGCAATAAAGAGTATATTATGTACGTTCGGTACCATCATCAAACTATGTTAAATTTCGTGTAAATCCAGATGACATCGATTGCTATACTATTTGATATCGTACGTAATGTTGGTGTAACAGTTATCGAATAGTTTATATATATATATATATTTTTTTACAAAATTACACAAAACGATTATACAATATATAAGGTGTGAAAATTTTGATTTTACGTCGAGTAAAAAAATAGCAAAATTTATACATATATGTATATACACGAGTATATGTAACGCAATAGATCATCTCGAAACTCACGCAGTTTTTCGTTTTCTATTCAAATTATAATCTACGCGTGTTTAGTGAAGTTTAAACAAATCAACGTAGAAACGAGTTTTTACTCGACGTATCCGAGTGTGTACAATAAGTCAGAAGTTATGCGTTGGTAAATTATGTTTTAAACGTTATAGATAACAAAATATCTTGACTCGACTCTAAATATACTGTGCGCGACATTAGAGACGAAATTACTGGACAACTTTTCGAATAAATCTTTGGGATTTGACTAATGTATTTTATAACTAACATTATCTACATTGCATAATACGTACATAGATATGAGTATGTGGCAATAACTTGTAAATTAAAAATATATATACGAGTGCGTTTTTATGTTTTATACGCATATAAAGTGTTTTTGCAGTTGCGCAATATTTCAAAAAGCTAATATATATATATATATATTGTAATGTCATATAACCACTTATGTTATAAGACCCGAAAGAAGTTGCCAAATTTTTTTTGAGGTAAATAAAAAACGTGCTAATGCAATATAAATAACTGTCTGTCATGTAAAACTACCGGTGTAATTATTCTAAGTACTTTTAACTATTTAAGCAGAAAAACGCATCGAAAAAACAATACGTAATCAAATTTCGAGGTTTATTACTAAATCAATATTTGTTCATATTCATATTTTTACAATGTGTTTTTTCCCTGTAGCTTCAATATAGATATGGAAAATATTTATAAATAAATTGTTGTTTTCATTCGAGTGTCGAACGATCAAAAATATCTTTGAATGACATTTGTAATTTTTTCAAAATAATATATCAAATTAAATAATCACTCTAAGATAATCGTTTTTAAATATGATGTAATTAAAGTTTGGACAGTGAATTCAAATGCCGTACATTTACGTCTAAGACGTTTAATACTTCTATGATATTTCTAAGCATTTGTTATTATTCTGGCAATATTTTGAACAATATTTTCAAATATGTACTCAAATAATGTAAAAAGTATAACCTCATAAAACCTTAAATTTGTTTTTTTATTATGTCGGAACTATTTGACTTTCGACTTCTGAGTAAGTGAATGTTTGATTTAAAAAATGAAAATATGTATTATGTTTGTAGTTTGTATACATAATGAAAAACAAAATATGTATATTTTAAAAATAAAATCTTCCCTAATACATAGACTAAAAGTAGGTATCAACTAGTTAAAAAGTTAATTAATTTTGACAGTAACTAACTATCTCGACTAGTTTAAATTTCTATTGTATTCATTAAACTTTATAATGGTAAATTATCACAATTATCTTGTTTAGTTAACAAGCTGGAGACGATTATTATTTTTATAGCTATGTTGACAATGTTATTTATAAATTTTTTTAATAGTCTAATTTCGTTTGAATTGTTAGCTAAAAATGCCTACTTATTATTATTTTTTCTTTTCTAATGAGTTAAGTTACAACTGCTTTTTCATCTGAATATTCATTTTAATTAGTTAATTTTTTTTTTACTGTTATAATTTTTAACTGTGGGACATATTGTTATTTAACTTATTTTAGTTAATGTTTTTCATTGACCATTTTTGACGTAGATGTATCAACGAAGATGAACATCAGCCAAAAAATATTTGTTATAAAAATGTTTTATAAAAACTATGCTGCGATAACAATAAAAAACGCCATCCCTCCCCGAAAAATATAATAAAAATAATTATTAAGAATAGTATTAGAATATATTTAAAAAATGTATTTTAATTTATTTTAATCAAATAGTTTACAAACTGACCTTAGGTAGGTTTGATTAATACATGCGTGATAACCTAGGTTCAAGAATTAGGGTGTTGAAACTCCCACGCTCAAAACTTAAACAGATTTAGCATTTTCAATTTAATTACAAAGTATATTAACACGCAATACAAACACACACAATACAAACACACACACACACACACAACACACACACACACACACACACACACACACACACACACACACACACACACACACACACACACACACATATATATATATGAGTAATAATTATAAAAAGAAGAATGATAGCTGTGAATGTTGTGTCGAGTGTTTGAGAATTTTATTATTATTCGAAATGTGAACACAATGATAAACCATTCCGAGTAAAAATCAGTTATATATTTCTTTTATAATTTTACGATATCCAACGAATATTTTAAAAACGAAAAAATACTGTTAAACTATTATAAATTTAAGACGGTAATCAATGTTTAGATTTAAAATTTTTTTATTTGAATACTTCACAAGATCGAATTGATCATAAACAGAGACTACTCTCACATATATTATGGTTGTACGATTTTATGATAATCTGTGTAAACTCCAAAGCAGTGGTCGTGCAAACATGTTTGCTCACGGAGCTCTTTAGACGCTACACAAGAACTCTGCGGACAAATGCTAAACGTTTCAAATAAAAATCGCATAATTCGACAAATGTACGCCGTTTGTAATATTAAGTTTATACTAATATCGTCGCACATACAAATTATAATTTTTAATGTTTTCGTGGCGAATCCGGTTTGTCAGAAACAACATTTTGATTGATCGAAATTCGATTTGAAGACGAACGAGATCGCGGAACCCGTTCACTGTAAGACCGTTTAAATTATTAATAACGATGTTGTCGCGTGCATCTATACCTAAAATAGAAGAAAAAAAAAGGTTTCACAGTAGTCGTCGTATTGCGTTCGAATTAAGGACAATTTTACGTAAGTGTCATGCGCTTATACAGGTATGCCGTCCGAGGAACGATGTATACGCGGCTGCAGCGGACGCGAGTCACGCGAGAGCTTCATAAACGTACGCACCACACACAGCGCAGACTCTGAAAATATTTCATTAAATAATCTCACTATGCGCCCGTGGGTCGAGATACCGCTCTGCGGATTCCGTTGCGTCCCTCGAATTAAATAATACGTGTGCTTTTATTCTTTTTTCCTTTTTTTGCTTCCTCTCCACCCCTCTACCTCACCACCACAATCGATAACTCGTTCGGACCGCGAGTTGTTTCGATGCCAAAAAACCAAACAAATAATAATAATAATAGTAAACTATGACGACGACGGTCAAGGGCGCAAACGTATTCGTGTACATAACAATCTAACGGATATCGACGACAACACAATAAATGTAATAAATAAAAAGAACGGTCGCGAACCGCCTGATAATTTTAATCGTCCCACAAAAATAACTCTGGGCTGTATTATACAGTTGAATCATATCTACTCATTTGTATTAACAATAACGATAATTAACCACGTTTTGTATGTTATAATTATGCGACGATACTAAATAATCGTTGTATTTTTTTCGTACATTTCGTTTTATATTTTTTTTAAAGTTTTAAATATTTTTATCCCCGTACCTTATTTTTTGTAACTTTATCGATTTTTGATTTGAAATTCTTAAAAAAATTATAATAATGTATACGTCATGTTACTGAGTATTGTGTGTATAGAGCAGATATTGAAGATGTACTCTCTCGGGGAAATGCTTTATCACACTCGTGCCGTTTCTACCGAACTACGCGACTCCTACAACCAGATATTTCATTAATAATAATTACAATAATAATAACTCATAAACGCGGTGTATTTAAAATTAAAAATAATTTTCGTTTCACTATTAAAAATCGGCAATTAAAACCGTAGCAAAACGAAAAATAACATTCCGCGGTCACGCGTGTACGTACATACTTATAAATGTACGACCAATCTTATGTCAACTTACACCTCGACGGGTGTCCATGCCGGACATAGTTCGTATTTCACAGTTTGTGTGTAATAGTATTAATAAAAGTTTTTTCGTTTACAGTGGAATTAGTAATTACACGTAAATTGTTAAATTTCCGATTAAACTAAAACGATGTGTAATACATTCAAAATAGTAGTGTGTAAATAGTTTTAGACGTGTTTTAGTTCGACTAAACATTTCAACTTGTTCAAACCGAAATCATATGAAATGAAAATCGAAATGACAACACTTGACGAGTTGCGTGTTGACGATTTTCAATAATTTTATAGTAATCTACGTAGCCTTGATTATGCATATACTTATATAAGTATATATGTGTAAGATGTTATATATTATTAAAAAAATATGGCAATCACTCGATGTGGCGGTAAACACGAGACAAAGCTCCGTACATTTCGATCTCATATTCGCGTCGATTTCCAAAGTCATTTTTTAAACATTTGTAAGCGATAATTCGTATATAACGCATTGCGCTCGCGATTAAACTAACGCACATATATGTAGATGTGTACGTGTGCATATATGAAGTGCGCGAAAAGCTCGTTTACAGTACGTCGTGACAATATATAGCAATAATAATAATAATAATAATAATAATAATAATAATAATAATACGAGTATTAGGCGTGCGGCGCAAATCGAATTATATATTGTTTTATTGTGCGGCGTATCCATACTGCTGTATAATACGTGTACGGTATTATAAAGGCACGACGTACATACGACGAATAGTAATAATATTCAAAACGAGCGCATGTACTGTATAATATGCAATAATAGAATTTAGTGCGACGGCTGCGAGTACGCAGTGGTTGATTTGGCGTCGGAAGAAACGGTAGAGGTATTCTGGAGATTTCCGAAAAATGTCCTCGACATAGATATTCATAACCTTTTCAGTTAGGTACATATAACGATTATGTGTAATCGATTCAGGAACAAACGGCGTTTCCGTTCGATCGAGGAAGTGAGTTGTGAATCATTTTTCGAGTCTTGGTCCGTTAAGCTGCATTTACGACGTATGCACTAACGAAAATTCAAAAAGCGTAATTCGTATATTGACGATCAATGTTTTTTATTCGCGTTGTCGACTTTATAAACATTTTAATAATAAACGATTATTGTTCCGTGAATTATCAAAAACAAAAACAGCTTTAATTAATAATGCGAGTTAATTTATTGCAAATTTATAACAACACCAATTGAAACTTTTTTATTTTAAATAGTCGCTGCACAACAAAATAGTTCAAACTGGAGTTATATTTTATGTTTGCGATAGTATACCGACTTTAACTTTCTTCACATTCCTAAGTAGAACATATATCATATAATGTTACATAATATTTAATTGGCTAAAGCTGGTAACAATTCTATTATAGAATAAAATAATTCCAACCAGTACACATATATAAATGTGCATAAAACAAAAACAAAATATTCGACCAGATATTATTCGACATTGTCGATAGATTTATCCGTGGAGATTGTTAATTTTTATATAAAAATATCGTATGTATACTACAATCTTGAATTGAATATAAGATTGAATGGATCCATTTTTATACTTTCCGATATATTTTATAAACAATTCGGTGCAAATGTTTATATGGTTTTTTTGTTTTTGTTGTATATCTAAATGATTGCAATCGAAAAACGAGTCGGATATTTTTTATTTTTAGCCCGTGACGTATTGTGTATAATATCGAAAAAAGCGAACAAAAACATCGATAACTTGTAGAACAATACACACGCGTGTGTGTACAGACGAAATCGTTGTTTTCAATTGTTTTCGGGAACCTATCATACGTATATATATATATAAATCGCCGAGACAAGTCTAGCAGTATTTGTTAAATATTTTTTCGTAACGAAATTGTTTAGAACGCGTTATATTTTATTTGTATATACGGTCCAGTGAAATACATTCGTTTAATGAAAAACGAAATAAAACCGTTGAGGTCCTACTAGTGTGTCCTTCGGCCAATTCAACCACTGTAGTCGCGTGGAATCATATTGCAATGCTTAGAAAAAAACAAAAAAAACAGCGTGCACAACATAACAGGGGTGGCCGACCTGCAGAGGCTCGCGAGACTCCATAGTCATCCGTCGCGTGTCCTTGAAAGTTCAAAGACATTGTGTCACGTTTTGTTCAACTGTGACGTATAACGACAATCGATACAGGACTGTGCGCGAATTCACGGAAAGCACACGAATAAAACCCTAACGCGGTTTTGAGATTTCAGGAAAAAAACTCGCGAATACGAACACGACGAGAAGTTACGCGAACGTAACTATTGCGTCGTCGGAACATTACTTTTCGAGGCGTTTTTAAGGGTGTCCACCCCTGTTTTGGACGGCTGGTGCAGCGATATATAACAACGGCAATGGTTTGGCGTCTGCCCGTTTACCTGTTAACGCGCGTACGTCCGCACACGCGTCTACGACAACGAGAGTAAAACGCCGCCAAGCGTAACTCGGAGACGGACGCACGTGTCGACTAACGCGTCGGTGTCTACACTGTCGGCGTGTCAACGGCGGATCGCGACGAGGAGACACGTCGTCCGACACTGTTATCAGCGAAGACGGTACACGAACACAACATATACGTGTACAAGATAGAAAATACAACGATTAAAACCTCGAGCATGCGTACGACAAAAGTCGGTGGCGGTACATGTGCCCGCGAGCGTCCTCCGAATGGAAGACGTGATACGCGATAGTATTATTCGCGTGTACATCAATGAAATTTAAATCGAAATCACGTGTCAACCCGTTGGGTCCATCCGAATTTTCGTTTTCAATATGTACGAATAAATAATACATGTATATGTAGTTTCGAGTCGAAATTTATGCGCGTTTTGTTTTCCGATATTGAACACTGCGCAAAATGTTATGATTACGAGGTTACAAGAAAGTTGTACGACGGACCGTCACATTCAATATTTCGATCGTTCGTCATTATAGGGCTCGGATTTTCATGCAACAAATAAATCAAAGTAGTGCACTTGTGATCTGAAAACTTTAAAAACGCACTTATTAGTTGACGATATAAATCAATTCCAACAAGACAACGCCCAAACAGTCGATACAATCTAAAAATATTGAATCATATACGAACAAAACATTTAAATACAATATTTATAATCAAGACGGTATTTTTAAGTACGAAACTCACGAAAATGTTATTTTATTGAAATTTAGAGAGAGAATTTTTTTGTAGTGTGTCGGGAAATCAAATGCAACGGAAATCACCGGACAATTATAACGGGGAAACAAATGATCGGCTTTTACTTGGCTTTTATCCTGTTTAGAGGAAGAGTTCGGGCGCTAGTGGGACTTATTACGGGGCTCGAACGGACCGCGACCGTACACATTCTGTTATCTGGTAAGCGTACCAGTTCGATTACGATACGGAAAAACACGAAACCGTTTTCGATGGGCGCGCCTAAGAAAAAACGCGTGGAAATTATATCATTGTCGAGTGTTTATTTTATGCGTCCCGTGAAGTTTGCCGGTAACGAGGACCCAATAATTGAAACGGGTTCGATTATTTTCGGGAGCGGCGGGCGGGATGGGATGGGAGGGGTGTGTGTGTGTGTGTGTGCGGAGGGATGTTTCGACGCGGTACGTTTAGTCCGGAAAACGCAACGTAAACAGACGTCGCGAGCGTTGTCCGGTCGAATGTTTCGCAGTGAAGACCGTTTGGACGGAACAGCGCGTCGTCCGGTGTTCAAAGCCGAGAACGCCGTGCCGCGTTGCTGAACGGACGGGCTCGAAACGATCGCGCGTAGGCCCGGGCGATTCAGGACCGCGCCAGCTTACGGACGGATTGGCTGCAACGTACCCTTCGCCAGCGTGCCGTGTTCCAGCCCATGCCATTCATGAAAGCAGACTGCGACGATAGCCGTGTAGCGGTCGGTGCGACGTTACACACGCTCGCGCGCGGCCGGGGGGGGGGGGGGGGTAGTAGGGAAACGGAACGCACCACCGCCGAAGTCCGCGCGTGGCGATTTTTCCCGCGTTTATCGCGCCGACTTACGAACGAACGGGTCTGGTCGCCGAGCGATACTTGCGTCCGTGGGTACGTCCGACGGCACCGGATTCCCCTTATCGACTGCCGGGGCTGCGGTGACGGCGGACCCCCTCACTCCCCCCCCTATCCCGTCGACGGTTCGCCGGGACGCCCGCGCCGAGCACTCTGCCAGCACAGGCGGCGGCGGCGGCGGCGGTCGTCACGTGACCCGCCCGCGCGCGCGCGCGCTCGCGGCTCGTCCGCGGGGCCACCTCCTCGTACCAAAATTGACTTTTCTCGTCTTTTCTCGTCGGTTTTTTTTTTTTTTTTAGCTCGTCGGGCGGCGCACTTTCCATTATTTTTGTGCTTTTCGCACGCGTTTACACCCACTCGACGGACAACCCGTTCGCTTTCGGTTCTTTAAACCGGTCGACACCGAGATTTCAATTCGCTTTTTCCAATACGCGGTCGTTACGAGATAAAACTCGATTAACTTATTATAGCTTTGTTCGAAATTAATTGTTATTGTTAAAACGTCGAGTTTTCCCACAACTTGGATAACTTGTCGTTACACCCGTCATCAATACTAATGACAACGCGTCGGTTACGCTATTCCAAAGGATCCCGGTTCCAGTGTCCAGGACACGACCGAGCGCGAAAGAATTAGAACGAATCGTTTCGTTTACATCGTTATGTCGTATTTAATAATATTTCAATCCTCCGTGTTCGGAATCCGGAGTGCGCGGCGTCTTTCGATCGTTACACGCCAACTGAGTACTAAAACCAACACGTCGTCCGATTTAAAGCGGAGTAACGCAGTTCAGATGTACTTGACACGTTCGAATTAGACGTTTAGCCGTCGACAGCCATAACGGAATATAACCTCATAGATCGACACAATAAAACCACGGACACGAGTACGGATTCACGGATTCGTAGGCGCCGCGATTATCGGCTAAACAATACGTGATCCGTCAAGTGTTACGCGACGTGTGTGGCGACGGCAAGAGGGGACTTATTATCCGGGGCACGAGGAGCAACAATACGGCTGTAGAGGAGAAAATAAATATTTTGGAAGCGTAGACATAGTCAGCGTTAAGTAATATATGTATACATGAAAGAACGCCGTTAAAAATACGAATGGGGGAAAGAAACACAAACGACGGAAAATCTTCTTCGACGTAAAAAATAGAAAAAAAAATGTACAAAAAAAAAGCCAATCGACGGTATCGTCGCAATTACGCACCGCTACAAATTGGTATATAAATAAAGTACTCCGCAAAAAAATGTGAAACTATTAAACGAATTTCTCGCGTGTTACTTGATTCGTAGTTTTTTCTATTTATTTTTTTTCTTACGCATTTCATTCATACGATGTGCAATGACGGGGGCGTCGACGACGACGCGTGTAAGATTAATTCAATTTTTTTTCAATGAACACGCACGCGTGTGTAAACCGTCATTGAAGGTCGTCGTATGTTGTTTTCTTTTTTTCTTATAATAATAATAATATTAAATAGTTATAACTAAGCGCTCGCCAGTTTTTTCTATTTATTATACGATTCGTCCTTGTGCCGTCGTCGAGTCCAAAAATTCACATTCACCATGTTATTGTTGTATATGATATTACTAGGTTTTATAAAGATAATTAATGTTAAAGTTCGTCTCAGTAAAACTTTGAAAACGTTATTTTGTACACTAGTTTAGGCCCATTCTCTGAGCATGGTTTTGTTGTCTGGAAGTCACTTTTTTTTTCTCGACTCGAGTAAATAGTATTTTATACTATAGTCTAACGAAAGAAATTCATGTTTTCGTAGACTCAACGATTACCTTTGTACGAAATTTTAAAATCGAAAACATGAAAAGTGTAGCGCAGAGAGTTCTATTAATTATAATTATTACATATACACAAAACTCAAAAATATTGAATATAACAATAATGTTATTAAACCTCCGTGGTACGCTCTGCATATTTATTTTCATACGACGCGTAGTGCTTTGTGAACATGTCTATATTATACACAACCCATAGGACCACCATAGACGAAAACTTTATTAAAACGTTGATACGCGAATACGACCATGTTTTCTATATTTTGCATATTGAACTTATTGATAAACTATAATTGCAACTACATTTACTGGTTTTGACGAACCAGAATTATGATTGTGTTTAATCCTATAGATTTATAGCCGAAAATAAACAGTTTTAATCATTATGTCGTGCCGTATTTGCGAAACAACGCGTTGACGAGTTAATACAAGAGAAGTCCGGTATGTTGGGAAACCGGAAAATTTTCCGATGGATCAGTACCAGACAATGTTTGGTTTTGGACGAAATCTTTCGCACAGATTTGGAACTAGACGAAGCACAATGAAGAAAATCCACAGCGAAGGAAAACCACACTGGTGCGAAGTTTGTACTTAAGTCTTCAGAGAAAATTGTGATCTGACGAAGCACATGAGAATTCATAGCGGAGAGAAACCGTATTCGTGTGTAATTTGTGCGAAATGCTTTGCGAGGAGTGGCGCTTTGGCACACCGCACGAGGACCCATACTAGCTCAATAGATCAATTTGAAGTACTTGAAGACACAAGACAGTAAATACAAATCATTGAATGTTATTTAATATTTTTGTTTTTTTGGTTTATTAAAACAGTATAATTATGAAAACGTTATGTCATTGAATAAGTGTTTAGTATTTCGATCTGACTGTTTCTAAGTATTTTCCAGACGATAAACCGAAATTAGTCCAGTCACTACGTAGAATTAACTAAAATGCACGCAATACGTTGTAATACAATAAATAAAATTTAAATATTTTTTACGACTGTCGTCGCGCCTTTATAGAACGAGTAAATAAACCATAACGAGCATGTGCCTATTTAATTCGTCTTTTAATTAAAACGTATATGAATCGTACAAGTTTTCATTGAAAGTTTTGTTTTATAACTTTTATTATCGTAAACGTACATATCGTGTAATCGACTTATTAGACGAGAATATTGCGTTTACAACAAAAACGTTTGGGGACGTGGGTTTTTTTTTTTAAATATAATAAACAAAAATAATTTTTCATCGGAGAAAAATTGATTTTTCCTAGAACCGCGTGTACCTACGTAAGTCCGAAAACACAATAGACCAACACTAGTGTAAGTACATAACGGCGACGACGAAGACGAAATTCGTCTGTCACAAAGCGATCATATGTTTCGGTGCACGTGTATACTGAAATCTGTTAGAAACGTACGCGAGTTGTCATCGATCATTGTTTTCTCTTCGTGATTTAGGTTTGAAAAAATCACGACAATAATCTATTGGAGATCATATGCGGACTTTTCTAAAACCGATAACGAACACAACGTGATTTCGATGACTTAATAACAACACATGTTGAAATAATTAGAAATCCGTCTTTACGGTTCGATTCGAAATCGTACGACAATCGGAAAATCACGTTAGGTTTACGCGTATTTTCGAACACATAATTTTTATACAATTTTTTCAAATCCTCACCGCCTACGACAATTGGACAATATCCGAATACGCCTCTGCACCGCACGCAAATACATACACCTCGCCTACGCGTCCGCAATGATCGTTAGATCGTGTGCGGTGACAGATTATCATGGCGATTTATCACGCGACGGTGGTGGTCGGTGTGGCGTGACACTATATCGTTTTCTTTTTAGATCGGCGGTAAAAAATACAATTTTTTTGTTTTTTTTTTGGTCATATGTATAAACATCGCGTTAAAATATTAGCTTAAAATTAAAATTTCGTTTATTTCGCGCGACACTTCGGGAACACATAGTTCTAATGGACGCGGGTTTGATTTTGAAGTTGTTGCACCTCCGTGTGTCGCGTCCATTTCCCGTAGATCCGCACAGTTCGTCGACTTTGCGTAACGAAACCGCGGTGAGAAGAATTCTCGTCGATCGACGCGGGACTCGGGCGTCCAAACGACGCGTGAATGTAAGTGGTTACAGTGATGGCCTCACACGACGTCATTGTCGTCCACATGTAAATCGAAACAGCTCCTTTAATCCGCAAGAACGTGGCCACGATCTTTCGATACGAGAAGGTTAGAATTTATGGTGGAATTCGTGCCTCGAGGTGAAACGATCGACTTCCGAGGCTTACTGTGAGTCTTTCGACAAACTGCGGAAAAACATAAACAAATTCCTCGTGAGGGAATGCTGATCCTTCAGCACAACTTCACACCACTTACATATTCCGGGAACTTCTCGTTTCCTTTGCACGGGATATCGACACGAGTTTAAATGCGAAATTCCTTTTTACAGCTTTTTGCCGTATTTTCGTAATGTATTTAAGTAGTTTTTTATTTTTATTGATTTGTATGTACTAAACGAATGTGTACGTGTTCAGCAAACAGCTAAAGGACTTGTTCGAAAACATCGGTCCAGTAACGGCATTTTGGCGTGACCTATGTTATTAATATGTCATTTTGTATTTGTTTTCCATGTACTCTATACGTCAAAATGGCAAAGTGCAATCTATACGGTATCGTTGGAAATTGTCGAATTACGTTGAATTCAAATCGATACGCGTTTAAGTTCTACCCGCACACATTCGTAGGTAAATTTTCTATTTATTTTCATTTCTGGTCGTCATTAAACCTCGTACGACATGTATGTATAAATAGATATGACATTTTCCAATCTTTTTAGGCGTTTTATCGTTTGAGTTTCGAAAGTCATAAATGTGGTTCGCAAAGGTCATCAAAATCCACGCCGTAACAATGACTTTTTCGTATTGTGTCGGTGGTTTTGCCGCAGACGTGTCCGCGAAATTAGTTTGTACGCATAACGTGCAAAATAAAAACGACAGCTGATGTACCCGCGTAGCGTTAATGGAAATAAACTATTTGTTTAAAAACAAAGAAAATCCTATACGAACGTAGTCTTTGAGGGCTTTATCGTGGTTCGTTATCGCGTAGCTGACCTGTAAAGCTGTGCGAACACAACAATATTACGCGTGTGTAGTGAAATATGAGTCAATAAAAACGAAAACGTGGCAGCGCACCGGTATAGATATTAGACATGCATGCTGTTATATACATACGCGTCGGGACGAATACTTGCGTAATAAAACGCTTGAATGTTTTATACGTTTGATTTCGCGATAAATGCGCGCGCGGCACACAAAGACGACGGACAATAAAAGGACCGACTGCGGGGATAGTGAAAATAATAACCGATAAAACCGCGGCGTTGTTCTAACCTAACATTCGAATACGGTAGACGTGTGTACACGTTATGCGCGTAATTAATTTGTTAACGCACTCGATACGGCCGTACTGAGCAATAAGCACGCGAATCCATATATGTCTATTATAGTGATTAACGGGCGTGCGACAATACGCGTTTGCAGTTTTCGCGGACGGGAAAGAAGAGGGTTTAGCGTTTCAAACCCCGCCTCTTGACCTTTTTTTTTTTTTTTATTCATTGCCATTGAATTCGTGTTGTTTAATCAAGCCACACAACACGTCGCGATAACACACGACTGCCAGTCAATAATAATTGACTAATAACTGCCTACCATTCGTATTACATTCGGCGTGACTACACGTAGAGACCGCCCCGGGAAGTGGTACGACCAACATAGCTTTCGACTTATTCACGAAACGGGTTATTTCACGTCTGCAGCGTAATATATATACAAGAAAAAATGGAATATATTTTAAAGCCATAACAAGTATGTTATAGACTATAACCGTTATATACGATAACAGATACAGCTATCCAATTATCGTCAATCGATATGCAATCAATATGACTTGTTCTTAGTCTTATTTACATATTTATGTAAATGATATACATACATTTGACAAAAGACTATGGATTTGTTTGTATTTTACGAAAAATATTATTCGACTATAGTGAAAACGCAATGATTTCTCTATTCGAAATACGAATTCCAATATAAACAAATGTAAAACTTAAACACACACTAACCACGGGTCTAGTATTTAAATGTAACAAAATAAAACTTTTTTTTTATGCGAAATCGTACGAACCGAATATTTTAAGGACGCGTCCTTTTTCCTCCAGAAATCAAGTCAGTATCTATATTATACAATATATATAAATCATGTGGCGTAGATGTACTGAGTAGAGCCGACGAGAATTCTAAAAGTTCAAACCGTAAATATAACTTATCGATTGCATTTGTATAAATAAAAATGAACAGATATAAAACCAAACTGGGCGTGAGAAAAATTATTATTAAAAGTTTTCATATAATGTACGATATATATACAATAACTATAATATACACACACATAAAGCCATTCATATAACATACATGTGTACTCGCGAAAATGTGTCAGAAACTCAGAAACGAAAAGCCTTGTGTATACATACATATAATACAATTAAAGTTTCGTAACAACTGCAAAGTTTTGTCTAACGTTATTTCATCATTTTCATACTATTGAAAGGTTTTATCTACGCGGGACCTTTTAATACGCTGAACGGGATTTTCGGTACCTGCACAAAACGTACGTTTCACAATAAAATGTGTATACAGTTATTTTCTATCAACATCATAAACTCGAAATCATTATTGAAATATTCATTTTTAAAGAACAGCAATCCCAAAAAACAGGGGTGGTTTGCTGTTTTTCTATATCGGAATAAAAGTTAGTACGACATGTTCGTGAAGATTATTCAATAAGACTAAAATAATTATATTTTTAAGGCCGGAAAGCAGAGGCATGACACACCACACTACTGTCCAGTTTTTATATTAAGTATTACACACCAATCCCTGGAGAGATTGGTGTTAAATCGCATTCAACATGAAATAGAAAAGATACTCCCAGTGGAACAGGCAGGCTTTCGGGACTGTAATTGAAATGAGACTCCAAAACGAATGTGGCATTTATAGATCACATAGCTGCATATGACATAGTATAGAGACATGAATTATTATATAAAATAACCGACGTGATATCATGCAGAAATACCACAGTGCTCACTGAAAATTTGCCAACGAACCGCAGGTATCAAGTTTTCATTGGTAAAAAAAGAACAGATTGAAAACAATCGAAAACGGATTATTGCAACGCTTAATGTTCGTTTTCGCGTTATTTGATATTTATATCCACGACCAATGTACTACCAATATACTACCAATACTACCAGCTTTGAGTTCCAGTATGCAAACGATATAATATCAGAGCATACCATAGTGAGGACATTGGAAATATAAAAGAAGATGCTAACCGACGATTTGAGGATAGTGAATGTTTATATAAATATAAAATAAACCCTAACCCGACCAAAACAGAAATTTGTGCTTTCCATGTCTACAGCAAACAAGCCGATCGAGAATTGCAAGTATAGTTTAATGGTATGCCTGTGAATCAAAATTGTACACTTAAATAGAAGATAATAAATAAGTAGAAGCGACTATGGATCGCTCTTTGACGTTTAAGAAAGACCAAGAGAATTCACAGACGAAGACGAGATCAAGATTTTTAAAAAAATTAGCCGGTACGGTATAACCAGCGAACTCTGATACTCGTTGAACCGCATCACTGTTGCTAGCACATTAGTCAAACATTGTTCACCTGTGTTGTTTGATTGCCAACGTGTCAAGACATTTGATGTACAATTGTCATGTGGTTAGTTAGTGTGGCGTTTAATTTAATCCCTTTGGAATGGCTTCCGAAATTGTCAAACATTACACCTCCTACTATCAGATCAAAGGTGTTAAAATCATCAATAAACAAAAGACATTAAACAACCTTATGTTATTCGATGTACTAAGTAGTATTTTACCGATACACTTAAAATCAAGGAAGCCATCCTGGGTCACCGCTCAACACCTTATACAAACAAATTTCAATGTAACCGAATAACGGCGTGCCAAATGGAACAACCCGACATTCAAGAATGGCAAATTATTGATCTTTCTCAACTATTGGCGGCATTTAAACTATCTCATCAAGAACGAGTAACTTTGAACCGGATTAGAACAGGTAATATGGGCATTTGATGCATCGACCGAAACTTAGAGACCTAACGATAATCAGCCATTTGAACACATCGTGTTGGAATGTTCAAGAAGAAAATGTCAATGTGAACTGAATAATATTAATTAGTTGACCAGAGAAACTCTAGAATGGATAGTTAGATATTAGTTCATTGAATGTACTTGTATGAGATAATACTTGTTGTGGTATTAACTTGCAATTGTATATTATTTTATGTTATTTCAATTTATCTTTATACAAAAGTCATTTATAAAAATGTTTATGTATTACGTATTTAATATGCCATACGTTAATAATAATAACAATAACAATAATACGTGTTGTGGTATTAATTTGCAATTGTATATTATTTTATGTTATTTCAATTTATCTTTATACAAAAGTCATTTATAAAAATGTTTATGTATTACGCATTTAATATGCCATACGTTAATAATAATAATAATAATAATAATAATAATAATCACAAAAACGAGGACACAACAAATATTAACATTTATGATTAAGTTATACGATATTACGTCGTACTAGAAAACAAGATTAGCCGCTCACTGATAAAATGATGAGTATTATTTAAAACAATCCTGAGCGAAGTCAATAATAAGGATAATTATAAGCATACGCGTAGTTGTCTTAAGCAGATTTTCGTTCGCTTTTTATATTGAAGTTATTATCGCGAACTTCGATTTTATATAACATATATTACATTACATTGTATATGATGTACAAAATTCATAATAAAATTCAATTTTTGAACATTATATATAATATTATTATACTTCATTAAAACTAAATTAATAATATAAACGTTAAGCGATTTAAATATATATATATATTCTTTTTTCGACATTATGGAAAATAATATATGCGGTAATATTTTAACCATTAACGACGTAAACTATTCCAAGATGGCGTACAGTCGATGTGAAACACTGTGTTTTTTCAAAACGAAAAACTTAAAAACAAAAAAGAAACGAAAGAAAATATTAACTTATAATTATATTCACACGTGATGACGATTCGCTGCGAAGAACGTTTCGTTACGTATTACGGTCGTTTAATGTTGATCTATGTCAATCGTTTCGTTTAAGTGTAGTAATTTATTAATTAAAAAAAAAATCCATAATATTGAAGCCATTCGTAAATTATGAAGTATAATAATTAACTAACGTTATTCGAGAATTCGACACACATTCATATTTATTCAATTTACTAATAATACGAAGTATTAACCGAGACGGCAGTAACGCGGAGAAAAGTGATAAGTTTATGTGTAGTAAGTGAAACGAAAAAAACTTTAGACTCATTTCTCATAATATATTGAAATAAATCACAGGCCGCCTTAAGTGCAATCAACTAATTGTATGTTATTGATTTTGAACACTAGTCTTTTGTACATGTAATAACGCGCTCAAGAAGAGATAGCGAATGTCGATATCGAACATATTTTCTATTGTCATTGGCTGTCTACTGAATAAAGATAGGCTTACCAGCAGTGGAGCGGGCCCAAGACATTTTCCAATGTAGGTAGGACGTGCAGAGGGGGTGACGGAGTAGTTTGACAGGTGCGAACTATACCGAATATTGCCTTGGTATAGATACGCACGCGTCAAAATATAACGAATGTTACTACGATGCAGAGCGTAAATAAAAATTTGACAATCTCACTAGTGGTGATCTTAAACGAATTCAAATAAATAATTTAAAAAGTTCGTTAAGCAATTAACAAAATAGTTTTGAATTACAACAAAACGACATGGGAGTACGTGCTAGTTTCATAGTTACTGAAATGATAGCCAAGTCTATTTACCGTCTCCGAGTTTATAAAAAAAAATGTATGTTAACTATTGTAGACGAAATATGCCCAGAAAAAAAACAATTCGAAGACGCTGGTCATTCTGCCAGGACCTGCGTTAGACCAATCGAATAATTACAAATTGATTATTAAACTGAAAGAAAGAGTTGATTGTTATGAATTTTAAGGTTTCTGAAGAACTGGTAAAATAGTTTGAAAGATACGGTAGAAGAATATTTATTTCAACGTGGCCTTGGAAGGAAAGTCGAAAAAAATATGGCCCACGCGGTTTAGAGAGTTGACAGTGTTAAACCTTTTCGTCTACGCGCACATGTGTAATATAATATTATATTGTATACTAATAATAATAATATATATATATATGTACGCTAAGCTCGGTTTGGTCGTATATTTTGAATAATATATGAATGCTCGCATCGTCAATTTTTCAAATACGCGGCGGCCACGTATATACGTGTATAATACACCCGTTGAATAATTTATTTCCGAAACTTCGCCACCGTCCCACCGGTTAAAGTGTATACTAAATGCCGTCACGAGGTACCGCGATGAAACGAGTCGAAAAGACTATCGGATAATTTTTTTCGAGTTTTTTCACCCTCCGACGGAGGCATTAAACGGCCTCTCAAAAAATTGTATTTTTTTTGATTTAAAAATCACGCGATTAAAAACTTTTTTGTTTACGTACCGATTATTAGTATTATTTTGTTTGTTCGAGAAATCGTTATTTGTATTTGAAAAATTCTAATCCTTGTGACTGACATTTTTGTATTATTTTCCAGTCTCGTATGGTATGTTTTAAACAATGTATTTAATCACGCTAAGCCACACCGCAAAATTTAATATCGCACGCTTGTTTTCTACATCGATATTATAATAATACGCGATTGGATCGTTTGACAAAAAATTCCGCTCAAAAATGCTCATTATATAAGAGACGTTGGAACCCCGATCGTACACGAAGACGATGTTGAAGCGCTCTACTTGGCACTATTGGTTTTCTTTTAAGCAGTTACAAATATACAATTTAGTATCTCTCCAACATGCGGAATGTTTTCACACTTTTCCTCGTTCGAAATGGATGTTTTCAGGTACCGAATTATAAAGTTTTCGAAAACAATTTTTGTCTTTTCTTATTTAAGTTATAATATAAAAAGAAAACAGCTAGTCTGGTTAGTACTTGCAGCGTTATGTATAAAATAGCTGCATTAAATCGGGAGAGTTGGGCGGAAACAGAGAATAAAGAAAATAGAAATAACGAAAATTCCACGTCGGAAAAAATAAAAGAATCGAACTCATTGTGTGCAAGAACTTTATTCGAAAACAATATTACACAGCAACATAACACTACACGCGTTCGTTGTACAATTCATCGCGTTTTCACTCTCGTAAATATGTTTAAACATTAAAAGAAAACTTGAAAAATCTTGATTTTCCACCAAAAACGTTTATCGTATTTTCTAAGATCGAGAAGGGTCCACGTGGTAGTTGATTTTGAAAAATATTCCGAATCAAAAATTTTACTTGATATAATTCATTTGAATCGTTAGAATACGAATTCATCTCCTCGTGGATCGTCAAACACGCACAAATCGTCTATAACTAGTGTTTTTTTCCAAACTTTATGTCGCGACGATACAAATGTTTACCAACAGACGTCGTCCGATCCGATAGTATGTTGTATGTGTTTACGTAATCGAAATCGCCCTGTTATCATGATACAATCATTTATTATTAGTCGACGGCAAAATCGTTGGTAATGTTATTTTTAGTCACACTAAACGGTAATTTCTGCCATGCACTCGGATCGTAAAGACTTCGGAACGTTGGTGGAGATTAAGCAGCCGAATTCGAATAAATATATAAGATATACTTTTTAAGCAGGCAGATGGCGTTTTACGCCGTTAATAAACCTAATGGCGAAGCAAAAATGTTGTTGTTATTATTATTATTATTATTATTAAGAAAGTTAGTGTTCCTAAAGTTGTGTAATTATTTCGCGCAACTTAAAATTATTTATGTTATTATACTTTCGCAGCAATAGGATGAGCAGATAAGCATGTTATATTATATAATGTACCCTCGAGTAATTATATCGAGTACAAAGTGTACGTTCTCGCAGTTACGATATTAAAAAAAATAAACAAAAAGGAATGAAATTATAATAACAAGAATAATATTCGGATAGTGGATATGTATATTATACACAAATTATTATGATTTGAATATTTTTTATTTGGAACTTTGGGCAGAGACCGTCTTGTTCGCTGATTAAGCGAAATTGGAACGTATTTTTTTCTTTTCGCATACATATATTATTTACATTTAAAAAGTAGGTATTAGATTGACATGCACGGTTTTTGGAGGTAATTATAGTAGTCATTGCATATTATAACGTGCCTACCTACGCGCGTTTATATACAAACTCTGTAATGATAATGTATATTTTTTAATCTAATAGTGTAGGGTTTGTATCACAAAACTTCTCATTTATTTTCGAAAAAAATCAAATTTCAACAACCCGCTTGAGTCAATTGATATATTTTTTTTTTTTGTTCGTTGAACAACGACAGACGGATAGATAAAATGTTATTGTAAATATATATATATATATATTTTAATCGGTTGGAAATACTATTTTAAGAAGAAAAATAATGTTTTATTTAATGAAAAATATTATTTTTGAAGGACAATTTCGATTATTTTAGGTAACTGCATTGGTGCCCATGTCAATGTCGGTTTAAAACGTGAGAAGTTTGATATTATTGCAATTCGTTCTCAAATTTAGTTTCGACGGCCGAACATCTGACTTCATAACTACATGAATAATTGAATGTAAGCATCATTACACATTTAGCCAAGAAGTGTTGGATAAGATTTCACGATTCCGTTTACTTGGTGATAGCTCTGTCCTTGTTGTTAAGAAAATATGAATCGAAATTCTCTTATTTAATATGCATTCATAAACAGTTTTAATAATGTTACTTTCAAGTTTTATCTCATTTTCAGTTATAAAATTGAAACAAGTTTTGATGATCATAATTATTTTTCAAATATAGTTTTCCACATTTCGTCCAAATATGCAGAATATATCTCTAGCTATTGTCTGTATATATATTTAGTTCGTTTAATTTAAAAATATATTTATTTATTTACCAAAAACGTAAGTTTTGAAATATACTTTTCATCTCTCGAAACAATTCTGCGTAATGGTTTTCTCATCTAATTATATTAGCGTTAGAGTTATCATCATAAGCGTGATAACTCGGGCAAGCATTGAAAACTCAGTGTGAAAAACCTAAAAGCGTTTTTGAATTATCTTTTGAATATTTGCGTATATGTTAGGTATGTACTATGATTTCGCGGCGTTTTAATTCTTATTCATTATTGTACACAGTGATGCTATTGATATTTTAGGTTCGACAAAATGAAATACGCACATGAAAACTGTAATGATATTCTGTTTTTACGTTTAGTCGTAACGTGCACAAATCTAGAAGAACGACGACGACGATGATAAGATTATCAAATTATTTAATTTAGGACGACGACAAAATCCATTATATCTAATAATAATAATAATAATAACACTGTGCAGTAACGATGACGAACCACCTGAAATATCCGCGCTCTTTTTTAATTAGTATTAATAGCGAGGCCGCTCGCGCTATTCATGTGAAATTTTGCCTCGGAATACTTTAATGTTGGACGACGTTTTTTTACGACTCGCGCACATGATGCGGTCAGATTTTAGTGATGGAAAATAATAATCGCCTAAAACCGAGTATAACGAAACGATTCGTGCGCGTTACGTTTGCTTTTTTCCGGGTATGCAAGATCCGAATATGTCTCGATGGTAATTGTTTACGTCCATCACATTATACTGATAACAATATAAATGACCGATTTGTTTAATAATTACGATAATGTTTAGACTTCAAGCAAAGCATAATATGTGTTTCTTTTTTTTTCGTTTTTGTACATAATTTTGTTGACAACACGAGGTTTACTTTCAAGTGGCAAATGTATATAGTCGGTATTTTATTTTAAACATTTTTTTTATTTTCTAAACCATTTTGTTACGCGTTATGAAAAATTGCTAAAAAAGTTGCAAAAAATCTATTGAAATTGTCAACATATTGGTTTTGGACGTGGACGATTTTTGCTGATTTTTATTCTGAAAATGTATTACAATCAATAATATTTAACAAATTTATTGAATTCGATAAAATACTACTCCGTTCCCCGGAATAGTTTTTCGAAAACAATGCTTTGTTTCGAAGTCAAAATGCCATTATAATATACAACTCCAAAATCTTTGAGTAGTCGAATTTTGTTTTTTGAAAATTTCGTTTTTTTTTAAACTGCGTATTTTGTTGTCTTTTATCATAATGATTTATAGTACGGCAGTATGCGTAAAAAAAATGTCGATTTATAAATATGATCGATTAGTTTTGCATTAAAAAAAATGATTAATATGACATACAGGTTTTGAAAATTAGTTCAATATAACCTAAACATATACATGTAAATATATGTATATATTTATATTGTATTTCTATACGTGTCGCGCTCGCCGGCCACGCTGCAACAGTATAACAATACATGTTGTAAAAACATTGTTTTCTACTCTCTCATCAAACGATCGTCATCGTAAAATCCCTTTGACGCGCACGTATATAGACACACAAAGAAATGTGCACACGTGCACAATATATCAATATAACATAAGATAACTATAATAGTGTTGTTGATTAAATGATGCCCTCCAAGGACGTTGGTCGACGTTTTCTCTTTTTGAAAATGTATGGTAACGTTTTCCGAATAAACTTTTATCTCAAAATGTCAAAATGCGTTTACATGTTATAATACACCATATATATAGGTGCGCGATAATATAAGTTAATAATATACAAAATAAGGTTACAATAAATATCTCTATTTGATATCATAAACTTTTTATTTCAATACGGAGTTGTAAGTACATCAAGCATTAACAAATAGAAATGTCAATGAACTGTATTTTTTTTTTTAATCGTCTTAATACTAGATCACGAACATCATTTCTTGAATTAATGGTTTTCCAACACGCAAGCATGCAACATACAATTGTCCATGTGAAAAACTTCAATGAAGTCAGCCAAGTATTCGATTGTATGTGCCTTAAATTATCTACTTGCAAACGTTGATTGGGTTGGTTTTCACTTTCATGTGTCTGTGCCGTCCGCATTCTAATATTTTCATTTTCTTACGAATGTTGTTCTGCGGTTCTATGTTCTCGTGCGATCCGTACATTTTTATTACGCCATGTGTGTGTGTTGACCAATATTTGATCACGTTTTTAATTTGAATCATTTATATCATTTATATCATTCAAAATATTTATTTGAATCATTTACCTTTCATTTTTCAACACTTATTTATTTTCACTTTATATCATTTGGTTTTTTTTAAACTGTAAATAAATCCCAAATGTGTATGTTAATGTGTAAATATGTAAATTAATCTTCAATGTGTGTATGTCACAGCTGATCCGGCATCACACGAATGAGGCATAACGTGACGCGACGCAGAAATATTAAACAGTTATTTTCGCCGAAAGTGTCCTACGTGACCGAACGAACGCGGTTCTGAACGCGGTTTGTAGTGAACACATTATTTTTTTTGGAAAACCGCGACGCGACGTACACACTCTCACATAAAGACGCACTTAAACTCACCTTACAAAAAAAAAAACATGTAGCGCCATAAATCCAGGCACACCAAAACTATAATTTGTTAATAACCTTAGTATGACGTTACATAGCGGGACTTAATAAAGCTATAAATAATTGGCTCGACTATTCAAATATTTTGTATTAATGTGACTTCAATCTATTTGCATTTTTAATTTAGCCGTTCAAAAATAACACGATCACTAACAGGATACACTCAAGAATTATATATATACAGAGAAACTTGTACGAGTTTTAATTGAAGCGAATTTCTCATCTTTCGTACACTAATGACGTCTACTATATTTTATACGTATAATATACAAACACATGTACTCGTATACCAGTCGGATTTTTCTATTGGAATTTACAATAAAACCATGTTTTACCATTTCATTATATTTACATCATTATAGAGATGTGGTAATCTATTATCGATTCAACTATTTGTCGTCTTACGGATTGGAACGGCAAACGCGAATCCGACCGGACCGTATGTAGAGTATTGTTATTTTATTAAGGCTGTCGTTGAACCATGGACAGTGAAGTAATACGCATTGCTAGATTACTCGATGTTAATAGTATTTTTTAACAGTACGTATCACTTATGTATTGTTTATTTTTGTAATCAACTTGTACATATTATAATTGATATATAAACCAAAAACGATTCATCTCATTATGGTCAACTACACGAACTAACACGCGTATACACACCAGCAAGAATAATATACATTTAAAAATCACAGCCTCTCGAAATATTATCGGTTCTGTGTGTAATAATAATGTATTAAATATAATATGTTTTCGTCTCTAACAAATCAGAAGACGGAAAGACGTAATTTCTTGTTTTTCTGAACAAACAAAGTGTCATTGAATTAATAAGTTAAGGAGTTAAAATAAACTTAACTATATTCACCGTGACGGATTGCTCTTGGTTTAACTTCGTTTTAACTTATTTCCGCTCACATTAACGTCGACTAGTTTAATTTTGTATGTTCATTGTCAAAGCCTTATTTATCAACGTATTTTATTTAAACGCATTCGAGACGAGCGTATGTTATATCTAAAATAAGTAAAAGCAACTTTGGATTTCATATAAATTGTTAAAATATGTATTTGTGTAAATAAATGATTAATCTGTACAAGCACAGTTCGTCGTGAATTAAAAACTACAAATAAATAACATAGATTTTTTTAATTGACCCATTAAAATATTCTGTTTTTGATTTATTAAAACAGTATAAATATAAACACGCTATTTCATGAACAAGTGAATTTCATGAAATACACATTTTTTTAAATTATTGAATATACGCCGGTCGAAAACCTCTGTTGTTAAGACTTAAGGGTTCGTAGTTTTCAAAACATTAATCAAAAAATCATAATAAGATGAAGATTATGGTATAATTTTGTTTTGAAAACACTAGTGTCGTTTAATTCCTTTAAAAACTTCAAATATTTTTGATAATACCCACTTTCATACTATAGGTATGGTTTTCGCATTAAAGTATTATTTTATGCTAGGTAGATCAATTTTCTAAACGGTTATTCATTCGGTTCGTATTTTATTTTCGAAAATGTATTACTGTAGATACTCGAAAGTGCGACGAAAAATGTGTCTTGTGAACTAAACCACATCATCTGATCCGTTTTTATTAGGCCTTATTAGATAATATCGTTAGGACATTTTTATACTCATATAGCCAGAGTAAGACCGTTTTACCTGTGGTACTTTTAAAGGCTCGGTTCACCGGGGCTGACCTTATTAAACATCGTCTATGATGCGCTCCTCTGTATGACCGTTCCAAACGGGATCAACCTAATTGGTTAATAGTACGACGAAAATTTTGTAGTCAACCTCACTATTGTCTTTGTCAATTGCTGGACGATACGATATGGATCACGCGTTTAAGTACGATTTGTACTTACGTAAAGGAACCGTTTTAGAAAGTGGGCTTAAACATTGTAGTGTACCTTAACTATCGCACTTCATAAATCGGAGGTTATAATTCTAACGAGAAAGTGGAGGATCTGTTGGAGCGTCAGCCTGACAACATAACTCAATCAAGACGTCGCTTCGATATACAGGCGACAAATAAAATATTGAAGTTCAAAATCGTCACGGAATGTTCTAAAAACTGGGATGACCATTGACTTTATAGGACGTTGAATTAGTAGAAATCAGAAGAGGAATTTAAACGACGATAGGTTAGTTATACGGTTAATAACCGACGTTGAAATAAAATATATAGAAAATGGAATAATATGTAATAAATATATATGTGTGTGTGTCCGTGTGTGTATGTCTCGAGCTGCATCGCAGAAAAACCAAAAAAATCGTTATACAATACGATCAAACCGAATCGAGATAAAAATGACAAGAGAAAAAAATCGATAAACAACATTGGAACGAATTTTGAAAAAAAAATTTTATTCCATTACAACATAGACGATAATAAGATTTTCAGTCTCAAGGCCCATGCACCAGTATTTCCTGGTTAAGTCAAATAAGTTTTAATATTGCGATTCTCGTGAGCAAAATAAACTTTTATGGGAAAACAAAAAATGGCGCCGTGTCACAATAAAGTAGGAAAATAAATACATTCCTATAAGGCAATTTATTATTCACTTGGCAGTTTTCCAGATGCTAAGACCTACTGCTAAATCGCTTTTTCGCGCCCGAAAATGTTAGGTACCAACGTTTATATATATATTCGTATGTTACATATGTATAGACTCACATCCAATTTCACCGAAATACTTAGGCCCGGAATAAATAGATTCCAAACTCGTACTGTATCAAACGTAACTTTTATTGCGACTGTACGACTATATTTAAACACATTTTTTCGTTTTATAAAACATTTTTTGTTTGTTTTATTATTCGTTCGTATGTGTAAACTTCTTAACTCAACTAACTAATATCGTCGTCATTGACTTACTGACCTAACTAGTTGACAATCTCTTTGTATTAACTATTTAAAGTTAAGCTCCAAATTTGTATCCAATTTAACACGCCACAGACGAATGTTGTTTATCGACGATTTCGAAATTTTGAATTTTATAAATATTGTATACATTTTAACGACCGTGTAAACAACGTTATTTGTGTGTAGTTAATGTTTTCGGATGGTTTTTACTTATGCGTGAGGAGATTAATGAGAAAACCGAAAAACGTGTCGAATAAAGCAGATATGATTTTCTACTGGAAAGTAACACGTCTAAAGATCAGCTGAACTGTCGAAAATTGTTCACAGACAAAACAAAAAGCCAATACATTCATTACTTCGTTCAGAATCGAATAAATTTTTTTTTTTAACCGAGTTGATATATTTTTTCCGTATTAATTTTACCTAAATTGAAATTCGTTTTAAATATTGACTATTAGATGTCAACTTCTACACAATATTGTTGATTGAACTTAACTCGTTAGAAATAATTCCGTTCATGAACTTGCCGACCGCGTCATCGACCGTTGTCGTCGTTATTCGAATCGTTAGCGCGAACGGTGTACCATTATTACGTTAACAGATTCAACTGCATACATATGCAATGATATAATGTTTCATATAGAAAATGAATGTTATTTCACGAATAATGTAATTTATATACGGGGAATCGTAATGACGTTACATTTCGTAAGATTGCGTAATACACATATGTATACATATAATATTTATACATGCATACATTTATTGTATGTTTATATACCAAATTTGAAAACAAACCTAAAACGCTTTCGTGTCTTATTATTTCAGGCGATATTTTCTTCGTGGCCGTTTTTAACAGCTCCCCGAGCTAGTTTTCCGACAGCGGAAACGCTCAAGAATTTATTATATCATTCTTGATTACAACGACTTTTATATTAAGTTTTTATCGTCGATTTTCCTTTGCGCGCGCGCGTCTTCGCAAAACTTTTAACCACGCAACAGCCGCGCAGCGCAATCGCCCGTTTCGTATTACGCAAACATAGCACGTTGGAAACGTCGAAAAAGAAAACACCACGCGAATTCTAGTGAGTATTAGTATTTTTTCTCGTTTTTAAATTTTCGTAAAAGTGACGCGGACGTCGGATTCGCGGTGAATATTTTAACTAGGCGACACGGTTAACGTCGTGCAATTAAACAATTTTGTCGACAACCGTAAGTTGGTATTTTTAACAACTGGGCGATAAGTTTTTTTATGGTTTTTTAGTGTTAAACACAATTATCTTAAAATGACTATTATTTGTACTGGTCGACGTTGTGACGACATACTGGTCGCCGTATGTATTATTTAAATTTACTTTTGCATTTTAGCGCAAAACCATTGAAACAAAAACGATTTAAAATATCGTTTCGCTTTAATGTTGAACGTTAGACACACAGTCAATTTTTTTCGTCAAATGAAACTTTTTTTAATAGACTTCGTAGTCAGTGGCTTATTTATGAAAGAGAGAAGTTTTGGGTAAACTTTTTTAAACTATTCTCATAATTATATTATTTTTAATAAACTGGAATCGATTACAATTATATTTATTCCAGTTATTTTAATCCAAACAATTATTTACTAAATTCTATACCTTAAAATGATTATAGTAACAAAGTAATAAACAAAAAATTATATAACCACATCATATCGGCTATAACGTTTTAACCACACTGGTATTGTAATATTCAAAATAATAAAATACACTATAAAACTATCATAAAGTGTTACAATAATTATTCTAAATACTTAGAATTCATTTAACCGGAATATGCAGTGCCTGCGATTAATAACCGTGTGTATTTAAATCGTCATTATCGACGTTCGCGTGACGAGACGAGATGTTTGACAAAAAAAGAAATAAAATCTATAAAAGGCTTTTTCTCGAATTAAAAATGATTTCGCATTAAGCTACTCCACTCGTACGGAAAATTATCTCTGTACGTCATCGTCGTCATTCAAAGTCGTCCGTGTGACGAAAATTGTTATATATCGTTCGACAAAAAAGTTCATGTGTATATATTAAAAAAAAAAAAAAACGAAAAAACGAAAAAACGAAAAAACGAAAAAAACGTAGAGGCAAAGGAATATTATTATACGGCATTTCCATTTATTAACGATGCTCTATGATATTATTACATACAGTATACGACGGAATACGAATACAAACGTACGTACACATGGTGTATGTGCGTGCAACGTGTTATGAAATGTATGGACGTGCGTCGTACTATTGGCCGATGTCGCAAATGGACAGGAGAATAATAATACGTCGTTTTTTAAACGTTATTGTACATTATTGTGTACACAATAAACTGTAGACGAACGTTCAATATATCGATTTAGGTTTCTTTCTAACGCGTTTGTGTGTGTGTGTGCGTGCGTTTTATTTCGTAACTCTTGTTGTGTTTTTTTTTTCACAAACAATGTGAATTTTGCAATTGTGACCTATTCAAAGTCGTGTATATATATATATATATATATATATACATAGTTAATATATGGAATTTTCAATACTATTGATTTTCGTACGTGCTGAAAAGACGGGAAAACGCGCAATAGTCGTTTGAAGGAAAAAGAAAATACGCAATTTTTCAAACCAATTCATTACGAACATAATAACAGTATATAAATATATATATATAATATAATATATAGATCGTTCGCAGAGTATTTTAGAAAAATTAGTTGCGTACTTAAGATTCTCCGAATGTCGTGTTTTTTTTTTAAATATTATTTTGTCTATCAACATTTTTCATGTAGAAGTGTTCCATTGATCTTTACTTGCTTTATACTTTCCAGCAGCAACATGTAAATAGTCGGTACTTTATTAGACATCATTTTTCGTTTTCCCGATAGTTTTCTTATGTTAAATCGTTAACACATCTTTTTTGGACTCTGACAATTTTTGTAATCTTTATAAGCTTGGACGTATATAATATTTCATTGTCATATTCATTAATAATAATAAACTACCAGCGTCGCTCAAATCGCTTCGATTTTCGAATATGGTAATTTATCATTGTTTCAAATTCAAAATAATTACAAAACTCTAAAATCTCTGCTAAATTAACTTACTCGAACTGATATTATATTACATTATCTGCAGCACTCGCAGCATCTACCTTTCTTTATTTTTATTTTTTTGCGTTCACGCTTTGTATGATGTATATATTATATACGTGTGACGATTCAATCATTAGTGTGTATTGATTAATAAATTATCGCCATAATAAATTCTTTTCTTTAGCCTGAATACGCAAATCAATATACGATATTGAACGATAAAATATTCTAGCGATAAAAAAGAAAAAAATGTAACACGAGATTAGATTTCTCGGCGTCTTATTCAGTCATTTTGATATTGTTTTATCAACGTTACGCCTAATTGGTAACAAACTCATAAACCATATTATAGTATTTTTATGTCGCTTATGTCATCGTTGATTCAACTTAATTCACATATCTTTAAACAAAATTGACTTAAAGTGAACACTGCGTTAAATTTAAGAAAAGATTAACGCGTCAAGTAATTCGATTCAAACGTCGAGTTACTTTATCGAAATAACCTTTTAAACGCGGCCACGTCGGGGGTTAATGACAGTTAATATACTCGTACGGTTATAACCTTCCGACGAAACTGGAAAATTAATTATTCATTTCGTCGATAACCCAATATACATATTATACACACTCACACATATATATATATGTATATGTATATGTACACAAAGAGATACAAAGCACATTGTTTTATACGTCACGCGATCGTTTTATTAAACAATACGATGACCCCGTCGATGTACTTTGCACAGAAACGTGTCCAAAAAAAAAAAAAAAACAAAACAAAAAAGTATTACAAATAGCTTTTGATTATTTTTTTTATTGAATATTTATGTGTATATGACGCACATACACAGTGACTATATTTGGACGTATTCGCGATATATTCGCGGTAAAAAACATGCGGCCGGTAAATCGGACGGGACAATAACAATACGTTTCGTGTTATATACCGCGAGGGAACGCCGGAATTAAAATCAATAGATATATTTTTGTAAATAAACAGAAAAAAACTGAGTACAAAAGCAAATATCTTATGGTGCCCGAAATGAATGTTTAGAGATTGAAAACTATAAATGAATTCAGAAGAGTACAGCAGTTCAAATATCTAGGAACCGTAGTAACGCAACAGAAAGAAATGATCAGTGAAATAAAAGCTAGACTCCAGACTGGCAATAAATGTTATTTTGGCTTAACAAAGTTATTGCGATCCAGGATATTTTCAAAATATCTGAAAATTCAAATGTACCAAACGCTCGTAAAATCCGTGGTAACGTGTGGACCGGAAACGTGGACAGAACGGAAAACGGACGAGAATTTATTATCCGTGTTTGAAAAGAAGGTACGTAGGAAGATCTATGGCCCGTGCAAAGACATAATTACAGATCATACAGATACAACGTGTATATAAGTTCGGTGTGTGTGTGTAATGTATATAATCGTTTGTTGTGCGTACTTGAAAACTTCCCGTACAATTATTCGCTCTTCGTGCGATTTCGGTCGAACAATAATAATAATAATATGCCGTCGTCATTACTTCTGACAAAGCATTTTCGGCAAATTTTCCAAAGGCTGTAATTTGAATTCGGTAAATTCGAGAGCGTATTAACGTTTCGATCCCTTCGCGGGGATACGTTTTACGAACAGTCGTCCCACTATATATAGTGTGATATTTCGCGTGCACTGCGGCATTACTGCGCGCCAAAGTCCCTCGCGGGTCGACTTGACTTTAATCTGTCTGCGCCCGCGTAAGTTTGACGTACGTGTATAATAATAATATATACGAGTACACGATACCTACTTATGTAGGTCAATACTTTTATTAACATGAAAATGAAAATCCTATACTCGAATATTTCGCGTGTAGTGTTTCGATTTTCCACGAGTACATAGACCATACACCACACGGTGCGCAGCGTCTCAAATAGTCGACATAGAATAAAATACTTAACGCTGTGAATTTACGAGTCAAACGATGAAATCATGTTAAAAAGTTGATTTCAATTAAACGTGTTAATCCTTAAATGCTATTTTTTTTAATTCGATGTGTTAACTTCGAGTTAACATTATACACGGATATTTAAATTGAGTGGGATTGATCTGACCCAAGATCATGTGGTCTAAAGTCAATCGATCAAAATGTGTTATTCTAGATTCCATGTGAATCGGTATTGGTTTGTCTGCGAACGCTTTTTTGTTGAGTACACAAGCCGTGCCTAGCACTTGAGCATTATTCAAAACAACCGGTAAAATTGTAGGCATATTCGTATTATGGAAGACCTAGAAATCCTCGTCTAAAATACAACAGTTGTATCGCACAGAGATTGTTGTGAAAAAAAAAATTAAAAATATTGATAACAGAAGACAGAAGAACAAAGTCAACGCATCCGTCGGATCACCGCGGGACGATTCGCGTAGCATATCAAATACACGAATGTGACGGTGAAACGTTAGAGCGTTCGAAAGCGAAGGGAAGTCTTCGGGACGAGCAGTCGCTGCGGGTCAGAGCGGTCGGAGAAATGATTATTGTTTTTTTTTATACATCTCGGCGGGGCATAGTGAAATGTGTACACGCGATTAGTTTTAAAGATTTTGTCGTAAAGTGAGTCTGCCGTTTGAACGTCTTGTACGACGATTTCGGCGATTTTAGAAAGGCGCCAGAAACAAAGTGTCGAAAAACTTGATGTAACGGGACGATATTGTGCGTGTATATAAATCGTTTTGAATCGATTAAAAAAAAAAAAGAGAAGAAAAAAGTAAAAAAAAGGTTATGTAGCAGTGACACTTGCGCGATGACGTGAAGTCGCTTCCCTCAGATCGATCGAACCGACTCAAGGGCGGACACAAAACATTTCCCCCGTTACGATAAGAAAAAAGTAAATTAAATAATAAAATGAATTATTTATTATCAAAAGTTTTTATAGAAACTATAAAGTCTAATCTTTTTAAATGTTACTCGAACGATACTTTTGCCGATTCTAGTGAGCAGCTCATACGTATTACACTCCCATATAAACAATTACCTATCGATTTTTTGTACATTTCATTTTTGCTGCCCGGTGGTTATTTTTTTATCAAAATTATTATTTAAATAAAAACATTAGACTATAGAAAAAAAAGCGTTCGTGAAACGCGCCATCGCCCCTGTAAATGTACGTAGAGAACGTCTGTCATATTATTTCGAACCATTACAAAATTATCGTTTTAAAAAATCCGACGTGAACGATACGCTATTTATCGTTAATACAACTATTATTATAAACATTGTTCCCCAAATCAAAATTGATCGGAATTTGATATTTACAAACGAAATTACTTATTGATATAATATGACACCGAATTCGCACACACACACATATATAACAATATTATATCAACTACACTATGTTAGAAATATACAAATTATATTATAGATTTAAGTCGAGTGAAACATTTTGATAGTATTGAAAAAAATACTCTTAAAAAGTATTTTAAACACTATGTTCTCGAATAGAAGTTTGCATTTGTTACAAAAATATATATATTTATTTTTCTCAGCACGTTTTCATTTTTCGTGTTTAAAAAATAGAACATTTAAAATAATTTAATTTATTTTTAAACTATGCGAATACCGATGAGGGTTGACAATACTTTTTTTTTACTAGTCAGTTACGATTGGCTTATATAATATAAGGTGATAAAATTTAATTTATTTCTATAAAAGCGAAACTAAATGAAATGCAAGCAGTTCGTACTTTTATTATATTCAGCAGTAACTAAAAATTGAATGCAAAATATTTTATCGAGCACTTTCGGGAATAAATGTAAAGGAAAAGGCATTCAATATCGTCAAAAGTATTTACACACAATTATTTATAATCTATTTGAGTATTGATTTAATAACGTAATAATTCGGCTATCTGTGCTTTATGTTTATTGGTTCGAAATTCGGTTACGAGTCGGTTTCGAATTTGAATTTTGAAGTGTTGTCGTTGGTAAATATCGAATTTCGAAAGAAAAGAAAACCACTTCGTTGTTGTAACAATATAATAAACATAATATAATAACAGCGCATCTTCCACGTTGACGTTCTAAAAACAATACATTTTTAACGAAATTTCACACAGATTTGTGTAGTGCGTTACACGATTGATACACATACACGTAGCGCGAGGAATTATTATTTTTTAAATCTAAAAATCGCATAATCTAATAAAAGTTGACAATTTTCTAACACTCGACCGCTGAATCTCGACCTACCGTATACGAATTCACTATTTATTGTAAATGTTTACATATAGAATACGCGCTGATCGACGACGGTGCGGATGGATTATGTTTTCGAAATCTCGTAGAGGTGATTCAAACACGTTGTGAAAACCGACTCGCTGCACTGTAAATAACCATCGTCATTCCTAGTCGATTTAGTCGGATGAAACTATATCCATAATCGTGTAAATTACAGTATACTAATACAGCACGTTAAGTACAATAAATCGATGTACGTCATCCGAAAAGTATACACGTGCACACAGTTTGTAATCGACGAGAACACAAAACGCATACGGATTTCACGTCGTATCGGAGAAACGAGTATTAATATTCGAATACCGATCGTGAATCCCTCTACCGTTATACAGTCAGGTTTACAACACTCGCGTGGCTATGCCGCGTTCTCGATTGCCCGGGATGTTATTATCTCGTGTGTATGTGTCTGTAAATAATATTTGTATTAATCTCCGGCGGCCGTTACATTGTTACGACGAACCTATCGTTATAATGTACGCCGACGGCGGGTCGATGAGAATTCGTATCGGACCCCAGTCCATTTGGACACTCGTACTGAAAGCGCAACGTTGTGTTTTCCTGTTTGTAGCGTGCCATTTTAATTGTTTCGGTCGAAATTTGGTTTGACAAACGATCATGTCGGGCAAACATTACAAATGATTTGATGTGTTACCTAAATACAGATTTAAACGTATATAATTTACTTGTAGCGTTTATTCGATCAAATAACTCGCACGATCGTTTGCATATCACAACGTTATATTATAATAATCAATTACTCTGTTCGCGTCAAACGCACCGCGCAAATCCACAAAACGACGAGGTATTTTTTCCTTTTTTCTTTTTTCTTTTTTTTAAATTTTATTTGCACGTGCACGTATACAAACGTATATTATTATTGTCGTAAACCGCGTACCGACGACGACGAATTGGATATTCGTATGTGTCGTTTACCGCGCCGAGTCCTGCGTGTGTAGAAAATTTACGAACTGTTTTAGCACGCGCAAAGACCGTATTATAATATATATATATATTGTGTATATGGATGATAGACGTGGGTCGTATATAAACACTAAACGTAATAAACAGCCGTCTGGTATTGTTATCGTCATTTAATGTATACCGCACGAAGAATCGTATTTCAAACGTGGTGTTCGAGTACACGAAATTTGACCGAGTCTTTGGGTACATCCGTTTTTCACGACGGTCACTGCGTCGTGTCGTGGTGTCTGCGGATTGCCGTCATCGCCATTATTTATGAATTATTTTCACGGAGACCCGACTGAACGCACAACTGTCGCACTACCCGTACAATAAATCCGACGAAAACACGTAGTTCGACGAGTACTGGCACTGTTCTATGAAGCCGCGGCAGGGTCGGATTGCGGCTACGATTGCGAATCGACGCTTTTCACGTTTTTTTCCCGTACCGTTAAGTTTATAAGCACACATTTTCAATCCCGTGTAGACCACTAGACCGCGTGTTTAAACACAATTACGACAGTACCTGTTCGGGGAATGATTTGCAACCGCCAACGGAATTCATAATATCGTGTGTTATACTCGCAGTCTGCACGGTATATAATAAACATTTCGAATCCGCCGTCAGTGGAAAGTTTTTACCTTTGGAGGCCGGATAAAAAACTTTTATGATTCTCGACCGCGAATAAATGTATGTATCTGTTTTGTGAAATTTTTGCTATACAGTCGAATATACTATATTGTATATATATAAATGTATATGTTTCACGCATGCGTTTTTCGCTTATCAATAATTTGCAAGTATATTCGACAACAACACACAATTTTCGTCGCGTTTACTCTCGAGGCTATTATCCTCCAGGCTCGTTTTACGGTGTTATTGTTCAAAATTCATTTATTGTTTTGTTTATTCGCGTCGCATCACAAAAACAATAACTGCGATTTTCTTAAGACTCGATCGAAACAACAACAAAATCGACTGCCGACAAATTCTTCTCTGTATAACGTAAGCCAAATATGTGTACGTGTCGATTCATTAAAACAATACCAAAAACCGCTATTAGAAAGAAAAAAATACATTTTCATTTTTTTTTTAAATTTAGTTTCAACTTTAATTTTCTACACATTTTTTTCTAATTAAATTATGATATACGTTTTTTGTAAAAATTGTTTGTAAAAATACATGAGTACATACATTTTCTAAAACATTTTTTAAATTTATCAGATCGTTTTCTATACAGGTTTTACGTAATACGTATATAGACGTTTACAGAGCTCTTTTAGGTCACGGTCTCTCGCATGCAAAAATCTAAGAGAGAGAAATAGATAAGAGTGAAAGAAAGAGAGTCTAACATAAATTATTAAAAGAAAAATAAGTCAAAAAAATAATTTATTGCTATTTCGACGAATTTTTATAATATCGCGACTTATGAGTGTTATATCCCTTCTAATAATATATACAATACGAAGTGAAAAGTTTGAAGAATTTTTCACATCTAAAAACTTTCAACAGTCAACGTTCTTTGTTGGCAGAGTTATTAAAAAGTCTGACTAAATTAATAAAATATGTTGACACTCTTTATTTATATTTTTATACGCACAGTTATATCGAGAGAGTAGATTTTTGGATTTTTAAAAGTAAAATATTTGATGCTAATACGCACTATTGAAACTCTAAAATTTCTCTTAATATTCTGTTAGAAACCGGTAAGATATACCTAAAAAATGCTCTGAAATATCCCTTGAAATATGCGTCTATACACTAATAATTTTATTTGTACACAGGATAATTTTTAAACATGCTCACCCATGTACAATATTGCACATTAAAAACTAAAGTTTTACCAATTAAAAAAAATTTTTAAAAAATATTCAAAAGACGTAAAAATTTAGAGAATATATAGTATATAGTTTATAGGCATACTTAAGTACTTTCTTGCAAATATTTTTTATTTACGTATATATACATACATATAATATATATATATAATATATATTGTTCTGTAATATAATGTATAAAAATGTTCTGAGAATTATTTTCTCTACATATAATGCAAATTTTTAGTCAAATGAAGTTGACATGTAACAAAAAATAAAATAAAAATTTGAACAAAGTGTTATAATAACTTCAAAACGATTTTATACATATAATTTTTTTTCGACTAAAAAAAAATCTGACTTCGGGAAACAAGTTTTTACAGACATCACCATACAATATATATTCCGAAACATGTAAAATAAGCTAAATATTCTTTTTCCTCAAAATGTGCTATAATATGCAAAATACATTTTTTCTTACGATTTCTGTGGTTGAAAATTCGTCCAAATTTTTTATGCCTGTCTAGCTGCGCAAAGCCAACAAATATACGCGAAATCCAGTAAATAATCATTTTTACTTCACTATTTACGGTCGATAACAAATATTATGCCATTTGGCGTCGCAGTTGAACAAAATAAGAAATCAAATTACGACATGTGCGTTTATACGTACTATACGTATGTATATACTAAAAACCATTAATCAGCTTTAGTATTTACTTGTAAAAACACGTCAAACCTAAGGGTGTTTTTAATTATATTGTTTTTACTCGTATACAGCTTATAGTTTTTACTAACAGCTACCGTACAAATTCTAATTATTTTGTTCAGACTAAGTTTTGCACACTAAATCATAGTAATGATCATTAATTTAAATTTAAATTATTATTATTAATTTGACATTTCATTAACACTATTGATTTCGGTAGGTATATATGTTTGTAATACATTAAAAACCATTTACTTAAATATATATCGATAATTTATATAACAGAACGAACGAAAACGATCGAGTTCACATTGTGTTTACGATCTTTTTTAGACATAATCAGTTTTTACAAATATACACATCTCAGTACCGACTGATCTCGGTCATTTACTACAACGTAGTATATTTTTATTGTATATTTCAAAAGACTGTTTAAAAATGAGTGCTCGATATAAAATGTATAACCTCTCCGCCCAAAGTCCCCCGCTGACCTTCACTCTATATGCACGTAGACATTTCATATCAAGTCCCTTAATTGCAGCATATAGTTTGAGTCCAGGGAAACTATGTAGAACTGGCCGATATATGATATAATAATATCGTACACACGCGCACGTATCGGTATAGTTTCTACGAGTCCGTCCTATGGTTCGATAGTTAAACGTCTTAGGGTTTACGTTATTCGACGTGGGTTTTTTGGAATTCGCAAATCGATCGTCCGAAACAGGGCCGGGTGGTCCTGTATGGATATAATATCTGCAGCCGTCCCACTATATTACCTTCTCGGCTAATGTAATCGATATATAAATATTATATTTTTATAATATATAATAATATTATATTTATAATATTTATAAATATTTTGCATGCACTCGAATAATTGTATAATAACTTCTGTTTTCAATTCGGTTAGTAATCGTACACGTCGCCAGATGACGTAACAATACACCGCCGATGTATTGTCAAATTTCCGTCGACAAATGTAGTGCTAAAAATAAACTATTGTTTAAAAATAGTACTATATCTTATCAATAGTCTATAAATACGTTTATATTTATTGCTACGGTTATAGTAGTGTTTCCGTAAAAAATTTCATTTGATCAAAACCGAAATCGTTAAATAAATATCGACAAACGAAAACAAAATCGGAAAATTCTAATACCGAAACCGTAATATCATTAAAATCAATATTCACAGAGCTCTAAATAATCGACAATTGATGATCGTCAAGCAAATCGAACGATTTTAATTCGCTATCAAACGCGATAAATTCCTCGGGCATGCTAGGGTTAGGTCTAATTGTTTCGCGAGTCGAGTTTTTGTTTTTACGAACATTATGTATTCGAATGCGGGTAAAAAACGAAATCGCGCAAAATTGTCCATACTGAGTTGTGTCGTAAATATCACAAAACTTCGAACACAACATTTTTTATTTTGTCCCCACATAAAAACAATCGACCCGTGTCTTTTCCGTACACGTCGTTTTTCTTATCCGCGTACACAGCGCACGCGTGTCGTTTTCTTATTTACTGGTTAATCCAAAAACGGTCGACGAAAATACGTTCTGTATAGTAATAATATTATCGTTCGATCCACGTCGTTTTATTGTTTTACAAACCGTTTGAGAAGTCAGACGGCGTTTTTTGGAATTTTCCCCCTAAACGCGGAGACGGCAGTGGTATATTTTTGATATTCTTCAACTGTCAAGGACAATGTATACATTAATTTACGATTGTGAATCGCTTAAATCGAAATCACCTCTCGAACACTTGGAGCAAAAAACAGAACTGAGAATTAAAAAATGTTTTGCGTTTTACCTAGACAACTATCGAAATAGAACAAGTTGTTTTTCTGCGTATAAATAAATAAATAAATATATATATATATATATATATATAAGCGACTAATATACGTTTCGGAGATTCTGTTTATACTTGTACGCGTATGCAACGGGTGGAAATCTAACGCAATCAAACAATATTATCGATTATTGAGGGCAAATGAGAAAGAATTTAAAGTAGAATCGCGGCCCACGAGGTCCCGTCGTGTATCCGAAACGACGTACGAGTACCATACCCTACTAGAGCATGTGCATGTGTGTGTGCGTTTAACAAATGCCTGTATGTCGTCGTCAAATGAACTAGAAAATTGTCGAATGTGTGTGTGTGTGTGTGTGTGTGTGTGTGTGTGCGCGCGCGCGTTCCGTTTTCACACGAAATAATACAATAATAATACGGTATGTGTGGACGTATAGTATATGAAAATGTAATGTTTTTATTCTTTTTAAAACCTCGTAGCCCAATAACCATATATGTTTTTGGAGGCGTGTACGCAAAACAGTGTGTTTACCCAAACCGATTGACGTTTCGTCGCACGCCCGACAAGTCGTCCGAATATAATAATAATAATAATAATTGGAAGTGTAATATACAATTTGTGCGCGTAACGACTACTATTATGTTTTTATTATTTTTTACGTTCGGTAACGTTTTGTTGACTCGGTCGTCCGAATGTCTACTACGAACAGTCTGCTTTTCAAAACGTCCATTAAAAAAAAAATTATAAAACTCTGCCACAATAATGTCTATACTTATACAAATTTAAAAAAGAATCGAATATATAAAACGTATGCATAGCGTAATATCGATCGGGAATTAGATCGACAAAAACAACGTCACGTGTTCAATGAAAGGAATATTTGATTTTATTTATTAAAATGTTGTTTTCCGATGACTTTGTGTGTTTCCACCAAAAAAAACCCGTTTGATCAATAAACGCGAAACGTCGAGTACAATTAAAACGATTAAACAAATTTTTCAAAATCGACATTTTCAAACATATCTAGAATTGTCTGGAGAGAGAAAGAAAATATTGGAATGACTCTTGCGGGCGTGGAATAGGTGAGGAAATTATCAATCGTCTTGTTTGTGCGTCGTCGTTCGCATAACTTCTTCGACATATACTTAAAAGGTACTTCCCGACTTTCGTTTTGATGCGAGTGTCCATCGAGTATCGCAAGACCTCGCTCTGAATCGGAAGCTGTAGGTAGAGAGGATCGTCAGAACTTCCGCATGACCTATTATATGACACGTGTCGGAAAAACTCGAGCATTTTATTTGAATGACAGTTAGCCAAGTGACGGGATGTTTGAATTTGAAAAGTTTTCGCTCGCTCTGCACAACGATTGAACTGTTGCCGCGATGTGATTTTTCGCGACCGACCAGAGTTGTTTTTCGATTTTCTCGATTCGACTGTTTTAAGTTTTTTTCCAAACAGGCCGTATGTTTTTAGTCGGTACAAACGCAAAATACGAAAGTCGATATTGTTTCGATACGAAAAACGATTATACGGTTTGGTTTCGGCAAAAGAACAAGATGATGTTGCCCAAAACGTTTGCATACTCCAACATCGGTGTGTACTCGTGTGCGCTTTGTGGACTGAGTGACCGAGCTATAACCGTATTCAAAATTCGCGTAATTGACAAATTCCCATCACGCGAAATACGATCCGAACGTACATGTCACTACGATAAACCGTCGATCGATCAGTTTTCCTAGGCCCTCGCGGGTTTTTCGGTTTCATTGGACACAGATATACGTATGGACAATTTCCATGGCCGATCTTACCTGAGACTTGACGGCGGCCAGATGCATTTGCGCTGTCCGGAATTCGAATCTCTTAATGCTGATGTCCTCTTGCAGTTCGTTTGCTTTGCTAAACATCGACTGTTCCAGGCTTCTATAGTATATAAAAAAAAGTATATATATAAATATACGTATACAATTAACGTTTTAAGTTTAAACACAATTATGTATCGCAATAATATAGATAGTATTTTATATAATACAATTGTGTGTGCGTGGCTGTAAAATTTTTTTATTTCAGTAGAAAATTAAAAAATACAAAAGCTAGTGAGTAGGTGTAATAATTAAGTTTGAGTGTGAAAGTCGGTGAATTTTTAAACGAAGATTTCAGAGTCGTGTTATTATTTTTTAATTAGAAAAACAACAACAAATCATCGCATTCGAAAAACGACTTCAATTATTATAATTAATGGATATGTTAAGCATTTGTATTTATACATTAAGTTCAGATGTCCGAAATTTTCTTTTTTTTACAAAATTAGGATTTTCTAAAAGTTTTTAAAGTTTGTGAAAATGTCAATTTCATTAGTTAGTAGTGGCTAACAAAACGATATGCGAGCATTTAGACTCGTTTCGCTGAAAAAATAAACAGTTTTATAAATATCTTCGTGGAACACCTTGTATATTTAAACATATATAATAATCGTTTGAGAAAAAATAGAAAATTAGTTAAATTAGACTATAGTTCTCATATAAATTTACAGTTGTTTTTCGAAACGTTGAAAATATGATGACATTTTGAGAAAATACGTCTAAATATAACATTTTTTTTTTTAATGATTTTAAGTGCTCGACCGTATAAAATGACAATTTTTTTTAGAGTTTTCGAAGTGAACTAGAACTAAAAAAACAAACACAATCGCGTATTGTGCGTTTTTCTTTTTGACTTGGGAGTTATCGGGGTACGTGTAATACCAAGCAAAAGTAAATCTCTGTCTCTTGAACGTACATACTTTTAATAATTTCTCCAGAACTCTCGATTGAAAACGAAAAAAACCTCCGTATCGGTTCACTGCTTGCGCAAACACCGGATGCTGTATTTTTTATACAGAAACCGAATGTATGTATTATATATCAAAACAATTTCGGAAATACTGTATAACGGGAAAATGCGGCTCAGATTACGCACACACACGTGTTGTACAGTTCTAACGCGTCGCGAAACGAACGATACTCGAATCGATTTTCTTACGCAATTATACACATCAGCATGCCTTTTTATTATTATCGTTATTATTTTGCAAAGTTCGAACCGATGTTTTCGGATGCTCGACAAGCGTCATCATGTCATCATCCAATCCATATTTTTCATGCGTACTGAATTGTACGTGATTTATCTTCTGTGCGTGGCCCAAACAAATACACATCGTATATGAAAATCGCAAGTCCGTGTAAATGGTGAATAATTTATCGGACGTGTATCATACAGCAACGTACGCGTGTTTCGATCATTTCGTTTATGAATAGCAGTGTATAAATATGGCCGTGTCGGTATAATAATAATATAAAAATGTCAAACGGTCATATACTATATACTGAGTCATATACTGAGACGGATTTTACGAATTTCGAGTGTCGTATTATTTTGTACGACATCTGTATGAGTCCCATACCGTATACTACACAGAACCATTGTCAACAAGGACGAAAAGACACGTGCTCAACAATTTCTATTCCCGAAAAAAAATCTGTAATTATCAAGTTCATATATTGTGTATTACGCAAAAACCGATCGGATCATGTAAATTTGTGCCGCTTAAACGTTTCCGGCGAGTCCTGTTGGACGTTAAGTTATACATAAATATCAAATAATGTCCGTTGAATCTAATTATTACATTTTATGTTATTTATTTTTACATATATCATACTTTTTGGCTTATACATTATTGTAGTGCATAGCTTTTAAATGTTATTTTTATGAAAACGCAGGTTTTGTATTGCATTACGTGTGGAAATAATTGGTCAATGTTTTCGTGAAGTATTGTTGTTGGATTAAGTACTTAGTGATACAGAAAAACATAAACTCGCTTAATTTAAATATTTAAAATAAATAATTTTTTTTGTTTGTGGCAAAAACATTAGACTTTAAAAATTTAACGGGTGTTTCTAACATATATTGTATATTGCTTCACGTATTTATTTATGTACGGGGCTTCTAAAGTTTCAATTAATTTGTGCCTCAATAATAATGTTTAACCTTCTCTGCATAAAACACGCCCGAACCATCTTGGTCTCTCGCATCTTTCATCTAAGCCACTCCTACACTACCTCTGATGTATACTCATTTCTTATTTTGTATTCTCTAGAGTCTAGACGCTCCACTCGTTCACCTTAATATTCTCATTTTTGTTTTATCATCCCATCTACTGCTGATCCGTAAATCATTGTAATCCTCACCACGGTCTTTAAAATTACGGTCGTGTTTGTTTATATTATTAACAATTACCCTATGGAGATCTGACAAATATAATCACTATTTGGTTTAATATATTTGACATTTTCTTATTGTTTTATAACAGTAATTACTAGAAACTCGTGCTACAATTATTGTATTTTAGTTTTTTTTAAAATTGTAACAAAAATTAAAACATATTTTGTTATAAAATTTAAAATTGCTTTTTGTTAAAGATTAGTTGTTGATTTTCTACGGTTTTTTGAAGTTAAGGTAAAATGTCAAATTCTTTCATTAGTCATACACTACGTATGGACCACGAGAGAGCGCAACCAGACGGGCTAACAAAACGAATCCAGTCATCCGCATAATTTTATTGTTGCTCGGTCGCATTGTCTCTAACTGACTAGTCAGTCTAACTGCTATCTAACTAGCATCGATTTATTTAAAAAATATTTCAACAAACTTTGAATATTGTTTGAAAAATTATGACATCCCCCAATTAAAAGTTTTGTGTACACCGACATTTTTCTAAAACTTATATTTACCAAATGGCTATCTTTTTTTTTAAACGAGAAAAATTAGATTAAAATTTTTCATTTTTATTTCGATTTTCTTATAATTATAATTGAATTAAAAGTATATTTTACTAGAGCGCATCAGTATACGAGGTTATCGTAGATTATTAAAAAAAAAACTTACGATAAATAAATATTTTTTTTTTGTCGCTTAATGAAATGCCTGCAGCACTGGGGATTTTGATGAAAAGAGTTGAGGTTTTCGGTGATGAGAAAGCGATTTGGCTATGTTTCAAAATTCTGAAAAATAATTTGGAAGCTTTCCGAATGGTTTCTAATCAGGAAAACACGTGACAGCGTTAGGTCACTACGGAAACCGCATATAAAGAAACTAACGGTTTACCAGCAAATTGTTTAAAGTTTATAGTTTTAGTAAATCAAGCAAAATTTAGTCTCTCGGTACATCTAAAAAACAAAAAACAAAATAAATAACCAAATAATACAATTTATTCGTAAGGGAATCGAAAGTTTGTGAGAATGAAAAAAGAAAAACAAAGTTTTTATATCAAAGAAGAATATAGAAGTACAAAATTTGATTGAGATAACGAGTTACGACCACATATATTATGATTTATGTGTTTCTTGGCTATTTGTTTGTAATTGTGTTTTCCAAGTGAACATTTTTCTAATAGTGAATAGTTTTGGCGGGATTTTTGGCATTTTTTGTGGTTTTAGAAGTTAGGTATGTAGGAAATCTGTAATTTGACTCAATATTAAAAAATAGAAATCGGGGATGAACTTCGAGCGACTAATCTGATATTAAAACTGAACTCGTTTTTCTATTCACGCGGGAACGGTCTCGTATGCTGGAAATCATAAAATTGCATTTTGAACCTAAACCGAACATACGCCCGCCCGTTCGTACACACGATCATTTGTATTACGGAAAAATGAACAAATTAGCAGAAGTACATGCGAGATTTTCTTTTTATATTGCGACACGCATACGGAGAGTTTAAAAATGAGTTTATAATGCGCGTTGTCCGAAAATACATCAGCGCGTAAACAAATTGATTGTATATCGTTTTATTAACTATTTTATTCCGTCGGCGATTTCGGAAAACATAATCTTTTTTTTGTTTTGTCGAGTTACGACATCCACTCGGAAATATATCATATTAATATGATTCTATTGTTATTGTTATTATTATTATTACGGTGCTTGCGCGATACGGGTTATTTATTGCGAATTATGGTTTTCACGTGTTTTGAAATCGTCGCAAAATAGATCACGTATTGGCGATAAATCATCACGCGCGCGTGCGCCCCGTCGATTAAACGATATGTCACGCACGATCGGAACGAATTTAGTGACGCGTGTCCGTGCGTTCATGTTTTACTCGCTTTCCGTCATTTGCCGACGACAACGACGACGACAGTTTGCCCGTAGAAATCGACTGTCCGGCTTATACAATCAAGTCCGTATTTCACGGGGGACGCCGCTCGCTCGGACGAACGGTCGGCAAAGAAAATAAGCGGATCAGTGAAATGTTTTTTCACATATTCTGTATATACAACAACGCGTTTATTATTGCAACATAATCGCGTCACGTTTGAATATTTAATTTTTCTATTTCAACATCGGCATTGTTGGTTTGCACGTTCCTATGGAAACATCGTACACGGGCGTCGAATAGTGTCCGTTCGTCGATCAAATCGTTATGTTTAGTGCAAAAATAAATCACCAACTCGACGCGAACATTGTCATCTCCGAAAGACTCGAGAGTTTAGCCATAGTAAACATACAGCTGATTGTTACGAAATAACGTAGTGACAGATACGATATATTCTATGACATTAATATTTTTGACAAATTTTAACATGTTTCTAAACAGTCTGGTTATCAAGCATACGTTTTAATAATCTAATAGATTCATCGCGACCGTGCGGTGGTAACACTGACGCGTAATTTAAAACAATTACGTAACAAGTAAAAAACAGTTTTTATCGTTTTTTATTTATAACAGCTTGTGGATACTCGCATTGTTTTGCATCAGAAACTAAATATTATATCAATCAGGTGGTTTAAAGATTTTCGAAAAAACCACATTTCAGACAATATATCAATCGTATTCGGTTAAAACTAATAATAAAATTAAACTTGAAAAATGAAGTCATTAAGAATAGTCTTTTTACATATATGAAAGCTTAAATCATGTTTTTAATTAACACAATTAATCTAAAAGTTATTAATGTAAATTCTTTTTTTACATCGTTAATTTGCATTTTTAATTTCGTATATAAAATAACCACATCTTCATTTAGAATTAAAAAAGAAGAGTTAATTTAGACAAAAACGATCGATACATAAAACAAAATTTGTGTATACGCGTTCATTTTTTTACATGTTTTTGTCTGTCAGAATTTAGGACGAAAAAATCAACTAGTTAATACCTTAGTAATTGAACAGATTTTTTTAAGAAAAGATTTAACAGAAATCTTAAATACATAATTTAAAAAATTAATAGTTTACCAATTTAATAATGTAAATTTCAACATAAAATATACTAAGAATACGGGAAGTACCCGTGCAAGCACACAACTTACACACACTTTTAGTTTTTGGGTCATATACTTGCTTGTACACATAACCTAATTATTATGCGTATTTTTAAACGAGGGCGAAGGAAATAGGTGTCTGAATTGTATTTTTAAAAAAATAATGTTAGCAGTTTTAGTTCTAATATCTGTATTGAGACAACCGATATGTGGTTTTAATACATTCGTAAAAGAAAAAACGAAAAATCAATCCACCTCGGATTTCTGTTAAGGGTCTTTCAAATATTCGAATATCATACGTGTGGAAAATCCACCGAACAATTGCAAAAAGCGGGTTAAAGTGTCGACACGTCGGATTTTCACAAAACCGAATCTCGTTTTTTTTTTTTTTTGTAATCCCTACAAACGACAATAACGCAAATTCATTGAATTTAATATATGACGATGATAACAAATTGTTTTTAAATAATTTATAATACTGAATATAGTGTAGTGAAAAAACTCAATAATTTCTGGGGTTTTTTTTCTATGTTTACAATTTAGTACACTTTTCCTTTTAGGATTTCTAGGAATTAAAACCCGAAAATATAATGCTACAATTGAGTCTATCGTATTGTTAATAGAAATTACAAAAATTACAAAAATCGTTAGTTTCAAATTTGTTTTAAGTGTACTCAATATAATTCATTAACGACTACATCGTCGGAGTACACGATTTAAATTTCAAAACGTCGTTTTATCAACGGAAATATTATTTGTCTAATATTATTATTATTATTTTATACTGTTTATTATTCACAAAAAATCACACAGTCCCAGACGGGTAGAAAAATACTCGCATTCGTCTATATCACTGTAATCCGAATTAATAGTTATATACGGTGCGTTGCTGCTATCAGCGACGAAAAAGGTCCTCTCGCCCGCGACCAACTGTACCGCATTAAGCCGTATTATTAAGCGTTCATAACGAGTGGTGATTTTTTATACGGTAAGGATATTACTTGATAAATAATATTTAACTGGATTTATACGCGTATCAAAGCTAGACGTCCGCGGGATCAAGACGGAGTATCATATTATACGAGAATGACGGCGAAAACTCTGACGAAGAGGACACGTGGAGGATTAAATGCCGATTGTTTATAGATAATAAAATTTGACAGTTCAACGGGGTTTTCAAGTAGAAATACGCATTAATATTCTAAATACCAAAAACAAAACGATTCCCAGTGAAACTCGGTATATTATATTGTTATTGGTTTTTTCGACTTTTCTTCATGTTTTAAAGCATATGCATTATATTATTATTATTTTTATTGACATTTACAAAATAACATACTGACAACTAAAATATATTTCGCTTTTCTTCTCACCAACAATCGAAAAACCCTCCATTTAGAAAATATTACCATTTTCGTATTTTCAGGTGACGATTGTCGCAATGTTACATTCGAAAGTTCGTAGTGTATACGACGAAGTCTTGTTTTTAGAGGTTTTAAACATTTGTTCGGGAACACAGTAAACGCAAGACGTGTGATACATGTGCGTCAGTATGTTATTTTATGAATGAGGCGATCGTGTGGAGTGTATTACGTTACTGACAAACGACGCACATCGTACGCGGGGTCGGTTACTACGTATGTTATATTTTTCTGAGTGGGTGTGAATGCGTCATCGGTTGGAAATATTATATTACGTAAAAAATTCTGACACCTTCGAACTTATAGACATTCGGAGGCACATTGTCGTTCAAGTGACGAGTTATACATTTTTCGGGAAACCCGTTTAGAAATGTATGTTAATCGTGTTTGTTTAAAATTCAGTTTATACCGTTTGGATTGATAAAGAAGAATAAAATTGTTATTCCTTTTGTGTGAACGAGGCGGGAAAAAATGACTGCCTGTTGTATATTATTCTTATGATATGGTTTTTTCAATCCTAGTAAAATATTGTCAATTTTCGTCCGTATATGCGTAGACGGATTGCGCCTCTTCGTTTTAAACAAATATTTCAGCAATCTTCTTATAATTTTTCTAAACAGTACTCGTTTTTATACTTTTATGTTTATAGTTTAGTTGTGCAAATAAAAAAACGATTTTGAAACAACCGTTTTACACGCGTCGTTATTTAAGCAAAAACGTTAGATCTCGATCAAACGTTTTACAAAATGTGTTTATACAACCCGCCTATACATATAATCGAGTTTGTTATCAGCAGAGTCGCGTCAATATATTATATACATTTCCGTTATTTCACACCAAACACACAATACATATTATTTCTATTTGGGCCGGCGGCGAGTATAAGACCTTTGTTGTAAGCGCTTGAGCGTCTCCACCGAATCTTGTATCTGTTTCATCTGAGACTCGAGATCCATCAATTCCGCCTTTATTGTATCGTATCCGGCCCTCACGTCCAAGCTAGCCAGTCTGTCGACGATCAGTTCGTTTTTGAGTGCTAACTGCGTTATAGCCTCCTGCAACATGCGTACACGTCCCATGAGTAATAATCAGTAATATAATATCAAAACCGACGATATGACTTATTATCAAGCGATCTTAGGGTCCGGATTTCAATGTCCCGAGAAAAGATACCCGTCTAGAAAATTGATTAAAAATAAATACCGATAATTTACGCGGACTCGAAACAGTCGATTGTTTTAAATAAATACTTATATGATTAACTGTTGTTCGATGGGACATTTGTACAAGAGAAATATTGTGACTTATCGGGTTTTAGAGCCACACATTTTATTCATAGGGGAAGGAGAGAGAGAAGTTTCATAATTTCTTACAAGTTTACAATCATAGACTTATATGAGATTGGATTTTCGATTCTGAAATTTGTGTCCTCGTACTTGTATGCAACCAACTTTTTTGTTCCACTCGAAACTAAGGAAAGGAAATATATTGTACCAATCATTTTGAACTGTTTCGACCGTATATTATCAGTGGAAATTTAAATTTAAAAATGTCATAGAGTATAAAACAACTTCAAAATAATCGGCTAATTATCATAGAAAACTGGAATCTTTAAAAGTAATTATTGCGAAACGAACTGTATACGAGAAGTGTTGTTTATTTGAAAACTGCGGGTAATATACTCGTATTATGTAAAATTGACTGATATTAGCAATTTATTATATATTTTTCGAAAATTGTCATTGTCAACTTCGGGATGAATAACGAGGTCACGATGTATTATAGCGTCTTTGAAAATAGATCGACCAATATATGACGCGTAACCGCGAACATAACGAGACAAAATGTCGTTGACGGATAACATTTCGAATAAATAATAAGCAATGGGTTTTTTTCTTCTCGTCCGAAATTTACACGTCGTTTAATGTCGTCGCATCGATCAAAGAAACGTCGAATTGCCCCGCGAGACGACAATCGGTAAATCCGTTCCCGTTGCCTGAAATGTACAAGGGACCGTACGAAAACCCCGGACCCCAGTACTAATCGTCTCGTTTCGTCTCGTCTCGTCGACTTGCCGTGACCACCGGATCCAAAACCATTCCTTCGGTGTCCGTCGGAGCCTGCGGAGGACAATAACTTCGGGTCCGCTGCGACGGATGCGGAGTGGCGGGCAGCGGCGTCAGAGACCGCGCGAACGCGATCAGATCCGAGCTGGGTGTCAGCTGTCGACATTGCGACCCGAGAGCGCTGTACCTCTTTGACTGGTCGTTGGACTGCGGCGCACCGAAAACAATAATGGAAAGGTGTTTCAAGCCGAACGTAGTCGCGGATTTAGGTGCCGCGGGGATTATCCCTGTCGCGTGATCGTGTTCACAACTATGTATCGTGTCTCATACGACATGGTTGGGCGTGATCAATTCATTTGAAGCACCAAGTACATTGTTTTGGTCTTGTTTATATGTAAGTCGAACGTACGCGAAAGGTATTTTTGTTGATATTTGCGCACAATAAAACTGGTTGTTTTTTAAATATTATCGTGTGTGAGCTGTGAAATAACTAGATTTAGGATTTTAATGCCCATAAAAAAAATTTTTAAAAATAATTTATGATTTAAAAACTTCAAGTAAATGCACCCAAGATAATTTCGTTTTTTATATTTGAGAAATAAAATAATTCAATTTAAAAAATGTACCAAACAGTAGTGTTTTTTGTCAATAATAATGGAAAATACACTAAAAAATATATACTTTATGTAGCTAAGGCGATTTGTTTTTATATTCTTAGAAAAAGGTAAACAAATTTTCCTAAAACTTCAAAAACAAAACAAATATTCCTCCCTCAAAAAAAAAAAAATTATTTTTATTATTACAACTGCTTTATTAAATTAATATAATATTAATTGATAGATTATATCTTTATATTTGTTTCTAAATTACTAGTTTTTATTAACTCATTTGATCACAAAAAATCGTGTTCAAGTTAAAGATCAAAAAGTATTTTTGAAATACATATTTCTTACTTTATATTTCCACAGAGTTTTAAGATATTTTGTATTTCAAATACATAAAGCCATATCGTGTTTTTCCCATCACTGTATAAGTGCACGTGCATGTATTTTAAATATTAAACCAAGTGTTCTGAATAGTTATTGCTACCAAAAATACAAAAATATGCGCTTTAATTTCACGCATTAATTATTACGCAAATAATCGGAGCAAAGTCACTTTTGATATATATAGAGCAGACTATTTTATTTTGCTAAAAAAAAGAGAGATTTTTCAAAAGAAAAACAATGTGAATAAATACGTGAAAATACGTAGTAAGTACTAAACATATAATATTTAAGTTTATTTATTCAATTTTCTGGTTTTAAATTGTTTCAAAATGTTTTGGTTTGTTTATTAGAAAAACAGCGTACGCTTAAAGTTTTTTGTATCCGAATTCATTGATTTCAATCGTTCTACTCGGTTCGTAAATAAAATGTTATTATTCTTAACGAATCTTATCACCAAACGCGAAGTGTGTTTGACAAAAAAAAAAGACGTCGACTCTGATGTTTACAAACGTACCAGACTGTTGACGCGACGACAACCGTCGTATACGATATTGTTTATTTTGTCGTCATTTACATTTAAAAATGAAAATCGAAAAACGTGTTAATGCAACTCATATTAATACGACATTATGGCGATGAGACGAAGAAAAAAAAACGTTTAAGAGGCATCTCGCTGTGATGAAATCGCGTAACTTTAGCTGGTCTGATTTTAGTGCTGTAAAAATCTATAAAATCATAGACGTGTCTTCTAGGCTCTTGGAAATGGCGGTTTCTCGAATTAAACGTATCCTTGTTCCAAACATTTTTTAGCGACTGCTTTCTGTGGTAAATCTATCGGTTGAATTTTCAGTTCGAAAAAACACTTCCATTACTCTCTAATAAACATATGTCAGAGAACGTTTCACAAAACTAAAATCGGACTAATCGGAGCGAATAGTCTAAATTGGAACAATAAGAAGGTAGGGGGAATATCGTTTTGTTGATTTTGAACTATTCTCATAGTACTTCTGGGTGTAAAATCATCACCATTTTGGGCAACTTAAAAATAAATTTAAGAGTATGTTTGGATCAAAAATTATAAATTATTATCCTTAATTCGTATTTTAAATCTTGATTTGAATATGTTTTCATATTTTATTTTATTTTTTTTGTAATCGATTATACAACTTTGCCCTAAATGAAAGGACAGCAATAAACTCATTTTATTTCGGCACTCAATTGAAAATCTGTATTAATATTTTTAAATTAATCTTTTTTTCTTATAATTTAAAAATATAATTGAATTTGCTCTTTCAAAAATAGATAAATGTTTATGAATTACATGAATTTCCGTTTTTTTTTACTGTTAACAATATTTCTCCAGAAACGTGTAAAGTATATAATTGAAGAAAATACTTGAGGGTTGAGAGCGTAGTTAAATGTGCAATCACCAAAAATCGTTTACAGTGTCACACTAAGTTTTTAAATTTCCTTTGCACCTAAAATTGATATTTCTGTCCAACAAAATAGAGGTAAAAAAAATGACACAATACACGATCGACGATGGTATCATTATAATAATTTTAAAAGCATTTAAATTATGCTAAAAAAGTGTAAACAGTCAGAAACATTATATATCGTTATTTTACTCAGCTAAACACACAAGTGAAATTTTATCGATTTTACTGGAACGGGTTGTAGCAGCCGACGGTAGTAGGTTAATGGAAAACACACGCCAATTATAATAATTGAAAGGGTTTTAAATTGTGAACGTTTTGGAAAAAACTACTCTTTTATAACCCTGTTGTAATTATTTGATGGTTTTCAATTTCGCCGAGAAACGATTACGTTTCGCAGAAACCTTCGACGGTTCGACCCCGCGGCGACCTTTTTTAAATGCAGCGCCCGATTGACACGCAATTCAGTTTACTTTGTTGTATATGATGTCGGATCCTTGGAGAACCGCATCCGACAGGGACAGGGATAGGTCTGAGTAGACGTCTTCTAATTCCTGTAAAAAATGACAATATAATACGGCAAAAGACATTTTCAAACGTAATTATAATGTAATATGTTTAGTGTCTGATTTACGTGGATACCCAGACTAGACAATTGTTCGGACCGCAACGTTTTTAAACGTGACGATTTTTTCGCATATTGTATATGCACAAATCACATTATTTTATAAAACTTTCAACATGTCTGCATTGAGAAAGCTAAACGTGTAGAACATTATTTATTACAATTTCCCAGTTTTTTCGTTTATTTTTTATAAATTTTTCATAATTCCTTCGAAAAACAGCCTACCAAAAATACTGTGGCAGCTTATATTACATCTACAGCGCATATTATTATTATTTCCAACGTCAAGTGTAATTGATCCGAGTTCATTATTTTTAAACTTTAAAGTTTGATTGCAGCACTTAATTTTTTTCTTTCCGTGTTAAATAATAAATTATACAACTTTTGTAGTCATTTTCGTCTCTTTGCCTACAACATATTTTAATCTTATCTATGAAATTGAAATGTATTAAATAATTATCGAATTAAGATTATTATAATTAACCTAGTACTCGAAAGATTAGGAAGATTCGTAAAAAGAAATTTGTTTCTATATAAGTTTTATCGTCCGGAAAAAAGAATAATTACGTATGATTAATATGTATTGTAAGTTAAAATTATGCATTTCAGAAATTAGATATAATTTATTACTAGATTGAAAAAAATCTTCGTATACCACAATATGCCGAAGTTTGTGAAAAATAACAATTTGGATGAAGCTTTTGCACAATTTAACAAGGTACACGTTTTAGAACGTATTATATATCGTCGCGCTGACAAACTGCGTTCGCGAGAGATCGTTTAATGTTCTAAAAAAGATTAAAAATTTCAGATAAAACGCGTTGGTTATTCTCGACATTAAAAACAAACGTTCAAACGAGGTTTCGCCGTTGTCAATTTTCAGCTGACAAAGACAGAATTCTTCAAAGTGTTTTATATTTTTTTTATTCATTTCATTGGATTTAATTAGAAACGTTCGTCGCATCGATCGCGTATATTTATTTCTCAACACATATTCGCAATGATAGCGGTGTGACGTATGTGTATTTAATGAAAAATTCACCGTCCCACTACGTCGCCAATAAGCAACGAACACATTATTTTATTGTTTGACGATCTGATTGTCGCGTTACCTGTAGGAGCTGCGGTAGCACATACTGGTTGTACTGGTCGACCATGCCGTTGGTCGCGTGCAGCTGAGTGACGTAGGCGTTGTGAGCATCGAGGTACGAGGATAGGGACGCCGAGCTGTTTGGAGACGACAGCTGGGCGAGAAAGGAACGCTTATAGTCTTCTCTGCACTGAAAATGTAAAACATGTCACATATACATTATACGGATTTTAACGTGTTGATGCTAACGGCGAATGAAATCAACTAGACGGAAATCAATTTGATAACAAGGTTTTTTTTATAAACGTAGTCAACAGATGACTAACTAATGTTACTTAGCTAATATTACAGTTAAGACTAGTTACTCCAAAATTTAATTTGTTGTTGTTATCTTTCATTTATATACTTTTAATTCCGTACTTGAAATAACAGTACATTTTCATTGCCAATTACAAAAAAAAAAACTTTAATGTTGGCCATAACAAATTGGTACCTAAAACCTGTAAATAATATCTGTTATAAACAGTGATAGTCTGCTTTTTCTTTTTTAGTTTATTTAAATTTAACTTTGTATTTAAAAAAAAAAAAAACTATTTTCACAACTTGTTCCCAGATAACTTAAATACACGATTTTATAAATTAACTAGTCAAGTTAATAAGTCAATGGTATAATAATGTTTTTACTAATTAAGTATAAAATCACGCTACGTAGTTCTCGAATTATAACGTTTGTTGAATTGTATGTTTTAAAGATTAAACGCGTATTATCAAATGCAAAGAGAAGAATATTTTCGAAGCCATCTCATAATCATTTGATAAAATATAGTCTGAAAAAATAATTCGATCCCATTAGACCGGACGACCTTTTATATTTTACTCACCTTTGCAAGTTTGTCTTCGGCCTTCTGCAAAATTACTTCCAACGAATCTCGTTGGCTAAACACTTTTCGCGATTGCACCTTTCGATAGAATGACCTGTCTAAAAGCGGTCTAGAAATTTGTCGGCCGAGCACATTGGCCACTTCACCGATGGACTTCGAGTCCGTTTCCACTTCCTGTAGGAACGTCTCCCACGTGTAGAACAACTGGCTAGGGATTGAAGGCCTGTGAGAAAAAATAATAAATTAATACTCAAAAGTCAACCAGTATATGTTTACATTTCACTGGTATCAACGGTACTGAAAACAATAACCGATTTCGCATTTAACAAAATCATTTAGTTTTCCGTTTTTCCAGACACTTTTTCTAGACGTTTCGTATTTCTCGCGGAAATACCATCATTCACCAAAATATCAAATTACACTCTTTGAGAATGAAATGCGAAACTCTGTAAATGTATTTTCCGTTTTTTAAATACATTTATAATTTTTTCAATTTCAGTATCATGGATTTTTTTACCATTAAGTTTACAAAAATAATAAATAATAATAAAAAATAAGGTACTGTGACTTTTCTCCGAGTGTCTATATCCACTGCTGCATATATTTTCAATTGTATGTAACCTGTATATTTATATATACATTACGTCTTTGAAAATTTAAGTATGTACATAGAATAAAAATAAACAAAAATGTTTTATAATATATTTACATAACATGCATTTGTGTTTGTGCGTTTAAAAAAGCAGATGCTTTTTTCTAAAAGGAAGACCTTTTGACAGTTTTTAGGAGTCACTGTCTGTATTTTAAGTTATTTTACAATGATTTCCACAGAAGTTTTGTATATTATATTATAACTTTGTCAAATTTTATACATAAATTTGCCTTTTTGTTTTTAAAAACGTAACAAATTTAAGCCGTATATAATATTTATGAGGAAAGTGCGTTATTTTTTAGTGCTGTAGTAAAGTTTTTTCGGTAATAACATAAAAAGTATAAAAAATATCAGCTGTATCAGTTAGAAATAAAGTATAATGTTTCATTAATAAAGTTGAAAAAAAATTGTTAATGAACTTATCGATATACCATACATGTGTATATAAAGTTGTATACCTGCAGTCTTTCCTGAGATCGATGTTTTTCTTACGGAAATTCGTGACCAATAGTTGAAGCTCGGCTGCGTGTTGTTCGTACATCTGGGACAGTTCTTGCGTGAAATCGGACACTGTAAAAATTAAAAACAAAACGAAAACTATTAAAAACACGACTAAACTAGACGTTTTTATATTGTTTTATTTATCATATTAATGTCAAAATAACGCGATATTCAAAACATATTTCATTTCCATGTTTTTTTTTTTGTTATCAAATCGTTCAAGGAATTATGTATGGACGGGTTTCAAAGTTATATCCTCTTTCCTCTCCAATCCCCGGTCCGCTGCGCATGACAAATGTAAATTCAAATGTAAAATTGTCGTTTTGAAATGGCCATCCATGTTGGTTTCCCGGCTGTCTTGTACGATCAAAAAATAAATAAACACGATGCCAGAAAACGATATCAACGCGCAAACAGTACACGAAAATATTACATTTGCGTGCCGTTTCAAAATCATTTGTAACAATGACGACTGCGTCGTGGCGCCACACGTATTATTTGCCGGAAGAAGTGGCCGGACACAACGCGCCGGACGATTGTTGGATAGTGATCTACGGAGTGGTGAAAAACGTCACCAGATTGATCGACGAGTTCAGCCGTACCACGGATCTCGTGGATCCAATTCTCGAGGAGGCCGGCCAAGACGTGTCGTACTGGTTTGACACGGATGTGGACGGAGCGCCTGTCGTAAGCACATACGGTTAGGTTATCGAAAACGCGCGCGACCGTCTCGTCTTTTCGTTTCGTTTCACTCTACTCAAACGTCCATGTCATTAGTCAGCACACGTGTTAATAAACGGACAGCTAGCACAAAATAATGTATATAATAGAGCCACGAACATATTTTGTCTTACAATTTATGATTCAACAGCGTGTGCACGTATTATAATTACTTTTGAAATTATGACCGAAAATAACAACACGGAATCGTAAATATTTTTTTTTTTAATGATATTTTATTTTCTATACAGATTTCATTCGAAATCTCTGTACTCGGAATTCGTTTCATCGCGTTTTATTTCGAAAAACCTGCACTGTCGGATACGAGTTGTTTTTTATGATATTATATATACTTTGGCATTTTCTTTAAATTTTTTACGACGAAGTGAAGAAATCGAAATGTATACATACTACGAGTTCGAACACACGAAAAGTACATTCATATTCTCGAGATGTTAGGATTGTGTTTGTACATGATATCACATATTCTATTAAAATGTATAATCGCGGTGGTCTGCTTGCCGATATATATTTCTACTCTCAGAAATCCAATTCTGAACATATTATGACATATTACTTATCGAAGAGTTACTTTTTCTTTTTGTAATACAAACTAACAAATATTTTCAACCATTATATGTTTTTCTTTATACAGACATAAATTAAGTGGCCACATCTGTTTAATCAATTAATATAATATCACAGAATAAAATAATCAGAATGGACACTGATAAAAATGTATACAGGCAATATAGTACGGCGGCGAAGACAAAGCGGCCATGTTTTCGGAGGACAAATCATATATATATATATTATATTATATAGCATATCATAATAGCCATGTGTAATTTATTACTTGCTGATAGTGTCTATTATGGTATAAATATAGAATAAAGTATATACAATAATAATATTTGTCCTCCGAAAACATGACGGCTGAATTTGTGATATTGGTTTAGTGTCCACTCCCTAATAATATTATGTGTATAATTTTTTTTGATAAATCATTTGATCATGTTATTAAGTTTTAAAAATAGTGAAAACACATTTTTCTTATTATAATCAATAGTATATATTGCTAAATATTAATTTGCATCAAACAGGTTTGACATTAATACAATTAATATTGAAAATAATAATTTCTAACTCTGATTATCGTTTTTTTTATGAAACTAACGTAACTACAACAAGTAAAAAAGTAACTTTGTATTTAAAAAACCGCCAGTAATAGTTAATTACGCGCGCGACAAGACTTAAAGAAATTGGTTTTCCCATGAAGCTCAAAACCCATTTGGACCCGACAACTGGCGCACGAGTGTCCGTTTTACCGTTCAGGATACCGCACCAACCGGATTTCGATCCGGACGTCGGATGGATGGCACCGGAACCGGAGGCGATCCCATGGTGGCAGGACGAAAGGTACAACGTAGGAATGGAGACGGTTGGAGCCATCCACGTGCACGTGTTGAATTTGTTCATAAAACTGACCGCCACGATAAAGGTTAGGACGTACAATGCCTGCAATGGTTCTCAAAGTCTCTTTTGACAAAATATCATGTATATATTTTTTTAATAATAATAATAATAATAATCATAATAATCATAATAATGCATTAGCATGTTTGAAAGTCGACTGACTCGCAACCCGCGACTGTACCGGAATTGCCTATTCAGAGCGCCGTCGATAAAGTTCTATAGGCATATATTACTTCTGTTTTTACTTTCTCGAAACAAAAACCAATTTTATTAAAGCCCGTCCGCTATTATAATAATACATAACATGCGAGTGAAATCTTTAAGAGAAAAAAATATTTTATTTTTCTCCAAAATTAGAGAACTGTTGATTTTATTGAGATTACTCAATTATGATTTATGAAATATTTAAAAAATACAGTACAAAATTCCGATAATCAAATAAATTTAACCGAGCGAAATGTTTGTTATACTTATGGGAGTAATAATATTGAACTTTCATGAAATCTCGCTGATTTTTCCACAAAATCATATAATAACGTGTTTTCGAATTAAAAAAAAAATTTAAAAAAATATAATCATGAGTAATTAAAAAATGGACGAAAAATAGAGAAAAACATTATACCACTGCAAATTGCGGGCGCGCATAAATCACATGACGCCGAGATGGACCACGATCTTTTAACAGACACACGGTTGTTGGCAGGTGTGTCTGGAAGATACCGTCAACCGGATATTGGAGAGGTATGCAGCGTACAACGAGGAAATCGATAGCTACGCGATCGAGTACATTGGCAGACCGTTGCGCAAGGACTGGGATTTGTCGCAAAATGGCGTGCTCATAGTGAAACGCGACGGAACGATCTACGATTACGTGCCCACGTTGACGGTATACCGCCACCAGCACGCGAAGGCCTCATGCCATGACTTACGGTCACTGAAATGATCGAATCGAATAAATATTCTTTTAGATTCGTTACAGATCTGTACAGCGTATGGGCCATCCCCTTTCTCCTCCTCCTTATCAAAATGGTTGACTCGTAGCGATATGAATATCTTGCGATCGACAGTCGTTTTCTTACTTTATGATCAAGTAGCCAATAGTGAACGACATGATTCCAACTGCACACGCTTTTTCTCCTTCGTCTGGTTTTGTCGCAATTTTGGTTTTAAATTTCGGAAACGCACCGAAGGTTTTTAATTATATCTACAGAAAAATACGCTTATTTATTTCCAAATATCACGTCCTTTAACGATGTTCTTAACGAACGAGCTGTACAAAGTATTAAATAGTTCACCTATCTGACAAAAACGTAACAACAGATAGTAACAAAAATTAATACTGAACATATTTTTAATACAATTACTTTCTATGACAAGAAAAAAAAATATTTTCGTTTCGTTATTTCTACGAGTACGTATAACTTTGTCTACAGTTTGATATCAATTATGTTATGTTTCTCTACATAGGATAAATTACAAAAAATATTAAAGCAGACGCTCAATCCTTAAAAACGCTTGACCGTACAATTTCACGAAAACACGAGTTAGGGCCGATTTTTATACTAGGTAAACTTATAGGTCTTTAGCTATATACACGGTTATTGCTTTAGATAAACGCACATTTGGCGAAAGTAAAATGTTTTACTTTGTTTCCGCGAAGAGTTCACATAACATCATACGACCACTCGAACGAGTGTTTCATTATTATTACAACTTAGACGGAACGCGAATATTGAAAATAAAATAAAATGCAAAAAAACGATTTAAACGAACTTTAGCGGTGCTGGACCGAAAATATTCAATAATATAATAATCGTAAAAACATATAATCATCCCTTTCAGATAAATAGGTTTTCCGAACGTAGTTACATTACAGGTAAATGCGCAGTGTTCGAACGTTTTGGGCGAAATTGATCGTTTTAACACTCCCTTGACTATCCGAAAATAGTACGGAAATTTCTGGGAAAAGTCTATATCGTCCGTTCATACTTACCTGTGTGATTCATATTTTCTTAATCTCGTCTACTAGGATACCCTCCGTGTACCGTTCTTCCGAAATCAAACTCTATATATTCTGTATTACACTTAATAAACAACAATAATTTATTCGGTTGTTGTATTTATTTTCAATACAAAACAACATTAATGGATTTAGAGGTGTACCTATCAACCCTTAATTTTGTTCGTGTTTATGTACTGATTATTGTACAGTAGTATAATTTTTATAGTTTTATTGATTTCAAACAAATCGACAGCCGGCAATGGACATAATAAAATTACGACCCTCTTTTGCCTGTGCAAATAGCCAGACGAATAATAAAAACAGTCGTGTAAATTATTATTCTGTTTCTATAAAGTGTTTTTGTTTTTTATAAACAATACGTATAACAATTCAGTTTCGTTAAATTATCGTAAAATTTAAAACCCGTAAAAATATTCGAAGAACACGAATAAGCTTTCTGCGTGATAAATCTATTTGACAGAAATGAAAATTGTTATTAATGTTTATTTACACTAATAACTTGATGAAATATTGTACAATTTTGTTACATATTAAACGTGTGTTTAATATTTAAAGCGTTTTGTGTTACTACTAATAAGTATTATGTAAAAATATACGATTTATAAATGCAATAACACAAGGTTAAGCAACACAATTATGCAGACCTATCAATATTTGGCTTAATATATATATATATAAATATATATTTGATATATATATCAAAATAACTATTTATTTAATGCAAATTCATATGTTTTAAATACGATTTTTTTTATACAATATTGCTTTTGTGTACATACGTGTGGAAATAATTATCATCGTGAAATCACGATTTAAAAATTCACACCAACACAATTTTTATTATTGTTTGCTTATATTTTACACGTGAACAAACGATTATTTTAATGGGTACAGGATAAATATTCTGTTTACGGATTGCGTTCGAGTATTTTTTATTGACTTTACTTAAACCCAAACGGGAACTCACACTTTTCGGCAATCGTAAAACCATTTCCTATACAAAATTTATTTTGGTCTAGTGCATATATAGGTTACAGTCGTTTCTTTTATGCGTTGTGTTTCGGCACAATATTCACACGCGCCAACGCTAAATTGGATTTATCGATCTGAATCAATTGCGTAAATTATAGTAAAAAACATTTTATATATATTAGTGACTTTAAAAAATAAAATCGGAAAATTATAGTGTGCCATCTGTTATTATATTGAATTCAATTTAAAAATTAGCTGCACACAAAATTATATTATGTATGATAATGCTTCCGTTATAGGGTTTAAAAAATTTAAATCGAAAATCGAACACAAATTTGTATTAAAATAAAACTCGATTCTTAAGGAAATCGTTTAAAATTATATAACTTTTAACTGTATGGTATTTGTTTACTTTTTGCGTTTTCTGAAATACGTTCTTCCATAGCGTCTTGTACATTATTATTATATTTATATATTGTTTTCGTCGACAGTAAAAAAAAAAAAAAAGGAAAAACTGTTTACAATCTGCGTGATAATGCTGTTTTAATTGGTCGTCCGTTTTAATTATTTTCCTTTTCCTTTATGTGCGCGTTGCTAATAAAAGATCTGATGTTTTTGCTCCGGTTTTTCTTTTCTTTTTTTTCGATTGTAACAAACAATTTATATTTTCTCGAGACGGTGTATATTCTTTGTAGCGGTGACGAACGAGAAACGAAAAGCATGAGATAGAGAGAGAAAGATTATGAAAAAAATAATAATAATAGGAATGACGAGAAAACGGTATTGGGTGCACTTGGGTGGGAATACATTTTTTCTTTTTACATGTCGAGCTTTTTCGTCAAAGACGTTATACATAAATACACATGAAACGATCGTGTTTTACCCGCTAGAAGAGAAGAAAATTCTTTGACGATGGTAAAATATTCTGCTCTTATAAACTTATATATATATATATGTATGTACATCAGAGGATCATTTCACACGAGACTCTGCCGCTACCTACAAGTCCAGGCGAGTTCAAACAATTTTATGTTAGGTTAGATGAAAATTAATCCAACGTATGCAGTAAATTATACGGGCTTAGGTAAGTTAAGTACCGCATCGAAAAAAGATAATGATGATAAGTTGAGTCTTTCTCCTAGTAACAAATGTGGTGAATTGGGTCATTGTTAAATATACAATGATAGACGATTCTAAATATTTTATGGTTAGGTCTGAACATATGTAAACGATTGATTATTTGCTTACGGTGGTTTTCAAAGTGGGGGTCTCAAGCGTGTTTTCTATCAAATATTAAATCAAGAAATTTTACCTCAGTCGAATGTTGACGTACTGTCGTACGTTATATCAGGACAGTATCGAGGACGAGAAGAGTAAAGGTGACACGAGCAGATTTGGTTTAATTCAGTTTTAATATCTTAAACTACTACAATAGCATGTTGAGATGAGTTTGAAGTAATAGACTGGCTACAATCGGATTATTTACTTGACATTCAATGTTAAATAAATAATCGTTTAAATTTTTTTTGGGGGAAATTTAACAGTCAATATCCATGTTTCCCGAATAATTCAAATAGGGTATCTTTCTGTACTTAATTTACCAGAAATATTTTTTTTTCGACTTACTTATAGATTTTAAATTGGGACTCAATTTATCAAATTCGAATTAAAATATTACACTTACAAATTTTCTAAAAAAACTTTACACTAATAGCACGTATTTTCCGAAATTGATTTTTTTTTCATTGGTATTGAAATATATATGTATTTTTACGCGATAAAATTATATTATATAATTACACGTGTTAAAGTCGCTTTAAAGAAACACTGTCCGAGAAGTCGCATAACACAATTAAATTGAACAATTCGTCTTGGTGCGTACAGTAACAGACAAAACAACCCCGGTTAACAGACATGCGATAACCGATAACAGTTCAGACGACCGGCACGTCCCACCGAAACTATAAATAATAATCTCCGTCGATATTTCTTTATAACGTTATAGCGTTGTCAATCGTAATACGATTATTGTAATTTTTCCCCGGTAATTTTCGCACACGCAGTCAAGAAATTACTGGGAAAATCGTTGAACGTGTCGAATATTAAGTACACTGCCTGCGGCGTACGGTTTTCTACCGGAAAGTGATTATGCGCTGGTGTAAAAAAAACAACAGTCGGAGCACATAAAAAAGAAAAAAAAATCCAAACAATTTCCTGAGAAAACGAGTCATTCTACATATACATGGGTTCATGTATACAGTGACGTAGTTTCGTATTATTTTCTATACGCGAGCCGGCGAAACGTGCATCGTTCGTAAATAATGGTAAACACAGTGCAGAAAATGTATTATATTATTGTTCGAACAACGCGACGCAATAACATACAATATTATGACGAAGTGTTTGCGTAAATATAATACCGTAGAGAGACTTTAGTTCAGCCGAAATATAATAATGTACTCGTATTTTGAATGGTTTGCGGGCTTGAATTTTGAACCGAATTCAATAATGCATAATAGCACGCGATACACACGAAACATTTACATAACTCGTTTGTTATATATATTTATATGTTATATATCCACTATCTGTTTTGATCCGATTTCGTGAGACCTAAAGAAATGTTTAGCCAATTAATTATATTTGTGTACAATTCAAAACATATTTAATTATAACTGTCTTCGCTCAATCCTACTTCAAAAAATGCAAAGTAAAATATATTTTATATTTTTCGTTTCACAATCAATAAAAAAAAATGTATTTCTTGTTCTTGATAGATTTACGTGTAATATTGTTCATGTGAAGAATATTTTGAACACAAAGTTGAATGTTCTAACTTATAATTTATTACATTTTTTGTGAGTGTGACAAAGAGACTTTCAAGAGAAACTATTAATGTTTGGAAGTTAGACGTGATCACAGGGATTATGTAAGGTAAGATTTTTCTTTGAAAATTCTAGTGCTCGGGGTTTTAAAAGTCCAGATGCTTATGCTGCACTCGATAAATCTGAGGCAATTTTCTCAAAACTTATTTGATCATTTAAGTTTTTCTGATTTTCAAGATTTTTGTGACTTTAAATATCTCTTGCAAAGCGAGTTGTTTTTCTTATAATTTGGATTAAATCTTACAACATTAGGAAACGTCAATATCACAATTCATTTTCGTCTAACGAATTATAAATATTATCACTCTTCACTGAAATAAAAACGTGTTTAAACTCTACCTGACATATAAATTATACATTTTAATCTATAAATGATTTAATTCGGTTTAGGGAATAACTGTTATTACAAATTAGTTATCGTGGACATCGGCAGACGGTCGTAAATTCGAATAATTTTATTTTCTAATAAACATAACTTACATTTTGATTATACGTGTTTATAATTCAACAATAAAAAATAATAATTAAATAACTCACTCAGTCTTGACAATTATCATGTATACCTGTATATTATATAACATTCTGTCCACTTTTTCCTTTTTCCCACAACATCGTATTGCACACGTACATATCTACGTTTATGTGTTTACGTCTTTAAACGTACACACATATTTCGTTTCTCTTATAAATCGAGTTACAACTTTCAAAAACTTTGATTTCAGTCCTATACGGTATATGCGTCTTAACCAAATAGCACTACTACACGCGCTAAATATTCTAACATGAAACTTTTTCCCAAGTGCTTTTTCGAATATTCAGACTTATCGGGTTTTTAGCTTTCAGTCGATGTTCTTCTTCTAACTTCTAGATCTTTCCGTCGCTTGTTTCAAAAACAGTCGTCTTATGGACATTTCTCCACGCGTTCGTCTTCAATTATCGTTCTATACCGGTTTACATATACATGACATTGTTCCTCTCCATTTATCCCCAGTATCTTATACTATATATTTACATAGACTTTCGTGCATTCATTTTATATGAGCTTCTTCGTCGCCGGTGCTTACATGGTACTTTCTATACTCGTACATATTTCAGTATATGCTCCATGCTAAAATTTCATTTTTGGACTTGTGCACATTATAAATATTTTCCGCGACTTTCTTACACATAATATAGATTTACGATTTACACGAAACTTCTTACAAGTTTTTATGCTTTCCTCGTTTATTATTCAGACGTCATTCTATAATATGCGTAAGATGAAGCGTTTTTCCGGCAGTTGCTCATATATTATACTATATATATCTATAAATATATAATTAATAAAATATCACACACTTGTTCATTGACATATTGCGAAATTGATAACGTACATCGTTTTATCGCATATATACGAGTATATAATATAATGGCGATTTATCCGTAGTTATATATATATTTTTTTTAGTAAGTTGTTTGTACATTCCACTCAATGTTTTTTTAATTATTTTAATATTTTCACTTACATCTCTTATTTGTTATATATCAACCATTTACGATTTTAATTTTGAAATCTATAATTAATATGTTTTTGGGGTAAATACATGTTTTGAAAATTCAACGAGGTACTGGGTAGTCTAGTAGACAAGACTGGGCATTACCGAGTTATCAAGTCAACAATTTTGTTAAAAAGTAAAAATTAATAGATTTATTTTTCCAAACGGAATTTTTCGAGTTAATATTAACTTCATTTTAACTTAACTTTTCTCTCGCTTTAACATGAACTTATCGAATTTTTTTTTTTGTTGAATTAGTTTAGTTCGGTGTTTTCATTACCAAAGATTTATTTGAAGACATATTTAAAACGAATATCATGTTTAACGTGTTGTGTGTTATCTGTTACTATGACTTTTATAATGTATTATGTTGGAAACGAATAATGCTTGTAATGTTTGCATTTTCAGTGCGTACAGACGAGACGTTCCCGACCAATACCTTCTATTTTTCTGTTAATATTGACCACACGTTCAATTATATGTGTTTGTGTAAATAATACTCTGAAAATAAATTTCATATTTTCGAATATTTTTATACATAAGAAATCAAACCGTAAGATAAAAAAAAAATCCTTAATAAAATTTTGTTTAACTTGACTGATATATTTGATTTTTTATTAGCTTTAACGTTTAACTCGGTTAAACACATTTGGTTATCTTAATGTAAGTAATTTAAAAAAAAACATATTGTCAACTTGACCAGCCTTGGTAGTAGATATTGAACGTATATTGGAGACGCTTTATCAGAAATGTATTTGATTATATTATGACATACCGATACCAATTATAACTATTTATATCTGCGGTCGATAAAAGTGTGACGCCACATATCAACATACGATCTAGTATTCGCTAAACTACGCGAAATCCGATTTCCGCGATCAAATATTTAATTGTTGATCAAGAGTTATTTGTTTAATATGTATACAGAGCAAAAATATGATTTCGAAAATGTTCTATAAATGATTCTTGTGCGAGTCGACAACAATTAAAAAACACCGAAATACAATTTCGTTTAAAATCTCCTCAGACAATCGCTGGAACGTGATGAAAAAAAACCACCCGATATAAATGCGCGCGCGTTCGCGTGAACTCGCAGTAATACAATAATATGACATTGTACCAATTTTTCCACGCGAGATAACACGATTTAAAGGTTTCGGGTGATAATAAAACTAAACCGAGTGCGATTCGAAGATTCGGTCGATTTCCCCGGTCACACTTGTGTACAAACACTTCTACTACATAATAATATATCACGCAACTATACCATTCCAAAGGAAATTAGATCTACACACTATGTTTTCCCGTTGCGTACCTCGCGCACACCCTTCTCCTCGATGACGTCAACAGACTTTTTAAAAAAATATTTCTTTTTTTTTTGAAGAAACCATACCGACGGAAAATGTTTGCGTCGTCAATAACAATAACAACAATTACCGTGTATAGGAAACGCAAAATTGAATGGGGTTTTATTTTTATTTGATATTTATTTTTATTTTCGCGGAAACGGTATACTATATCGTTTTTAAATCAAACACGAAACGTGATTTCCCTCTTTGACAATCTTTTGAAATTAATCTTTTTCCACCGTTGTTATTATTATTGTTATTTACAGAACTCGCTCGCGTTTAATACAGGACGGGTCGAACGTTATTAAGGTAAAAGCTGCTGCGCCGTCGTGGCCGTATCCATATTTAATGGCGATTAAAAATGTAATCGCGTTAAAAGTCGACCAGAGTCGAAGAAAATAAAACGTGCCATTACGCGCGCGCATGCTCGACCATTACCGGGCGTGGTCGTTAAGAACGTTAGTCCCCGAAGCGTGTTATATTATATATACCGCGTTTATCCGTATGGGTACGGAAATATGATGTTTTAAAATACAAGTTGACGGTTTTTGCGCAGTAATAGGTGTTACGCGACGTGTTGTGCAGAAGCAATTTAAATAAATCAAAAAATTGTCCGAAATGAGATGATATCGATTGGGCATCACGAAAAGACGTTAATATGGACGGTCATGTTCCTCGAATCGGAATTGAGAAAACGCGCGAATACATTTTAAAATCATTTAATAAAATTATTTGATTTTACTCTGATCAACTAACCTAACCTAGCTGCTAAATTTATAATATATTTTGTCGCCCTCTTAGTCATTCGCAAATGTTTATTCGACTTACATTTTATCATTTTAATAGTAAAATAAAGCGAAATTCGCGTACTATGTTTTTTTGACTCCTTCAAAAATACATAAAACAGTTCCGGTTATTTCCAATGCGTTTCCAGATGAATACATGTGAAAATCGAAAATGCTCGTTCCAGTTACTTTTTTCCAAAGCAGTCTCTCCTCATACTTATATAAACACACAGCATGTCCCGCGGAGATCTGACAAATGTAATCACTATTGTTCGACATTTTTTAGTTTTTTTTTATACATGAGTTAGCTAACTCTGCGCTAAAATTATTGTATTTAAAACATTTGTTTTCATCAAAAAAATTTAAATTGTTATTAAAAAACGATTAGTCGGATTTCTATAATTTTTTTCAAGCTTATTAAACGTAAATTTCTTTTGTTAGATTAGCATTTTAAATATTATCAATTATATTTGAATTTAAACAAACTTTTCAAAAAGGTTTAAAAATTAATAACGACTTAATTAAAAGTTTTATCCGAAAAAATGTTTCGACCAATTATATTTACAAAATGACTATCTTGATTAAAAAGATTAAATATTAAAAGACAATTTTTATTGTATATTTTTTTTCAATTTTCTAATGATTAAAATGAAATTAAAAATATGTTCATTATAACATGGAAACGTAACGTTTATTTGAAGAAAAAACCAAATTAAAAAATATTAAATAAAATAAAAGCCGTTGTATTTGGCACATCTCCGTGAGATACTCTGTGCGTTATATGTATATATCAATGGCAAATTGAGGGGGGGGGAGAGCTGAGAGAGTTCCAGCTCCCTCCCCAAAATTTCAGAAATATTATTTTAAATAAATATATTTATAACACTATATACTTAATTATACTAATTTCCTAATCTTGTTTTTTGATAGTACACGAGTTGGGAAGGTTTTACCAATTTTTAAGGTTTAGTTTTGGATCAGAAATAAGTTATAACTTAACGACTTTTTTACTCAACGTCTCAGCTCCTACCCATAAAAAATGTTTAAACACGCCCCTGGTATACATAGATGACTAACGTATAACATAATACAATGGCTGAAACTGTCTAAGTCGACTCTATTAGTTTTATTTAATTTTTATGGTAATGTCGATAATATGAACAACACACAATTCTAAAAATTTGGTTTTAAGACGTCGTCTAATGAAATGTATGGCAAAACTACGCACATGAAATCGTTTAGCTTTTTCAAATAATCGACATGTGCAATGCGGATATAGTTAGGTCATACTAAAAATCGCTTACTTCTGGCGCAATGACAACACATTTTAAAATTTGTCTGTCCAACCGCCTTAGGAAAAGTGCATTTCCGGTTCTCTCGAGAGTCAGTTTTATTTTATCAAAACATTCGTTTGTCAAACGTATCGAGCGTCCAATTAATCCAATTCCTAGCAAAACCGATTCAGATTTGAATTTGTTACGAAGTTTTTTTTAAATCGACTTTTTCAGGTTCTTTAATTTAAACGTATTGTATCATATACGAAAATCCACGTATCCACAGCGAAAATGTAAAACTTAAGAAATTGAAAAAATCGTAAAAATACGTGGAGCAAACTTAAAAAATTCGGCAGCCCAACTTGAGTAAACTTCCATGCGGAATCCAAATATTTTTTCATGAAGTGTTACTACATCAACATATTTATCGTTACGACCTACGATTAAAAAAATTCGTGCGTGTACGAGTAGGCGCGAATGAAGTGAAACTTCTTTCAGAGTCATTCAACCGGTAGAGTATTAGGTTTGTATTGGAATAAAGTAAAATGGAAGTTACTAAATATTCTCTATTCTGCTAGGTAATTAAATATAGGAATTGTACGATCCGAGGGGGTTTATCAATAAAATACTTACTTGGTCACCACTGCTAGATACTTTGAAATCGGTTACTTGGTTTACCAATCTTAAGTCCGATCAGCCTGTGTGTGTGTGTAGTATTGTAAATTAATCAAAGAAAAGAAAAGAACACACAAAATGTGGTTGACACCGATAAGATGGCCATCGTTAGGTTAGGTACTCTGCTCGTACGCTATTAGCCGCAACTAAGATGAGACAACGCGCAAACACAACAAATCTCAAAAAACAGTGTCGTGACGGGCAGACCATGACGTGCAAAAACCTTTTTTTTTATGCCCTCTATAAAGAAGTTTCACTTCAAAAACTTGATGCTTTTTACGAAAACGATAAATAATTGTGTTCGTCTGTTCTTCGTGCGATGTAGAGAGAGCGTCCAGATAGGGCGTGAAGAATACTCCAACAGTAGCGTACACTAATGATCACATTTACTATTCACACGCCCGAACCTACATAAAAAGTCGTGTACACAATATGTCCCTATTGTGATGTTTAACTATAAAAAAGAAAACTGAAATATATATCTTTAAAAAAACTGATATGGATAACACTTAAAAATTTCAACCCGGCCCCCTCTCTCTTCCGAATTATTTTAAACGACATCGACTAGGTACCTACGAGTAACGAACGTGTACGAGAAATGAAAAACGACACTCAAATCCTAAAACGTACTTATTTTTTAACGCGTGAAATCATTTAATTATGTTATATATATATAAATAATGCAAATACACGCCGTGCTAAGTACAAGGTAAGTACGTGTATAGAACGAATGTAAACATACGGTACTGTATTCGTCCAACGGAACCGAGTGAAACGTTTGTTTTCCATGTTTACAAACAAAATGTCGTCTTCATCGGACGGCCGCGGATCGTACGGGAAAAGAACTATTGCAACAATACGAAACCGATTAAATCGTGCACGCGCGCACCACGAACGGAGTACGGAAAACACGAACGGATCGGCCGAGATATTACGTCGTAACGATATATGAAACGGACGCGAGAAAACACGATAATTAATTACGAATAACTGCGCGTACTCACGTTATTAATATGCGGCGACGGCTCGTTCGGAGCAATACAAAACGATAATACAAGAACCGCTGCGACATGACGGCGACGACGACGACGATCTTTTAAACACGATAATACGCGAGCGACTTTGAAACTTCTAAATTGAATACGGCCGTCGACGTACGCGTTAATAAGCTATGACGCGATATGTATGTACACCGCTCGATAGACTTATGAGATTAACGTATTTCCTTTACGAATCGTACCGCTTTGCGACGCGCAGGGCGACGATAGGGACAGACGTGGACCGTTGTTGTATGTTATGCACGCGTATTCCATTTCCACGCGAAACTTTGCGCTCGTAATACGTGCAGTCACGTCTCGTATCAATTTGAGAAACGGCACGAGGATGACTTTTGTTTTTATTTTTTATCGATACTTAAAAACCTTTTGGTAACAGTGTTTGGCCAAATTCACAAAAAGTTCTTAATCACTGAAAGCCGATATTTGACAAATAAAAAACCGGTTATTAATATGTTAGTAAAAAAAAAATGACGTTGGCATTTGGTGCCCGCGTGAGTACCTAGACAAGCGTCCACACCATCTTATAATTCATATTTTGAGACGTGTTCTTTAAGTATTATGAAATTATTTTCTGTTTTCGACGGAATTAACTATTTCTCTATTTAGTGTAGCGTTAAAAATAAAATATTGTTAACAACATAATGTTCATAATATTGAAAGGAATCATGTTAAATTGTGGCGAAAACCAATATTTTCGAATTTCTTCTGTCCGACAATGACGATAAGATGAGACAATTATAGTTGGCCCGTTGAGCCAACTACACGAATTTTATATCGATTCCCGTCCATATAATTATCGTATGAAATTGGTCATTTGAAAAATTATTCCTTTTTTTCATATAAATAGTATAGATTTAATATATATGTATGTATATAGTACGTGTATATTATAAGATTATGTGCCCATGCGTGATATTTGCTTTGGTGTCCGCGAGGAAAACTTTCGGTATGTAAGTGTAATAATTAAAATACTAAGCGAAATGTATAATCCTGTGTAAGGCGGGGGTCTTACGTTTACGTTTACAAACTTTTGATCGGAAACTTCGCAGGGGAGTTTATGTACAATTCGTAGGTACTGCCTGAAAAGCTTTTCCATTTCTTTTTTTTAAATTTAATATCGCAGCCATCGCGTTTTCTGGAAACATGACAACACAAAGCAAGTATTTATGTGTACACGCGATGAATGTCTACGAAATACGAGTTTATTTTATATTTAATGAAAAGTTGTTTGTTTTTAAAAACTTCGTGTAATATTTCGTTTTTCGTGTCCAATGTTCAAACGACAAAAACTTATTCGACTCCGTTCAATAATTTCAGACGATACGTATCGCCCGCGCGTACACAGGCCCATTCTAAAATCGTATAACACGTCGCGAGTCCTGATTTTTCTATCTGCGTGACTCTGCGCACAAGTCGTCTCCTTACAATTACAAAATTACGAACGCGTACGGGAAACCGAAGGAATCGACGAAATGTAGACGAAGACTTGAAATTCATGATTTTCCAGATTTTCCAGATTTTTATTAATGTTCTACGTTTATTTTTATTGTAACGTTTATGTACAATGCAGTCTTGTATTTGGTGATAATGTCACCGTACATTTATCGAAGTACGAAATGCATTAGCATAAGCATAATAGACGCCAACATGTAAAAAAACAACTATCTTCGTGTTTAATGAAATATTAACGATTTACAACCAAACGAGTATGACGAGTTAAAAGGTAAAAAATAGATTAACTTTATCACTATTTTTTCATTTCTGTAAAATAATCTTACACCAATCTCACTGTTTTCACGATAAAAAATAAAATTTTACCAAGTTAAGACAATATTTTTTCCCGTTTTAATTTTAAACTTAAATGGTTGAAAATGTGTAGTTTGTTACGTTATTTGAGTTAATTGTTTTCCTTAGCCGTCTTTAGTTTTGGAACTATAACGAAATAACGAAATAAAGTTTTGATACGTTGACGTTTCCTTTAGTTTTCCGAAAGTCAAACTTCAAACACTCAGAAAAAAGACTACCGGTTTTCAAAATATTGTGTTAAATATTTCTGTTCTAACCTAACAGAAATTCCCAAAATGGAACAATTTATCTAAATTACAAAATTTTAATCCGGTGGAAATTACAGTGTCACTAAATGTTGCATTTGACTCGATCGTCGGAGTAGAGGAGTGGTGAGGAGTGTAACTTTACTGACGTTAAATTGCTACCGAATTAAAAATTCTTAGTGAGGCGAATTGTTTCGCGTAAAAAAATTTAGTTACTTTAAATTTATTTCGAAAAATAGCTAATTATTCAACACGTGGAAAATAATGTTCCGGCAAAATGCATCGTGCGGAGATGACAACATTCCGTTACCGTACTTGAATGTCCGCTGTTTATAATGAGCAATTTAACTTTAATACACTGAATATGGCCAGCGATTCGACTACGTCTATTATGTTTAATACGTTGTGTCGTTAGTCGTTCTTTATACTCATATTGAGATTATGATAACAATATCAGAGTAAAAAATTTATATATTTTCAAAATAATATTTTATTTATAACTACGGCCGTCGATACGCAGCATTGTTACGTCGGTTGAAGAATGAATACGTCAACAATACAATAATATACAGAGTGTTCCACGAAGATGTGATGCATGCAATAATTTTTGTTCTATTCACTTTTTTCTCCTGACAACTAATAGAACCTTATATTATAATTATTTTGTTGTGTTTTAGATTTTTTTACAACTAAAAATAATAAAATTTACATTTTTTTGTAAAATAATCCAAAACAGACATTTAATAAATATGTTTTAATAATAATTTTGGCGTTAAAAATGTTTATGAAAGATTTGTCGTTGATTTCTTCGATTTTTTCGATTGAAAGATTCGAATGAAATTCGATGAAGATGTCAATTTCTTTCATTCGTGGTAAATATACAAGAGAATTCGGGCAATCAGCTAAATGTATGATTAACTAGACTAATTTTACTAAAAAAAAAATTCTGATACAAACATTTCATTTAAAATTGTTAGGTATTTTTAATAAAAAAATAATATAATACAATTATAATTTTAAAAAATATAATTGTAGCGCAAGGTTCAAATAATTACATATTATATAAATTTAAAAACATTTAATGAAACAAAAGTTATTGAATTTGTCAAATCTCTGTGGGACACCCTATACATTATATGTATATATATAATTTTTTTTATTCATTTCAATGTTAAATATAGTAAGTAAGAGACAATAAATATTTATAACAAAAAAATGAAAATAACGGGCAAAATTTTCGAGTCATTCGTGAATACGACACGCTTAGAATATTTGAGAATAATACGTTGTATTTTTTTCCAAACAAAAAAAAATTGTGTTGGCGGATAAACAATACAATGTTTTAAAGAATATACCGTAACCATACTTTTTCGTTTTAAAAGAATATATAATAACAATGTTCACTATACAGCTGCGTGTCACTATAGAAACAATTGTTACTATAATATAAGCATAGGCGTGCTAGTGATTATAATTCGATAAAGACGCCTTCCTAGAAAAACTACAAAATCAAAAGCACATTTAAACAAATAATTGTTATTATGGTGTATAGTAAAACTGACGTCTACAAAACGTTAGAAATATTTTATTTATTATATATATATTAAATTATATTATCGGTTAATTTTATTTGTAATTTCTATAATATTTCCTTATTCATATAAATATTTTATATCATTGAAGTATAACATAAACACGTTTCATATGAGAGAGGTACATTTTTTATAATGTTAAGCAATTACTTATTTTGTACCTTCGTACCTTTGACGACATTTAAATAAAAATTAAAAATAAATTTCACCTGTTATATTATAAAATTGTTATAAATAAATCGTATTTTCTAATTATTACCGTATATTTTGTTTTATCAAACTAAGTCAATAGCTTATAAATATAAGTCAAAAACATTAAAATAACATTTTTCTATTATCTAATCAAACTAGTAAGTTCTGTAAAAAGTAAAGCTAGTGATTTGAGGTCACCTCAAAGTAATTACTGCAGTAAAAGACTGAATATAAAAATTACAAAAACAAATCAAAAATAATTTAAAATTAAAAAAAATGATTTCGCTCTTAAAAATACAAAAATCGTTCATATCCAAAACGAATATGTTAACAATTTTACCGGGATTTTTTTGCAATTTTCTTATTGTTTATTCCAATGACGCTTAAATAAATTACTAAGAAAATCAAAAATGCGTCAAATGAAACACCAAATTAGATACAATTTGCTATTGGAAAGTAACGTCATCTAAGAAGAATTCACAGTAAAAAAAATATACACACACACACACACACACACACACACACACACACACACACACACACACACACACACACACCAATGTAAAAACAATATAATTTTTGTTTCACTCAGAATCAAAACGATATTATTTAAAAAAGCAAAAATCCGTACTTGAATGAGATTATAACGGCCGAGGTATAATTTTCCGAGCAAAATAATTATTTTTTATTCCTACAAATATTGTATACACGCGTACATTTGACTCGAGCGAACGTTTTTTTTTTAGTGTCTGAATAGAAACTCGCACCGCTAGAGGTGTATATTACATATATACATATAAACTATATACACACACACACACGTTGGTCCTTTAACCGCCATTGTTACGTACGTATTATACTATCGTTTGGTTGTGCGAAAAGCAACAAGTACAACACCCGAAAGAGAGAAAGTTTTCCAAGCGTTTCGAACCGTTCCGACGATAAAATAAAATGCACACAACATGTAAACACAGCCGGGGAAGCCTTTGTCATAGTATAAATCTTTTGTAATTTAAATTATTTATAAAGTTATATCAAAGTAGAACAAATATTTAATACACTCAAAATTAAAAACCTAAAATTTAGACTGCGAAAATGAAACGAATTCAATCCTGAAAAGATTTGATCTCCGTGACCTATTTTTTTTTACAGTTAATTGACTATTGTAAGAAATTGTTTTTTGATATTTCAATTAAAGCTATGTTAATAAACGATGTTAACTTTTACACTATTAAACATCTGTTTCAGTATACAAAAAAAAAATGAAACACTTAATAAAAAATCTATTTACACAATAACTTAGAGAAAAAACTGATGAGCTTAAACATTTTGTCAGAATTAAATTTTATTAATTATAATTGGTCGATTATTTATTTGGCTATTAGATCTAAATCATAGCGATACAATTTCCATAGAATGATTAATTCTTTTGAATTATTAATACACAAATAATAATTTACTTCTCACGCAACGACAATATGCATACACTTACATTCCGAAAATTGCTCATTTGACTTTTTAAAAAATAAGTACGATTTTCATTTGAACGAATTTTATGTTCAATATTTGCCGTTCGATATACGGTGGCGTGTTTAAAATTTGTTCGTATGATAGGATTGATTAAAGAGTATATTGTAACGTTTTTAAATAAATGTATAAAATAGTATTTTATTATGATGATTATTATTTTTTTTTTTTGCTTTTGTTTAAAAAAAACATTACAGCAATGATTATTATTATTATTTTTTTTTTTTGACAAAGACGAAATAAATAATTAAACAATCTGTGGACGTTATTTTTTTTTTAATCTAATAAGAAGCAACAAAATGGCATTGTTAGTATTTAAAATATTCATGAAATCACGGACGCAGTCAGTGCGAATAATATTTTTGAGATTTTAAATTTACTTTAATTCAGGCGGTAATCAAGTATTCAAATGTTTATAATAAAACGAGTGTTTGGCTTTTTTTACGCCTGTACTATATTGAGGTTTTTTTTATTAAATATTATCAACTGACCTGATGTATACAATACACAAAAATTAATTTACATGTTATAGTTTATATCTAGATAAATGAATAACATATCTACATTTTATCTGACAATTACGTAATCATAATTTAATGAAACGATTTATCTTTGACATTAATTATCAATAAGGTAAAAAGTGGAACGGTAAAACGTTTTCGTTTTCTTATGAACATAGTCTTGCAAGTTGGGTTGTTTTAATAATTCAGAATTAGTTTCTTTTGGAATGACGCACGCAAAACGGTAGCAATATTAAATTTCAGTTATTATTCAAAATGATTTCCGTTTCAACAATATAAATATTTAAAAAACCCGATTAAAACGATGTTATTTTCATCGTTTGTATACCACAAAACATACCCTGTTATGTAAACTAAAAAAATGTATAAATAAATACAATTTTGTATAAAATAACGCTTTTGTTCAATTAGAAAAATTCTAATTCTTACTATAATTATTTTAGACACTTTAGAGTTTTATTATTATTTTGAATATGAAATCAATGATAAATGTTATATTCAAAAAACGATTCTGAACTACGCCAGTAGGTTATTGTAATTAATGAACATGATTAATACTGTCGAAACATAATGTACGTTTGAGCTTTGTATTATATTTTGAGCTTACAAAAATATGAAAATTGTCTGTGCCGTAAACCAAAATGTCAAGATCATCGGAGCACTGCTGCTACACAAAAAAGTGTTCGCAATCAAAATGAAAAATAAAATAGAAAAAACAACACATCGTTGTAAAATCAATATCCGCTTCGCTCGGAATCTAAAATGTGTAAGTAAACATTACTCGTATATTTTTTTTTTATTATTATTAACATCAGTTACGAAAAAATAAAATTGATTAACTTGGCCAGCCTCGACCGAACGGATCGGAGACTGGTTTGGGATAAAAATAAAAACGATACGATATTCGGCGGCATATGTGTGTATAAAAAGCGAGTGTTAAACACACACGCATTCGTCGTACACATAATACACAGGACCGTTTGCAGGAATCGTAAACGTTGAAAGTTTTTGGCCATTAGCAGCCGAATTGATGTTGTAATGTCATCTGTGAACAAGAAGTGTAGATGATCCGAAACTGGCGTCAGCGTCGTCGCGCGTACACAGCCCCGTGACGGTAATAACGAATGGAAACGACAATAATATAAACGAACGAGAAAAAGGAAAATCGCGTTCCGAAAACAATACATATATACACGTTGGCCATTTTCGGAGAAGGTAACGCGTGCATTTGTGTGCGTACAATATATTTTTATTCGATTATTATGGACGCACGTATATGCGGCAGATAGGTAGGTCGCAAGCCTTGCAGTAGTCGCGTCCAACGATCACAACACGATAAAACTCCAATATACTCGTATGGTGTTATACAAACGAAAATATATGTACGCCTATTTAATATTATCGTTTCGTATAATGATTCGTGTGAACACTATCAATACGTGGTTTTATACGAAAAACAGCAAGTATTTAAAACACACTCGACAAGTATATTCGTGTAATTGGACGCACAGCGTCAAGTTAAAACTAATCTAATCGTGCAAATCTTTGTGAACATACGAATAGGTAACGGGAAATATGGAAATGTGTTTTTAGGTAGTCGTGTATTCGGCAATTCGCAAATCGAAAAATAACTCTGACTTGTTGTTAAATAAAAAAAAAACCACTCCGGGTAAGAAGTATTACAGGAAATTTAAAACGTGTTTCGGGTAAAATTGTGTTTTTTAGGTATTTTTTTGTTATATTTTAGATTCTAAGTGAAGAATGAATTGGTTTTACAATGTGTTTTATTATTATTTTTTTTTTTTTACAAATTTTTTAATTACATCGCGAGGTTGTTTTAGTGCGAGCCAGATTAAAGGCGAAAAGATCTACTTGCCTAATTTTACAATAAATAACAAAATCGGATTCTTTATATCCAATACAATAACAAAAATTATTATAATGGTAATAAGAACATGATGGTTTTTTTTTCTTCCGTAAACCGATATGTTGAATTGAAAATACACGTAATACGATACATGAAGGATGACAAAACGGTGTCGATCGAAGGTGTTTTTTTTTTCAAAAAGTATTTGCACGTTAAATCCGATGGAAAACGAACACGTCTGTCAGTCGTAAGGATGAAAACGTATTTATCTATTCATCGACTTCACAGCAGCGGCATATTTAAAATAATAAGTGGGGAGGGGTGATAAAGCCAATTACGCTTTTTTTTATTGACAAATATCCTAAAATACTATTATATATACCTAAATACGTTTAATATAGCGTATACACAAAAAAATCTCAAAGGGAGGATCTATCCCCGAATCAACCATCGTAAATAGACTACTGCTTATGTGATGAATATACAGTTTTGGCACAGCTGAACAATATTTGGGTCTACGTTTCTAAAAATAATAAACATTTAAACGATAAGCTAATATCGATGACGATTACGATTTGAAATTATTATACAACAATTTTCTTTTGCACAATTAAATTCTCGTTTTAGTATAAGAATCTGAGAGTCTTATCAGGTAGTATTCGGAATATATGTTTTAAACCTTTTTTTAATGTCATATGCAAGTTCACCATGAAAAATATACTAATAAATAAACATTTTATGAAATCTAATTCTAGTGTAATTTTGTATTATACGAGTATGTTGGCAATGACAGATAAACAAGTGATTATTTTACTGTTCCAGACCATTGTACACCATTCGCCACTTTAAATATGTGTATTTTCAAAGTATTCGGAACATTTGTTAGTTGTTATGTAGTACTACGTGAATACTTTTGTTTATACAATTCATAATATTAATTCGAAATATTGTATTAAATGTATTTAATACAAGTATGCCGATGGCAGGTATGGACAATTAGTGAATTGTATATGTGATCTATTCTATTTGAAAAAATGAAGGGTGATGAAGAATTTGAAGTCCTTAAGAGAACGAGAAAGAGAGAGAAAATTCGTCTAATTAGAATTTTTATTTCGCTGTTCGTCAGATTAACGTTGAGCAGCTCAAAAATCAATATTGTGATCGAATGGATTTCATTGAGGTTTTGAAATTTTAACGTATTAATCTAAAAAAAACTGTGTGTATAAACAGTTTACATATGCTTACACAGTTTACCTACATACACTGCGTGTATGTAGGCTATATTATACGTTAAATGTACGCAATGGGTACGCCCGGCTTAGGTTTAGCCTTTTGTTTTTTAATAGGATTTCTCGACAAGAACAACCGCGAGACGTTTACTGCACAGATTGCTACAAGAGTAGTACAACAAACCTGTAGTAATTATATGTATATATGTATTTATATAACGTTTTGAAATGAAAAAGTTTCTAATCAAATATATATTAAATATGTACTATAGACACAACTACACAATATTATAATAAACGAACGTTGTTTTATTTTTTGTTTTGTGCAATACAAAATTCGAAAAGACAAAAGTAGTTTGTAACACATTTTGCGGTATCCTAATCGTATATGTACGAGACATATATACGTGATACAACTGCTGTAACTACGATTGTCCGGAACAATTGTCCTAAGGAAAAAATAATATTCGCGTACAACTGGAATCCGAATCTATTTTAGATATAGATACCTTATGTATATATAAAGTGGTCTGCTATTTATTAAATCCTCAATTTTATGTCGTTCCATAAAAAAAAATACACGGGCCTCGTGGCGTGTACGTATGTGAAACATACGCATACGAGCGCCTTACGTATTATTTTATACGAAAAAACTGCTATTCAATTTATTTTTAATGCGCTTTTCGAGATTTACGAGTTAGGACTTAACGAATGCGACGTGTTCTCTGACACAATACACATACAACGTTTGGTACGTGCGTTTTCTTTACATACGTTTCGCGAAAAATTTACGTATATTTATTCTTATTTTTATAAGTTATTTTTTCAGGCAGCAAAAATTCTCAGTACACGCTCAAATTTCGTGCAATATAGTATTGGTTTTACGCGTTTAGAAACGTCTACTGTACATACAGGGGCGGGTCCATTTTGCGCCAGAACGACCCTTTTTCGCTTTTTCGTTTAATGACGAAACGGAACATTCACTTTTTAATAAACATTCATTTTCTATTAAAAATTTGTTGACGGCTGTTCGTGTATCAGAAGATACAAACTGAAATATACTTTAAACAGCAAAGTATGCGTAGTGTTCACATTCCAAGAGACTGAAACCCCCAAAATAGGGGACGAATACACAAAATATTTATTGAACAACACAAAAGTAATGAGTATAAAATTTTGTAAACTTTGTAAAATTAATTTCTTAGGACTTCGGGAAAAAATAAAACGTTAATCCTTTTTATAATATTCGATATGACTGAACATATTTTTTTTAATTTTAAGGTCTTCTTAAAAAAAATTGAATTATATATATATATATTCTTTTTCAGCGAATAGAGTGTATAATTTGTATTGACGAAGAAGTGAATGGTCCGTTTCATATGTTTTCGCGAAGAAGAGAAAAAGGGTCATTTCGACCAAATAAACTGTCGTCCGTATATTATAAAGAAAGTTAAGTTTATTACTTTCACGCTACGATAAACACATCATTAAATTTCAATTATATGAACATCGACATTTTTTTTTTTTGAAAATCATGTTTGTTTTGTTTATGATCTTTTTGAAATTTGTATTGTCATTCACGTTTTAGAAAATCAATCAGAAGATAATATTGCTTTTTTTTGTAACCGTCAACGATCCGTTTTCATTCTGTTGTATACAAACAACCACAAAACGGTTATTAACCTAACCTTCGCAATTTTTTTTTTTATCGTAAATAGATCATTTTTGACAAATTATACTTTTCTCAAACTAAAACTCATTTATAATGATCTGTATTATTTAAAGCTAATTTATCATAAATTCGATAGTAATAATCGCAATCAACATAAATAAATTATGTTTATTTTTAAAAAATAAAACCCGAACAGTTTGTCACTTACAACAATTCACCTTCATAACATTCAACATATAAGAATAATCCGCGATGTCGTTATCATTTATCATTGTTATTGTGATTTACTATTTCGTTTGAAAATATTTTATATTTACTGCACATAGACTCGGTGTTGTCATTGTTAAGTCTTGTAGTCTACAGAGGGTCATTAATTTTACTTTGTGTACGTGCAAAACATTGATTAAGTTTCGTGAATTAACTTTATTTTTCAAAACATAAACAAAAGCAAAATAAATTACAAGCACTTAAATTTTGAAAATCAGCTAGTTCTACTAAAAGTTAAAATGACGTTTCAAAATACTATTCAAAACATAATTTGATATACTAAATCGACATGATTTATTGTAGCATAATTAATTATCTGCTCGAGCGCGCTATATAAACTCTTGTGTAACAACTATACAATATTGTAAATACCGAATGACGTATGGTCGTTTGCGACGTATTGTACACGTGGTAGACTCGAGTTCAAATATAGAATCGAATTAATGTTCGGGTGTAGAAAAGGAGCGTTCGGAAAGTTTCACGTGAATCCATTTATAGATTAAAATTGAAAACAGGTGAATTTTATAAATATATATGTCTTATATTTTGCGATTTCTCTGTCGTAGCAATTTCCAGGAAATTTCAAATGAAGTTTAAATGGCGAAATAAAAATTAAAAACGCCAATGAAATTTACTGCACATCTGATTTTTCTATTTTGATTTTTGCGATATGTTATAATGTCACGACGAAACCGTTAACACATATTATAATATATTATAGATATTTAAATAATATTGATTTTTCATAAATAATCGGTGTTGAGTTAAGATACTAAAAATCACATACGAATTAAGAGAAGATGACTAAATAAAAATACATCTAAAATAATATTGAGGCAGAAAATGACATTTCTATTTAGACAAAGGTAGGAATTTTATTTTTTCGTACGTATAAAATCAGTGCGATCGAAAATTGTTAGGTAATTATTTAAAATGAATAAAAATGATTCATTTTTGGCTTATAGGCTTGCAGACGGGTAGACAGACTACACAGACTAAATGGTTGTAACAAATCGATGAGTTGGATATTATTCTTATCGTGTCCAGTGCTGAATACCTATATAATATTAAGTATTTAAAATATTTTGTTTAAGACAATAGGAAGCTACTGATATGGCATTTTCATTGGCTAGTGCCAAGTCGTCAATTGTGTATCCTGTCGAGGCCAAGGCACCACAGTAGATGTTTATCGGATTAAATTTCGCTGCATTTACATGTGTCCGGACCTTCTTTGTATCTCCATTTCATCATGTTTACTCTTTTTTTGGCTATTTCTGCTCTTAACCTATTTATTGTCTTCCATTTGGCTCGTTGTAGATTTCATCTAGATGGTAAGCTTTCAGCAAGTGAAACAGATATTTCAGCTTGCGGCTCTTCTCTCCATTTACATAAACTGAGCTAGCCTGGAGAATTATTGGTCACGTTTGAATTAGTGAATGATTTTCATTGATCAGAGAAATAGTAAAATACACGCATCGCGTCGTCCCAAACTTTCTACTTCTAATATATAGCTTATCGATAATAATTTTTTTTACTTATATTATGTATATATAATATATAATATTTTTTTTTTTGAAACTTTTTGACGTTTGGATATTTTACTAGGTATTCATATATATATTTATTCATCTATATATATATATATATATACATATATCTACAAAAATAGACATGCGCTGCGTCAAACTTATATGTATAAGCGTCCATTTCCGTTTCACAATACGAGATACAATATCATCGTAATCTTTATCATCATCATTATCACTTCATAATCAACGCTATTGTCATCATCATCATCATTGCGTATATGTGGACCGACGGAAACGACAACAGGCAATTGTTCTCGAAAGAAAAAAACGGTCTTCTTGGTATAATGCGTTGAGAGAAAGAAAAAGAGTTTTTCTAAAACGTATCGTGAACAATATATATATATATATATATTTGTACTGGGAAAGACTTGTAAACGTTTTCTGCGATTTTACCGGTAAATGGTATACAATAAAAACAATAATTGTTATTATTACCGAAACTAGACGTCATTTATAGTAATTGAACGTGACGTTTTCTACTTTGTATTCCGTACCGTACACGTATACGAGCTTTGACTAAAGGGAATATACATATGTAAAAAATGATCGAGATGAAATGTTTATACAATAATGCGGTGAAATAATAAATAAGGCATCATTGAAAATCTATTAACAAAGAATTTAGCGTCGATTGGAAACACGTTATTAACGTCGATAATAATGTATATTAAACGCGCGAATCGCATTTCGAAGTTGAGATACTTAAATATGCATTCTCATTCGGTACACACAAATACGTATATAACGTAATATTCGTTAATGTTTATTTGTATGATTACTAGAACACTGTGAACGGATTGGAAATTCATATGTACGTAGCTAATTCGTGTAGCAAATAAAAACTTGTACTTTCTGTTATTTATCGTTTTTCATAATATTCCGCCACTACCACTACAGAACTAAAAACTATTATACATAACTTCATTTGCTTTAAAACGAATTCGTGTTCAAAAATATTACATGTATATTACAGTTTGTATTCAATTTCGAACACACATATGATAATAATTTTTTTTTATATAAAAAAAAAGAAACTAGAAATAATTCTATTTGTATACCTGTGTACGAACGTTAAATTTATTGTTACCATACATAACCGAACGCGCATATTGTTCTCGCGAAATAAAATATAATAAAGTGTATAAATTGCGTAATCGGTTTCGATATTGTATCAGTCTCCGGGGACGCGTATAAATAACTGTCACGGATTGTAGAAATTTATTATTATATAGAGTAACATCACTGCAGGACGGGAAATCTGAATTTTACAACGAGGTGCACTCGCTGTCGGCGGAACGTCGTGCGAATATTCAACAAGTCTTCTACCGGTCAACGCACGACCGCACACGGTAAACAGATATACCGTTTCTCGCTGGTCCGAACTTGAACCCAAACGTTTGTGTTCTTTGCATTTACCGGACCGAGTTATTTCGCTTCTTTACGATTCGAATTGTCCGTTTCAAGCCAAACGTTAATTACGCGTCGTGCAGTTATCATTAAACACATTTTTTCGACTCGCGAATTGTAAATACTTGAATGGTTTTCGCGGTTTACTTACGTGGTAAAACTCGAGTTTTTTTATTTTTTTCTCCCATTAATTATAATAACAAATTATTCTTGTCGATTAAAAATATTTCCCACATAGACGACCGATAAACATTATTTATTCCGAATCCATATATACATCGTCATTAAAACAAGTGTGTATGAACAATATGCCGTATTTTATTTTTCGTTTAAAAATAACGATTTCACGAGAAATTCAAGTTTTACAATTAGATTCTATACATTTTTATGCTCAGTACTATAAATTATTTTAATTATATTTGAAAAACTATAAAACTACCCTCTTTGAATATTTGTCCGACCTTCTAGCAGCACGGGAACGGAGCGACTCATCTTGACTAAATTTAATACAAATCACATTCATATGGTAATGAAAAATATTAAGAGCGAAATACTGCATGGAAAAAATTTTAAAGTTTTAAAATAATAGGACCTTTCTATTGCGTGTATATAACGTAAACTTTTCAAATATTTCCGATTCTCGTGCTCCTCTAGTCATTATATTATACGTACATCGTACACGTAGCAAACTATATATATATATATATATATATATACGAATATTTCTCGAGCTATCGGTTAAACCATTTGGTCGAAATTACCTCGTTATATTTCTCGAAGGGTAAAAACACGTACCTATATAGATATATATCGTTTATACACGTCGAGCACATATATATTATATCCAATACAACAACAATAAGAAGACGAGGACGAATTTTATGGGCTTTTTTTTTTTCAACGGGAAAATGTATAAAATCGTCGTTTTTTCCACCGTACGCACTCTTACCGATCGGTTGGTCGCAACATGAAGTCACGTGCCGGGTACGGAATTTAGCCAAGGATAATAAACAATCAATAATCTATTATCATCATTACAATATTTCTTCTCGTGTATATATCTAACGTCCACGTACACGGTCATTATAGTTATAGTTTTAGTTATAGTACCGTATGGAAACGCGTACCTTAATCATCGTAAAATAATAATTAGTAATCGATTTTATTTCTCGTCGAGATCGGTTCTGCGCGTAATTATCTGAATCAAACGGCGTACGTCTGTCCTACTAAATCTTCGCCGCGCGTATTCAATCAAACTCGACGCACGCGCCCACTTTTAGGTTCGGTAACGGTTTTCGAACGGCGTCGTCGTCGGAGTGGCCAACGTACGGTACGGCGCGTGTGTTATTATTGGACGTCGTCCCTATTGGCGTGTATGTACTGCGTATACAACGTGCGCGTGTGTACACGAGGTGAACTCTGACGTTTGGCATGACCCGGTCCACCACACACTACGCCGAGGTCGGTCCGAAATCGGGTCAACGCCGATGGCGTTGTACGATAACAACGCCGCGCGAGCATAAGTATATACGAGAGAACTTTGTCGGTTTGCGGAAAATTACAACGAGCAGAAATAGAAAGGAGAAAAAACTATTTATGTACGTATCGCGCGCCCCCTATTGAAAAACACAAAAGGCATGTGACTTTTTGTGATAAATCCGTTAAACATATTTACGAACAATTAAACATTTTTTTTTTATATAATTTACTTACCTCCCGTTTTTTTATAACGTGAAAAATGTATTTTTCAATTCATAACGGTTTTATAGCGTTATTCGTGAAATTCAAGTTGATTTAACGTTATTTTATACAGTAAAAACGAATATATTTGCTATGATAAACAAGGTAATCTGAATATATTTTGCCGTGTCACAATCCAGGTTGAGAAAACAACATCAAAAAATGTTTTGTTTACTTTTATTGTGTTTTCGTGGTATGTATTTAAACGTCATACGTAATACGTCGATTTTCAGTACAATGCGTATCGCATATTCGTATTGATCGGTCTTGTAAAATATTCCAATACTTGTCCGAAAACTTTCGTTTTTTGTATTTTTATTCTTGTCATGTGAAGAACAAAATGAAATTCTCCTCTCTCGGCACTTGCAAGAGTTAAAAAACCGGACCACAGCTGGCCATTGAAATAAAACGACCGGTAAAGACTTTTGTTATACACGTTTTGTATACGTAATTTGAGGGTTTATCGCAACGTCGAATTACATATTTCGACTTTCGAGTTTCATTTGTAAATAGTTTATACATATATATATTAAGTATATCTTACATGAACAATGTGTGACTCGCAATATATACGTAGATCGAATATTGACTTAGAAAAACGTAATAATAATTTAGACGAAAGTACATTACTTTGTACAGCAATTACGACGTGTTGACGTTTTTCTTAGAAATCGTTCGATTTTCTCGGAGTTTTTTTTCATGGCCGGATATTATCCGTCGTAAAATAATGTATCATATATTTCAACGTGGGTTCATGTTTGTAGCTTTACATAAAATATTTGATGAATTTCAATGTCTATTTGAATTTCAATGATTACAACCCGTAAATACCGAACGGGAACGTCTTGATTGCGTTGAAACACGTGGTTCAAAGTACGAGTCGACTACAATTGTTCTACGTAACGTTAATAAAGATTTTTCGTTTTATCTATTCTTCTTTTATCAACGTATGATTTCGCTTGTTTAATTTACGTGTTCTAATCGTATATATATATATTCTAGTCGTGCCATAAGTTCTGTTCCTATTTATCAACTGTTCTATAAATATTTTTCGGTAGCGCTAATGACTTGTTTTCAAGTATAATTTTGACTTAAAGATGTATACACAATTTCTAGTTAGTACGAGTTTTTACGAGATGCAGTGAACATGAAATGGGTTTTTAAAGAGAATCGTGTTATTTAAGTGTAAAAAAAACTCCCATTAGAGATTTTTAGCTTATTAAACAAGCTGAAATTAACGCGAAAATTTGTTTATCATACCATTAAATGGTTCAACGAGATGAATACTGTAGATGACAGACCAAGAAGTGGACATCCACGTGAACCCAGAAATAATGCAGCAGTCGAAGCTATTGCACAGATAATTCGCAGAAATTCACTTTGCAAGCAAAAAATCATGGCTCAAGAAATGAAAATTCCACCAAGAACCATGTCACGCATAATGAATAAAAAAATTCAGAAGACCTTGGCCTTGGTGCTTATCAAAGAAGTACCAGCCAGAGGTTGACAGAAAGTTTACATCAAATTAAAGTGACAAAAGCAAAGAACTTACATTAGCGATACGCTAAAAATTGTCACCTATAAATCCTCTTTACAAACGAAAAAATGTTTACTGTAGAAGAAAACTTCAATCATCAAAATGATAGAGTTTATGTTGATAGTTCTGGAGAAGCTGCTAAAAAATTCAAAGAGTAGAAAGAGAACATCATCCAGCTAGAATAATGGTTGGATGAGGAGTGTCATTTGAAAGTGTTACTCAATTGCATTTCTGTTAGCAGGAAGTCAAAACTTGGGCGATCAACTACCAAAGTGATATTTTAAAAAAAATAGTGAAGCCTTTAAATGATACTTAGTTTTTAGGAGAGCACTAGGTCTTTCAGCAAGATTCAGCGTCTGCACACAAAGCAAAAATGACACAACATTAATTGGAGATCAATTTACTTAAATTTATTGCTGTTCAAATTTGGCTTTCAAAAAGTCTAAATCTCAATCCTTTGGACTACCTATTGTAGAGTATTTTATAGGAGAAATCTTAGTCTAAATTCTATCGAAATATCTAATCACTAAAATTTAATTTGGTAAAAGTAGCAGCCTCAATAATTTCAGAAGTGATGCGTGTTGTGATTGATGAGTGGCTTGATCGTTTAAAAAAATGTGTAAATGCGAAAAGTGGATATTTTTAAAAGTGTTAAATTTTTATTAGTTACTAAATTGATAATTAATAAATAAAGTCAAATTGGTTTGTATTTATTTATTTTGTTAACTATATATACATCTTTGATGGACAGAATTTATGGAAAACACTAGGTATATACATATATACCAATGATAATGTGTAACGCCACGTAAATTCTGAGCAATATTCCCAATTCAATGTAGAGCTGGTATTGTGTAATCGACAAAGTTACTTATGTTATGTAAAAAGCATTCGCCAAGTACAATAGAAACATGACTACGCGTGCGCGCGCTTGTGTGTGTTTGTGTGTATAATGTATGTATAAATGTACAGACATGCGTACACGAAATGGAACGTAATCAAATTTCGCTTTTGTAGTATATAATATAGCGTATAACATATAACGTTTCTGTGCCTTTTGAGATTTATCATCGAGAAAACGAGGAGAAACGACGGCGTATTTTACGCAACAAAGCAGATGTATAGTAATAACTCGAATTTTCAAACAGAACGCAAAAAATATACGTATTATTATTATAAGAAGAATACGGATAAGTACAGTTGTACTTCTCGAAACGAAACGTATTACGGCGTATCGTCTGCAATAAGACGACCATGCGTTAGTTTATTCCTGTCGAGACCGTCCACTGTTTTCAACGAGAAGTCCTATCTATGCAGTATACATGCAACGTTGTACATTAACGAGTTAAAACTTAAGTTAATCTTAATTAAGTTACGTGTGAACCTCACGGTAATATCGTCGCATATCCCCACGTCGTGTAATATGACGGTGCACCCACGCTCAAACTATCATTTACGTTTCACACAAATAATGAATAATATAAAAACTAAATTATGTACTCATAATATATATACATGTTTCACAATGAATCGACTCGGCCTGTCTAATGTCCATCCACCTGCCATATTTATGCCATTAAATTCGTATATAACTACGTATATAATGTTATAGACATTTCAGATTTTTTTGATTTGTTTTGTTGAAGAAAACATGAACCCTGTTAGTTCCGCAACACTTTACACGCAATGGTCCTGTCCGAAACCTTTCCAGTCGATATAAGAAACGTGCACACGTCGTTACATATTAATCGGGTCGTATGTGTCAATTATTATCATTTAAATACGATTTTCGCCGGTATTTAAACATCCGCGTCGCAAGACGGCCGGGGAGAACAAGTTGCACGGAACTCGCGAAGAAACTACAGGCAATTATTATCGTGCGCGCATATAAGAGGATCCGCGTGAGAAACGTATATATTATACATTGTAAGCGCGCGGCGTTTGTATAGTGTTATTCGATACATGCAGTGTACGTGAACGGGCAAAACGGAAGGATACGTTTCGGGCGTATAACTGGAAACAGAATATATAAACGTGTACAAGGTGTGTCTCACGGAGATCCGAAACGCGCTTCGTTCTTTTCTTTTGAATTTCGTTTGTTTCTCATTCGAATAATTCAGCATTATAATAAACGTACTTTTAACATTTAAATTGCAAAGAAAATACACAAAATTAAGAGATCTCGTAAATATAATTCATAGAATAATTTCGGTTTATTTTTGATTGAATTACATCATTAAATGTTAAACAATTTCTCGAGCTTGTCCAATTCCAATATTTTTCAAAAAAATAATGAAAAATCAACGAGTAATCTGAAAATGTCTGACGCCAAGTTTTTTTTTTTTTGACTTTGCAACGATACGATTTGAATTTGTTTTATTTTTAGTAAGAAAACCCAAAATATAAAAATATAAAGAAAAACAATAATCGTGCAGTGTAAGGTAACTTAGTTATCGTCTCAAAAAAAAAAACAAAAAATTACTCGAAAATGACAAAAGATGATCGTGTTCATCAGATCTACGAGGGACACGCCGATGAGACACGACGGAGAGAATGTGTGCTGGCGTATGTCGTCGTCCTCGTTCATATTGCGTTTACGTTTACTTACAATATATACGCGCGTACGTTTATATACACATTGCAATTTGGACCGGAAGTCGTGTTAATAATAACAATAATAATCCGTATCCGGTTGTGTGCGTCGTCCGTCGTTATCACCCGAAGTAGTGATGCGTTTTTAATTCGCCGTCAATACTGTATTACGCGACGGGCGATCGGTCAATGAAATCCGATTGTTAACTTCATCAAACCGTAGGCCACTCGTATAAGTATAAATATATATATATATATGTGTGTGTGTGTGTTTTTGTGTATGTATATATTTAGCGAGACCGAAGCTAGAAAAAAATTCAGAGGGATAGAGAATTCGAGACTTTATGTTAAAATATTTTTTTTACTCATAATATATAAAAAAAAGTTTAAATATATAAAATTTAAATTAGATATATTAATTTTATTTTAAATGTAATTAATAGTCTCGGTTCACACACATATGGCCTATAAATCTATACAATAAACAAGTAAAATATTTTAAATATATGTTTTATTCGAATAGAGTATTTTTTTTATTATTTAATATGAAATTAGTGGGGAGGGGAGGGGGAATTGACCTTTTTTATATGCAATTGCTCAGAGACCAGAAACCACGTGAGCATTACTTCCGACTGAATGCAGATGACCTAATGATTAGCGAGTGATTATGTACGTGTGTGACACACGGCGATCGGACAGAACACTATTCCGTTCTATTGCGAATCCCAAATTTCTACGTTCTAAATCTCCAAAATAAACGGATATATTCTGCGCGATATGTATGTAAACAGGTAACCTTAAATTTGTTCACACGAAACGCCGTAGTCGTTACTTTTCTGAACCAACTATAAAAAAAAAATCAAAATTTTTTTTCTAACTGACGAAAATAAACGTGTCTTTTCTTTGTGTAAGGCCATTGAAAACCGTAACCTCTACGGATTTGTTGTGCGCCAAAACAAAAAAAGCGGAAAAACCACGCTGACGGAATATAATATATTGACCATCGACAATATTTCTTCTTTTTTTCGCAGTTAATTCATGCTTAACGCGCGCGCGCAAACTGTGTTGAAACGAAGTTTCTTACGTACGTGACTCGAAAAACCACTTAATCAAAGAGTATTCTTTTTTCTTTCTTCTTTCTTTCTCTCTTTCTTTCTCTCTCTCTCTTTCTCTCTCTCTCTCTCTCTCTTTGCTGGCAGCCATTAAAATTGATACTAAATTATAATTGGACTGAAGGGACGTACAAACAACAACCTGTGTAAAATATATATGTACTATATAATACACCTAAATGTGTAACTAGTAAGGTTTATGTAGGTATGTCGAAACAGAAATAAATCAAAATCACCTCTGAAATGCCAATACTAACTATAAAGCGTATTTTGGATGATGACATAAAAAGTAATTATGTATTAGCATGTCGTCCGCGGACGTTCAGGTTTTTTAATGTACACCTCTGCATATTACGATTAATTGTAATTAAAAGATCTTCTAAATGAAACAAATACAATTGAAAGGATAATGGTAGTAATTGTACAACAGCGCCTCGTATTATGATGTATTATATATTTTGAGGTTCTGAATAATAAATATGCCTCTACGTTCATTTTAGTACTTAAACGTGTTAACACTCCAGTCTCGGCGATAGGTCGAAATAATTATATTCACTCGGTAAAAGATCGATACTGTAATAACCGTTTTGTTAATTTAATTACTTTTTCGAGTTTTCGTTCAGTAGGAACACAGTGAACAAAATTATAAAAATAAACCGTCAATATGTTCGCACACAAATATTATAAATTCAACGACGGCAGATGCGCGTATTTATACAGATATGCTGTTTTCAACAAATATTTTGGAAAGGCTACAATAATAATAATAATAATAATATATATATATATACACACATATATATATAACTTTTTGGGGCACTAGTCGTCTCGCTTTTCCTACCACGCGTCTCTGTGTTGTGTTTTATTATTTTTAATTGAAAAACAATAATATTAATCTTCGTGACTACTCGAAAAATGATTCTAAGTGCAAAATATTGTCATACATATTATTATATATTTGGAAATTTGGTCAGTATAAAAAGTTTACACCGCAAAAAATACAAACCAATAAATACTCGCACGTTGTGATCGGTTTTAAAAATTCTAATTAAATTCTTAATTTCAAACACACACACACATACGCATATTTATATATATATACGTCACAGAACACATTTTTGATGCTTTCGATTTGTCACAACATTTTAATAAATGTTTTCCGACAAATTTCGTGGGGGGAAAAATAAAGAATTATATAAATACCTATATGTTTATTTGTACAGCTGTTTCATAAAACATTGCATTACTTTATCGAAATAACTTCCTGAACCTGTGCAAAGCAAATAGTACTGACGGCCAGTACTATTTGCAATTACATTGCATTTGCATGAATTTATAACTCATTTTAAAAAATAGCAAAATATTGTACTGTTTTAATATTATTATATATTTTTCCTGTATACGTTTTATAATTTCAATAACCGATTGAGATGATTTAATATCCTGCAGGTGACCAAGAACAGGCCAAGCCAACTAGAACAGTTTTTAACTAGTTAAAAGTCAATTGAATCATGAATGGTATCCAGTAAACATTGATTTATTTTTATTTTTGTTAAATTTATTCAAACTCAACTTTGTACGAATAAAAAAAAATTAACTTGTTCACAGACATTTTGACCAGATGATCATCGTTGCGGATGATTATTATATCACATCGTATTTAATTAATATTATGTTAACGTGGTTTCCATTTGATTGTCGAAAAGTAAGTGCCGTAAGGTTAAAAAAAACTCGAAAAATTTAAAAACTGAATATGTATATTGCTAGCACCGTCCGTGTAACATTATGTACACGTGTATATTAATATTATATATATACATGTCGACTACGGCGGATACGTCACATATATAATGTATATGCTTGCAGTCTAGTAAAAGTTTTCCGTCACAGCAATGGCAAGATAATGGACGTGTACACGTAGGTATCTATTTTGTGTTTCTAACCTAACTTGATAATAATCACTTATGTCGGACGTCAAAATATACTACATTATATTATACATATACTCGGTGATACATTTAAAATAATAACACCGATATAAAAATACAAATGTTGGTATGGTATATTAAATTATGTCGGAAGGTCGACAATATTTTATTTTGAGACGGTCATAACGGTTTACACTTTTTCGACATTTTCTTTAACTTTGTACAAGTTCAATATTTTGTTCATAATTTTAATATGTTCACCCCATCCCTCATTTGTTTTAACTGTATGGACTTTTGGTTTTAATCGTACATTTTCAAATTAAATTATAATATCTAAACGTACTGTTTATTATGTTTTATAATTTTTTATTTAACGTCAGTTACAATAATTGAAAAATCAAAATAACGTGTTGTTTTTCAGATTTATAAATATCGAAAATCGATGTTTGCTCAGTTCGTGAAATGCGCGTATTTAGAAACAAGTATAATTCGCGAACCAATTTCACAACAATTTGTTATTGTTTACTAAATAGAAAAAAGAAAATAAACAAAAATTACCGCTCCTAAAATCGGTGCCATTCATCGCTTCTTGCTTGTCCACTTCGCCTTCTCTCTAGACTCAACTAAATTTCTCTCTCTACATTTGCCTGGAATCGACGACGACGTAGCTACGATCCACCATAAAACGCAAAGACTGCAGGAAACGGAAATTAAATTCATCCGAGTCCATTGACGTGACCGGTGTCGCTGTTAATTAATCGAACTCTGACCCGCACACGTTTTTCCGTCAGATTTTTTGGCCGCGTGGCCGTCGAATAGGCCAGTAATCCGCGATATTTTCACTTCCTACATATTTCACTCTTTTCATTTTATTTGTTTCCTATATGTTGTACCTTAGATAGAACACCACGACAGCACTTACCTCGGTGTTGTGTGTAACGTTTATCACGTGTATATCGAATATACAGGAAAACGGCGAAACGCACAAACCTAAAGACGGAAAAAACACATTAATCCGTCAACGGGCATGGTAATGGTTTCCACCGTACACCATCATCTACAAATTCGAATATACCGTTGCCGCCGTCCCAAATGTCGGTGACACGTTTAAATTATAAATAATAATCAACGTGTTTCGTGAATGGCTGGCCAAGCTACATTTTTCCATTAAACTGATATAAATTTGACCGCTTTGACGTGGTCGTATGATTGTTGGCTCAAGTCAACATTTCTCCATATCATGTATTTTATGTATAGTCGTATATATATAACAATTTTATTCATTTCAGCAAACAACGTGCTTTGCTGACGGGCCACAATAATATATTTTATATTTGAATTTGTGTACCTTGTATCATATTTATACACGTCTCGTAGACATTTTGGTAATTTTCCGACGAGCGACGTTCGGTGTATCTATTATTTTGTCATATTTGCCACGAGACGTATTATATGTCTCGTCGATCTTCTTTTTGTATGCTCGTGTAAATTGTCTATTAAGTTGGAATTTTACACTTGTCGGCTTTCCCCACGCCTAACATAATAAATAAGTATTAATTCACATACAATTATGTGTATATTTATTTATTTTGTTGTTCTACTATAAATATTTCATATAAACTCCTTCACCTTTGAATTGCAAGTTGGCGACACGACAAACGCAAGGCTCAGTAACGACTGATTTTATAACGTGAGAAATTAATTTTTTTTTAACAAAATACGGGACTAATCATTTTGTCAAATTCCAACGACAATATTATTAGTTAATATGATATACATAAAATATTATGATCAGAGACGGCCTGAAGAGAAAATTGAAGCCAGGGAAAACAATTGGATCTTAAAATATAAAATTGTACACCTCAGTAAATAACTGTTATTTTAATACAATTTTATTTATTTATTAATGTAAATATACATTTAAAGAACCATTAAAAGCAACTTACTTTTTGAGATAAAAAAACAATATCAAATCATCATTTTCAACATATGTATCAAAGTTCGTTTTCTACAGACATAAACATAAAGGCTTCGGTATTTTCAATTTATTTCTTAACCAATCTTTTAAATACTTTAATGTAGAAAACGATCGTCACGAGCAACTTTTGTTATAGAAACACTCAATAAATATTATGATTAGCGATTTATAGTATTGGGTAAGCATTATCATACAAATTATACTCAATCGGTAACTTGTATAACAATAAAATACATATAGTTTCTACAACTTTTACATTTTACTTTACTTTCTTTTTCAATATAATTTTCAAAATCTTTTTTAAAGTTTTCTAGTTATCTCAGTTCGACAGATTACAGTTATAAATTATAACAATCTGCATAAATAAATATAAAATATAATAGGTTTTGAAATGAATAGTAAATACCGTTTAAAAACATTGTCTCGAGACAATTTCCAAATACAAAATATTTATTAAACAATTAATTAAAACTATTTAAAACAAAGTAAAACTCACGTAATAACAATCAACGCGAAAAATATGATCGCAATATTTTTACATATAGTATATGTTGGTAGAGCCTCGAGATAAAATTTAGTTAAAAGGAATTTAAAAAAAAATGTCTATTTGTTTTCAATCAATTAATAGTGCACGCTTTTCTATCCAATTACACTTACTGTATAATATACTATACATGATATGTGCCGCGTCATGTAAAAGTTTGTATTTTACAAAATATAGGTCACGCGTGATTCGAAACGGTCGGTTAATTATATATATAGAAAACGGGAAAGATCAATAGAGAAATCAGCGATTCAATTAAGTGATGTAAAATAATGCGATTAAGTTGAAAGACTAATTGAATTTGTATTGTTCGTGTCCACTTAGGTTACTGATTAGAGTATATTATATAATGTATAATATATATACCTGTATCTACTGACTTACGCAAAATTGAATTTACTTTAATAAATAGGTTAGAGTAATAATAATAATAATTTTTATTATTTCGTCTATCGGCAGTAAAATAATTATTATCCATAGTTATCGGATAATATGATAAATTATTATTTAAAAACTATATAGACTAACAGTTATAAACATATATTTTAACTACGTATAGCAAGTATACGTCAAAATACTCTTAGTAAAAGAAAAACAAATTCTTCATTGTGAAAGTAATAATTTTTGGAAAACCTAAATTTTTGTTCCCTTGTTTATTAATGAAATGTTAATCGCAAGTCATTATATGTACCAATCATTTCAATTGAAATAGATAAGTATAGCGAAAATAAAATTCATAACAAATATATTAATAGAATAATAAAATAAAAATAATATTGATGTATAAACTAATAATAGGGTTTTCTTACAAAAAAAGTACGATACTACCACGTAATTTGTCATTAAAAATATAATACATATATGCATATGTATATATATTGTGAACCGATATAAAACGCATCTCGTTCGTCAAACTTCATAATACTTTTTAATAATTATTTTAATTGTGTTTTATTATTTATATTTTAAATACACACGTATATTGATTTATGTAAATGTTAGTTTTGAGTAGTTTATATTGTTTATATATACAACTATCTTATATTATAATATAATTATATATAATTATGTTCTTAAATATAACGGTTAATTAATCTAATGATATTATACCCGTTTTAAGGAACAAAAGCAAACAAAATTTATATTAAACTATCTTTATACGTGAGTTAAAAAAAATATCTCGTCAATAAAAATCATAGCAAACGATAAAATGGAGATATTTTCTGGATGTATATTTGTTAAATTACAAATACGTTCACAAAATATTATATTCACGCGCGCCGTTAATTTTTATCGATAAATTCCGTTCGGTACAAACCCAGTAGCAAAATAGAAAAACATGAAAATAAAAATGATTTCCGTAATAATAACTTTAAGAACCCGTTATTTGAAAACTGTCACTTAACTCGCTTGACAATTGCAATAATGCGTTATTTAATAAGTAAATATTTTAATGTGTAGTTATGTAAATAATGACGTGTATACGAGACAACTGTGGGTAATTAAACACATTTTGTGTATTGTTATAGTATTATTTCGTTCGAACGTACTCGTTTGCGTATTGTTATTAGAGTACTCTAGAAATATTAATAAAAATTATGTTTATGATTTGAGTACTTGTGGATTACTTTAATAGAAAGAAAAAACTCAATTCCACAAAAATATTCACTTTTTATTTGTAAATACGTATTTCGATAACGATGTTACCATCTTCAGTACATAAAAACGACTGACCGTCTTACGGCAGCCAACAGTCCTTATAAATTAAACAATCCGGTTACCGCCTATCGCTTCCCGCCAACGAACGATGATTCATCGATCGATGAATCATCATACGAATTCGTTTCGCGATATCGTTTACAATATTATTTTATTTTTTAAAAAATTTTAACAAATTATTTTGTAATGGATTTAAAACCCAATTTAATAAATTATTTTTATTTTTTGTCATTTCTATAGCTTCTCTTACATTTAATTCTTGACTGTTATTTACTTGTTTTAATAATTGTATTGGGTTTATGTTGTGATTTGTTCCTAATACATGTTCTGCTAGAGGAGATTTTTCGTCTTCTTGATTTTTAATATTCCTTAAAGGTTCTTTAAATCTGATACCTATATTTCTTCTAGTTTGCCCTACATAACATTTATTGCAATTCATACATTGAATACTGTAAATACCCGATTTCTAATTGTCTTGTAATTTATCTTTTGTACTACCAATAAGGCTTTTTAAATTATTGTTTTTTGATGATACAATGTCCACGTTATATTTTTTAAAAACTTTTGATATTTGGTTCGATAATTTTGGGATGAATATTAGAGCTGCTCTTTTTTTAACTGTGTGGATTTCGCTTTTTAAACTACTCACTTCATTTATTTGTTTTGTCCATTTATGTTTTTTAACTAATATTAGAATCGTGTCTTTTTTGTATCCGTTGAATATAGCTATTTTTATTATCGAATTTAATTCTTTGTCAAAAGCGTCTCTATCCATTGGGATATTTATTAATCTATATACCATACTATTCCATGCCACCATTTTGTGTTGCCAACTGTGATTCGAGTTCATCGGAATGTATCTATACGTATGGGTTTCCTTTTTATAGATTTCAAATTTTAAATTTCTATCTATTCTTTTAATCAGAAGATCTAAAAAAGGCAATTTTCCATCCGTCTTTTTTTCATAAGTAAATTTTATTGATGTGTACTGTGAATTAATTTATTGAAGAAAATTGTCTAAATTAAAGTCTTTATCTATGATTGCGAAAATGTCGTCTACATATCTGAGCCAAATTTTTGGAAAATTAGATCTTAAATCTGTTTCTAATTTATTCATGAATATTTCAGCTAAAATAGGCGATAGTGGGTTCCTCATTGTTGTACCGTTTATTTGTTCATAGTATTTTCCATTGAATTGGAAAACATTTTGACGCATGCAAAGTTTTGTTAAATTTATTAATTCTTCGGTTTTTCAGCTCCTGTATTTGATTCTTCTAACCAATTTTTTAAAAAAATTAATGCCGTTTCTATTGTAATACTAGGGAACAATGCTACCACATCGAATGAAATAAATCTGTCGTTGTTTTCAATCTTTACATGTGATAATTTGGTAACTAACTCTATGTTGTTTTTCACTGATAGGCTATCGTATTTTTTAATGCCGGAAAAAATTTTGACTAAATGTTTGACCAAGTTGTACGTTGGTGCATTTATGTTTGATACTATTGGTCTCATACTATTTTCCGGTTTATGAATTTTTTTTTCAAAAAAATGAAAAATAATAAGTTTAAGAATATTTGTTTTTCCCGTCTTAATATAATATACGTATTACACGCACAATATACAATCTTGTAACCGGCCCGTTAAATGTTTCCGTTTAGATTTTATTCTTCACGCGTGCTTGTGCGCAATTCACACAACGCATACGAATATTAAATCAATGGCTTGACTTTTATTTTAAACATAAATATGCTTCGCTCGCGGAACAGTAATATTAGCCGCGTACATAAAGTAAGTACACACTGTACAAAACAATATTAATTTGACGTTTTAACGAGTTCACTTGAGTATTTTTCACTTTTCATTTTCTCACGAAACTAAATTAAAACCCCAACCAACCGAGAAAAGACGAAAATATATATTATATATTCGTATATACCCAGTCTCACCTACTACTTCGGCGCAATTATCGCAAATTTGTATTGTATTTTATAATAACATACGCAATAATTGTCAACGACGAAAACAATATCATATACTATATATATATATATATATAGTAGTTGTGCGCGTGGCGTGTCAAAAAGTCATTATAACGATTGAGTTTTGTTTGTGCACTCACTGTCGCGTATTCGTATCCCGTCACACACACGCACTACCGTTGATATTTGCATATTCCTCGTGATATTTGATTTTATATCGCAATTTAACCGTGTGATTCGTATAATACATCATATAAATGTATGCAGAAAGAGAGTCAAATCTGTTGTACACACGTCATCGGCGTCGGATAGGGGAAAATTAATTTTCGTTTCCTACGGCGGATTCTCGCAAACTCTGCGATGATAATTGTTTTCTCGATGAAAACAAATACTATATAGAAGGTGAGCGTTCTGACTACTGCGCGTTTCGATTTGTTTTCCGTCGAGTGTCAAAAGACGGTTCGTGAAAGTTCTACGCAATTCCCAATTAATAGAATTCAAATGTGGAAACCGATATTGAAATCGTAAAAAAAAAAAATCAAAATCAATATCCAACATCTAAACTACTTAACAGAATGAAATAAATATTGGTAAGCCAATTAGAATTGAAGTCTTGAAATACTGAAAACTACTACTTCAAATTAAAAAAATAAATAAAAGAATTTTCAATGGAATTAGTAATAAAACGTATGACCAGATGGCGGTAAGGATGATAGATCCCGTCGTGTTTAACGTATTCAATAGCAAATTGTATTTAGTTGGTACTTTATTTGTTACGTTTTTAGATTTTCTCTATAATTTTGTTAAGCGTAATTAAAAACAATGCAAAAAATTTAAATTCTTTGTTTTTTCTTTAATTTGCATAAATACATATTTCTTAAAGTAAAAAAAATCCTAAAGTTAATATTATTTTTCAAGCATTAAAAATCGCCACTTTCCTTCCCTTCAACTATAATCCAGACCTCGCCTTGATAATTTCGAATTGGATATGTATTCGCAACTCGAACACAACATTATTCCGTCAAACAGAAACAAAAACAAAAACAAACAAAAAATTATTTCTACGGAAATATTAAACGGATTTTAAAAAATCAAATCATATTTTATACTCGAAATATTCGCAATTTTATATTTTAAAGAAAATAGAAAAATAAAATCGAAATCATTAAAATGCTGTCGCGTTGTCGCAAATTTCTATGCGAAGACGTCAAAATTGTCGTTGAAAATGAACTGATGACAAAAATGTCATACACGAACGAGCTGGAGTTTGGTGAAAGCGTCACTTTACAATATTCTAGTGTGTGACACGTGAGGCGTTACATATTCCAGGGGAAACAATATACGGTAATATACCGTATTGGTTTGTTTTTGTTTTGTTTTGTTTTGTTTTATGGAAAAACCACCTTTTTTAAATTTGTTCAAAAAAAATCGAAAAGGTAAACGATTTTGACAGGAAAAGGCGTGTGACTGACTTTGTATCATTTATTATAATACATTCTACTGTTACGTACGAATCCACGCACAACTCAAACACAATTAAAATCCTGTTTTTTTCACACGTGCAGGGGATGCGCGGTTGTCCCATTGTCTAGGTGACGAGTCGTAACGCCGTGCATAATAATAAAGCACATACGAATGAATCCCGCACACTGAAAAATACGAGATAAAAAGGTAGCGAGCCGACGGGTACCCATACGGAATATCAAGTAAACATTTTTGTCACCAAATCAATTCGATATGCGTTCTGCCGCGCTACGGTAGTTACTTTGTTGCCGACAATAAGGCCGGGTTACACTAATCACAGTATCCACGTATTCATGAACGACGAATTCTTGGCACGGATTCAACATTAATACACACTCCACGTACGAGTAACAAACTCATACAAGTCGTTTTGTCCGATCCGCGCCGGCGTGGAAATCCACATACGTGGAAGATACATTTTATTTTTATTTTATTAATTATATTAATACTTATGTTCATCGTTCTTCATTCAACACTTTCATCGATGGTCACATCAAAGTGCCACTGATTCATGGTTCAAAAATGCGGCTACTCTGATAAATATAAGACGGCCTTAAAGATTCGAGTGTGTTTATATATATACATTTAACTGAAAATGACTAATTAAATTGTATAGAACTAAACAGATAAAACCAAAGTTCGAGCTATGCGCAATACGATTTTCCGATGAATAGTTCCATCTAAGCGTGTATGTATATTACTGTATTTCGGAAAATATAGATCAGAAACACAACGGTCCTATCGCTATAAAGATATAAAATGAAGTTTCACAAGTATTTGACGAGTTTTGCGTCTAAAGCGATTTTATATTATTGTCCCTAAGTCCTTACAGGTTTTTGAAAAAACCTACACGTTTTCCGGAGGATAGAGAAGGACAACGATCGACCGAGAATATAATTTTCCGTAAAAGATAAAAACATTAAATGTCTCTACGACTATTTATATTTAATACGTCGACAATAATTGCTGTTAAAATTAGAGCTTCAAACCGAATTATAACGTTTTGGTTTTGATTTTGAATTTTAATATCGGTCTCAATTTTTCAGTTTCCGTAACATCGATTTTAATTTTATGATTTTCGTCTTAATTAGATGAATTATTTAGTATAACAAACACTATAACTATAGTCATAAATACAAACGATAAATTTGCACTCTATAGAGCGTATAGATAGCCATATTATAATATGTCATTGTTTAATACTAATAGTTTGCTTTTAACGCTACGCTAATCGACGAAAATTTGACAATACACTCAATGCTCGTACTTTATCATCCTCCGGCGGCACGTTTAGTTATTAATTTCGCGAAAACATAAAATACTTTTTTTATACTATTGAACATAACACGAGAATAAATTAAGACAGCACATGGAGGATGCCCATTGATGTACACAATTACATATAACACATTCCCACAGGCACCGAATTTCAATGTTTTTTGCATTTGTTTTTTTTTTACTATTTTAATAAACGGTTTTTAATTTTACAGTAATTAAATTTTCGATTTTTAATGGTTCTTACCGGTATTTAAAATACGAGTAGGTTTCGAAACTATGGTTGTGAGTTAAATTATAGATGTAGCATAAGAATACAACCCATCATAATATAATAAAATGTTATGTATATAAATACAAATTGTAATAAATTACTGCAGCAAAGGATCGATTCTTCACTTAAAAGTCTCTGCAGTAATTGTTTGTTGGCATGTTCACCTTCGAATCCTATAATATTTTTCATTATATTCGTGCACACGACCATTTCAATAATGCAGCAGAACATAATTTTCTCTCGATATTTTCAATAAATATGTTTTTTTTTATTTGCACACTAAAAAAACGATATTTAAAAATATTAAAGTACAATAAGAATTTATGAAAAAAGAAAAGAAACACACAATTTTTTTTTTTACTAACATTATTATTTTCAAAAACTAAAACATTAATTATACTCTTTCAAATAAGCTTTAATCGTAATTTGTTTTTATTATATTTTTTCTATATTATATACAAATAGGTAAATAAAAAAAAACTTGGATTTATTAATTAAAAAATGTTGACACTAAGACGTCTTGGAGAGATTCCGGTGACTGCTAACGTAAATAAATGATATATTAGAGGGTTTCTATAAAAAAAAATCACTTTATTGAATACTTGTTTTGTTTTCAAATCTGTACGGAGAGTATTAAATAAAAATATACAGAAAATGATGAAATTTGATAGTGAACTGAAATCGATAAATCCAAATGGGTTTAATAGTAATGTTTTTTTATTATATATTAAACGTTTTATACTCAGATATGAAAATTTATGCTTAATTAAAAGTGATATTAAATTATTTACTCATTTTAGTATACGTCATGTGTTAGTTTTGGTCTATGCATTATATATTCTGTGTTTCCATTCCACGAAAGGTAACAATTTAGATGAGCGCATCAAATAATATGTAACAAAAATATAACGTAACAATGAGTTACCCTAGCAACGAGTTATCAGGACGGATGTTCTGTTATTACCGTATTCGTTCTATTATTAATTTATTCATTCATAGTTTAGAAACTTTATAAAAATTATATTCACCGTACATTTGCCGACATCTCACTAGCTGACTAAGACTATGTATTAAAAATATTTATTTTATATGGGTAATAAAAATAATAATTTAATGTTTAATTGAAATGAGTTAAAATTATTATAACTTGACAATATTGATTCAATTATTGTGTTATTGTAAGGTTACATTATTTTTGATGTAGCCGAACGAGGTAAATCGAATTCTTAAAAAACTGCTATCGAAATATAAAAATACGCATTTCAAATGATGTGTCATTTATTAATTAAATGTCGTGTGTTAATATATATATATTGTACGCCAGAAGACTGACGGACGCATCCAACAGTTTTTACCGATATAAAAGGAAACGTACTACAACGACACGATATCGAGTGCGCGTAAAAGCTTCGAGTTCGTTTTACACACAACGGAGCACTTAATAATACGTATACATTACGTGTTATGGAGTGCGATTTGTACACATATGGCTCGATGAAGTCCTTCCTAGTCCTTCACTTGAAAACGTCAAATTTTCAATGTTAAATAATATCCGAACAACGTGATATTTCGAAAGATTCCCTGCTCCGGGTTGTCGCCGGCATTCGTTGTTTCCGTTTGTCGAACGAACGGCATGGCCAAATCGCGCTGCGTTAACATTGAACTGTGGCATTCAGGTTGTTCTGGAGGGTTGAACTTATTACGAAGTTTGAAGACAAGAATATTTTCGAGGGATCGACACGTCACTTTCACAAAATGCCATCCGACAATGAATTATTTAACATTCTTCTTTTTATAAATGACCAAAACGTCCATGTTAAACGATGTTCGACATAAAGAACGTGTCAATCACTTAAAAAAATAATAACCCCTTCAAACTCGGTCGTTGTTGTTAAAACTTGAAATTTAATATAAACATGAGTTTTACAAAATGCGATTTTTCTATGTTGATGATTATATAGCCGAATACAACAAATACGGTTGTGTGACGTCCTCTTAATATTATTTACCGAGCGGATCTTTCGTAAGTCACGTTTGATACTATTTTGGCACATGTTGTATTCTATAATATATTACAATAGCGCATCACGCGTCACACGCGTGTACGATGGAAAAATATATTTTGACACTCGTGTAACTGTAGTAAGTATAGAAAACTGACCGTTAGATCGTTTGGCCATTCATTCAGCCAGATGAAATTGTAAAACGTAATTTCATACAAAGATGTTATATAAAACAAAACACATTTTATTATTTACTTTTTTTTATCCAATATAACGTATTCTCTAGTCGTACGTGTTTTATATACGGTTGCCCTTAATCGAATATTCTCCAATTTTGAGACCTAGCTAAATTGTTGTCTTGTCCTTGGAAATGTCAAATTCAACTCTTTTCATCAAAATCCTCAGAGCCATTTTCAAGACGCGAAACGCTTACAATATTGAAGGTACTTGAATACCAAACCTCACCAATATTGCTCGTAAAAATTGTTTTGTGCGTTCGTAAAATTTCGCTATTCAATCGTTTGTTTCTATATGATCTCCAAATATTATAGTAAACCAGTCTGACTGTAGGACCCTCTCTCTGAAAAAGCTCCAAATTTCGAAAACTATCGTAATTGCTTGACAAAAAAAAAATAGATTTTTCTTACTTCATCGGCGTAAATTAATTTTCTCATAACCAAAACATAACTAAATTACTTTTTTCCGTCCATACCCTTGTACAGTCATATGCACACATCGTGAAACCCTTCAATTAAAAACAAATGATAACCTAATCTGACGTATCTTCTATTGCATTGTTTATAATTCCGTGTTAATAGGGAAAATAATACCATCATGCGATTATACACAACGATCTAAAGTGCTCTCGAAAATAATACTTATCAATTCAAATCGCGACAATGCAAAACGCTCTGTATGTACTAATGGTATATAAAATAACAATGTATACAACATTTCTTGCGTTATATTGTAATAAAATATTCGACATCAAAATGTATGCAGTGTGGCGAGATGTTGTTAATACATTTAATCGTTGAATATTTATGTTTACATAATAAACCATGTTATTGGTAAAATTGAAACAGTTAAACTAAAACGTGTTATTATTTATATTACGTGATTTGTATGGTATTATGAAAACATTATTGAATCAGTTATTTTACAGTTGCAGGCCGCAGTCAAGATTTTGAAATCCATTCGCGCTAGACATGTATGCAATCTGTCGAGATGTAGTTAAAATCCGTTTGATGTTTCTGTTAGAAGTCTGACGATCGAAATATAAAGGTTACCCCAAATGTATCCGACCAGTACAAATATTGAGAATTCATCGTTTATTTTGTCAACGATGATGCGATTTTCTAGCATAGACAATCAATTTGATAATGTTTGCTGACTTTTGTTAAACTATTGACGATTGTTAATTACGTCGACGGGCCAAGTTCACGGAACTTCAAATTTGCGGTGTATTTGGGTACAAAGTATTGGATGATACTGGGAGAGGATATGAGCATTTTCGGAAAATATTCGCATCCAAATGAAGAACGAACCAATGGCTAAAGCGAAATTCTCATATTCGAATTCGGTAGGAGGGCCGCGAGATGGATTATATTACAGTAGCGACGAATATACTGTTTTTACGTACATTATACATTTATACGACTATATTATAATATTGTAAAAGACCAGTTTATGAGCTCTAACATAAAGAATCTAACCTGTCCTGGCCGTTAAATATTGATACTGAAATAGCAATGCTCTGAGTTCGAGACATCTTTAGATCGAGTGTAATTAGAGTTATTATTATTTTTAATTTGAGAAATACAAATCAATGAAATTTTGTTTATTATTTGTAGTTTTATGAAATTAAAATGTCAACCTATTCCAAATGAAGACATTCAATAGTAACTTAACACCTGTTCTTTATTTTACAAGTTACTACATTATGTAGCCGAGTCGACGAGTTTTGACAAGACAAACAGCTCAGATTAAATCGAAAATGCTAGATAATAGTAAATACATATAAAATCCCATGTATTTATGTATAAATATATCATTATATTTATGTAAGTACGTGCGTGTATATAAAACAAGTGTCGTATTCTGTCATCTGTCGCACGCGCGCGATCCCGCATGTGATATTATATGGTAATTTTATCATACTTTAACGAATGTCACTTACGTCTTCTAAATATGTATTTTTTTTTTTAATATAAAACCGCAACAGTCTAATATGAATATTTTGTATTGTATGGTGCATACGCAGGTCATATTTTTTATTTATTTGTTTTTTGTCGTACATATTGAAATTTCAGTCTATCTCAAATAATAGACGCATACCTAACCTTCTATGCGTTATCTTCTATGAAGTGATGCGAGAGAAAGACCATTCTTTTTTTTGTGTATACGTATAGTCTATTCAAAACCTTGTCATTGTAAAACATACATTACTTTAAAAAAAAATTATGTTTCAAGTATATGTATTCGTAATAATTTATTGTCTATCTGTTTTATAAGATATAAACAATGTAAAACCGGTTTTGAAAATCTCTTTAAACTACAAAAATGAAAACAATAATGTCTAAATAAATAATATACATACTTGATTTAAATAGGAAATTCATTATTTGGATATTCCATACTATAACACACGTTGAAATTTTATAAATCATTGTTTATTTATAATATTATTTGTATTAGTGTAAGTAAACCGATATTTTTACAGAAACCCTTAACGCGCATTTTTTTAATAATTCCAAATTTATGTACATAACTTTACACAGAGAAAACCACTTTATATTGGATACTATATTATAATAATTTTTATTGAAAATACGTCTTTTAAAATCTCGCAAAGTTTCAATATTCCGTATACGTCTAATATCGTATACCAATCTATAATGTGCCGTCGTAGTGCTTTGCGTGCACAGGAATAAGACTCGTATACGTGTCCATATGTATGCGTATCTTTGGGCGAATTGAAAACTTGAAGCAAAAAAAAATATATAAATATATATATATTGAATCATTTAGTGCATATATTGCATATAATGCATGCAACAATGAATAATAAAAATTATAATAAATAATAAGAAATAATTTGATAACAAATATTTTTCACAAAAAACTGTAGTCAAAATTATCCAAAAACATATTTTTATGTATTTCATTTCATAAATACAAATATAAAATATAAAATCATAGTTTGTTTTGGATAAATATAATGAAATATATTGAAATGAATATATATAATGAATGTAATGAATACAATAATTAAATATAATGATTATTATAATAATTAATATAATTATAATGAAAATAGATCGTTTTTGGAGTAATTGATATTTGGTCCCTAATGATACGTTTAACATTGGCAATAGAACGTTTTGGTGTAAAATTGAGAAGAACGTTTTGACTTACTATATAACGATAATATTTATGAAAATAGTACATTTTGCTAAAAATGCCATGTATGGATGGTGAAAGATAAACTAACCTAACACAAAGTACTAATCAATAAATCCAGCGGGAAGAGGCTAAGAGAGAGGTCCCTTCAGCGATGGAGCGATAAAGTGAATACAGATATAGAAAAGCTGGGTACGACGAAAATTGAAGATACGAATGATCAGGAATTGTGGAGTGACTTGGTAAAAGCAGCAAAAAGCCTTCATGACCGTAAAAACTTTATGCCTAAAAAAAAAATATATTTTGCCTTATTTTCACAATGCCGATGGACTTTTCGTCATTTTCTTAGTAGGAATCGTGACGTTCAAACTCGATTTCGTGAATATTGGCAACAACACGTTTTGGATTGCTACCCTCTTCAATTATATATGTCTGACGCGCTGTGGCCTTTGACGAGGTCGCCGTGACGACGTGTTGACGTTCGCCACGGGTTTTCCGATCGAATCTAGCCAAGTGTTTATATTATACCACACGACGTAATGTATAAATACAACGCAATGCACTTTGATAATGACATAAGGCGTAATAATTTATAACGGACACAATACGTTTGTTCGAAACGGACTTGATCGATATTCGACCGCGCAGTAACTAACAGAAAAGCGAATACCATGAAATAATTTAATATCACATATATTTTAGACAAGTAAATTGAACGCGAATAATTTTCCGATAATAAATCCGTTAAATATATTAAATAGTAAATCTCCTCCAGTAATTAATGAAACACATAAATTTATCAATACTGCTGAATTATTAGTATAGTTTATCTCATCAATGTGAATCGTCATCAATGATATCATTGGAAAAATCTGGCAGGTTAGATTACCTTAACCTTACCGTTGAATGGGATCTAAAACAAATATTTGTCCATAAACACATACTTTTGGAGCGATTCGTTTTCTTCTAATATATCATTAGACCGAACAGACTTGCAGAAATCTGCAACGTGTTTGATGATGGATAAAAAACAGGGTAAAACTAACCTCTTATAGTATGTACTTTGATTATAGGAAAACGTCAAAATTCACAAACCTAGAAACAAACAAAATAAACAAAAATTGTTAATTTACGCTATAAATAAACTAATCACCAAGTGATAAATAAAATACATGACTAATTATTTTGTAAAGTTTTATAAGTGATATTATTATATAATGTAATAACGGGTCGGTTGTAGCGTGTAAACATGGTTGTGAAAATTTGACCTCGTTCAAATACACATTGCACTTAACGAATGACATTTGAATATCACAATTAATAAAAATATTAATCTATTACGCATGGTTTAACTATAATATATAATATAATAATTATATGTGTGCAATACGATAAACAGTACTTAAAATATACATTTAATCTTAATAAAAATATAAAGTATGCAATTTAAATCTGAAAGCAGCAATACGTAAGGAAAATAAACATGAAGTAAAATTAAATTCTTATAAACTCTTGACTTGCGATCAATTTTTAGTTATACTTATTATGTCAAAGAAGTCGTCACAAAACCCACAAAAGATAAAGAACAATAACAAGTAATACACAAGTTCCAAACTCGAAGGAGAAAAACAATATCGTTTGCCCTCCCCGTAATTTTCAGTGACATAAAGGCTTCATAAGTATACGTTCAAAACGGCTAGACTTTATTGGTACAAGCTTAAATTTATCATTTAAATCAACTTTAAATAATCTGAAAATACAACCGAGTAGTCCAGAGGTTTATAGAATAATCATACTTTCAGAGGCCTAATTTCATGTCGACCAAACGCAAGAAGGCCAATCTTTTAGAAACGTTATACGAAATCTCCATCCGACTGCAGTTGAAATTATAACAGCGACGGAAGGAATAGGATTCCTTAAGTGGCAACTATTTTACATAAAATAACGAATATAATATTTCCACTATTGTTTGTAGTACTTGAAACCCGCAGAAACGAATAAAGACTTATTTCACGTAAACAGGTTACCCAATATAAAAATAAGAATCATATAAACACTGTGACTTATTCAATGTCAGAACTTTCACGAGCATGGTCACCCGAAATATTACTGTGCTTATCCATCCAGCCGTATTCGTCGTGCTGTACAACACGTTTACTCAGAAATCCCATGGCATACATACTATATAGATGCGCTAAGTGCAACAGTGATCTTTCCGCTAATTATAACGACTTTAAAATACATTAAAAGTATTTTTGAAAATCACATAACACCGAGCCTCTTCATCACTATGAAAAGGGCGCGTATAAATAATTGATATCATACTATTAATACTAACGAGCGGTAAAAACCGAAAAAAAAAATGTTTTGTATTTAATACGACGCGATTTCACGGTAAATTACACCCGCGTTGTATAACAATTTAAATAATAGTATTTTATTATGCTATGTATAGTGTCAACTATAATGTACATAACGCTCAGAATTTCGTTGTTTTGTTTTACTAGCTGTATACATTTATAAATAGAAATTCATAATTATTATAATATTATATCCTTATTATATATGTATATATATATGTGATAATTAGAATAAAACGTTGATTTAGAGTTTCAGTCTCTATGTACATCCATCATGTTCATATTTTTTATATTGTTTTTGCCGAATTTTTGACATTCGATTTACTATTTAGATTGACAAAAATGACTCGAATACTTGTCAGCCTTAACGAAATATAATATGTAGTGTCGAAACGAACATTTTACATTTATTTCCGATCATATTACACTACCATTCCAAGTGCTTCGTAACAATCGCAAGCGTGTGTACAATAGATTTAGAACCATGAACAGAAAATACAATAAATTATAAACCCTTATTAGTAGAACGTAATACGAAAATGCATTCGAAATCATGAAAATTTCAAAACGAACTCTGAATAAATAAATAAAAATCAATATTTCACATTATAAAAAGACGAAAATTGACAAAAACATTGTCATCAAGTGGAAGAAAATTACTTCAAATAAAAATGTCTGAATGTTTCGAAATTGAATACTATTCGATACACGATTCAAATGTTTGTACTATATGTCTTACAAAAAACGAAAAAATATAATACTACTATAACAAATGGAACCAGCGACGCGCGACTGTATCAGAATTGCCTATCCGGTGCGCCACGTTCTATGTATAATAATATTGAACTGGGTTGGACCAATATCGCTTTTTAACGATAACCGATAGTCGATATTTTGAAAATCTATATAGTTTGTTTATATCCATGAACCGATATTATCAACCGATAAACAATAACTAATAAACCAATAACAAACAATTAAAATATTTAATTTCTATAAAGCTACATAATAATTTTCAATTAATAAGCTATAAATAAATACGTTGTTCAATAAATATAAATAATTTGAATGAAGGAAAACATTGCAAACCCCAAAGTTTCTTTTTCAACCTTTAATAGTTCTGTTTTATTTTTCAAAGTATTATATTAAATGTATAATTCATAATAAAATAAGAAAAACAAAAAACAAAAATAAGAAAAGCTGAGAAAAAACTTTAAATGAATACTCGTTATAAATAAAAAGAATCATATATAATAATAATAATATTACAAAATAAAAAAATATAGAATTACTGTATTAAACGTGTTTATTGACTAGCAGTTTCGACTAAAATTCATCGTCAGGTACATAATGAAAAAGAAAATATTATAATTGTATATCAAATAGTTTAATTTATCTTACTGATGCTCTCAATTTTCTATTTAACATTATTAATATAAGTTGTATAAGTAAATTCAAAATATTTATATACTCACTATAATTATCATTAACAATGTTAACTTATTAACATACTAACTTTAAAATAAATATATGACAGACAATATTAATTAATGCTATTTGAATTAAATAATTAACTACAATATTTTAAATTTTAAAATATACCTAATACCTACACACACACACACACAACACACACACACACACACACACACACACACACACACACACACCTCCACGCACACACGCACGCACAGTGTTTTTAAATACGATATATATATGTACATGGAGTGCGTGCATTCTTCTCGAGTTTCGCTGTGAACATTAGGAGTATATAAACGCGTCAGACTTGGTATTTATTATTGTAATAAAAAAACGTATATTATACGAAAAATTCGTGGCATAAAATATACGGTTCGGAAAATCTCGCACAGGATATATTCATATAATATTATAATTTCTGACGCGAATTCTCTGTCAAACCAGTCTCGACGGTCCCGTCGGATGGACGAGGATAAAAATGGGATTTTCACGGGAACGATGTCAATGTACGACGCATAGTATTATAACGAATTTTGTTTCCTCCGTTTAATACGTACAAGTTTTACCAGACGTAGTATATAGAGTGATCCGAAATTCGTGGCCACAAAGTATATAGCTATATATTTTATACTATATATTTATATATACTATATATTTTATGTTAAACGCACACACCGGGGAAGGGAGAGGAAGACGGAATGGATTAGAGCAATACATCTCCTACGTAATGATTTTTTTTAATGAATCATAATTATTACAATTATTTGTTTGGTTTAAAATGATAAACATTTATATTTTGGTCAAAAATGTCCTATTGGAAAAGTATTATAAACTTTACAGTACAGGAAAATAAAATAATTATGTTTTATATGCGAAGTAATATATTTGATTAATACTTATACAAATTATATTATGTTGTCTCATGACAATGATTGTGGCTAAACATTGATTTCACGAATTGTTTCACTGAAACTAAAAACGTTGAAGCATAAAATGATATTAGATTTCATGTGGCTATACTCGCACTTCAAAATAATGAGTTATTGTGAACCGGAATCGGAAGGAATATAATATGAGATCGGTAGAAAAGGTCGTGTCCCTTCGGAAATGCCCGTTTGACAGTTTCTCTGTGATACTACACATGTATACGCTATTTTTCTCACCATCAGATACACATATATGCTATAATTTAATATAATATACACAGAATTTCACTATCCTCATAGGACGAACCTTTTTTCCGAGCGGAGGGAAGGAAATGACGACGTAAGAATAAAAATTCAAATTCTATCTGTTTTCAACGCATCACTATATCGTCAAAGAACTCCAACACATGGACAGGTCTCTGAAGACTATTCTCCTTCAATAGCGTCTCCCCGTCATTGTCACAGTAGACTTTCCCACATAATTTCGGCAGTTCCCCTTGTCCATCTTCATTATATTATACGGGTACGAATAAATATACACCTATGCGAATAAATAAATAAATAAATATATATATTACGAGACGTTTATTAGTTTCTTTACAAACTACTTCCTTCCATTGTTCTCTATCACTTGCTGATTTTCACTCTGTTTCGAGTTCTTTCAATAGCTCTGTAACGGAATGCTTCATCGTATATCATACCGAACGGAGTTAGGTTTTGTCCGGACGCGATGCACAGATATTTATTTTCACTATACAATACCGCGTTCTGCCGGACAAGTTAAAAGTTTATTTTCCCAATCATAATGATCAATCATCGATTTAACATTGTCATTTGTATCATCATTAACATTCGTTGTAACCGTTGAAAAAGTTACTGTCTCTAGTAATGTTATATTGTCTGTACAACAGAGTATTTCAAAAATAATAAAGCCATTGACTAATGACGCTTTTTTTCACGAACTCCTTTAATTAAGAATATTTGCATAACAAATATGTATATTTATATTAACTGAGTAACCCGTATCATTAATATCAACCGGTACGTTAATTACCTGACCGATTATTCTACCACTATCAGTCACGTAACCCGACCGCCTTAACTGCGTGAAAGGTAATCTCCGGAAGATTAAGGGTTCCGTTATACAGTCGTATAATTGGTAAACCAGACGGATATGCTGGATAACGAAATCCAGATTAAAACGAGATAGGTTTAGTGTTGCCTTTAGTCGAACACACTGCATGTAACGCGTACACGAAAATCTGAAACGTCAAGTAATTCAACTTGCACTACAAAAATAACAACCAAAGTCAACCGAAAAATAAAAATATTATTACGGCCCAATCGATTTAATGTCGTTATTAAATACACGTTCACAATAGACACGATATAATATTTATATAATAATTCGATCAAATTGTTCTGTAATACATTACAACGGTTACCTAGGCGATGGTTAACGTTCCCGCGTCAGCGTCTGAACGTGGCTATTTTTTTCATTTCTATTCTATACGATTTATTGAAAAAAAAATATAGAATGAAATATACAAAATACTTTCTAAAAATAACAAAAATCACCTTGTGCACCAGTTGACGGACAGTTAATACGCGACGGATGTGAAAACACGTTTATATCGTTATTGTTTTAATAATATCACAAACGTCGATTTTTCTTGTTCGGACGACATTTTCTATTTGTTCAAATAAAAATATTATTGTTATTATTATTATTATTATTATTATTGAAATATTTTCGCACTTGGCAAAGCCGATAAAATAAAAAAGACGTTGTTAACGCAAGTAAGCCGATGGCAGGGACCTACGTTTCTAAAAGGAAAAGGTACTGTACGGCGGTGAAAAAACCTTGTTTTTATTTGATGGCAATCGAATTAAGCTCATCTAGCGCCCGCATATGTGTATAATGTGAAAATTCAAAAATTTAGAGTTTGCCGGACCTCACACATATATATAAACGCGAGAAGGTCTGTCGGAATTTTACGAATGGACGATATATATTTATTACGTCGCCCAAAAATAAATCGAAATGGGTTAGCCTTTTTGTCGTGTCCGTAAACGTCGAAGTTATATTGAACACGCATATCGATTATGTCGTACGAGCCGAACATATTGTGATTAACAAGTCCCCCGGTGTGTTTAATTATCACAATTGTATTTTGTTTTACGTATAATATTGTTATGTTTACAATGGTGTTTACATATTATTGTAATAATCCGATTTAGCTAGAATTGATGACTATAATTTTTAATTTTAACTTTTTTTCAACCGAGTTAATTTAATATTTTTTTTTTTATTTAAAAATTATACTTGAATAGTTCATTTTTTTTTAAATTATTATCTTTGTTGTTAATTTAAGTTAATTTATTCAAGTTATATATTTCTATTATCCATCCATGATGACATATATAAAAATGTTAAAAACGCCTATAACGCGTGGATTTGTATGTTTAAATATTAATACAATTTTTTTAATTTGAGGAATTTTTTTAAAGACCTAAAATTATAAAGACCTGAAAATTTAATTTAATTTATTTTTAATTATAGTATTACCATATAATATTCCAACGGTATTGAAAAAATTACCGACATGTCGCCTGGTCCATGAAAAACAATTATCTTGTACACCGTTATTTTATGTGTATGTGTATACGACAGTGCTAAGGAATATATAAGTAATGCCGAAAAAACGTTCCATTTCCTTTTCGATAGAAGATACGTTGACATAAACGCGTTTTTGTTTTGTTTTTTTTTCTTAATAATAATATAATTTTACAACTCACGTCATCGACGCAAAAATAAACCTCGCGTTCCGATATTCATAATACCGGAATATAATATATATATATATAACGATAACTGTAACAAAAAAAGAACACACATAACGTTATACAACGTTTTTATAACTCCTCTTACCACCGCGGTCGTTTTCCCACGAATTACCATAACGATGCGGTTTTATGTCCCCGCCGTTTTAGCGTAAGTCCGCGTATTTTCCGTCTGTTCCTTTTTTCTGCACCGCGTAATATAAAAAATATAATGTAATAAAACAAACAAACAAAAATCTACTGTATACAACTCTGCGTTGTTATTATAATATTAACGTTTGTGTGAGTCGTCGTCATGTCTAGACACGCGTACCAAAACATTCACATAATGTATTATTGACGGTACATGATGTTACTAGTTTAGTATGGTCGACCGTCGGTATCGAAAAGTAACCGACTAATGGGCCATATGATATACAGTTGAAATAATAATTAAAAACTCGGATAGTTTTCTCGCACGCGATTCAGTCGTTTTTATTTCTGAACACTCGTATCACACGTCGGAGGGTGTAGTCCAACGGAACAGCGGAAAAAGATTTAATGTCGCACGTAATGTACAACGGGTAATAATATGGTTTGTTTTGGATAAAAAATACAAAACACTTTATTCATTTGGCAACGTATTGCGCTGCAGTCTTACAAATTATATAAATAAAAGTGTTTGAATACAATTATTCAGATACACTTAAATACTTATTCTTAATACTTGTTTGTTAGTATTTTTCGAAAAACAGAATTTTTATGTATTTATAATTGGGTTATTTGGTAAATGAAAAAGTTATAATTATAAATACAAAAAAAGTTATAATTTTTATTTTACACAATTTAAGAAAAATAAGTAAGCATTAACAATGTGCATTTATTATTTTTATATTTACAATAAAATGAATTCCCTAGTAATAATACTAATTCTAAAATGGTGAAATGTAAATTTTGAGAACTTATCCATCTCATAAAATTATACAGTTCTTTATAAAATAAAATAAATCATTCGAATACGGCGTATTCTGAATACCAAATACGATTATTATTTACAAGACTGTTAAATTATAAATATAAAATATATTTTTATTATAACATTTATTAATAGATCAATGTTAATTTCCTTAATAATTTATATAATTATGAAACGAGAAAAAATATGTATAAATATGTTGTGTTCGTATTATTCGATTATCATGTTTTTACGCTAGTCACATTTTGCGTTTTGTTACGTAATGAAATAAATGTCTGTAAAAGCTAAATAGACGTGACACTAACCGAGAGAATATTCGTACGCATCGCGAGCGAATGAAAATCGTATTTTAAGTGCACACAAAGAGGATATTTTAAACGTGCCTTAGAAATGTGAGGAAAATCTGTCAGAGCGGAAATGGCCGCAGACAACTCGACATAACATTATTGTGACGATGTATACGCTTATGTAAAATGGCTTAATAGAGATACATCCTATTTTCAATGAAGTATCCATTCGACGTGATCGTTGTGACCAAACGTCTGTGATTACAACAATATATATATATATTATCTAGAGAAAAACGTTAACGTAATTCGGAGAGTTTCTATTTCTTCCACAACAAAATATCAATATTATAATTTTAAAAAAAATAACTTAAATCTCCTCAGGATTGATATACAACAAATAATAATAATTACTAATTAAAATCTAAATAAGTTTTACTTTCAAACAACTATAATACTACCGACAAATTTCCAAATGCATTTTATAAAATAATTTAGGCGGTTAACTGAAAATTGCTTCAATTTAAAATTTGTGATAAATTAATTTTTTACGAATCATTGCAATTAACTATTTTCTTAGTGAAATATTTTTTGTACTAGATATTTTAAAAAAATCCAAATTTTAAAAAATGATATTAAATGTTAGACGTAAACGATACAGAAAAATAACCAAAGCAATATTTTAAACATTGATAAACGATAACCAAAAAAATTTTAATCGTTAGCTATCCCTTTAAAAAATTTTAATTCAAAAATTTCGATTCGTTACCAGACTAGTTAGGTCATACTGACTAGTTAGAAATATTTGAAAATATGAAAAGTTCCTGTGATACGTGAAACTTTTTAAATCGTTTTTTCACTGTCCGAAAAACCATTTACCGAAAAAAAATCACGTCATTGTAAACCGATTTACAACGACGTATATATTTTGCCGGGCGGAAATATATATAAAATAAAATTGTTTTGAGATTCGTTTTGAACGCATTCTGACGGTATACTATATAATACGATACATTTTCGGCTTGGCAGAATAGAGAACACTGACGGAAAACTGTATAATTCATATACGATAAATACAATACACTTACTCAAGAAAAGTAAATTGTTTGTGAGAACATTTCTAAAGTTTTTATCGTTTCTATTAATTATACTAATCGGTGATTATAATGAAAAATATATTGGGCTTTCACAGCGTTGGAAAAGTCAAAAAGAGACGAGTCATATAAAAAAAACTCAAAATCATTAAAATACTGGCAACTACAAATGCAGTGCGATAATATCCACTGTGACAATACGCGTCACGAGGTTATGTAATATACAATGCTGTGCACAATATAAGGTCTCCAGCAGCACGTGTTTTGCCAAGTATTCTCTATGCTGTCCTCCGTGACCCGTCGCGGCATGCCACAAAGCGCAACGCGGTGGTGTAGGTAACAAAACACACACACACACAATATCTCCGCTGCACGTGCAAGTCTCCATCCAAATTAGCGATACGTCTGCTAACTATAATAATAATACTTAAAAGAAATATCGCTCTTTTCACATCGTACGAGTATAATGCACACCCGAAGCTGGGCGTGAACGAGTGAAAAATTAAAATTGAGTTACTTAACGCGTTACAAATTCTTTTATTTTTTTTTTAAATAAATGAATAAATGATTATATTTTAAATGTATTGCATTGACTTTGGGCGTCTACATTTTATTCGTAGAGTAATGTATATTTCTTGGATGCGGTTCATTGCGCCGGATTTTGAAAAAGTCATATGGGACTCGTATACATATAAACATATAAACATTTTAATCCCTACACTTTTGGATAACAACTTTATCATTATCTCATCTTTATCAACTTTTAATGTTTGATGCAAAAATTAAATAAAAAATCATAATTTTTTGGAAACGTTTATCATAGGGATTTCACGCAATTACTTTTTATTAATGTAAATTGAGTAACTTTTTCTTCAAAATTAATTTTTAACTTTTGAAGTTTATCAAAATAGTATGAAAATTATATACTAAGAAATTTATGTAAATGTGTTTAAAAAAATTGGAATAATAAGAAGAAAAATCGTGTCGGGTTCTATCGCTTAAATGCCATTCTATCGTGTAAATGTCACACAGCAAAACATCCGTTGATATCAAACGTATTCGATAAGCATATGATATATTCGCAAATAAACGAATGAAAACTCGGACAGCCGTAAATACACCGAGAACAGCCGGCGTGGAACAAACTCGAAAAGTAAAAAGAGGGGAAAAATCGATTATAGATTGGCTCGTTTTTAGCGCAAAAAAAAAAAACGAAAACAAAAACTAATACATTACTTTTTGATCGAAAAATCTGCGCGAAACTCTGTCACGTCTCGTCCTGTTGGTGGTATTTCCTCCCCCCCCCTCCTCCACCCTATATCCACGAGAACAAAATTGGAACTTAAAGATGACTACTATACGTGTACATTACGCGCGCGCACGGACAGCTTTCGGTCGGTGGTCGACGGTTCGGGGTGAGACGAGAGCTAAGGGAAAGTAAATTTCCCGCGAGACCGTTCACGTCCGTCGTACGCGGTTGACCCGCCGCCTGCTATCGATTAAACGTGGAGCGATGTACCGTCGTCGTATACCTGTCCGTCCTCGCACGGGCCGTGGCGGACGTTGTTTTCGCCGTATTTACGTAATAAACTCGATGCGTGTGCGTATAAAAGTGAAACCCACGTAAAAGTTAGTCGCGTTCGTTAGACGCGACGGACTGAGGGTCCGCGGAGCACCTGCAGAACGCGCGCGATGCTTCGCTGCGAGCAAAACTTTGTACGATTTATGACACTATTAAAAACGAAAAGGAAAAAAAAATTGCCGACTTACCGCGAACGTGACGTTCATATTATACATTTCACGAGTTTTCCTTACGTTTTCTCTTTCGAAAACGACGCGCGAATATAGATTGGAATATCAACGAAGTCAGCGACGGAAATTTAACGAAAAGAAAAACAAACTTAGAACGTTCTGTATAGAACATAGAAAATCTTCTACTCCACACTCGTATATATTCGGATACAATCTCCGGTTTCGCGATAAACTATACTGGCGTAGATGTGCTTAAATATACGTATGTTACGATAATTTACTTACATATAGTGAATCATAACCTCCATATGCGTAATTCGAAGTTTTCAATTGGGAAACTATAAAAATCTCAACTTCAATTTAGAAACTTTTTTAAACCCAAAATGAATTGTTGCATATTTTTCAAACAATTAAATAAAAACAACAGCTTTTATATAACAACGTATACTTAATAAATAATAATTAATTATTTTAAAAAAATGCATTCTATTTGTGAATATATAATATGTATTGATTGAATATTCGAAACTTTGTCATGAACCTAACACTAACAGAAACGATTAATGCCACTTATAACAAACAAAATACGTCTGGATAAACAAATTTATCTGGTAACAATTTTTTCAAATCGTCCAAATAAACGAAACCGTTTATATTTTTGCAAAGTTATCAATAGTTTTTGTAAACTTTCCTCGGAAAATCGTTTTTTCGTGGTATCCAAAAATTTTAACATTTCCCAAAAATTTTAAATTTGTTATCAGAAGTTGGAATTCATATAGATTTTGCACTTATGGCAATAGTTACAAAACAATTATTTATATCATCTGGTTTTTTATTTTTCGAGACAAACTTCTACGAAACGATAAGAGATAGCTCTTTTTTTTATTCATAAATTCAAAATTAACGGCCAATTCGGTTGGCTTATATTTCAATGACGAAAATATAACACCTGTAGTCCACAAAAACATGTTTGATTTGTAGATTATAATTTTCTAATATTATTACGGCTGTACTAGTTAATGTTATCGTACGTGAGAAAATGAACCGTAACTGCACAAACAAACAAAATCTGTTAAGTTAAATATATTACATTTTAAATAATTATTTTGTTAAAATGAATGATTTTATTTGTAAAATTACGATAAAACTACGCCTTTAAATATTAAAAATTTTTCTTTAGAAATTCCTGGTTTTTCATTCGATCTATATAATTATAATATTATAACATTGATTTAATCGCGAATAACGCAAATAAAAATGAATATTTGAATTCGGTCGGAAAACTATTGTGACATTATAATAACAGGTATACAGTACACACCGAAATGATCAATAATTCGAATGAAGAAGGCTGTACAAGTTAAAAGTAAAACGAGTGAGAACGAAATCCATCGCCATATTATACCGACACTAGCCTATAGAAAACAATTATAAACGAAATTAGAGTAAAATAATTCCAAAACTCGTATTTGCTGTTTCCATCTATCCGAACGGGTTGTATAGCAAAATCATATAACGCAGTAATTTGAGTATAACGTTCGGGTTGAATTAGAGTTTCAACACATATTTAAAAGACGAGAGCATTATAATATTGAAGTGAAATGTATCTGTTTCATAAAAATTTTTATCAAAAAACGAATATCTCATTTTAAAATTATAATTTTGGAAAACTACATGAGATCACAGACAATAAAGCTTTATTTTCTTTAAATTATTACAATAACATTTACGACGGATAATATTGTTTTAATCGTATGTAATATATTTTATTCGTACTATACACGTATTATACGAGTACTAACAGCCACGCGTTAAACAAATACAAAATAATTACGAATTAACCACGTATAATACCGCTCGCAAACATTTCAAAAAGTCAGTGGATGAATATATTATTTACGTGTGACATATGTGTGTACTGTGATTACAGTTCAACGTTATATATAATAAAATTATCCATTTATATCTGTTCACTAGAACTTTGCGGTATTCATATTAAATAAATCTACGGTGTAACCTTTGAATAGCGGACATTCTCGGTTAGCGGAATGTTGTCCACTATGCGGAGGTCTCCACTATTTAAAAATGTCTGTCAATAGATGTTTCGTTGTATATACAAGGTGCTAAAAAAAGAACGATTGGTATATGTAGGATTAATATATACAAATATATATATATATATATATATATATATAATATAGGATTCTGTTTGTATGAGAATAGAAATAAAAGTCTCATTTTTAATTTTTTTTTTTTTTTAATTGTGGGTTTTTAAATTTTGAGTCATTTTTAGATTGTACATTGAATTACAAAAAAAATCTACTACGATTTCACATGTCACATACTGCATACGCACATTTTTATAAATATAATTACATTTTGTTTTAACTAATGTCAATATATTAATAATACAATCAAATCCAATTGTTTTTTTATTTATGTCAAATCTTGATATAGAAAAAACTAATGAGACTCCGCGTAAATAAACGTCAAATTTTACCTTAATATAATTTACTATACTTCACTTTAAATGCTTTTTTTTTTGCGGTTTTATAAAAATTGATCAAAACGATATGGCACATGAAATTAACGTCAGGTTTTGTACCCATTTGTACGGAGCTTTTAGTATATTTAAATATTTCGTACAGATAAGTAACTTTATTTATATGTATGTAAGTATAATAATAGAGCCCTGTGCGAAAATACGAGAGAAAGTACTTTTGATAACTAACTCAGCATTGTTCGGACTGTTTACGGACTATCATTTATCAACAGTTTCGGGAATTATATAAATAGAGTAGTCTTGTGCATTTACACTTAGGTAGTTAACACACAACATTTTTCAAAATATTAAATTTAAAAATATTTTACTACAAACTTAATAATCTAAACAAATAAGTTTTTTTATGCAGCAAATACTTACAATATATTTTATTCATTTACAAATCGAGTTTTTTTATGCAGCAAATACTTACAATATATTTTATTCATTTACAAATCGAGTTTTTTCATTTTTTTATCATACGATATCACGTATAAATTAAATATTTTAGTCCATTAAATATATTTAAAAAATTAAGTAAAGCTTACTTACGTTACGGTTTAATCTCATATTGATGTAAACGGCAGTGTAAGTCCTGCAAGCAGTGGTTGAATTGGGGGGGGGGGACGCAGGAGGACTGAGTACCCTATCAATTTTTTCAAATATTTGAGCGTACCTCTACTATTCGTATCTACTAAAAAAGAAATGCGGGAAAAAATATTTGCTTTTCCACAGCCGATGAAATATAAAATAATATTGTTATATTAAACAAATTTGTTAAACAAAAAATAATATATTTAATATTACCGACAGTCATCTTAATATGCCAGCAGATACCGATTATGGCTTATAGTTTTTCCCACTATTTGTCAGTTCACAAACACGACTATGGGTCCTTAAATTGCCTATACTTGTATTTTAAATTATTCTTTGAATTAAGATAAACTTCACGTTATTAGTTATTACTCATTACCTTATTTTCCATGCTCGAATTATTGATAAACGTGACAGACAGCAATGATGAACTTTTCGACTATCTACATCGTTCATAAAAATGTATTGAGAACGCAACTATTTTGTAAGCTTTCAGAGTACCACTACTATTTTTTCCATAATTCAATCACTGCCTGCAAGTTTTTATTCAAAAACGTAATGATTAAATCGCAACATTAATTTTTATGAAAAATAAACATTCATTTTTAACAACAATATTTGAATACTTATACTCAAATATACATTACAACTTTGCGACTAACCTAATATTATCATCGAAACACGTAGTAAGGTTAAAATTCAAAACGTATAATATTGAACGATTTAAAATCTCAAGTTACGTTTGAACAACCGAATTTGAAAAAAAAGCTTCAGACAAGTTTTCAAATCATAACTAAACTCTCTATATGATTTATGACTATGAATTTTCGACCACCCTATAAAACAAAACACTGTAATACATAAAATACCGTAAAACGTTCGAATTCAACGCAAATATACTAAATAACACAATCGGAAGAAAAGTAAATAATATGGAATAAAAGAAAAGACAATTTACATAACAACATATATATACGTGGCTAGAAAACTTATATAAACATTCGATAAACGCATAAACGAGTGCAAAACTGAAACCGAATACAAGTTGTTCGATCGGCGGAGTAAAATATCAAAAGAGCAAAGAGGTTATTATATGAAGAAATGCAATTTATTTTAATCATAATTTCGTTCAACGTTTGATATATGACCTACGATTCATAATAGACGGTAAAATACGACGGGGGAAAAACCCCATACACACATATACGTATATACAAAAAGAGTTATATTAACGAATGCGGCGCGTGTTGTTTGATACATATTACGTCAACTGTCAAGACCGATTAGCGTTTAAAATATATGGCATTGTTGTAATATAAAAACAATGTAGTTTTCAGAACTTTCCTATCTTCGATAACCAATCAATATATGTATGAACTATACAATATATGAACTATATTCTTAATAAAACCATAGAATAAAAAACACCCATCAATCGCCAAATAGTACACAGATAGTATATCTCATTCGACGTCGGATATTATATATTATACATTAACAATAATCGATAAATTAAATTTTAACTTTTTAAACCAAAACTATTACCTTGAACATATTTTAAATAACATATTATATATTTAACTCCTGTTTTGTTCAACTTTCTGATTCTATGTAGCTATACTTTACACATAACGTTGCAAGTACTGATTTTACTTGCTGGTTTTCTTTTTAATATCCTTCGACACACGTTCTTGTCATCGATATTAATTTTAATGGTACTCTAAAACTTACAGGCACCTACATATTTCTACTTCTTGTTTTGAGTCGTACACTTGTTTGAAGTCGATAAGAAGTAAATTAAGTTGTTTATTGAATTCGTAATATTTTTCTATGATTTGTTTAAGCATGAATCTACCGCTTATGAAACCGTTTTAATACATTTTTAATGTATACAATTCTTTGTCCTAATAATAATGTTATATACATTCATTCTAATTAAAAATATTTTATAATAAAGAAGAAAAAGAAAAAAGAACAATTAGAAAAACTATAAATAAATACTCGTAATTAATAAAAACAAAATTTATGTACAAATATACATAAATATTTATATATACATTATGCCTGACGATGACTTTTAGTCGACACCGGTAGTAAATAAAAAAATTGTATACAACAACTTTATATTTTGTTATTTTGTAACACTAACTGACTTTATTTAATAAATATACACATATATTTATTTATATGTAAAAATATTTTATATTAATAATAAGTTTGCACTCGACTAAATAACTATATGTGTATGTATTTATACAAATTCAGTTCTGTATAATATATATTTTATATTATGATGCATGCGCGAATAATGTTCGGGGAAATTCACGAGAAAGGAGGTTATTTCGAGAAATTATTATTAATGTCAAAATAATATTGTATAGACTTCTCGAAATTAGTATGGAAATATTCCATTTCAATGTTCTTATATACATAGTACGTATGATATGTGTTATGTGCGTACCATAATAAATAAAATATACAAAATATAAAAATCAAAATATATGACATTTAAAAATAAATAATAATAAATTTTCACTATCTACGGTTACAGGTCTTTTTACACTTTCTTTAACGTTTTTAAAAAGTAGAAGATTATGATTGTTAAATCTTGATAACCCATTAAAATTCCGCTACATTTTAGTGCATAATCATATTTTATTCTCTGGTAAAACACATGTAATAAGGTTTGTTTTCAGGTTTATTGTAAACAAAAATTTAATAATGAATCGCTAAAAACCAAACGATATTATAATACAAATGCACACAAGCATGGCTCTTTTACGTCAAAAATCGGGTTCCCTATTTTAGGCATAGCCAGTTTCCGCCAAAAACAAAAAAGGCTTGATTCCCGTTAATGGCAAAATTATAATATTTTTGTGATAGAATGTCCCCGCAAAATATTTTTTGAGAAACTTTTATTTATAAAAAATAAAATATACGTTTCACAAATTTAAGAATCAAACATGTTTATATATTAAAGCAACAAACATTATTAAATTAATAATTATTAATTATTAGAATGTAACAGTAATTTTCAAATTGAGTACAAATATTAATGTATAATTATTAATAATTACATGTTATGGAAATCTAATAATCAGGCAAATTATAAAAAAAATATATATTTGTCTTTAAATAATCACATAATTAAAAGGCACGGTTTCAAGTTTACACTAAAGTGAACATACCGGTTCATATCATACTATTTTGAATATTTTCGAAATTGTCAAAGTTCTTATGAAAATGATGACAATGATTTTATTGAGTTCGTATAATTGTGAAAAGAAAAATAATAACGAATGTGATGTATTCTTTTCTTTAATATAATAAATCATAATTTACCTTAAATCATTTTAAAACCTATAGGGTTCCTAAATATTATTTGTTGGAAACGCAAACGGAACATTTTTAATTATTGACGGAAACGGTCTGAGGTCGAAACGGGCAGTATTATTTTTGACGGAAACAGACATCAACCCGCACGATGGTCAGTTATATATTGCCATCGAAATAATGGCCACGCAAAGCTCATAAAAACGTGACCGTATTATACTATATTTAAATAAAAATACTATCACTAATATTTATGTATTCTGTATATACTATTCATATATTAATTCCACAAGCTTAAAATAATTCGTAAAATACAATTAAGCAAACTTTAAGAAAAGGATTTATAATCGATTTTTTCTGGAGTTTAATCCAACGAACTGCTTTTTTTATCATATAAAATGAAAAAGGTATTTTTTATTTTCTAATCAAATATATCGCGCTACAATTGTAACCTACATGTATATAAGTTTTTAATAATAAAATTACATAATTATAGTCGTGGTTTTCTACTAAAGATGGAAACATCGTTTCCGAAACACGTATTTATTTGATAAAACAAAATGATTTTGTAGAATTTGGGTGTTTATATTTTACTCCTGAAATTTAGTGAATTTAGTAAAATTAGTGAAATCGATCTCACGCGTGGAAGAAATCCGTGTCATTTTGTTATTGTGACGCATGCGATATCTCTTAAAAATGAGATAGATTTCGACAAGCAGAAAATTAGGTACACCACGAGACCGTCTCAGATCGTACCATATTATTATATTACGTACAAACATAATATATATATGTATATTTACATAAGTATGCGCTCGTTTGAACATGTGACTTACATTTATATTCAAAAACTCCGATGAATGATCACGTAAAATATTACGAATTTATCCCCAATATATACGGCTGCTATGGCGCCGTGACGACGAATAACAATGACAGGGACGAGATATGTCGCACGAATATCCCAATCCGAGAAAGTTTGATGATTCCGCGGCAAATACGAAGAATTTATGAAATATGTTAATATATTATTAATAATAATACAATACACTATTATTATTATTATACCTTTGTTTTATTATAATTATTATTTTACATATTAAATATGTAAAAACAATAAATAATAGCGTTTGACAGAAAAAAATGGAGAAGCTTACTAATGGCAGAGCAGGTCCTTGACAGACCGTTAAGCTGTTAAGAAGAAGCGATAATAAATAATTCTTATAATTTTATGCTTTTTTACACATAAAATCCTAGCCCTATAAAATTATTAACAATATGTATACTATTTCCAATTTTTTCACGAATGAAATGATATGTTTAGAGATAAACCAATAAAACCCAAGTATTATACGTATATCGTAAACATCCGCAAACATCAGTTCATTTGTTTGAGAACCTTGGAGTAAACATAAATAGTTATTACAATCCACTAAATCTATTTAAGTCGAAATGTCCTAATCACGAGAATAAGGAAAAAAATTCTAGGCCTATCCTTTAGAAGTAAGAAACTTTAGTGGGTAGGTCATGTGTGTGTAGCTGATGTTTAAATTGTTAGACTGATATTAGTAGCAAAGACAAGAGTCGAAAAACAAACTAAGTAGTCCACGAACTAGATGAAATTATTCCGTGATGGGAACTCTCGTAATGTTGCAGAAAGTAACTCAACCGAAAATAACAAACAATAGTTGGAGGAATATTATGATAACAGCGTTGAGCCTTAAAAGGTATATTAAGCTGTATATAATGATGACCTGCAGTTCACGTTAACACTTGTTCGTGCAACTGTAAAAAAAAAAGTAATAATAATAACAAATAACGACATAAAAATAATTCTCAATTAATTGAATCACAAACGGTAGTGGAAAAAATCATAATGAAAAAAAAAACAGAACCCTTCGCGAATGAAGGACGTGAGCAAAAGTTAATTAAATTAATAAGTTTCAATAGCGGGACCGGACGGTTGTTTAATCCCACCCAATGTATTATACATACATATATAGGTATATATAAACACTTCCATACGTACGCACATCGCGTTCGCCGCACACGTTATTAATAATTTGTTAAAACATCCGAATACCTACACCTATGTATAATATTTTGCGTATTCAACACATCAACGTCGGCACATGATATTCCACACCGCCTGACCGCGAGACATGACCCCGTATCGACGGCCACAGAATATTGAATATAATGTTGGTTTTATTTGCATTTTAATACGATACGTGTGTCCGAATAATAATTGACATATTTCGGCGCACACGCACACATATTATACATATATGTGTGTGTATCGGACACCGACGTTTCATATTTTCATTTATATTTTTAATTTGATCGTCACATTCGTATATCCCCACGACCTCTCTCTGTCTCCAACTTGACCATTCGCCATTAAAACAATTGAAGGAGAAACTGCATTTTAACATAAGCGGTTCTTCTTAAACCCACCGCGATCCTCTTATTAACGATCTGCATATCCTATTACTTCAAAGCACAGACGTTAGGCCAATGACAATGTTCATGTTGCAGGTCACAAATGATTTCTCTAATCCCCGTCGTAGACCCAAAGAAAGGAAGGTGGTCCAGTGTTCTTCTAACTTTGTGTGTAAAATTCAAACGTATAATATCACTAACGTGTAACTTATTCATCGTGTAAATCTTTGTATTTCTGTTTTCTCATCTATATATATATAATACTACATGTGTATACCTGATGAAGTAATACACTTTAATTTTTCTGAGAGCAAAAATCGGTTCGATCATATATCACTCCAGAAATCGAATCGTATTTAAATTGATGCGACTTTATTATCAAAAGCAGTCCAGCATATTTAAAGGAAGATTTTTCCGATACAAACGATTTCATTACACGTATTGCAAAATATATTTCGTCACTATAAATCGACCGTAATTGGAAAAAAGTACACCTCTCTAGTTTTGATCACTCTATAATTCTCTTTTTACTAGAATACTCGAAAACGGATTTCAACACCAACGACGCGTAACATAACATGTACAAGTATAATATTATTAGAATCGTGTTTATCTAGTAATAGGGTGTCGCACGGGAATTATTTTGAATAGACTTGCGTAAATAGTATTCGGTGGTTTAATTAAAAAAGTTGAAATTTAAATCGAGACTTCGATCAGTATGGTGTAATGTGATGACATTGTAAATAGTGTAAAGAATGGAGAGTTAGAATATTTCACAAAAAAAAAAAATGTTACGTTTGTATATTGATTATTTATTTCACCTTAATATATGTCAACTATCTGTTTATTTTTTTAACACTATCATAAATGTTATAATATATATTTGACAAAATAATAATAATTCGAGAATTCAATAAATGAATAAAAAGAAAAATACATTGATCAAATGATCTCGCAAGGTAAAGAGCTAGCTGCCTTTTCCAATGCGAACGCCGATGTATATTACATATATAATATACATAATACGTACACGACGACTACGACTACTAGTAGTAGTGTAATTCCCATTAGACTCGAAGTTTGCGTTTGTAACAAAACGATAACGTATACGTACTTTACATATACTCGTAATATATATATATATATGACTTCCCCCCCCCCATCCCATTGTCGGTTAGGTAGGAACATAATTTACGAGTCGATTGTATATTAGAAGAGACGCGTGCGAACATCGCTAGATCATGACAGAAAACGCTCGTAACGGCGGCCTGTAGGTGGTTTATATCGTACAATGCGCTAATCAACAGAGTGCGAGAACCTATCGCATTCACTCCTATCATACGTGTTACACTCGTATTATTTATTCGTGTTGGTTTTTAGCGTATACTCGGATATTATATATACTAATCAACGGAGATAAATACATTATTATTTCCATATTAAAATTAAATCATTTTCCATACAAACAGTATATACAAAGGGTTAATTTTTTTTACTTTTCTCTCTCGAGTCGGATAAATAATATAACAAAAAGCTAAAATCATAACTGACGTATTACCAACTATAATAATAAATACGCACAGCTCCGAAGATTACGATGCGGTTATTACACAACTTTGTGTGAAAAAGAGCCCTCCTTTAATTATATTAAAGTCCGCGACTACACAACTACGGTAGCACGTCACTGAAGTTTGTTAAGTTTGCATAAGGCACAATACCGAATACGGTTTTCTTAACTTAGACTGTAATAATTGACTTTCGATTAGTATAATGAGTTAAAAATACTCGTAATCGAATAATAAAAAAAATCATACATATTGTATTATAACATATTTTTTTTCCTTTTTTAAACAATTTTTTTAGTGTCATGTGCGAAACTTTTAAATGAATAATTAGGTTTTTTCTTTTTAACCTCGCGTGATATAATGTATGTATTGCATGTCAAAAACCCAACGACTATATTTCCGTATAAAATATTCACTAGAATTATGTATTTCGCGTTTCCGTCGATTGTTTAGTATAATTTTAATGCGAAAAAATCGATTATACCTTAAACAAACTTATTGTAAAAATTTAAACCATGACAATTTTAAAACCAATCGACTAAATAAATAAATTTAAATATTTTTAAGTATTTCAACAATAATAGTGATTATAAATATCGTTTTTACATTTTTTTTATTTTTGTCTATTGTAAACTTTTTATTATTATAATCTTAAAATGAATTTAAATTGTTTTATACGATTCAATAAAACTATGAGTTATAAATACTAAAATTATTTAATTAATACTATAAATAAATATTACGGTGAAGGGGAGAGAGAGAGCATTTTTTAGAAAGCTTACGGTGGTTTATGTTTAAATCCAGTCGCAGGTGAAAATATTAAAAAATATGAAATGATATATACAAAAAACGTTCTAAAAAAAAGTAACAACAATTTTTATATTTATTGAGGTAAAAAATGTACACTGTATATCAAAAAATATTTTCATTTTCTATAGTTAATTAAAACTAATGACGTCTTAAATAACCATACAGAACGATTTGATTCAAGAACAATGCTAAATAAACACACGTGCAAACTACAAGTCAGCTATAAATAATTTATGTTCATAAAATATCGCACATATGTTATTATAATTTCTAACATATAAATAGATAAAACAAATATGCGTAGAGCTGAAGTATCGGCATATCTATCGCATATTAAACTAGAACGTAAAAATTTTGAATAATGTTCATACAAGCTGTGCGACCGATATTCTCTTTTTTACGTATCAGTTTTTCTTTTCAAAAACACGTTCAAACCGAATACATTGAATACAATTTATGAATAACATTAACTATATAATATATATAGATAGGTAGTATATATTCTTCTTTGAAATATTTTACCGCATAACGTGAATTTTACGACGTAAAATTAATAAATATTATTCTAAATAATCTTAAAATATAACTCGACTATTTTAACATAAAATACGTGAACTATCGTTAAATATCTACGTTTCACCAGGATCGTGATATCGTGCGCATCAAAGAAACGTAAAACATAATTCTCCCAAATTTCAGTTTGAATGTTATAATAATATATGAAATATATAAAACTATAAATAATCTAACGTTTTATTTATTTTTTAATGTTTACGTTTGAAGGTTTAGTTTTTGATGACTATTTAATTTTAAATCAAATAATACAATATGTTTGATAAAATATAACATAAATTAATGTTTGCTATATATATATATATATATATATATACACACAAATTTCTAAAAACTATTTAAATTAAACCTTTAATTATTTTTTAGAAATACAATTTTGAAAATAAATAGTATAATCGTTATAATTTTCTAATGGATAATTTGAATACTCAAAATAAAATATTTTAACGAGATCAATGGTACAAAAATACGTTTAATTTTATAATGCTCGATTTTATAGTTGATTGTAATAAGCGTATACGTATTTTCTTTTTGGACTATTCTAATAAAACTCTTATCTGAAAATTATCGACTTTAAATCCTATATATGTGTAACTAGATAAAAACTAAATGCAATCTTAATAAATCATCACACATATTTCCTAAGTTATTATTAGAATTAACTGAAACTTCCAATTAAATTATCGTTGGAAAACACGTTATATACGGCGAACACCACCTTGACTTTTTTCTTTAATGACGTCAGATGAAATGAAAATTAAAAAAATAAATATCATTTGTGAGTTTTGTTAGACACATGTAACTTTATAATACTTCCGAAACGTTTACATAGGATATACGACGCATTTACAGTTGTTTGGCGCGATCGTTTCGGCAACAGACCATTTGGCATCTTACCGTTTTGGTGTCAGGCCTATTTTTACATTTTATACTTAATGACACACGTCGTATGTATTAAGCGTTTTGTAAAATTAATACCGACGAAATTGTATTTAACTCCATTGTGGTACACACATGACTTCGAAAATATGATTATCGGTCATATATGTAATATGACATAATAACGTCAGAATTTAAACGTCACAAATATTCCTATTCAAACATCCTATTCTGCACTGGAAATTATATTTTACAAGCCTGTGTATACAATTCTTCATATATATATATATATAAGTTCGAAAACTTAATTAACTGTTATGTTATTATTTTGTTTTGAAAATGCAAATTTCGTATATTAATGACGAGCTTATAATGTAACGTCTCAAGGTTTTTAAGTACATATTATAATATCATTATTATATAATGTAAAGTTTCTACAAATAATTTTACACGTTTCTATTTTTTTTTTAAACAAACAGTATAATAATATGATCTTACATCTACCTTCATGTTACCAACAAATTAGTATACTATATGAATAATCCAATATTTTGTCTAAGGCTCGGGCGTTATACTCATATAACGAATAGATCAAAGACCAATAGGATCACTAACCCAATATTGTTACGGATTTCTTTGCATGACATAATTGTCTTAATGTAAACTATTTCTCCTATCTGAATATTAATATTACAGGAAACAACATCATAAAATGAGGTCAGTTAGAAACGATAAAGTTAAAACAATAATTGTCACCAAAAATTTGGAACCATTACGATGTTTTTTTTTCATAACAAATCAGAGGGACGTTTTGGATTTTCGAAGCTCGACCAAACACGTGAAGTAACAAATTGCAAGAAATGACTCAAAATGCATTTCCATGTTGATGACAAAGGGTCAGTAATCTAATTGTCCCCTCATTTTAACAGGAGGAAATTGTACCAAAGACTAATTTGAGAAATATTAGAACATATTCTTCTTCTCCCTCAGACTCTCTCAAAATTATATGGTGTCAGCTACCCTATCTTCACCTTCCAATTCACTCAAACGCACATTAATCACCCTTATATCCCTCTGTATCAACTTACACCATCTTTTTCGGTCTTCCTCTTTCCATTCTTTCTTCTATTTCTGTTTCTTTTCTCACTTTCTCTATTTCTTCTCTCTTTAAAATATGCCCTAACCGTCTCAATCTATTGTTTCTCTTTTCATCTACTATTGGAACCATTTTTATACTACCTCTTATATACTTTTTCTATACTTATTCTTTTCTAATCACTCTACTCAACCTCCCTAACATTCTCATCAGTCTTTATTATATTTTCTTATATTACTATAGCTGTTAAGAATACAATATATATTTGTGCGTTATATAAACTTGTTACATTTGTTTGACTATATACGTGTATAACGAAATAAACGCGTATATAATTATGATCAAGTAGTTATTATTAGTAATAATGTTTAATAATAACGTAACGGACAATGAATTAGCCAATTTAAACGTAGTTATTACTAACTACTCGAACGGGCCGCGCCGAAATATGTCCCAAGCCACATTTAGGGGATTTAAATAAAACATGCAAAACCCCATGATTAATTATCGTTGTGCTGCTTGGAATTCCTCAAAAAAAAAAGAGAAACCGCGGAAAATAAAAAATATGCAGGAATAAAACATTATAAATGAAATCAAAAACACCATTATATTATGCACTTATACACATATATACGTGTGCATATAAATATATTAAAGTAAGTATGTTTTATTCCATATAAATATTATAAATCATACGATAATATTTAAATGGGATGACGTATAGAAAAAATGATATATTCGTTATTTATGTTGATAATATCATATAGTTTTAAACATTTAAGTTCTTCAAGTTTTATCTTTTTTTTCAGGGAGACGAGGATAAGATAATTTCATTTGTTGAGAGGTATGAAACTATTTTTTCGTCGTTCATTTCTTCAATTGTGTACAATTTATAGGACTTGGTCTTTATTTGAAACCATTACGGATAAGTATACTGTTTCCATGAGTTTTCAAAAACAAGAAAAACTTGTTGAATTACATTAATGTTGTATAGATATTCTGTGACTTTTTATATTAACATTATCTAATGGTCCATTGAATTATTTGACATTCGCCAACCACCGTCACTTCACAATGCATTTAACATTGTTTTCAATAATAATAATCATATGCAAATGTATGCATATACAGTGGCGTATCCAGGGGAGGGAGACATTAGGGTTAAAACCCCTCAAACTATTTTTTATAAGCTTATACATTATTCTAGTTAAAATATAAATACATATGAGTAGTGGTGGTGGTAGTTGTAATAATAAATTTAAAGGAATATTATTAAAACTTACTGGTTGTTATTTACTTTGGTGTAAGAGAAAATAGGAAAATGTATAAGTTAGCCCCTCTCCCCCCCCCCCAAAAAAAAAAACCTGAGTGCACGCCTATGCATATGTATGAACGCGTAATATTACAACTTAAACAATTTATAAAGGGTCACGATTAAAAATATTGCATGATCTTTCCATAAAATTAAATACACTTCAGTATAATTATTCCTACACCACGTACCGCAGCCCGTAGCTATTTAATCATGCGAATGTTTTCGGGAAAACGTTTGTCGGTCTCTCCTCACTCTAAAATTTATGGCTACATCTATCGTGTACAATCCAAATTGTATATATTGACATAAGGTTATATATTGTTTAGTTTGTCGGAGTAACGTCACGAATAAAATACAACGGTGACAAGTAACAATTACGACGGCGACGACGACAACAACAACAACAACAATAATGCGTCTATTGGAACGAACGGGAATGGCATACGTATTTAATTGATATTGTCGTGCGATACGACATTGTTTCTATGCTAAACCGTTATTAATACGCAAAATGTGCAGTAATACGCCTGAATACACTCTACTCCTTGGATATTCATCTGTGTTATAATTGTATTAAACAATCACGAAGTCGTACGTTGTACAATATACGCGAACGAACGATCGCGATGAATAGACGGACACGCTACAAGACAACAAACGGGGCTATCAATAAAGAGGATTTCGGATTAACAGCGCGTATTATCTGTGCGTGTAAAGTCACGCGTATTATATCCTCTCGCGATACAATAGCATTAGGCAGGTATACCCTTTATATTTGAAACGGCGTAGAATTTTGAGCATTATGATAATTGTATCAATTGTATTGAACTTTAGCCGCTCAGTCCGTCGATCGTTTTTCGAATAATAATAATAGTTTATAGGCCGCCGGGGTTAAAACGAGATATCGGGTACACGACGAGCGTTTTATATTTTATTTTTACCTGTGAATACGTATTAATGACTCCGTATTCTTATTTAATTATTTATTATTCCGTTGACACGCGCGTTTTGTTACTGTATTCGCTTTATTATGTAGTGTATATATATTTTCAAGTTAAAAATGTGTATTAGCAAATAGTATATAAAATGATCAGTGATGGTTAAATAAAAATATTAAATAATATTCATTTTTTTAAATAAAAACTTGATGTTTTATAAGACTATGTAAGTAGCCCCTAATTATTTCCATAACTGTTCTAACTAATGAAGAATTATTTTAAATTATGAACAAACATCCTATTCACGCATAACTAGAACGATTAATGTTATTTTATAATTACTATTTTGGTAACTTTAAACCAAATATGTTTATTTTAATTGTTAGCTTTAATAATTAGTCTAATACATAATAATGGTGTAAAAAGAAAAAGTGTAATAATAATTACGTCACGTACTTCAAGATGATAATTAATACGAATAACCAAATTACTCTGTAATAATTTATTCACAATTATTTTTGTCTGCTTAAAATCAATATTAGTTAAAGCAATTTTGCAGTAACCATTTGCAAAAATTATTATTATTATTATTATTGAAACACGGTAATTAGAGTATGCCCAGATATTACCATCCTCCAATCGATCTTTCACATTTGCATATTAATGTGGTTAATATTCAATTTCTCGGTTATAAAATTACGATTGATATTGAAAATTAAAAACGATTAATCAATTGTCGGATTTCTTTTAAGTACGCGCCCGATTAGTTCAATTATAATAATATAATTATTTATTGTATAAACAATACGTAATAACACGCCGTTTACAAGTACATCGGTTTCTATTTCAAACGGGCATATATATATATTTTTTTTCATGTTGGTGACGAATTTAAAGTTTAAGCGAGTGGAAAATATTCTATTCTCCGATTGCGGTAAATTTTCTGGTTTTCAAAATCAAAAAAAAAAACAAAAATTACTTTATATAATTAGTCTAATGATAAAGTTAAGAGGTTACATTATGATATCCAAAAAATATCAACACATCAAATAACAACTGTCCAAAAGATAAATATATATTTCGAATGTATAATCGATATATTCATATATTCTCGTAATGAATTATCAGTACGATCATTAATATTTCACTTGAAAATCTCTTTTTTGTCACCATTAAAAACTGAACATGTAATTGAGTACATATATAAATATATATATAATAGCCATTCGACTGGTGTGTTTATATTATTTTACCACTGGAAAGCTTTATTCGGATGTATTATAGACAAATAGAGTTTGTCTTCGAAAGAGTTTAAGCATACAAATAGTTGCAAACAACGGTTTTTTTAGAATCCCGAATGCAGTTTGCAACGAACCGATTAAGTTTCGTAATGTAACAAATTGAGTAATTTGCCAAAGGCCGTTAAATGTACAATTACCTATATTATCCTATTATATTATACGTATTAATACATGTATATACTTCAATAACATTTCTAATTTTAGAACTAAAACGTTCATTATTTCATCGCAATTTTTTTTTTTTAAAAAAACTACTAATATTGTTTTAGAAAGTTTTATAAATGTATACAAACCAAACGTTTTTCTAGTAGCTATTTATATATTCAACTATTTTCACTCAAATTTATATGGATTTTACACTTTTTATGATACAAAACAATTAAAACCCTATTATTTTTATTAGAAATAATTGTTTGAAAATAAACCACATGCAATTTGATGTTTTTATTTCCTTAGTCAGCTGTGAAGCTCTCTTCCTACTCGGTGTATTACACGCGTGGTTTCTATAATAATTTCAACTCTCATTGAATTATGTAAACTGATCGAAATTGGGAAACGCGGTCTGGCGTGAGAGCGAAAAACACACGTCTCGCGCGGAGATGCGTGGCGGCGAATAGATATACTACTATTGTACATTAATATTGGGCCAGCCGAAAGAAACGACCAAATGTCTCCGCGTCACACGATTTCGTAGCCGACATACTACACGAGGCGTACCATAAATTATATACGACCAAATATAGCGCATTTCCATTAAATCGCGAATGCGACATCCCGCCCCGACGCAATGGAAAAATAAAATTTCTCGATATAAATTTTTAGTTAGATGCCTCTCTTCCCGGTTTATATACGGGTGTGCATACGACCCTTTCCAATGACGACCGCGGTCTCCCATATTTTTTTGGTCGAGAAAATAAATTCCTGCGAACGTTTATTTTTTTTAACACACGGACTTCAATGAAAGAATTCTTCAAAAACAAAATTCATTCAATAAGCAATGAGCTTATACGATTCATTAAATAAACAAACATCAAATTGCTCTTATCTGTGCTGAAAATAATTTATTTTTTACATTATGTGATAGTTAAATAACATGATTTTATAAATTTTATGATACGTTTTATAATAATGAAAATTTGTAATAATAATAATGTGTAACATTTTCAACATGCCCAATGTCCTTATTTGGGGATACTCGGGGAAACGGGAATATAACTATTGAGAGTGTGAATGTAGGAATATCTATAGTATTGATAATAGAAAAATCCTAATAATAATAGACCGTACTCTATAGTCAATGGTACTAGGTGCCGAAACCCATAGACAATAAAAAAAAAAATGGATAGGCCATGAAAGGTTGTTACGCGAGAACGAGCATGGACATATGATGGTAAGGTTATAAAAAGGATATTGTACAATGGGTATTAAAATACCCTTGCTAAAAAGAGAGAAATAGATAAAATTCAATCCCTTTATTTTCCCCATTTCGGAACGCGACCCCTTGTGTTGTTAAAATAACATGACCTATTCGTTAGTTTATTATCTATGACCGAATCCCAAAGGTGCATATTCATTTCATTATAATAGCATCAATATTTTTGGACAAAATCATATTAAATGATCTTATATTTTTTTAGCATGTATGTGCAAATAAGTGCGTTTACTAAACGAACGTCTGCAAACTCTATTTACTATTGTTTTCCCGTCATCGTTCATTATCAATACATTCGTTTTGGGCCTGAGGTGAAAATCCCACCGGGTTTGCGCCGACATAAACATGCGCGCGTGCATTGTTGGCGACCCAAACGGAACCCAAACGATTCGCATATCATTAGTCCTCATCGCGCGTGTCGTACGTATGCCCACGGGAGGAACCATCGCCATCCCGCACGCAGCATGCGACGGGCTGCGACGGATGACCGGAAACGAATGTGTAAATTCGCGTGTTTCGAAAACTGTTCTTCTATACATATATACATATTAATACGCCACACAGAGAGGGAGAGAGAGAAAAAGAGTTATCGACAAGATTCACGAATTCCGCAATGGCTTGTGTTGAAAATATACGATATTATATTGTATACCTGTACATAATGGTATTATAGTACGGTCTTGTCTCACACCGCTGCCGTTCGTTCGGGTAGCACATAATAATATATTCCAATCGTTCACGCGAAATAAACGAACAATATTTTTGAAATTATCGTATCCGGAGTTACAAATAGTGCCCGCCGTATATATTAAAATATTCAACAAACGCTATATTTTTCGTATTGTGTTTAGTTAACTCGGGACGATGGTCATATTAATCGGGGGAGGGGGGGGAAGGGGTTACAAACAATTTTTATTGAATAATATACATTTCAATGCGATTATACGAATAATGAAATTTTATAAAATATGTATATAAAGCTGTTTATAGAAACTTCGCTCAAGTTATACCTGTATATTTTTATACATTTGTTATTTACATATTTATTTATTTTGTACTGATATATTCACAGATTTTTTTTATTTAATGTTCAATTACAATTCGCAATAAATTCGTGCACCGATTGACTGTTTAAATATATTTAAATTGTTAGGTATAAATGTATTTATTTATATTATAACATATATGAGACGTGCAGTAATCGAACTGGGAGAACTATAGACGAGGAGCTCTATTAAGTAAAAAAAACAATACAATGACTACAATTCGTCTCAATCGTATTTGTCTCTATATTTACTATTGACATATAATATATAATATTTGTTTCAAGAATTTTTATTCGTCTGTCAAAGATCACTAAACAAACTAATTTTGTAACTGTCATTAACTTTAATTTGATTTCAAACGAAATACAATCACTGAAACAGTAACAGACGTGCATGATACAAAAGAAAATTCAATTAATATTTTGTAAAGTGATTACATTTTACTAGGAATAAGTGACTATATTATACAAACATACAAAATCAATAAATTATATATGCACTTAGATAATTTTAAGTTTAACATATCTTAATTATAAAAACGTGAATAATATCGTATATATTATATAACATTAATTACAATCTACGCACATTACTATCATTCAAGCATATCAGGTTGTGACGATGAGTATGCTCTAAAAACCACAAATATCTATTTAAATCAGGTTTTCACCATTATATTTAGGATTTATTGTCAGAGGTTTTAAGATATCAGTTATAGAAATCGGTAAACTCGGATAACTTTAGAACAATCTAAGTAGGACAAAAATGTATTTGGTTGTTTTATGAAATCAAAAATGAACTATTTTTTCATTCATTTATTACTTTAAGCGATTTTTTATAAATATTTGCCATATTTTTATAAAATATTTAAATTTTAAAAAAACAAATTATTTTTTTTGTCATTGTAAAATAATTAATAAATTTCTAAAACTAAAATAATATAATTATTGGAAAACATACATAATGCCTATAGTAAAAAGGTTTCAATAAATTGTGTTTCATATAAATCTTATTGATTAAGTACAAAAACAAAAATTAAATTTAGGAAAATAGAACGTATCGACAATATTTCTATTTTATAGTTTTGCAATTCTTCGAGAGTCTTTCTAATCATTTAAAAAAGCTAATCTTTGCACGATTCGTTACCAGAAAGTGTAATCTAAGCTTATATATATATTACGTATACAAAAAAAAAATACATAAAACGTTGAAAAATCAATAACTATAAGTGATCAAGGACGAAAAACACACCAACTTTAAAAATAATGTGCAATATGTATTAGTTTTTAAGTAGAATCGTTGTCATAATAAAACAGACAAATGCATACGTGCCCCAATTTTAAAACGTATTTGAGATGAATGTGATTTTGCCTACTTCTCTACCATATATATATGTTGTCAGCGAATGGACATGATAATTTTGATATATATTCATTTTCCTTGCTCGTCAAACGTCGTATATATAATACCTCTTTGAGGAAAACTTATAATTTGCAAAAAAACTTTCTTGTCAGTTAGAATGGAATAAATTACATTTATATTCATAGCCGTTCAAAAAGTAAAAAAAAAAAATCCTTTACTGCTTTTAAAGTGATTTGTTATCCGTTACATTTCTATTTTTTTTTCAATTTTGTGTGTATTTTCTCATTTTATACTTATCAAATACAAATTAATTTTCATGCCCATTATTACAAAATCAACAAAACATATTATATATGTATCGAAATAAATCAAAATAATATACTTAAATAATTTAAGTTGAATTAATAATATGACCCACAGTTAGAAGTCGATAGTTAACAAAAAAAAAAGCTAAAACATTTCAATTAGTTAACGACAAAATTAATTACCTACATTTTGAAATGTTTTTGAAAAATTCGACTTGTTAATTAGTTAATGCCTTCCCTCAACTATGATTTATATACATTATATATTATATGATATATATATATATATATATATATATATATATATATATATATATAGATACACGATATGATGATTTTTTACATAGTATGATAATAACAATAATATTATATTATTGTGTTAGCTCGTTGCTTTAATTTAAAAAACCGTCACACACTCACCAATCCTGCAAAGATTCCTTTATACATTTAAGTAAATATATTCGAGCCATGTTTAAGCCATATCGATTTTTTCTTCTTATTATTATTCATTATTCAACTAAACATATTTAGTGTAGCACAGCTTTACTGAATATTAGGTTTTTCTTTTCAGTGTTGATTTCTCATAAAGGTTAACATAGTACTCCAAAATATAACTTAAACGGAAATACAAGGTAACGATTTCATTTTCATAAAATTGAAATTGTATTTAAACTGTACTATAAATATTGAAATATTTAATTAAAGTTTTTGTTGGAATATCGTTACAATATATTTTTTTTAAATTTTCACTCGTATGTCATGTTATGTTTCCTGACATTGTTTTCAGATATATCCATGTGTGTAATTTTGGGCTGACGATTCGGACTCCTTTCAGAGTCCATCTTCAGAGCTTAGTTACTTGGTCGAGTGTTGTAATATGTGTATACTCTCTAGAGTATAGTTACAACCGTTTTACAATCCGTAGGACCGTTTTTCTAAAAATTTTAATCAAATTACGTTCATTCCTTCCATTTAATTTACACTAATGTAAATATATTTATAACTCATTTCCCGCGAGTATTTTCTTGATAATTCAATTTTGCTTACTTTTCGTCTAAAAAAATACAATTATTTACTAACTTTTAATACTTAAAATAAAAATTTATTTTCAAAAATGTTACTCTGACAAAAAATATTTAAAAAATAAACATACCAAATATTTGATATTGTGGAATATTAAATGTTAAAAACTTTTTTAAATAAATATATAGCTTTATAGTTTTTTTTAAATAACTTTTAATATCAATTTATATAATATAATGCGTTATTATGTATTGTTCAAATTCAACATATCAAAAGCAATACTCGAAGATTGAATGAAATTTAAAACTTTCATAAAAAAAACTGTCAAAACCTACCATTAACATTTTTTTTTTTTTTTAATGTGTGAAATTTTAAAAAGATTCATAAAAAATTGTTTTTAAATTAGTAAACTATTGATTTATTGTATTAAACAGTAAATAAAATAAGTGCACAGTGTTTTTTATTTATTTATTTATTTATTTATTCATTTTTTTTTAACCTTTGATTAACATATTGTTTTAAATATGTATTTAATTGGCAATCAATATTAAATACACAGCAAATTTTAAAACGTATTAAAATTAATAACACGATATTAAAATTGTATATATTATCAATGGCCTCCGTTTATAAAAATCTAGTGGACGAACAGATATAATCTTAACTTGTAATTTAAAAAAAGAGGGAAAAATTAAGACAGTATAAATGATAAAGATAAATATTTATTCATAAAAAAACGTATATTACAAATGTTATTTTTATTTACTTTTTATTATTATTACATTTTTTATTTTAGTTCCCCACAAACTATATTAAGACAATCCACGTGGTATCAGATATTGTAGATTTTTAAATTATTTTGAACTTTGAATGACTTTTTGTTAGTTTTTACTATTTTAAATAGGAAAATGGCAACCTACGGTTTCAATAAATGACGATATTTCATCACTAAAACTCAAATATAAAATATTTCCATGTCCGGATAATAATAGCACGAAAACATATTAAACACCTTAATATATGGTCACTTCTTTAAAAAATATATATATTATTAATATTTTAACCTTAGTAAATGGAATACATTCGTTTGAACGTCCAACAGGAGTTTATAACAACATATCCACTTGGATACCTCGGATACCTTAAATACCTTGGATACCTGTGTTTAGTATATTTTTATTAAATAATATCCAAATTTAAAAATAATAATTTCTCTTTTTGGAATATACTTAATGTATAAATAAATAGTAAATACTAAAATACTAATTAAATAAATAAAATGTCATTGATTTCAAATTACCCAAAATAAATTTTTTATTTAGTTTTAATGATATATATTACTTTAGATCCGTTTGAAAGTTAAATTAAACAATGTAAAAATACAACGTAACATAATGTCATTGAACATTATAGAAATTAAAGATTGATATTTTTACTTTGAAGTTTGTGTTAGGAAAAAAAAACACGTTTAAAAACAGATCACGTTTTTCAAATTGATTTTATGTTGTATACTTTTTAAAGCTACACTAATAGATAGATCTATTTTTACCATGAAAAAATCCACATTAAAAATTTTTTTTTGGGACAATCAGCGATTTTTATTTTTTGCTGACGTAATAAAAATCAAAAACATAATCTGCTCAAATTGTGTAAATTTCACTCGATAATTTCACCTAACTTTTTTTTTATTATTAAATTGTGTAACAATATAAGATCAACCAAATAGCTATTTCAAACATTAAATTCCATATAAGTATCTTTTTTTTAATTCATAAAAACAAATTAGAATTTTTTTATAAATAATTGTTGAAAAATCTACATTCAAAAATATTCTTTCACTGTGGAGAAATACTTTGGGTGACTTAACGAGAGTTAGGGGATGAAAACTATAAATCGTTCGAATGGTCGATAAATGATATCAAGTTTTCAAATAACTATTGAACACATACATTTATTAAATGAATATAATTTGTACGTCTCTTTACGTTATACTTAATACATAAATAATAATTATTATTATTAAGGAAAAATAATGTTTTTTAAGAACGCGTTCTAAAATGTTTTCAGTAGGTAATACCAATATATTTTATTTTACTTCACATTCACGCTGAAATTTAATAATCCACAAAAGCACTCAACTATTGTCAAAGAATTTTCTCATATATATATATATATAAATAGTATATATAATATATATATGAAATAATAATTCTAACAAAATATTGACACCTGTTGTGTATACATATATATATAGTATATATATATATATATATATATATGTATATATAATAGACGGATATCATTTAATTTTGTACCATTCACCTAATCGTTGCAACTCTTTTTAAAATTATAGTAAAAATAAATAAAAATGCATTTGTATGTTTACTATGAAATAACATGACCGCGTATGGTTTAACTAATTGTAAAACTAAAATGTGCCCTTAGATAGTTGTAAAATACGATTATTGTTAAATTATGGACCAAACTCTAATAATTGTTTAATAATACATTTTGCGAACATAAAAACCATACAAATACTTTTTTGACCCTAATGAGATAAAAAAAATATATATATATATATATAAAGGAATAGAATAGAAATAAAATTAAAATTATAAGTTAATGCTCTTAAATAATAATAACAATTATATATATATATATATATGTATACTCATATATACAAAAAACTAATGAGTATTACGCTGATTAAAGGAAAAAGAAAGAAAATATAAAAGTTGTTGTATATGTGTGTTTATTACTACCTGTTTCGACAAAATGTCATCATCAGGTTAATACAAATAAAATACTTATATACTTTAATTTACGTTAATTTAATATTTAATCAACATAATACTCATTGACTTTTTGTATATATGAGTGTACACACACACACACACACACACACACATACACATATATATATATATATATATTTATTTATTTATTTAAATATATATTTATTTTTTTTTTATTATTTACGAGTATTAACTTATAATTTTTATTTTATTTTTCGTTAATTTTTTTATTTCTCTTCTTTTTTATTTCTTTATTTTCTTATTATTTTTTTTTTTTTTGCATATCCTTTTTACTCTATTTATTTTTATTTTATTTTCACTACTATATTACCTAATGATATGTTAAAATGTTTGCGACAAAATTGCATTATAATTATATACGTCTAAGCGAGCCGATTAATGTTTTTAAGTGGTTTTTTAACAATATTAACTTCCCACAAATCTCATAAAACTACCGGAAGTTTGACGAAACACTTTTTTTTTTTTTAATTTTCCTTGTATTTCTACCTCTGAACAATTTTATTTCTAGTAAAAAGTAAAAAACGGAATACTATTAAATTGAAAATCCACTAAAATGCATATAAAGTAGACATTTTATTTACATCCATGATAACAAATATAATTTTAAACGAATTAATATATATACGACTACTACACGACTGATTAAAGAAAAATAAATTGGTGAAATTTAAAGAAATAATACACAATCGTATACTTCTGGGTACACGTGCAAAAAAATCACGAACTGATTAATCATCCCGAAAATGTCGTCGTAAATATTTGATTTAGGATAAAAATATGAACGTTTAGTTAATATGACGAAATGTTTTGAAAATAAAAATGATTTCATGTAACATAAGTATTTAGGTAACACTCGGAATTTCACTTTTACTAGTGTATTACACAAATACTCTACCTACTATCAATTCTCATGAAAATCCTCGAAACTGATATTTGACAATGAATATCATCATAATTCTATTTACTCTACATAAAAAGCAAAGTTGTAAGCATGTTTTTTATTGGTAATGCATACTTATGTCCGATTTTGTCCTACTTCATCAAATTAACTAATTTTCCTAGAGTTGAGACTCGGCTTGATCATTTTTTCTCATACGAAGCAGTATATATTAACTAAGTTTCGTAAAACTCCTTAGAACACTAAATAATATTTTTTTCTAATTACAAATGAAAACTGGTGTGTAATGTTTATTTTATAGAAAATATACATCACAATAATCATTAATCGCAGATATACATATTTGTTTTTTATTATTTTATTTTAGTAGACAATATAGAATCTGTATAGGTAAACAGAATACATATATGTTAATAAGAATATTAACAGCTACGGAGAAATTTTAAAAAAGAAATCACTGTATACTTTCATGTTTATTGAGTTGTTTGTTAATTAACAAATAACGCATGTGTGCACACAAAATATATATATATATATATACAAATTATTTCTTTAATAATTGCGACACCAGTGTCTTTTATCGGGAATGTAATAATGTGTGTGCAATTCTTATATGAGTGGGTCGTTGTGATTTTGTAATAGGTTGTGAAAACGTTTATAGCTTCTACTGTCACTGATTTCATCGAAAGACCGTTGGGTAAAGTATAATAATTGAATATAAAAGGGACGGCGGAAGCGATAGTAATTTTCCTAAGAGCTACGTTCTAAACTGCCGTATCAAATTTGTGTTGGATATTTTAATGGCGTCCCGTAATTGGACGACACAAATTCGTGATGATTTTAACAGTGTGGTTTTATACATAAGAATTTTAGTATTTAATATTGTACGTTTATCATTTATTACACATGCCATGAAGACAAACATTCAAAGCACGGACGCGAACAATCCAAGTATATGGAGTTGTAGTGATCCTAAGCAACTAACTATATTAGGCATATTAAAGTTACACATTGCCGCTTTTTTTTAAATAACACCTGGATAGAATAATTTCTATCACGTGAATATAGTACGTTCTGATTTATTTTCATCAAGTTTAACCTGTCAATTGATGTATCAGTCAGACATCAAATTGAGGTATATTAGCAGATGCAGTTTCCGGATTTAAAGTTATCTATTGACGTAATAGCTTATGGTCTGCTTAGTCTGCTACAAGTGTTTTCTGAGAAATAAGCTGAACGCTGTGTAAATATTAAATAATAAAGAAGAAAAAATACCTCCTTGGGGAACGTCTGTATTAATTTTTGTTTGTTTTAGTCGAATCCGTTTTGAAAGTGACGGTCGGTTAAATAAAATTTCATTAGAAACAATAAAGAAGTGAAACACATTTTTTTTATCTTGTAAAGTAAACTTTCATGACAAACGCTATCGAAAACTTGACTTTAGTTAAGGAAAGCACAAGTGCGTTATAGTTTTTTCCAAAGAAAAGTGAACTGGTAATACATACTTAATATCTGTTTTTGCCTTAATTCATCTCCTAAACGAATTTCATCGATGCCAAACTTGGATAGATCGATTGTTCTCATTCGAAACATAGTATACATTCATCGCGTACCATAAAATCTTTATAATAGTTTAATAAAAGAAAGATTTATATATATAAAATTATTGTTTACTTGATAGTTTATGATATTGTATGTGTGTATAATATAAGAACAGCGTAATTGGCAATTCAGACCGCTGTTGAAAAAACTAACTTCTACACCATCACTGCCATCACAAACTTAATGGAAATAATGTGTTTGAGTCAAAAAAGTTAAAATTGAAAAATATACTTTTTTACACACGCAAAACTTTTAAAGTGGAAAATTTAACTTTTTCCAACCGATTTTCTTATACAGCGGTGACAACACTACAGTCAAGTCAGCCGTGTGATCAAATTCAAAAGTCAACGACGAAATCATTCGAATATTGAAGTACGAGGTTCTTTTAAAAGGGACACCTCGTGTTTTTACATTCTATTCAATTATACATAATTGATTTTTGGCCATTATCGATTTACTATACAACCCATTCTAGCCTACACGTATACACATACACAAAACGTCATTCACTGAAGCCCCGTGGTATTATAAAAGCAAATCCTGTCTATAAATAATAGCTGCCTTCACGCGAGAATTGCATAGGGACTTAATACCGCCGGTTTTTAATCCGTGGCCTCCGGAGGCGACGATTTACGGTGATAAATAGAAAGCTATAAATAAAACAACTGGAGACCTCAGACAGTGTGTGTGTGTGTGTGTATCGTATATAAATACGATAGTAGTGTGTACTGGTGCGATTGTTTCAGAAGTTTAATTTAACAGGCGTCGAGCAGCAGTAGGGCAAAAACACGCGCCAGACCGAAATCCTAGAGACAAATCCAATAACGACAGATTAATTTAACGAATAATATAAAACTTTATGTACTATTTTTTTAAATATAGTAATATCATTTTCGCGAATGGGTGGAATTAAATATTATAATAATAACATTTTTGTACCAGCGACATTTTATTTAATCCGTGACATTATTGCCGAGATATTTTGACGCGACACCTTTCCGGCCACATAGTAAAATGACTGAATATTCTTTTGACTGTAAACCAAACAAGGTATTTCACTAACATGTTACTTTTTACATTAAGAAATATTTTTTAAATAATTTAAATTTCAGTCCATTTTTTTAAAACTATTTATACTAAGTAAGTGTTATCAATAAACGTATTCTCAAGTCGCTATAAAAATAATTATTGCCATGAAATATTAATAATATTAAGGGTTCTTCAAAAAAACATTTTCAATATTTCCAAAATGTTGTGCATTTCATAAACTTTGTATTACATTTTAATTACTTTGAAACAATTAAGGGGAAATGGTACGGCGTATATTATCCCAATTTAGACTTTTTTCTCTGACAACGTTCTAATATTTTGACAAGTTCAATTTTAATTTTACAAAAACTTTAAGATTCACTAATAATACACCTACAGAACAACTGACGCGTTATTTAAAAATTTAAATTGACCCTATAGATGTATCGCACGTAAGCCACGGGTAAAACATGTTTGAAATAAGGAAATGTTAATATATTGAAGTCAAACATTTGCAATTCGAAACATTTTTACAGAACTAAAATCTAGCCAGTCAATATCTCACAATTCCATCAAAGCGAAAGTCTCCAAACGTGCTTTTTACCATTTTAGAGCGGTCTTGGAACGATTGATTTTTTTTGTTTTTTCACTTAATAAGCTTATAAATTATTTATCTTACACAAAATTATTTATTTTCAAGACATTAAAAGATTAATCATGTGAATTATTTATTTATGCTTAGTTAAACAATAATGTTTATAAATTTGAATTAAAAGCTAATTTATAAGACCGGATATTCTTCACACAGTTGATAGATAAACGTTTAAAAAAATTATTCCGAAGGGTTCTATTAGAAATAATTAACTCAATGAATAATAATAAAAAGCATCATTACTAACGTCCTAAAAAATAAAAACAATAAAAACAGTTTTTTACCTAAAGTTCATATAACATCTCTATATAATATCTAAATCTATAAAAATACCAAAAATTCATAACTACGACAAACTATATAAGATATACAGAATAACTGTAATATCACATTGCACTTTTTTTAATTTTACTGGCAGTTTTTAAAAAATTCGTAGAAGAATGAAAAGTAATTTTATTGTAAAAAAAAATATATATATGCAATTTATTTTCAATAAATATTTACATTTTCTTTTTGACTTCATATACGTTTTAATATGAAAAAAGTATTATAAAGTATTATAAAACGTATTATTTCCAAGGATAGGAACCGAACCGAAAAGAACCGATCTTTGAACCCGGAACCCATTGAAATATTGGAACCGAAACCGTAACCGACATTTCAAAGTATACATTATTATTATTGCTCATTTTCGGGTTTTTTTCGGTTCCACTAAATTAAATTTTTCTTTTGTATTTCAATACATCTGTTATTAACGTTATACAAATAATAGATTTAAAATCAATTTTGTTATATATTTTACTATTATTATTTATAAGAAATAATAAAATTGTTGTTACCTACATAATTGTATTATATTAAATTCAAATATAAATTGAATTTTACTAAGTTATGTAAAAATGTTTAACGAGACCCAGTTTGTTGAAAAACGCAACAGTTCTGAAATTGATAAATGATAACTAGAAAAGCAGAACATTTTAAAAGTCATAGTTTAGTTAATTTATTTAATCAGTAATCTAATGGTTAGAATTTATTTTTGTTTTAAGAATGGAAGATGAGAAAAAATAAACTGAAACCGGCAATATTCTGTGTACAATATAATGTAATTCACGTACAGAATTATTATAGTCTGTCTGTCTGTCTTACAAAATTATAAGATTCGTTTGGTGAGTAATTTCATATAAGAGAACGTGAGTTTAATCGTTAATACGTAACGAGAGAATTAAGTCTAAAAGACAATCAGTGCCGATGCATTTTGGGGTACAGTGCAGAATTTTGCAGTGCCCCATATAACTTTCTTAATTTTCTTTTAATTTCATAATAAATTATATAATAGACAATCACATCATAAATCGCAATTTGTGTATGAGAAAAAACTTAAATAACAATTTTTTTTTGTGATGTGAAGTGTAGTTAAATGGCATTCAAAGCCTCACGCTAACGCCGAGCCTAGTGCGATTACACCGCTCGCCCCTCCTTAAGGCCGACAATACTTAGGAAATCAAAACTAAAGAAAAATCATATTTTTTTCTGTTTTCCTGTAAAACATGTGTTTACTGTATTAACATGGATATGTTTTTGGACTGGGTGTCAGTGGAAATTCCTGACTGACGTCCTTGTTCAAATTGGGGTCGCCAACGTAAATCCGCATAACACGAATTGTGCTGGAGACTTAGGATTTGTTCTAATGAAAAAATACATTGTTTGATATCTTCTTGTATATGTTAACGATAAAAAAAAATCACACTCGACACATAATAAAATAATTTCAAAATACAATCAGCAACATAAGTAATATAATATAATGTAAAAAATTATATGACCGACCAAGGTATAGTACATACATAAACATACCGATTCAAATGAATAAGGAGTGAAAAATTCATATCCCTCTTGCCCGTGTATTACATCGTTTGAGAGAGATCTCTTCCCGGATCTACTCCATCATTTTTCAATTACAAAAAAAATTCACAAAAAAAACATAAATAAAATTCACACAACTTAATTCGATGTTGCTCACTGAACGTACGGGCATAGAGGGAAAAATTTTACTTATTCGCCGAGCCGGCATTTGCGAATAATCTACGAAGTTGCGTATGAGAAGGGGGCTATCGGTTGTCATTCCGACCGGTTTTGTAGGAACGTCGAATATCCCATACGCGCAATATACTCGTTACTTTACACCCCTCATCAAAACTGTATCCGTTCCCTCTAACAGCGATCGCGTTGACATTATATTACGTAATCTCTGTACATAATAATAATATATTGAACGTGCGCAGTTTTCGTACACGTTAATATAGGTTGGAGTTATGTGTAGTACGACGATATTACGCTTATCGTGTCAATTTTCCGTGTGACAAGTTAATCCAGAACTTTCGAGTAAATATTTTTGAACACATGTCACGCAAATAAGGTTTTTCTATGCGACTGTATGAATGTTCACATGAATTTTAAAATTATAGCTCCGAACGAATATTTTTCAACGTCCACGACACGCAAACGCCATCACACTCTCTATACACTTCTTTTCATCCAAACTGTACCTGTATGTTTGTGTGTGCGTGTGTGTGTAATTTAATAAAAGTATATACAGAACGCGTCAAATAAATGGGACGTATTTTAAACGAAGAGAAGTTAGGCTGCAGCAGGTTGTACGATAGACTTTTTTCCGCAGATTCATATTACTTGGCCTCACGAACACAAATGGATATCAGCTCAAATGAGTTACTCAAACAGAAATATTATGTATATCTTAACTTGTATTTTTAGCTCTTGAAAAATACAAAAATTATCTGTGCCTAAAACGAACATGTCGACAATTTTACATTTTTTTTTCAATGATATTAAAATAAACTGCTAGGAAAATCTAAAAACGTATCAAATAAAGCATACAACTATAAGAGATATAATTTGCTACCCTAACGTAATGCGTATCAAAATCATCTTTCTATACGGACAAAATAAAAAAGCTAAAAAAATGCACATCATTTTAAAACCAATAAATTCTTCATTTAGAATTTAAAATATCATGGAGTTAAGTGAGGTTAGTTATAAATAGTTTAGGTATAATTAATAGTTAGTCTATCGAAAAAAGTAACTGCTATCTCTCCGGAATATACTCGTCATCGTTATTTCGTATGCCATCGAATACCTCTCAAATAACGCGTAATTCTCAATAGGTCAAGAAATTTAACCTCAATACAAATATCAACCGTAAATCAGTACATGTCGACCATACATGTATATTTATTACGGCGAGATTATAAATGGACGAGAACCATTGTCCGCGGAGTGTACACACATAAAGTAGTCTCTACTATCACTCTGCCAAGTATAATCTGGCACCAACTTGGATTTTTTTTCGTCATTTAAAACATTTTTCGATTTAAGAGAACATAATATTATAACAATATAAATGTCATGCATTTATGTGTACACACGACGGTCCGCCGTTGTCTCTATCCATCATTCACACGACGTTTAATTCCATAACATTGTCACAGCTCACTTTTTCTATATAAAACGGTAAATTTTCTCATTAATATAGTCGTTAGAATTTTATTCCATTAATAAATACATGTACGGGTGCAGAACATATTTTATATTAGATTTAGTGTATAATGGCCGTACAAATTACAATGTCATACACGTTTTAATTTTTCACGGGATGGAATTTGTTTTTTATACGGCTGTACAAACGTAAAATTATCTTAAAAATCTAAACGACTATAACCAATGCTGCTTTTAGACATTTTCGAGTTTTGAAAATTGATACTTATTAAATTTTCTAATAAAAACTCAATTGTTTATATTTTAATCAATCGTAAATATTCGTAAGGATAATAATAGACATAATATAATGTGTGAAATGCGTGTCGTATATTAAAATCAATTGTGTTATGATGTCAAATTATATTTTCTTTTAATATTACGGTCATTATTAAATATCAATTTTCAGAAATATATTTATACGTTATCGTTTAATATGTATGCAAATATACAAATCGATTTTGATTAACGGGTCTCAAATAATATCTAATATATAGCGCTTGTATTGTTTTATTCATTTATTTTTAGTTTACAGCTATTTTTAACAGCGTAACTATAAATCGTTGAATTCCGTTTTAATTTATCACATCAAACATGTGATAAATTTTCATATTTCTTCACTACGCAAACAAAAGTCATATGTAGACAGAGACGCACAAATTGTTAAGATTTCATTGTTGTTAAATTCGTTTCGAAAGTTACAATGTTTGTATTTGATGCATTTTAATAATAACCGTATATCAATATTTAACAATACGAAAACGCGTACGTATTTTTCTAAACATTTACAGTATTAGCAAAAATAAATAACACGTTATAAATATTTTTTTAATCTTCATGCAAAGAAAAAAATGAAATCCTCGTGAATGGTTATAAAAGCTATACAAATTTATTATATTAGTATATGAAGGGAAAAACCACTCGTATACGCAGATAAATGATAAATTCATTAATGTCGGGTTAACGATTAATCATTCAATAGGCCCGTCACGATATCGACTTTCCAATTTGTCTCTTTACCCTTGACTAGCCGGGGGTCATTATATTACCTACCGGTAATTGCTTCTAACGGACGCGCGTGTCGATAACACATTTTTTATTCATGTGATATGAGCACATATACGCATATGTTATACGTCACAGACGTTACACAGACAATATATTTTATATAATATTTGATTTCTTCCATGGAATCTCCACTAATATCTTGTAATATGTTACATAAACGCTTTAATTTTAAAAAGACACTACATCTAACCTAACACGGCAAATTTACGCTGCATAATTCTTAAACTGTTGCGTTTGTGTTGAATTTAGAGTTTAAACACGTATAACCAGATTTAATGAGAAGAATATTTGTCATACCCTTTTTCCTTTTTTGTAAAATATCACGGAATATTCAAATTTGGTAATGAATATTTAAACTCTAAATTCATCTCAAATACCGCAATTTAACAACTGTGCGGCGTAATTTTGCTTTGTTTTTGGCGTTAAACTGATGAAGACAACAACCGCGTTAACAAATTCTAAATTGCTTCCGACAAAAAGTTTTAACAGTACACCTTATAATATATAATGTGTGCAATTGTCTTGTCAAAACATTCCATCACAAGCACGCATGCAATGAATACGACTACAAAATATGTTACAGGAAATTAAAATCGTTACAATTTATAAAACAAATGAGCTTATTAGAAACTAAAAAAAATGTTACTATTATATTTTTTACAAACATCTATTTATATTATACACGCCTAGCTTGTATGTTTCGTCAATAATCGTTAAAGCAATTAAATATGAAACGCAAGTGTTCCAACTCGCAAAAAAAAAATCAATAATAATAATATTTTCACCGTCGTAGTTTTTGTAAGAAAAAAAAGATACTCGATTCGTCTATATAGAAGTTAAAATGATAATTTTTACAACATTCTACTATATATACATATATATAATATATATAGCTACTATATTATATATTACTCGGAGAACTTCGTAAAACAATATCGCACACAACTACTTTCAATAGGTAGTTACCGTTTGTTATATCTGTATAATAATATATTATATGGTTTATTACGTAGAAACTATAAATATTATATATATCATTTCTAGTCAACAGAGAAAACGAGTCAGTGTGTTTGCCACGAGGAAAACGTAAAATTTAAAAAGCAAAAACAATATTTGATTTTAATCAATATTGTAGTCATTTTACCTGTTTTGACGAGCTTGAACGTAGCGGCATTATGCGTTTTCAAGCAATCATTCAGCGCCGGATGTGTGAGGTCCCTGAGCGATAGGTCGTCGCCCATCGCTGAGGCCATTGCAGGGTTGTTTGTTTGGTGTCTTAAGAGTTTGTCACAGCCATCCACAACTGTGAGAAAAACAAATTTCGTCTCATTATCGCGTATGGCATTGCTTTGTACACGTACATTACAATCTAGTTTCTATTATTGCCACGTTGAAAACATTTAAATAAAAATACATATTATTTGGTTTTTAATCGTTCGAAAACTATGTAGAATTATGTGCGTACTAAGGAAAAACGTAGGATCATCTAATTTATTTATTTATTTATTTATTTTTTTTTTTTTGAGAAAAATATTCTACTCAGAAACAATTTTTATTATGTGCGTGAAATGGATTGTATAGGAAAAATTATGTTATCAAAAATGAGGCTTAAAGTGAGTGTTAAATATAAAACAAAAAATAACAATTACAGAGAACAAGTATTTAACAAAATTAGATCGAGTTAAATGGAAGTTGAGACTAGGGCGGCCGACCCCAAATAGTTGGAAGAGCAGGAAAAAAAGAAGAAGAAAGTTAAATACGATATGTATGTATGTATGTATATTAACAATTAAATTGCGTGTGAAGAAAAAACCCCCAAAAAATAATAAAGTGTTCGCCTGAATAGATTTTTCAAACAATAGTGGTCATAGTGAATACAAAAAACCCTAAATAAAAATACAAAATGTTAAGCTATTAAGCCAAAAATGTAATCCACTTAATGATATATATGTGTGTCAGTTCAATAATAAATTACGAATTAATAATAATAGTAATACTTAAAATTAATAAACTGTCACTGATATATATATTATATATCGTATATTCGTTACAAGTCATACAAAACTGACAGACTCGCAGTGCATGGTTGTACGACAAATTGTCTATTCGAAGCGCCGTGTCAGTGCCAGCTAACCAGTGCAAAACGCCTAAATTATTGTATATTAGAACTTAATTTCTTAAGTTTTTGAAAATAAAATGGCCAGTTATTATGAATCATAAAAAACATAACAATAATAATAATAAGTTATTTAATAAATAAATAGATCGATTCATATTAACGGAAGAAACTCATTTAAATTTAAAGTATATAAATTATAAGTTATGAGTGTATAACTTTAACCATAGCAGAGAATATAAAAAACGGGTGCCTTATTTTACTATGTTGTATAGCTTTCAAAAATTGTTTGAATAATGAAATTAATTACGTTTGTATGTGTTTTAGTAATTTACATAAATTCATTATTGAATTAAATTTAACATCGATAATAAACGTGTCTTATATTTTTCGATAAAATTATAAAAAATGAAAATAAAAATCGTTAAAAGTAGATTTAAAATATATATATTACGTATTGTGTTTTGAAAAAACTACTAAAATATTTGTATTTTTGTTCTTTCGTGAAACTCAGTGTCCACGCCTACCATATAAAAATATATCATATTAATAAATTTATGTCAAGTATACGAAAAAATAAAATTTAATAGAATAACATAAATCGTGTTATCGAGAATATCGAATAACCGTTTGCAACGTTTTTAAATTTTACTATTTCGCACTCTGCGCGTGAAAGAATATATTTATAGCGCAATTATTATTATAATCGTTACCGTGATGGTCTTATTCGATTTCGTTTTGAAAATTTCATACATATAATGACATAACACAAAAAATTATTATAACCGTTTAATTATAAAAATAATTTATGGTTTGAATCCCAAACAAATAACATTATCGAATTTCGAGTTAATAATAATTGAAAATGTATAATACTTCAACCTTTTTCGTCAACATATTGACTCGTTGTTAACTGTTTTTAAAATAATTGGTGTCAAATTATAACACAGTATATTTTATAGCAGTTTATGCCATTGGTTTATAGTCAGATAAATTTCGTTTTGGGGGAAAACTAACGGGAACTCGATGACATAGCGAACACAACAACAAACTACCTAACCTAATTATATGCACGCTAGGGATGAAAAGTTTTGACGTCATAAACATATGAAATATATATTAGACAGAGGAAAGTCCAACCCAGAAATTGTCCCTCTTCCCGCACCCGATTGTGTTTTTCAACTATAATTGGTGTAAATGGTATCATTTTTTTACTTAAAAATGAAATAAAATAAAATTTTTTTTTTAATGTGTTTTGCCTAATAATTTGAAATCGGACATAAATACAATGGCCGTTCAGAGATTAAGATTACAGTATTCCAAACGAATCTAAAAGTGCGTATAATTGTATACAATTTACAAAAATTGTACCATAATCATATATATACATTTTACAAAAGCCGAGACTAAAACTTTTAAGAAGAAGCGTATGCTGACTATTCGATTTATATTGCGGGGACTCTCTGAGTACTGTAGTATTTACAATGAATTTTTTGGAAATATAAACGCTATTTACATTGCTAGTAGTTGAAAACTCAAAACACTTATGAAATATGTATGATTTTTACAATACCATTTTATATTATTTACGTTGTTGGCCGTAAACCGATCTCAACGGGCGTTCATATAATCGAGTTTATCGTTAAAGGCTACCACACTACACCGTCCACGCGATATCACGGTCTACAGGTTACTACGTCCAATGTTTAAACCACGGTAATAAATCGTAATGAGTGATCTTAAAATACGTCTCATAAAGTCTATGATTTGGAATTTCCGTCATTTTTATCTATATATACGATCTATCGTAGTATACATCCTGATCCTATGTAATTCGCATGTATAGGGGTTAACTCTTAACTTTGTGATGTATTCGCATTTATTCGAGTTGACACGGGCAGTCAAATTTTTTTTAAACAGTGAATAACCAATAAGATAGAGAGCGAAGAATAATATGAAATTTACACGCCATGTACCTTAAGTGAAACGTCGTATTTAATAATAAACGTAATGAAAATGTCGGATCAGCATCGGCACAAAAGAATAACTGGAAAACGTGTGATTTGGAAGTACCGGTTTTTTCCACGACAAATATAATATCATTCCCCGCGTGCAGTCGCTTAAGATAAAAGGTCATTGGCCCTTAGAGAGGGATAAGTGTTCGCGCGACCCCGTGGAAAAATGATATCATGTTCCATTTTTCTATATAATTGCGTATATGTCTAACAAAGAAATACAATATTCTACGACCGACGAAATAATGTGACGCAATAAACGTGGACGGGAGAAACCGTTTTTGTGAAAAATATCGAAATACGATTGACATTTGATATACGAATATTCATCGTGTTATAATGCCATATAATTTACGGTGTATGAATATTGAAATGAAAGCGAAAAGAAAACATTATTGAATAAGACATCATGGCGCAACCTTATTTATTATAAATCCATCGACTGTCATAATACAATTTGCGAACCGTATTCGCGTAGAGATAATCTTTGAAAGTCGAGATCGGTGGCATAATTGCAGATCAGTAAAATAGAAGGGACACTTTTCGATAGACAAATTTACTGTTTCGCAATCTTAACTCTCTCGCTACATCCACAAATATTTAAATAGTACAAAATCCTGAATCTTTCAAAATATAGATAAATTCACATTAATACGAAATACTATAAATCATTTTTGTTTTTCTCCCTCTCTCCTTCTATCTTACACCGATAACATCACCAATCGAGATGGTCAGATTTTGATAGGAGTTATACAATTATAAGCAAATTAAATCAATGATGATATTCACACAGAACAGAATATAACGCACGCGTAGTGGTTTCGGGCTGTTTGCCACCCATCGACGATGTCGCCGGTCCGACCAATAGTCTTTTCACCAACGCGCCTCTTTATGTTAGTGGCCTCACAATAAACTCAGACCTCCTCAATTTTTAGAGAATACATGTACTAGCCTCATACACTATAACAAACAATTCTATAGTAACCGCTCGAAACCCTTCTAACCCACTTATATCCAATCTCTTGTCTAACACTTTCCCTGATAATCCATCTAGTCGCTTCAAGAGTATAAATATACCCAAAGGTATTCTTAATGAATAATGTTCTGTATATATTTTGAAGTAGCACCAACGGACTTCATTCAAGTCGTCCAGTCTTTTAAACCTTTTATATGTTTTACTTGGTTTTAAAATATTTATTTTTTATTTTTAATTTAAAATTAATTTTTTTTATGTCAGGTAAAACTTTTTGTCACCTAAATTAAATGTTTAACATAATATTTAATAATACAAGTTAAATTATAATAAATAAGTATATGTGTGAAAATATAAGTAGGTAATTATTTCACGTTGTAATTTATAGGTACTTATTTTTGTTTATTTGTAATCACCGTCATAACTATACCGTAAGTAGCTAGCCGAATAGGTATTGTTTTATAAATTACGGTTCGATTACGTGGTTAACAGCACTGCAATGTGAAACACACGAATAATACGTAAGCGAATAAAAATCATTTGAGATAACATTATAAAATATTCAGTCAGTAAAGTCGTTTGAGGGCCGGTCGTTATTATTGGAAATCAAAGCGACCATATGAGACGACGCCATCGAACAAATGAAATCTGACGTCAATCGTGAGAATTTCGTTGAGCGTATTTTTGGTTAATTCGAATAGATTTTCGTTTTTTTTTTTAAGCGAACAGAGTGATATATATTTTAACGGTAAAAGAATGAAGTCCTAAAATCGTTAATTTACTATCCGTATATTAATACAAAAATATCGTTGAGAAACAATCGCGTTTTTCGGCATTGGCGTGATTAAGGGAAAGGGTCGAAATCATGCGTAGAATCATCTACTTGTTAAGCTCGTTAAACTACGTAAAATCGTTACAATTAAATAAGTGCATAATAATAATATAAATATATATATGTATGTGTGTGTGTGTATGACACGATATAATTCAAAACAACCGCAATTGTGAAATACGTAATAAAACGCCATAAAATAAACAAACCCAGTTAATGCGATGAATGTTTTTTGAATATTTCCAAATATCTATCATGTCTAATGAAAAGTAGAAAGCGTTTCGTACGTGATATCGTAAACTTATTATATAGAACTCTTGGAAGTAATTTTTTACAAGCACTGTAAATTTGAAACTCGTGTTCAGATTGAATAATAGTAATAATAATATAAACGCGATGAAGGTTGTTTCGTTTTAAATATTTATATCGTAAGAAACTATCCAAGAGTTGTTATGTAATTCTGAAGTAACACATCATATTATATACATTAATTAAACTATTAAAAATAGTTTCAGTTGGCAAGTTCGCGACATGATTATATATATTCATATAAATATAAGGTTCAAAATCATTTTTCGAAAACTCTCCGATGACTAAAATTTACCTACAAGTAAAATTTGTGAAAAACAAAAGTGTATTTAATTTTTCTTGAACTCAGCTCCAAAAAGTTTTTTTTTTTTTGCTTGAGATTTGTTGCTACTCTATGCATCTATTTTATACGTATATATAGTATAATATTTCATGTTTATTTAATGGCACATGTAAACATTAAAACTTAATATACAGCATGTTAAAAAGGGAAAACTTTTTTATGACACTACTACACATACACACACGAGTAATTATATATATATATAATCGTCACACATCACAGACGAATCCAAATGATAAATACATTCATTATATATTCATGCTGTATGTATAAGTACATACATTAATACACATTTGCATTTTCACGTTTTACTTTTACACTGATATATAAATATATTCTGTGCGTTTCAAAAAAACGTAAACGTACAGTTTGAAAGAACAAAAAAGAAATAACAGTCTTTGTTTACTGACTTTATACATAAACTTTCCAATACCGCATTACAGAAAATCCCACGATAAGTGCAATACACACGAATAAAAAAAAACAAAAACGAATCGAAATCGGTGTTATTATTATTTTCTCGCTCTGGGTAAAATCAGAATTAAAGCGCGTTTGAAAATTGTTTGAAGGTCCCTAAAAAAATAAGAAATTAACTGTGAAACTTACACATTTTCTATCCTCCGACGAGAATACATTCTCTCAAACTACCACAATGATTTAGCGCATAAAACAGGTTATAGGAAAATGTTCTGTTAATCTGAGCCATCGAATTGATTTCTCGACCTAATATTTCAATATACTATCTAGTAATAGTTAATTATTAGTTTAATTTTACATTTTTTTTATTATACTGATAATAAACTGCATAGAAAAAATAGTCAAACGTATACTGTTCGTTAAGAAACTTGCGCGTCGGTTAAAACGCTTTTCTACACTGTTGATACAATTACCACGTTGTATTCGTTTCTTTTATTCTAAAATAGACCTTTATCGAGTATTTTTTCAACCCAATTGATCGGAAACACGAAAACAAGGGTTGCTTAAATTTATCGACATTTAACATGATATTTTGTACTGTACGTTTGATGAAGATGCTACTCGGTTTTAGAATAGGGTCATGTGTTTTTCTTTTACGTGTCCGAGAACATAATATTGGATTATCAAACGAATGCTATCAACTGTGAATAAAACTTAGTTTTAATTCGAGTTTTTACTGTTGTGGTTTAATAAAAATACCAAAATATTTTTATTATTATTATAAATATGTAACATTTATGACTACTAGACGTGTTGCGTCAATGCGTCGTCAGTTGGTTACAATAACGTTCTGTATTATAAGAACAACTTGCAACTTTGTTATTATTGTCATAAAATAAAACTGTACAACTCGCAAATTTTATTACGAAATATTAAATTGTAAGTACTTAGAGCACGTTAAGCAACCGCATGTCGTACTTACATACTGGCAGATCAACTTTCGATTAACTCATAAAAGAACTTATACAACGAACATTTCATAGCATATCGAAATTAATTGAATCCGACAATATTCCAATCTGCAGTGAAATCACTGCGAATTTTTCGCATACGTATTTTTATTTATTTTTTAATATATACGTAATTCGTCTTGTCACGCAGATAACTACCGAAGTGAAATCCGACTGAATTCAGTCATTATTATATAATGTTATTATAAACGTTTAACGAGATGTTTCTTAGAGCTATCTGGAGTTGACGATAGTCGTAATCATTCACTAAAACCTATGAAAGCACAGTTTAAACAATTAATTTTTTTCATCAAACCCCTCCCGTTTATTTTAGTTTTTTACAAAAGTTTTATCCTTTAAAAATCGATATTATACGAAAATTTAATATAATTAAAAACCATTGAGCTTTTTTGCTATCATTGTATCTTCTTTCTATTTTTTTTTAATCAGCTACTTTTATTATATATATGCATAGAACAGCAGTATAATAAATTATCATATTCTACACAAAGGTGTATAATATTGTCAAAAACGACTGACCGTTGTAAAACATATTAAACAATTTATTTCACGATCATTTTAAAAAAACCCTATTATATTTAATATGTCACAAGTATTATTTGCAATTTATAATAATTATATTTTTATGAATACAATGAAATGATTACGAAAAAAAAAGTTGTTTCTTGTTAACCATAATAAAACGGTGTATTTTATATTATATTGATAAAAATAAACCTATTTAAGTCTTTTAAGACCATTTTGCCACGCAACAAATTCTCTTCCACTCTTCTCTATTCTCTGTTATCTCCTTCCAATCTCGGTTTCCATTATCTTCCCCCATGATATTTAAAAAATATTTTTTAATGCCGTCTTCCAACGTAGTCTTAGTCTGTCTAGAGGTCTTTTGTTTTTTAGGACACTTTTTCTAATCATGGATTTTTGCTTTCTACATACGTGACCTGCCCATTCTAGCTTACTTCTTTTTATCTCATTCACAAAATCTGGTTTTTCATCAGATCCTCTAGGTCTTGAATATGTATTTTCCTCCATAAGTTTGTGTATTGATCAAAGCATGGCCAATATATTTTTCGTAATACCTTCCTCTCAAAAATACGTAGTCTGTCTTCTATTTTTCTTAGTGGCCAACATTGTGATCTATACAAGGCATTGACTTAACTCCAAACCTGGAGGACCAAACTACTTAAGGTCAGAATAGAACTATTGAAATGCACTCAGAGTACACTAGACGATGGGAATGCCACTTTCCCAACGCCAACATCTCTGACTAATACACATTATAAATGACTAGTATTATAATAGTATATTAATTGGCTAGATACAATCACATGTGTTTAACAGAAAACATTAAGTATCACGTAACAAATTTGTTTATTTCGAAACATTCAATATTTAACAATGATTTTTACCTTTCTAAAGTTTTTCTTTGTTTATTGTTATTAATATTTATTTTATTTTAAATAATTTAATTAATCATTTAAATGTTTTCATTTGTAGTTGTGTGACCAAATCGTTCGAGTCGATATATCACCATTCATGATCCCATGTCACCGATTACCGATTACAAGCTCTTCTGATCTCTTGAATAGTTCATTCATCAGCCTCTTCCCGACCAAGAACGATCTCGACCATTTTGAATAAAGTCGACCTTTCACTCCTTGAAGCTGCAACCAGACGTTGCCACTCGTCGTCGACATAATTTAAAATATCCACTGGCCCACACAAAAGGTCATCCATGAAGTCCTTGGGTCGATAATCGCGGATGATTCCACGAAGACGCTGTCTGACATCTGATACTATGCCCAGTGAACACATTCGAACTGCAGATTTTCTGCAGTGTCTTCTGGGTATACACAACCCATCTCTCTAGGCCCGAAATCTTATTGCAATTAACATTCATCCGCACATACAATATGAAGTCCATTCGATTCAATGCGTGTTATTTGTTGTTATGTTTATAACTATTGAAGAACAATAAAAATTTACAGAGTCGAATATAATAATAGAGCCACTGTGTTTATACGCGTGCCTATTTTTAATTTATACTTACGTTCGTATCGGTGTCATATCCAAAAGTGTTTTCTCGTAGAATAATGTTTTAGTTACAAATTAAATAAATTTCAATTTAACGAAACTCCAGTACTAAGTTTGACATTTCTTTAGAGTACCTTGTATCATTCCTAGATACGCCAATGGTTCGTATATTGCGCGCGTTTTAGCACATTACAATGTACACATGTTATACAAAAAATAGAAGTTTGGTTTGTACTGTGTGAATTGAATCGTAGACGTAAGTATAACGTGAAGTACAAGGGAGAGTCTCAAAACCCAGAACCAAGATAGTATCTTTAATCACCATACCATAAAATACAAATATGACAACTATTATGAATGGGAGTACTACATATAGAAATAGATACGATCAGGTATGTGTTATGTATTGAAAAATGTCGTGTCAAAAACCTCCGTTCATATATTGTAAATTTAAAAAATACCATTGGAAAAAAAAAGGAACACATCTAAATTTCAATTCGTTGTGCGTTATTATAGTAGTCATATCCTTTGTAATATGTAATAATATGATAACAATTAAATTACAGAAAATTGTTTAAACAACATAATTTTAGACATACAATCGTTTTACGTAGATAAGAGCCCCAGGTTTATGTGGTTAAAATAACGCGCACAGATAATTTTTCACGAATTGTGTTTTATTTCATCGCCGTCGTTTTATTCGATGAAAATATCATCACCATTACTACGCTAATAGCCTAATGAAAATCAACATATTAACTATACGCGGTCAAAAATATATAAAGTAAATCGCCGAGTTGAACATTTTTTGAAATTCCCTGCACCACGCGCTCGATTGCCAGAAACGTCTTTGTCTTGGTCTAAACATTTCTCGTAATTTAACTCGGTGAAATTATCGTAAACCGAAAAAAAAAATACTTCGATCCAAATAATATATAGAAAGAGTTCATAATTGCGCAGAATGTGCTGTTATGGAACACTCGAGGGAATTTATATTGACTTGAAAATACCATGCCTTTTCAAATTACCAAAGTTCGTTATACTTATCAAATAAATAAATATATTATATATATATATATATTAGAGTTACATATACCTATATACAGTTAAACAATGCGTCTATCATAAAATATAGCATCCGAATACTAGCTATGGAACGACGTGCTTATAGGAATACGATAAACATTCGGCGGAGGCGCTAAGATTTTTTCCTGTTTTACGGGCCAACTTGGAAGCCTACTGCAAATATTAGGTCAAGACACGGAAAATGAGTTATTACAACACCCCGAAACACTAATGGTAATAAATCGGCAAATATATATTTATATGTATTAATATATATTTTGACATGTAGAACGCGTATTATATATATATATATATACATGAAGAGAACTCCATTAATATATTGTACTTACATACACGTAACACGTTCAAATAAAGTACAGCACATTAGCTGTTTCTGGTGACCATAATGGGCACCAAGTTATATATATATATATGAAAAACATAATTAAGGAAATAAATACTAACCGGCTAAATACTTAACATTATATTATATATACGAGTATATACACGCGTTGTAGCCACTTAATAAAATGTTTCTTTTCGTAAAATAGAAATCGATTTTTATATTATACTATGTGAGATGAGAAAATAAAATGTAAAACGTGACTCCATCAAATAATATAAATCATGAAAAACCACACTTGATTTTTTGATTTTATTTATATATTTTTTTTTAAATTATTTATTTATTTATTTATTTTTTTTTTGTTAAACAGAAAATGCGTAGTTATTAAATATTTAAATAAAACAAATTTCATTACCATAAATAATTAATAATAAATTTAAATTTTATACTTAAGCGTTTTCATAGAATAAAAATAATCTTTAAAAGTAATCAACGTTAACGTCCGTTGTAATGTTATAAACGTATTGAAAACAATACGTATTCGTTGCAAATCTCAAAACTTAAATTTTGCGACAAAAGGAAAACAATATTTCTTAATAACCGGTTGTTAATAAATATTTTAAATGATAAAATTAATATAAATTTTCATCCATCGGTGACGTTTGTTCATTTTTTACCATAAAATAAAATCGATAAAATAGATTCACCAATATTAGAATTTTTTTATCTATCGATTTTTCTATTGGTGAATAAAAATGTGCTTCCGTGCTTCCTATATAATATATGATGACTGTCTCGAAAGCATTGTTTTTGAATACATTGTTTAACTTTCATGGTCAATTAATCTTCTCTTTCCTCATCGATAACATCGTAAAATACGCCACTTGTCTCTATAAAAAAAAAATATAATCTCCGACTGTTTAAATCAGTGGGAAAAACTGCACTAGAAACAAACGAAGAAAAGTCAACAATATATATAGTATACTTGGCATATTCAATTTATTAAAAAAAAGAAATATATATATATATAATCGCAAAAAACAGAATCCGCATTTTTAATTTTATTTTTTATCGAGGTTATATATAATACACGCGTATTTTTCATTCCCACCTTGTCAACCACGTCAACTGTAGTGAATATTATTTTTTGTCTCTGCGTTTGTTCTTGTGAGAAGGACAAGCACTTGCTTTGCCGCGCTAATTGGAGTGGTTTGAATAGGGATCTGAATGCGAGGAAAGAGAAAAAAAGAAATGTTCAAGCATTGGACCCCGGGGGATCGTTATTATCAAGCACTCAAATATTTCAACCGAACGTCACGTATACATAAATAAATGAGTTTCAAAAAAAAGTATACTGTGTATATAAGAACAATACAACTTATATTTCGTGTATATGGCATGTATATATGTGTGTGTATATTTATAATATAAAAGCGCCCAGTTTTCTCGTTAAACCATGAGAAACCGAACATCTGGTTGATTGTGTGTAATGGGTATGTGTGTGTATACGTATGTATCGTGCACAATAATGTCCTTTAGAGTTTGCTGATAAATAAAAATAGTAAACTTCTCGGAAGCACCCATCGAAAATACATTAAAACGACACGTCTTATGTCGTTTGCAGTTTAAATCAACTATTTGTTGTATACGCTAGAATTTTAAAGATAATAATATACTTTTATTATTACTAAATATTTTCAAGAAGAAAAAATGGAAAAAAAATCTTTCGCTTCTATAAAATTAATTAAAATTTAGACTTGATATAGCAAGCTAATCGCGGGTGCTATAAATATCAACTCAAGTAAGATACTCAGACGGAGATTTTAGAATTTTATTATTATTTTTAATTTGAAAACCAGCAAGCATTTTATGCGAAGAACGATACTGAGCAAAACTAGTAGTTTATTTTAATTAATGAATATGATAAACATTCATTAAATATTATGTACTTGAACTTGTATCACATTTTGAGCTTTTTAAAAATACATAAATTTTCCATGCCCATAACGAAAATGTCAACAATTTTACCAAGATTTTTGCAATTTTCTATAATTTTTGCTTGCAAAACTACTAGGAAAAATCTAAAAATATATACACTAAATACAATGTGCGTCCGGAAAGTAAAATTTAAAATTTTTTAGTTCTATAAAATAGATTTTTAAAAAATAGTTTGTCATTTGAAAATCAAAAGTTTACACATTTTAAGGAATAAAAAGAGTACAAGAAATACATTAAAATACAGTATATAAATATTATATTATCACGAGTAAATATTCTCTAGGCCATTATATAATTAATTTATAATAATAATGATACACCGGAATAAATTTCTACTAACCAGTCTGCGTATACAATACACACTTACAATATATTTCTGTTTCTATTTATAAAGCTATAATGATATATTTTATAATGATATACATGTATATTATATTATTTTTGGATGTCACGTACAGCCATTGAGCACTCAAATACGCATTTTATCTACAAAGACATGTCTTCAAATTAAATGTCCGAAACAACTTCTTCAATTAAAATCCCGTATATTTACACGTTTGTCCATTGAAAGTTTCGTAAATATTGAGGAAAAAAAGATCAGATGTGAGATAATTCTTATTTATTTATAATATATAATTAACGTATTTTTTTTTTTTTTTGTCATGCTCTACAATATTTTTAAAAAAATGTAACGGGCCGTAGGTACTATAAATAACGATTTAAGTGAATTTATTTGAAATTCAGACAATAAATTTAGAATTTTTGTATAACTTTGTATTTGAAAGCAACAATCATTGTATGTCTAAGCAAAGGTAATAATGTATTACAATTAATGAATATAATGAATATTTATTAAATATTATATGTGTCTGAGCTTGTATTATGTTTTGAGCTTCGTTTTTCCTTGCGCTTATAGAAACTTCTACTGGGAAAAGAAAATTGTATTAAAAGGTGATAAAATAAACGATATTTAAGAATCTCTCGCTCTGACAAAACTGTGAGACTTCAGCTGTTCCGATTTTAATTTTCTAAAAATATATAGAAACGTTGACATCTCTTCAAGAAGATAATTGAAGCAGTTTTTCAAATTGTAAATGTTCAACAATAGTAAAATGTATTGAAATTTTTTTATTTTAAAAATTTCTTAACTGTAGCTTAAATCTTAAAGTTTTTACAAAATAAACATAGGTCCAACCAAAGTCTAATGACTTCATCAAAGTGAAAAGTCTGAATTGAAATAATATACGCAGTATATACATCTCCAAGTAAGGTAGTAAACAAGACGACAAGATACAAACATTAATAAAAATTCAAGCGTTTTAAAAATTATATAACATTTGGGAAATCGTGGAAATTTTGAAAAAGTGTCTACAGCCTTCTTCTCAAAAAATAATTTCGCAATAGAAATAGTTTTCTGCGGATATAAAATTCTAGCTATATCGTGTATAATAATATGTCAATTATTTATTTTATACAGTTTATACATTATTTCAATATGTATGGTACAGAGTTAGTGGGTTTATCAATATACACATATTTGGCTGAATCCTTCAGATATGGTTCTAAATCATCTGAAAACTTCATGTGAAAAAAGACATTTTTTTTAATATACTAATGTTTAAGATAACATTGACTGCTAATTTTAATTAATTTTTTTTTTTTTGTCATTTTACCTTGGACAGTACGGTGTTGGTTGCAATAGCAACGTTGACCGGACCGCTGATGTTGACGCTGACGTGATGCTGGTCGACCGAATGACAGCTGTACGACTTCGTCCGCCGGGAAGATGACATACATGCTTCGGAGCGCAACATGGCGATGGACTCGCAGTCCTGTACCGTTTTAAAGCGATATATCTGTATGGGAGAAAAATATTATTATTATTATTATTATTATTATTATTATTGTTGTTATTATTATTATCATCATCATCACCATAAAAAAATAACGTAAGATATTATACAATTAGAAGTGTAACCAAGCAGTCCAAAAAGGGAAAAATAAGATTGTCATAACTATTAGTTGGTATAGGCGTCAATTTTTTGTGAAGATGATTTTTTTTTTAGTTATCGATATAATAAATAAGAATTTTGTACAGTCAGACTATTTAACCTTGAAATTTTAAATAAATGTGAGTATTTTTTGGTTTAATAATTATTTTCGAATTATACTCAGGACCAACACATTAAATATCAATAATCTATATATAATATATAATACATGTATTACAATTACAAGTTGTCACTTCCAAAACTATAAGCAGGTTTCCTCTCAAAACCTAAATACGATTTTATATTGTAAAAATCTAACGCTGTTCCCCCCCCCTTCCTCCACCCGACAAGTTTGTACGTAATCGATACACCATATTTGTTCATATCCATCTGTCTTAAGGGCGACCAAATCCACGTTGACGTATACATTATATATATATAGGTACAACACGATCCCTATTTTTATAATGTCATTGATATTTCCACGTTATATCGTATACTCACTGCTGTGAAATATTAAAACACTACCACCGGTCGTGTGTAGATGACGTATATATAAATAATATATATAGCCACGCACGGTATACGTTCCGTGTGCCAACGCCACACTGCACCCCGCGTAAACCGAGGGAAAAATTTATTAAAAATACCAAACACCCTAGACTAAATAAAATCTTTATTTAATATTAATAAAAAAAATCCAATTACTGTGAGCACTCTATATATAAATTATAATATATGCATAAGTTCTATTTTAAACACTGCATCACACGCATTTTTCCTAACACGATACATGCGAGTATACATATATAATAATAATACGCATCTGAATATTATAAATAACGACGACAAGTATTTTCTAATTAATGTATTCGTTTTATTTATGTACATTATTTGTTCAAAACGCCACAGCAAGTTTGAAATATAAAAGAACGGCGGTCTGTCGAAATTACAATAATATTGTTATTGTCAACGTGTAATCATTACACCGACAATTATTTGTCCGATTATTCCGTTTTTATTTATTCGTCATATTGTAAGCGATTAACGTGTCCTATGTATAATGAAGGTTGTGTTGAGTACAAGTTTACGTTTACTTTTAATCACTTGATTGGTATTGTCTATACACTATATTTTATACCGCTTAGTGATTATGCAATGATATTAATTTTATGTGGATTTTTCCACATCATTAATTTGCTCCCTTACGCGTTTCAATCCTAAACAAGAAGTCTAGCTACGCCTATCGTACATGTGTACATATTTAATAACCAATTACGTTCTTCGTAAGTCACCGTAAGGAAGCACGTAAATAATCCACGATTTTTTACAATTATTAATATTTATTTATTTAATTTCCTCTGCTCTCGACTTTTAAATATACCAAATTTGTAACTTGAATATAAATGACGATAATCTTAAAAGTAACTAATATAAACGTGTACGAAAAAATAATTGACGTGTCAGGCGAGAAATGAGGGGTCCATATTAGCATTAATCCTTATGAGAGGGTTTTTGCGTGCGTAACTGATAGCGAAAATACAAAAAAAAAGGGAAAAACATATCAAGCAGAGTGGTATAGGACACGAAAATTAACCTCGGCAAGTAAAGTTGGAACAGTCGACAGAGCTGTTGATCACATTCTCTAGGAAACGCACAATTTTCCTCATGAGTCCTATGAACAACTAGTGAATCAAAAAGCAGACGGTTCGTAACTGAAGTATAGTCATGTCCGGAGCAGTTTATGTCTAAAATACATATCCAAAAAAACATTAAAATTATAATAATTTATGCTGACTGTTTTTATATATTGAATGTTTTTTTTTTTGCTATATATATATATATATATATATAATTATATATATATATATATATATTAATATAACACGTGTCCTTTTTTATTGAAAAATATTTGAAAAATTAAGCGGAAACTTGCAATGAACTAGTTTGGAAAAAAATTTATTTATAAAAACCTTTTTTTCAGACTTACTCTTATATTATTTTTGTTTTTTCCTTTAAAATAACTATATACTAATATTATGACGGCAAGACAACATATACAATACTGCTTTTAGTGACATATTTACTTTTATATACAAATAAATACAAATTTAAGATCTGATAATAATGATGATAATAATAATAATAATAAAGAAAAAATGTTTGATAAATATACATCAAACGAACCAAAATATTAAAACGATAGATCGTGAATTTTATACGACATTGCACCGTATATATATGTTATTAATATATTTTCCTACAAAACATTGATATTATTTGCAGTTATAAGTTACAGCCCTACTACTATATATACCTCAATTTATTTTCTCAATATATCTAATTTAATCATGGGTTTTTTCTTGCAAAATAACCAAATTAATTATTTTGCATAAAAACAAACTGTTATATTAACACAAAAAAAAAATCCCCGTATTCGTTAAAAATGTTTTTTTATTTTCATACGGCTTAATAAAAAATAATAAATACCGGAAAATTACAAACCACGTTATGCACATTATGATTCGTGCATATATATATATATATATTCTGTTGTCCATGGCCACAATATATAAATACATACACATATGTACATAGTACAACAACACGACGTGTATAGGTAACGTGTTGCTGCGTATTCGCACATATTCACAGACAAACGCATACACATAAATATACATCTACATATGAACTATATATGCACGAAAGTACGGTAGTCGGACTTAATTAGAGAGGAAAGCCATTTGGAGCACGTCGGGGCGTTATAACAAAACGACTACAACTGTCAGCACACAAAACCAGAGGGATTAAGTTAAGTTGTACGAAATTACCATTCTGATTGCCTCCACCCACTTACCGCCAACACTATAATGCCCTTAAAACGGCTTTTATTACAGCCAAATATATAGATATACATATATATATAATGTATGTTAATGTCACACGGTGAAATAAAGTACGACAGCAGACTTTTCTTTTCGTTTTTTTTTTAAATTCTACTTTTTTCCATACTTATATGTATACAGAAATAATCAACGCTTAAGAAAACCGTAAGCAACTTTGACGACATATTTTAATTATAATAATACGGATACGGATACGTATAAAAACCCGATGCACATTATTCTTCAGAATGTTCAATTAACTCGGTGAAAAAATAAAATTCAAATACCTATTGCCAGGCAAAAATGTCGAGTCTGTATATTTTTTCAGGTGTATAGAATACACACATACATATTTTATATTAATAAGTATAGCATTATTGTTCAACCTAAGCAATTTTTTTCCATTATTATGTCAACCGGTGGTGACAGTAATCATATCGTACATAAAGTATATATTTGAACGCAAATAAAATTATATAAGTTTATATAAAATACTTAATATAGTTACGTACTTACTTATATAAAAATATAATGCTTACTACAAAATATATAGAACGTCCAACATTTATTAGACGTTACGACAATTGAACCGTGTTCGAGTTTTCTCCATATTGACTTCCGAAATTCAAACACAACATATACTTTTGATCATATTTGATTTTTAAAAATATCGTTGGTCAGAAAACAATTGTCTATGCGCAATACTTTTTAACCAATAAGATTTTTGTTAAGTACTATAATATATATATAATGTCGGTAGATTAAACAACAAAAACACTATTATAATCGTAGTATAATCTGTTCATGTGTTTTCTTAGAAAACTCGAATTCAATTCCAGTTTGTGGACAGGAAGTAGCCCGGTTTTGTTTTTTTCTAAGCCAGCCGCGATCATAGCCACAAATGTTGTGAATATGTTTGTTACTATAACTCGTTGCCCGGTGTTTGTGCGTGTGAATGTGATGCAATGTACCCTATTTTCTTTAACACTTTAAATTATATGCTCAAATTAAGCGAATTTCGCGTGTAGGAAATTGTTTTTTGACTACCGAAATTAATTTGAAATTAACGTACTGTACACGCGATATACATATAAATAAAAACACATACGTTCTCGTTTCAAACGATTATACAAAAAACTCGAAAGCGAATACCTTTTTCTCAATCAATCTTAATTTGGGATAATTGATGTAACTCTGTATAATTCGAAACATCCTATATTTATAACACATTATACAATCGGTGATACATTTTTCAGTCCCGAACGTACACACACACACACACACACGTGTCATAACAATATTTATTTATGTGAAAAACAATTTACGAGAACGCGCCAACGACACGCTGGACATGTTTATATATATACAAACGCCTTAGTAGCATTACCGTATGACGACGGAATCTTTTGTCTGCCTCATACATTCGCGCAACGATCGTGTACATACGTATACACATATATGTATCGTCTTTCGCAGCTAAACCTTTTTGCTGTAGTAAACTATACAGGCGTGCAACCCGTTCACACGTACACTAAGTACACGCGCGTATTATAATAAGATGACAAATGTCATAACAGCGTGTTTATTTACACACAAAATTCCACGCGCTGTCCGCATTAATCATTTTCGTTTTGAATTCCCCATCTCTATTGCGTGTTTGTAATTCAGCCGCCGATGCTGACGAAGATTCTTGTTTTGTATTGTTTTCTCTAATCGATATAATATATTTATAATAATTATAATAGCAATCGTAATAATAATTATAACGACGACGATTAACAATAACAGCGCTTATTGTACTACAGTGCGTGCATTGAAAGATATTATAAGTATGAGTCGAATAAAATTAAAATGCAAATTAAATATTAGTTTATTCTACATAAAAGACGAAGAAGAAACAATTATACATTCCATTTATATAAAAGGCAATTTTTTTTTTTTTGAGTAAGGCACGGTGGTGGTGGACATATTTAAATTTAAATTCACAACGATAAATATACAACTGCATACGAAATACGATCATGGACAAAGCTTGATTTTGTAAGAATAAATAAATTAAATTAAAAAAAAAAAAATATATATATATATAGATGAAAATGTGCTGTTTTCTCATTCCTAATTTTGAAAATTGTAGCGAGATGTTTACTAAAATAGTTACAAAACTCCAAAAACCAAAAAATGTCGAAATAATAAAATATGCAAAAATATATTATCAAAAATATCCTAATGTAAATTCTATACTTTTCTAAATACTAAAAATGTATATTTATCAAATTTAGCTTTTCCTTTTTGATAATTTACCAAAAATATGCAAACTATATTAATATACATTTCTTAAGTAAAAAAATTACAATTACAGTTATTACATTACGCCCCTTGAATGTTAACGAAAAAAACATTAATCCGTTTCACTGGTAAGATAAAAAAAACTGCAAAATTGTTTAATATTTTTTTTGAATTCCAGATCGGAATTGTCAACCGAAACGGACAAAACTTTCAGACAGAATTTCAATCCATATTACCAATTTTCAAGCAAGCGTATCGTTATTTCCGTGCGCACGCGTCGGTTTTTCCAAATTTATCATTTTCGAGCTATATCTATTTGAAAATAATATTATTAAAATACAAACATCTCGCTTTCAAAATGCAAAATGAATTGGAATCAGAATATCGGAAAGATATAATATAGTCATTATCACCTTCGCAGTATAAATGATAAATTGTGTTTCGAAAATATGTCATCAAAATCATTAGGTTAGGTTAGGCATCATAATAACCTTCAGTTACTCGAGTATTCACTGAAAATTATTAAAATATTTTTAAAACCTAATCGTAATAACATTTTTGAAAGCAAACGACTTTTTTATGTCCCTCGTGATTTTGTATTCTTAGTTTAAATTAGCAACAACTGTCTTTTAATTTTTTTTTTTTTTTTTTTGATTTATTATTATTATTAATATTTCATAATGTTCTATTTATAATATTAATATAATAAAATATTTTTATAAAATTACAAGATTTTAAATATTCAGAGAATTTTTATTTTTTTTTGAAGATCAAAAACGAAAATAAATAATTTTTCGTTTACACGCATCGTATAATATACGCACCACTATCTCTCGTTTTGTACATTTCGAGATTAAAATAAAATATTGATAAAAAAAAATGTAATATATAAATATTGCATGACTTTCGAAATAAAATTAAGTATACTATACATATATATATATCATATTATGTATATTATATTGAAAAAGTAAAAATATTAGTTGCAATTTCGATTACGATGTACCCAGAGGCGTTTTCGAAGGAAAATGAGTGTTTGAATTTTTTAATATTTCGCGGCTCAAAGTACACAAATTGTCGAAACATTCACCAATTAATCAACACAAGAAAAATGTCTTTTACTTTTTCTTTAAAAAAAATATTGAAATCGTATTATAATTTATTTGGAAAATAAATCGTCACATTCAAATTCAAATTCCTCAAAAAATGAAAATGTAATTTTGAACGGATTGAACCTAGCTTATTAAAAATATCTATTAAAAAAATCTCGAGTTATATTATATATCGTACATTAAAAATGTTTTTTTTTTTTTGTTCATATTCAGTACACGATTAGTATAAATCCTGAATATATATTGCCAGTGAATTTATAAAGGGTAGTTAACGTTATCAACTTATTTTGTACGTTCAAGAATTAAACAGCCTATGAAACATGATAAAATATCATTGATATGCACATCTCCTCTTCTCTCACCACCGAAAAAAGCCGAGCACTTCGGTGAATATATCGATATGCAACAAACGCGATGCCACAATATATTTTTAGCGAAAAAAAAAGTTTTCTTACTACATTTTTTTTTTAACATATTTACACGAATTAATTTTATTTTGACTGGCATTACGACAGGAAAACCGGAACAATTGATATGTGATTTTTGAAATTAGTTTTTTTTTTAATCTCGACATGAACGACGAAAATAAAATTTTAAACGTCTTCATCACTGAATACCAAATATATCATAAATTGTTGCATGTCGTAAATATTATTTTCACTAGCCTACAACGGGAGGAGTGAGAACGATTAAACAAATCATTTCGTATATAATTTATACGAGGTTCGGCGCTCCGCCGTTATCCTATAATCGTTGAGATGCGACAAGAAAATGAAAACGTAAATTTCTCATGACGGCAGGTTGTATACATAAATAATTCAAAACGAGATGGATGGATGGATCGTCGTCGGCTCTACAATGAATTCATGGGCACTGGATTTTGTATCACTATTTTAGTTAGAATACACAGAATACATTTTAATGCGCTGGTACCACGTGAATCCCACTAAAAATATAGCCAATATTTGCTAAACCTTACGTGTTTTCAAGGCTGTTTACACAGCTTGAAAATGTATTGCCCATTGCCACACATATGTGTTTTTTACGCTAATGGAAAAAGACTTGAACTTCAAAATTAATTTTGCATGGTTTTATAACCACGGAGTACCACATTATACATAAAGTATACACACATACGCGCGTGATTATAATTTTTACAAATTTGGTCGATGATAACATGGATTAGCTAGTGACTTAAATTTATATAGGTATATATATATATATATAATATATATATATATATATATATATATATATATATAATTTCGGAGGGGAGGGGGCACGTGCCCCTGGTGACCCCCCCGGGCTACAGCACTGAATGAATCCATCTGGTAAAATAATACCTCAAAGCTACATTTCAAACTCTGTCTGGTGTTGTGTGTGAGGCGAAAAATATTCGATCCGTTTTGAAAAAAGAAAACGACCATTTCGAAAATTTGATACGTTTTCAAGTCGTTGACAAGACGACCACGTGAAAACAATCCTTAGTAACCACACGTACCTGACAGATTGAAATGAACGGTGTAATAATAACCAGAACAAATATTTTTAGATATTTACTAAACGTTAATAAGCAACTCTTACTGTTTTTAAAAAACATCTTAATATAAATACAGAAAAAATAACAATAGTGATTAAAACTTTAAATGTTAAATATTCGTTTTTGAAATTATTTCTAAATTTACTAGGAAACAAAAATAGAAGTAGATCTATGATAAAAATTTTAAATTTTAAATACGTAATCGAATATTTTTTTTAACAAACAATAAAATTCCAATACTGATTTTACAAAAATGATAAAATCATACCTAATATATAATTATACTTAAAATTATAACATTTTCGTTAACCTACATATATATGATCTTTTGAATTTAAATGATTTTTTTTGGTACATTCTTCAATGATCGTATCCAAAACTATCAATGTACGTATGTTTTTAAAAAATATAAATGATTTCGTTAAATATTTTCCGTACGATTTAATACCTATAACATTTTTCCAACTCGTAAAATGTTAAATTTATCATTTTTGTACCATTGAAGGAGGGAGAACTACAGTTACATTGTTTGACGATCGATACTCGAGATAATACGTATAGTTATATTATACGATATTACATTAATCTTTGATACGTTTTATAAGTTATTCGCGTTTTAAGATGTTTCAACGATACTTGAAATGTGTCGAACGTCAGCAACTTTTGATGCACGTATTTCACGCATACAATCTATACATTTTACCATTGAGTATATACAATCTTGATGGTCCCATACCGGAATAGTTGCGTATTATGCGAAAAATATGCAGTTTATATATAGAAAATCAGAATTGTTTTTCCAAACGTTAGTATATAACACATCACATGTTGGCTCGAATGACAGACTGCGCCGATATAGACCACCGAAATGACAAAAATATATATATATTATTTTTAGTAAAAAAGAAAACTCGTATTTTAAACCTTAATTCGGAGTTGAAATAACCACGGCCAATAAATATTAACGTAGGTTTACCTGGCCAGATTTTCTCTAAATGTATATCCGTGTCGAAGTCAATTTTATACGGGCTTGGACGACGTGAAGCGATGACGCACGTGTATACATTAAAACATCATATTATCTTGTAATTTCGATCGTTTGCACTCAGCACAGTGTCTCGATCTCGTGCACACGATTTTACGATTCCGTTATTAACGATTAAACATTTATTTATGTATATAAATATAACATAGGTCTTTTTCAAATTTATGTTTAAGAAACCCGACTACGTCAAAACATTCTCTGTACGTATATAGGAAGCGCGTTCGTAATAATCAGCGAGTTCATTTTCGTCCTCCGGGTTCGGCAAGATGAATATTATATGGACATGAGTGCTTTTGAACAAAGCGCACGTCTAAAACTGTAAATTATATTATATTGTCTAAATGCTATCTTCGAGTCGGCGGCATTTCGAGCATTATTATCTCACTTGATTAGAGACGATCTCTCCGCTCATGCATTTCTCGCGTAGGTATTTTTTTTTCTGCTCATGACGTGGTATGGATTTTTTATTATGATCACTATTCGTTCAATAAATTCAACTTTAAATTGAATACAATTGAACAAGTTTGTTTGTAATCTTCAAATTGCGATCGATCAATCTACATGGGATATTATTACTGACAATTGTTTTGTGAACTATATATATCGTTTCACTCATTTCATCATAAGTAGTATGTCGATGTCACATTTTATTGTTCTATATACATATTTGAAAATATACATACCAACGATAAAATTACCGTATTGGAAATACGATTTTTTTCGTTCCGTTTTGTTTTTTATTTATAGTTTTTAATGTAATGGACAAATTGTGAAATTACTACTGTCTCTATAAGCAGCTTTTAATTTCTAATCGATTTTAGGAAACTGCGCGTCGAGAAATTCTCTCGAGAAATACCAATCTATTTCAATATCCCAGAAAAGTGTTTACCAAAATTAAAATACAATATCTCTATATAAACCATTACTGTGATATGCTCGATATATTGAGCAAAATGTTTAATCTTTCGACTGTACTGACTACTTACTGCCGCAAGACAAAATAATTCGTCGTTTTTACTTACTATACGTTATTTCATGGCTCGATATAAAAATGGACTATCGTAATATAAATTAAGACGTTTGCACTCAAATAACTTTAAGGTCTTTTATTTAGTCTTTACGCCCCGACCAAATATTATAGAATATAAAAAAGACGAACGGTAGTTATTCGTGAGCATATTCGTAATTATATAACTACGTAAGTATACCTACACTCGGTATCTGCTCAATCGTACGCGAATAAATTTCAATTTGTCAGTTCAATTTTCAAATCAGTCGACAATCAAATATATAAAACCTGAACGAGGACTACGAGAAATGCAGACATTTCACGCCGAAATAAAAATAATATAAACAAAAGTATTTCATAATTACCATACATGTATAAGATAATTATGCATCCAGGGCCGTCCAAAGTTTTTTTTAATTCTTGTAGGATGACCAAAACATCTATGAGAAAGAAAATGAATGAGAGACCCGACAAATTTTTAACAAAATAATAAAAGGATACAAATAGTAGTGAAGCTTACATTTTTCTTAAAATATGTGTATGTATACGACTTTTGTTTTTAAAAAACCCATCGGTAACGTCTTCAAATTGTTTAATAACCTAAATATGTGACCAATAACGTGTTCACGTCTAAACCCATTTATGCAAGTTTTACTTAGCCTTTAATCAGCAACTCTTAACGAGTCTCTTTTTTATATAACTACATCAATAACCATATATTCTTGAGTTGGGATCTGGGATTTAACTATTCCGCCTTATACTGAACAACCCTGAATTGCAAGTTTGGTTTGAACTATGACAAATCGAAACATGTAGACGTACATAACTTTTTATAAGTGTCACTTTATTAATCACTATTTACTACATTTACACATCAAAACCGTAAATATATTCTTTAAAATAGATTTTTTTTACAAAATCTAAATTATTCGTTCGGGACGTTATATACTAACGTGTTTTTTCATTTTCTCTTATCGGTAAAATATTTATAATAACATATATTCAACCACTCTTACATTTTGATATGCAATATTTCAATACAACAACGATTTTATCTCGTCATCTTTAATAATTCCAAAATAAAGCCGCAACTCGTCTATGTATTATGCGTTTTCAATTTCCAACTTCATAGAAAAAATTGTATTATGTATTTATTTAAACGAAAAATATATTTGACTGAAAATGTACGATACTTTATTTCTATCATAAGGCGGTTCACTTTAAACAAAAACTAACATTAATATTATGTATATAAACAGCAATTTTGGTCAGATAGTAGACAATTTTCACTCCCCTTACTCAAAGTTGAAATGAATATTACATACAATAATAACATATTGTCGACGGATTTTTCTGGAAATAAATAGGTACATACAAGACAGGATTCTGATTTTCGTGAAGTGTATTTTTTACAAAAATATTTCAAAGAGAGGAACTATATATATATATATATATAATAAAATCTTTATTATATTATTTACGAACCATAGAATATTATATTTAAATATATTATAGTTACACTAAAGGAAAACATAATATACGAGTATTTGTTGTTCCAATAAATTACGTTCTGCAGTGAAGAATTCAAATGTAAAACACGTGAAGTCATAATGATTAATGAGCATAACGATGATCGACGGATGACAATGAGTAATGACTGATAATTAATAGACAGGGAAATATTTCAAAACTCGCGAATCTATCAAACCATTTCGAAATAAGAATTACGATATTTAAAATATCCGAATATATTTGAAAATAAAATAGTCAAAATCAAATCATTAATCAATAAAATATTTTTTTGTATAAAAGATATAGATATTAGTTAATTCATTTTTAAGCAATTGGTTTTCAATAATAATTATGAATTTTAATTGAAATGTCCCTTTATGACCAAATATTTAGTTTTTTTTTAAATTGTTTATATATAGCCAGTAATTTATGTACTTCTTATGAATTATTATTATTATTATCGTTAATGTTAAATATTTTCAACACTAAAACTAATTTCATAAGAAATAACTGCATTTCAATTTACATTAAATTTAAATGAGCCTATTTGTACGATGTTGATATATTTTTTGGATATTTTAAACGGGACATTCTTCTCTCGGATACGTTTACCGTTTATCGAAAAAAAAACATATGTTTATATTATTTTACAGTCGGCAGTTTACCACCGCTATGACAATACTATCGTACATACAGCCAAGTACAAAACAACACTCGTTCCTCGAATACGTTTCCTACGATGCCCCGCCGATGTCGTTTGACGTTAGTGTTGCAAGTATAATATAATAACATTATTTCAACATTTGGTGTTAAAACATATTTTATGCGTAGTAATACACAAGTATAAGTTGGGTGTCTTACTTGATTAAATTAGTCGGTTTTACAACGCCACCGGAATAAAGTTTGTATACGCCGTGTAAAAGCATTATCTAAGCCCCACGGTATAGTTTCACATACCGAAACTGGTCATTTCACACAATAGATACCCAATATAATATAATATACATGCTCTTATTATTATAAAAATATTCCTAATGGGCAGCTGTTGCACAAAGATTTTCTGTTGACAAAACAACAATACGTAAAGACGTTGTAAAAAAAAATGTGTAATAATTGTGTAATAATAATAATAATAATAAACCCTCAGGTTTACTCTTGCTTCTGTAAAGCAAGAAACCACTAAAGCAGGCAAGCCGCGTCCGCGCACGAAGTGGTCGAATGATATGAACGCATTCATTATACTTACATACTACAAAGTCACGAAGCTGGAAACGGACATGGCCATGTGCAGACACGATATATTTACGACATACACACGACAATATCCAGATATACAAGTAACAGAACAAAGAATAGCAGACCAGCGACGCACAATAGACACACACAATCTCATACCACAGACAATACTCGAAAACATAAAACACCAAGTCACATACGATCTCACAAACACAGCCACAGGATATCTATGTCACACAAGATAACCCAGAAAATACTGACCAAGAAACACCTGACGTGCAGGAAACAACAACAGACACTGTGGAAACGCCTCCGAGTGACGTAGACCGTGAGCCTATTTACACCTGTGATGAGATAAGTCAGGAATTACTCACCTCGATAACAAAAACAATGGAAGCACACATTTTGCAATACACCAGAATGGATTCAACCGAGAACATCGAAAAATCTGACATAAATACTAAAATACCTTGACAAGCATATACTACCAAAATACATTCACACATGCTTTGCGCTAGAAGACACACATACACTTATATACTGCGCAGTCATCACAGCACTAACATACAATATTAATACGAAATATCACAAGCCCTAAACACCATTCAAACACACCATCTTGGGAGCGAAGACTCAATTCTGATATAAAGAAATTCCGCCATGACCTGAGGCGACTCATAAAGTACACACATGGTAAAATCTCAAGAAAATTACTTAAACATCTAAAACCCATATTCACCAGATTAAAGACACACACAAAGCATGAACAACACAACCAATACACACCAAAACACAGAATACATTGGCACGTTGAAACAAAAACAGGCTGCGAAAACGCAACGACTACGCAGATATAAGATGTGCACTCTATGCAAGCAAAACAACAAACAGTTCTAGTATAATGAAAAATTGTTTTACAGACAGAATCTAAATATAACAAATGAAGAGAGAAATGGTATACCAACGCAAGAAGACATGCAGCAATATTGGTCATCCCTTTGGTCCAACCCCATCAAGCATAATTCCACAGCAAGTTGGATTATGGAGGAGCAAAGTAAACTTACAATAGTCACACTTATGCCTTTTGCTCAAATCACAACTCAAGATATTACACAAGCCATAGAAAAATCACATAATTGGAAAGCACCAGGCGTTGATGACTTACAGAATTTCTGATATAAAAGATTTAGCTGACTCCACTCTGTACTTGCCGCCCAATTTACACATATGATACATAACCCGCAAGACACACTATGGTTCTTCACGTAAGGAATTACATATATGAAACAGAAGACATCAGACACTAAAAATCCTACACAATAGACACCTACTATATATGGATGATATAAAAACATATGCGAGCACAAGCAAACATTTACAACACCTGATAAATATCACAGAAAAATTTCAAAAGACATACACATGGAGTTTGGCCTGGACAAGTGTAAAACGGTACACCTTGAAGAAAGGAAGCTCAGAAAAGGAGGATTTATTCTTGAAAATCACGAAGAAATTTCAGCCATGGAGGAAGGTAATTTATATAAATATTTGGGGATCCAACAAGCCAAATTTATCGAACATAAATGCATAAAAGAAACAGTGATAAAGAAGTATATCTCACGAATAAAACAGATACTAAAAACACATTTACATGGAAAGTATACAACCAAAGCCATAAATATTTTTGCCATTCCCACACTTACATACACATTTGGGATTATACACTAGACATAAACAAAAATAGAAGCACTTCAAAGGAAAACACGAACACTATTAACGCAACACAATCAAAAACCATTCAAAATCAGCAGTTGAGAGGATCACCTTACCATGCCGTGAGGGTGGTCGTGGACTGATAGATGTACAAAATCTATACAGCAAATAAATAAATACATTTAGACAATTCTTTCACACAAGCAACAAACATCAACGATGCACACAGCAATTGTGCATGCAGATACGGGATACACCCCACTTAATTTACATTCCACACGCAACATAACAGAGAACATAATTACAACGTAACAAAAGAAGCTGGCTTGGACTCGGAAGAAATTACACGGCAGACACCCACATGAGCTCAGCAAAATTGAGGTTGACAAAGAAGCGGCAAACGCCTGGCTGACCCGTGGGGATTTGTTCGGTGAGACTGAAGGATTCATGACAGCCATACAAGACCAAGTTATAAACACAAAAAACTACAGAAAGTACATACATAAGAACAACATAGAGCACGACACAACATGCCGATATTGCCATATAACACAAGAAACAATATAACATATCACATCAGGATGTAAAATGCTAGCTCAAACCGATTACTTACATAGACATAACCAAATAACAAACATCATACATCAATAGCTTGCACTAAACCATAAACTCATACAAAAAACAAACACCATATTACAAATATATCCCACAAACAGCATATGAAAATAAAACTCACAAACTATATTACGACAGAACACTGATTACAGATGAAACAATACATCACAATAGACCGGACATCACACTAATAGACACTAATAAACAAACAAAAATACTACATACCTGGTTAATATTACAATACCAAACACTTTTAACATTTACGAAACGTACTCAAAGAAAATCCAAAAGTATACAGATCTGGCACAAGAATTACGACGTCTGTGGGAAATGAATAAAGTAATAATTGTGCTGATTGTGCTTTCATCGACAAGGGTAATACCACGAAAACTACATAATAGCCTAAAAATACTAGAAATTATTCAATATACATATATTACACTGCAAAAAGCGACAATTATAAATACGATTCATACAGTTAGAAAGTTCCTAAACATTGATATAATATAGAGGGAGACAACGTGAATGAATGTCGAATGGGCAAATACGTCAAAGCCTCTGTATCTTGGTCTAAATCCGATACAGGGTTGAACACCGGGTCAAACCCGAGTCACTTTCAAATAATAATAATAATATTAATAATATTTTAACACGGCAGTCTCGGAATCGGAGTATATATACCTATTTATATTATTAAATTATACGCTCCAAATCGATATATAACATAGAACTTTAAGTAGTAGTCGCCTTTGGGTGCAAAAAATTTGTTTGCTATATGTTATTAAATAATTAAAAATTCAGATAACACGACGGGTGATTCGGGTAAACAAAATGCGAGAGAGTAGATTCAGATAGATCGAAAATGTTTTAAGGAGAGGAAAAACAGATACAGTGAAATTAGTAAAGGAAATTTATGTATGTATGTAAGGAAAGAGAAGAAAAAGAAGGTCGAAAAAGAGATGGTTATTTATGGTTAAAAGTGAAATGAAGAGGGCTGATGTAAATGTTGAGGATGTGGGAGATCGAGTTAAGTGGAAGTTGAGGATTAGGGTGATCGCACTTAATAGTTGGGAGAAAAGACGAGTGGAAAGGAGAAGAAGATTTTATTGATTATTATAACAATTATAAATTAGTGACCGAATAGTAGTTTTTAAGTTCAAAATTAAAAAAAAAAAACGAAAAATTAAAAATTAAAAACGCATACGTCGTCGTAAAGTCAAAACATCGCAAAATATTATTTTCTAAATACAATAAATTTCATCAGTGTACCCATAATTATTAAAATACTTTATAATTACCACCGTCGTTTACGTATAAATCCCGCGCGCACGCCTTGTATAATATTAAACGGCAATATTCGCCATCGCACAAGAGTCAGAATGATGACGCGCGATGAAATTTAATTATTACGATATAGTTCGGAGTACCGCGCATATACGACTCCATTTAAGTCGACAATTCATAGACTCTGGACTCTATTTTTTGAATAATTATACGCATACGTCTTATGAGTATTTGGACGTCGTACTTATGCGTTCGAATTCTGAAATAGGTATTCCAGATACCGTCTGTTCGAAAAATCAACGCCGCAACGCACGTATAATATAACTCTTGTTATATTTTATGTTTGAATTTATAATGACGTTATGATATATAAATATAAATATATACATATTATTTTTAAAAACTTTCAATTGAAAACTAATATAATACTTTGCTCTTTATTCAAACAAAAGACATTTCATCTCAACACTATTTATACTCGATAACATTATAATATTTGAACATACGATACACATCCATCACCCTATTTTCGTGTATGCTATGACATTTATAATATAGTTTTTATGTGTAAGATACGAAATTCAACTCATTTATGCGTATATAAACATAATTCGTATTTTTCGTATTGATAAATCATGTATTTATATAATAATTTTAGTCGTCTAAAATCAATCAAAATAGTTAATTGGTAACTTGTCGAATACAAATTCGTTCATGTTATGCGGCGGGACTCGCTTAATGAATAAAAGTTAATGAATTTATTTTGTATAAAAAATAGATTAGAAGAAATCGTTGTATCCATATATACACTTTATTCATAAGTCATATCATTGCGTATAGAATTTTTTTCCAAACATCAATGGCTTCCTTCGTAACGAACTTTGCATAATACGATTTCTCGACTAGACTTTTAATCTCATTAATATCAATTTTCTTTTTAATCTATTCTGTACACATATTATGTCATTATATTATTATTTATCGTGTACAAAGAGATGATCACACTGTAGTATATTGTCACGCATGCCAGAATAATAATATATTATTCAGCTCAAACGATTTATTTTCGCGATTTATATACTCATAATAATTTGCACTATCACTATCATTGTATGCACATACTATTATCTCATTTTGTTCATTTTTGGTCGTTTAAGATTTTTAATTTGATTACTAATAAAGTATTTAAAATAAACTCAAAACAATATATATTCATATACACGTACTACGACAAAACAATCAAAACGCCGGTAGATAAATAATTAAAGCCCAGATGATTGATGTCAAAAAAAATATAGTGCCTTTAAAGTTTTAAAAATTGTGTTATTTTAATAGGAAAAACTAAAAACGATCGTGAAAACTTAAGATTATACGCTTTCGGTACGTAAGCTTATTGTCTTTCGCGTAGTTCTTTACTATTATTATTTACATCATATAATAAATATAAGATAAATTACACGTATATATATTATATATTGAATATAGTGCAATATCGACCGATATGAAAACGATTTTTAAATTAAGCGTCATAGCTATCGGCATGATAATGCACGGTCAAAAAAAATGTTTTTTTAAATAATAATAATAATAACGATTTGGTTTTCTTTTAATACGAGTCATCACACGCACACAACGGCTTGTAAGAATACCTCCAATTTAATGGGGCAAGCTCAAATAGAATATTAATAGAATTTTATTTTTATATTGTCCTCATTTAATTCGTCATTCGTTCAAGCGATCCGAACACAAGCTTAATAATTTGTTACTATGCTAATATATACAGCGGCGCCCATTACACGCGTGCTACGAGTGTGTATCATAAGCACTGTATTCAGTCGGTTGGTCGAAGTGTTCAACACAATCGGATTTTATATGAAGTTAAAAATGGTTGATATTTTAAATTCCATTTTAAAGTGCAGAAAAATTTACCGATACTATTTACACACCAAATTAAGTGTTAAAATATATTTCAAAATAAACATATTTTCAGCGATCGACTTCGAACCACTTTGAAAAAACATTATACATTTCGAAGTGTACAAAATATAAAATATATATATAGTACCTATATTTGAAAATTTAACTAGTCCCGACAGTTTTTTTATATAGCTTTGGAAACATGTGTTAAGGATTTTTCACGTTTAAACCGTTTATACACGTAATTTTGGAACTGCCGTATATACGAGTTAAAACTGTGAAATAGGTTTTTCTTCGACTTAATATCATTATTGCAGGTTACACACAATTAAAATCTAGGTGTAAACGCCAAGAATTCCATAAAGAACCACGTCACTTAAATCTATCTGCTTCCAAAATCATGCCCATAAATGAACGACATGACCCGGATTTTCACATCATAACCCAAACTTTGTCCAATTTGTGTACTTTTTTATTTTTTATTTTTTCATTATTATTATTAAATACTTGACATGATGAAAATAAACGACTACTGGTATCGTTTGAATATACACAAATTTATTTTAAATTATTTTAAAAAACATTTTTAGGAATTTTTCGTGTGATAAGAAAGAAAAATCGGGATTAATGTGACGACCAAAACGATTTATCAAATTAATCTCTTTGCGTCAAAAGTCGTATAATCTATTAACTATCTACTTGTAATCTAATAACTATATACTTCAGCCAGTTGACAAACCCTTATAGTTAAGTAAACAGTACAACCAAAATTAAAAATTTAATTTCTAAAAGCATTTTTTTTTTATCATATTTTTTAAAGATATTTCCCTGTATGTTTATTTTAAAGTAACCACATCGGTGACCTATACATTATACATATATATATATATACGTTTGAAGTCCTGTGTCAATTCTACGAAATACTATTTTATTAATTAACTGTAGGTATAATTTAGTAATTTCATAGGTGCAAATCGCCGTACTATAATTTATGTATACACTACCAACTATAATCTAAAAATAAAACGATAATTCGCACGCGAAAAGTAATTATTATATACGAGATGCAAAACGATCTCACATATCCAATCGGCGCAAATATGATAATATTCTATTTAACATTTTTTTGGCCTCCGGTCCACATAATGATACGTAGTATATATATATAATGCGTTAGGTGTACGACGCACGCGGGTGTAACGAGCGTATAACGGCCTCGAGTTGTAGTAGACAAGATCATTTGATTGTCGGCCAGATTGATGACCTTTTTTTTATGAGATAACACGATTCGGACTATCGGCCTAGATACGAAAACTATATTGTACAAAAATAACAATATGCTCGTAGTATACATTAAAAACTTCCAAGTTTGGTAATAGGCTTAATTACTCGTTAATATAATAGCATTAATATTGATTGTATATTATAAATATTATATATAATACAAAATATAAAATAATATTATATATATATATATATAATATAAAAAAATTAATTTAGGGCATAGAGTTTACCGCTAAATTGTAAGATTATACCGAAGTGTTTATATAAAATTGCATTTTTACTGCTACACATAAAAGTACCACGACAATTTGAATAAAGAGGAAAACTACTTGTATAACATATTTCGATTTTGACATTGTGATGTTAGTAGAAAATATAATATTTGTTGAAAAATATATTTCACTATTAAAATGGTCCTAAACAAATAATTCCAATCAAATAAACAACAACAAAATTTAAGAAAACTTCATCAAATTATATTCGACCTTTTTAGTTCTTTAATAAAACCTATTTAACGTTTAATTACGTGAATATATAAAACATTACGTTTCTAACGTTACATTTTCTGTGTAATCTGTGTTATCTGATTACGTGCTTTTACAAATATTCTTTCATTGTGACAACCGAAAACTTATAATTTATCGAAATAAGTTATAAAAAAATAACATTTTTATAAACAAATACAAATTTGCTCATACGCAAACGATTTAAATTTTTTTTTTTTATATGTTCGATACAACGTTAGTAAATTTATCAAATAGTATTGGGTAAGATCCAAGTTTTATATTACGAGTAGAACGAAAAACTAAAATAAATTAATTATATATATAACGATAATATTAAGATCATTAGAAAATTAACTATAGGATATTTAATTTTATATTGTTTTTTAATTTTTATATTATTTTTTATACTAAAATTACATCAGTTTAATTCAAAGTTTAAATTTTAAAAAACAAACCCCTACAAATTATTTATATACGTTTTAAAAATTCCATCGCTTTCAAAAAATCGATTTCTAATAGTATGCATTTTTTTAATATACTTGTACTAATTTACACAATAAATTAAAATTAATAATGTATTTATTACATTTTAACAACTTGAAAACGTTTAGGTTACATAAATTTAAATCTACAATGTTCATTTATTTTTAATATTTTATAGCGTTTATAAATAATAATTTTAGTACCTAAGAAAGACTAGAGCTTCGCTTGGTTTAGGGGAAGCCGAATAATAAACTTGCTACTCCCAAGAAAAAGTTTTATATTTTATCATATTGACTCCAAAATTATCATAACACAAAAAGTCAAAACCTTCAAAATTAATATCGTAAAGTCGAATATCGGACACAAATTGAGAGTCAACATCAAAAAAAAGATGAATGGGATTCTTCATCTAATACAATAATATCATAATACAATAATTCATTGGAACACAAATAGTTTAACTCTTAAAATAAAAATAAAATCAAACGACCACGATGCATTACAATATAATACGCAATAAGTAAATAGCCAAAGCAATTTAATTCGCAATAGTTTTATTATTAAAATTTGTATTAATTAAATAATCCAATTTAATTGCATTTTTTCGCAAAAATCAATTAGTATTATTTAACTCCCTAAATGAATTTCCAAATGTCAAACCCAACTAGCTATAAATCGCTTTCTCGTCACTCCGTTTCATCAAATTCCTTTGGCTCGTTTTCATGAAAAAAATGTCCATGCAAACAATAAAAATTAATATGAATTGGTTAACATTTTTATTGGTTGATATATATATCATATATAAATTTGTACTCATCAATGATGTTTAATATATATGTTTCAATAGATTTATCAAATTAAATTTTAAACACTCAATACACGTGGATTTTCGTATAGAAACGCGATGTCAGTGGAATTATTAAACATTAAAACGTATATGAAGATTATTTATACATTTAAATAAATTACGATTAAAAAAAATATTGGTATAATGAAGTGTTTATAGAAAAAATTGTGGGAGTAAGATAGACATAAGTATTTTTGTTTTTTGAAGGAATAAACTGTATAAATTAAGTTTCGGATTTTATAATAAAAGAATAAGATAATACCTTGTCTTGTAATTTTTCCAATTGATATTTTTGTAGTAATTTAAAATGATAGCGAGAAGTCCCCTTCCTAGCACGGTCAATATAAATAACTTCGCCGCTACAGTATTATCTTTCTATTATTTCTCGAATTACGTCAAATATACAGCTTTGCATTATACATTCATCCTAAGACCATAGGTCGGATTTCTTTTAAACAAAATTTAATAATGCCGTACAAATTTACATATAATTAAATAAACTGATCCTTTGGTATTCATCACCTGGAAGGAATTGACTGCGTATATATATTTAAACGGTATGCTATAGACATCCGACAAATGCAATAACTTTTATTCTATTCAAGATTTTTAATTTTTTTTCTCTCAATAATTCATAAAAGCCTGCGCTACAGTTACTATTTTGAGATTTATTATTATTATTATTATTGTTATTATTATTATTATTATTATATTTTTTACAATAAAACTTAAAAATTAAAAAATGTATTGTACATTTTTTTGCACTATAAAATAGCCATATTATGGATCATTTTTTTTTTAAATGTTGGTATTAGAAATTTTTATTTAAAATAACTTGTTGATTTTTACAAATTTTGAAGTTTATAAAAGTATACGTTTCTTTTATTAATAGTATACGAAAGACCCCAGGAATTCAGCAAAATAGTGCGGGCGACTAAACTCATTTTGCTGGAAGAAATTGGCATTTTCATAAACTTTAAACAATTGTAAAAATCAACGACTATTTTTAATAAAAATGTTAACATCAAAATTTTGTTAAAATAAATTCATAAAATAGCTAGGTTATTGCAAAATAAAATTAATTTAGTTAACATTTTTTTTATTTTTAGTTGTAAAAATAAAAATAAATCTAATACACAATAATTTTAATGCGTGGTTCTGATAATTATTATAAATGAAAATAAAACTTAAAAATATTGAATAGAACAAAAATTATTAAATTTGTCAAATTTAGGCACTCTGTGTACTATTATGTTTAAATTTACAATAATTATTGGATATTGTATTTTTTATTGCAGATAAAAAAAAAATAATAAAAATAATAATTGTAAATAAAGTAGTCAAATATCTATCATTATTCAAATGGCAGTACTACATTATACTCTATATCTTTATTATTCCTTTAACTTCGATATTCCTTAGTAAAATTCACTATAGAAAATAATAACAGCGTAAATGGAATTATTTACCCTATTCTCAAGTATAAATATATATAGACAATATTAATACAGATCGATTTAAATACCTAATTTCATCATGAACACACGAAAGTTTTTCTTTTAAAAATATAAAATACAGGTTTAGATATATCTAGAAGATAGAATAGGTAATTTGTCTTACTAAATATTTGGAAATATAATTTTCGTCTTGAAACCAAATTAAACTCTAAATAAATAAAATATTCGTTAGACTTGAGAGTTTAATATACCTAGTATTTATTTTATAATTGTAATATTGTGTTAAAGTTCGTTTTATAGAAAGGAAGACGTAATAAGCTGTTTAATGATTAAATATAATATTACACGAATAATCCAGTATTGCCGAATAAACTAAACTCTTATACCATACAGTATACACTAAAATAATGCGTATGTTGACTATATATATATATATATATATATATATATTGTATAGTAGTATAGTATATAATATATATATATATATTATCCATTAAAAACTACCTAATTATTTATTATAAAACAAATTAATAAGAAATATTATTTTTTTCGTTAATAAATTTAATAATTTAATTATATTATATTATGTTCAAATAAGTATTCTTCTCTTGGTATTCTTTTATTTAACTAGTTTATAAATGACAACCGTTTTTATCACATAATAACAAAAAAGAGCAAATCTGAAAATACAATAAAAACATATTATACTTCGTTAATTAATTATCATGAAAATAATTTAAAAATAAAAGCTATCAAATAACTATATATACATATGTATAATAAATACCATTAATGAAATACACAAAAAAAATTAGAAGTATAAAATGTCCTAATAATCCTATTGTCAAAAGTGTATATAACAATTTCAAAATTCAATAAACGAAAACTTTGTTGAATCAACGGATTAACCTCAACTAGCTCACAATAAACTAATATACTACATTCGACTCAAAAACGATTTATAATTATTTATCACTAATATTTAGGTTTAAGACATGCAATTTCACAGATAAATAACCTCAATTAATTTATAACCACTTCCAAATTCCACCACAAGAAGTTTCTAAATTTGTTGAAATACTACATAACAAAAATTCTTCATACTGTAGTACATGTTTTATTGATATACATTTGACATTGAATAATAACACATACCATTCGCGGAAAATAGCAAAAAATTTTCGCTTAAGGATATCTGTATACAAATACAGAAAAATCATTTTAATAAAATTTATCAATGATATATAATCTAAGCTGTACAACATTGTTACGCAATCGATTCTCGTCCGATATCTTAACGATATTTTTAACGATTTGAATGATATCAATATTATAAAAATTATATGTAAAATCGGTTGCATAGCGATAAAAGTTTATGAAATAAGTAATGTGGCAATGATAGAAATTTGAAGGTAATATTATAATTAATAAACTAGTATTATTGAGCTAATACGTTATATTAAAGTACAATATGTACACACAGTTACACAGGTTCAATGAAAAAGAAATAAAACAGTATGTCATGTTAGTTACAACTGTTATTTCTACTTGCCGAGTACCCCAACATATAAAAAACATTCTTTCAAAAATGTATATACTATATATATATATTATTTTTCGTCATTCCGACATTTTTTTCAAATTAACCACTCCAACACCAGTTTATATATGTAGTTAATTAGGTAAATTCACTTTGTACAAATTGCATAAATATACAATAATATAGCAATTATTTGAGGACAACTATCGTATTCGAGTTTCTCTTATTCTTGTCAAAATTAAGATAAAATCAATTTTATATATATATATATTAGAATAACGTAGTAAATAATCAATTAGGTACTTCATACTTACATGTATATATATATATATATATATAGATAATAATCCGACGTACCCATTATTAAATATAAATAAACAATAATAATAATGAAATTTGACTAAAATGTATTATTTGAACCATACGAGTTTTAAGTATGTTTACTTATACTTTTACTTTACACATACATTAAACAATAATAAAAATACCTTGAAAAATATTTCTACAACCTTCGAAAATCAGTTACCCTGAACATTTTAAACAGAAACTTACATCTCTAGATTCCTTGATTGTAAGTTACAAAATTGTTTTTCCTTGATAAAAAAATTGTTACATACCAGCATTTAGAACGATTTCTAAGTTAAAATATCCATTATTTTAAACAACAATGGGATTAAAGCGTTAGGTTAGGTTACATAGTAATTAATAAATAACATAATGCCCAATCTATTTTCGAACATGATTTGAAAGTGCTGAAGAACGGGCCAGCCAGATATTTAGTGCGTTTTTTACCCCATTCCTCGCCCTTGTCGACGATGACGAAACCGTTCTGAGATATTTCGAAAACGTCTTTCGAGACACTAAATTTCGCGGGACGGAATGCAAAAATAAACAAATAATACGTTAACATCAATTTTTTTTACCCTTAAAATATATAAGGCGTAACATATATAAATAACATATAAGTATACTCCTAATATTACGTCTAACGAACTCGAATGTATAAAAGAAAACGGCCGCTCTATATAGACACACACACACACACACACACACACACACACAAGATATACTCTGTGTCACTATACTCGCGTCGTCTGTCGCAGCTACTAAAGTTTTGGCGGTGTCGCGAACTCGTGACGTCCCGCAAATTTATTTTTATAATACCGCGTACGACGGCCCCTGTTGCCGGCCCGGTGGACAGCGGTCAAAATAGCGACCACTCACACACACTCACACACGTACACACACACACACACACACGTACACACACACACACGTACACATACACACACGCGTACACACACACCTATCATACATAGAGGCATCTCGGGACCTAGATCGAAAAAAGGAGAAAGGCATTGGATTTAATACTTTAGAAATATCAGTACGAACTCGTATTCATCGAGTACACAAGAGTCGTCCTTTCATTCTAGTTATCCGATTCAAGCACTGCATAAAAAAATAATACTCATAAACATAAAGAACAACTCATAAACACTGAATACATAACATTCTATAATGTTATACGTTTCCTCTGTATACTGCGTTATTATATAATTGTTTATTTTATGGTAAATATAATAATGATATATTTATGTAAAACTGCACTCACCCTGTGAGATAACCGCAAAGTCCGGAAATGTATTCGAATGGAACGCAACGAGAACGCGCGACGTGCGTGACCGGTAACTACGCGTTTGGTAAACTGCAGCAATATTCGCAGCGGTGGTTGTTATTATTATATTCGACGCGCGTGTCACACGCGGTAAATGTGGTATAGGTCGTGTTAAATAGGTAACCTAGGTCGTCATCGTAGTCGATAATATTATATAATTGCGATGTCGTCGTCGTCGTCGTCCCCGCGCGTCACACGGTCCGACGCGGATCCATCAGGTGGTGCTGCGTCGTCGGCGGAAACGGGGGGAGGGGGTGTCGCGGCGCACACGCGCTCCTTCCTATAGGGGCGGCGGCGAAACGCGCGCCCTTTTACCTTGCGCCGAGATAGGACTTGACGGACGGACGGGCGCGCGCGCACGCACACACACACACACACACACACACACGCACACACACACACACCTACACACACGCGCGCACACACACCTACACACACACACACACACCCAAAACCACACGCGCGCGCACACACACACACTTGTGCGCGCGCGAGACCGATAATGGCGGCAGTTGGCGCGGAACGGCAAACACGCGCGCGTACACGTACACGACTGACGCGACGTGTCGCCCGTACGCGAATGATGTCGCCGCCCGTCCGGTAACCACGGAGACGCGCGTTTTTCGCGCACCGGCCGCCCGCGCTTGTGCCGACCGACTTGTTGATGTTCCGCCTGTCGCGGCGTGCGAATATGCCCACACGTATTCCGATATTCCGGGTATCGCGTGTCGTCGCAAGAGACTCCATTTCGTCTGCGCAACTATAGCCCCTAAATCTTTAGCGGATCTTTAGTCTCCCCCGCTCCCCAAAATATAGAAATAACTTTTTTTTCAATGTGTCACCAACGACTCACGTCATCGTTTATTTAAATACATAAAATACAAATATACAAAATACATAATACATTTTAATTACCATCCCCTTTTCCCGAGCACATTTTAACAGATTATTATTTGATATAAAACTAATTCCAAATTATAATATAAAAAACAAAAAAATGAAAAATAATGAGCTTGTCCTTCTATTCTCATCCCGGTTTACTAGACCCGCCAGCCTGGAATTTTATCCTGAACTTTAACCTGGAACTTTATCCTGAAATTTATATCTTCTCGGCACGCAGGCCTGGATTGATACATATATATATATATGTGTATAACTTAAAAGTTGCCTCCTACTTCATTTCTCTTTCATATATACAATACTTCAAACTGAAAAAATCTTACTCCAAATTTGGTTTGTCACGTTTCAAGAACGTATAGAAAAAAATGTTTCCGAGAAAACATTAAGATATAATATCGTCGCCGCACATATTGTAATGACAAATGTTATTTACCATAAGAATACTACAAAATCCTACAACTTATTATAATACAAACAAAACCGGTAAAATTGCTGACATATTCGTTTCGGACATAAGTATTTTTTGTAATTTTTTTAAAGCTCGACGTGTAATACAAGCTTGGTCATATATGTTATTTTCACAATATTTGTCCTATTCATTAATTTTACAAGTATAAACCCCTACTAACGTCGCTCGGAATCGTTTTTCGAACACAATGATTTATTGTTGTTTTCGAATGTAATATTAATAATCAAACTTTAAAATCTCTGTCTAAGTGTTAACTTGAACCGACGTCCACAGCTGCTACATACCTTTTTTTAAATTTTTTAAACAATAATCAATTGAATAACTAATATCTGCCAATGAACAAATCAGAATAAGCTAAATAATGAATAAATTATTTTAATCATTTCTAATATTTCTATAAAAATAATTATATAATAATTGATATTTAATATTACGGGATAATTTTTCTAAACAATAATATTATTTTATGTTCAACTCACATCGTTATATAAAAGTATCTTCTATAAATACTTCTATAGTACGCAACTGTACTAAATACCCATAAGTCATAATACACACAAGTACTTATAGTGGAAAGTAATGTCATAATTTCAGGTGTTATCTCATAAAATAACGACTGAAAATTCGGTTCAAATTTTGGCACAGACGCTATGTGCTATAAAGATGCACACACTAACGCTTAATTTTGAAAATGTTCGAATGTCATAACAATCATAAAATAATGTACATGCTATTAAGATATAATTTCCTCAGATACATGGTTTTCTCTGTGTCTACTTTTTCTAACGAATTTTTCAACTCGTGAAAAAAATAAGTATTTCATTATAAAATTGAATTTTCAGCCATCGTCGATACCAAAAATGGCATTCGATTTAAAAATATATTCGATAGAAAATGCAAATCTAATTATTTTCATACAATATTCATGCACGATATAACTCATATATATTACCGTCATTGTACATTTTGTGTCCGCGATATTTATTAAAACCTTTGAATATTTTTACAAATTTTGACTTATTTAGTATTTAAGCAAAATTTCAAAACTTTAAGAACATATTTCGTTTGCTTAGAGTAAATGTCGATGTTTCGTAACAAAGCATATACTTTGTTAAATATTTAAGCAATTAAGGATTCCCATTATAGTCATTTATATACAAGTATATAAAATGTTCATTACTTTTAATTCGCTATACCTACATATTTTTCGATAAAAATACATACACTTGTTACAAAACTCGAAATGATTAAAACCCTGGCATTCATGCAATATGTGATCTACCGCACTACAAATATCTACCATAAATAACTTGTGATCTACCGTATGTTATATTTTACAAACTAATAATTCAATAAATTATTAAAATTCAGTAGTATAATATCAAACGGTTATTATATAATACAAATGCAAATTATTATTAAATAGCATTATTTAAGTAATATAATGTACTTAACACATCAAATCTAACTGTACGTAGAGTTTGGTATCGCTGCTGCACTTGATGCAACTAGATATATTGTTAGTATTAGGCATTAATTCATACTTTTGTAAAAAATCCAAAGTAGAGCTTTCAGAATTAATTATTGAATAAAATTCAATCGCCTACGTTTTCATCACTTCAACACCTACTCACTCGCGTCTCGCGCAACACTAAACACACTGATTAATGTATTATTAGTGAAATATTTATCTTTTCATACTGGTAATACGTGATATAAAAGGCAATTAAGAAAAATTCCGGAGATAAGCTCATCCAGCGATTAAAATTACAATCTGGTAGATCACACATAACATTCTAAATAGTGCGGTAGATCATACGTTGCATGAATGCCCTTATATTTCGTGGTCAGATTAATTTATCTACGACAAGTGGTAACATAAAATAAATTGCTTGTACATTACACTCTGATCACGTGTGATTACGCGATCAATGCGTTACGAAAATTAAATGGTTACCGAATCTGTCGAACATATCAAAAAAATTATTTTTTTAATATTTTGTCAGAAGTTTGATAACTATTAATATGTACAGAGTACCATAAATTATTATCAAATGAGTACGATAACATTTTAAAATTTTTGAAATGTTTTCTACGGCATTTTTCCCAAAAACGCTGCTCTTAAAAAAAGTACAATCTAATCTAGTATTCTAATAATCTTACAAATACTGATTTGCTAATCTCAGCGTGTACTTAAACATATTATTTTTTTCAAAATAAAATTAACGTGAAAATTGTAATTTTAACTTATTATCTTCTAATAATCAGTTGATGACAAAATAGATTTGATCTCATTTCCTATTTTTATAACAATATTTCCCGCGCTGAACATAACACTTGTCCATGATAACGTTTAACAATTATGTTGGTAACAATGCGTCCTATACAATGTTTTATTTAGTGGGCTCTGTGTCAGTCACGGGAATATTTACCATTTTGTCGACCCCTGTTTTTGTAACCGTCGTTTTCATCAGTTAAATGGGACAGGTGTTGTGTTTGAAAAGTCGAAAAGTATAATTATTTAGATTAAGAAATAATTTTGTAGTAAATTTTGAGGTTTCGTAGTTTTTATCGTTTCAGTGTACTTTTTTGTTAATTTTTTTTTAATTGTAAAGATAATCAAGGTTAATTGGGTGAGTCGTATTATTGTTAGAAATCTAAAAGTTAAATTATTTAAACAAACGTACACTCAAAGAGTAGCCGTGAGCGTTTGATATATGTTTTACATTAATCAAATTTACATTAAAACTATTTATTCAACTTGACCAATTTTATAGTTTATACCGTAATCAATCAAATTTTCGTTTACAACAAACATTTATTCATTTTTAAAGAACGGTTAAAATGGACGCTTATGACAAATTGGAAAAAATTGGCGAAGGAACTTATGGTGTTGTATATAAGTGTATGGAACGTTCGTCAAAAGAAATCGTTGCTGTGAAGAAAATACGTATGGAAATGGAAGATGAAGGTATACCAGCCACAGCCATCCGCGAAATTAGCATTTTAAAAGAACTCAATCATCCAAATATTGTGAAGTAATTACTCTTACACAATTTAATTATGGTTTACCCATATTAGCATATATTTACTTATGTGTATTCATTAAGCATGTGCATGGTATAGTCAGACAAGTCTTCCCTTTTTTTTTTTTTTCAATATTTTCTGTTTAAAAAGAACGAATCAAATAAAATTTGTCATTGAAACATTTAAGTTAACATGACTACCTAGTATTTAATATACTAATAATTTCTATTGGCAATTTCTGCACTCGCCTACGTGTGTACCTATAAAATAAATATTATGTACTTATATAATACTTGAAATGTATGATTAGTTTGCGAGAGATTCTTATGGATGACTCAAGATTATATCTTGTATTTGAATTTGTTCCTATGGATTTAAAAAAATTTATTGATACCAGACCAAAAAAACACTTGGATGAAGTCACTACAAAATCATTTACTTATCAGGTAATAATTAACATATTATGATAATACATTATATTCATATTTAAATCTCTGAATTTTCCAAAAATGTGTTCTAATATTTGATTTGTTTAGTTGTTGATTGCCATTTACTTTTGCCATGTGAGGCGAATATTACATAGAGATCTGAAGCCACAAAATATCTTAATCGACATCAAGCACAACATACTGAAAGTTGCCGATTTTGGCTTGGGTCGTACATTTGGTTTGCCGATTCGTGTGTACACACATGAGGTCCAAATTATTATTAAATATTTTTCTATTGACAATTATTAAAATTAAAAAGCTATCGAATATTTTTTTCACCTATCCATTTATAAACTATTATACCCTTTCTAGTTTTGGTTAGTTGGTAACTCCAATAATATGATGTACCTTATACATCATAATCTATTATAATTAAATTATTATTACTTATATTTAAAATTATTATCAAAAATCAAGTTTGAAAAAGAAAGTTAAGTATTATTATGTACTAAGAATTCAAAGTTGAGTTTGATTTTATATTCCCTGTTGATTAAATTTTGATAATGTATCCAATTAATAATAATAATAATGATCAATGTACTTTATGGATTATTTAAACTAATTTTATTTTTCATCAACTAAAATAATACTATTTTGTTTAATGAATAATTTATGTTAAAAATAGAAAAGTGAAATAATAAAGGTTAATTTATTTTGTTGTAATGTAATTATAAATACATTATCTGTTTTAGGTTGTAACTTTATGGTATAGAGCTCCTGAAGTGTTATTAAACACACAACGATATGGCTGCCCAATTGATGTTTGGTCTATAGGATGTATATTTGCAGAAATGGCACAAGGAAAGCCACTATTTCAAGGAGATTCAGAAATTGATCAATTGTTTCGCATTTTCAGGTAATTTATATATTTTACATTATTTTTAATGTTTTTTTTTATAGAATTAAAAATCATTTTAATAATAATTGATTGTTAATTTTAATTATTTCCTGTACATATTATATATAATAATTATGTAAAAAAAAACTTATAGGATTCTAACTACTCCAAATGAAGATACATGGCCAGGAGTTTCTGAACTTAAGGATTATAAACCAACATTTCCAAAATGGAGTGAAAACATGTTACAAGATTCAGTTAAAAATATTAGTTCTGATGGAGTGGACTTACTGCATGTACATCAATTTGATCAATTTGTTATAAAATAACAAACCACTTATCTTGATATATATATTTATTTATTTATTTATTTGTATTAGCAAATGTTGATATACGATCCAAGTAAACGAATTAACGCAAGAGATGCACTACAACATCGTTATTTCAAGGATTTGGACAAAACAACTTTACCAATCCTTCCAGAGATTAAGTTTTAATGTTATATCCTCAGTAATATTAATTTGATTTTCATTAGTTTTAATTCAATTTAATTGACAAATTTGTGAAAATGGATGAAAGGTCTCTTTTGTTTGTTTAACATTTAATGTACTCAATAATTATTTACTGAAGGTCACACTTGTTTGTACTTTAGTGGTATTTTCTTTTTGCCAGCATGTTCTCAGGATTTTCTTGAATTGTCCATAAACTTTATATGTAATAGATTGACACAGACATAGATAGTTTACCAGCTTGCATGTGTTTTTCTTTAACTACCATACATCACTTATTTTACTTTCAAAATTGATGGAAAATAACTGTTTCGATGTTAGTCTCATAAAAAAATAAAAACTAACACAATCTACAAACATCCATATATTAAATTAATTCTCTTTCCTGTCTTATAAACTTAAAACTTTTCCTAGAAATTGGACCATTAGACATTTCCATTTCTACCACTAATAATTAACAAAATATATCTCACAAAACATTGACAAGAGTTGACCTTCATTTTTCTTTCTTTCCCTACTTAATGTGTTATTAGTGTAATAATGTTCAATTGTTATCATCTTTTTCTATTTTTATTACCATAAGTCTAAACATATTGTATACTTTTATAAGATGATTAAATTTAAGTCTGGTTATGCTATACCTATCATACTTTGGAAAAAAATTTGATGCTCCAAATTGAATTAATGTAAATATTAAATACAATTATACTAAAACCATATTTAATATTTTATCTACTATACTTTAGAACAAAGTTCTTGACATAAAATTAAGTTCTTTTATTACTAATTATTCTGTATGATATAATACATAAATTAAATTAAATTAATCAAAACATTTGTGTTCTTTAATAATAAATAATTTGAAAACATTGGCTTTTTAAGTTGAACAGATAGATTTCAGAAGAATTTTCACATTCAAGTAGTAATCAATGAAAAGGAATTGTGTTGGAGTGAAGAGCCCAGTTAGCTTGTAAAGAAACAAAATTAGACTTTTTAAGTAAATTGATTTTTATTAAAAAAATTTATGTACTACTAACTATTGGTATCGGTTAGTATACTACATATTATTTTTATACACTCAGACTATTTTTTTTTTTTTAACAGTAGTGATTGATAGTCAAGATTTTTCAAGTTAATTTTTGCCCATATATTTTTAATACATATTTGTTGTAATAGATGATTCTTAACCATGAGTCATTACAACACATTATAAATAAAATTGTTTATAACTTTTGGATGATCCAATTGTTTTTTGACAAGAAAAAAATTATTGTAATTTTTATATTTATAGACAGCATTACTAAATGTTTGTCAATATCGATTACCAGCAGTTTTCACTTAAAATTTTTAAATCTTATTTTTAATTAGTAATTGAAACTCAATTACATTGTATACTAAAAGGAACCTAAATTAAATAAGTAGAAACAATGAATATCTTTAAACAGTTATTTCTTGTATTGTACGTACAAAGGAAAAATAAATTTACATAATTTGAATATATATAAAAAACACGCCAATGTTTTCAAATAACAGGAGCATACATTTATTTTACTTAGTCAATTTTTTACCAAATAAAGAATTATATAAATCTTTTTTAGCTTCTTCTGACCATGTTGATTGATCAATGGGCGCCATAAAATTCACCAATTTTGTATGGACATTATATCTGAGCTTTCTTCCTTTAGTTGATCTGGTATCAATTTTACGTTTCATTTTACTCCTAAGTTTTTGTAATTGTAACCATTGTCTGAAAATATTTGTTTATATTACAACATTATTATAAAAAATTAATAAAATCCCTACTCGTAAAAATGTTAAACTTACTTTCCTAGTTGACTTGGATCTGTGATGTCGGTTGACTTTTTTTCAATATAGTCCCTAAGTAATTTGTGATAGAAATCATCATCATCAAATATTTCTTGATCGACATCCATTTTTATTGAATCTGGATTACCCACAGTGTCATATTTGGACCTTTTGGTTTGAGTACGTTCAATTAGCCTATTCTTATCAGCCATGATTTGTTCAATTTGTGATAATGTAGGTTGATCAAAAGCTGAAAAATCTGATTTTGCAGCTTTCCCTGACGCTAACTTCGTTCGTTCATTCCAAAATTGTATCGTCTCATTTCTATATGGTTTGAATATTTCATTGTGTTCTTGTAAAACATGTTCAAGACTTTTGTATTTTAATTTACCAGTCAACAAATCAGTCTTGTCTTCATCACTAAAATAATGCATATAATTAAAACAGGAAATTTGTGTTTATATTAATATCTCACATTGTTTTCATAAAACCACTGTGGTTTGATAATAATTTAGATTTAAAATGTAATAATGATTCCACAAATTGCTCTAAAACCTTTATAGTTTGACTATTATCGATTAATTCAATATCTGTAATTTGATTTTTATGCTGTGGAAGTCTATTGGCCGCTACAAGGCATTTTTGAAGCTTTATACGAGTAAGTAACAAATTATCATAAAGATCTGCAAAAAAAACCCCATTAGATAACAAAATTATTCTTATTTTAATATTACAATCTAATATTAGACACCATACATACTCATCTGTTCTTGAACAGCTTTTCCTTTTTCTATGTCAGCCTGGCTATTGAAACAAAAATGTATGTCAATTAAAATTATAAACTATGTAGTTTGTTAAAAACTGTATCCTTTACAAAAAGTATATGCATTTCATTATTTTACTATAATAAAACATCAACTATCTATAATAATCTATTCATATATAGCATATATATAGTATGCATATTTATTTTTAATATTACTTATTTTATATAATAATATAAAACAAATAATAGTATATTATAATAATATTATGTTTTTATTTTTTTAAACATTTGTCGGGGTTAAGATTCAATTTACATATTGGCACCACTTATCATGATCAAGCATTAATAAAAAATTCACTGTACAGTTTCATGATGATTAACATAATTGTATAATGGCAATTATGCCACGGGTTACTATGTCAAAAAGACCTTGATTTTACTTCATTTTGGATAATTAAATGTAGAATATTTATTAATTGAATGACAAAAAATTTATACAAAAACACAAATTTAATAAAACCATAATATAATTATTATAATATTGGTAAAAAATATAAAATGAATAAAGTTGTATCTAAGTAAATAGCACATTCGACTACTATCATCATTAATAAGTAAGACTAGAAGACTAATGTGGTATGGATCATCAATAAATAGATGTAAATCAATAAATGCATACAGAATCAAAGAATTAAGTAAAATGATTGTTTATGCACATAATTATCGTGTCATATATATATATATATAAGACAATTATTGTTCTTTAAGCAGCATATTGTATTCATACCTAGATCCAATAACCAATTCTTTGTCATCATCGTCCAAACCTGATTCATTGTCTTCGATTTCACTTTCGTCCGACAATCCTTGATAATCCGAGTCGTCATTTTCTTCATCGTCCGACAATACCTGACCGGAGACACAATTCTCTTCATCGTCCGAATACATTTCCTCGTCCAATCCTTGGTCGGAGACGTCATTCACATCACTGTCCGAATACATTGTCTCGTTCGACGACATCGTTATCGTTGTGATCTATCGAACAAATCTTTTACTTAATACCGTAATTAAGAATATTGATATTTTTTACGTGAATAGTGAATACCAAAAAGGCATAAAAGTTTTGATTTTCTTATATATTATCACTATATTGTGGTTATCACCGTGGTATACTGTACAGTGTATCCAATGTCACTATCTTTGTGGAATTTGTTTACCTTTTTGACACCACATGGTTGGCTACAATGCATCAACGATTTTCATTGGTCGTGCGTCCCGTGTCCATTTTTTTCCCCGTTGTTTTCATTAAATGAACGTAAGTCGTGTTTACCATTCGCCGTGACGGACTACTTCCTTAACTTTTGATGTTTTCTCGTGTTTTAAATGGAACTCATTAAATCGAAAAAAATATTCATGTTGTCGTATAAGCTCGTTCGCATTTTGTAATTTATATCACTTCTAATTTTGTGTTTTTTTTCCTTTTTTGTTTTACATTAATTTCGTTTTGGCAATCGGATACATTCGCACGAACGCGTTTACTCTTTTCGCCCCCCGTCGAATCCGTCCAAAGCCTTTGACATTTTCGACTTAATCAAATACACGTCCGATTTTCTGTGGCAGTTCATCGTAAGTACACACACGCGCGTGCGCCCGTTTTTAACGTTCACCGTACCGTACGAATCGCACTACACGTCCCCTCCAGACCCTCTTCGCCATTCAAACCAACATGGCGCGCGACGCGCGTTTTTCTCAAGTTTATTGCGACTGAAATTTTCTATTTCCCATTCCAAAGGTACCTACGTTATATATACTTTTTTTGTTTTTGGCTTATAATCTATTTAATCTATTTTATCTGTCGTCAAATTGTGTAACTAAAAGAACAACCTTTTTGACGAACGCACGTGTGTTTTTGACGATTTAACGTTTCTTTCCAGAAAACTATTCTATACGCGGCCTACCATATACATTACATTATAATTATTACGTAACTGTTGTCGAATTACGTTTCGCGAAACAAATCTTTTTTTTTTTCAGAAATTCTGTTACATATTTTTCAAGTATTATACCTAAGTAAAAGATTAAGAGGACGCTACACTCCTATATTTTTCATCAAAAAAATTGCTTCACGCTGGAAAGAACTCTGAAGGCTACAGTCATACTTTAGACACGAAATTTTTACACAAAATAAATTACAATATTACCTATACAATATCAGAGCCGTTTTTTGAATATCTTTAATTCCTAAGAAGTTAAAAAATTTCAAAAAATTGTAAAAATGATATTTTTTAAAATGCTTATAACTTTTTAAATATTAAAGATATTCAAAAACCGGCTCTGATATTGTATAGATAATATTGTAATTTATTTTGTGTAAAAATTTGGTGTCCTAAGTACGACTGTGGTCTTCAGGGTTCTTTCTCCCGTGAAACGGTTTTTTCGTAAATATTTCAACTTTTAAACATTTTCTGTATTTTTGCAATACGATCAAGGACCCCTACTATCCCCTCCAATTCTAGCTTGGTAGGTGATACCGATAATTATATAGTTTGTTACAGTGGTTTTTTTATGTATATGGTAAACACTATACATGTATACGGTTTCCCTGCGCACTCCCCCCATCATTTCGAGCACTGTATATACACACTATATATATATGTATATACTATATTTATAAACTATATATATATATAGTATATATATATATAGTTTATATTTATATATATATAGTTTGTATATATATGTACTATATATATATATATATATATATATATATATATATATATATATATATGTAGTATGTATATGTGTATATATGTATATATATACAGAATGTCATTAGTAATAAACGTTATATTGAAAATTCTCAAAACGAAAGACATTAAATGTTTATTAAATTTTAATAATCGACCTGCACTAAGTCATCAATCCAGTCACTGTCGAATTCCAACGAATTAGCATTATTCTATTCTAAAGTATTGACATCAATATTTTTTCGCAAGTTACTTTTTTTTATGTGTTTCATTCGCTGATTTGTATACATTTAAAATGCCAAAAAAATTTGCAACATTAAAAAGGTCTACAGGCAAAAAAGCTGTACATATGAGAATGAGAAATATTCGAGAGAAAACCATATTAAAATTTAAGTAAGTATATATATATATATATAAACATTTCAAAATTATTATAATCATAATTATTTTTACTATATAACTTGACACGTTTTTTATTTTTTTATTATTAAATTATTCATATAAAAACAATAAATGACCTAGAAAAATTTTCTATACCTAAGTATTAGACAATTTTTGCATAAAACAATGATTTTTTTTTAACCTGTAACAGAAGCAAATTATGTATTTCAAAATTTAATTACAATTTTAAAAATCGAACACAAGATTAAAAATATATATTCCATATAAATTTTAAAATTCATAGAATTTTTTTTAAATAGGTTTTTTTATAAGTATCATAAACTCATAAGCAATTAAAATTTAATTTTTAGCGAACCTATACCGAATTTGAATTATATCAAGGAAGATGAAGCAAGTACAATTAATTTAAACAGTGAACACGATTGTATACCTGCAGATATATCAGCGTACAGTGTAAACGCACCTGACAATGATACATCTCTTGTCTGGAAATCATCAGTTTCAAGGTAATATTTAAAATAAGTAGTATCTTATTAAAATTGTAAAAATGTATATAAATTATAAATTTGTTTGTCATTTAGTCAGCATGAAATAGAAATCACTGACCACAAATTATTAAAATCGGTTGATGAAATAATGGATAAAACTAATTTCGAGTTAGTTAATAAATAAATTGATTTATGTAAAATTATTATTTAAATTATATTCTTCAAGTTAATTTTACTTTAAATGTATTTTTATAGTTCTTTATTTGGTCGTCGAATAGTGGATATAGCGTTTATTTTTAAACAAATATTTGCCAGCAAAAACAAAAAACATAATAGTGGTATGGACTGTTCTTTTGTTGACTCAGAATTTATTAAAGAAGTACGCAAAGGATTTTATTGTTCTTGGATTTTTAAATGCAAAATGTGTAACATCAAAACGATAATTCATTCAGAATCAAATGATAAAGACAAAATTCCAATCAATAAAGCTATAACTTGTGCGTCTTTAGCCGTTGGAATTGGATATAGCCAAGTACATGAGTTTACAGCGTCTATTGATATTCATTGTATGACCAACACATCATTTATAAAACACTCTAATGACATAGCTAAAGTAATCGAAGAAAGTGCTTGGGAACAAATGAGACTTGCCGGTTTAGAAGAAAAACAACTGGCTTTAGCTCGTGGTGATATTGATACCGATGGTATACCAATGTGTCCAGTAGTAGCAGATGGTCAGTGGGGAAAACGAAGTTATAAAACGAAATATGACTCACTATCTGGAGCAGTAATTTTTTTTTTTATTAAAATCAATGTATGTAAGAAAACAAAAATTAATATATTTTTTTGTTTTTATGTTTAGGCAACAATTATTGGTTTCCATACATCTAAAGTTTTATTTGTTGGTATCAGAAACAGATATTGTGTAATATGTGAACGGAGTAAAACTTTGCATCAAAAACCAAAAGTTCACGAATGTTTCATGAACTGGAAAAAATCTTCTACATCTATGGAAGCAGACGGTATTGCTGAAGGATTTTTAAGAAGCATAGAGCTACATAGTCTCAAATTTAATAGATTAATTGGTAAATAATAAACTAATTAAATTATATTAGACAATGCTTGCATTACACATAATCTAAAATAATATTTATAATATATATATATATATATATAGGAGACGGTGACAGCAGCATTACAAAGCTTTTGAAAGAAATTATTCCGTACGGCTCTTCACGTTTAGTTGAAAAAATAGAATGTAGAAATCACCTGCTTCGCAATTTCAGCACAAAAATATCTACTATAACAAAAACTACAAAATTTCCTATTTTATTGAGACAATTTATCAAGTCCAATATTACTAAATTTCCTACTGCAATTCGAAAAGCAATAGAGTATCGAAAAAATTGAGACGCTATCAAACATAAGAAAATAACAGGTAATTAAAAAAATACGTAATACTACATAACGTTTCAAATATTGCTTAATCTATTTTACAAATTATAATTTTAGGACTTGTTGATGATATAAGTAATAGTTTTTATCACATACTTGGTCAGCATAATGAATATGAAACATATTTTTGTAACAAAGAAGCTCGTGGGGAAAATTTAGTGCCAGTTGCAATAAAGTGCGGATTAATGGCAGAACTCAAATCTATTGCTCAACGACTGATTGATAACGCAACAAGTCTTTTAGAAGATGTAACCAATAATATTTGTGAGCAGTTTAATAGTGTTATTAATAAATTTATAGCCGGAAAACGATATAATTTTTCACAAAGAAATTCATATAATACTCGTGTGAAATCTGCAATTATTTCCTTCAATTCCGGGGGAAACTTTTTGAGACATATACATAAAAAAATAACTAACAAAAGTCCAGGTACATATTTTAAAATAATATTATCAATATTAATGTCGTAATAATAATATCAATTATCAATATATTTGACAAATGTATTTTATTTATTATCAGGTAAGATCGGGGGAAAATATTTGACTATAAAATGCCGGAAAATATCCAAAACCTGTAAACGGCGACAACTATTTCCTGATAAGAAAACAAAAAAAGTTAAAAAAACAGGACTAGATGAATTTTATGGGTTTGCTGAACCATTACCAGATAATGATAACATGACAAACGAAGAACTTGAAATGCAAAAAGAAAAATTTATCATGTCATTAATATTAACTGAGGAAAAATCTCATAAATTAGAAGAAAATACAAGAAATCAAAGAAATTGCCAACAATGGTTTAATGAAAGGAGAAATCGTCTAACCGCGTCTAATTTTGGAAGGGTATGTAAAATGAAACCAACCACATCTTGTAAAAATATGGTTTATACATTATTATATGGAACACAATTTCAAAATATAAAGCAACTTGAGTATGGAAGAAAATTTGAATGCGAAGTTTTAATTCAAGCTTCGAATATATTAAAAAAAAAAATTGAGCCTTGTGGATTTTTTGTAGATTCAGAAATACCCTTTCTTGGAGCTTCACCAGGTCAATACCTGATTAATTAATATCAATTATTGACTTTCTTACAAATACTTATTTATTTATAAAAATTGCAATTGTTTATTTATATTTTAGATGGTATAGTCGATAATAATGCCCTTATCGAAGTTAAATGTCCGTATTCTGCAAAAAGTTCCAACAGTATTCAAGAAGCCATAGACAATAAACAAGTTAGTGATTTTTTTATATTATGTTTAGTAAAATTAAGGCTAATATAAAAATTTTATTTTATACATGAATACAATTATTTTTTATTTTTTTATAGCTTCTTTACGTTTCGATGGTTAGTGGGAAAATGAATCTCAAAAAAGAGAGTGAATACTTCTTCCAAGTGATGGGACAATTAAAAATTTGTAAAAAAACTAAATGTTATTTTTTTGTTTTTACACCGAACTGGGTAGAATATCAATGTATTCATTACGATGAATATTTTTGGCAGACAGAAATGGAATCTAAACTGAAATTGTAAAAAGAAGAATATATATTATATATAATTTATACACCATTATATATATGATTTGTGTTTTAGATTCTACAGAGAATGTTTATTGCCAGAAATTGTGAACCCTCAGTTTGGGAAAAGACTTTTGAAAAATGATATACGAGAACCACTTCACATAGAACAAAGTATTTCTGAAAGAAAAACAAAAAAAAAACAGTAATTTCTATAATAATGTTATTAATAATATTTTATAAGTTTTAATTGTAAACATTTATTTGTAAAGTAGACATATATTAGTTAATTGGTTTAGTAATAAATAGTAGTAGTAATAATAATAAGTATTATTATATATTTATATATATATATGTCAAAAATAAATTAGTAACAAAATTTGGATTTTTATTTTGATTGTATCCTTGGTGTTTTATGTTGACGTAAAATTGGATTTTACACAAAATTTTTGGGAATACGAGAACGACAATAACAATACATTTCATTATCAAATATTATTGATATATATATATATATATAGACACACACACACACACATATATATATTCCATTACAACGCGTGTACAGCAGGACTATATATATATATATATACACGTAATGGAATTTACCTAATAACGTGTAAAGGTGCTCACACAGATAAATAATTATATATTTTATACACACTTTATATACAATAAATATATAATATATATGTTTATATATATATATATATATATAATATAATGCACTGACACACAACTGTTGCGAGGCCCCATTTCACGCGACAATGGGTGTGGTTACGAATTGCCGCCGCCAATTAATTACGAAGAGCAACGCCATCTCTTGAGCGTTGCATACGTTTCACTTTTGGTGTAGCGTCCTCTTAAGTAGATTATTCTACTTTGTTTCAAATGTTAAGATTATGATCTTTAATTATACCTACTTACATAAATAATTTTGACAAACATTTTCATTGTTCAAAACACATTTGTAAATCTTAAGGTGCTTAAGATAACCTTACGGACAACCAAAGCAATGCCTAGAAAAAATGTATTTATTTGAGGGTTATAAATTTTACTCATATATTCATACATTTTGTATAACAAAGTGACTGATGATAATGATTTAAAATTTGTTTATTTTAAAACATTAGCTGCCACTAGCATAACCATTAGTGTCCTAATGTGATTATTATATTGTCAGGACTTGGTACAAATTTACAATTTATATGTTTTTAAATAGACATGTCGTTAAAATAACTAATACTCCAAGTGGTCTCTTATACTAATTGTATGATTATATAATACTTGGGCACCAATTTCATTTTAAATTCTTACAATTTCACACCCATGCCTCATTTTTTTTTGGATTTGGGAACCCAACTTATGCTCTTTCATAATTGACAAAATTTGATCTGATCCATTATTGTTTCATAAATATTATAATTTTTTAATAAAATAATAAAAATGTTGATATTTCAGATGCCTAGAATATCTAGAAGAGGAAATTCAAGTTCATATGAACCACCCAAGTCTATCTCTAGATCCCGTAGTCGATCAACCAGACGTAAACGACGTCATGAAGAAGGAGAAGAATATAATTCATCATACAGGTGATTTTTATTTATTTTACTATAATATATATCGAAATAAATAATTACTTTAAAAAATTTAAAAGAATGTAAATATTTTAGATAAGTATATTTACAGAGTACAGATAATGTCTCAAAATAAAAAATTGTGTATTTTAATAAACACTTATCTGTATTTTTGATATATCCATTATAATAATAAATTCCATAGGGACCTATTATTATTATTATTATTATTATTATTATTATGCTCAATGAAGACAAACTATTATGCTAAAGATCATTCATTGCCTAATTGAATTTTAATGTCTATTTAAATAATTTTTTTTATCTAATGTAAATTTTTTTAAATTCAATTGAGTAATAAAAGTTCCTAGTGTGCATTGATTATGAGATCTGAGGGCTATTCATTTAGTTAATTTGAATTAAGAAATTTACATAAAAACATTAACTTTTTAATAATTACTAGGGCTCGGAAAGTATTGCAATTATATATTTTTTTATTGCGTAAATTCAAATTTATTTATAATATTTTTAGTGTGATTTTAAGTTTTTTTGTAATAATGCAATTTATATGCATTTTGTAAATTTTTACTTCAATTTTACTAATATTTTTTATTTATAATATATAAATTTTGAAAAAAAATAGTTAATAAATTCAATATGCCATTATCTAATAGATTATGAAATGTAATTTGTATTCATATATAAATATTGTAACCAACAAGTATTTGAAATATTGTGTTTGTACGATAATATTTCTTCGAATGAGTAAAAGTACTGACAATTTATGGAAAATATGTTATACTATACAGGCACATGAAATAATAATTAGTGATATACTCATTTTTCAATGAATAACGTTCAATATAACCGCCTTTATATCTAAAAATCTGGCAACGACTGTTTTCAGGAAATATTAATGACTTCCATAAATTAATGTTTTGTTGAGTATTTTGTTGTATATGCGTTGTCCATTTCATTCTGTGTTTGTATTTTTTTGTTACTAGATATTTCATCAAAATAAAAAAAATTAAACCATGTAAGGCAATTCTATTAAATGAATGTCAACGAATTTTGGAGCTAAAGTATTTTTAAGTGATAGTTCAGTTCTTTTATATGTTATGTGAAGTATGGGTATGTGCATATAGGAAATACATTGTTACACAACACTTTAAAACTGATCACCAATATGTCTTAACTTTTAACGTATTTTGTATGGGCACATTTGTTTTTTCGAAATACCGCTTAAACGTTTGTAGTAAGAAGAATGGCAGCTGGTCTAATTAAAGGTTATAAGTTTTGACGCAACACAATTCACTTTGGTTTCAATTATACACAAGTGTTAAAACGTAGATGTGTTTGCTCATCACCACACGGAGTGTAGCACACTATGCAATACCACAACTTTTTATACATAGGACATGGAACTATATTGTGGCAAACAAAAGCCTGGGCACTATTTAACATCACAATTTTATAATAGATAACTAGTACAGTAACTACTCTTTGTCATAGACCATTCTTGAAAAAGAAATTACTTTTCTTTGAATCTTAAAGAAAAAATAAAAAAAATCTCCCCCCCCCCCCCCCCGAGTTTATCGTCATACAAAACAGAGATTTGAAATCATGCCACTTTAGCTTTCAAGATGACACTGTTCTGCTATCACTCAAAACAAAACTGACCAAATATGTGCACACTTTTTAGTCACTAATGGGATTATATTCACCTAAACTGTGATTAACAAAATCCAATTTTCTCACTATTAAGGTGCTTAGTAAAATACTGAAGTCTATTTATACTATTTTCAAGATTATATTAAGTTACTAGTAAAAAAAAATCCTTATATATAACTGATTTTGGGGTTTCCCGTGTTATGAAAGTTTTTATATGAAGAAAATAAATTTGTTACAGAGCAAAAACATAAATTTACTGTTTTACATCATTTTCTACAATAAAAAAGAAAATTTCATGTAAAAAAAAAAAAAGGGCAAATGTAGATTACCTCATACAGTATGGTATGTGCCCAGTCATGTGATTTGCCAAGGTACACCTGATGGAAGGTTAAATCACTAACAAAATACAACGGCTTCAAAAGTATAGTATGCTCAAAATATCTATGCTAGTCATTGCTATCTGAAAATATATTTCAACAAAATTAACAACAAAGATTTGTATTTATTCCTGGAAAAGTATACTAACATAAAAATTCCAGATGAAAGCCTTTTGGGTAAAACTTATTTGAAGGATATTTACTTAGAAACTATCAACAAAATCAGATCTAGTGTTGCTGGCTATAAAATAAGGATATTCATGAGTGAAACAGCAGATGTTCAAGGAAGATATATTGCTAATATTATTATTAAAAGTGAACAATCCTGTGAAAATTTACCTTTTATTAGAAGTATTTGTCAAGACAAATTATTCAACAATTTAAAAACTAATAAATCAATGTTTTTCCTTTGATATAATGTATTATACATATTTTGAAAGTGTCTGTCACTTGTATTATTTTTTTAAAGTAAAGCTCCCATTACCTTCCCAGCATTTAATAACTCATTGAGGTCATGGCTAAAAATGGTCTCGTATTACTGTGAACATTTTCAAGAAATAAAAAACATATTAGATCTCAATTCAAATTATGCTTTTTCAATAAAATAATTTAAAGAGAATATAAGAAAATTAAAAAAAAAAAATATTGACTCATCCATCATTGGAAAAAAATGTAATCCATATCACAAACTATGAATACTTCTCAAATGAGATAGAAAAGTTGACAAATTAAGTTTGGTGTCTGGAAACACAGGTGAGATAATTTATAGCAAGTTTTAAAAAGTTCTGGAAAACATAAATGGTTTCAAGATAATTCAGTAAATATTAATATTTACGAACAAAAATACTACAACATATAATTTATCAATTCAAGACATAATTTATTTTAAATATGCACTAATAATTTCAGTTGAATTTGAGAACCTGAAGATGTCATTTATGGTACAATGAAATAACTTTTAAGGTATGGGAATTTTTATTTTTGAAAAAAAATTTAAGTGTATTATTGATCAAATTTAATAAATATTAGTGCAATAAGTTCCGAGCTCAAGTTTAAAGTTAATTTAATTCCTAACCTTTAAAACTAATAGTCACTCAATTTTTTTTTATTTTTTGAATTTCAGTCTATTTTAAACAGTTTTTTTAATGTTGACTTATATATTATATATTATATTCATAAGCCAAATCAAAAGTTAGGATTAACTTTTTATAATAAATATCTATTAGTTGTAAAAATAAAGATGAACTTGTAAAATATACATTAAAATAGGATGACATAGTAAAGCCACCTGTTATAGTATCAATAAGTATGTATTGTTATCCATAGGTAAAAGAATACATATTAAATATACAAAATTCATAATATTTCATGTGTGTGTATTGACTTAAATGAAAACCACATTTAATAAATAAAAAATGTTTATTTAAATTAATTAACTGTTATAATAGACATTTGTATATTAAATTGCTTTAGTCTAAGTATAGTAGTTGGGTATACCTAATAGTTATTATTAATGCCCAGGTAGTGTTTATATGCTAAATAGATTTTCCTACTTACTATAAACACTTCTTACATTGACTGAATACTAGTGATGGGCATTATCAAATAATTATTACTATTGAATAGTATTCAATGTATTACACTATTTTATATAATGAAATAGTTTTGATGAAAACTACCAAATAGTTAGAATAATTTGAATACTATCGAACAGTTTAATTGTGACTATTCAGTAGTTGCTCATCATTACTGAACACTGTCTATTACCAATTTACTACATATAGGTAAAAAAAGAATTCTCAAATTATGATATATCAAAGAAACGTTGAATATTTTTAATTAAATATCATTGATACATAGATATACCTATAGTGTCTATCATTCTTACTTGTTTATCTAATTTCATAAATTGTTTTTTAAAAATTTAAAAATATGCTGCCAAATAAATGTATGTTGTATACAATTCATTGTTTTTTACTTGTTTTATACTTCCCAATACTTATTTGTGTCATATTTCGTAAGATACATATTATAATATAGATATCTATATTGTGTTTGCAATTCTATGGAATAATATATTAAGTTTTAATTTTTTGAATTATGTTATATAAATTGCTTCAGACAAGCAAGGCACCTAAGAACATTTTTGGGCAAAAATGAGAAAATTGCGGATTTGAAATTTTTTTGGGTATTTTTAAAGTTTTGTGTAAAAAAAGGCCTTATATGGACATCACTTGTGTTAAAAAATCGTACTACGATTTTACAATTCGTGCAAAAACGAACCTATTATAGCGTTTAAGGTCTCTTATTGCATGAATTGCTGATGACATGCCAATACTACAACTTACAATAACCTTATCACTCACCTTTTATCATGGTACAGAATATTCTAAATATTCTATGCTTTTTAACATAGATATAAAATACATTTTATATCTATGACTTTTAATTATTGTTTTATTACTCGTTTTAAAAATTGGTATTTTTTTTACTACGAGGTGTTTTTTACGTGATAAAGAGTTTTTTATGAATTATATTACTAACACTATGAATGAAGTAATACCTAACAAACGAAAAGATGATACATTTTTATGGAAACACAATATTGCCAAGAACACAAGGAAAAATGATTTACCATACACTAATACAAAAGGTGATCTTGTTCCTGCTAAACAAGTCGGTCCAAACAAGTTAGTGAGATAGATTCATGTTCACGTTCTTTGATCAATTTGAAAAAAATACTACAAAGCTGTATCTATACTATGAAGGCAATGGTTGTAAATAGTTAGACTATTTATTGACTGAAATCCCTGAATCAATAAAAACCTTGCACCTCTATAGTGATAATTGTGGAGGACAGAAAAGAAATCATGCCCTAGCAAAAATGCTTCTAGCTTTAATCGAAACTAAAGGATTTGACAGCATTAAATAGTATTTTCTAATATTTTTACCGTATGACCAAGATCTTGTTTAGATAAAAAAAGCATTTGTCCGACTTGACAGGATTTATCAAATGGCAGCTAATCAAAGTTATTTTATCGCACAGATGTTCTAGAAATAGCTATAAATATTTGGTTAAACATAGAAATCACATTTTGGATTTCATAAAATGGTGGCCACATTGTTATAAGCTAAACCTCTATATCTGTGGAAATCAGAGGAAACAATTCAAGAAAGAACAGAAAGTAAAATTTGGAATCAGCTTTCATCAATTTTGCTATAGTTCTGCAATTCCAGGGGTGATTGTAACCTATTTATTTATTGACGGCCTAATTAAACACACATTCGACATACATAAATCAGTAATTAATAATGACATGGATTTTCCTCCAACTACAATGGCATATCCATTAGGAGTTGTTTCTCTCAAACACTCAAGAGTTGATGATGTATTCAAGATCCAGTTATACATTCCTTAAAAGTACATACCATTCTTTAATAAGATGATACTACCATTAATACTCCAGATGATTATAATATAAAATTTTGATTTTTTACATAAATACAATAAATAAATACATTTTTTATATTAAATACATTACTTTTTTTTCAACTTTATATTTTGTTTTTCTGATTCGTACTAAAAGAGATCTTATTTTTTTTTTAAATTTAAAAATAACATGGTAGATATTTAAATAATTTAGTTTTTGATGTATCTTATCAAGGTAAATATTTAGGTAATAATAGAGATTAGACTATCTGAAAAACATGAAGAGCTAGATAATTAATTTTAATTTTCTCAAAATGACATTTTAGCAGCAGAGGTCCCTTTTTGCATGAAGCAATTCATATACATAAATTCTTAAAAAATTATTTTCTAGATAAATAATTTACTTAAACAATAGTATACTTAACCATTGTTGGTACACATGTGAGTGCACTTGCTAACACAAATAACATTTCAAGGATTAGTCATATAAATGTTATCGAATTAATCTGATTCTATTAATACCTTCAAGTGACATGTTTACAAATATTTTTAGAAATAAATGATAGCACTATTTATGTTAACTGAATGGTTATCGTTTTATAAAATCAACAATACTTTAAAGTGTACATGATGCTAATAATGTACTAACCCCACAATATATTTTTATCACTACTGTCACAGTCGATTATGTATACGTGTTTGGTGTTCTTGCTTTTTTTCAATTTATCATGGTCACCTATGAAGTTGTGTCATAGTTGAAAGAGACTAAAGAACAATTATTAAAAGTCTTGGATAATACCGATGCTGTTTTTGATGATGATGTGTAGATCCTTTTGAATTATGTGAAAGTGAGTCTGATAGTGACATTTCATTTAGAAAGTCATAGTCCTACAGCACAAAATTCGTATTCGAGAAAGATAAACGAACAAAATGGTCTAATGACCCTTCGACTAGTAATGTGCGTACAACAAGCACTTACGTATCCTTATATGACGATAAAAATGAAACATATATTTTAGAAAATGAATAGACCTAAGATGATAAATTTAATAATCAAATATACATTTATATTGAATTTTTAATTAATTTTTATTTGATAAATTATTAATGGTAAATACAAAACATATTTAACTTTTTATTAAATGGTAAAAATATATGTATTTCTATGTATAATACAATTTTTCAAGTTGATTGAGTAATTAATAATGATATAAAAGTAACATGTAAGCACAATGCTCACAGTGTAGTTATCGTGTTGAGAAATATATGTGTACCATCATATGTAAATAAATACTCTTAAATTTTGAATTGTATAAGACTTCAAATGAACCTTGAAATAGATTTGTTTACGTCTATAGACTAAAATTTGTCAACACTGACATGTATTATTCATTTTTACACTCTACAGCATTTATTGCACAAAATCTACATTTATGGTTGTATAAATATTTGGAAATATATTGTTTTTAATAAATCAGTAAAATGTGTTCTAGCATTTTGTAAATATTTTGCAAGATAATGTTTCTGTGACAAGTAGGCTTCCATATTTGGTATGAATAGTAATAATATATAGTTTGCAGTTTTGTATGTGTTATCTACTACATGCAACCTTGTATTACACTATCACTATGTTCAAATCAACAAGGCTGTTTAGTTGTGCTTCTCTTCTATCGTCTTAAAAAATATTTTTTAAAATATTAGTGAATTAATCAAAAAATGTTTAATTCTAACATATATTTATATCTACATAGATTATTATAATTTTAAACAATGCCTACTGTCGCTGAGCTTATTTTATTGTACAGGTATTTTAATGTTACTCAAAGTTATTAGTGTTATAATTGATTATTTAATTAGTTAATATTTTATTGTTTTAATTGATTAGTATTATTATTAATTAACAAACATTACTTCTTACTTACTTTTCTACTGTGTACTCACTGTTTACGTATTTCTTAAAACTAACTTGTAAATTGTTCAGAAAATAATAATAATAGCATATTTTGTATTAGATGACCTATACATATTTCTATATATGTATTATGTAGTGATCCAGAGGGCATATTTTATCTAACTAACAACGTAATATCCTAAAACTTATCTCATACAATGCACTGTAACATAAATAATATTAATTATTATTTATTATTTAAATTTTATACTATAATTGAATATTTTATTTAAAAATAATATAATTCTAAATATATACATATTAGCTATTATTATACATAAATTTAATTTTTGTAAATTACATGTACATGTTTGATTTATTAGATATTGAAATTGATTATGTCATTATTTACATGTCCATATCAAAGGTGTTTAATTTTAATCCTAATGGATAGATTTATGTAAACATAAAGTATCTTTATTTTATTATTTATTCATAATATATTAGTAAATAAAAGGTGTGAAGCAATGTATTTATATAGATTTTTTTTTTTTTTTAGTAATGAACGTTGTAATCGTTCGCGATTACATGATCAAGGAACAAGTGCTGAACGCCGATACAAGCGCAGTCATCGTAGGTCTCCTGGTTCAACCAACCATCAACGTCGTAGACTCAGGCGTCATCCATCACCAGGAAGTGGGGATGATAAGATGCATCATAGACACCATAGACATAAGGAACGGTCACATTCTAAGGTCAGTTATTCTTTAAAAATATGTGTTTGTATTATAAATATAAAATATCTGTCTGGTATTTGGGAAAATCAATAACAAATGTCACATTAATTAATGTTATTTCAAAAAGGTAAATAAAATTTTTGCACATTTTGAACAGTTGGCACTGTATAATAACTTGCCCTCTATTAATACAGTGTAGCAAATAAAAATAAAATTATTAAAACAGAAACTTCACTACTTAAACATGTGTGTAACAGATGTGTAGAGTCCAATTAAATTTGTATATACATTGAAAACTGATTCTATAATTAGTAATATATATTTATCTAAACTAGTAGAATCACAAGGAGAGGGATTTTAAATGTTGAATTTTTCTCTACGTTTATTTTCCTCATTTACAATCACATACCATCTAAATATAAACTGAACACGTCTCTTTCTTCATAATTTATATTATCGAATATGCGCACTCTAAACTTCTGGCTCAGTATCGAAAATAACAGCACATCTCCAGTAAGCTGTCGGATGTCGCGTTTGCACGTATGTTTGTTGAGGAGCGCATCCTCAGGCGACGGCCTGTGCCACCATGGCATCATACGGATGGTGCTGTAATTAGACAACATAGTCGTAATCGTTCATCCAGAACTACCCAAAGGGTCAGACCACCCCAACTGCCTGCCGCCGTTTTGGTGGATGCTCATTGGTGGCCTGTAAACCCAGTCAGTATTATCTAAAAATTTATTTTATTGAATTGTGTAAAATTATATTTTTATTACAAATTTTATTCAAATCATTCTTTAAGTAATACATTCTAATGACCAATTTGGTAATAATTGAATTAAATAGTAGAATATGAAATAAATGCACATCAGCATAAATTATGTGTAAGTAATATTTTCTTTTGTTAAAAAAATAATTTTGATGTTTGCTGTAAGGTGGAAGAGGAAAACGTTTCTTATAAGATTAAAATATAATTAGTAATAAAGTATTATGTCAGTAATTAAATTACAATTTTATCAATGAAATACATTTATTATATATATTTTAATATAAACAAAAACAATGATTTTATGTACTAAAACTATTCTAAGTACCTTCCTATGATTTGTTCATAAATATTTAGAATAGATCTGCATTTAAGACACCACCATATATTATATATTTAATAATAAAAATAAAACTGGCATATACATATATGTAAATATTTTACAAGGTTAGATATATAATTCATTCATTTTTTTAATATTTTAATTTGTGGAGAGAAGGAAAAATAAATTTTGTCAACAAAGCCTGTGACGCTATTACCCACGTTTCGCTAACGCAGAAGAGGTCGTGATTTTTTTTCCTATACTGTCCGGTTGACACAGAAATAGATTTTTGGAAGATTGCCTCAATGTGCGAGGGCCGCTTCATGTATGCCAGGTTCACAATACAGTTGACCAACAGTTTTCGGAACCAGGGCTATGTAGATTCATTAGATTATTTAGTAGATGTTTAAATTTCTTTTTTTTTTTTGGTTCTAATTAACTTGATTAATTTTTTAATAAAAGTTTTATTTACAAGTTCGGGTAATGTTTCCTCCAGATATGAATGGCCACGCTCCGTCCGAAAAGCGCCGCACTAGGTATGCTCGTTCATCAACTGTTAGTGTTACCCAAATGTTATCAGATTCTTATTCAAGTATTATTAATCGTATTACTGGCCGATCTCGTGGCCCATCCGAATGTATCCGTAAACCTGAACTTCAACCTGTTGAAACTTCGCGGAATCATAATATCCCTTCATCGTCGTCATCGTCTTCTTATCTTCCAAGTCCATTTCATTCGTCTGGCTACTCTGTACGTAATGAAGATCGTTATTTATCCGCCTTAGACGCCCATCGTTACAGAAGACAACAAAGACCTCTTACCAAAAGTGCTACCACAGTCCTATTATCAGAAAAAGCTTACCCGTTTGTCCATCAAACGCCTCGCGAAAAAACTCCATATCGTCGTCATAAACCCAATGTACTTTTATCCATTCGACCGTTAAAACGCTCACCCACAACTATCACAACCGCCATACTCTCCCCCGAACCTGTAGCACAAGCTGCTGCAGACCCTGTGATAACGGAGCGTGAAGCCAGACGTAAGGAGATACAGACATTGATTATGAAATATTCGGCCTTGGACAATGACGAGGAAAATGGTGATACTCCTAGTGCTTTGGCTAAATGCCAACAAAAGTATTCTTCCATTCTTACCTCTTCTGTGAGCAGCGGCGTAAGTTGTCACGTGTGTCAAATGTGTATTATATAAATTTGTATATATATATATATATTAAACAACTATTTTAAAGCATTATCAATCATTTATAACATTATATAGATATTATATTTAAAGGTATACAAATTACTGTTATTAACAAATATCTTACCTATAATCATGAAATTCAAACAATAAATCACTGAAATCAATTCGTATTTTTAGCAATTTGAAAATAAAATATTTGTGATCAAAGCATATTTTATGACTATGTGTTATCTCGCAGAAACCAAAATTATTTATTTGCAATTCAATCCCATGAAAAATATCTATTTGCTCAATTATTACAGTTTACATACAAATCGCTTTCAACAAGGTTGTGCATTAATAGCAATTAGTCATCTGGGAATTCTCAAAATATATGGGCACCATGACCAGTTCATTTTTCATGAGTATTCAACAATGAATGGGGGTTTTTTTTTTTTAGTTTAATAGCGAAGTAATATTTAACAAGCCAATTATTGAAACAATGAATATTATGTATAAGTTTATGAAAATATTTCATTAATTAGTAATTAACATTTAAAAGTACAGAACCTTTGTGGTTTTAGGTGTATCTCTTTGGAAAGTAATCATTTATAAATACAAAAATGTGTCAGTTTTTTGTGAGGCTGTCAAAAACTTAAAAGTTTCTATCTTAATTTAAATTTAAAATAATCTCAAGGATAACGTGAAATGTTTAAAGAGAATTCTTTTTCATAGGATGTTAAACGACTAATGTTTTATAAAGAAATGTACATGAATCATGTTATCAATCATAAAATTAAAAATACACATTACATGTATAAAAAAATTAATTATTGCCTCATGCATATGAATCATAAATAATAATCATATTATTCATCAAATAACATTCAATAAGTGTTATCAAATTAAAACCTAACAATTTATATCTAATAAAATGAAATATATATTGTAAAATGTACTATATACCTAAAGTACATCTATCTACTACTACACTATTACTTATATGTAAATGTGACATTTGTTGTTTATTATGTAACATATAAAAGGTGGAATATTTTTGATTTTATTTTTATTTTTAAACCCAAACATACACATTCACACACTATATATTATAGTTAATTTATATATATTTAAACTAATATATATAAAGTAACACTTATATTTGTAAGAATTATGTACATGTATATGAAAAAGTTGTTAACGAGGCTTTCCTTTGCCTTGTGTCCTTCTGTCTTTATGATTGCGGGCGATAAAACACGCAACTGCTGAAAATGGGTGCGCCACCTGAATGTACAAACCCCGTACAAATACCAATTGGCCGTCAACAATTCGCGTGTGTATGTGTGCCGGACGTCTATTAATCGATTCCTACCAAATACATGATGAATATTGGGACAACTCACAATTACGGCAACTGTGTGATCACCCTCAACAGCAGCGAGCAAGAAGTCCGGTCATTGTGGATGACGAAGAGGGACATCTGATATACAAAAATGGAGACAGTCTGGCCGATAGATGTTCGTGAACCAGTTACATTTTACAAATGATTACTTACTCTTTCTATAAATATATATATATTTATATATATACAGTAAAGTACAAAAATGATAATGTGGATGAAACATTAGCGCGTGTATTTGTTGTTTTTGGCTGAATGGAAACAACTAAATACTTTTTTCATGAACTTAATATTTGGTTGTCAAGTTTTTAGTATATACATCGCATTATCATCAATGCTATTATTACTTTTTCTACTTTTATAAAATAAATAAAAATTATCCTGTGATTTCACTAAATTTGATTATTTTGATATCAACTATTTATAGGAGAACATTTTTCTCCAAAATTTTCTTATTTATTTTTCAATAAAATTTCACCTGATATTTTTGCAAATATGAAATTTGCATATATCTTTTGAACATAAAAACATTGTTTAATGATTATATTATACTTAAGATGTGCTATCCCTATAAAGGATGATGTCTCCTACATACATATATTTATATTAATCTAATGTATTTTGAAAAATTTCAGATCAAATCATTCAAACCCTTGGTGAAGGTACTTTTGGAAAGGTAGTGAGTGCCAAATGTCTAAAAAAGTAAGTTAAACCCAATCTATATCACTCTTTGTATACAAATATATTCATAAAAAACAAAATTATAAATTTTATAAAAGCTATTTTCTTGAATTTAAATAATATGTTAATAATCCATTTAATTACTTTCAAGTCTACCTATTTTGTTTCAATATTATTTTATATTATTATTTATTTATTTATTTGTTTGTCTTATTTATATTTGGGGTGAGGAAAACTGACAGGAAATTTTGGTTGCCAGTGTTTGTCACCTATTTGGCACATTGCCAAAGATTTAAATTAATTACCTTTAAAACTGAATTTTTATTTAAGCTAAACAAAAGGTAATAAAAAGTAAGACTACTTGATGGTTATAATAATTTTATCATTTTTCAGTCGTGATGAAATTGCTGCTGTAAAAATCATAAAAAATGTTGAAAAATATCGAGAAGCTGCTCGTTTAGAAATTAATGCTTTAGAAAAGTTAAATACAAAAGATCCAGAAAGTAAAAAGTATGTTGTTATATATCAAAATCATTATTGAAACATTTTATTGTATTTTGTATTTTACTTTTTAAGTCTTTGCGTTCGGATGATTGATAACTTTGAATTTGGAGGACATGTTTGCATTGGTTTTGAATTATTGGGATTAAGTGTTTTCGACTTTTTGGTAAGCTTTTTATTATTTATATGATAATGTGATAAATCACATTATTTATGATTTTTAATTTTACAGAAAGAAAATAACTATCAGCCATATACAATTGACCAAGTGCGGCATATATCTTATCAATTGTGTTATGCTGTCAGATTTTTACATCGTAATAAACTCACACACACCGATCTGAAGCCAGAAAATATACTTTTTGTCAAATCGGAATATGATACACAATACAATCAAAAAAAGGTAATGTACCTATTATTTGAATTAGTTGTGAACAATCTTAATCATACTAATTAAAATTGGTGTCACACAGAAGCGTGCGTATAAAATGATCAAAGATACTGAAGTGCGGTTGATTGATTTTGGTAGTGCCACATTTGATGATGAACACCACAGTACAGTTGTATCGACAAGACATTATAGAGCGCCTGAAGTTATCTTGGGTAAAAAAAAATTCCTATATTTTAACAGGGCTTATCAATTTTTAGAGCTTCTTTTAACATTTTTATTTTATAGAACTTGGATGGGCACAACCGTGTGATGTATGGTCTATTGGATGCATTATATTTGAACTTTATTTAGGCATAACTTTGTTTCAAACGCATGATAATCGTGAACACCTTGCAATGATGGAACGCATTCTTGGCTCAATACCTTACAAGTAAATATTTTCATATTATATTATCTGACAATGGATTATAATATTTTATACATTTATATAGGATGGCTAGAAGAAGTAAAACAAAATATTTTTATCATAGCAAATTAGATTGGGATCAATCCAGTTCTGCTGGACGATACGTTAGAGAAAATTGCAAACCTTTAAAGGTAAATAAAATTGTATTTCAACTTAATTTCAAATTCTGAACTTATATACATAAACATGTGGATTACATATGAGAGTTTATAATTTTAATTATACATATATATGTGTGTGTGTTTTAACTATATCAGCAGTTCTCAAACTGTTTTGCTTGTATCCCTTTAAATGTCATAAAAAAAAATTGTTAAATTCCAAGAACCAAAAGTGTTAATTTTATGTTTATAAAAATAAAATATAAATAATTTTCTTTTTTCAATAAATAAATTTTGCCTATCATTATATATATTACATGAAGGATACACTTGAACATAAATAGTGCATGTTTATAATACCATTTTCATATAATCCAGATATCTAATAATAATTTCATTTATTTTTCTGGCAAATAAAATTTAACAATATTTTGATAATTTAAAATGTTAATTTCATTTAAGTCATTTGAGTTAAGCTGAGCTATATTAATAAATTATTATTTAAATATACTCTTTATAGAGATACATGAGCTCTGAAGAGGAAGACCACCGTCTTCTATTTGATTTGATATCTCAATTGCTCAAATACGAGCCATCACAACGCATGACTATGGAAGAAGCTCTAGATCACCAATACTTTTATAAGTTACCTGCTCACCAGAGACTTCATGACAAAGAAGAAAGATCACATTCACTCTCCAGATGAAAACATCGTAACAGTCGTGGGCGTTGAAGAATATACGCCTCTGGCTTGTTGAGTATCTCATTTATTTATTTAGAGATGCAACTTTTTTTTTTTTTTTATAACTGTATCCTAGAGATTAAGTAAACCTAACTAGTATGAGATGAAAGAAAACAATATATATACATTTGTATATAGTTAATTTTTAATGATTCGTTTTAAGTGTTGGTAGATTTATGGAGTTTAACTTAAGATATTTCCCTTTTGAGTAATGAAAGTTTATATACTGAATCACTGTATTTGTTAATTCAACAATTTTACTTGTAATCTAATTCTATATATATATTGTGTGTGTGTCTGTCTGTATGTCTATCATTAAAATTTGGAATGTTGTATTATGGATGTGTACAGAAATTTTTTTTTTAATTATCTATAAATACTGTTAATAAAATTTGTATTAGCCATAAAATGGTGAATTAATTGTATCCTAATAATCGCAAGTATTTGCTAGTAATTTTTAATAAATTACTGTTGCTAAAAGTACCTAGTTTTCAAATTTCTATATACAACCTACAAACCATAAATAAAATACACATAATGCAAACTATCTTTTAAAAATCACAATTATGACCAGATTACTTAGAATGCATAACACTATACTAAAGCCTTGTTCACACGATGACATTGATGTTGCAGTAGTAAGTTGCATAACTTTTCAAAGTTCAATGTCCTATACAATTCACACGCATATACGAGTGTCATGCACTACATAGAAATAAATACATAGAGCGTTTTAATAACTTATCTAATCAGTTTAATCTTATTAGTCTCATCAGTAATCCGTTTGTCTACATGTCAGTGCTCTATATTTTAAATTGTTAAGAAAGTGTTGTATTCAGACATTTGAAATGGCTAATAATTACCTTTTAAGGGCAGCTGTGGATGTATTAGAAGAGATGATAATTTTAGAATTTAGAACCAAGTATGAGAAGAAACGTGAATGAGTTAGGAGTGTGATGATGCATAGGAATAAATTACATGTATCTGAAGTAATTGCTAAAAGAGTTACAGTTTGGAAGATCCGTGGTTATTTTGTAACTTTCTTTTGATATTGTTGTTAATGTTCAAGAAAACTGAATATATGAAACGATGATGTTGTTTAAAACAAGTGTGTTTGCTCTTTGTTCCACTACTAAAGACCTTAGTTCTTGTAAACTATTTATATTTTGTTAATTTAATGTTTAATATGTTTTCACCAATATATCTACGCCATATAAAAAAAAAACCCCCTGCCAGTGTCTCCGTGACACACATTTTTGATACTATTTTATTGGGACACTGTCAGCATGACATTATGTTGTTCGAAGGGCGTCACTGATGCAACATTAAATGTGAACTAGGCTTAACTGTTCAACAATAGTTTTGACAAGGTGGATCTATTTTGGATAGAAACCAATCCACCTTGGTTTTAAATATTCTGTATCAGTGGGTTTTCAACCTTTTTATATCCTAATACTATCTTCAATTTTTTTAAATTTTCACTTATCAATTGATATGAAAAAATCTCTGGAAATTGAATAAAGGAAAAGATATAATTAGGAACTAAATAATTATCAATAATTTTTTTTATATGTTATTGGTTAACAACCTTTGACTGTTCTATGTTAAATAAATCTATTACCACAAAACCAATTAATCAATTATTAACTAAATGATTATTACATTTTAAAATTAAAATTGTGACAAAATTTACAAAAGCAGTTTGATATTTCCAAAATTAATGGAAATAGATAGTGTCCACTGTTTTATTTTACACCATAAGTGCGTGTATATTGTAAAACAAAAACACAAAATAAATATCAATACTGAGAGTTCCTTTGCTATCTTAACAAAAACAAAACTTCCTTTTAAATAAAAATAAAAAACAAAAACAAAAAATATGACTAGGAATGTAAAAACCGTAAAAATAAAGCAACTCAAGTACGTTTGCCAGTTCTTGACTTGGATCTTGTTTGCACTTTGTCTTTGTGAGTCAAATATACATGTGAAAAATCTGGTCGATGAGTCTAAAACAAAATTATTCTTGTTAAAATAAAAGTCATTTTACTTTTCATTGTATTAATATAATTTGTTTTAAATTTTTATTAGATATTTAAAAACCAGAAAGATTGGAATTATCAGTTTCTAATTGTAAAAACTAATAAAAGATATAGTTGTCAGTGTTGGGGGTATTTTTAGAACACATATTATTATATAACGCATGATTACAAAAATATATATATTTTTTGTGACTTTCTCAGTTTTTCAGTAATGAATGATTCAACAGACATAATCAAAATCATGTAAAATTAAATGAGTAAGAATTAACATATTTAAAAGAAAAAAAATTTGTATGTTTGAGTAAATGCTTAGAATACAATAAACTCAAAATGTATAATAAACAATAAATGTCCTTTATACATTTTTAAAATGTATCATTAAAACTTACCTCAAATGTGATTTCTCCTTCATTGGGTAATTCCTTTGCCATATTATTACCAGTGTACGCTACACATCTTAATTCCCATTCTCCTATTTCTTCATTCCAAAATGAATTTTTCTTTATAAGTTCCTGTGATAAACAAAAATATATTTATATTTATTAACATTATCTTTTTTTTCTCATATTTTTCATTGATTTAAGCATTTACCAAGTATTCATCTGGAACGAAATACTCGATTATGACTTCTTGCATCTTTAAATCCTTAGAGGTTTGTTTTAGAATCTGTTTTAATTCTATAATATCTCTTTTGCCCTCTTCTTCTGTATCTTTGAGATCTTCTTTAACAGCTAAAATGGCGGCTGACAATTTTTTTAACTTCTTACTCAATGCAACTGATCTCTCTTGCAAACCACTGTACTTATCTTCGGTGTCAATCTTTTCAGCTTGCACTTCTTGTAACCGCATATTTAAATTAATCTGTCTAGACTTTCTATTTATTAATTCTTTCGCAGAATCCTCTAACAACTTCTCTTGTGCCACAGATTTTTCCAATAGATTCTCACCACCAACAATAATTTTTTTTTCCATATTCTCAAGTTTTTCTTTCAGCCTAATCATTTCTTGACGTGCTGCATCCAATTCTTCGCGTTTGTTCTGTACTGTATTGGCTACCACTTCCGACACTCCAACAACCAAACCTTCTTCCTCTCCTTCCTCTTCACCATCCTCATCCACTTCACTTAGACCTTTACTGCTGTCATCTATTTGCTTCTTTAAAGCTTCAATTTCCATTTGAAATTGTCTGAGCAATGCTTCTTTAGGATCTTCATTAGCTTTGGATGTATTTTGAATATTCTTGGCTCGGTTAGCATACCGCAAAGTGCTAATAGTTTCGTCATAGTTGAAACCGGCTGGTCCCACGGTAGCACACTGTATATACATTATACATATTAAATATAATAAATACATTCAAAATGAAAAATAATATTAAGAAATAAGTTTTACCATGACGGTTTTTGAATTTCCACCCAATGAATCTTGTAATATTCGTGTAAGTTTTGAATTGCGATACGGAATATGAGTGGACTTGCCATCGACTAATGAAGAAATGACATTGCCAAGAGTAGAAAGAGACAAATTAATTTTTGTTGCCTCTTTAAATCTTATACCAAGGGCACCTGTTTTTGATTGTCGTTCAGAACCCTTTAAAAAGACATTTATAGTTGACATTTAATGAAATTATTACAATCACAATTATAATTGATAATGTAACTTACCGCCAAATCAACTAATCGAAGTCTACCAACTTTGACATGGTATTCACCAGTAACATCTGGTCGACTGGTTTCTATAGTTATTGAAAATATTGCATGAGACCGGGAACTTTCTGAATTCATAGCTGTTGCAGCAGTAGCGCCTAAAAATAAAAAATAAAATCAATTGTTCTATATTTACCATTCTAGATACTTGCGGTTCTTATTGCCAGTCATCAACAGTTGATGCATATCATCTGCATTATTCACTACGTATGTTGACAGATCTTTCACATACACACCAACATCTGGTCTCTCTTTAACTTCTAGTTCGATAGAAACATGTTTGCTCAACAAATCATAAACGCCTTCATTATATATTTCAAAATAAGAAACACTCACCAAAAATCTAATCAGACACAAACAATTAACATAATACATGTTTTTGAATTAATACTACATAATATGTTTTGATTAATTTTTCATTATCAATTATAAATTTGACAATTTAAATTAAATTATTTTAAATATGACTGTATGAAAAACACCTAAAGTGCAAAAAATAATCCAACTCACTTCACATCTTCTTTTGCTTTAGCAATATGACCAAATATGTGAGCAAACGAATTAGGAATTATCCCGTTGAGCTCAGGAGATGTATGCGATCCTTCCATGGTAAAAGTTTTGCCTGTACCAGTCTGACCATAAGCGAATATTGTACCATTAAAACCGTCAAAAACTTTATCGACAATTGGCCTTGCCACTTCATTGTATACATCCAACTATTAAATTTCAGTTGCACTTAAAATAATGATGATAAGAATCTGTAACAGTTATTAAACAAGAAGTGCTGTACACACTTGTTTTGAATCCGAGCCGAACACCAGATCAAACATGAAGGTCTTCGGAGGCCCAACATATGATGGGTTAGGGTTTTGCACAAAAACTACGGCATTCTCAGCATCAGCAACCACTACAGGCACGCATCCCGACGATTTTTCCTTTTTACTTAGGGGTCGCAAACGTACAGCGACGCGGACATTTTCTATTTCTCCCGCACTGTACACCTGTGTCAAATAACGTTTACAGGTTCTAAACAAAATGTCACCAATTCACGGCATTCATTCGTTCGAGCTATTGAATATTCAACTCACCATCATGTATTCGACCACGTTCAATTCAATAATAACACGCCATATTTATATTTTTTACTTTACTTATATACAAGAACCTATATTGCTGTGAAACTCAATGAATCGATTAATATGACGGATTAATATCCATATAAGGATCAAAAATCACGACAAAAACAGTCGTTATCACAACAACATCGTGTCTTATCACGGACTGTCGAGTTGTACTACATAATAAACGAAAGGGAAACTATTTGCATTTAACATGGGCTCTTATGGGAGATGATAAAAACGTGTCCGCCATGTATAGATATTAAACGTACTGCCACGTACTGGGAAATTTTTTTTTCTTTATATCGTGCAGCACTGTTCGTTCAGCAAAATTTCAAGTCTGTGATTAAAGAATTAGACAGATATTTTTTTTTAATTCATCTTTTCAGCATCTCTTAAATAACAAAATTTATGAAAAGAAAATTTTGTTGTAATTATCATTATGTAGTTGATTCCAGCTTAAGTCGATTAACCAGAAAAAATGTACACGTGGTAGATTACAATACAAATTACAAATAAGTAAAAGGATCGTGCTGGTTTAAGTGTAGTGGTGCTATAAATTGTGCTAAACACTTCTAGGATTTTTATTTAATGTTTTTAGTTTAAACATAATTCAGTAATTAGTTCACGCAAAGAAAACTTCTACTTGTAATTGTTTTTACAATACTATCCTGACAAGTGGCAGGGGTAATAGTGGCTAAAGTTTTTTAACTAAAAAATTTGATTTAAATGACTAGTGAAAACCTGTAACAGCTCATTACTCTTGTCAATGTTTTAAGAACAAAATAATTTCATACAATGGTAATTAAGTCAATTATTGACCTTTATTGATAAATTCTTCTAATTTAATTAACTGTTACATGTATGTGACAGGCGCGGATCCAGAACTTATTTACGGGGGGGGGCCATCTTAATCAAAACAACTTTACTCCTCATTTTGTCGCATCGAATAATAAAATATTTTCCAAAACTTTTTATTGGAAATCGTTTGCGATACACCGAAAAATCCCATAGCTACAACTTCATTTTAAATTGTCTTCCTATAGTATCATAGATAAGAGTTAGAATTATAAAACGATACTAATAAAAAAATTTAACAAGAGTCTAGGGGGGGGGGGCGATTGCCCCTTGGATCCGCGCCTGGTATGTGACAATTATACTTAGTTTGTAATACAATAGTATATTGGAATACATTAAATATACATTTATTAGACACTTTATGAGTAGTAAAATTCAAATAATAACAGCTCAACTTTAATCTGTTTTGTTTATTATATAAGTATCAAAAACAAATTACATACATAGTAAACATTAATAACAAATGATTATACAAAATATAACAACCACAGAATAAATTATTTAAATAAATAAATTATATAAATGGGTTAACCCATTTACGGCCAACGTTGCGTATACGCAACATTAATTTAAAATATTTTTTTGGATTGAATTATTTTTTTATTATTGTTCAACTTTGATACTATTCGATTAAGGAGACACTGATAAATTAGTAAGAACTATAAATACTGGGTTTTCATTTATATGATTGGTATTATTATGATACAAAAATAAGATATTTTTGATGTATATAATTCTAAATCTTATAAAAATTTTAAATAATTTAAAATCTATATTATTAAGTTCGAACTGTATACAAATCATTATTTCAAAAAGTAGGTGATGTGTTTCTATCGTTTTTATTAACTTTTTAATTGCTTAGACTACAAAGCTACCATTTAAAGTTAATATTGCGTATACGCAACGTTGGCGTTTTGTATCATATACATTCCGATATTGGCCATTGTTTGTCTGCGTTGTCGTTATATTAGTTAATCGGGTTTACCAGTTCGTACTATTATTTATAAATATACTGACTAGCGTATACCAATATGAAATGTTATGTATAGTGTATTGACTATATAATACGTCAATTTCATATCTACTAAAAGTATAAATGATTATACGTAGACACGATTGTTTGTCTCATTGCATTCGTTCGTAAAACTGTTTTGTGATTGCAACATTTTGTGTTTCTGTCGTTACTTTATTATCTACATTTATAATTTAAGATTTTTTTGGTTTGATCAATTTCTTTAAGCTTATTAAAAGTAAGTTTTATTCATATTTAATTAGTATAAAAATATAACTAGTTACCTTTATAAATTGGAGAAAAATTTATTACAAAAAAGGTTATTATTATTTATTTATTTTTATAAAAATGAGTCAGTTCCAAAGGTTGAAAACATCGGAAGAGATATTGGAGTATTTAGATGATGTAGACGCATGTGATGATCAGTGTAATGATATTATAATAATTCCTCCAGATGTAGATGGTCTGATGAGGAAAATGTAGACGATAATACAATTTTAATAACTGACGATACAAATTTACTTAGAAGTGACATTTGTGGTACATTTGAAGTATTAAATAATAATTTTGAAATGACTGGACCTTCAAATATCGACATACAATCACCAGAAAATCCTAGGAAAAAAAAACAAAGTAGATAATATAAAACAAAATTTACGCCTATATGGAAATCTAAAGAAAATCCCGTGTATTCGACATTTCCCGAAAACGTCGAAAAAGAAAATATAAAAAAACTAATTGATACTTATGAAGGAATATATTCACTCAAATGTTTTTCTTTATTTTTCGATGACACAGTAATGCAGTTAATCACTGATTTCAGTATTAAATATGCACAAGATCAAAATAGACACGATTTTTTTCTTCAAAAATCTGAACTTTTAAAATTCCTTGGTATTATGATATTCACAGGATATCATATTTTACCTCAAATGGACCACTATTGGAGTAAAGATGAAGATAAGAATGTCACTTTAGTCAGAAATACAATGTCTAGAAATAGAAACAAATGTAACTGTAATGTGAGTCATTTACAAAAATTTAGCGACTTTCCAAACTATACAAATATCAACGTTGATAAATTATTTTACAGAATATGGAGATAAATTAGCAGGGTTTTCAAAAATAATATTTTGAACGTGCGTGTATAGCTTGTGATCTGCCGCAGAACCTGCAGGACAAAAATGTTTATCCGTCATTGTCATTTAATTTTCAATCGGTCTATTCAAAACGTCTTATTATTTTTGGAGTTTTGTGTATTTATAATTATAATTGAAAAAGAAATATATATATATATATATAGATGCGTATGTATTTATATTATATGACTACTATTGGTGATGAAGTGGTCCATCCGATCACCACCAATCGCGTCAGTATACGGTTGTACGACACACGCTACGACAGCATCGCGAACGAAAACACACACGCGATGATAATCATTGTGACGCGCGCGTGGTGTCCGCCTCTGAACGTATCAACGCCGGTACCGCGTTCCATCCAAGTGTCCCAATACCCGTCGTAAAGACGTGGATCCGCGTTCGGATCGACTCTCGGAATGTTTTGTCGAATCATTTCCGTCTTGTACTGTTCCAACATGTCCACCATCATGGCCAGCGCCTGCCCGTTTTGTTCGGCCACGTTCCGGTACTCGCACGGGTCTCGCTGCACGTCGAACAAACAGTAATTGTCGAAACATTCGTAGCGTTCGTCGGGGTCGGCGGCGCGCGATATGCGTTCGGCGCACTTGTCGCCGTTGATTTTGGCCCGCGAACGGACGTTGTAGAACAGGTCGTGCGCGGTCACCGCGTCCATGCAGTCCTCTTTGGACGCCAAACAATTGATTTTCGACAGTCGTGAACCGGCCGGACCGTCAACCGCGCCGACCATGTCGTAGTCCGGTCCCTTGTCACCGGGGTCGCCGCTGTACCGGAGATAATGCACGATGTCGCTCGTACGATTACCTGTTCAAAGTACATAGGTATCATTCAATGCTGCAGTGACGTATTCACGGCGAGAAGTGTGAGAGGGGTTTTCCACCATATCCCAGATAATTAATTTTTTAATACTACGTCTATAAAATTATAGTTTGTCAATTTTATTAGTGACAATGAAAAAAAAATTAAACGATTATTTAGTTGATTGATGTTAATTTAGTAATTAACACATTGAAATGTTTTTTCAATATTTCATTAATTCCTTTTTACACTATTTATAAACTTATATAAAACTTAAATTATTTCATTATGATTACACCAATCCACCCCTAAATTTTTATTATAATTACGCCACTTAAATCAGTGAACGATTGCATCGACGGGTTCCCTCGACAAATCGCATACACGGTTCATCAAAACGGTAATCGAATTCGTTATTATAATCATTCAATTTCACACGCTACACTGCATAAACACAAAGTCCGTCTTCTAAACGGTCGATTCAAACTTTTAACCATGTTTTTCAATTCGTGTATTTTTCAACTTATATGTATATATTTATGCATCTATATTAGTATTTAGAAATTAGTCTATAGAAATGATAACGAAATTTGTTGCCATATTCCTTGTTACCTACTCGAGGTGGGTTTTCATAACAAATCGGAGATAATATCCAATTATGATTTTTACTTAATTAATTTTGTATTGCGCACATTATTGTTTTACATTTACACGCTTGGCCAACACGTAGTATTTATTGTCGAAGTTCGAGACACGTACTATGTACATAATAAATTATTTTTATAATAAAAATCAGTAATTGTATACGAATAAATATATGCTATTATATAGGCATTTTAAGAGAAAATAAAAACATGATTTGAATGAGCATACGATTAAATTCAATACGTTGCAGCTGATTTCATACGCAATCGTTTTATTTTATTTTTTTTTTTTGAGGATCCTTTGATCCGCCGACAATTATATGCGCAATCAATTTTTACCCCATACGAGACGCCGTGTCGTCATATAGATACAAATTGATATAAGAAAACCGCGTTGCATGCAGTAATATATTAAAGGGTGGTTTTTTTTCTTTTATCGCGAACCAGAAACTATCCGCTAAGATGTTAAATTTTGGTCAGTTTATTGACTTGAAATGCGTGAAAAAACAATCACTTCTAAGGTCCATTTTCAAAATTGTGTATCCCCACTATCGCGTTTACACCTTAAACAAAACAATGTAAACTTTTGATTTTCAAACGGCCGCTTGTATTTTTTCTATACTACCATATAAAACTAAAATAAATAATTGAAAATACTTTTTCAATATTCCATAATATTTCTCATAAAACATCTCTAAGATGGTTAATGTTCAGTATTTACTATAGTACTGATCCTCCACTTCACCGTGTCTTTAATTTAAATACAGGAAAAATATTCGTTGTATTTTAAGAACATCAAGTCATAGGTCGACATATTCAAATTATCAACAAATATATATAACACAACATGAAAGAAACTTCTTATAAAAAAAATACGTCGACAATTATTATTTACTAAGGTAAATAGTTCGTATTGAAAAAAAATCACCCTGTAATAGTTAAACGCGTGAAAAAACTTTTTTTACTTTTCACAACTTTCCATTGGTTGAAAATCAACGCTTCTTCTCCTCTCGTCTCGTCGATATTAATCAAAATCATCGATCTCATACGTTTTGAAGTTTCAGTTAGACTTTTCCATTGATCAACACCGTCGATTTTACCCAAGTCATCGAAATCACCGCCTAAAAATAAACAATTATTCAATAGGTATGATTAAATTTATATAGTTATTGTCAATTGATTCAAATCGGTGGGAAGTTTATTACAGCAAAATAAAATGTATTATTTCGAAAAGATTTGAATAACATTTTGCATGCTATCTACGATTTAAAATTGTTTAATTATTTATAATTGTATAATATACAAACAGTGTATGAAGTTTGTATGTTTCAAATTCGATGAGCTTATTTTTTCTTTTTCCTTTTTTAATTGTATATCATATAAATATAATTTTTTGTCGAGTTATCAATTCGAAATGTTAATTTTAAACGTTATTACCTGCAGCAGTATATAAAGTAGGCAACCAATCTGTTATATGAAACAAATTTTCAGAAAGTCTGTGTTTCTTTTTCAACCATGGACACCACATCGCCGCCACTCCGCGTACTCCACCGTCAAGTACTGCTCCTTTTTCCTGAAAAACATATTATTATATGAATATAAATATTGTTGATTCAATTCATTAATATTAAATTGCATGTGCTACATATTACATGAACATAATATATTATAATGTATACTGAATTAAACGTACTCCTCTTAAAGGCCAGTTGGAGCCTGAATTCTCATAACCCCATATCGGATCGTCGGCTGGTGCACCATTATCAGACATAAACAACACAATCGAGTCTTCTAACATTCCGTTATCATCCAACGACTCAATTACGCTGCCAACAGAGTCGTCCAATGAAGCTAGCATTCCTAAAATGAACAATAATCTTACATAAATACTTATTGTATAATAGTCGGCGTAATTAAGTTTATAACACATTTCTGGGCCATATATATAGATATATAGTTAATAATGACATGTCCCGTAACTAACCTAACCTAACCAATCCAATGACGCACCGAAGAGAGTTAACTTTGGGTTGGAAGTTCAGGGATCATCTCCTTATATAATAATATAATATATATCATCATTATTATTCAGTGATAACCTTGTATATTATAAAAATAAATATAATAATACAATAAATAATTATAATCAACATTTGATAGACATTTAATATTGTAATAAAATAAAATTATACAATAGTTTTCAATTGACAGTTGTATAATTAAACTAACAAGTTGATTATCATAAGTTCATTTCACAGATTTAAAAAAAAAAAATTCAAATAATAATTTTTTTTCTTAAGGCTGTTTTTCCTTTAAATCATTATAGTAAAACGAGCTTGGCTGTAAACATGTATTTCCAAACGTACGATGATCTACCAACAATTTTAAATAAAACATAATAATACAGCATTGACTAGCATAGAGATAGGTTTAGGTCAAGAGTTTGAGTATCCAACAAGAGAATCAACTAGGTAGTAGGAAATTTAGATCTTAATCAGGTAATTTATTTTTACATTTGTTGGAACTTTGCCAAACAAATTAAAATAACAAGATCCCCTACAGGTTACAGTTAATGCAATATTAGACGAATCTTGTTCTTAAAAATATATATTTATATTGTATAAGCTAAAACAGAAATTTTAATATCACCGTATAATTTATGACCAATCTATGATTAATAAGTAAAAACTATATTTATTAGTTGTATTCTGTATAAACAAATTACAACATATATACCGCGCCTTTTGACTATTTCATAAAATATAATAATACATTTGGGTAAGCCATTATTTGAAATATGAACAAATTGTATGTTTTATTTGAACAAATAACTGTATAATAGTTATTAATAGAGAATTCACCTTGAAAATTATATATATTAATTTCTCATATAGTAACCGTCTTTTCATCAATTGTATTGGATTAAAACGAGCCTAACCTATTCAAATGCAGTAAGTATTATATAAGTTTTATTAAGCTAAAATGTTTTGACTATAGAAAATTCAAATATTATCGAAAGTTTACGTTGAACGTAGAATTTTAGTACGAATTAAAATCGACGTCCAATGAATTATAGTTATTCTACAATTTGCTTCTTACCTGCGTAAAGTCTTCTTTTATTGTTTTCGATATAATTGAATCTGATGTCATTATACGTTTTATTCGAAACTTCCAAGAGATTTGGTCCAGGATTTCCGGTATGAACAGCTAAATGACTTACCATTAAGAACATAGGTTTTTCCCGAAGCTTACACGATTCTATAACTTTAATTGCTTCTTCTGTGAAAACTTCTGTTGCATATCGATTGACCATTTCATTTCCCGCCCTTTTAAACCCACGTCTGGCATCTTTGCCATTCATTGAATCCTATATAAATTATTATATTATAATTTTTCAAAATCATATATTTGTTTTAAAAAACAGAAAATAAATGATATTTTCGTTATTTATTTACCGTAGAATGCGAACTGTTTCTATAACTTATGAATCCGTTCCAATAACCGAAATGACTGTCAAATCCTCTCTTGGTGGGAGTAAAATGCTTTTTGTACGCTCCCAAATGCCATTTTCCTATCAAATGAGTCGTATAGCCCAAATCTTTCAAATACTAAAATTGTATTATTTAAAGATATTAATGTAACTACAACACTATATATATAGTATATAGTAGTAACACTATATAACGTGACTTTCATACTTGCGGTAATACTTTTTCTTTCAGTGGAAGTGCTAAAGGTTGACCAGCAATAATAGGTGTACCTTGAAGGCCTGAAAATAAATATTACGATTTTTATAGGTACGATTTATAAATACGTTTAAAAAGATATAAATATACCTAATTGTAATTGTTCAATTGTTTTAAGTATCTATATACATATAATTTAGGGGCTGAACGGTGGTTTTGTATTTTTACAATAATTATTTATTATCAGACTAATATGTACATAACTTAAATTATTATACGTCTATAATTGTTATGTCTAAATAAATAAATAGAAACAGAAATAATTTTACCATATCGAATAGGGTATTTTCCGGTAAGCAAGGCAGCCCTCGACGGTGTACAAGTCGGTTGAACATAATGGCGATTTAATATTACACCGTTGTAAGCTAGTGCATCGATATTCGGCGTGGGTGTTTGAATAGATCCGTGAAAACCAACATCGTTCCAGCCCTATTTTATTATATACAGAGGCACGCATGTTATTATATATGTGTACAAATACATGTATTATAATGCGTATAAGTACGACATTTTATATGTTCACAACGAAATATGACGAAATTGTTACATTCACAAATCACAACGAAATAATGAATAGCTAACCGTCAATCGAGTTAAAGTTAAAGTTTTTTTAAGCCTTTGCACCAAAATAATCAATCAGGCTTAGTACGATTACTGTTCGCACACTATTATTATTTATTTTATAGCGTGTTGTAATCTATAACAGTATAACACCTATACTGAAACTCAATATTAAATTCAACTTTCTCTAGAATTTATTTTGTATCTGAAGAGAAGTAATAAATCCATTACACTCGCAAAAACGATTTTGGACAAAATTAAGTTGATCCAAAAAGCGGTTGAGATTTTATTTCAACAGGAATAAATTTATCATTGGGTCTTGAGGATTTTTAATTGCGTTTTTACAAATATTGCGAAGAAACTTAATTTTTGAAACAGTAAATCAGTCCGAAAGAAAAAAGTTGTACAATGACTGTAAATGGTACTAAAGACACAGATATTTCTCGGTATTTCAGTAATTTTCTTGGAAAATAGCGAGAGAAAAATGTAAAACACATTTTCACGAATAAACCGCGTTGAACAATGGCGCTGATGCCAATTTAATGGCCGTGAGACCCGACCATGCGGGTTAGGATAAATCATAAGATTTTTGTTTAACCAACGTTATAGGGACAATATTTTTCCTATTTATCACCTGAGTAGAATTTTAAAACTTCATCGCTACTATACAGGCATTATAGGTAAATACTATATATATATATATACTTACCAAATCGTCAGCGACGATGAGGATAATATGAGGTTGTTTTTTAGGTTCTCGTTGCAAAATGCAGCCAGTTAACGATGAGTGTGAAATCACGATTAGAATACAAATAGTATATTTAACGGACAAAAGACTCCTCGTCATGGTCACCGAACGATGTCGATTCGCGAAGTAAATGTTCACTGTGCCAATAAGTAAAAAACAAAAAAAATTGAAAATGCTGTCATTTTTTAATTTGATTTTATATGTATTTATAATATAATAATGTATACTATAACGTGTTGCGGTATAACTGGTGATACTTGTTTTATGAAGTTAGATATAGAACGATAAAATGACGCACAATACGTCTGTACAATAATGACTATCTGTGTTTACTCGTTCCTCCCGAATCAAAACAAGACTGTAAAATAAATATACCTATGTCGTCAGCAATGCGTAAAACCGCGATATGTAATATTTCTGTGTGATATATCATATATTATAATGTTTATAGATGGTGGTGAGGATGATATGTACCCCTTCCATTGTGGCCCACAGTGAAAATTTGTTCTAACGTATACGTGCATTATATAATAATGTTTCAGTTAAAAAATATGTAAATAATTTTTACTAATACAACAAGTCATATTAAAATAGCGATCGTTTACGTAGGTATAGAGGAAATTGGACATTTTATATTGTTATTGGACACAAAATTAATAAAAATACTCAATATTACATTATATACATATATTCAATCATTAAATTTATTGTCGTATATTTAAATAGGCGATCTCAATAAGAATTTTATAATTACTATACAATTGTAAAACGTTGGTACTTACATGCAAATTACCTAATATTCGAACTTGTTATCGCACATAATTATGTGTAAAAAGAAAAAGACGCAAAAGTCACGAAAATAAAATAGTATAAGATCTGTATTACCTAATTAATAATCGTTAATATAAACGTGATTTTTTTGTGCACGAGATATGTTTATTTATATTAATTTCCAAACGTATTAAACGGGCGTTGAGGTATTGACGTGACTATATCTTATTATGGTTAATAATAACAATACGTTATCGAAGTGTCTATAACCATAAGAATTTAGAAAACAGTCTCTCAATAGGCGTGTTCACGTTGTCAATTACTTATGTCTATAGAAGGGAAAATTTATTAATTAAAGTTCACCATTGTTAATATTATTATGACGTTGAAAATATAAAGTATAGTATAGACATAATACATATAAGCAACTCCATTATATATTGTCTAATAAAATATTATAAAGAATAAAGGTGGGTATATATACATGTCATATGTACATGTTAAGCAAAACTGTAGTAAGAATATTTTCTATAAGCAATCAATAATATGTATATATAATATACTACCACAAATTACGGTCAGATAGAAAATTTACTACTAATTTTAAATCGATGTTGATCTTTTTTTAAATTAAAAGAAATGCATTTTTTTTCAGGGGGAGTTTAATTAGATTTATTAAACTATAACAACCAGTTTACATGGAGTATGTATTACAATATGTTATCTATATGAAGAGGCCCAGAGTATATTTTTCAAACGTTTCATTGTAGTGTAGGATTATCAGTATCTAAATTCTACTCGTAAATACTATGATAGATATATAGTAATTATAATCAAACTTCAATACTAAATATTAATGCGGTAATATATTAATATAGAGAAGCTTATTTTTTTGTCCTCCATTTTGTCGATCATTGTGTAAAATATAGATAAATAATTTAATTTTTCAGGCTATTGAAAAATAATATTATATTTGAAATAATGATATATCCAAGGAAAACAATTAAAATATGATCAATGAATTTTCTAAAAAAAATGTATATTTTTTCGTAAATTTTAAGGTAAAAATGAAATGAAATATAAATATTATATATATATACATTAACTTTATCGCGGATCTTCTGATTGACCACATGCAAATATCACTTGTTTAACGCCAAAGTACGAGACCGCATTCGAATGGTGGAAGGTGAAGAATATATACAATGTAATTGTAAGTTTTTTTCCGATAATAGTGAGTAAGTTTTAAAAAGTGGTGGGACGATTCGCGATTCACATGGAATGAATGGTAGGTATTATACTTATAGACAGTGGTCGAGGGGGAGGGACGCAGAGGATGGAACTCCTATTCAATTTTTTCATATTTTAAGAGCACCCCTTCAAATTATTTTCATTAGAACAAGGGTCAGGTTGAGTTTAATTATTGTATAGTACACTAATTTTTGCCATTTATTGATGTATTATTTCCTTGAGAGTCACCAGCCAAACAATATGTATAATTAAATTATGAAACGCTTAAAATATTAAATTTTTAATTAAAATATATAGATAATCCTGCCATAATCTCACTACCATAAAGCTCTGATGAACTTTGTACATAAGCCCCTTTTTATTTTTTTATTATGCCACTTGACTATGCATTGTCAAAACTAGATGTTCGGGTCTCTTTGTTATTAATAATTGTTTTTCACATGTGTCTTATGCCTTATTTCTATACTAAACATTTTGGATATTAATATAAAACTGTTTTATATTTGTATATTTTATTATATATTATAATACAATATAATAACAATTCCAACTAAACAATATTTTTTATAAAACTGTTGATGTATGGAGCAACTTTTGAAGCATCATTCAAATGTACATGATGAAAACCATCAACTTCCACAAAATTAAAATCATCTGTAGCATCTTTAATCGTTTCTAAAATATTTTGATATAGTGACCAATTATCACGTACCCTACCTGGGACTGCTTTAATCATTAAGTAACGACAACGGATTTGCTTTGCAAATTCATTTGCTGTGTCAAATGATGGTAAAGCAAATCTGTTAATCTGCAAAAAACAAAAGAAACAATAATAATTATAATTAGTAAAAAGTATAATTATTTACCTAAACAACAATGCATATATATTTTAAATCATCAAAAATATTTTGTTTTTATAATAAATAAATTACTAAAAGTTGTATGTAGTTAAACAAATTATCTTTAATTAGTTAAATTATTTATGCATATAATAATGCTTTTCATGACTTTGCAAAATTTTAATACATGCATTGATAACACATGCATTGACTATAAACATCAACTATCAAAGCAAACAACCAATTGACAACAATGATCACAATCCCACACATGCACAACATAGTTAAGGCAGATCAATTTTACAGATGATTTAAAATTCAATAAATAATAATTTTTTTTTCATTGATAGAAATTGTGTGTTTTCATATTACATGTCAACAATTAGAATTTAAGAAACATAAAAATAAAACATTAAAATGAAGGTGACAGAAATATCGAAGAAAGTGCAAGAAAGATGACTACAGTGGTTTGGACATGTTGAAAGAAGGAAAGAGGATAACATCGTCAGAAGAATGGGTAGGATGAGCGTGGAGGGCAGAAGAAGAAGAGGGTGGCCGAGGAAAAAGTGGAATGACTGTGTCAAGGAGGATCTGAGGGAGAAGAATCTATTAGGAAATGAAGTACATGACAGACTCTATTGGAGAAGATTGACAAAAAATGCTGAACCCTCATGAGCGGGAAAAGGCAAAGTACAAGAAGAGAAGGAAAAGAAAACATTAAAAATATAATACATGAATAACAAACTAACATATTATACAATAACATGAAACTAGAAAAATAATATTTTCTAATTACATTTTATTTATTACATCATAGTGAAGAATTGAGGGATATTTTAATAAAAGATGCGACGTCCAAAGCCAAACATTCCGGGTTGTTGAGATGCAAGTGATGAGTGCCTTCATATTCCTTATACAAAAATTCTTTTGCATTCGTTTTTATTATTTCCAAAATTTGTGAATATACTGGCCAATTGTCCAAAGATCTGCATGGTATAGCTTTGATATTCATGTAGCGACATGTTATGTGACCGGCTAATTCTATTACTACGTCTAGAGAAGGTAAACCCATCCAAGCTACCTGTATATGTAAAAATGTGATATTATATTACAATTATATTAGTGATATTAGTATTGAAAATATGTGAAGTGTTGTTAAAAAAAACAACAAAAACTCTCTGATTAAACAAATTTTAGTTATTTTTAAAATGTCAAACAACTATAATTAATGATTACCATTCAAATAAGTTTACTAATGTTTTTATTATTTATTATCATTAAAGAATTTTATCTATAAGTATTTTCAAATTATATAATTTACACGAAATTGTTAACAAAAACAAAATTATTTTTAATTCCCATAATGCAACTGTCAATTGTACAATATTCATTGTTTTATTTATTATACATACAAAAACAGCTCATAGTTATTAATTACTACTTCTGACTTCAGAAGCAAAAACTTTAAATCAAAATTACAAAAATATATTTAATTTAGGTTGAATTTTAAAATTAATTTTACTGTTATTATTTGTGATTTTTTTTTCAATAATATAAATCCAAGTTTTTTGATATAATTTGGTATTTTAACCAATACCCATCATACTATTATTATTCCTAAATGAAATTAAAATATTTTACTTTATAATCTTTGGACATTTAAAAAAACTAAATTAGTTAATTATAATACGTATATTTTTTTGTATAATTTTAAACTATAGTAATGCCATTTAAGTATCTATTTATTAGGTTCTACTACTGGACTGAACCCTATTAAAAGATAAATTAAGTAACAATCAATATATTTAAATAATAGTCAAATATAATTTATGTTCATCAAAATGTCTATATTTTATAATTTGGGTTCTGTAAAAATTAAACTTGATATTATTCAAAAACGAAATGAATGTATGTGCATTATTGTTTACACTTTACAATATAATATAATTACTTAATGTCCATTAATCATATAATTTTTATATTATAAATTAAATATATTTTGAATTTATGAGAAAATGTTACTAAAATCACGCTTTCTTTTTAATTAAGAATAAAATCCTTATTCATACAATAACTAATCCCTTATAATATATTATACATTTACCTTGAGACGTACATCTCTTGAAAACAGATATTTGTTATTTTTGACACGATACATGCCACGTTTCATGAGTATTTCACACGACTTACGTGTCAATGTACCATGATGTCCATCAACAACTAAATCTATCATGTCTGAATAGCCATAAGAAGGTAATTTATCGGGTGTTAATGCATCATAATATATAAGTCTAAAAAAAAATATAAAAGTTATAAACTCAACCACAGAAATCTCATGCTGTATAACAAAACATACTTATCTAGATTTGGCCCAGTGTTTTTAACAACTTCATTGGGTTCGAAAATTACTGGTGCTACCGTATCAATGCATATCAACATTTCTGTATCATCAGGATATGATGCTGCATATAAAAATCCAATAGCAGCTCCCAAAGAATGACCCATAATAGAAATTCTTCTCCAATTGTAATGTCGGACTATTCTTCTTAATATAGCTAGACCGTCCCAAAATAAATAATATGGCAGACCCTATAAAAACAATTTTATAGTAGTACGAATTTTCATTAATTTTATTTATTAAAAATAATTAATTAATTTGTTTATTACTAAAGTGGTATATAATGGTGAGTATTTCATTATAAAAAAAAATATATTTACCGGGGGAATATGAGAAGATTGTCCATGTCCTGGTAAATCTATACACAAAATAGAAATGTCTTTTGGTAGTAATTCAATCAAAGGATCAAACGTTCCAGCATTGTCTTGCCACCCGTGAATTGCAATTATAGGTTGTTTGTGTTTTGGTCCCCACCATTTACCTTAAAAATAAAACTAAATTAATAATAATAATAAACAAACATTTCAACTACAATGTACAATGTTTACTTGTTTTTGTATTTAAACTTAAATTTTAGACTAGTGAACATTTTAAGATTATATAGAAACAAATTTACGTTAAATTTAAAAATAAAAACATTTAAAAATGTTAAATTAAAACATTGTGTTTTAGATGATCAGAATATGTATCCAAAATATAATTCTGTTAAGTGGGAACTCTTATGCAGGTTTACAAAGAATATTTTTATTTTATATTAAGAATGCTTATTTAAAGACATCAATAAGAATTTATTCAGAATATGTATTATAAAAATGAAAAATAATAAACAACAATGACTTTAATACTAACCACTTACATAACCAAATGGTACAGGGATTTTGATTTCTTCAAACGAGGGTCCGCATATAGAGTTATCCATTATAAATCTAAAACTAAAAATATATAATAATTAAATGAATGATTCCATTCAACTAATAGTTTTATTTGGGGTAAAAAAAATATATATGTAAATTATTAAACTATTTTTTACAAACTTGAATAAATACAAACACATATTATAATTAATGTACCTCACTTGTCTGTTATTTGAGTAAAAAATAATATTAAAACACCAAATGAGAAATTATAATGAAGCAAATATAATTATAATGAATTGTATACTAATCTAGTGTGTTACATTACATGTAAATTCACTTTAAAATTATATAAAAAAATATTATGTCAAAGATTAAATTTCTTTTTTCATACTCTTATCTTATATAATATGTGTATTATATATATATATTCATGTAATAACAATTCAAATTACATAGTATCTAAATCAATTTATAATATGTATATATATATATAATATATAATATATTTATATATATATATATAAAATAAATTATTTTGATTTTTTGTCATGCTAATTTTAACAATTAGATAATTATTATTATTTTATCATAATGACCATATGTCTATGTATATTTAGGGATGGGCAGTACTTTCGATACAATTGTATCTTGTAATGCAATACATTCATGGAAAATATTGAGTATCTTGTATCACGATACTTTTTGAATCTATGTATAAAGTATTTCATTTATCCCCACCAAATTAATAATAATTGATACATTAGAAAGATACTTTTAACGGGATTTTTTTTTTACAAAATTTTAATAATACATATATATATATTTTTTTTTTACTTTTACATGTCCTCACTAAACCTTAGCTTAATCCTACTTTAAGCTTATATTGTAAGAAGAGCGGTCTAATATGTTGTTAAACACATAAAATAATATATTAATAATATTAAGTATAGATGTAGGTATATTTAATTATAATTAATTAATTATTATTTATTATTAATTAAATTATTATATTAATTGACATTTATAAAAAATACCCATAAATATATTACTTATCCAAATCATTTCTATTAGTTTAATTAGAAAATGGTCTGGGTATTTTAAAATGAAAATCAATTAAATGTATGAAATAATTATCAAATTTCAAATTGTTTATTCAACTCAAACATTTTGTTGTTTTCACTAATTTTATGTTAAAGATATTTATTTTATAGAAACTTTTAACCATAATTAGTATTTAGTTATATATACTATGATATTAAAATAACATCTAATTAAAATAAGTCTAATTTGTATACATACTATAACATTTGTAGATTAATAAAATTTGTTTCCAACAGTAAGCTTTATTAAGTATTTCACTTCATAATCATAATAGTTGTATTGTGTAAGTAGTTATTCTGTATACTAAATTGTAAAAAGTATTTGTTTAAAATTATATAACTTGCTCTACAGTTATTAATGCACTGTAAATATAATTTAAAAAATGTCTTAATGACATAGCAAATATAGTTACACAAAAATTAAGAATAAATTTAAATAATTGATGAGAAGAGTTATACTCATGAAAGTATTAATTAATAAAATTATTATGTTATTAGTTATGTAAGACCTTTATTCCACAAAATAATTTATATCATTTTTAAAATGTATATACAACAAATATAATTTTATAAGGAATAATCATTACTTATTGTACAGTTTTTATTTTAAATATTCAATTTTTTCAAAGTACTATTATTGCTGGGATATTATCATTAAAAGTTTGGAATGTTTGTTTTTTCTTGAGATATATTGTTATTAAAATTATTTTTGTGTTTTTAATTTCATTGGCTAGGTACTATTCTACTCAAATTGTATTTAATAAAAAACAATATTAAATCCTTTGATAATATTGTTGGTTTAATAAGAATTTTATAATTTATATTAAAAAACATTTCATACTAAAGACGAGACAATGGTGAAGGAAATAAAGATTCAATATTGCAAAATGTTATTAATCATTTTGTAGCATTTTGGTCTTTGAAGTTTGCAAAATCAAGTTATTTCAAAACTACTAACTAGTATTTTTTTGACTATATATTAATTTACGTAAATTGCAAATTGAGTGTTCTTTCTTAAAATTAAATGTTTTTATTTTTATTTTTAACAAATTTAGTATAACATTTAAAAGTTACACCTGAATGAAATGAACGGATGAGTTTTTAAACTATTTTAAATCCAAGAGGGATAAAAACTAAAAATAATTTTAAATTGGTTGAATAATATTAATATTCTACTACAAAGATTGTCTTACATTGATCACAGATGATTTTAAAGTATTTCAAATACAAAAAGAAAACAAAAAGATATTTTTAATTTGTATTTCATGTCAAGACAAAATAAATAGGGAAGAATATCTATCTATGTCTATATTAACTTTATTGCATCAAAATGGAAAAATATTTTGGTATAGCAAAATCTTGGATCATAGTTGGAATATTGGAAAATATCCGAACTGAGACGTTAATGAGGAATGAGGTTAAATATAAGTCTATAGCATTTATTTTCAATATATTTTTGTTTCTTTTTAATAAATGCAGGTACATAAATAAAAATACTTCACATACAAATTAAGTTATAAATATGAACAAATTAATTGTTTTAATAATTACTAATTGAAAAATACATACCAAAAATATTAGCGTAACTAATAACTTAAAGAACTAGCAAATATTTAAATATTCATATAAACAAAATAGGAAACTGACATACACAAATATCATATATATTATTCAATTGTAAAAAAAAATTAAATAAATCTAGGTTTATACATGTAACAAATGTAACAATGAACTATATTTAACGATGCAGACGAACAGAATCAAGAAAATATAAAACTAAGTCTTAACTATAAAAAATAAAAACTAAGTTACATAAAAATATTTAAAAATATTCTAACCTAATTTATTTTATTTTTATCATTAAACAACACAAGTGATAACATAGACATACAAGCAAGGTAGATCTACCTATCTATCAATCCACCTTGCATATAAACACAGATTAGATGAAACTAGATAGTGCATTCGGGCCTAATATAATAAAAGCGTAAATAAGATGTATTGATTGGTTGCACCCAAAGTGGTGTATTCAATTACAATAATTACACTATTATTAAAAAATAACGCTTTATTTACAATATGTTTATCGCACTGATCGCCAATTATCAATGTTAACATTATCAATCTTTTTATTTAAAGAATTATTTGGATATTTCTATCAAAAAATAACCGTACCGTTTTTACCTAACCGTTTTCCCCCTTCAGACACAACCTAATAATAAAAAGTAATATATTTTGTTTATTCAAAATAATATATCTATTACAATAAAACAATAATTTTAGATTTTAACATGTGATAACACTAATTTAAGAGCCTGATAATAACAACTATCGAGTCGATTTTTTCTTCGAAATCCCTTGAGTGCACAATCTGGTTTCATCTAATCTGTGATATAAGCAACAGTTATTTATGTCTATGAGTGATAAGGTGTCGACCGAAAAATGATAAACATTTGGAAAATTATTAAAAAAGGTCTGAACAATGGATTAGAGGGACAGGATTCGTAAATGTACAAAACAGCTATAGTAGTGACACAGATTAGATTAATTCATCTAATCTGTGGTAGTGATATGACCAAACTAAAAGGTTAGGTTTTTATTAGTTAATAATTTTACACCCAACCGACATTTTATATACTCTTTGGATAATGAATTGTTTGAAATCAATCGTGATTGTAATATAAGTTTTCAATCAGCAATATGTGTGTTTTTGCTCAGCTTTCCAGTTTTTAGTTTTTTATTGTAATCATCAAAATATCTCATCCTTATAGTCGCTTTTCATTCCTTGTCTATAGTTTTATGTTATAGAAAGGAAGTACCCAGTATAAGCGTTTAACGTTGTCATTTATGTTATATCGATTAATTGATATTTGTGTGAAATACATTTTTTTGGATACTTTCGTCATTGTGTTATAAATTCACACGTTACACGCATATTACACTTGTATGAATATGTATATATTATAAACATATATATTTTGTAAACATGGTTTTTAAACAAATATTCATTGTCCTACTGTCTTTATATTTATTTACCGTCAATGGGTTATACGAAGACCAAGTTGGAAAATTCGACTGGTAAGTAAATTATCCTTTTTATCCTTTTTTTACACATAAATATAACTGAAATGCTGTTACCTATCATTATATTCGTTTATAAAATTGTGATTTGTCAACAAATATTTGATTATGTATATTATTCATCAGATATATACAGCACACCATGTATTTATAATTACATTCTTGATGTTATCTACAGGAAACAAAATTATGTTGGTGAAGTCAAATTTTCATCAATTGATGTTGACGTAACGACAAAACGATTATATGTAGCAACTAAGAAGAATGTTGTTGCTTCATTAGCCATAGATACTGGTAAGACAGGTGTATCAATTATTCATAACATTTGTTTAATAATTATTATATTGGTTACAATTAGGTGATATTATTTGGCGACAGATTTTGGAAAAAGGACCTGATGGTATTGTTGAGCTAATACATCCAACTAAATCTAAAATCATTACAGTTAGTGGAGTTGGTGTTGTTAAAGTACGCGGGTGGGACATTAAAGATGGATATTTACATTTTGAATGGAGTATAGAGACTAGTAATGTCTTGTATTGGTTTGTATTTAATGGACTCCTTCATAACGTGTATTCTTCAAAAGATGTGATCATTGTTGACACATACAATTTAGAAACTGGTTTCAAAGGAAAAATCACCTATACTTTTCCAGCACATTGGTTTACTGGCTCTAATCGGTACTATCAAATAATAATAATTAAATATTTAATTTATTTAGGTTTTCAATACTATTGGTTATGTTTTTTATATTCTTAGTTGTGCATTATCTTCTGGAAGCTTAGCGTGTATTAGTGACACAGGAAAATTAAATATTGTGTCATTAACAAAAACCATTAAAGATATTTTAAGTGTTGACACTAATGGAGATGGAATTAAGGCTGTTCCTGGAAGCCCAATTCCTGCATTTATCATTACAAATAACAATGTGGAAAAATTAATTTACGTTAAAGACAACAAATCCTATACACGATCTTTAACAACAAGAGCATCATTATTTGTACATACATATATGGCTGACAGGCATATTTTATTACAAGTCTCATCACCTATACAAGTATGTATTATACAATTAGTAACAACTATTATAAATACCAACCAAAAATGAATAATATTTATCTAGTGGATAGTTAGGTTAGGTATGTCTATAAAATAACAAAAGAAAAACTACATTAATTTTATATTTTCACATCCTATACTAAATGGTTTTAGTTCAAATAAATTTTTATCTCCTTGAAAATCCAAAATTAATTCTGTTTATAATTAAAATATTTTAATGCTATTCATGAATATGTATTTATTTTTTACAAAAGTTGTCCATAATTCATAAATGCATTTCATTTGAAACTAGATTTAAATTCTACTCTATAATTTATCATTATTCTTAATATTAATTATATGTTTAGAACATCATCATAACTGAAGGGTCAATATTAGAGGATTCCACTGTTATTGAAAGTTTGTCATTAAAGGAAACTAAGAGTTCTTTAAAAATTTCTGATCCCAGTATATTGTCTGCATTTTGTGGACGTAGCAATGCCAATACTGTCAACTGTGTTAGTCTAATCACAACATTAGATCAATCATTGATGCTTCTTAAAATACCAGGTACTATTTATAATCAATTGTTTTATAATGTAGTAATATGTAGAGCTGAAATTTAAGCAATAATTTTACAACTAAAAATTGTCAATAAATTAGGTTCAATAAAATGGCACAGAGAAGAATCTTTAACTAATATTATAAATGTAGAACTGGTTGATTTGCCAGTTTCTGATATTGAAGCAGCTATTGAAAAAGAATTTGGAAACAAAGAATGTAAGTATTTTCTCTACCCATCTATAATTAAAATAATGTAATAAATGAGTTATGTTTAAACATATTTAAAAATATATTTGTGCTCAAGCATTTTTGGATCACGGTGTATCAAGTGAGTGATGATGAGTGAATATTAGTGAGAGTTTATTTGTATCCGTAGTGTTGGCAAAGTTTGAAATTTTGTTTTATACAACTTGTTGTATAGTTTTTTCTTAATTTGTGATTGTTGTAGTTTTTAGTTTTTTTCACAAGTTATTATTTTTATCTTTTGCCTTTTGATAACAAATAGTTTTTATTTTTCATTACATACAGCGGGTGCTTTCAGTATGTTTGTTCATCGGCTACTTAGTCAGTTACAACAACTACGTATTTTATTTGCAACTGTTCTTGGTGTTGTTGAATCACCATCTGAAACTGCTGGAACCAAAAGCAATTTAGTTCGTGATCAATTTGGTTTGCATAAAATCATTGTAGCCGTTACTAGTGCAGGAAAAGTAAATACTTTATCAAAATTTGCAATAATATTTTTAAATTAACTAATAAGTAAATTATTATATTTTCTAATTTTCTTTGTTAGGTATTTGGCATTGATAATTTGAGTGGTGAAATTTTATGGTCTGTTCTCTTATGTGGAGTTGGAACATTTTATGACAATAAAGTAAATGGATTGCCATCAGTTTCTATGCATTTACAAAGAAATTCCAAACATTTATCATATTCACCACTATGCACATTAATATTAAAAAATGAAGTAAGTCCTTTTTTATAGTTCTATGTATTATTCATCAAATAATTGTATCATTATTTTAGAATTCAGATAATACAGTCTTATTTACATTCAATCCAATTAATGGTGAATCGAAAAGTATGTAAATTAAATGTTGCATATTTGACCAAAATTATATTTAAAATTTTTTTTTTCATTCAGTTGGTGTTAAACAACTTCCATATAGAGTTGTACAAGCTGTTCCACTTCCGGTTTTGAATATTGAATCTATCCGCAGTCTAATTTTGTTTGATAGTACTAACACTCCTCATCTATATCCTGCTGATATACCATTGCTCTCAAAACCACCACCAGTTTATATATACATCGCCAATCCTACAAATGGCTTGTTTCAAGGATTCACTGTCGACGTACCAATTTCAGGAATCGTAAGACATATTTTATTCAATATTAAAATAATTTATGTTATTTACATCAATATACATTTATAGAAATTTTCTGCTAAAGAAGTTTGGAAAACACAATTTAACAAACCTACTCAAGTTATAGCGATTGGTTCACGAGATTCTATGGAACATGTACATTCTCAGGGGAGAGTATTAAGTGACAGAAGTGTTTTATACAAATATATTAATCCAAACATGGTGGCTATATTGACATTAGCACCAGATACAACACATAAAAGTACGTTCTATTTATAAAAGTTAATTTTTTCCTAATTTAGTTGTTTTAAGGTGTTTTGACATTACATTTATTGGATGTGGTTAGTGGTATAATTATTTACTCGGTAGTTCATAAACGAGCTTCCCATCCAATCCACTTAGTTCATTCTGAAAATTGGTTATTATGTTCATATTACAATGACAAAACTAGACGAACTGAAATAGCATCATATGAACTGTATGATGGTAATCAACTTTCAAACTCTACAGGTATTAAAATAATAGTGACGTTTAAATATCTAATATTTCTATGCTCAAGTTTGTGTATTTAAAATATATATTCTAATATTGTGTCTTTATTTTTAGAATTCTCTTCGGTTGGAGGTAGCTTAATTCCTCCAATAGTTGAAAAACAAGCTTACATATTTCCTGGATTTTTACAAGCGATGAAGCCAACCATTACTGAGAAGGGAATTACAAGCAAACACATATTAAGTGAGATTTTTTTTTTTACTAGTGATTACTGTGTGATACATATTTATTTATTTTTTTAGTGGCTACCACAACTGGCCATTTGTTAGAAGTACCATGGGCATTTTTAGATCCACGGAGACCATTAGGTGAACCTAAAGAAGAAGGGGCAATACCATATATTCCCGAACTTCCAATGCTGTCTGAATCTATGATCAATTATAACAAAAGCCTTATGCGGGTTGATGGCATATATACTACACCCAGTAATCTTGAGTCTACTTGCTTAGTTTTTGTTTATGGATTAGGTAATTTCATTATTCTTAATTTTTATTCAGATATATATTTAATATTTTTAAATGTATTTTTAGATCTCTTTTACACAAGAGTTGCACCTTCCAAGACATTTGATGTACTGAAAGAAGATTTTGATTATTTAGTCATAATTATTGTTACGACTGTTCTTTTAGTAAGTGCTTATGTAACAAAAAACCTTGCCTCACAGAAAGCATTAAAACAAGCATGGAAATAAATTATTACAAAAATGTAAATAATTAGTTATCAGTTTTATTATAAGTCATTGTAGAATTTTGTTTTGGATTTTGTAAAATGTAAGGGTTTTTGTTTTTATATTCGTTTGATAATTATATTTTTCTCCATAAGAACTTTTAAGTTATTGTACTATAATATTAATATTCAAAAGTAAACAATTAAATTGTGGTTTTTAAATAAATTATTTGTTGATTTGTATGTCTCGTGTTATATTTTATTATTATATTTCTCTATGCACAAATTATTTTTTAAAGGATATTTTATAAAATATATAGTATATAAAGTATATACGCTATAATTTTTATTATTTAATGTAACAAAACATAATACTACAAGTACCTGTAAGATGTGAAATAATTGGAAAACATACCTACCTAAAAAGTAATGAGTTCATTTTCTTATTATTTAAAGTGTTATTACTAGAGTTTAAATGTTGTGGGCATTTAATTTTTTCTATTGGTCTAATATGAATCTATATTAACTATTAGTTTAATTTATACTACATAGGAAGCAATTTTTTTCTTTTTGGATTTTTAAAATGATTTTTTTTAAATAATTTTTATAATAACATGTGATGGCTGAAATTGGTTTTATCTCATAATTTTTGATTTATTGGTTTAATTTATTTATTACATATATTTATATATTAATGATTTAATGAAACTATGTATTGTAGTACACATTCTAAAAGTATTCAGTCATTTTACATCAACCTTTTTATTGTATCACAATATATTTTCATTTACAAGCTGCCATTATTATTAAATTATAAAGTATTTTATAAATGTATTTTTACATTATATTTTTCTAATATTTTTATATCATATAAATGCTTTTTAATTTCTCTATGTAAAACCACAAATTGCAAAAAAATATAAAAAAAAATATATATTTTTTTTGTTTATTTATGATTATTAACTTATAATTTTTATTTTATTTCTAGTCTTTTTTCTTTATTTTTTTTTTTTTTCTTGTTATCCTTGATATCCTTTTTACTCTTTATTTGTTTTTTCTTTTATTTTCATTACTATATTATTAAATATTAAAATTAAAATTGTTTTTAACCTAACCTAATTTGTATAATAATATAGGTGTAAAAAAAATGTAAAAAAGAAGATACCCCTCCAATTCATACACTGTTTATATATTAAAACAAAATTAGTACATTAAATAATGGGTTTTTATAGATTTTTTCAATCAATTTTAGGTGTTTTTTCCTTTATTTTAATTGACTTTTTTATAGTTTCATAGAGCTGCAACATCCAAACTTCAATTATTACTTTCTAATAAAAAAAATAATACTAAAAAGTATGACACCACATATTTTATATTGTTTGGCATACGTCCGTAAACAAAGAAACTGTTGGCTTGCATTTTTACCAAAAAGTTCGCGTCATATACACATTGGTCTCAGTCAGCAATATAATATATTGTTGATCGTCACATAAGGTACCGGTTGTTGCGCCGTTAACGCGTCGAGAAAAACGTATTATTCAATGTGGGGTGTATAATATCACGTACATCATAATACAGTCTTCGCGTTCTATCGTTTTCAAATATCTACCGTCTACATGACGACCACATCCTCGCATGCTTTTGTTTGAATAGAAAATGGAGAAATAGTATTAGAAAATTCATTTTCCGAACAGGTACCATGAAAAACAATAAGTAAAAACAACAATCGTCTACAGTACAGTTGCCGTCGCGACCAAAGTGATAATCGCATCTGATAAATTGTGGTCGGCAGTTCACACGAACCCTTCGTATGCGACCGTTGATAGTTGTTATTATTGTTAATACTGGAAAAAGAATAAGGACAAGAAGCAAAAAAATAAGTTACCGAAAGAGTGACCCCCCCCCCCCCGTGGAAACGATGACGACACGTGATCATTGTTTACATTGAACCACTCGCACTTGTCAAGAGTTCAAAGACTAAAAGACCTAACGCCGTTCTGCATTACTACTTATAATATGTAATACATATTAAGTTTTATAATTTTGATTTTCAGGTGTATGGATAAGCACCTGCAGGGGTTCGCAACGGTGACGTGTGCAACACATATGGGTCAGACAATGGAAAGCCTGGATCCCCACCATTTGAAACGAAGACGGGGTGTGCCTAGCCGATCGGTATATGGGTGGGCGATAGAGAAAGAAAGAGAATAGCGTTGGAAACGAATACACCGTACAGCACAACCACTACGACCACGGCCGCCGTAAAACTGCCTTAAACAAGAAGTGCGTGCGGTGCCCGCTAACGCCGTCTATTGGTGCCGCCGCCGGTGATGGTGGTGGTGCAAGCAGCTGCTACTCTGAGTATCCGTATCGAGTAGTGTGGACGGACGACGGCGGACAGAGCGAGAGAGAGTGAGAGAGACAGAGTCACTGTGCGTATAGATGCATGTGTGTTGTGTGTGTGCGCGCGCGGTTACGAGTATACGTTTATATACGAGCGACGGTGATAGTGGGGGGGTGTGAGAGAGAGAAACGAGGAAAAAAAATATCTATCCCACCTTTCCTCATTCATTGATTAAGATTGACATTCCATTCAAACGGCAAAACGTAATAATCGTCGAAACGCGCCAGCCATCGCGTTAATACGTCCCATTTGTTTCCTTTTCCCGTAGTAGCATAATTTCGTCCGTTCTCCTTTGTTTACAGTCGTCGCGTTTCGCCGTCCGTCCGCTACACCCGACGGTGTTTAAACGACGCGCACGGCCACAAACATACGTCAGTCACCGCGTCCATGACAATACCGATGCGATTCGTCATCACAGCCGCTAATGCAACATCGTTCATCGTCGTTCTGTAGAGAAAAACGGCAATAGGACGTAAAAACAGCACAACGGGCGTACGCGATATTCCGCCCGCCCGCCCGTAGTAACGGACTCGACCGAATCGGCGTCTTCACCGGCGGAATAGTGTTGTTGTGCTACACTACGACACGAGCACCATCGCGGTCATGGACCTGAAAACCGTTCATTATCTGGCATTTGTCTGCGTATTTCTAGTGCACAATGTAAGTACCTTCGCTGAACATCACTTAACGTATATACTTTACCGACAACCAACAAAATACGTTTTGTACGGATAGATTTTAATTGTATGTTTAATTTTATATTAATGAGGGAACTCGACAGTTGACGTCTATGCGTTTTGAGAATGTCGTATGGATTACTTACTATGTAATCGCTATGTGCTTCATCTTTTTTGCATTACTGTGTTTGTATATTTATTTTATGTACAATAATCGGTCGCAATGAGATCGGCTGCTGGAGTATTAGATTACAGTTTTTCAATTTCAATACTGTGATTTCTTTTTTCCAGTTTCTTGAAGCCCGAAGGTCAACGATCAAGTGTCAATCGAGTAGTAGTAGAGTGCCTTCTCGTTATAAAGTTCAATAGCCATTAATTATTGTCTTATTGAATAAATAATTTTCAATTGAGTTTGATAAACTGTGTTTCTAATATTTTCATTATCTAATAACTACTTGCTCGGCCCTTTATAAAAAGTTGATATTTGTTATCGGTTTACAATATACATTTCTATGTCGTTACACTTTTGTAGTATGATTATTTTGATATATGATATTGGTAATGTCTATTATCTGCCCAAATGTATTTTATGATTTCGTGACACCATATCTATTATTACCTATTGCTAATAATTGTGTAATAGATACTTGTGTAGTGTGAACATAAAACTACTATAGTTTATTCTTCTTAAATACTTACATATTAATTCCATTGACTTGCATATTTAACCGTGCACTATCTATTTTTCTTAATTGCCTAATTTACATTTTATTATTGAAATTATAACTATTAACATTTTGTATATATGTTTAGTTGTTTAGTTGTATATAAAGTGAATTGCATCTCTCGTTTATGAACTAGTTTTTGTGTATAAATAGATGTTTACGCCAAAATCTTAATATATATTTCCTTGAAGTACTTAAATAATTAATATTACTCAATTTGTTTAAACTTGGTACTGTTCTTATGAGACTAATGTGAAATTAAGTAGATTGTAACAATGAAACATTATTAACCGTATGCACATTCATTTAAGTATTTTTTTTTTTTTTTTGTATTAATGTGCTACTTATCAATTAAAATTTTTAATTTATATCTATTAACTCTTAATTATTAAATAAACAAAATTCAAAAAAAATAAATCGAAGGTCAGTATACTGTTTGTGGAACCATAAACGACAGTTATTAAACTAGTACCTAAAAATTATATCTTGTAATCTAATACGCATAAATTACAATTTTTGTCAAATTAAAATTATTATTTGGGAAGAATTACATATATTTATGTACACAATTTGCAAATAGTTCGTATACATTTAGTTTACTTATTATATCATGTGAATTCATAAACAAAATATATTTGTTTTAGTACGTCTTATGTATACATATTATGTACATTTGTATACATATATATATATATATATATATGTACATACATATCTTATGTATACATCCTATATACCTATGCATTGTTTTGTTGTTTTTTTTTAATAATACATTATAAAGGTTTCTTTTAGGTCAATCAATATATTCTAATATCAGTATTACATAAATTATTTAAGTAGCTTATATTTTGAATATTGTATTTACTAATAAATATATGTTTTAACAGTGCATATTCAATAGGTAATAAATAGTCAACAAATATAATTTTATAATTTATCTACAGATTTATTAAAATGAATTCTAATAATTTTATTTTAATTTTTTTAGGTGTTAGCAGAATCTAGTAAAAATGATTCATCTACTAATCCAAATGTACTTAAGAGTCCATCTAAGGATGAATTATTTATTGATGATGAATCTGATACAATGCTTGATGAAGAAGGTAGTGGTATGGGTCCCACGTCAAAAGGAACAGGGGCCGAAGACATGGAATCTAGTGGTTCTGGTTATGGACCAGATGATGAAGATGCACAAGTTGGCGGTGCCAAGAACAAAGGAAAAGCAGGAATAGATTCTGAAGAAGATGAAGATGAGGATGACATTGATGATGATGAAGATATTGAAGACTTTGATAAAGAAAAACAACCAAAAGTTGATCTACCAATAACCACAACTACTACAACTACTACATCAACTACTACAACAACCACTGAAAATTATGATGATGAATCTAGAATTCTTCTGGTATGTTCATTTAATTATTTTCCATTTCATTTACGTGTAAAGAATACAAATATACTTCTAGGATAAAAAAGTATTCTAAAGGTCTGAAATTCATTTACACATTTAGATGGCATAGTTACTAAAATTTAAGTTATAACCTAAATCATGCAAAATAGTACATTAAAATGTATTCATATGTGTAGTTTCTGATTTCTAAGAGACTAAACATTATTTAATTATCAAAAAATATTAGAAAAATTATCAAAATTACATAATCATTATTAATATTTATATTTAACTATATTTTGAATCTTAAAATTATATATTATTTAATAGTTTATGCCAATAAACTAAATATTAGAAAAATTATCAAAATTACATAATCATTATTAATATTTATATTTAACTATATTTTGAATCTTAAAATTATATATTATTTAATAGTTTATGCCAATAAACACTAAAAGCAAACTATCAATATTTAACTATAAACTTTTAAATTCATATAAAACATATATGAATAATTAATTTGTTAATATCATATTTCTATTAATATACATATGGAAGTTTTTATATCCTAACATAAAGTTTAATTGTGTGTTGTAAACATAATTATTTTCCATCCAGATCCTTTAGTATGCACATTAATGTTAAATAGATACTTGTGTAAATATATAAATTCAATACTATTGATAATAAGTAAACAACGACAAAACGTTTAAAACAAAGAGTTTAAAATATTAAACTATTTATCTCTCTGCAGTTAAATAGTGAAAAATAGGTAAGTTAAAATAATAATAATAATAACTTAATTAAAATGCATAAAAATTTTACTTTATTTTGTACAAAAACATAAAAAAGGATTTATTTCTATTTATTAGATTACAAAAGTTTTAAGATTTTAATAAGTACTACTTAATGGTTTTTGAAGTTTTATCTAAAATATCTTGCAGTATCTATACCTATTGCATTTTATTTATCTTATTCATATTAATTACCCATAATAAATTGTAGTCATTTAAAACTATGTAAATATTATTATCAATTTTTATGAAGAATTTAATATAAAAAAAACTATTTATTAACAGTATTATACATGTATAAAAATATTAATCAAAAACATCCGATTAAAATTATTACTTAATCCGTTTAAAGTATGTGCAACATTAAGATAATATATATATATATATATTTACATTTATAAGTGCAGTAACTAATGTGAAATGTATTTATTTGTTTAGCAAGTACACTATTGTTTGATTAGGACTTGATACATATGTTGCTCAGATAAAATTTTCTATAATGTTAATACTAGTATTTTTATATTGAATAAATTATTCAATAGACTAGTTATGAAACAAAAAAACTGTATAAATATTAATTATTTTATCAGTTATTAATTTTCAATGTATTTATATAATTGTTCAACCAAGTATAAATCAAACTTTGACTAAATTTAATACAATTTTAATTAATGTAAATTAAATTTAAATTAAAAAGAAAAATAAGATTACTTAATTATTTCACTTGACTGTCAATGCTAATGTTGTGTTATGAGTAAATGTACATCATGGTATATGAGTTAAGTGTTTTGTTGATCTTATATGTAGACATTTTAGTTGATAAACATTTCTGAGAAGTTTAATTAGTTAGCATATATAGCATATGTATACATACATAATGCCTACTTTTATAAATTTATTGGAAACTTTAAATATCAATATGCTGAATGTTAGATTTACCTGATGAATTGCATATTTATTAATTTTACATTGCTAATCTGAAATTGTTTTCCATTATTTTTTCCTTGCCTATCAATTATGTATGTTAGCAAGTTTTACAATATGTCAACTGACATATTCAAATAAAATTATATTTTGCAATTTTTATATCTACTCACTATTTTGTACATGTATGCACTTTACAGAACAAAGCATATTAAACAGACTTCATAATTTTCATGGAAATTTAATTCTCATGAATCATAATACACTGTGTATGCATATTGTGTATATTTTATGAATAATATTGATGTAGTATTATGTAATGTTAATGTTAACTTTTTTATAGGTTTTGACTAAGGTCAATATTTTAAAAACTATACACCATTAAGCAATTTATAACAGTGAATAATGTTAAAATTAGTAGGTCAAAATTAATATTAGCCGAAAAATATATGGTTAATAATTAATAATATAAACCAAACTAACTGTATGTGAAAAAATATTAAACTATTGTTTTTTTCCCCGTTTTGAATTTTGATCTTATTTTATATAAATTATTTTTTTATCAAATTCTATGGGTTCTAAATTATTGCATACAATTGTATAACTATATTTTTGGGTTCCCTTTGCCATTATAATCATCCGGTATTGAGTATGGTATATGAAAGGTCAAACAAAATCTAATTTAATAAAAAATACTTGGAGGAGGAACAGACATTGGTATAAACAATAGCTATAATACTTTCTTAGCCGACTTAAAATCTAAATATTTGTAAATTGATGATTTGTAATTATAATATAACATTTAAGACATTTTAGTCTTGAGTACAAAAATAAAATAAAATAAAAATGTATAAATGATTGTATTTTTGCTTTGATTATAGCCTAAACAAAAAACTGACGATATCAATGAGGCACCACCTAACATACCTGAAGTACCTCAGACCACATCTACCAGTACTTTTTCACCTCCTCCTTCCAATGCTATTGATGATCATTCCAGTAGTAATGGAGTCTACATTAGTTCCAACAACCATCCTGAACGAACATCTTCCTTTTTTGCTCAGCCAGGCATACTTGCAGGTAAACAAATGCTTAGAAACCCAAGAAGAAAATCTACAAAATATTTATTTTTGTTTTAGCAAATATGTATTTTGACATTATTAGTACCAAACACAAACCGTGTTTAATAATATTGTTGTTCACATACACATTCAGTAAAATAAAAATTAAATATTTTATAGATTCTCAAATCAAATATTAATTAAATGTCTATGTGTTAATAAATGTTTAATCATACAATTTCCTTTATTTGTAGTAATTTAACAATATGTTTTGGTGTTTTCAGCTGTTATTGGAGGTGCCGTTGTTGGACTATTGTGCGCAATTCTAGTTGTTATGTTCATTGTATACAGAATGCGTAAAAAGGACGAAGGTTCATATCCCTTAGAGGAAACTAAACGTTCGCCAGCTACAAATCCTTACCTGAAGTCTTCACATCGCGAATTTTATGCATGAGTACATTCATATATCGGTTTTTATTATTTGAGTCAATGAACATAGTATACGTTATCATATATTGTATTATCACTTCTCCATAAGATGACCGACTATATTCACGTTTTTTAAATTATTCCAAAGGCAACTAAATGACTTCTCTAGTCAAAAATACAATTATATTTATACATATGTATACATGAACAAACAATAGATTGAGTTTCACCATGAATAATCCATCTTTTAAAATACAAAATGATTATTTTAATGTACTATGACTTTTCGAAAGACATTTTATAAACATAATTTCATTTCCTTTTATTTTATATTTCAATTAGAATATTATTATTATTATTATTATTTATTATTTTTAATGTCTCTGACTTTTCCGTCTTCCCCTTTTAATTTTAAAGAAATATATATATAATAAATATGAAATTGTAATATTATAGGCTAGACCTAAACCAAATTGATGACTGAAAGTGCTTGTAAATCATATCATTATCACATTGATTTTATGGACACCGTAAGCTTAAATTAGTAATTATGATTTCAAGCTTCTCGTATAAAGAGAATGTGACTTTTATGCCAGGTTTAGATCATTGGAATGCCAATCTATTTAAACACAATTTAATAAACCAGTTTAGTCTGGTGCTGCTTTATGTACTGATTATTGCAAATCAATTATAAAATGAAATTATTGCTATTATTTGTTGAAATTAATTTTTGTTAATATAAAATATCAGACGGTATTAATAATTGAAATTATGACCATTCATATAAGACCAATATAAATAAAATAAAATCAATGATATTAATGATTGTGTACACAGTCTTGAATTTAAAGACTAAAATTCAATTACAACCTTAGCCAACATAATTACGTGCCATGTATTTGTGTCTGTGTCTTCTCTCCATTCATATATTTTAGTGTTTTCCAATTTAAACACTTTGTACATAATGTTTAGGTATAACAAATTATAGTTAGTTATTACTTATAGTTTTCCAATATTTTTTATTATATAATAATATTATATTTATTTAGTCTAGTGTTGAACTAACTGATTATAAGTATACTTTACCTATTGCGTCTTTTTTTGTATATACACGTAAATTGACAGATACAGAATAAAAACCTGTTCTGCCTAGAAAGGAGAGAGAGTGAGAAAGAGAAAAAGGTAGCAAAATATCTTCTTTTTAACTCAATAAACTAAATAATATTATTTATATTGTTTGTTTATTATCAAACAACTAAATGTATGTGTAATATTGTGAATTTTTTTTAACCTATCATAACAATTTTATTATTTATATATACTTGATTAAATTTAATAATATAATTTGTTTAAGTATTGAGCTTTTCACAATGTTTAACATCAATTTATATACTCAATACGAGAATTTTATTTTTACTCGTTTATACCATTTTATGTAAACAATAATGTTAAACAAAATTGTGTTGAATATGTATGACACAATATAATATACAATATATTATATACTCGATTATTCGTAAAAAGTGTTTATTTAATGGGTTCTTTTTTGTGTATTCATTTTTTTTTTATGCTGGGTCATGTGATCCAAAATAATTATCAATAATTGTATAATACCCAAAGTCCATCGTTTCAACCATCGCACATCTTGAATGATGAGAAATCAAAACTTAACTGTTATATTGGTACAATCCCATTTTTCAAAAAATATGTTAATAACTTTGTTTCCAATAGTATTTGTATATATTTCAACAGCTTTTGCCCATCACTGTTGTTAATATTAAAAATATTATTTAATAATCGGTTAGAACGTACAAAATAATAATCGTCTTCCTTTTCCTCCTTTTATTTTATTTCAATTATTCTTTTGTGAATTGCAATAAAAATAAATAAACAAAACCACTACATTATTATATTGTAAATTCGATAGTACATGTATAATTATCGAGTCAGTACAAGAAAAAAATGTACTGGGGATTTTTTTTCTTTTTATGTATCGTATTGAATTTTTATACGTTTATACAAATTAGGCCGACCTTAATGTTTTACCTCGTTAACTTGTATAACATTTTTGTTTTATGTTCGTCTTTGATTTTGTTATTGACACAAAACTTATCATTGTATTATAATTGTCCGTTGCTATTTTTCAGTATTAGTTATAGTTATAAACAATATTTTTTAACCATTTTTTTTTTTTTTTTATTAATTTCACCTACTCTTCAATAAACCCCACCTGTTATCCAAAGCTTTCCTAACTTAAAGCAAATTAATTAAATACATGAAAATCATTGCCATAAATAGTACACAAAAGTAAGTAAAATTTGTGGGACCTGCAGTTTTTGATTGTTTTGACAAATCAAAATGTACAATGGACATAATATTTCAAGCAATGTAAATTTCAATGGTATATACTCAATACATTTAAGCAAAAATAGAGACATAACAGTAAAATATGACTACACATGACAAGTGAGTTTCAATGTTATACAATATAGATTTTTCTTTATGTTCATTTGTCTATTTTTTAGTTTTTATCCTTAAGTAGTTGATAAACTACTCGTAAGCGTTTAAATAATTTTGTACTGTGTAAAATTTGTTACCACAACTAAGACTGTTGTTCTTATTTTATTTGATTATTTGAATGACCAAATGTCCAAAAAAAAAAAATGTGTGTTCAAAAATACTTTTTCAGTTAATATAATTTTAACAAAAAGAACAAAATAACTAAATAATTTATGAATTATCTGTTTACTTAAATTAAAGTGTAAAACTAAATGTGGAAAAATGCTTATTATAATCTTTACCAAGTCACTCCACAGTTCCCGATCATCCACATCTTCAATTTTCGTGATTCCCAACCTTTCCAAATCTTTATTCACTCTATCAATCCATTACTGATGGGGCCTCCCTCTTGGCCTCTTCCCATTGGGTTTATTGATTAGCACTTGTATATTAGTTTATCCTTCGCTCTCCATACATGACCAGCCCACTCTAGTCTTTTAACTTTCAGACATGTTTATATGTTTGGTCTATTGAATATGCTTTTGATTTCCTCATTTTTTATTTTTTCACAACTTCCTGACTCCGGATTTAGTGTGGGGCCACATATCTTCCTTAAAATTTTTCTCTCAAATTTAAATTTAAAAAAAAAAAAATTTTTTTTAAATATTACATTAAAAAAAACCTTAGCCAGTTCCAAGTGGATGGGTTGTTGAGACAGATCGTAAGGTCGTTGTGTCTTTTGAAATAGCTTCTATTGATATTCAATTTTCAGCACATTCAGTAAATTATGAACGTTAATAGACCTGATATAACATTTCTGTCATGTTTGTATAAAAAATTAACTAAAAAGGGTACTGTATTAAATTTATTATACCGTCACTACATCAAAGTTTATAAAAACCATTATCTGTACATTTTAGTACAATAGCTATCACAGAACGAGGATTACTCCACTTTCTCTATTAACATCAGCGATCTTAATATACACAGTAGAACCCATTTCAGTTTCAGAAAATGTAGTATTTCATAGTTATCTCATTCAATTGGATTATTTTACCAAATTTTTTTCTATCGTTTCTCCATTCTTTGATAAATTAAATTATTATTAATTACAATAATACAATTAAAAATATGAATATCTAACATACATTTTAATATACACTTTAACAAAGTGTATGATGGGAATATATGAAATAACTTGTTTAAGTATAAATTATAAAGGTTACTCACTTAATTTTCTAAAAAAATAAGATTCAATAATTTTACTGTAACCACAGACTATATAAATATATTATATTATATTCATATAGTCGGTCCTGTAACATACATATAATAATGATAAATATTTTAAAAATCAATAACTAATTATACCACAACCAGCGTCGGAGGTTTGCAGTTAGCTCATAATTGATATTTTTCAAAAGCAAACTGTTACAAAAGGCTTATATTTTCATTTTTGACTATTTGTACTAAAATAAAATGAATATCTCAATTTATAAATTTCCCAACCTAAAACTATTACTTCTGTATTAATTTTGTGTACAATTCGAACAGAAAAAATGGGCAGATGGATACTAATACCACAAAAATTCGTGTACATAGCTGTGAGATTGTGACACACTAATACTATTAATAAAAAATGGGATATATATTAAGGTACATTCAGATGAATATCAAGCTACTTAATGTTGTTTTACTACATTGTCAGACGGAGACAACAAATGTGGGTTTGGTATCCTCTTAATAAAATATTCTCACAAAATAATAACTTGTGTTGCACCAAATCTACTCGATAGATAACTTTGGTTATAACCTTACCTAACTATTAATTTATAAACTAATTGAGAAATGGTTGAGAACGGTTAACCATATTTTAACATTTATGTGGTTTTGGGAAGATAATTAATCAGCTTATAGACTTTAGATAAGTGTAGCAGAAAGCATATTGAACTTCCATAATATAGGTAAGATGGTAGCATTATTATTTGTTATATTAATTATTATTAAGTGTATATTATTCAGATTACTCATAATTATCAAACTCTATCAGTAAGATCTGAAAATCGAAAAGGGATAAATGTAAAACTAAAAAAATTTAGTTTATTATATACTTATTCACTTAATTGTAGTTACTCCAATTTTAATGAAGATTCACAATGCAACTGCAACATAGATATTTTACAGTTCAATTTAGAAAACCACTTTATCAGATATTAATAAAACTTTGTGTCAAATAAGATAGTTTCTCTAAAAAATGTCATTTTATGTTGACAAAGTACAAACACTACTACACGATTCATTTTTTTAAGCTGCCTATTCTGTAATATTCAAATTTAGGACAAGTTTTAATTTCATAAAACAAATTAAATTAAAATTTTCAAAACGCTTCTTTAATTAATATTAAAATTTGCACAAAAAATATTAAACTTTACAATCTAAACAATTTATTTTACAGTAATAATATATAATATCTATCATTATATTTATAATTTTTACTTATATGTATATGTATATATGTATATATACTTTTATTCAAAAATATCAGATTTTTACATAATTATAATTTTTTCATAACATTCAAGTAGTTACATAACTAAATATACAAACATAATATAAGAAATAAATGTATATTATAAATTTATTAATATATTGAATTATTATTATTTAAAATGTAAAAACAGCATTCTAATAATTAAATGATATATATTATATAGTACATTTTATAAAGCATCTGATCACTTAAATATTAATATGTAACAAAACTTTCATAATTTTTATTTTTTTATAAAATTATAAATAATTATTATAAAAGTAATTAACTTAAGTGTACTGCTCCTTTCAATTAAAAGCAATGAAATTTCAACAAAAAGACAATGGAAGGAAAAAATAAACCTATTTACACAAAAAACACTATTTTGGCATTTTTTATTTTATTCTAAGTTTTACTAAATAATAATAATAATGATAATAATAATAAATAATAATAATAATAATAATAATAATAATAATAATAATAAATTAATATATATTTGTATATCTTTCCCTATTTATATAAATTATAGTTGAATTTAAATTGATTTACAAAATAATCTATTCATTAATTTTCAATCAACAAATATAATAAGTAATTATTATTGGTGTGTAATGTGAATTGAAATGTAATAATTCATCATACTGGTGGTGGCGGTGGCGGTGGCGGAGGTGGTGGTTGTCTAAAAAACATAGTAGAAAAGTATGCTTGAGATGGTGGACTAAATAACTTTGGAGGACCATTGTCATGGACAGTAGTTGAAGGTAACAATATATCCTCTTTCGAGCACGAGTAGAGTTGCTCTTCCGTATGATGATAATATGGATCTGAAATAAAAATGGTTCAATTCATATTATGTATAAACAAATTCATACTAATAACCAAATCTTTTATATAAACAAAGATATATTAATTATTTTTTACAGTGGATATCGCTTTCAAAATCTAATTGATTAATGTTACACTTTAAAAAATCATTTCCATCAAATTAATAAATAATTTAAAAATATATGAAAATTCTGTAAATAAAATAAATAAATGTTTTTATATTATACCAAAATCAAGGGGTTTAAAGGAAATAAATAACTGAATAATACCTTAGAGTACAAATTGACTATCTATTACTATTATAGTTTTGTATTAAAAACAAATAGAATATATTAATATAATATAATTTTATTTAAAAAATGTACTGAAATACAACCAGGAATTTTAACTGTATAAGTTATATGCATAAATTGTATTAAACCAGCAAGAACCATTCAAACTAGTTATATTATAAAATGTACACTGGGTTCTTACCCCATTTTATACACTAGAAAGAATAGATTATAGCCATCTCATAAGTCCTCTATTGCACAGGTTTTCTCTTAAAGTACCTAGAAGGGTAACATTCTATTAATAAAAGGGAAATATAGAAAACAAACTGATATAAAAAACAATGTTTTAATAAATAAATAAATAAATATATATATATATATATATTATAAATATATATATATATATATATATATATATATATATATAATATATATATATATATATATATATATGTAGTGAATAAATAACTAACCAAATAAATAAAAACAATAATTGTTCCACAGAATCAAAACAACTTTCACATTTACACCAAATACAGTCTGATTAAGCGATACCCACAGTGTTATTCTTATTTTTGTCAAAATTGTACAACTCTAAAGTAGTTGTCGTCAAAATGCTTACATCTAGTTGATTCAATAGGTGTAGGTATGAATTCAGTAGGAGGTGATAATCTTGGATGTATTTTTGGTAAGTCTTCAGTGATGTTGACTCCAAATTGTCTCCTTAATCTATCATTTAGGTTTTCCCATTTAGGTTCTTCTTTAGACACACTTGTTTCAAATAGAGATGGACCCGATGTTAATGCCAACTTTGATTCCAATTCAAGTGATTTGGCAATAACCTTCTGAGTAATCTCTTCGTAAGCTGCAAGAGTTGTAGTGGGAGATACAGATGGCGGTGGTTGAGTCACTTCACTAGTTTCTGATTCAGTTTCAGTTTCTTGCTCTTTGGTAGTAGTTGTTTGCGATTCTTTACGCCGCCGTCTATACTCAGAAATTGAGAGCTAAAACAATATAATTTCATTTTAAGATCATAATATAATTATTTAACATTAACAATAATTTTCAAAATTATCTTACCTTACGCTTGACTGGTTGAGGTGGTGGAGAGGGAAGAGGTGGCACTACACCAGGCACAGGTGCAACATGTTTTTCAACAGTTTCTTTTGTATCATTTTCAGATTTATTTACTGGCGCACAAACATTAGTAGTATCTGGTTCAATAGCTTTAATTTTATTTTCAAGTTTTATAGAGATTTGAGAATCATTGACTAAGGTTTCACTGGATAGCTGAGAATCATGAACTGGTTCTTTATTTTTAACTATTATGTTTTCATTACACTTTTCTGCCATTACTGGTTCTGCAGTGCCTTCATCTTCAGGTTTAAACTCTCCCAAAAATGATTCGACTAAAGCTATAGCATTAGATGATTTTTGCAAGTCAATTAAAGGTATGCTCTTCGTCTGTAATACAACAAATATTAAAAATAAATAATTTATATATATATAAACTAAAATAAATATAAACTTAAATACCTCAAACATGGTCAACTTTGAGTCAATAGAAGAAATATTACGAGCAGCTTGCTCTACTTCTTCATCTTCAATAATATCATCATCAGCAAAACTCATATGTCCTGAACCAGAAATTGTTGGTGAAGGACATTCGGACATAGACTCTCGTGCCATTCGTCGTTTTTTCAATGGACCTACTTGTTGGTCTCCATTACTAATTCCTACTGAATCTAAACAAAAACCAATGTTTATATTAATATTGATAGAGTTACAATTTTAAAAAATGCATATTATACCTTGTTCACTAATAGCTTGTTGTAACCACCTTTTTTTTGCACAACCAGATTCTCCTAATTTATAATCTTCACTGCCAGTTGGAGAGTTTCCTTCAGACTTTACCCATGAGTTAACAAAATCCTAATTTGGATACATGTAACATTAAGTAACAGTTCATATAGTATTATTTATAGAAAAACATACTTTTTTTGTATTGGGGAATTTAAATCCTGGTGCAAGTGGCCCAACAGCAGCTGCTACTAACATGCAAGTGTTAGATAATGGGGCTGGCGGAGTTCCTTCACTGCCACTTGCTTCTTCGCTATCCATTTTAATTGTAGTATTAAGTAGACTATTGTAAGGTGATCGCCGTAACAAAGAACGAGGAATAGATGACTGAGCTGATGGTCTGTGCTGGAAGCGCACTGAAAATTTACAACGATTTGGAACCCGTTTTCTGGATAACAGCCGTCCTTTTCTATCATCATCATCATCATCATCATCATTATTATTGTCATCTTCATCTGATGAACTGTTATAAGAGCGAGATGAAATTGCAGCTACTCTACGTTGTGGTCTATTTGTTCTTGTTGATTTGGAACGGCTGCTTTTATTAGATGACCTTTGTTTTCTTCTGTAAAATACAAATTTATCATATTTATATTTAAATGACACAGTAAAAATGTTAACTGATTTTTATTTTAATATACATCATTAAAATTACCAATTAGGTATAAACTTCTAAGAGATGATAAACAATATAGTATTTAATTTAATTAAAATTGTGCAAATAAAAATTACTATAAATATATACACATATCTTTCCTCTATATTAGGGGGAAGAAGCTATTTATTTAAAACAAAAATATTTACATCAAATAAGACTTTTGAACACAATTTAAACTACTTATTAATTCAAAAATTAAGTACATTTTTAGTCACTATTTTATAAAATGTAGTTCCTCATAATTGATTAAAAGTTAAAGTTAAAAATTACACTTACTTAGCTACACTTTTTCTAACTCTGTTTCTACTTAGATGAGGAGAAGAATTATTAAAAGAATCTGCATCTTTATGAGATCTTGATTCTTGTTTTCGAGCTTCTTTTTTTTCCATTCGTTCAAAAGCTTTCATAATTGCTACCATCTTTCTTTCTTCTCTGGACTAAAAAAAAAAAAATTAAATTATTAAATAATATTCTATTCATTTTATAAATATTAAAATTGATTACCATTTCGCTTAATCTTTTTCCCATTTTATTATCATTGTTGTTAGATTTATGATCAGGTTCAGTGCTTATTTCAACCTTTTTGATAGGACTTTTTGGCCGACCGGGTCCATTAGGTTCTTTATTTTTAACAGAAGGTGAGAGTAGCAAATCACCCTTAGGTAATGTCCTTTTTATTATTTTTTTATTTGATTTCTTCAGACATCTTTGTTGTCTAGTACTTTTATTTCTTTGGGATTTGTTTTCATCATCAGACGAATGACTAACAGTAGGATCAATCAATGGTGAAGAAGAAGAACTTTCTAGTAAAGTAACAGAGATAGGTGGTGTTACTGTAGGAGGTATTAGGCTCAAAGAAGCTGTACATGTTGATGGATCACCACAATGACATCGTTTAAATGGAACTGCAACTTGATGATTTATGGTAATTTCAGAATTCTTCTCAATATATTGATTTGCTACTATGTACAAATGAATAGAACCTTTTTCGATGTAATGTTTTAGCTAAAATATTTTATATAAACATTTTGAAATTAATTTATGATTTTTAAAAATGTTTAATTAATTATTTTACCTCGGCATTAGGTTTACAAGAGCGTCGAACAAAACGTGCATCATTGCCATATGTTCGACAATCAATACAGACCTCAATATCGCAGTCCGTAGAAAATCGAACCACATAAAAAAATACAAAAGGGTCTGTTCGATTAGGTATTGGATCTTTGTATGCTAATGAGCCAGTCCATGTAAATTTTCCTCGGACTTCAATTATTGGCTGGTTGTTTGTCAGTACTGAACTACTGACTAACATCTAATAAAAACATAATTTAATATATATTAATGTATAACATTTTTAACTAATCTAATGAAAATACAACAAATATAAATTACATACTTTTATTCCACTAGGAAGTAAGGACACTTTTGTCCTACTAATAGGAATTTTGACTGGGGTACGAAGTTCACCAGTATTAATGGTGCCATTTGGTTTAATTGATGATAATCGAGCACGTAATTCTTGAGAATAGTGGTTAGTAACTGCTTCTTCATACTTATCAATCCAATTACGTAATTGGTCAACAGGTTGTTCAATATTTGATTTGTTATGCTGTTTGCTATGTTTGTCAGCTTTAAATATTTTTAACTCATCATCAGAAGAATCAATTGTCTTAAAAAGTTAAGTAAAAATATTTTTATTTATTCATTATATAAATTTATTTTCAAAAATAGATTACCTTCTTTTTTTGTATAATTTTTTTTTCTTGACTAACTTTCTTCTTTTTATCCATTGCTGCTAATCGTTTTTTCTCTAACAACATTTCTTTACGTTTAATCAACATTTTTTTGCGTTCTTCAGCTAATGCCTTTTTTTCAGGAGTCATTGAACCTTTTTTTCGTGGGCATGATGATGGTCCACTTTTTCTACGTTGTTTCATTTGAGATGGTAAACCATTTGGTTTTCGTTTAGGAGTATTTTTTTGACGACTTTTGTACTTTTTTCTTTTATTTGGAATATTATTACGATTTACTGGCATATCTACAAAATATAGAAATATGATAATTAATAATGAATAAACAAATTTAAAAAAATGTAAGTATATAACAAATTATAGGTAATTCATATTATATAATTAAATTTGCAATCCTTAAAAAAACACAAGATACATACAAATTTAGCGTTTTTCAAATACTAATATTTATTATTAATAGCTCTCAATAGAAATGGAAGAGAAGTATTAATATTACTAAAATTAAAATAAATATTACCTAATTCAGAAGAAAGATCAGAGTCACTAGAATGTTGTATATTTGATGTTGATGCCATTGATATTCGTTTAGCCAATTTCATGTGTTGTAAAGCTGCTGCTGCCTCTTTATTGAAAGGTCTAGGAGAACAACGTTCACACAAATATTCTTCAGGTAGATTATTTCTACTTTCTAATACACAGTCAACATGTTGCCAAACTCTATAAAAGCATTTAAATTATGATATTAGTTAGAGTCAATTTAACATAACACAATTTAAGTACTCACAAACATTTGTCACAACATATCATAAATCCATCATCATGCTCTAATTCACTAAAATACAAATTGTAAATGTATAAAAAAAATTCAAATTATATATCTGAGATGTATCATATGTCATTGTTGGACAAGATTTTTAATTATTACAAATTAATAAAATATTAGACTTTAAAAAGTCATAGTTAATAAATGAATGAATCAAAAATTTATATTTCAATTACCAAATTTCTACAAAGCTCATTTTTTGTTTGTTTGTACACATGTATGATTTAAACATTTTAAATTGTCATAAAAAAAATATAGCCTCTCAAAATTAAATAAATTAATGTTTTTTCATTTTCTTCGAAATTCTATTTTATTATTCCGCATTTACAAAAAAAACAACCTACATACAAGGATATAAGATACACCTGTATAATGTATAGGTTAGTATATAAAATTATAGAATTACACATTCTCTGGCAATTTAATGATAAATAATATTTATTCTAGAAGAAAAAACATACCAAATACATCTTGTTACTGCTTGTTCTTCAGACTTGATATTATCTTTGCCTTCAGCAACCGCCTCTGGTGCAGTATCAGTTTCCTCACCTTGACCATCAAGATCATGATCACTAGCACTTAATTCACTTTCTATTTGAATTTGTGGTTCATGTTTTCCCAATGATTGCAAAGGTTCGGAAGATGATATTGGCGCATTATTAGGATTATTTATTGGCTTTTGAATAACTAGATTGAAGTAAAACAAAATTTGAAATACATATAATAATTAAACAAAAACATATAATCATTTTGTTAAATTATGTAAAATATTTTTTTATTTACCTCTACTATTATTGGTCACAATATTATATTGAGTTTGTGACGGTATTTGTGGGACTGTAGGTGAAACTATACAAGATTGACCAGAAGCAACATCCAGTGTTGGTGTTAATCCATTAACTTGGTTATTTCGTTGAGGTGACACTCTCGGAACAAAACAATAATTGTGTTCCACTTTAATCAACTAAAAAATAATGATCATATTTTTCACATGAAATTTTTATTCAATACTTTTTTATTAATATACATACTTCAGCGGGGTTTTTCGCATCATATATTGGCCTATCTTCAGTAACCTCCAATAAGTCATCATCACTAGGGCAATGATCTCGTCTTAAGATAGGACTGAAAAAAAATATTAATTAGGTTTAAAAATTATTAAAAAAAGATAATTAAAAAATTGAATTCATAAACTTACTTAGGTCGGTTCACAGGAACAACACGTGTTCGTTGGTTATTTGATAACCGATTTCGAGGTGGCATGTATGTCATTAACATGTGAGGTGTTAAACCAACTCGATTGTAAGGTAGTTGAGATGAGGCAACTGGAGTTGAAACAAAAACGTTTTTTCGAACAGATTCCATTTGTATGGAACTGGTATTTCGCTGTTAAAAAAAAACCCCTTAATTTCATACTCTACACTGAAATAATATAACTTAGTACAAATAAGAAAATATAAATTTTACTTGATAAACAGGTATTTGTTTGAAATGTTGGTTTGGGGATAACATATGATTGGCGCTGGCATGATTGAGCTGCAATGGAAAACGGTGCATGGTGACTGGTTGACTTGCAGTGCGCACAACAGTGGCACGTGCATGGTGATCTTGTGTTTGACTGCGAGATGGTGTCATCTGAACGATAAGACTGGGTCCTGAGACATCCTGATTGGACATGGGACGGCCGACAGGGATAGTCAACTGGCCAGAAACCGTTGGACCACATGGCACGCGACTCGAACCTACAAGAAAGTAAGCGGCGCTTCCCGGTGTCCTGACGTTACCATCTGATTCCATCACCAACTAACTTTTGCTCTATCCTAAAAAAGAAATATGTATATATTAAACTTATTAAATTTTAAATACTAGTAAATATTATTGAGTATGTATAGTATTCATTTTAAAAGTTGCAACTATAATTGGTAAAATATTTTTATTTGGTTTTTGTAATAAAGCCAGTTATAATAACCCTTGAGGGTTATGTAAATTATTGTACTATTGTGATATTCATTACTATTGTTAAATTATCAGACTAGACCCCGACGACTTTGTTGAAATTTGGTTTATGATGAAAAGATGAATTTTTGTTGTTGAGCGTATTGTAATTGTAAATATTTATTTTCATTATTCAAAATTCAATACTTCCCGATACATTCATTATACAAAACTAAATCAAAGAAATGGCGCTTATACTCAAACAATTAAATTAAACTAAATCTAAATCTTAATATATATTAACTATATCTCTACCATTTATAATAATTGAGTATATTCCTGATGGATTTTTTTTACAGTGAGTGAGTGATATAGAAAGTTTGGAAAATTACAAGACAATTATATTTATAATAATATATCAATACTTTTAACTATCCATTAGAGAAAAAGCCATGAGCACTTCTATACATTTTGTGCAGTATAATTAAGTAAATAGTAAACAATTAAATGCCAAATTTTTTTTATCATAAAAGTTTAAGTGGATTTTGATTTTTAATAAAACTTTAATAATTTGAAAGACACATTGAAACTAAACATACCATTGTCCATTGTACAAAATAATATTAGTAAAAAAAGTATATAATATACAAATCTGATATTTGGTTATTGTTGTTAAATAAGAGCAATTCCATTTCAGATATGTTTTAACAAAATATTTGTCTTTTTTATATACATTAAATAAGATCTACATAATATAATATTTATTATATATATACAGACAACTTTGAGGAACCATTCTCGTTTTGATTTTTAATTAGGTTAGGTTAGGTTTTAATTTTTGGTAATGGTGTAGTGTGTTATCTACCACTATTTCTCATAATCCAGATGTGTAACTATCTACTTTTTATTTCAGCAATGAAAGGTGAATAATCACAATGAAATTATAGCAAATTGCTATAATATATAATATATTAAAATGTCATACATTAATTTTCATATGATGGAAAATAACTACTTTTTTTAAGTTTATTGTCAGTTTTAAGATTTTAAGTCAGTTAAAATCTTTTAAAATTATTTTTGTATATATACTTTTTATTGGCAAGTTTATCTTGTACACGTTGAATATCATAAAATTTAATTTGGCGGGAAATTAAATCTTCCATATGGTGAGAAAATCGATAATATTACAATATAAACGTTCATAACGGAAAATGCAATTTGAAATCGTTTCGTTTCAGAATTGTAGAGAATATAGTAATAATTTCTATTCAAAACCGATTGTGTTGTCGATTCACAGAAGGAGTGGTGAAAGGGCACGAGGTGTGGAGGCAAGAGAGAAAGCGAGAGTGGTATGTGTGTACAGATATTTTCGAGTAGGAACGACAAATAAAATGTATCAAAGTCATGGAAAATAAATAAATACTATATAAAATCAGTAATATCCTCTACACGGGCTTACGTAATAATAACGCAAAATGACGTATGTTCAGGAGATAATTAATCGCATTCAAAACGCGGAAGTTCGGTCGGGTGGCCGGCGCGCGCATGTAACATTACAGTATTATCGACTAGTGAGGGACTACAATAATAGAACGAGACGCCGGCGCGCCTGCGTGTGCGATAGAGAGAAAAAGCCGGCCGACGACGGTGAGCGATAATGCGAACACGCCGCGCCGCTGCGGTCGTGATGGTAACTCAACTGGCAAGGCCGTGCGCGCTTCGACCGACGGACGGGGGGCCCGCGATGGGGATCTTCCGTTTGCGCGATCGACGACGGGGTGTCCGCGGCGCAGTTGCATCACGCGTGCGCGTCCTAACAATCTACCACTACTACCTCAGCAAGGCAGCAGTACACAACAATAAAAATATTTTATATTATAATAATACGCAAGACACGCAGCGGAACGGTGGATAAAAGTCGATTGCCGTCCGCGGACCGGGTGCGCTTCGGCGGCGACGGCATCCGCGGAACATTGTGTGTACACGACGAGTAGAGTGCGCGCGCGCTAGCGATCGGCTACCGTACTCCCTCCCCCCCTCGAACAATCATTCGCACGCGGAAAACGAAGCTCTCCGACAACCTTATAGGATTGTGTATCGCATTATTTTTCGTATTGTTTGCGCCGAGGAAAGCGTTCGCACAAACGCACACAAAATATTGTATCACACGAGTACGATTGTGTGTGGTGGGTAGGGCGATATTCCCCCACTTTAGGCGCGGTATTTTCTAACTTTATGGCCTACCGGATTAGGGGACATAAGCGCACCATACATACGTACACAAATATACACAAACATACGCGCGCACAAACACACAATTATATATATGCGCGCGCGGTTCCCAGTTTCGAAGGACTTGCGTTACATGGTACGAATAATTGTACACGCGATTACAATTATCATTTTTTTTATACGAATTTAACATACGGTTTATTTTAGTTAATTTTTTTCTCATTTTTGTCATGATCACTGTTCAAAACCTAGACAGATTGTGAATACTGTGAGATATTGTGAAATGTGTTCGAATAAATTTTTTTTAAAAAAAAAAAACCATCGACTCGTTGACAATAAGAACAATCTAATATAGTCAATAGTCGATGAAACCCAATTGAGTTGATTATCTATTTCCTACATCATATCCATCACTTTTCTTTTCGAATAAAAAAAATCATTCCAGACTATTTTTATTCTAGACACCACTCTATTTTCGAGTCGCGCGTGTGCCGTGTGTAGGTAAAAGTCTCTCTCCTGTAGACACAACGTATTATATATATATATAAACATATATATTAAAAAACCGCGTGCAAGCACCATTGAAATATACGATCATCGTGGGAATAAAACATTATATCATCTAAATGTTTTTCAAAAATTTAATGGCAACTCTTCATCGTTTTTGGCGGGAAATTACATTTTTATTTTAATACACATATTTCCCAACACAAAAACACTATCATATGCTATTTTCAATATATCTGTAGTATTTTACATAAATATTATAAAAAATTATAACCTCAAACACTTATGATGATACAAAAGCTCTAAAATTAATTATTCCACAACTGAAATGCAATACATTCAACTAGCTGATAAATAAACTAGATTACACGAATCTATGTAAAAAAAGCATATTACTATGACCTATGGATAAGGTTTCTTGAACCTAGTTAAAAATTCATAAATTGTCTTGAACATTACAAGACTTTTAAATCTATTTGAATTCACAAAAACACAGTACAACAACAATCGACATCTTATAAAAATGTATTTTATTTACCAAACTTGTGGACAATTGATTTTAATCGGTACAACACAAAAATGTGAAAGTGCCTAAGTGAAACTGAAAATAATTATTATATTATCAATAACCATAAAAGAGTAATATTTTTATCATGAGTTTAATAATAATATGCCTTTTTTATGAAGTATATTATTATCTTATTACCTAATCGTAATCATTTAAATCCTGGAAATATACACTTAGGCATTTTCGCCTACATATACAAGTAGTATTTTATTATTTTTATTAAAAGAGGGCATGTGTACATTTAAATGGGAATCAACTTTCTATTTGGTAAAATAATTTTTATAATTATACCATAGTACCTCATCATGTCATATAGACCACTTAATACCTAAATCTCAGATAATCACAATTTTAAGAATATTAAAACATTATTTTATCTAGAATTTAATCATTAAAATAGTTTTAGATCTAATAACATGATGAAATAAATTTTATTATAGGTATTTAAAAACAAAATTGTGTTTATTATTAGAACAAATAATAGTCTTATTGGTCTTAATTACATATAATTTATAAATAGAAGATCTTGTGGATGATTGCAATTTACAAGAATACAAAGTAAAAATAACAATGCTCTTACATTACAAATGTATATTATAACAGGATAAAACTAGATAGTGAAATTTTGTATCGTTTGAAATGGGCCAACATAATTATAATAATTCAGTTAATATTTTTAACATTAAATGAATAAAGATTGAAGAGATGCAAATATCAATAACCAAACTACATGGGTATATCTAACAAAGTTTATACAAGTAACAAAATGTCAAAATAAGGATGATCATATAGGAAAAACCATTAGTTGCTATAATAATAGCTACTCACCCTAGCTATTGTTCAAGTTATTGTCATTTGTAAAGTAAATAAAATGTTTAAGGCTTCAATTAAATGTAATTAATGAAATTGCTTAAAATGAAAATCAAATGCTTTGAGGAAAAGAATTCAAATAATTCGAGTAATATTTTTAATTTGTTAACACAATATCTTCACATTCATTTAGGTTATAAATAAACATAAACATTTAAAGTAACAAACAGACATATTAAATGAACAAAACAGAAAATTACTTGCAATACTGAGATGCTTTTAAAAATGTTATCTAAATATCCTGACACACAAAAATACTACAACTATCATTTTCAAAACATTGGTGAATAAATGTGATATTAGTATCAAACAGTAAAAGGTTTGCTTTGAGATTCGAACTGTAGCCTACAAAACTATATCTTAGCGAAAAGTTATATTGACGTGAATAGGCTAACTTGAGAGGAGATAGAAAAATAGTATTTGGAAATTTTAAACTGGCAAAAAAATGATAAGCAAGGTGAATTTAGTGTTAAAATGAAAATACCGCCATTTCAGTGTTCGTCAGATGAAATATTGCATCGCAAACACCGGTGCCAGGAGATCACCGAGTTCCAAGCAAATACTGACGGACGTGTCTTGACATTGGACGGTTTTTTCAAACCAACTACATACTGGAAACCCACGAACATTCGAGTAAATGGCAAGTAAATAATACAATTCGTACATGTACCTGGAACGTAAACATTACGAACGTGTCGGTTTGTGGTACACAGAAAATATGATTGCGGTGGCCGCGGCTCTTGTCGAACGTAAAACTTGGTCACCCACGATGTATACTCGGATATTTCGCATAACATTTAATTAAAACCGCGCACAGCGACGAACAATCAACATGAAAACGTTAAAAAACACTAGCTTAACCTAATCGGCCATCTTGTCCGTGTCTCGAAGAATAACAAAACATCATCGATTCCAGAGGCAACGGATGACGTAGTGGGGATGCGCTAGACGGCCGGCGCGGGGAACATGGAATGTGCGAATGGCGCAGCATTAAATCATTTCCTCCATGATTTTCTGATTAAACGGTCCAAGGACTTTTTCTCTATTGTCCTTGGATATTTACAATAAACGCAGGATTTTCAAAATCATATCTGCAAAACGATGTTTGCAGTTTCCAAAACACCGCAAACACATATTTGTAGTATTGTTTTACACAATCTACACTTTTGGTGAGTTAATTCTTAATGGAACATTTATGTTGACTACTTATTAGGTAGAACTTTTAATGTTGTAAACACATCTGTACATATAATAATTTATAGATGCCTACCTAAAGGTTAATTTAAGATCGAAGACATAATTGATAAAAAAGACAATTTTATTAAAATTATCTGTGAACATAAAGATAACTTAATAGTATTAAAGCTGATTTTGCTAAATTTTGGAGTTATTATTGAAATATTAAATAAATTATGTAAACATATTTTTATTCACCTACGATTATTGATAAGAAAAGGGAAAATGATAAGTCTACTTAGTTTATTAGTAATATTAGACAGAGCCAGATGTCATTTGTAATTTATATATTATGAGCCAGAACAATATTAGTCACAGATATAGATAAATATCTTTGATATCTGTGACTAATAGCTAATGGGTATCATCAGACCTTGAATAATCAAGTTTCTATGAACCAGTTCCGAACTTCAAAATGCACGCCAAAAACACGAATAGTTTCATTTTTTTGTTACAAAGAACTTTTTTAAAGACTTGTTTATATTTTTAACGAACTTGAACTTTAATTTAGTAGTTCAATTTACTTTAAAGTTCAAATGTTACATTACACAGTTAAAGTGGATAACAAAATAAATGAACTTTTTAAGTTTGTTTACTTAATATCTATGGTTTTTTTAATGGATGATAATAATTTTTTCAACTACACAGTACAATGCAAATAAATATTTGATTTTTTTTTTAAAGAATATTAATGATTAAAAAAATAATGTATATGTTTAATGTTATACATTTTGTGTTATTAATTTTTTTATACTAACAAATTTTTAAGGATCAATAGATTTTTTGCATATTTAAGTATTTTGTGGTATATAGTAGGTAGTGTTCTATTACTATTGATTAAATATACATATTCATATACTAGTTTGTATATTTAATCAATGATATTAGTTATATTTGGAATTTGTAGTTGTAATTAACAATTAAAAATAATCAATAATTATATATTAAGCTGAGTATCAACTACTGAGTTGACAAAATTTAATTCCTTTCTTTTCATATGGTTATTGTCATAGTTGTTACAAAATTTTGCATATTCATGCACAAAAGCATGAATATCAAATAATGATTAGATAATAATTGGAGTAGTTTCAAATTATTTTAATTTTGTTAAATATAAGTATATACCTATTGAAAAATGTTCGATTTGAGGGTCTTCGAAATATTATATTTTGAATACATTATTAAGTATGAACTATAAATTTTGATAAAATTGCAATATTCAATAGTAGGTATGTCATAATTATTATATTTCTAAGGTATACCTTATATAATATAATTACTGGAGTCAATTTAACTTATTCTTCATGCCTATAGTGTAAGTATCATACGCATCATAATCATAAAAATTACCTACCTACCCATTTTAAATATCAATTGTCCATTATGAATATCATTTGACTCCCACACTGAATTTGAATTTCACACGCAATGAAATAAAAACTTGATTATAAATTTCATAAATAGTTAAAAGGTACATATCTGTAGTGTATTATTTAATATTTTAGAAATATATTAGTTATAAACTACAGATATAGATTTTTTTAAATTTTTTAATTTAATAGGTACCTAAACTAAAAATTCATAATCATAATCAAATAAAAACTTAACATATACTACTTAGTTCAAATTAATTCAAAATAAATGGAAAATCATTATTACATTATCATGTATTATTTTAAAAATTAATACATTTTAAATATATTAAAAGTTTTATAAGTAGATGGTTTATGTACTTTTAATCAATTTAATTAAATATATAATATAATTGTCTATTAGGTACAGTTAACAGTGTATAAGTAATATCATTCTGTATTCAGAACTGTTTAAAAAACTTAATGGGAGATGAAATTTATTAAAAAACTTTTAATACAATATTTTTACAATACATTTAAGACATATTTCAAAGTTATAAAACACTGAAAACCTGGCTTATGTTTGGGTACCCAACACAATAATTTAGAAACCTTGGCATAGGTATAATTATAATAATATAATTTTCACAAGTATGAAATTTTAAACAGTTTGGTAATATTAACTTTGACTATCGAACTTTCCAGAAGGTCTAACATACTTCTTAGAATATTTTTTTACAAATTAATGTAGTAAGATCTAATTGTATTGAAATGAAAATGACAAGCAAAATAATAAAATGTTATAAAATGTAGCCTTAAAAAATATGGCCTGGTAAAAAAAAGCACCTAAAACATTTTTACAAATATTCTACTTTTTTTCTATGATATTTAATATTTTTTCTCTTGATGTTGAGCCCCTACTTAGTTAAAAAATTGCAGGGCCCCTGGCTATTAATCAGATAGCCAAATGGACCAGACCAATACTACCACTGATCATAAATATTTTTAATACCATGTAAAAATATAAATTCTTTACACCTAATATACTAGATAGATGAAATGTATATTTCATTACTATTTGTTTCTTTCAAGTTTGTTAATTATTTTCAAATAACTATATACTTTTTTGTACTATACATATTTTTATTCAACTTGTGATGTTAGATACTGAATTTGGTTATACTTGTTTCAAAGACTCCAATTTTAGCCCTTGTTTATGGCTTGTGTTTAATAACTACATGGTTAATGGTTATGGTAAACAAATAATAAATGCATTATATGTATATTTTACATTTAAATTTGACAAAACTATTATTATAATTTGAAATCTAGCTTTACCTTTTTATTTTCTTTAAACAAAATGTATTATAAAGTATAAATAAATAATATAGAGGTTGAATATAATTATTAAAATACATACTTGAGATTTAAAAGTTTCAATTTATAAATATATATATATATATATATATAAATATTAAAAAATTAAAAATACCAAAAATTTTACTATAGTTAAATAGGAAATGAAGAAAAGGAATGATATTGAAAGTATAAATTAGTTAAACTTATCGTCTTTTCTTTTTGTCTTGTTTTCTTGATCTGTGATGGGAATATGGACGTCTAGGTGATGCAAATGCACTACCATCAGAATCATATTCACTACCATCACCATTATCCTGAAAAAAGAAAAACTCAATTCAATATTCATATTTTTAAGATTAAAAGAATTAGGTATAAATATCATAATTAATTTTCTTGAAAAATGTTTAATTAATATATGTATAGAATCTATTGAATATAGAAAATATTATATTTAATTTTACAAAACATATATAGCAGTACAGTAGAAACTCGATTAACCGTCAATGTCGGAACCGGGACAATGACGGTTAATCGAATAGACGGTTAACAGAAATACAATAATACATACATACAAAACAATTTTTGGATAAACGTATATATTTTACATCGATGTTATCGCGATCGCATCATTAACTTTTTTTTGACGGTGACCGATGACGGATAACAGAAACTGACGGTAAATCGAGTGATGGTTAATCGAGTTTCTACTGTACCAGAATAACTGTTTATACATTTATAAAAGTAATGGTAGTAGATTCCATAGTTTTCTTTAATATGTTAAAGTAATAATGAGTTGTATTTAGGAGTAATTAGAATAATACCAGATAGTAATATATTATTTTGATATATAAGATTAATATTTTTCTTAGATTAAGAATTAATTAATATTTTTTTTTAGATAGAGAAATCTAAATATTATCATATAATGTTATCATATGAATTAATTTAATCATATAATTTAGATTTTATTATATCATCTAGACGATTTAAATTTTAATAGTTATAGAATAACGACATACAGGTAGTTTTATCAGCAGATATCTTACAATATAAAATACAAATTTGAAATTTAAAATTGAGAAATATTAATCATTTAAATATATTATATACCTTTGAGTCGTTGGATTGATCAGTCAATAAAAATACAGTTGTTATGCACACCAATTGAAAAATAGCAACTAAATATAAACCATATCTAATAATAATATCAAATACTTCATTTGAATCTTCCATTTGAAACATCTTTAAAACTATTATTATTAATAATTATAATAGTTTTAATATACAATTAAACAGACAATATACAAAACTATTTCAATCTCAACAATTATGTTGTTATATTTATTCAAAGCAATGTTGTTTAGTTTAAACTGTCTTTAAAAAATGCATTATTCAGTAACTATTTAATTTAAAATATAATAATACAACTACATCGAACTGATACTTTAATACCTATGAATTTATAAAAAAAATATACGAAAAAAACGCTTCACATTAAATCTTAAACAAAAATAAATATAATGTTTAAAAATTATTTCCACATTTTATTATAGTACGGAGACACGATTTAAGATAATATATGCGTACTTAAGACGAACCATTCGCACCAGCATCTTTTGTACGCAACATGTGATGAATACGCATGCGCAAGAACTTGTACTTTTTTTGACAATAATAAATTAATAATAAGTGATAACAGAAATGATAAAGTATTCTATTATAAATATAATATAATTTAAATTTAAATTAAATTTCTAATTTCTATTCTAAAAATGAATATTATAATTCTATGATCGGGACCATAGACGAGTATAAAATAATTATACGTACAAGATGGTAATCGGACATTTTACACTATCCCCCCCGGACATTAGGCCCCTTCACTCTCTCATACATCTTATTAGACATTTCACCTTAACAAAATTATATTTTTTGATTATTAATGTATGACAATGTATACATGAGTATCTTAAATACAAATTTAAATTTATCTTATGTATAACTAAATAATATATAATTTAATAAATATAAATGTATAATATATTACATAAACGTCTAACCGAGCGGCTGGGAAAAATGTTTTTTTAAATTGTAAAAAATTACAATAATCCTATAAAATATAATGAACTGTTTAACTTCACAATAACAAATATCAATAAATAACCATATATAGTACCTAAATTTTAAAGTGTTCCAATTTTGCCGTCATTCCATCTCACCACCGGGTATTTATTATTTTATTTTTTATTTCTAAAAATGATTACATGATTTATTTAAAGGATAAATATTCAATTTTAAATAGAGACAGTTGAGAACAATCCAAATTTGTTTCCAATGAATACTCCGAATACTTTAACTATACAATATTTAGTAGTAAATAAGTAACAAAATTTATTACTTTAGCAAATTGAACTGCAAGAAAAAACCAACAGACTAAAAATATGATAGACAATCTTAAAATGATTAATTAATAGTAGAAATTGATTATACAATTATATTACGAGTAATATATAATCAATGATAATAGGTATATTCAAATAATAGATATAGGTATACATTCAAGATAGATTATGAATAGAAAATTTATTTATTTCAATAAAACCATACATGAATCATTTCCATACTAGGCGTCATAAATACAGTGCTCAGTTGACATTTTTCTTCAAAACAACAGTTAAATCTTCCACGTTTAAATTCTGTTTAGAAAATGATATTATTTATGTTGATTATATTAAAATAAGAAAATTATTCTAATTTAGCTCTAATTTACCTATATTTATTATGTATTATATTATTTTTATGTTGTATGTATTTATACTTAACTATCTATACTTTATACATTTAAAAACTACTTTTTTATTATTAACTTGTAAAACTAAAATTGTATATATCACATTTAATTTACATTTGTAAATAAACTGAAATCGAAACACATACCTTTTCGACAATTTTTAATTCGTCCCGACTAAAATCCTGCACTAAAGATGAGCAGAAGCGTTCATAACAAGTGTTTTTTAAAAGTTGCATGAGTTTTTTCGACATAAATCTAAATGTAAATCAATATAAACGTAGCTGGTAATTACATACAAACAATATATATATGTATATATGTACATATGTATTATGTAAAGACTATACATAATTAATAATTGTACACACCTAATATCTGCGTTAGGATTTTCTATTGTAGCAATACACGTTTTTAGAATTAATTTTCTAACTTCTTTTAACGCTGTCCCGGTTAGTATTTTTATTGGGTCCGCAATTACAGTAATACAATGCATCAGTCGCAACTGTGTTATTCTAACTGCTGAATTTTTGTGATGACAGTTGGTTATTGCTCGTATAGCAAATAACGGAGGAATACTGATTACCATTTTGTCAAGTGCCCAGTTGGCATCAATTCGAATGTTTTGATTTTTATCTGCTGTACGATACATTAATCCGATAACAATACAGTCGAATATCTGTACGTAAAATAAATACTTAGTATAGTGAACATATTTTAAATCTCAGGTATTAGAATATATGTATATTTATGTGTTAAATGTTCTGTATTATTAGCGCCTATTTTGAGGAAAATGCGGAACTTCAAAAAGTCACATTCAATTACAATAATTATATCGCGACCAAATTTTTGGGGTCACAAATTTATGAATTCAGATTTAAGAAATAATTATTGAATTTTCTGCCTATTTAATTATTGTTTATCTTATATAATTATTAATAAAAATGTATTGATATTAGTAATATTATTATTATTATTTGTAATGCTTGAAATCAAAATGCAGTTAGGAACATTATATTTAAGTAACAGATACATAAAGAGCTGAAACTATTATTAACGATATAATAGTAGCTTTAAACTTTTTAAACTTGCATTGGATGATTATTTTATTAAAATGACTACTCCATTCGTTACATTACAATTAGAGGCTAACATAAGTAAAGTTCATGATATATGGGGACTTGATACGGATCTTTAATTGTTGGCATTACAATACGCTGGTAGAATACGATGAAATTTCATCACTGCCTTATAGCATAGATGTTGAGAGATTAATTCGTCAACAACGCCTTAAAAACAAGTTTAAGAAATTCTCTGAACATGAAAGTTTATGCTTTTATAACATTCGTGTGAACATGCACAGCTTGAGGAATAAGATTCTTAACTTGTGGTTACATCAGCAACGTACCCAGGATTTTTTTAATGGGGAGGGGTTGCTAGAATAATAAGAAAACCCGATTTATACAGTAAAGATAATTTTTACTTTTTATTATTTAAATTAATATGTACAGTAAAAAATATATATACTATTTTGATATTGAAAATCATAAAACAAAAGAAACCACAAAATCAACTCAACGTTTATATGTTAAAGTTAAAATTATCTTATACAATATTCCACTTTAGAAATATTCAAGGGCAGGTCTGGACCCGAGGTTCACCCCTTTGGTTGCGCCACTGGGTTATATTTTGGATAAAGAATGATCATTTGAAAAAATATCACTCAAATTCAATACAGCAAGATTGGTATAATATATATTTCTAGAGGCCTGACATAGTTCTGAAGATAATGATGAAATGGGCAATTGTTATGTTATGGACAGAAATTAATATTTAGAAAAAATCCTTCATTTTAAATACGATACACAATTTTAAAAATATACTAGTTAATTTTGTAAACAATATTTTTAACATGAATTATTCTATTTTTTGTTTTAGGTATGTTATTTTTTCTTGTATATGCTGTAGTAAAAGTATTTTGGTATATATACCTAGACAGTAAATAGTATTTTAGAATATTTGTTACTGTTATGTTTGTGATTTACCGTGTCATCATTCCTTAAACAGTTCCTAAATATGTCGCTGTACAATATACTCGTGTGTGTGTATATATATATATGTTACCACTTACTGAAAGTATATGGATAATTCAGATATTATATACATAATATTGACTATTTTTAGACAATGTGAATAAAACATAAGCAATTTTATTTTAAACAGTTAAATTAGGTATTTTACACAATTTCTAGGCATTATACAAAATGCTAAATTTGAACACAGAAAATTACACCATTTATGAAACAATCAATCCTCCAACTCACTTGATTCAAATGAAATATTAACAATTAATAATTCTCTATGTTCTATTAGCACTTAGAAAAATTCTAAAAATTATTAAATTAAATAAAATCACTCAAAAAATCCAATCTGAATTTATAGCTACTCATAAGAATATTAAACTGATGTGGGATAATCTCACATCAGAATAAAAGTCAATAAAATTTCCGATAAAACAGCTATAGTTGATCTGGCGATCAAAAATCTGGACCATTATTGTTAATAACATAATATGTCCTCCATTGATGTATTATAATTCTCTATATTTGTAAAATTTAAATCTAGTAAACATTTTGAAACTCCATACCATAACAAACTCAGAAACAAAAATAATAAAAAAATTGTAAAGGTACTTACCATAGTCGTTGAAAACAAAAATTTAAATTAATTTCAAATACAAAGTTAAGTTGTTAATTATTGGTAATATTGTTTACTTTTACTATATTTTCTATTCGATTTTTAGCATCATAATATACATAATATTTAGGTAAAGTACAAATGATGTATACTGCCCTAGTGATTTTAGACATTTTACATAATGCCTAAAGTATAATACAAAATACAGGATTATCCATATTGCCGGTAGGTAGTAACATATAATATATGATTATTATTAGTTATTACTGGTCGGTCTGTACATCTCAATATTCTAAATAATTCACCAGCTGATTGACACGCTAACCGAACATATAATATTCGTTGGCTGTTGAGAAAATGAATAATTTTTTGATTAATCAAATTCAAATGTGGTTTCAACAAGATCTGGTGATATTGTGCGACCTGCACTGCATCAACAATCGCTCTTTTATGTTCTTCTCTATGAATTGAATTATTTATTATAATTAATTTGTTGTTTTGATTGAGTGTGTGTAGATATATAGTTTTTAAATTTACAAATTAGTATTTTTTATACGGATCAGTATCAATTTTATCACTTCTTTGGGATTATCAAGTGGAGCTTTTTCCGGTAATAGATCCGCTACATATCCAATAATTGTATCCATTCCGGTTAATAATTTTCTAAAAATGTATTTGACACATTTTAATTATTAGATATATAATCTATGTATACAGTTTGTTTACAAATGTTTGAAATCTGATGCCAAGTTTCCATTTTGTTGATTTCTGGTGTGTACAAATTCTTTAGTTTCCTAAATAATAATTATAATGTTAATGTATTCAAAACAATTAATATATATATATATATATATATATATATATGTGTGTGTGTGTGTGTGTGTGTGTGTGTGTGTGTGTTAATTTAATTGTAGCTATTTTTTAACATATATTTTGTAAGTGTATTAAAAAATAGCACAAGTGTATAAACAATTAAACATATATACATATAGTTAAAAGAGAATGACTTTTAAAAAACATTAATTTTACATAATTTTACTACATACTAATTATTATAGATAATGTTTGAATTTTATAAAATACCCTTTAATTTATATTCAGAAGTTGCATGAATGTATTTAAATAATTTTGTTACTAAAAATATATATTTATTAGTCATTTATACATAATTTTTCAAATAAATTATTATTAATCTTTTATAATTTAAAATCCTGAATAAATTTAATTAATGATGTTCTAGAGTTAAAAATATTTTAAGCCTATATTTATTTTTCTGTGAATACACCTCTTAATATATAGTAAATATATAATAGATAATATAATTGGACCTACTTCAAATTTATAATTTTCATTTTGTTCATTTCGATTTAGAATCGGATCTAAATAACAAATTTTAAATATTATTTATTCAATACAAATCATTAATTTTAATATTATTAGTATTAGAACTGTATAGAAGCTGTCTTTTCCAAAAACAATTTTATTGGTGTATCTAGGTACAAACAGTCAAGCAAATATAAATTGTTTTATGTTTATAATTTACGTTTTTTAACATAAACATTTGATTATTAAAAAAACTATATCTAAATTGATTTTATTAAAAGCTTAAAGCTTCCTCTAAAATCTCTCTTGAATTGTGTATAATAGAAAATGGCTTAAGTATAATAGATGACTTTAATACTAATACTTTAATACTTTAAGTCTAAGCAAATAAACATGTATACACTATCAGGTCAGCAAAAGCAATAAACAAAGAACTCTGTAGTTGTGGAATATAGTAATGGTCTATAATTAAATTAATTTTGAAAAGAAATCAGCAAAATTTAAAAATTATTTGTGATTTTATTGTGAAACATCATTAAATATTATAATATTATTGTAACAATTAAAATCTCTGATTACATCACCATTTAAAGAAACTTTTCCTGAACCTCTACACGTAGGACATTTGACGATGTCAATACATTCTTCAGAATCCTAGAATGCATTATAAATTATTTTAAAAGAAAATGATTTTATAATTGTTCTTACCATAATATCTTTACTACAATAGAAATAAAATCATACATTTATCAAATATTTATATTCAGTACAAAATTATGTAGTTTAATAACTATATAAACAAAAAATTAAAACTTGGTTACCAATTTTCATTAACGATCAAACAATAATAAATAGAATTGAAGAATCATTTACTTTTATACGAGGTGTGTAAATAAAGTAATGAGACTGATATTGTAGCGTGTAATTTGACAGCACTGGTGATTTTTTGTTTGGAAAAGTTTGTAGCTTAAATTATAATGAGCTTTTTTACGGGTTTGAATTTTTTAAAGATATGTAATGTTTTGTAGAGATTGTTTTTGTAAACGTGTTTTTTTTTGGTGCGTTTTAAAAATAAGTGACCACAATTTCAAGCAACGGTGTGCTATCTGTTTTTGCTTCAGATTTGAGCACAGTGCGACGGAAACTTTTCAATAACTTTAGCAAATGTATACTATAACATTGATGCGTATCTACATGCATATATTATAATATAGATGCGTATCTACAAACTTTTTTTTTTCAAATAACATAATTAGAAAAAAAAAAATATTTAAAAATCACAGATACCAAAAAGGGGCTTTGCGACTAATACTTTTGACATAATAATGAGACTCGTTTCAACATTTAAATTGTTAGCTAAATTGTGTACAATTGATTTTAAAGATTTTTTTACAATAATACAATCTCATTGTATTCTAAAAAATAAGTTAATTGCAATGCCAATAATTAAAGATTTATATCATGTTCCCATACATCATGAACTTATGTCAGTTTTTGATTGTAATGTAACGAATGGAGTAGTCATTTTTTTTTTTTTAGGAAAAATAAATTATAATCTGTGCTGATAGTACAATAAATAATTAATAACCCGAAAACTTCATTGGAAGTACGGCATACGATTTCCTTTTAGGTGTACAACACAATTAACACATAACTACCGACGTGCGGTCTGTCAGACCGCTTCAAATATTTGTTGGCAATTTACTTTTAATAGAGTGTATTAAACTTTATTTCTCTTTAATGTACCCTTGAATACTCAAACTCTGATTCGATTGGTAGTATTGAATAGTTTATCTTTTTATCACTGATAATCCGATGTTTATTTTGATAGCGGTCTGACAAACCACTGGTCGGTATTTAGCATTGATTATCGTACACCGTCTATGGTCTAATTTTTATAATAACCTTCCACCTCACTTTGCCACTTGGTATAGAACCATAAACCCTACTATTCCAGTTAAGCCATGGTTTCATAATCTAAACTTATTCCGCAAAGTAATCAGCTCATTTTCCCGCCTTCGTTTTGGTCATACGCTTCTCCCTTCACATTCTTTTAAATTATCCCTTAATGACTCGCCTCTTTGTATTTCTGCTCACGCTCCAGCTATCTGTGATATCAATCATATTCTTTTTGACTGTCCTGCTTGGTCAGCAGAGCGCCTTCGTTTTTTTTCACTGCTTCGCTCTCTTAACATCCCTCTTACTTCTCAGTACATACTTTCATCTCAATCATCCCTTTCCATCAGTGCAACGATCGCTTTCATTGTTAATTTTGGGCTGCTTATATAACATAACTTTGTATATAATTGTCGAGACTATTTGTTAACACCAGTGGCGTGCTCATGGGGGGGAGGTTAGGGGTTATATCCCCCCCCCCATTGTCTATTCTGCTGATCTACAGAAAACAACTTATTAGTTATAAGCGCTGTTTTAGAGTCATTACTTAATACTTTTTATTAGTTATTAGCAAAAAGTACAAAAGCTAGGCGGTTGAATTTCCGTTTGGAATAAGCAATCTACTTTCCATGTATTTTATTTTTTTTTGTTTATTTTAAAAATGCAATAAATTTTTTCAATTTAATGGTGTTATGTTAATTGACATAACATTCATTTTAATTACAGAACAATCGACAAATATACACAGTTATAAGCTAGAAACGATTTTGGAGAGCTTGAAACATAGACATTTAAGTTTTTGTTATTACCATGACAATTCATTAAAATGTATTATTACTATTAACTTATAACATCCCCCCCCATTGAAAATTCCTGGGTACGCCACTGGTTAACACAAAGTTTCAAAAAAAAAAAAAAAACATTGATTATAGAATACATTGTTTATTCTATAATCAATGGTATTAGCTTTGCGTGGTTGTTGGGTGTCCCATATTCTTGTTGATCCTTATGCTTATTTTTATATTAGTATTGTACCAAAACGGGGTTTTCATTACTCAGATGTGTATGGAATTTCCACTTATTCGTCACGAGATTGTTTATGAATAAATTATAAATATTTTATTTTTATTTACAAAATTTCATCTACATTGATAGCGGTTCAATCATTTGAAGTCGTGAATCGTTACTAAAAGTTGGACGCTTTACCGAATAATATTATTTGTTTATTTACAATGAGTACAAATTTGAATGGTACAAAATAAAAAAATCAAACATTAGACGTGTATTGGGTATACGAAAAGAATTGTCGAGTACTCCATTAACATAATCACTTATTGATTCCCCACAAAACATGTTATACGTGCCCACTAAAAAAAAAGGAAGACATCTTATCAGTGCTATTTTTGTGGGAGTCCAATATGTCTGGGATGCTCAAAAAAAGTTTGCCAAGAATGCACAAGTGCTTCAGAATAAAATTACAGGTAAATTTGTTATAATAAAACATCATTTTTAATGTTTGTAATTTTGGTTTTTTAACTTATTTTAATTATTTTTTCAGTTTATATCCTTCATATATTATGTAAAAAATAACAATTTCATGTGTAGTTCGTATAATATTAATTAAATTATTTCTAAAACACTAAGAAAAAATTTTTTTTTAATAAATAAAAATACATAATTTATTCTTTTTTATTTTTTTTGAAATTTATATTCTCATGAGTTAAAATATGTTAAATAAAAAGTATTTAACATTTATTTCGTCTTAATTTGTATATTCTTTAATTTATACCGTGTGAAAACATGCGAGGTCTGATAGACCGCACGTCGGTAACCATGTTATAAATTTGAACATCGGTAATTAAGAGTTAATTATCAAATGGATAAGATAATACTGTTACAGAATAAACAGAAGGGAAACTATTTTCGTTTAACATGGACTCTTATGGGAGATGATAAAAACGTGTCCGCCATGTCTAGAAATTAAACGTGCTGCCACGTACAAGGAAATTCTCTTTTTTCTTTATATCGTGTTGCACTGTTTATTCAGCAAAATTTCAAAAGTCACTACAATCAAACATTAAGACAGATATTTTTTTTTTAATTCGTCTTTTCACCATCTATTAAATAACAACATTTATCAAAAGGAAATTTTGTTGTAATTATCATTATGTAGTTTATACCAGCTTAAGTCGATCAACCAGAAAAAATCGCACGTAGTAGATTACAATACAAATTACAAATAAGTAAGTTGAGCGTGCTGGTTTAAGTGGAGTGGTGCTATAAATTGTGCTAATCACTTCTGGGATCTTTATTTAATGTTTTTAGTTTAAACATACATCAGTTATTAGTTCACGCAAAGAAAACTTCTACTTGTAATTGCTTTTACAATACTGTACTGGCAAGTGGCTGGAGTAATAGTGGCTAAAGTTTTTTAACTAAAAAATTTGATTTAACTGACCAGTACAAATCTGTAACAGTTCATTACTATTGTCAATGTATTGAGAACAAAATAATTTCATACAATGGTAATTAAGTCAATTATTGACCTTTATTAATAAATTCTTCTAATTTAATTCATTGTTATATGTATGTGACAAATTTACTTAATTTGTAATACAATAGTCTGTTGGAATACATCAAATATACATTTACTAGACACTTATGAGTAGTAAAATTCAAATAATAACAGCTCAAATTTAATTTGTTTTGTTTTTTATATAAGTACCAAAAACAAATTACATACATAGTAAACATTAATAACAAATGATAATACAAAATATAACAACCACTTAATAAATAAATAAAAAAAATAAATTAATAAATTCTGTGTAACAATTAACATTTAACAAAATAACATTAAAATGTACAGGAAAAATTCAGATTTAAGTAGTTACTAAGAAGTATTAGCATTAATTCTGTGCTATTTTATCTATTCTGACAGTACACTTACAAACCACAGAAAACAAAAATTATGGAAACATTTGATTACTCGCATCACTGTTAATTTTAAGACATGGCGAATTATTTTTTGATAAGCCTTTAGTTTTCAATCCACCTTGGTTTTCTTTCTATTTATTCTGTGATACTGTCATCATAATATTGTTAATATTGTTCCGTGATATACTCCACAAGTCTCAAACCCTGAAAGTCTGAAAACTTCCGAAACTTACTTAATGGCTCTGACTTTAAAGTCGCTGTAAAATGCAGCACACTCCTGCAGGATACAAGCTTCCATTTTTGTTCGGTTCATAAAAAACGTCATCATGTAAGTATATAAGTATATAATATTATAAAATAAACTATATAACGAATATTGTTAGCGTGATACAAACGAAATACGAACTCAGATAAAGAAATGAATTCGAAAAACGGAATAGTAAGTGTTTACACTTTTCTCTTGGGCTTATCCGTCATACCAGTATTATTTTCCATGCAAAACAGTCCGTTGTTGGCTTTCAAGCATGGTGACATTGTAAACGTGTCACAATTGTTCGTTGTTTACGCGACCATTACTAACGTTCTGGTACGAATCGTCAGCAGGGGAGTTGTATACAAAGTGAGAGTCATGTTATCTAGACCGTTAGCAGCAGTATGGTGCATTCAGACCATTAATGTCAACCAACCCACATTTTTTTGTGTTACAGATATGCGCCCAGGCCTTGTTTTTGGGATTGGCCATGGCTGGTGGTCTGCTTATCTCAGTACTGGCTCCAGCCTCGTGGAAACCTTTTGGATGGTAAGTATATATTATCAAACAAGTTCATTTCAGTTAATAGATTTAGTTCGTTAATTAATTACCTTACTGCCTAGCTTAGTTTTCATTGTATTAACTCTACTTGTCATAGTACATCATCATAATATTATCCAATTTAGTTGACCCACTGGAGACCAACATTTTTATCATATTTAGTAATGTGTTCAATTTTATTTTTAAATTTTATATTAATTTAATATAGAATTGATTTTTTTCATTTACGCATTAGTTTAATTTCGTCCAATTAGATATTTATAGTTTGTAATTTTTTTAATATCTATAAAAAAAACTATATTTTATGTGCATGGGGTGCGAATATTTGCATTAAATTCAAATTAACAATTATTTTAACTGAGTAAAGTACTAATATTTTTTTTAAATTTGACTTTTAACTGTGGTCGATATTATTAATTTAAAACTTTATTTATTTAAGTTAATTTTTTTCATTAATTGGTCCATGATGTTTTGTGAATGTTTGATCATATTGTTTATAGAATTTAGTTTAATTTTTTTTTTATGTGCAACAGGTATATCTGTGTGATGGCTATATTTCATTATTCGGAGTTCCTTAGCATAGCGATGTGTAATCCAAAAACGCTAACACCTTCATCATTCATGTTGAACCACAGTATCGCGTATGGTGTAGCTGCTGTGACCAGCTGGTTGGAATATCTGTTGTTGCATTTTTTTTTTCCGAGTAATGCATACAATATTAGAAATACTTGATAATATATGATTATTTAGAATCTTTCAATTTTTTGATTAATACGAAAAAGATGATTGAGTTATAGAACAATGATATAATATAATGTGTGTATGTTAGCATTAATGTATGAAATATGTTATTTTATAAAATAACTAAATAGGTATGTTATTGAATTGATTATGCGATTACATTAGATAATATTGTTTAAATTAACAGTTTCATTTCATTTAATTTAATTTATTAAATTAATTGAGGAATATTTTAATCATATTTCATTTCTCCATTGTCCTATATAATCTTATGTAAATAACTACACGTTGAAAAACGAGGATCGGAAAGATATGTTGATTAACCTATGCCTTAATAAAGAAAGTATTTTCAATAAAATATAAGGAACAAAAGAACAAATATGAAACTGAATTGATGAATGTGAGAATCAAAATCCCGTGTTAACATGTCAAAATGTCGCGCTTTTAATCTAAAATTGCAACTTGTATTGGAAAAAACAAATGATGGATTTTATTGCTTAGGTATATTTTTATTTCGAGTACTAAATATAATATATTATGATAAAGAAACTTTATTTTGAGATCATAATTCAATATATGTGTGAAAAAGTTTATCACAATTCTCCAAAAAAAGAGTGCTTATGTTTTGTATAAATTAAAATATAATTTATGTATGAATAAATAATGTGAACAATATATCTATCAATATATCCAAATTTATATAATTAATGTTCTGTAAAATTAAACATATATAAATATGTAAAGTCATTTTAAACAAAATCTATTTTTTTCATGTATATTTTTAAAGATAATTTGCTTGCACTAAATATAAATTATATATATATTTATATAACTTTTAAATACATTAACTATATTGCACTTGTTAATTAGTTTAGTTATTTATATAATAATTCCTTAAGTTGTTTAGTTTTGTATTAATTTTATACTATAATTTTTATTTTATAAAAATGTCTAGTTTGTACATTAATGCTAAAATATATATTATACAGTATTAACAAAGGTGCATATAATAACTCTTTTCAGACATGAAAACTATTCATGAAATCAGTTATGTAGGTCTTGCACTGTGCACCGTCGGTGAGGTAGTGAGGAAAGCAGCAATATGGACTGCCAGGGACAACTTCACTCATCTGGTACAACAGGAGAAGACACAGACACACTTGTTGGTCACGCAAGGTGTGTATTCGTGGTTCCGTCATCCCAGTTATGTCGGCTGGTTTTATTGGTGTATAGGCACACAGGTAACATGTAAAAAGAACACAAAAATCTTGCATACAAATTTTTCAACTATTGTGTATATATACACTTATTAACACAACATTTTCATCTTACATTTAGGTGGTCATGATTAATCCCGTGTGTGTGATAGTGTATGCTTTGGTCAGCTGGAAATTCTTCAAAAATAGGATCTACTATGAGGAAATGACCCTTGTGAACTTTTTCGCAGATGACTACATTTCATATCAAGAAAAAGTCAAAATTGGTTTGCCGTTCATCAAAGGATTTGTTGCAACACGTAACAATTCATAAAAATAAAATGCCAATTGAACAATTTAATATATACATATACAAACTAAGTGCATACAAATGTATATAATATATATTAAAATATAAAAATATAAAGTAATACAAAAATCTATTCTATTATGTTGCATAAAAAAATTCAGCAATCGATGTATTATAAAAGATTATAAAAGAGCATTTATACATGTACCTTAAATTTATGTATAACATTTTTTTATTTTAAACATATATTTAACATTACATAATAATAAACATTTAATATTAATTTATTTTTTTTTATTTTCATACATAAACTTATATGTATATTATAACTTACATATATATACTTATAAAATAAAAGTCAAGTAGGAACGAAAACCTTTACATAAGGCAATAATAAAATAAAGTAAATATTACAATAAAACATAAAATCTGTCAGAAAAATCAAAGAACTGTTTTACAGTATAATAAATAATAATATATATAGTACAGTTGGCAAATAATTTAAAACAAATATGAAAATAATAAATTTGAATTTTCGCGTAAGAATACACATTTTAATAAAAATGGTCAATGAGAAGAATAATTAATATTGTGTAAGGAATAAATAGTTTGTCACATCGTATTGACATCGAAAGGATAATGATGACTATACCAGAATGCCCCTTTTATTAATTGTCGCCGTCATTTTGTCAATAATGCCACTGGCTGCTTTCACTATGTCCCAATTGGCATTTTCCAAAGCTTTTATGGACACACTATGTTCAACGTTGATGTGACCTTCAGTCTCCAGAGCTGCTTCCAATTTGGCCAATTTTATTGCGTGGTGTACATCCCAACTGGTGGCTTTCAATTTCTCCAAACACTGTTCACCAGATACCTGTCAAAACACAACACAAATATATGAATACAATAACCAAGTTGATATATTTATCAACATGTACCTTTGCTCCTAGTACTTTGATCATTATTCGAACTTCGTCACAATTCATAACTCGACGGGGATCCATAATGTCTTCTGTCCGCCGGATGTCAACACATCTGTCATTAAATGCTTTTTGTTGGTTATTGTCTTCTTCATCGCTGCCTACGTTTAATTGTGACCTTTGGAAACCAATTACTTGTTGTTCGGTCACTGGCGATTCAACCATCCCCAAATGATCTAGGGCGTCCAATTCTTGAGCAATGCGCTCGTCGAAACTAACTTCGAGGCTGCTTAAAACGAATGATACATTTACTGAACTACTACACCAAACAGTATATGTACCGATTAAAAACCAAAGACTTTATAATTACATTTTCACAATAAATAAATGTATTATCATTTTAAAAATTAAGTTTATATTTTTTCATAATTTTCCTAAAAAAATATAAAATAAAAATAAAGCTTTTAGAAATTATAATTTTCAGTTGTCATGTTATTTTAAAACTAATCAAAATCTAACTTTTTTAACTTAACCTATGCTTACGAGACGAAGGTCAATGAAATACTCACATTTGATGATCTAGAAAATTATTCTTTTCCACCAAGTCATTCTTGTGTTCAAAATCTGAAAAAAATTCCACATTAAAAATCTTCATTTTTTATGTATCATATATTCACATAACACTTACTGCAACCGATAATTTGATCACAAAACAAATGTTGATCGTGGTTGATCGTCATTGCCATAGTCCCTTGGCACATTGAACCACTTCCGCTGCCAGAGTTTGGTATGACTAATGGATATTTCCTCTGGTGTCTCGGTTTGGATGCAGTCATTTGCTGTACAGCCCTTGGGTCTTTTGGCGGTAATGGTATCACATTACAACCTGTAAAAAAAAGTGATAATAAAGTAAAGGTAATGAAAATAAATAAAAACCATTAAAATATTTCAAATTTCACCAAAACTCACTAGAATTGTTTACACTGTCTTCGAAGGATACAATACTGCCACCATTACTGCACAAGGCTCTGTGAATTGAAGTATTTTCAATAAAATATAATATAATTATATACTTGGGTAAAAACTCGTAATAATTAATAAGTAAACCTTGCACTAATGTTAAAGCATTCATTCCAACCTTAACATTTATTTATTTCTATAGATGTATATCATTAGAAATAATAGTATTATTATTATTATTTATTATTAATTTTATTATGTTTTTCTTTTTTTTAAGACAAATTTAATTGTCTTCCAAAGCATACAAAATAACGGTATAAATGCATTTTATCTAGAAATCTTTATTTTTGGACCAAAAAATTATGGTCCAATTAGAATTTGGTGAATGGACTTAATTTAAAAGTTATACTTACAAACATTATTTAACTCTATTTTTAATTTTTTTTTTATTAAAATAAAATTGACTTAAAAAAAATATATTTCAATATACACATATGAGTTTTTGATACTAAAATAATAGTAAAAACAATAAATGCACTTCATACTTAGTTTTGAAAATATATAAGCAAAAACATTGCAACAGCAACATTATTAACATTTTTTTTTTCAAAGGAAATATGTTAAATAAAATACAATAATTAACTTTTATTAAATTTATTAGATTAAGAAAAAAATAAAAATGAAAAAGTAGGTATTTGCTTCTAACATAAAAAGTAATTATGATAGTAGGTAAGTACTTTGCATTTTCACCATTTTTTTAACTCTCAGAACATAAATATAGAATTTAAAAAAATAATTTTAAAATTAATTTCAATAGTTTTAACATTTAAAAAAATAGCACAAGCACCCTGCAAAGAGCACTCCTGTTTGAAAACACTACGTCTATGTATTATATAATAGTTGGTTATATTTACCCATTGTCAATTTTGTTTTGTCTGAATTTCAATTTGGCCACCGGAGTTTTTTTCAACTGCAATCTTAATAAATTGGTTACGCCACCATCGATAGTGGACAAAGGTTTTTCGATTAATCCATTGTATGCTTGTTTGGCCTCTTCAGTTAAGCATCCCTGTGTAAGTCCGACGAGTAAAAGGAATTGATGGAGAAAGATGATGGGACCAAAGGGAAGCAATAAAATAAAAAAAATAATAAAAAATAAAAAATAATAAAACGCAGAAAAAAAATACTAAACTAAAATGGCGTTAAAAGAACATTTATTCTACTTAAAAACACATTTTTTTACTATTTATAGAACTTAAAAGTACCTGTATTAACGACCTATATACAATATAGCTATGTATACTACACACATGGGCGCCCATAGGATAATATTTAGGGGGGGGGACAAAATAATTTATTATTTTTGATAAGCAAAAAAAAAAAAAAGGTTAGGTTCAATAATTTAATGTAGTCTTGTGTTATTTTATCAATGTATAATATTGATTTTAATTTCCAATAATCATACCAAATTAAACCATTTATATTTAACTGTTGTATCTTCACTGTTGTATTATCACAGAAGAAACAGAAGGGAAATTTGTTCAATAAACAAATATATTAATAATGCTTATTAATATATATAAAATTACTTAAAATATTTTTATTTATGTTAAAAAAATAAAACAGAAATAAAACGTCGACCTTTACAATGGCAATGTGAAAATACCAATTTTAGCAATTACACTTATTTTCCAGGGGGGACATGTCCCCCCCCCACAATAGGCCACCATGACTAAACATAGATGGTCAAAATTTAAATAGCAAATCATTGTAAGCGATAATTTACTGCACAAAATGTTGATGATAGAACCAAAACACTATTGATTTATGTTATTTCTGTTTTCTTAAAATCAATTTCAAGTGATACTACTGTAATTAAAAAATGCTTCTTAATATAATATTTAAATAAAATTTAAGTTTGAATTAAGTAAAATTTTCAAAAAATGAGATTTAACAATAACAAAGTTAATAAAATAGTTATAATTTACAAGTATTATTAAATACATGGCATATACATAACGAAAAATAGTGTATTATGTGTTGGTTGCAAATTAATTTTCTTATAAAATGACAATTATAAAATAATGTTTAAAAAATCGATAGTAAATTGAAAAAAATTGTATCAATATTCTAAATATAGAAATCGATAGAGAATCACACCTCTTACAACAGAAATGGAAAAAAAGTAACTTTGAAAAAAAATGTTCATGATAATTTACCTTTTAATCATTGAATATAATTTTAGATTTCAAGTTTTATTGCCTGCATTGGAAAAGTAATGTACATATATATATATAGTATGGAACATAATTAAGTCAAAATTGCATGCAAGCTATATACTATAGGATATCAACATATAAACATTATGTTAATACTTTAGAATTATATGAATTTTTTTTTATTTTAACTTAAACGCATGTTCACTTGTTCGTTTTTACATAATATATGATTGTAAAATAAGTGTACACATTCTGTACATAAATTATTATTATTTGTTATAACAATGCTAGTACACTTAAATATGATTACAAATATAGAACTTACTTTAATTTTAACTTTTTCACAAATTTAAAAATCCATATAATTTATTTATATTATTATGTACGCACGAAACTGATATGATGAGTATTATTATTATTATTCATATAACACAAAATGTTGGTGTAATCAGATAGTTTTTTTTTTCATATGGCATCAGATTAAAATAGGTTAAAATTAGTTTTTTTCTATATAGAACTTGGCGATTGGTGAATTTATATAAATTTGCATTTTGTTTTTGGTTATTCGTATATTATGCGCTACATAAGCATAAAATATGTCCAACAGTGTTTTGAATTTAAAATAATATTTCGATTACATTATTATTATTTTTTTTAATACATATTTTGTGATTTCCATTTGCCTCAATATTTTCCATGGAAAAAATAAAAAGTATAAACAAATTACAAATAGACTTGGGGGCAAGAAGAAAAAAACGTTAAATATAATATAATACTATATTATTATTAAAACATGTTTGAATTAAGTTTTTTAGTAACTCATTTATTATTTAATAAGAAATTTATGTTTTTGGTATATAAATACTTATACTATAAAACACATTTTCATAGTCTTTAAATCCAATAATTTTCCATTCCTGATTTAATAACTGTATTGAAATTGAATTATTTTTTGCAGAAATACTATAAAAAAAAATAAAAGACTTGCGCAGTTCGTTAAAATAAGTTTTAAGAACAACAAAAATAAAGGTAAAAAAAGATATGTTTTTATTTTGCATACTACAACATTTTAAGTACCTATCCAAGACCCAAGTACGTATAGCATATTTATGTTTAAGTACAAACTATTTACAAAATTAGTGTACAGTGAGATAGCCACATCTAAATAAAATGTGTGTATCCTCCATTTTATAGACTGAAGGTTTAGTAATGAATGCTAATGCATTAAAAAAATAACTATAAATATCAATGGGTTACCGTTGATGAATATTGTGATTTATGACCCGACTGCAGGATTTCAATGGACTGAATTTCAATGAACGGATATGCCATCAAACATATGTCACAAAAAATATATTTTATATATCAAAAATCAAGGTTGGGCAAGTAAAATATTTTTTACAACCCGATAAGTTAATATAAACAAATCGAAGTGAAGTTAAAAATTACTTATTTTTTATTGTTATTATTGTTATTGTTATTATTATTAATTTTTTTAGTATTTATTAGCAAATTTTCTTATTATCAGTAAAAAAAAAAAAAAAATCATTAATACTATTATGTATTTAATGTTAATTCATTCTGCTAATATTATATAAAACCATTAATTAAAAAAAAAAAAAAACATTAATTAACTTAATTTTAGCTTTTAACTCATTAATATGAAATATATTATATAAATCGAGACAACAAATATTTTGTTTATTTACTACTTGTTTTGACTTTTAGAAAATAATGTTACCCTTTTGCATCAAATATTTATAATAATGTGGATAATGTTTGGTTTCAAAAAGTAAAATGAAATAAATATAGAAACATTAATTTCTTTTCCAATTTAAATAGAAAAATACATATTTCAGTTGACTAGTTTTTCAAAGGCAGTGGTTGATAAAAATAAAGTAACGACTATTTTTTTTTTTTTTTTAGTTAAAAACGTTAATTATATATCACTACTTCAATAATCACTCATAATATTATTGTATACTATTATTATATATAGATACTAAAAAAAAAAAAATTATAGTTCAGCAGTCTCATCATCAATCAAACGGACATTAATAGGAATTTTGTTTAGGACATCATTGGAAACATATATGCTACTCTCGGAATCAGACCAACTTCGTCTCAGTTTGTCACATTTTTTACTACTGGGAAGTGTGTTTGCTCGGAATGTCTCAGCCACTTTGGATCTGAGAAGTTTAGGCGAATTTGGACAAGAGTATTGTTCGCCAACTAATGTTTCCGTTGAATCAACAATGGAGTGTTGGTTGGTCTTCAAAGTGTTACAAGATACATAGTTCAGTGAACCTATACTTGGTGAGTCTTTTGTCAGTAATTCTCTGGAGCGTGCGAAATAAAATTCTGTAGACGCCTTATCCCACAATGGCAAACGAAACGGTGCACTGTCTAATAGGGATTCTGCACTGATAAATGACGAAAACGAATGCAAGCTACTACACGACTACAAGCATTAAATAAACATACCGGAAGGAATGGAAGGGAAGAACGGATTTTAAATTAGTATAGTAATCAAAGTTAGGCGCGTATAGAAGTAGCTTTTAATTGTTTACTTGTATGTCTGGAATAGAAGCTGCTTCGTCAGTAAATGTTTTTGCATCGTGTTTTGGTGTTTTTGTAAGGGAACCAATTGGCGGAGGAAACTTGAATGTAAACTTCCGTTTATTTGGTGATGACGGAGATTCAGGTACTTGATGTGGTTGTTCTATATCAAATCCCATAGAACGATTGGCTAACTCATTGGCCATTGCAATAGCCGAATCAAGACTCTTCTCATCAGATGCAGATATAGGTTTTACCTTAAAAAAACCCCTTTTATCAACTTAATACTCGTTAAAATATTTAAACTAAGTAATTATTATTACAGACATATTTTGATCTTAAAGTTTCTATAAACAGAGTGGAAACTTTTATAACTTAACAAAATATTAATTTATTTTACCATAGCTTGTTTCTTTTTAGTTTTTGAATTTACAGCAGCAGCAGCAGCAATAGTAGCTGCAATTTCTCGAAGTTCATTCCTATGGTTTGTGTCCAAAGGATCGAGTGGAGATCTTGGTGGTGACACAGCATAGTTACTAACTCCATTTGTGCTTATAGTTCTAAACATAGTTTCCATTTCTTCAACAAGGCTTGGTCCAAAGTCAAATGTTTTCTAAAATAAAAAATAATACATAATACTAAACAGTTTTAATCAATTTTCAATTATACATTTAAATTTAACATTATCACAAAATTACAGTTTTCTCATTAAAAATTGATATGAAGTAAAACAATTTTATTGAAAAACACTCACTTCGAATCTAGGACTTTCAGCAACAGTTTCTTCATCGCTAATTTCATGGTATTCATGATCAGTTAAAATTTTAGACAACTTATTTTTATCCAGCCATATTGTTAAATCTACTAATAATAATAATAATTACATTTCAGAAGTATAATAAATCATTAATAATAATTAAATAAACCATTACCATTTTTTTTGCTTTCTGACTTATCACCATTAAGTAATGGAGCACGATCTGAACAAGCCTTAATCGAAGTTGGTGAGTCACTAACACTAGCACAATCTTCTTGTGGTTTATACGGAGCTACTACTTGATGTGGTAAATGATTATACTAAAAACAAATACATCAAATTAAAATAAAATAAATAATTTAAATTAAACCATAATATGCTTGAGAATTTGTGACGGTTTTATACTAAACACTATATACACAAAATCACAAAAATAATAATACACTTTAACTTTAAGTAATTTAAATTTAAAAAAAAATAGTAGTGTACTATTATTAATGTGTTTTTCGGATATATTCATGTTGTCAATTTTATTCTGATGTTTCGAAACCGTTGCAAGTTCCATCTTCAGAGAACATAGTTCTAACAGTTAGACGTGTACTACGTTCTCTGAAGATGGAACCTGCAACGGTTTCGAAAAGTCAGAATAAAATTGACGACATGGATATATCCGAAAAACATATTAATAATAATACTACAATCCATGAAAGTTTTAATAAATTCATAAGTATTGTACTAATATTAACTATAAATTACTTTTGGTGCGTTTGTACTCATAAATTCAATGTCTCCAAAATAGGCACCATCTAGACCTACATGTCCCATATGCTTAACATCACCTTGAGGACAAGATATCATGTCGATCCTTAAGCGACTACGTCGTGATGAATATTTGGAATCTGTTAAATAACATAAAATTTAAATAGTTGTAATGGCAACTGAGTAAACTTAATTCAATTTTGGTAATTACCATTTCTGCTAAATTCTGAGTTCCTGTTTGATGGCAAATTCATACCCAAATAAGCCACAGTGTTGGAAGGATTGAACAAACCAGTCTTTCCATTGCACAGTACACCTTTCCATAAGGTAGGAACACCAGAACTACATTAGATCCAATGAAAACATTTAATTAATAATTAAGTTAATAATTACATCGTTGATTTAAATTTATAATGTATTTACGTTTTATCAAGTACTGTTATAACTTCACCAATGGTATATTGGAGCATGTCTCTTTTTTTATCCTCAAAATTGACTACAGTTTGTACTTGCTCTGGTTTACACTAATTTAATAAACATTTAATCAAAATCAATATTATTTTAAAACCCAAACACAACTCCCAAGTTTTACTTACATCAAGTAAAATCAACACTAAATCAGCAAATCGAGGTCGTTTGACTGCATCATGTTGCCAACATTTATACATGATGTTAAAATATTCTTTTGGACAGCAATCAGGCTGTTCTAATCTCTACAAATATTAATTTTTTATCATTAGACAGATCATGGAAACATTGATATTATTATAACCAGTACTTATTTATGTTGTTTATAAACAATCATATGGCTCAATAGTTCGAAAATGTCTATGAAAAGCTATGGAAGAACTCAGAATATTAGTTAAACTAGTTAGAATGATAAAAATTGGCATATAAAGTCTAAATGTGTAATCAAGTCTGTTCTGGATTTAAACGGGACTAAAGCAAGGGGGCATCCTAACTTTAATGCTCTTTAACATAGCACTAGAATCAATGGTCAGAAAAATACTACATATTAAAGAAGAAACTAAAATAGGTGACCACAAGACAATTAAGTTAAAGCATATGCAGATGATATATTTTAAAAGGAAAGTTCTGCGTCAAATTTTCGGGCTAAAGAAAGAAAAAAAAACCAAAATCTAAGAGATATGTCTGGAGAAAAGTTATAATAGCAATAATGAAAACAGAATAAATTGGCTAGGACATGTATGGCCAACATAACAAACATGATCTAAGAAGTAGTAAAATGGATTTCGAAGAGTAAAAGACCACAAGGATGCCTAAGATAAAAGTGGATGAATAAAGTACAGAAGGACTTCACATGTTGGGAATAAACAACGCTGAAGAAATGGTGAATGATAGGGATAGATAGAGAGGAATGATGGAAGGACCTGAATGGCCTATATAAGTTATTATATTAAGTAAATAAGGAAGAATGTAAAATATTATGAGGATTTAGTTACCTGAAAATTAGGTTCATCTATAGCCTCAAGTATTTGCTGTCCCGTGAGTGCAGCCCAAGGTTGAAAACCGTAACTGAACATTTCCCACAAAGTGACACCATACGCCCAGACGTCAGATGATGAAGTAAAACGTAAATAACTTATACACTCAGGCGCACACCTGAATCAAATATATTTAAATTAATATAAATACTTGCACAAATTTGTTTCCGTAGAAAAGCTTATTACCAAGCAATTGGCAATTTTAGGTTTACATTGAAATTTGTTTGATAATAGTCTTTACCAACACCAAGTGCTCGTGACAATCCAAAATCTGATATTTTCACCTTATTTTTTGTGAAAACCAAGATGTTTCTAGCGGCTAAGTCTCTGAAAATAGAAAGAAAAAATAATAAATTTAAGTGCATCATTCAATATTAACCAATATACCTATGTATAAGTCTTTTAGTTTCTAAATAATGCATTCCATTGCATATTTGTATGGCAAAATCACATAATGACATTACTGGGAAACTTGCACGAAGTGACGGTTCTTTTAGACACTCTAAAAGAGATCTCAACGGCGCTAACTCTGTAACCTAAAAATTAAATTGTACATATTATTTAATAGTTTCACATTGATTAATTTTAAAAACCCAATAAGAAAAAAACATTCATTACTAGCATTAGTGCATCAGTATCCAAAACTACTCCATACAACCGTACAATATGTTCATTGTCAATGCTGTGCATAATAGCAGCTTCCTTTAGAAACTCTATAGGATTATTTTGCATCCGTTCCCGGCTCAGACATTTTATGGCAACTTGAATCTAAAACAATATCACCAAAATAAAATATACTTACAGGTCAAACTTTTTCGTGTATACTTTAAACTTACTCTGTCTCCTTCATTGGTCCAAACACCTTGTTGGACAACACCAAATTCCCCTATGCCCAACTCCTTGTTAATAGTGATGGAATCAGCTGGAATAATATGTTTGTTAGGAACACGAGCTGGTGGTCGTTTTTCATAAATTGGCTTTAGCGTGTCTTGTGAACCAGAACTCTCACTCCATTGGTCTTTATTGTCTTTTAATGAAATTAACTAAAACCATAAAAACATGTACATTTTACATGTCATACAAATGATATAGTCATCTACAAAACCAATGGTTAGTAAGAGCTTACTTTTTTGAATTTTGAGAAGTAATTTTGTGGATAATATTTTAGGAAATACTTTTTTAGCCGTCTGATCTCTGGCTTGGTCATTCCTATTTGGTATAGGTCATCCTCGGTGACAAACTTGACATGAGATACTGTCATTACCTGAAATAAACAATGTTAAATTATTAACTCTACACAAAATATCAGAGTTTCTGGCATTATGATTAAAAGTAAATAAAGTTTTAAAACTTACCTTCAAATCATTCTTGAGCTCGGAATAGTACTGATGGAGTTCAGCTTCCAACAAAAACTCATATAGATCAATTACTTTAGACATCTTATTGGTCTCCAATAATCTCTTACCGCCGACAAATTGTGCAACACCTGAAACAAAAGCAAACGATGTAAAATAGTTAATGGGAAGTTTTATATACAAAAAGAAAATGTTAAATCTTCTCGGTCAGTGGACACACACACATACATTGTCATATATAAAGTACAACACTCACTGTTTGAGATGATGGCTCTCACCTAGTCTTATTATTATTTTGTTGACAAAACGACCGGTCAGTTTTAAGAGACATTCGAGAAAGTCATAGTGTTATTGTATACAAAATTTGGAATTTATTTAGAAAAAAATAAAATTACCAACATATAATTTCTACTTTGGTTGCAGACGATTCCTAACATTCCTACACAACCCTAGTTCACTACACACATATACACACGTCTGAAGTGTACACTACTATACAAGTCACTAGCCAGTACTCGGAACTCAGAAGTCATTACTCTCTCTACAGACTACACTCTACAGAAATAATAACAACAGTGTAAGAAAAAACTTATCACAAGTAATGCCAACACCGTGACACGAACGCTGTTCATCGACTTCGTTTGATAATATCTCTCCTCTTTTGTTTGCATTTCGCTATACGATGTTTTCGTCATTTACTGTCTGCCACTGTAGTTTGGTAATTGGCAAAAATATCAAAGACGCGAAGTGCCTAAATTAATCAAAATAAACTTAACTTTTAACTCGTCAGTGCCCAGCCTTGAGAAGTATATAAACGTACAGACTATTATTATTGGCTAGAATTGCGATAATATGAAAAAACAATTTTAAAATCTAACAGAATTTGAACTAATGCGAGTCGTTTTACCTAATTAATATCAACAGATAGCTGTTAATATTTATTTTATTATGAATAAAATCAACACTTTTACTTACTGTATAATTTCGTAAAACTTGGTGAGATTACATAATTTATTTTTTCAAATTGTATTAAAATATATTATAATTGGTATACAATTTTTAAAAATCAGATATCTGCCGTAGAAACACGCGTATTAAAAGGGTGTTCCGGTACTTATGAAACATAATATCTATATGTACAAAGGCACGAACGCTGTATTAAGATTTTGTTGTGAGAATTTATTTGTAAGAAAAAAAGTTTGAAAAATTCTTATTTGCCGATACGCACAAACAATTAAAATATAATACATTATAGGCGTACATAACAATTATGTACACTGAATAATATGATATACACTGATATGTGTGTATTATTGTAGCGATTGTATAAATTACAATATTATAATTATTATAATTTACGAGATAATGATATCAAAATGACACGTAAACACGTATATGTTGTTTCTCTGTACGTGTTTTATTCAAATCGTACCTTAACAAATTAACCTTACGCTTCTGCAGTACATGTTCTATGACTCGTATGCGTATATTTGTTTTAAATATTTGCACATATTTGAAAAAATTACTCACTATTTAAACATATTGCGCAGCAGAAACACACATTCAAAAATAATTAATATACATCTATTGTACTTACACGGTTGTGGGTTAAGTGTCTAAAAAAAAAATTGGAATCGTCCTATTATATGAATAGATGCTATAACCAGTAAATGGCAACTGTTCAAAAAGTATCCACACTTCCTATAACTCATAAAAAACTATATTTAATAATGTTTTATACAATATAATATGTAATCTGTATATAATCGTATAGGCAAGTATGGTAGCCTGTAAGTAGGTAACTACTTACAATATACACTTATACTAATAATTTGATTATTATTAACTATTTTAAAACATGTAACTAAAAATATTAAGTACAGGATCCGGTAAGAAGGTATGGTGTTTTTAAAATGATTATCACATATTTATTTTCGAATTAATTTCAAATTGTACTGTTTTTGTACATTATTGGTACATTGTTATTTGCAAAAAATAAAAAATTAATGATCAACTACGAAAAATCACATCAGTTAGGTGACGTCCATTTTTGTCGAAATATTCTTGTAGACGGGTGACGAAATTGTCCATACACTTTCCAAACATGGCACGCGGAACCCTTTTCTCGCGTTATGTTTTTGGAAAGCGCTTTAAGAGTATGTGGTTGTGTAAACATGAGCTTTTAGGTAGCCACATAAAAAGTAGTCACAAGAAGACAGGTCCGGTGACTGAGGAGTCCACTCCATATCCCTCCATATATCCTCCATATATATATATATGTATCCTCCATATACGCAATGAAACCAGGCGGCTTGGGAAATGCTGTTTGTGACTGTTCACCGACTTTAACTCGTCAGACGAACGTCATGTGGTCGACCACGAACTATCAACGCGGGTCGCCAACCCCGTGCCGAGACCCGGGGGTCCGAGTCACGAGGATTTTCATCTTTTGCGCCAATGAAGTACGCTCGCTCTGATACACAGACCAGAATCCTACATGCGATATGGGGTTCTGGTCCATGGAAAATTACGAATAAATAAATAAATAAATAAAAAACAAAGAATAGGAAATAGAAGAAAATAAATAAATAAATAAGGAACGGTCAGTTTAGCCAAGTCATACTCTACATCTAGATATGGATATATATGCTTATAGTTACCCGCATTGATGCGGTTGCATCAATACGTGTCCAAACATCTTGCCCGTCGGTAGATTCACCGCGGGGACCGGAAAAGAAAAACTACTCTATGTTTTTGTTGTAACACATTTAATAAAGGTTACTAAAATAATAATTAGTCAAACGAAAATCGACGGGTCGCGAGAGACACAAACCGAATCGTACCAGCGGTTACGGTTGGACTGTCGACAATTTAAATATTAGAAATATAATTATTAAAAGACATTCGTTACAAAAATAAACAATCGGACCGATACGGTCCCCGCACCCACCCGACAACAAGGAGCGGAGTCCACCGAGCCCGGCATGTAATATATTACGTCACATGTTTTAAAAAAAACCATTGTTGCTCTTGATGTATAGCAAGTTTCCCCATCTTGCTGAAAACCGTGTTGAGATTGATGCGTCGTCTTCTTACTTCTGGCAGGAAATAATCACGCAACATGGTAACGTAGCGATCTGTGTTCACACAGATACTGTTTGTCAGTTTTCACAAAAAGAAAAATTTCCCGGTGTCGGACCCAATATATATATATATATAATATACTATAATAGGTATAATAATGATATTCGTTTTATATTTATTCTAAAAATTCTTCTATTTAGGACTTAGGTACGGTAATTGTATGACCGAAATTAACGATAATTATATATGTATTTAAAAATAAAAGTATACACACCTGCATCATTGTCCGAAATAATTGTAATCATTTTTACCTTGGGCCAACTTTTCATTCCGGGCATATGCTATTATAGGTATCACGTGTAAAACACATATCTATTGATGTCTCGTATAGTCGTAGTATTATATTTATATATTAATAATATTAGCAAGGATAGATATTGACGAGTTAAAATGTTAAGTTAATTCGAATTACATATAACGTGTTATACTTATTTTTAAATTTATTTTTAACCTAAAAGTTACTTAAAAAAAAAAACTTAAAGTGTTAATTTTGAACTAAGGTAATTAAATTAAGTTCAGTTAACAATGACATATAAATATACGCGTGACTGCGGATTTCATTTACAGAGGCTGCATCGCATCGTGTTTTATTATTCAGCAGCTTATAACTTTTGTAATTAATGGTAGTATTATATATTAGTAGGGGGAGGGAAGAAGAGGAGATGGATAGCATTGATCTTCGAACTTAACATTTGTTGACGTTATGTGTAACGATTTTTTCTCGCAATCATTAATTTATAAACAAGTGTCGTAGGTATCTATAAAATTATATTTTTGATTGACAAGGTATTGCCATTGATTAAATGTACAAATGTACATGTATATTTAATCAATGGTATAGTTGTTTTAAACGTTGCCTGTTACATTGTGTAAAGTAATTTTTTAAAGAGATTGAATAATAATTAATAACATTTTTAACTCGCCTATTTGAAATAAGAGTAATATAAATAATAAATAAATTTATATATAAAAAAGGCAACACGTCTCAAGTAGCTATCGGCTCAAGTTAGTTAGACAGAGGGGGACATGGTGAGAGCCTGCACGCGGCGTCCCCTGCATAGCGATTAAATCCAGATCTGGACATGTCGCTAACTAATCTCACCACCACCGGGCGAATAAAGGCTCGGACACGATAAGAAGAAGAAGTTAGACAGAGATTTTAGAATTGTATTATTATTTTGAATATGAAAAAAATTATAAATAATAGAAATCGAAAAACGATTTTGAGTAACAGTAGTATATTATTTAATGAATATGATAAATATTGTTGAAATATTATATATGTATAAGCTTGTATTAGATGTTGAGCTCTTAAAAAATACAATAATTGACAATATCCTAAACAAAAACGTTGGCAATTTTATTGATTGTTTTTAAAAATGTTTGGGTTGTTTTTAATTACGCTTAAAGAAATTATTAAAAAAATGAAACTAGATACAAGTTGCCATTGGGAAGTAACGCATGTCAAGATTATATGAGTAATCACTACACGAGAGGGTTTACAGATAAAATAAAAATCACATCATTGAAAATACAGTATAAACTTCGATTCGTTGAGAATCTAAAAGAAAAATCTATTTAAACTACAACAGATCTATTGTGTTAATCCATTTTAGTAACCTTATTATGACATTTGCTATATCCTACCCTGTGGCTATAACTCAAGTCCCAATATAATATATTATTATAAGACCAACTCTTTTCTTCAAAACAAATTTCTAGAAAAATGACCGAAACAATCGAAATATTTGGAATGTTTTACATACATGTTTTCCTATCGAAAAATAATTTCGCGCCTTTTATTTAAAAATCGCAAAGGCAGAATAAGAACAAAAATAAAACAAAATAAAATACAGACTCTGTAGCCACCGTAATCAAGTCTATGGGTTTATCTTGAAAATATATATATTATAGATTTTGATAACATAAACATAATAGTATATTAAAGACTATATAAGACGTTGGGAGGTTTTATTTTATTTACATTGTTTTTTCCACTGCTAATTAGAAAATTAAATTTTTTAACTTAACACGTATTTTGTTCGTACTTAATGTAACTTAATGAGTTGAAAAAATTAGTAAACTCATTTTAAAACAATATTAATATAAATTATTTATATATATACACATTGAATATGCAATAGTATATTATATATACTTATATAAACTTGATATAACTGACCTAGTTTCGAAAAAATTCATTTGGATAATATTGTTTGTATGTTTATAATATATTTGAGCGTATTATTGTGTATATATAAATTACAGACAATCGAAAATAAATTAAAGAATGTAGAATAAATGTAGATTATTAGAAAGAATAAAATTGGGTGAAAGTATATATGATGTATAATATGAATATTATAGAATATCTACGATTAATTTTAACGCGGGGAAGATGAATATATAATATTTGTCTTAAATCAATCAGTATAATTAAAACGTTAGTCACTGTTACTATACAATTACGAACAACAATATCACGTAATATTATAGTATATGCGCCTGAGTCCAACCACTAATATTTACTGAAGGATACTGAATAAATATAATAATGACATTACATGATGTTTTACATATGCGAAATTTCCCTATCCATTAAAACGATGACCAAATATTTCCCGTTCCAGACAAATCATACAGAGTACTACACCTATCTATATATAGCTCTAAATATCAACATGTGTAATAATTACTATTCAAACTTATTCATATACACGAGGATGCAGTGGCTCGTATTTAAGATTTTATTTTTTTGGAGGCATATGAAAATAGTATCGAGATAGTTGATTTTTTCAATTTTTTTCCCTCTAGATTTTATAGTTCATTCATGGCTTTTGCTGCTTCTACTATTTCACGCCATCTTTATCTTTACTCTCTAGTTTTAATCCTGGTGCACATTTTTCGAAGTCTGATTTAACTATGTCTATCCTTTGTCTAGGTCGTCCTCTAGGCCTTATCCCATTGATAGTGTCAGTCATTACTTTTTTATTATACTATTGGATGTCCATTGCCATTTCCAAACATATGCCTCTTATAAATGATTTAATATTGGGTTTTAGGTACAATTGGTAAAATTCTCTATGGGTTTTTTTCAACTATTAGTATACAATATATTATATTTCAAATTGTTAAAGAAACAAGAATGTTTCGGTTTTACAATGATGCATTTGCTTTTTTTAATCTGTGAACATTTTTGTAAAGTACAAGTGCTCTGATTCTTACACATAATACTATTTTCTGGTAGAAACATAAAAACAAATATCCAAAAATTGAAAAAATTAAAAATCGGTAAAATCATCAACACATTACCTGATATTGTTTTGTTATAACCCTATTATATTAACAATAATCATGACATTTTTTACCAATTGTTTATTTTAACATTAAATTATATTGAAGTGATTCGATTAATTTTGAGCTAAATTATAGCATTTGTGAAAATTTCAATGATTCTATGATTTTTATGTTCAAAATTTAATATACTTTAAAATTTTAGCAACAAAAATTTGACCATTTTATATAAGGCCTATCAAGTTTTTCCAGTGGCATACTTATCATTTTCCAATAGAACAGATAGGAGTATATACATATCAATGACATTTTATTATATTTCATATAGGTTTAAGTTAGTTTTTTAACTAATACCTACTTCTACCTACATCTAATATACGACACATGGATGATAAATGTACTGTTTGTTAATGTGGAAGATTAATAAAAATTAGGATTAAATGATCACAAAACAAACAAAATTCTTTAAATCATTTTAATTATATTGTGAACAAAATAAAAATTAAATGTAATTTATTTCAATGGGATAAACCTAGAGCTGTGAGTAGCACCAATACCAGGCCTTCCGTGCTTGACTGGTTTGTATGTGACACTAAATTCTCCCAAATAATGCCCAATCATTTCAGGCTGAAAAATTTAATAAAATTATTCATAGTGAATTGTATATAGTTGAATAATTGATAATCATCAAGAAAATATAACATCTGCATTTGCTGTCTACATTTAGATTACATTCAAAATATTTATTTGCAAAATGTTAAGAGTATATTTAGTGTAAGTATTTAAGTATATTTGAGAGGGAATTTTATTGCTTTTCTGACAAATAAGTCACAGCTATTTAAACAAATTAAAATCTTAAAACATGGTACTTTCTTTGACAGACAATATTTCACAGAAAAGCTATGAGTCACCAAAAATATTATTATATTCAAATTTGACATTTGTTTAAATTCTAAATTTATATTCTACGTAATATAATTGGTTGCATTACTTATTAGATAGACTAAGACAACAAATGCAGGTATGCTGTCTTCTTAATATTTATAGTCTAAATTTATATAATGCATAGGAAATTGTGAATTAAATAACTTATTTAATAAATTAAAAACTTAAAGAAAATCATTTATCAACAAACCTTGATTTCAATTTGGTTGAACACTTTTCCATTGTAGACACCAATGATACTGCCAACCATTTCAGGAACAATGATCATGTTACGAAGATGAGTTTTTACAGCTTCAGGTTTCTCCATTGGTGGAGCATCTTTCTTTGCACGGCGCAATTTCTTTACCAATGCTGACTCTTTGCGTTTAAGACCACCTCGCGAGAAACGCCTACGAGCACGTGAGTGCAATAGCTCGATCAGTTGCTCTCTAAAATACATTTTGGATTAAAACATTGGTAAAATAAAACAATAACAATAATAAAGAATCAAATATACCCTTGAATATCTAAAAGCTGGTCCAAGTCAACACCACGGTATGTAAATTTACGGAAAGGTCTTTTTGCCTTGTGCTCGACTTCAGCCTGAAATAATACAATTTTTATTTTTCATTATAAACACAAATACAACAGTTATATTTTTCTGAATATAAATTGTAACGCTGTAACATCGCGATTGAGAAACCCAGCAGGCAACGAACAGCACGCAAAACAGACAGACTTAACATATTATGAGACACACATTCATTCGACAAGCGGGCATCACAGATGACGAAAGAGGCAATTTTTAATGGTACGAGGAATAAACTTAGATTGGTAAAACGTGTAAACTATGGCGGTAAGTATAACGTTAATATTCGTGAAATTAATTGGCAAATACTAAAAGGTGAAACGAATACACTTTCGAGTTTAAGTTGTAGGTTAAATTGACGCCGGAATTCTACTCGAACAGTTGTCAGTTGTATATTTTTCCAGTGACGGTTATTAATAAGACAAAAACCAGTCTAAGAACAAACTTACCGTGTTTTCAGCCATTATGTAGTGTGTGTCTCAATTGAAGAATTATAAAAAAGATTTTCGGAAATAATGTGACTCCTAATCGAAGAAAATCAAATACGCAAATGAAGCCGAAAAGGTAAATAGTACATAGTAAAATGTGAGGTGCACTGATTGTTTTGAGAGGTGTGACCAACTTTGTTCCACGTGTGCGTACAAAATGATTTATTATTTTGTCTATTGTCTTTGGAATTTGTTTTCTTATTATTATATTGATAAAAAAGAACCGAGATACGAGAAGAACTGTGAAATTAATTATTACATTTCAAAATTTCGCTCTGTATTTTGAGTTTGGGATTTTAGACATTACTCGTCTTGTTCGTTTTTCAGTCATGTTTAAACCTGCCCAATTGGAAGTAGAGAGTTGGAAAGGTGATTGGGGATTGCCATCGGTCGATTATAAATGTCTCGAAGTTTTGGTATACAACTAACGATTATACTGTTTTTTACTTCGCATATTGTGAGAAATATATTTTGATTGTCAATTTGTTTTCAGGCATTTGCCAGATTTACAAACGCACCTATCATCATCAGCCATTCAAACAACCCGTTCAAATCGACCACTGGTCATTTACCTGTCGTCACTTACAACAAACGGTTATTATTGAATCGATATAATTTGATTGACTGTTTCGACAAACAGGTAAGTGTGTTTAATTTCGTTGTCCGGTATACTGTGAGTTTTGTCTAATATGTTGTTCGTTTGTGTGTTTAATGTGCTGTTATTTCGTCAAGAATCTTGCCCCAGATTTTGGTATGACCAGTGTTCAGCTAGCTGAAGAACACGCAGCCATTAGCATGGTAGATGCTCAACTCGAACCAGCATTATTGTTCGCTTGGTAATTACGATTAACAGTGGAAAAGTTTTATTTTGCTTTTCATGTGTGTAGATAACGACCTAATATGATTCATATGTATACAGGTGGATGGATGAAAGCAATTGTCTCAATTTCACCAAGCCCTGGTACAGGAATGCTTTGACATTTCCATTCAGTTGGTACTATCCAAATGTTTATGAAAAGGAAGCCAAACACAAGATCTATACATTGTACAATCATTTAGACTCTGACACAGATATTATGACAGAGGTAAAATAGGTTACTTACACCACAGTGTTATAAATGTTTTGTTACTCTGATAAATTCTATTTATTCAGGTGTATTCCGAGGCTATTAAGTGTATGAATGGTCTGGAGAGTCGTTTGGGAAATAATTTCTATTTCTTTGGATCTCATCCTACCTTGTTGGATGCTGTTGCATATAGCTATTTAGGGCCCCTGTTAAAAGCACCTCTGGTTGACAATAAATTGCAAGCACATTTAAAGACATGTAAAAGTCTATGTATTTGGATAGACAGGATAACGAGAGAATATTTCAAAATTGATTGGCAAGCGCATATATGTAATGAAAAAATAAAATCTGAAGAATCCAAGTTGCAGATGAAAGTTGTGCCATGGTATAAGAGAGATGAAACGAAAAATGTTTTCATTGGACTAATTACGATCATTACTATGGTCATATATTCATTTAAAATTGGTCTCATTAGTGTAAGTTATTGATCGATGTCAAATAATATGCGTACATATTTTTGTTTTGTAATTTAACAATGTATATATATATATATATATTATAGGTAAGTGATACAAGCGATGATGAAGATGAAGATTGATTGTAAGAATACAACATGTTTGACATTTTTTTATTTAGTTAGTCATTTTTTTTTTTAATATTATTTTTTATGTTCCTAAATTTATTAGATATTAAATAAATGGATCAAACCAGTTTTAGTTTTTTAATGAAGTTTTTTTATTATATATTTGATTAAATAATTTAATCTAATCCAATTATTTATTTGTTACAAACTGATGTTGGACTTCATAAATTCCAACTGGTTGGTTTTGTTTGTCATCATAATCGACCCATTCTTTTTCTTCTAAATTGATATCTTCAAATACAGTGTTACTTTCGACTCCACGACATTTAAACCCGTTTCTGGGCGAAAAATCAATGACTGACAAGCCTCGACAATCAAACATAACAATACTTTTAAATTTGTTTGAGTCTTCTATCATGTACTTTGAAATCTTATCCGGTAAAATATCTGGAAATATATAATAAAAATCTCATGAGTCAAGTTAGAGTGAATATTTATTTTATAAATGTAAAATTTACCTATTGAACAGTTTCTTGAACACATTTTACATTTGGTGACCAAATTTGCTTCGCCTCTACTTCCTTTCATCGGAACTTTCTCCTAAAAAAATGTAATAATTAAATATTAACTATATTTTTTTTTTTTAAATACTAACATATTGAGATACGTATATCCATTTGTCGGTTTCCTCGCCACAATTTGTGCACCGAAACTGCAAACAAATTTAAAATAAGTTATTTAATGAGACAAATCGATAAAGTATGTATAAAAGTATATTAAAATAATTGCAAATAAAGTGCAAATATTTGATTTGATTTCATATTAAAAGGATACCATATCAGCATTTGTTGTCTTAGTCTTTCAAACAGATAACAAAGCAAAATCATAGTATACAAGTCTTAAACTATGGCGTTTTAATTGAATTTAGAGTTTAAATACTTTGGAAAATATTGTCTGACAAAGACATTTTTAAAATAGTTATGTCTTTTCTTTGTCTTTTCCAACAGTATTTTCCAAAAAGGTTATGGCTTTTGAATGTGTTTAATAATAATTATTAAATATCCTACTTTTAAATACCACCGAAAGTCTTTGCCATTTGTTGTTAGACCAGTCACATTTTCTAAATTTGCTTTAATCTGCAATGCGATTTTCTACAAATGCAAAAAATGTACTGGATGATAAAACTGACAATCATTAAACAAAAACAGACAAAACATATTAATAAATGTTGAACTTACTACCATACTTCTTATACTTAAAAAAATAATAATTAGTAAGCGAGAATGCAAGACAATCGTTTTTATTGTTCTTTTTTTCAAATTTAAAAATTTTACGAATTTAAATAAATAATAATTTTATCTTATTGCCAAGAAAAATGATAACAGAGATGAGTTGTTCATAGGTTTTATAGATAATAAGGTCGGATAACTTCCTCCTCATTGATAATAAAGGAAGCATATAATCTGTGGTATAACCACAGTTTGAAACATTTTTATTTCTATAGAGTTGAAAATTGGTTCATGTTCTTCTTGTTCATTTATTTATTCTATCAAAGTAACATTTTTTGTTTCCAAACGTTTTATTTATTCATATTTTATATCATATTATTTAATTATTATTTTATAATTGAAAAAATATGTATAAATTAAATAGGTTGTGAAACAAAAATATAATTTGTTTTTGAGTCAAACTAAAATAGAAATCGAAAATTAAAGTAGAAAAAGTAGAATTTTCATACAAAATTCCTGTTTTTAACAAAATAGAACATTACTTTGGTTTAATAAATTGGTAAAAAAAAAAGAATTTCTTTTCAAGAATGTTTTTTTGAATTTGTTTTCTGCACACACTGTAATACGTTGAGTTATATATTACAGGAAGACACATTATAATATTAAATTATGTAGAGGTGCAACTAGGTGCTTTCATCTGTATGTGTGGAAATGTGAGAATTGATACATTCAAAAGAGAAGTAAAATTACAATTTGTAGTAGGCAATGTTAACAAGTTTAGAAAAATTAAAAAGACTACTTTAGGAACGAAACAAATAATTTGTTTAGTATTAAGCCAATCTTGAAGCATATTTTTAAAAGACATTTTCTGAAATGTTTGGCTTAAATAAATATTAAATTATACATTAATTTTTTTTTATACATACATGACAAAATAATTTACATATATGTGCTGTTCAAAAGTATATTAATATATTGTTATGCATTAAAAGTAATCATTACAATAAATAAGTTCATCCAGAGTAGTACACATGCGTTGTAATAAAACCAAGATGATTATTGTATAAAATCTTCACAAGTCATATAACTCTTTTTACAATAGAAAAAGTACCATTGATTGTTCATAATCAATGTAAAAGATTTTAATATTAATGAAAATGAGAAAATAAACCTACAACAAAATATTAGATATTATAGATGGAGGAGGTTAAATGATATCGAGTTTTTTTTTTAGATTAACATTGCTAACATCAGGTTTTTTGGTAGGAAAATATATTATTCACTATTAATATTGTATGATATGTCATTGTAAAAAATTAATTTCTTATTCATTAAAATTTAAATATTTATTATCCAAATAATTAGCAGACTAAATATTAGGTACCTACCATTGATTTTAATAATTTTCACATACTGAAATTTGTTAGTAGAACTCGTTCATGAATACATATTGATCTAATCAAACAATTTCACAATGTTTTCCAATTTTTCAATATATTGAAGTTTAGTGGTAAATGCTGCTATTTCAATAATTTAGGATACAAAGACAATTTACTAAATTGATTGCACACACTTTTTTATATAGAAAATCTGATTTCTTTTTCGTGTTGTTATTAAGTTTTAAGAAATTCTTATTAAATTGACAAAGTTTATGGAAAAACACAAGTTTCATTTAATGAATCTTATATGGCTTACATATACAAATCAACCCAATAGTATTTTTATGCAGTAGTAGCGTTTTATTTTTAAGAACTACTTAAAAAATTAAAAACATAAAAAATACATAGTTATTAGATATCAATATAAATATTTGTTCTTTTAAAAACAAAAAATATAATAGATCAATAAAATTGTATATTAATTTAATAGAAAATAATATTATATAAATGAATACATAAAAAAAATTTAATTTAATAATGTTATAATTGAGATATACACAATTTTTAAGAAATAGTCATAAAATTACTTAATGTAAAAATAGCTAACTTTCAATTATAATTTTATAAATGTTTTGGGTAGGTGGAGAAGTGGGGTGACTACAACAATTAAATATACTTGTAAAAAGTTTTGAATAAATTTAAATCTAGTTGAAATTTTTTTTCTGTCGACATTCTGAATCCATTAATTGTGTAGTCTAAAAAAGAAAAAAAGAATTTATAAAGAGTTAATTATTAAAATCATTTGTACTATGGTATGACTAAGTATGAATAAAGTCATAACTAGAGACCGGATTTTCATGCAGTAAAAATCAAAAAAATGTGCAGTTAATAACTTGAAAATTGCAAAAACATGCAGTTAAGTGCCTAAATCGTGCAAAAATGTATTTTTTGCCTAAAATTGCTTAATATTTATCAAAATTTTGTAAACATTCAAAGTACATTGATTTAAACCCTTAAATTATACTTTATTTATCCAGTTTTTTACACTATTACAGGATTAGCAAAAAACTAATGAGTAATTAATAATTAAAAGATTGATAAAAATATATACATATATAAAAAAGAACCATACCAACAGAGTTAAGCTATTTAATTTTAATTTTAACTATTATACATATATAAAAAAATTAATTTTTTTATTGAGTTAAAATTTACAATGTTATACATTTCAAAATTGTTTGCAGAAAAATTGTGCCTTCTATCACTCAATATGTCTTTTAATTTGGAAAATGTACGTTCTACTTCAACAGAAGTGATAGAACTCATTTTGCAGCAAGCGACGATTGCAGGCTGTTGTTCAACATTTATATTTTTCGTACCATTTATGCAGTCATTGTATTTTTTTATGAGAGCGTAACCTGTGTTTTTTTCCACAACGGAGTTAAATTTGTGAGCCATAATTTGTCCTTTCTTGTTATTTATTTTTTTAAGGCTTCCTCCTATAGTTTCAAATATTTCAATTTGTTTATTGAGGGATAAATTTCGGGTTTCTAACTGGGTTAATGCCTGGGGAAAAGTTGACAAATGTGATTTTATGAAAGTCAAATCAGAAATTATTGACGCCGAAGTTATGACTCTCTTCAATTTTTTGATAGTCTGTACGTCTTCATCCAATGCATTAATAAACATTTTAAATTTATTAAAATTTTCCGCATAAAATAAAGCTGCTTCCAACCATATTCCTCACCTTGTGATCACAGGCTCCGGTGGTAGTTCACTTTCCATAATATTTTTATATATCTCTACTCAGTGTGGTGATTTAAGCAATATTTTTTTCCCATTATTTACCAGTTTGTTTACTTCTGGAAAAATTTCGCGGACTTTTTCTAATACTCTATTTAACCAGTGGGCTACACAGGTTGCATGGATCATGTTTGGGTAGAATGTTTTCAAAGCTTTATTTTATTTATATATATTTATCATATAAGGTGCCGCGTCTGTTACAAGGAGAAGCACTTTATACTGATACTTTGAATTTTGTAAAAAAAATTCATCAGATTGTCGTTAATAAATCGAGAGACAGTGTCATAATTTGTTTTAGGGAGAACCTTACAGGCAATTAAAAATGGTGTGGGATCAATTTCTTGGTGAAGAATTCCAACCAAAAGGTTACATATATAAAGTCCTCTAGCATCAATGGTCTCATCGACCATGACGTATATATAATGTTGTTCAATTTTTTGTCGAATTTTAACCATATTCGAGTCGAAACAAACTTGCAGATACTTTTTCCTGAGTGTGCTCTTGTCAGGTATACTTTTATTGGTATATTTTTGTAAAAAGGATCTAAACGGTAGGGACTGCAGTTTGAAAAATGGTATATTTGCTCCTACTAAAGCCTGGCACAAATATATATATATATCTAGTTTAATTTTAAAAATGCAGAAAATGCAATTTCATGCAACGAAAAACAAAATCGTGCAATTTAGAATAAAAAGTACAAAACGTGCAATTTCGTGCAAAATAAAACTACGTTTAAATTAATCTACTTCTCATGATTCAGATTTATAATTTGTTTTTATATGTTTTAAAGCAAAGGAAACAAAGTTGCAATTGCACGAGAATCCAGTCTCTAGTCATAACTTTACTATATAGTTTTATACTAAAAATGTATAAATGTAGTTATGAAAATTGATTTGCAAAAGGTTATTGTTTTAAGAGATGTTAAAAATTTGAAATTGTAACATATTTACTTGGTATAAATATTTTTTATTTCAAGAATTATACAAATTTCTTCTAGCTTTCGAAACTAGAAATATTAATGATGAAATATAAATGTTATAGATATATTTAAAAAGACAATATTAATTATTTTATCATATAGACTTGTACAAATTTAAATCATTAATGGAAAAACAATCAAAACCAAGAAAAAATTCTAATGTTTTTTTTTTTCAAGAAGAACAAGGTTGTGTGATGTGCACTAGTTCACAAATTGCAATAAAATATTTAAATAATATGTGTAAAGTATAAAATGTATAAAAATAATTATTTTAAATATATTTAACATTTAGAAAATTGATTGAATAATACAAATATTAAATTTATAAAATTAAACTAAAATTATAAATAATAATTATTAAAATATTAATTTTATTTTACATAAGTAACAGATTTATAATTATTATCATTTTTTTAAATCTTAAAATAATTATTATATTTAAAATCTGATAAAAACATGTTATATATATATATATGGAACTATATACAAGATTATATAATGTGTTAGTTTTCTATAAATAAATAGTATACTGATATTAAATAATTATTTAGTTAGTCTAGTTATATTCATGTTCTATTTTAAAAGTAAAGTGTTTTTTTGATAGTTAAAAGTTCAGATTTGTAGAATAATTTTTTTTATTTGAATTCATTGTAAGTCTTCTGTATGGTATATAGCTTGTTAAGATTCTATATTAAAAATGTATATAAACAAAATAATGTTTTCATTTTAAAATATCTAAGAAAGTATGCACGCACGTTGCATATACAGAGTATTTAAGAAGCTTTCAAATTATAAAATTACACAATGACAGTAAATCTCAGTTATATCAAAGACTGAACACTAATTATGAAATCAGCACAATAATGTGAGTAGAATGGGACATATAGAAGAAAAAGACTCTAAGTGATGTTCTTGATAGTAAACATAATATACGACTCAATCTTTTATATAAGTTCCAAGCATATTTTAATAATATGAGTAAAATATCTACTTTGGTTTGTAGCCACCCGTTATTAATTAGCTGCTTCACATGCGTCCACCCAATCATTGTATATATCTACTGGTTCTGATAAGAAGCTTGTAGTCGTTTGAAATGATTCGAGACAAACACGACAGTACACTTTGCCTACATTTCGACTTTTATCCCTGCAATTCCAAAACAAATTTATTAGTAAATTGGTATAAGTTGAATAATTACTACATATGCATATAAGTGCAATCAATCAAGTATCTCAGCTGCAAACAGTGATCATTAGGAGGGGGATTAAAATACTGGATCGTACAAAAATTGTTGACCAAAGTGCAAAACTCAATACTGTTTGTTATACTTACATTTTTACTTCGCAAGACTTCTCGTGGTTACAAAACGGACAGTTGAACTGTGTGTCCAGAGGTTCAATGGCTTTCCTTTTCGCAGGAGGCTTCCTTTTGCTTTTTCTCCGACCCATTTTACTTTAAAGTTCAAGTGTTACACAAAATATAACCGTTCGTCTACTTTTTCAAAACACCGGACACATTATTCTTAATGAATATTGTTATATTTCGGCGGCTAAAGGTAGGTATAATAGGGTATTATGAACTTTCGTTAATTATTGATGACAATACTTAACGAGCAATTAATCAAAGTCGGCATGAAGCCAATGAGGGTTCGACTGCGTGAGGCGATTTCGGAATGATAAACCCCCATCAACCGGCAGGCGGCGAACGTAAACAACCGGAATTTCGATTTGATATTGCGGGTACAGTGTGGGCAACAGTTCATCGACATACAACATAGTATCAGCAAAGTTACAATGTATGCTAATTATTTAAACGGTACGTATATTAGAGACAAAAGTAAACTTGCTACTTTTATTTAGAATGCTGTTACATTTAATTTTACTTTTATTTCAATTAATCAATTTTATAAATCTCATTCGTTAATATTAATATTTTCAAAAACATCTACAACTGAACAAATCCAAACTATATATATATAGAAGCAAACAAGTAAGTACCATCAAAGAGTTCGAAATTCACAAAAAAAAAAATAGAACAATTTTAAATTGAACAAATGAAACAAGGTGAACAATTGAGAAGTACAGAAATAAAAAAATAAAGCGCGTTCGAATTTTTAAAAATTGTAGTTTGAAGTGATGAAAAGACAATTAATTAAATGAAGTTTATAATTTGTTATTATGTGTTATGTATAAATGTGTATTTATTGGCTTTGACGACGACGAGTACCGATTGAAATATATATTGATACATAAATTATTGTTAACAATTAATGTGTCATAAATAAAATTCGATGTAGATGGTTATGTATTTTGACCGAAACGATAAACACCCTGAGACGCGATTAGACGTGCTAAACAACGTTTTTGAGAGATATTTTAATTATCCATGGCCAGCGAGGGTCATATATATCGAACACTATTATAGTAAGCCATATTAAAAAATTAAATATAATAATGAATAAATTTGGTAACGCCAAATTTCGTTCACGACGTATCATTTCGTAACGTCATAGTGGCGATGTCCGCGCGTGTCCGCCACAACCAGTTCCGGTCCGTGGAGGCATTTTTGTACATATCGTTTTAGCAACTGTATGTAGTAATGTTGCCTGTCGGCAAGTACGGTACGGAATTCACGTGTGCCTTTGCTAACCGTCGGCATCGTTTGTGTTGTCATTCACTGCCAATTGATTCGGTCAGGTCATTTTAATTTGTTTATTTTATTTGTTTGCTCTATTTTTCTCTTTATTTTTACTAACAGATAATTCTCAAATCTTTTTTGTTCATCAATATATTATATAATATTATAAAATATATAATATAATATTATATAATATATTTCATCAAACTGTTATAGAAATACTAAAAATCTCTGTTTTATATTAAATACACAACTTGCGAATAGTGTTTTGTTTTATTTCAATCGAACTATATAAATAGATAATAATAATAAAAAATCATCTCAAGTTCGAATTGTGAACATTTAAGGTATATCTCTATACGCGTATTTCAAAGTCTGTATATGTTCAGGCGTTTTACTTGCGGTTTTAAAATAGAAAAATATTTATCATGGTTGCGTTTCACATGATATAGTGTCGTTTAAGACGCATTGTAGTTTTCACGCGTGACGATTGCAATTTGTTGGTAGTAGGAGAAAAGGGGGAATTGAAGGGAATCATTAAAAGTGTGACAGCATATAGTATATTTGGAGGGTATATGTATATATATATATACGTGTGTGTGTGTGTAGTAGCACAACCAGAAATATCCCTTGGGGGAGGGGGTTCAAAATTATCTTATAAAAATGTAAATATGTTATAATCATGTAAATAATACATTTATTTTTTATTTGTGCAATCGTATAAATAATAAAATGTAAAATTTGAAAAAAAATTATAAAATAAAATTCATACGCGCTTCGAAGCCGCTAAACGATATATGTGTAATATAAGAAAATGACAATATGTGATAACGATTTGTTATCTGTTGTAAAGCAGGCCAAAACAAAATTATTATATTATTATATTACCAAAATCAATAAATATTTTTTACTGTAAAATATAATTAGACAATAATTAAAATTACCTAACACAATTTTCCATTTTAGAAATACTCAAGGGAGTCTGGATTCGCGGACCCCTCCCTTGGTTGCGTTACTGTATTTGTGTGTATATAATATAATGCAGTGTTGCGTTAAAATTTATGTGTGCGCGTGGAATTGCTCTCTCCGTTATGTATAAGAACTATTGCTATACACACCTAAATGCGCGTTTGACAATAGTACGCAGTGTTTGAGAAGATTCATGCATTTATCCGTAAATTAGTCCAATTATTTGTGTGTATAGTTGTACTTACCGACTGACGCATTTAAGAGGAGAAGGACGGATCTCTTTCTCTTAGCCTTTTTGTTTCTTATAATATTTTAGTTTTCATTTTGCACGACAGTTTTAAAAATAATTTTAATCATTAATAACAAAATCATTTGATTTTTGAAAATTTGACAACACAACATTCCGTTTTATTAATCAAACACCGTGATTCCTGATTAAATGACTAATAATTAAATCTATTATAATATTGTGTTCTATAATCATGTTAACGACAAACCGAACTACTTATTACCTATATTAGGCTATTACGATATCCAGGACTAGGTTTAGGACGGGGCCAACGGGACCACGTTTTCATGACCCCTAACAACCGATTTAATGAAAATAAATATGTTAAAGTATTTTTTATAATTAAAGTATTTTTTTTGTCAAGACAATAATTTTTCTTTTCTAAAAATATAATACATAAGATCGTATCAAAAATATATTTGTTATTATTATTATGTTTTAGAATTTTTAAAATAAAATACTAATTCGTGAGAATAAGGTACAAGTAAAATATCAATTAGCAATAGATAAAAAATATTTTTATAATTTAAAATGTAAATTTAACTAGTAATATACGATTTAAACATTTCGTTAACATTAAAATACGAATTAATTAATATTATTTCCATTTTTTTAACGCATTTATCATGTTTTGTTGTTTTTTTATCTTGATCACATTATAATAAATTTTTGAACAAATATTTTTTTTTTCGTTAGTTCCCAGAATTTATTTTATTAATTTTTTAAAAATAATTTACCTATTATAACCGTTGAAATTCAATATAGCGATTGTAGTAAGTATATGCTACATTATTTTGACTAAATCTAAATTTGATTCGAATGTGCTTTTTAAAATCATTTTTAAAACGAATAAAATCTAAAAACAGGTATTTTGAAATTTAAACGAATTCACTTGTTCATTTTTAAAACGAGTGTTTTAAATTATGTCAATACTATATATAACCGGGGTTTTCGGGTTTGGTCTACGAATTTACCAAATTTTTTATTTTGAAAAATACCTTTGTCTACTGTACTAAGTAATACAGGTCACAATAATATTAATTAAAGAATTGATATATAATATATAAAATAAAACACATATAGTATTTTGTAATTCAAATTAATGTATTTAAAAATTTATTTTTTAAGAAGTCATATATTATATATACTTAGTTTTGCAATCACGTTAATTGAATTTGAATGTTTTGCGAAACGACTGATAATATATTAACCTACACTCGTATACACTCGTATTGTACTTGCGTTACAACACACGATATGATAATAGGTCACATTGACATTGAAATATATTGTTCCTACCTGTTTATAATGTATTATTATATATATTGAAATTTATCTAATCATTCCATTTAAAATACAATAATAACATAATTAGGTACCTGTACAATTTATATAAATATTCGTATTAATTATAATCAATATATATTATATTATATATTATTCTCGTCGCTCTTTCGTTTATAATAATTATATGTAATATAGAGGAGTATATTATTATTTCGTTTATATTTATAGATATGCGAACTCTTAACGACACTAACTTCTATTAGTGGAAAAATGAAACAAATTTGAAGGTATACCCGAACAAGCTTAGCGCGAGTAGAGCGCAAAATCTCGCGGGGCGTTCCAGCAGCCGTTTTCCTTGAGGTATATAGCAAACGTAACAGTACATCGCGATGTGTCGTTCCGTCACCACGTGAGCGGATATTATTACAAAACACGACGACTTCACGTATATTATACAGTTCGTGGACTTATATATTATTATAAATTAGTTTAAAATCGTTTAGTTCTAATGTTCGATTGTTTTTTGTTTCGTTTTAATTTACTATCGCGACTATACACTCCAGTTCTTTAATTAAATTAAATCAAAACAAATAAAGAGTGTGCACAAATATATATTTTTAATTTTAGTTTTATCGATTTTGATTTATACGAATTTCATAATTAAAGTTTACCGTTAAATGTTATTTTTTCGTTTTCAACTCGATGATAATTACATAAATATACACATATCTTTTATTTCATCAAATTATATGATGACATCACTAACGGAACGTATAATACAATAAGGTAAGAAAATATAATGATTTATTATTTTTATCACTATACCAATTATTAATTTTCACGATAAATTTTTTGTTTGAAGCGTAAAATAAATATTTTGCATATTTTTCTTCGTATATTCGCGTTGTGAATGATTTACAAACTAAAATAAATATGTATAGTCTTTGCTGCAAACATTTTCAGCAAGGAATGAATTATTAATAATCGGCACGTCCACTGGTATTATATTATAGTAAACGTCGTTTTTGTGGTTAATAAAATTTTGTTGTTTGGTTTTTATTCTCATATTATGTATGTAAATACTTATGTACTTATAAAGAATTTTTTCTCAAAAATATAATCAAAAATATGATGTGATTTTGAAAATGTTTTTATAAATAAAATATATTTTACTGTGATACATTATTATATATTACATATTATTATTATGAGTGGTGGATGTTATATTGTAACTATAGATTAACTAGGCCTTGAAGTTAGGGAGGTTATAGTCTAAGATATTTTTTGGTTGAAGGCGATGATGACTGTACATACGTACTTTATATCATGTCTACTATATTCAAGTAAGATATATTTATTGAGTAAAAATTGTTTAACGGACAAGACGCGTGTATGTTATGTCTGAATGCAAAATTAACGTACCGTATAGTACCTTTTTTCCTCACTAAAAAACTTTGGTACAAAATTTTCGGAATTCAACACGAAATTTTATCGATCGATTTTTTACTTTTAATTCGACATGATTTTAGAAAAACGACACTGCAGTGTCGTATATAATTTGATTAAAACGTGAACACAAATCAAACGACTTAAAAAACTAGATAAAAAGTACAAAAATAATAATACTTTAAAGTATTGCTTAATGTGAGAGTATTTCAATAGTCAATAACAATAATCACCTGGTTCTAAATAGCGTGTACATAACTTACAGTTTTTAAATAACCACTGTGCACCTCATATGCTATGTACTTATTTAGTATTTATAGGTTTATCGTGTATTTACGTACGATTTAAGACGTATATAATGACATTTTACATTATATATAATTATAGGTTCTTATGCACACATTCTATCGAGATTCAATCTCTTCTGGTTGAACATTAAATCCGGTTTTTTCATCAACTAAATGTTTTAATTCTGATTATTTTCAATAAAAAGCTATTAGCTTTTCGTACGTTTTTGGATTAAATGACTACCTAAATATTTTATCAAAGTCTAAGAGATTCTGTACGTTAGTTGTATAGGTATTCTTATTCGAATACTTATTTAAAATTATTTTTTTGTATTTTTATTTTTATCGCAGAACAAGTAGGTTACTTTGAGATAAAAAAAATGGTTATTTTTTCGATAATAATTTATATAAATATGGTCGAAAAACTACGAATAAGTATATCAATGATACGACAGTCCGGTTGTCGTTCTCGTTCCTGCTATATAGCCAATTATATTTACACTCGTTTTAAATGTTTGTACTTATTTGTTTTTCAATCACAATTGTGTCGTGTACTTTTATAATGCGTGTAGTAAAAATGAGTTTCAAAATTTTATATAGTAAACACAAAAATAAATATATTTTGTACAACAGTTTTTGATTTTATAATAAAATGTATGTGAAAGATTTGTATGAATGATAATGCATAGTAGTAAAACATTACAATCAAAATAGCCAATGTTAAAAACAGCTTTAAATTTAATAATTGAATTAAAAAAATATTTATTATTATTTTATAAATTTTATTTTATGCATTTTACAAAATATATTACTGCCATGTTAGAAAAATTTGTTTTAAAAATATGTACTTGTACTCGTTATTTATATCATACTTACAAGGATTAATTATAGACTATGCTTTTTAAATGATATTTAAATTTCTTTATAAATTAAATTTTTTTTCGGACTCGTTTACTAACGCATTGTTTCAATTTGTATATGGCATATTTTGTTTGTTCCTTTTATATAGCCTTCTGTGAGTTTCCAAATTGTTTGGGCGACAAGAGCCTGGTAAAGATTAAATCCACGATTCTATCATTATTCGTCGTATATAACGTTTTAAATCCGGATTAAAAATCTGGTGTCGAAGAACAAATTTGGTACGCATTTCATTTTCCTTAGTTCAATATTCGAACCGAACTTTTTTGTGTTTAGTTCGGTTCGAAAATCGAAAAATTCGTAATATCACTTATAATAACATAATGTTATTAATCCGAAAGATTGAATACTAATTAAATTCTAATTCTAACTAAAATCTTAATAATATACAGGTTTGGAATGTCAGTTTCTAAAATTTCTTTCATACAATTTTTAAGTTATAGATGAAGAAAAATATTTCATGTTATTATTGTCGTAATAGAACTTAAATTCTTTAATGTCTCTCGAAAATTGTGTAAAGACTTATAAATAATCGCTTTTAAGTTCTGTAGGCATATTGACTCAGGTAAATATTTTTTAATTAAGTATTAGAAAAACGTGTACGGACTCTACGAGTATAATCGTTGGTTATATGGTTTATTTAGACAGAACATTAATATTCGAATTTTGGAATATGTATGCCGTAGAAAAAAATTTATATTTATAACTGTCGAGGTTTATTTAAATAAAAGGCAATAATACCATATGGGTCAATCGAGGGCTCTAAAATATAGGATCCGAATTCATGTGTACCCTCCGCACTTGCAACGTTCAGTTAATTGCGGAACTTTTGTCACTTATGTTTTCGCTGTGTTAAATTTTCATCGAATCTCGGACAAACCTCTGTAATATGTAATATAATATAATATATATTATATATATACTATATATAATAATATATATATATATATAATATATATCTTTCTTATATACATATATAGGTATGCAACATGTACATATGCCCAATATACGTTATTAGCTTAATTCTTATATATTATAACATAATATAGAATGTAACTATTGATTAAGTTACGGTGTTAATTTTGTAAACGATCTTGTTTAGATATAAATATTGATTATTCAAACAAATTGTCGTTATTCAATAGAGGCCATCTATCATTCACAAAACAAATTTTATGTATTCATAAACGTTAATAAATTGTAAAAAACCAACAATCTTTAACCCGTTTCTAGCCCGAATTGTCTTTGGACAGAGATATCGATTTTTGACAAAAAGCTTCTTTTTCCTTCGAACGATGCCGTTTTCATCAGTTATATAAGCTCAAGTATGTTAGGATGTTATGATATTAGTTATACAATGCTTTACGTTCACTATGTATCGCATGGTAATGTAAGAATGAAAACTAACACGATTCATGGTTATTACTAGTAATTATTGGGCTAAAAGGACTAATAAAAATATAGATTTTTTATTTTTAGCAGAAAAAAAATTTATTAAATGAAATAATTGCAGGAAAGGGATCTAGTTATTATTACAAAAATAAAATAAAATTAAAAATATTGATTAGAGCAAAAGTCAGATTGCAATTATTAGATTTCTGCAGAATACCCTGTATACCTATGATATATTATAGTATATGCTTTTTAAAGCGTTATATTAATTATTAACGGGAATTCCGGTGTGTAAAACGATATTATTATAATAAATAATGAAATGGCAAAAACCGTCGAAATTGATGTCAACAACATAATATTATGACGTTGTTATTTTTTTCATTACCATATATCTCACAAACAGCGGACAGTTTACCAGTTAAAAAGTTAAAATGATAATTTTTATTCAACTTTTTTAATTAAATGGTTAACTTATTCGTCATTCATCAATAAAATTAATGAATTTAAATTTGCACTTTATGAATTTTACTTTTTACAGGTTGATTATCACTATATAGTTTACATAATATTTTTATCAAAATTACATAATCCATTATTATAATTTATAATACGAACTTCGATAAAAAATTGTTTAAAATCAATCGGATCTCACTAAAAAATACTTGTTGACCATTTGCTGACTCCCTCAAATATATAATAGACTCGAAATCTATTAAAATCTTTATTACCTAAAAATAACACGAGTACACGAAAATTACAATTTATAATATGAATATTAAATCATTGAATTAAAGTTTGGGTATAGATATTAAGTATTTTACTTGACAAGCTTTTGCCCCTTATACTCGTGAAGTTTTGGACGAATAAAATAATTTTTGCTATCAGAACTCACAAAGGAAAAATATATCTTCATCAAAAAAGTTGAAGTTAAAAAACGAACAGAACAAAAACATTATGAAAATTAAGGTTTTATTTATAATGTTCAATGCAATAATATATGAGTATGATATATATTATTATATAAATAATATAGAATAATTATTTTTATTTATAAATTTTTTATTTATAATATTAAATAATTTTAGAGATATTTATAGATATTTTTCAAAATTATATTTTCCCCTACTGCTATTTTTATACTTAAACGAATGTGAACTTCTGATTTTCAAATAAACTACATTTTCTTGTACACTATCTATATTATTATAGAACAAAAATAAATGAAAACGATTTTTCTTTTCAAGTCAATTTTTACCGTAACTTATTAGAAACAGTAGTTTTCGTATTTTTATCATGGTAACAATATTAAAACGATTTAAATCACTCGACATCTTAAATAACAGTAATAACACCTGTGTTGGTGTATTCTAAATGTTCTCATATAATCGTATACTCGTACATTACTGACAAAGCGTATGCAAGAGTGTGAATTTCCTAAAATCTTAAAGAAAATATAATTAATGCTTTCCGAAGGTTTTCATTGTAATTTATATTTATATATATATTTTTCTTTTTCTTAGTTTTATTTTGTATTTTGTTTTTATTTAGTTTTATATTCCATTGTTATTTAATTGTCGAGACAAATATTTTTTTTTATAATATGTCTCTCATAAATAAAAAAAAAAATATAATTAAAACCATATGTTGTTGGTTGAATATCAAAAGTCAAAAAATAGTTATAATAAATAAGGGACGGGGTGGAAATATTTAAATGTTAAAAAATTCTAGAAAGGAACGTGCTACAAAAATGTAATAAAAATGAATTATATTTCCCGAGATGAACCTGGCTCGTCATAATAACCCTGTATATACAAAGCGTGCAGGTATTCTACACGTTTGAAATCAGCGAAAAAAATTTTTTTAGAAATGCATTTCTGTTGAATTGAATTGTAGCCAATTTATATTGTATATAATAAATTTACGATTAATATATATATATTAATTATATGCATTTTTGTAGCCGAAATTAGATTTTCTGACGTGTTTCTCCTTGTCTAGTGTACTGTGTTCTGGTGTTTCTTTGAATGCCAAAAATTTGGAAAACGTTCTACGCTAATTATAATAATAACGATAATAATAATATACACTCCGGAGAGTCACCACGGGCCATCTACGCATGGACTCTATCCAAAAATCACATCACACGTTCAGAAAAAGGTAAAACGTTTATTTTAGATTTATCTGTGATGTCAACCTGTTTATTTTTTCTTTTTCTTTTTATTTTGTAAGCTAAGTACACAAATAACACCTATAGTACCTTACTACGAAACAATGCTCTTTACGAATTATTTCCAGTTTGTATAAATATTATTTGGCTGCAAAAAAAAAAAAATAAATAAATAAATAAAAAAAATATAAACACGTTTAAAAATAATTTCAACCTGATGTAATCGGAAAATGATTTTTCTAGTCATCATTTTATATTAAATTATTTGTACTCGGGCAACAACATTGAGATGACCGGGTAATGTTGATAATCTGTAACATATATGATGTATAATCATGACAAAAACCACTACGACCCGGAAATCTCACCCATCATTTTATGTACAGAAAACAATTTTGTTTACTTGGTCAGTAGTTAGAAATAATGAAATAATTTTAGAAATAATTTTTTTTAAACAATTATTATCGAACCATCCTATTAGAATACCATACTCAGTAGTTAGTAATAGTATATATTTATTTAATTACTTAACCTATTGAAATGCTTTATGTCATAAAATAGATGTCCATGTCATGAAATAAATTACAAAATATTGACAAAAAGTTACCCAAATTATAAATTAAATTACATAAACAAGAATAACGGATTAGTCTATTTTATGAACTAGATGTTCATATTTAGTGATTTTGTTAAACTTCACAATGTGGATATCCAGTTCATGAAAAGAACGGTTTAACTAGATGAATGCGACAAAATATGTAAATTAACTATTATAAAAATGTGTTATAAGTTAGTTATTTATTTTATAAAACCTAAGCAACTTTTTTTCACTAAAATCTGTTTCTCAAAACATAATATATACTATATATAGTAATTAATCGCGAAGTCTTATACTCGAAGTATATAAAGTTTTATATAATTAGTTAAATATATATATTTTATTTTAATAAAATAACAAAAAGCACGAATTAATTAAAATGGCATGGAATGTATAATTTATAAACCGAAATACCTACTACTCGTATAATGGTTTGTTTCTAGCACATTATATTCGTTCGAGTTATTGAGTAATTAATAAATGGACGTTAAGCTTTATAATGGAGTTATAAATTTGCATTAATTTCGGATAATAAAGTTTCGTCGACAATATTAAAATGCAATAATTAAACATATTATAATATGATTATAGGCCATAAAAAGTTTTAAGATAAATTTCGATTTTGTGATTAAAAATACATGCATGTATTATAAGCAAATTGAAAAACTTTATAAATTAATAACGTTTTGGTTTTCGATATTTTTCATTTCTATTAGTTATCATATGTATCTTTTTAATATTACATCGATGGCTAAAAGCTAAATATGATACGTGACAAATGTGAAATTCATAAATAATATACATATTTTTGAATAACACTAGTGTTTTTTTAACATTAATGTAGATTCTATAAATTAAATAATTATGGTTAAACATAACAAGTCCGAAATTACATTCATAATTTTCGTCAAATATATATTTCTATATAAAAATATATATCCAGACATGTTATATTTGGATACCTAAAATTACACCAATGTAAAAATGACTATTTAAATAATTTAAATAGACAATGAATTATTTATTGTATTGGGTCCCAAATCTTTTTAACTTGTCATATTCATGCATTTGAAAATATGTGTTCAACTCATAAAGTGCCAAAAATAACGTAGTAGAAAAATAATGTAGTTCTAAATAGGCGCGGACTCTTTATATTTGGAAGAATCGTAAAAACGACATACACATTTTTTCATTAGACATATAAAACTCCTTTTATTAATATTGGACATATCATCTTTTAATATATAATATATCATATATTTGGCTTCATGACCATCAATATGTATTATAATAGATATATAAATGAATGAGGTTCGTTAATAAACCAACAAAATTAAGTAAATTCTCCATTTAATCTTGAGTGTAAGGTGCAACCATTTTAATTAAATTTTATAAGTGCTTCAAATCTCGTTGTTAACTATACAAGAATTAGAAATATTATTTGTCAAGTCTGCTAGGCATTAAAAATGAGTTATAAGTTAAGTTTATTTTAATTAAGCTACTTAGCACAGTAATATTTTGAATATATTAATTATGTAGCTTACAATAATTTAGCTGTCGACCATCGACCATTTGTGTTGGATGACATTTAATTTATGTATTACAACGAAAATTTGTATTCGATTATCTCCGCTAACTTAACAGGCCTTAAAGTAAATCCGAATACGAGTTAAAAGAGTTTTTGAAATATAAAAAAAAACCACAAAGAAAACTTATGATATTGTGTAACAAAAACATTGTTTTTATCTAGCAGTGTATCAAAATATTCACGCTGAAGAAAATAATAATATTATCTTTTCGCGTTAATTCTTTAGAAACGGTCGAGTGATAAAAACGGTAATAATCTAACCACTGTTTTCTTTGTTTTGGGTTAGGCACATTTCTTAATGTAACGCGATAATAAATATTTGTAAGTCTTAAAAGTCGTACGATTTATTTTATTTACGTGATATTCAAAAAACTTTGAAATATAATTGTTTAGATTATGAAAGTGAATATTTTGAATGTGTACCTTTATACATACATATATATTGTGTTAATTTATAAAGTGCTCTCGTAATCGAAAAGCTCAAATGAAGTGCTCTTTGCTTCTTAATAAAACTTTTGTTTTTAATTTGTATTTTTTTTTCAAAAATCGAGTAAAATAGTATACGAAAAGCAGAAGGGTCTATAAGTCCATTTACATAATTTATCAGAAAAGTTAAAAAAAAAAAATGTATAAATAGCGATCAATATTATTTTTAAAACAATATAAAACCTGTGATGTTAATTTAAAATTCAAGTTTTTACTAATATATCATACAACCGTTTTTTCTTTTCTTTCACTATCCCTCCTAACTATTTTAGGTCAGCCAATTTTATAACATTTAATACTACTTATTTAAATATAAATAATTGTGCACCCTTTTTATATTATTAGTATAAGACGCTAAATCATAAAATGTAGTCTATTTTTTGTATTATAAAATTACGTTATTAAAAAATTATCAACCATTATCATGATGATGGTATTATTTTTCGTCCTTTATTTGTTTTTATAGAAATTATAATAAAAGTTAAATAATAATAACTACACATATGAGTTAAAATTAGAAAAGTAGAAAAAATAACATTATTATTAAATAATAATTATGTATAATCACGGTAACATTATCAAAACGATTCCAGTACAATATAGTGTGCAAAAATGGATCGTATGTTTCAATGAAAATGTGTATTTCACAAATAAATAATTTGCCCAAAAAAATTGTTCAACAAATTTAGGTAAGTATTATTATTGGCGAATAAATTTGCAGATAAACGAATCAATTATAACATTGTATCAAAACCTAATTTTTGTTAAAAGTCAATTTCTTTAAGCACAGCGATTTATCGAAAAATTATGTATAAAAATAAGGTATAATATTATTTCGTAAAACTTTTTTTCCGTTTTAAAGTTTATCATATGGCAGTCATATACTGCAGTTGTATATTGCATATTTACTGTTATTTCCATTAATACAATATATTTTAGGGGGTTCTAACGAAAATCTGAAACGAAATGTAATAGAGAACAAATCAAATACGGCTTTCAAAGTCGCGTATAGATGAAAAGGCAATAATGTGTATTTACATTAGACGCATATTATATATACGTATTATGTTTATGCGTACATTGAAGCTTTTTACGCATTACCTACACAAGAGGTTCTTGTTATCAACAATTCTAGTATTTCACGTCGTGTTCATAAAGAAAAATATAGGGCTAAGCGATTATACTCGTATATGAACGAAAGGGATAATACGTATTCAATACAATGTTGTATTATATAACAGTACGAGTATATAAAAGAGGACAAAAGTAAAAAAATAAAAAATAAAATAAAGGAAAATACCCAAAAATGTTAAATAAAAAGTTTATATACACATATTTATTTATTTTTATTTATATATTTTTTTATATACATTTTTTTATAATAATGAAATAAGGCCATTATTATTGTAAATAACTTCATATATATAATTACCTAACCTACTTAACCTTTATATAAGACGTATTATAGGAGAGATAATGTAATAATTGGAGGAGGAAAAGGGAATATAATATTGTACAGGAAAATGAGAAGCACATGAAGGGACATTAAATGAAGCACAAGAAAAGAATATCAGAACGTTCAATTTTGTTTTTGAAGAGATTGATCAAAAACTTAATGTTTTTCAAGTTATTACGTTCGGATAGACTCTCCATAAAGAGGATTTTTAAATACAAGAATTTGTCATGAAGAGGATAGGGCATTTCGAATTTGTTAGCGGCATGACGGAGAAAGTTTCTCTGGACCCTTTCAGTTTTGCTTACTAGTAGCTATAGTTGAAGAGTTCCAAAGAACAGAGCAATACTCTAAAACTGGACAAACCAAAGTACAACATAGAGCATTAAGAGGAGAAACGAGATTAAATTTACGTGACTCGCGATGAATAAAATTAAAGATTTTATGAGCTTTACAACAAATACTTTCAATGTACATATTTAATCACACTGATCGGGCCAGTAAAGTCTCGGACAGAGTCAATTCTGTATATACATTATATTACTGTAATAATTAAAGTAAGATTATTAATACTGTATTTAAAACGAATGGGGTTACGAAAATGACAGGAAGACCATGACCGAGCACTTTTGAACATTAAGGTACTGATTTATGAATTCGTTCTAAGTGACCAAACGTTGAAGATCATTTTGGAGACATTGACAGCAATCAGTAATGGAATTTATGTAAAGTTAAAGTTTCATGTAATTTGAAAAAATTGGAAGCTTGGCATGTTGAAGAACAGTTAAAATCAAATTCACGAATAGAGCAAATAGAAAAATAGGAATAATAAACATATTTTAATTTAATGAAATTATATGGAAATCGAAATGAAAAAATGGAAATTGTTTATTAATTGTTTTTTTTAAAAAATCTAAATAATCGTTTTTAAATATATATTTTTAGACAATTTTTGGCGTAAAAAACTTTTAATTAGATAATGTTAATTTTTGTACAATTCTTAGTTTGTGGCCTGACGGGTGCATTCTCTTGTTGCCTGTAGTAGACCGTTAAAGAAATACGAGTAAATTGATATTTTCATTACCAAAAAAAAAAGAAGTAGATTCATAAGATAGTTATTTTGGATTTAATAAAGGAATATTTTTTTCTTCTAATTGTTAAAAAATATTATTATTAGAAGTTTACATATAAAAATCTATACAAATATTGAGCAGAAATAAAGTTACTGTATTTGTCAGATCTCCGTGTTATACATTGTAGTTTATAAACGAAAAAAAAACAATATAACATACATTATACATATAAAATTTGATGTGTTCAGTGCTATTTATTATTTTAGTAAAGCCAATAAATGAATATTATATAAATTGACAAGTACAATATTATATATTATGTAATACCACGACGTAAATCTTATATATTTGGTAATGTCAATACTAAAAGAAACGAACAAGAATACATTTACTTTTTTGTTATTATTATTATTTCTTGAACAATATGCATTAGATTGTGTTGTATTGACATATTGTTATATTAAATTGACAGACTTATCGCAAACATCTTTATCGTTATTTTTATCTCATTAATTCCGATATTTGGCTCGTGATAATATTTGTGCGATGTCTATCGAAATAAATGACGTAAAAACGAAACATATATATATACACACACACATAGGTACATATTATATTATAAATATTATATAGTGCGTGATCCGTGGGATAGGAGCCAATAGGTATACTGTTTTAGCCAATTTTTAAAGTTTGTTCAATGTATCTCGGTGTATAAATCAAGATTGGCGAAATTTTGAGAATAAAAATAAAAAGTTTGAATGCATTAAACTCAGTTAAAATTTATTATTAAAAGTCTAATGCGTGCACGTGTGGATTTACGGTCTGATACCGATCAAATGTCTTTCTTAAAAAAATATATTTTCATCTTAAAATATTATAATTTGCCCCCGTTCGTATATGACTGAATTAGAATATTTATTCTGTAATTAAAAAAGAGAATGCTTAAATAAACACAATACTCTTTGTATTTCTATTCAAAATAATTGTTATTATGTAGAATGCACTTAAAATCGATGAAACTGGCAAATTGTTGTGTAGATGATAATGTGCATGTGTTTTAGGACAGCCAATAAAGTATTCAGAAAATTTTTGAAAAAGAAAACACAATATATTAATATGTATTAATCCTAAAATAAAATATTTAAATAAGTTTGTAAAAAAAGTAAAATTGGAAGTTACAATACAATTTTAAGTCGAATAAAACAAAAATTAAAAAAATTGTTACAATATTTTGAATATCACAATTTTTTTTACAATTTTTATTAAAAAAAAAACCGTAATTTTTGAAAAATAACGTCATATTTAATTTTGAAAACTAAAATTGTCAAATAAATTGTTGTCCAAAAAATATACATACATCAACGAGTATATAAGTAATGTCTCTCCCGAGAAAGAATATTACCATAATGTTTTCTCAGACAATTATATATAGTTAATAAGACTTTAACACGTTGGTGAATAAAGTCGAATTATAAACATTAGAATATGTATGTTTAGCGTAACATGTTATGTAGTATCGTATAATATTTAATTTTGTAGAGTTAATCCATCTAAAAATAAACCAAAACAATGTTTTAAACTGAACAGTTAATAAATTGTAAATTTAATCCGACTACATACATATATTGTACGTCACATTTACGTTAAATAGGATTTAACTGTAATTTTTCCATCTGTTGTTTTCAATGTGGTATTTTTCATTTCAAAAGATTTTTTACGTCGGTCTACTTTCGCAGGATTTATGACAGATCTCAGTGCGGAATTCGGCGTCAGTGACGCTGTTGAATCAGACGAATTTTAATAAACACATGTTTATTTTTCAATAAATGTTGAAGTAGACATTTGTTTTGTTTTTTATTTTACGATTTATAACTTAAAATTTACGGGAATGAATTTATTTTATACTAACTGCTGGGAATGTCCGATTGACATCAGTTCAGTAGTTTTCGAGACACAGGTGAATAAACACACTGGCAGAAAACACACACATACACGCACAAACACACACACACACACACATCCACACACACATACACACACATATGGACTTTGTATTTTTTACGATCGGCTTCGCCTGAAAATTAAATAAAAATATTATTTCTTCAGTTGATTTTGTTGTTTTTTGTTCTAGCTTTTAAATATTAAATATTTTTTAATTTAAATATTATTGTTTTTATGAGTTTCTAATAGATTGAACGCGATTATTTCGAAATAATTAATATATTCACGTATTTTCCTATTTTTCTTTTTATTACATATTATCAGTGGCGTAAATACGATTTTTTTCTAGGGGGGATTTTCAAAGGAACTTTTAAAAATTAGAATGTTATTGAATAAATGAAATTTTTAATAAATAAATAGTAAATATTTTATAATAATTTATATTTACAATAAATGTATTTGTTAATATTCAATTTTAGCTTTTTGTGCACAAAATCAATGAAATGATATTTCAAAACTTTAAAGGAAAAGAACAAGCTTTTTTAGAGTTCTGAGGGGGGTGGAAACCCCATGCACCCCACTCCTCTGTATCTACGCCACTGCATATTATATATCATTTTCAGGACTACGTAATAAACTTATGTACTAAATTTGATATACAACGGACCATATATATTTCCATACAAATACATAACAGATAAACAAACTTTTAGATATTTTTCCATTCAATGATTTTGTATATGTTCAATATATCTTATAACTAAAATCTTCTGTATATACTCTCGAGTTTTATTATTAAAATTTGGTCAAAATATTATTTTGATAACAGATTAAACTACAGTGAAGATTTTTGTTTTTTGATTTATACCTTCAAAACCTATGGAAACAAAGTAAACGTATATAAACATATATCTATTCAATGTGTGTAGTATTTATATAACAGTTGAAAACTCGTTTGATATCGATTCAATCCAGTGATAATTATTGATTGTCTGAAATGCAAATATTCAAAACGTCTTAAAATCGGAATTGTGTATTTACGACAAAATATTTTATGATTTCATAACGATAGATATAAACATTATTATAATACATATTTTTCGGTTTCTATTTCCAAGTATACAGGTTCATCTAAATTTAATGTCTATCTGAATCATATTTAATAGGATTAATAATATTGGAGATATTTTCAAAATCTATATTTGGCAAAAAAGAGAAAATAAATAAAAAATAGTCATAACATTATTTTGAAAAGTTATGTAAACGTTGTTTTATAAAAACATAATTTTTGGCATTTATACCCCACAGAATCAATTGTGGATCCAGAAGAGGGTGATGTTTTGTTTTATTTGTTGCTTATCTCAGTTTTCGACAAAACATGTGTTTTATTTTGTTACTTTTCATCAAGAGACTAAAAAATAATAATTATTTCAATCCTCGTTTTCATATACACATATTTATACTACATCCATGAAATTATTTAGAAGGGAAAGTTTTTGCGAACCGCGTTTTTAAATAATATTAATATTGTTTACGGGTTCGGGCAATTTATTTACCATGGTTTAAAATAACAATAATAACAACAATAATTAACACTGCTGAATTTTTTATATAAATTATCTTACTGCTACTGTATACATTTTATGAAACTTTTATTTATTTATTTATGTATTTTTTTTTATTTTTCTTTGTTTATCTATCCTGAATGTCTTATTTGTAATTGTTGAGCTATTATAATTTAAATATTTGTAGCTGTATAAAAAAAAAAAAAAAAAAAAAACAACAATAATAATAATAATAATACAACACAAAACAATTGGAAAATCTCGAGTGCATTTGAGGGGTGAACAATTTGACAGATTTATACTTTTTACATATGTACACCACAAAAACGATTGCACAGGTGTCCGCGATGATGTCGGTGAGGTTATACTTGTAGAATATATGTAGTTTGTACTTGTACATACTACCAAATACATTCTGATGTTCAGACGACGATGACTTTTGTAAGCAACGCTTTTTTCAAAATTACATTTTTTCCCGTTAATGTCATATATAATAGCCACACTGTTCTCTATCGGTCGCTATATTCAAAATATCGATACTATTTTTCTTCAGTTTATTTTTGAAATTTGTTTTATTGTAACTAAGTTTTGTAAAATTCATTAGCAAAACAATACAATTTTTCGTTATGTATAGAAATTACGCATAATTTGCTGTTATTATCAAGAACTAGTTTTTATGTTGCGTTATACACACTACAACAATATTTGGAAATAATCACCGTTATAAAAACGTGGGTTATTTATCACAATTTTTTGTACGTTTAATTATAGTAACAATTTAAATTGGGTTTTCATATTATTTTCAGAGTGCAATAATGTACATAATCTATGTCATTGTAAATACTCAAAATCATTGAGAACTAGAATTTACTAGTAAAATCTAGTTATTTCTAAGTACACCTAGTTTTTATAATGATCACTGTATAAATCTGAATTATTTTACATAGGTAGTTATTATTTTTGCTAAACTCTTAGTAAAAACTAATGCTGATATCTAATTGATTCCATCTTTTAGACCTTCACAAGTTTTAAAAATATTTTTAAAATAATACTTAAAAATGGTAACTTTAAATTCTTAACATTGAAAATAATTCCTACTACCAATATGAATTCAACATGAATTTTCTTATCAAAAATACATAAGATCCTTCTAAAAAAGAACGAAATTACAGACATTTAATAAACTGATCCATTATCTGTTTGTTTCACGTGAACGTATTTGGTAGTCATGTCGTTTAAATTTCGTACGATCGTTTGCTGCTTTTCTCGATGTTATCTCTGATTCGGTAAAATTCTTCTTCAAATTCTGCAATAACTATCCATGAAATATTCCTGCAACTTAACGATGATCTCGTATAATCTCTTATATTGTGTCCCGATTTGATGTATATTGTTTTTGTAGTCTAAGACTTTTCCTATTAAATTTTGTGTGCACTCTCCTAATGGTTTGCGATCTATTTCTGGAATACTTATTAAAAACATATTGTCGAATTTCGATTATCAATTTTTTCTTGCAGCTTGTATTTTGTGCTTTAAAATAGCTTCTACTCTTTTCAAATACATTTCACAATTATAAATTGTCGCGATAAATATATACAAACTTGTATTATGAGTATAATCCGACTTCTTTCAATGATTATTTTCAAAGAGCATACCTACCATCATTATTTTACAACAAGTCTGAAAAAATTGGGCTTTTTGAAAAAGAATAAAATAAAACATAAAAAGGTAGTGGCAAGTGATGTGGATGACAGTTCGAGTGGGTTACTTATTGTACAGTTGTATTGTTATTTTGAAATTGGAAGCAATGATAAATCATTGTATTCATATAATGATTCTGAGTAACCGTACGTAATTTAATTAATATAATAAATTAATAAGATAAGAATAACAACTTGATGAAATTTAAATGTATGCGTATACGCATCAACCGGAATAATTGTAGATTCGTATATATTATAAATGGTAAATTCGATTTTGTACATTTCGTATATCGATATTTAAACGCTATTGTTGTCAATGAAGTTATCTGTTCGAAAGAACACAATATTTGAATATGTATTGCAAACTTATTCGTATGTGTACCTTCCTAAAATATATATTTTTAAAACATATTTTAATCGTTAATTAATATTCGTGATTTTTTTTTTACATCCCTATTGTTTTTAAGCAATACGATCAATTTCCGTGTAAACGATAATACAATTACGAAGTCGACATAAGCTTTTATGTTTCTGCTCGGAAAATGTAATAATCTGAGTTACCTATTTTAATTTTTACTATGATGTTATTCAATACGAAATTTGTTAAATTAAATACGAATCAAATTGAAACTTGTATAGAATTATTTTTTTATTGCAGTGAATATTATAGTTACATTTAAAATACAAATACAAAATAATAACATTGTGTGCTATAATATTTTCTATCAGAGAACCGAAGGAACGATGACTATATTTTAACAACTGTATACGAGGACAAGTGACAATATTTGAAAAAGTCAAATTATAATACAATATTCATCACAAATCATGAAAATTCATCAAATACTTTTAGGGCTGTGAAAACATACTATTGAAATCTAGTCAATATTTTAGGGTCGCAAGTTTTGTCATCCCCATAGCACTTTCTCTGTCCTCCCTACTGCTAACATTTAATTTATTTTGATCAGCAAGTTTGATTATTTGTCATACAAGTCGTCAAGTCGGTAATTACTGGATAATTTTATAATAATTATGTTTAAAACATGATTTAAAATATATCGTGGTTTAATATCACATTTTTAGTTAATCGTTATCGAAAACGTCATAGACATTTTAAGTGTATGATATATGTTATTATGTTCGCTTATGACATACGAGTATTCACGATTACAGTTAGTATTATATGTAATCATGATGACACCACGTAGATATAAAACCGACGGTTGGTGTACCTAGAAAGCTTTGGTAATGATTATTAATTTAAAGCAATGACTTTCACGTATATGCATTTTTTCTTGTTAATCGACTTATCAGTATTACCAATCAGCTATCGGCCATATAGTCGTGTTATCTTAATGTCAATTTAATGTTACTTTAATATAAAAATAACTTATACTTTTTATTTTAGTAATCTATTGTGTTAAGGCTCTCGGAGTGCATTATATTTTTCGTGTTTATTTTTTGGTGTTTAGACCAATGAGTGAATAAAAAATTAACATTCTTTCAGTCACCTAATTTTAATTTTGAAAAGAATATTTGAATTTATGTCTTTTTTTAGATTTTGTGAGGAATGAATTTTTTTACCCCATTAAATACAAAGTTTTTTTATGAAAAATGGCCAAATTATTACGTACCATATCAAATTAATAAAACACAAAATACAAAAGAAAAGAGGTTTATTAATTCAAATATGTTGTTTAAACTAAAATTGAACGTTCGGTACTGAGTACATATTCTTTTTTTGGTAATTCTCAAGGTTTTTATGGTCACAACAATTTATTGTATGCTGGCAGTGGTGACTCGGCTGGATATCAATATTCAATAGATTTATTGAATATTGATGTTAATATAAATAATAATTAAAATTAAAAAAATAAATTAGTAGTTTATGGTAAATTAGTTCGTATGTAATGATACTAAAAAAATAATACATCAAATATACAGTATTATACAATTATTTGTATGTTATACTCGACTGTTGAATAGAAGAATATGGGGAACAAAGGATAATCTACGTTTATAATATAAACTGGAAAAAACAGAACAGCTACACTATTACAGCATTTTATTATTATTTCATCGAAATAGCGCCGATAACAATATTTACACAATGTACAATTATAAACAATTATTCTATTATATATTGTCTAAAAATAGTATACACTATAATATATTTATTTATATATTATATATACTCTCAGAGTCTGAGTGGTGGCGTTAGTTTTACGATCGTTTTATTCAGTCATATAATATATGCACATTCGACGCAATGTACACATGTACGAACAAACACGTGTGCGCTCGCATGCACAGTGTTATACTCGTATTATCTTATTATTATTATTTATATACGCTACATCACGTTGGATCGCTGACGATTCTCAATAGTCTCTCGAAATTCGCCAAATTGCAGTGCTTTCACCAACGTTGAAGTCATTCGATAAACATTCGCTGATGTTTGAAGGCATGTACTCTTTCTCTTCGTCCGTCGTCATGTCTATTTTACATTTGGTGGAAACATGGAAATGGAAAAAAAATATTATTATACGAGTGTTTTCGACCAAAAATAAGAACAATATTAAAGTTTTTGTTAAAATTGTTTTCAGTCGATTGCATACTATATCAGCGGCGTATTTAAAAATTGTTTAAGAGTGGAGAGATGAGACAGTGAATCACGGTTGTTTTATTGAAAAGTATTCCAAAATACTAGTTACTGTCTAGGTAATATGTCCTTTTACTATAGATAAACAAAAAAAAAAGCTCATGCTCCTCGATCTATTCCCCTTATCTCCCCCCACGTAAATACGCTACTGCTATTCATCCTGCAAGCTTGCAATCGGGTGTTTATTGTTATTATTATTATATATGTTTTGATTTCACAAAAATGAGGAACGACTTCTCCGCTTACAGATGCGCATGATAATAATACGCAGACACGTTTTTCATGTTATGAGAACGACGCACGACCGATAGCTCGAAAAAAACAAAACCCTTGTGCTTAGTATATACAAAATCGACCTCCGCATACACATAGACACATTCATGTAAGAATGGATTCAGCCAAGTGTTTAAATGTTGACGTCACAACTATACATCATATTGAATACTATACGATGATCTCGGAAGTGAAAATTCATTAATACTCAATGTCGCGTGGTACGATACCATGAACATGCGTGAAATAATATCTATTCGATTTTCATTCGTATTTCATTGTGGTAAGCGATATTTCAGTGTACGTGATACAGAGTTTGCAAAAGTTTGCAGGATACGTTTTATACATAAAAGTACTTTTCAGAGTTTTATAATTACCTTATATATATATATATATAAAATATAAATAAATAAATAAATAAATATATATATATATATATATAATATTATAACTATACATTATATTTGAAGAGACGTGGAACGTTTTCCACTCACATCTCACCTCACTACGTTTAATTCGAACGTTTAATATACTTAACTCTTATACACGAAATGCCGCATTACACTTTGCATAATATTTCGTCGTTCTGCGCGAATAGACCAAATAATATGAATGACATTACATGACAACCAAACGTGCAGCGAGGACCTAATATATAATATTAATTATTGTCTGTCGTTTAATATATTTAACCCCGAACACGTTTATCGTATCGACAAGTTAAAATACACGTCGTCGCTCGTCCTTAAATATTATATAATTTAATATTATATTATATGCAACGTACATGCTATAAGGTCTGAGAAAATTGACTTGAATTTCTCCGTAATATATAAAAGCCGTATTTGTGAAAATTTGTGTTGAAATGATGTGTTTTAGTATGTGTTTTACTATGGCTGAAAAGAAAATCGGTAGTTTTCTTGTATTTGTACTAATATATGTATATATTTTTTATTTACTGTCTACTACTAGACCTTCACTACGTGTGATGTACGGATATTATTATATTTCAGACACACCTAGACAAACTAGTATATTACTTTACACGTAAAAAACCCTTCGAGAATTCGCCAATTTATTTTGTATAAAGGGTGTTTTTTTATCTTTAGTTAGACTATATCTCGAGAAATATAAATTACTTTTGTTTTATTATTTTTTTAGAAAGTCGTTTTGCACATTACATTGTATATTTTTTTCATTTTTTCAATATTTTTCTCCGTTTCTATATATATAGAATTTTCATTTTAAAACAGTGTCTTACGATTTTAATGATTAATTCTTAAAGGATGTTTTAAAGTGAAATTTACACTTTTTAATTTTTTAAATCCGATGAAATTTTCTCAAGTAACAATATCGTTTAAGCTTTAAATTTAACCCGCTGTGAAATGAAATATAGATATTGGAAATGTACACTCTTGGAGATGCTTAACAGACGTTTACAGACATATCGATACCAATTATTATTATTATTATGTTCTGTGGGCTTGATAACAGTGTGTTGTCGAATTGGTTCGAATTTTGGATTCTCCTTTGAATTGACTTAAACCCGTCTAGTTGACTTTCACACGTTTTGTTTAAGTCGTTTTGAAAATATTTTTAAGACAATACTTGTTATTTCTAGGATTAACTTACAAGATAAATCTTACTGATAAAATAAATTCACTATCAACTTTTTTATAAAAAAACACACAAAATCCGTCATAAAAATTTGTGAAATTATGGGTGTTTAATAAAATTGTCAAATGACCAAGATTGTTTAAAACAAATTTTAATCAAAATTAGTTCTTTAAAAATGGTCTTTAGAATAAAAATAAAAGTAGTTCTTCATGTAAGGCTATGTGTAAAAACTAGTTTTCACTCAAAGTTTTTAGTGTAAAATATGTGTAATTCCTCGTATTATATTTTAATAAATATAATCAGATTTGTACTAAAGCCATTAATAAAAATTGGTAGGTGTATCTAGTAAAATCGTGTTTTTACGACATTGTTAGACATAACTAGGTTTAACTTATAAGTTGCTGATTTCGTGTTTTTTTACCGTACATGGAATTCGCGTAAAATAATCACATTTGTAAAAGTATATAGTTTGACTGTTATAAAATATATTATGATAAAACCAAATAAAAATCTATCATGTTCCGTCGTGCGAATGTCTATAATAAACATATGCTGAAAATAAATGAAGACTAAGAAAAATAAAAAAATAACTCACAAAACGTCAAAATTTAAATGACGGAAAGGGGTAAAACAGACGGAAAACAAGTTAAAAATGATATAATAAAACATAATTATTAAATTTTTCCGGTTCGAATATTTCAAGAAATATACACATTATTCGGAAATGAATTATAATGATATACAGGACGTACCAAAGATCTTATCCTAATGTACGATCAAATATTGTTCGGAAAACTGTATGCGCATTTGGAAATTTTTGAGTTATTACTACTACATGCACATTGTTCTAATAGTATTATAATAGTTAAAACCCGTTTAATTATATATATATTTCTATTTTGAGTAATAAATAAATAAACGAACTGTAAATATTATTATACTTCTTTAATATTTTTTCGATTTGTTTACGTTTTGACAATGTATTAAAAATAGTGGCAGGGAGGGCGTGAAAATTTTTAAAAATATAAAGGTGTGACGTAATATATTACATGCCGGGCTCGGTGGACTCCGCTCCCTGTTGTCGGGTGGGTGCGGGGACCGTATCGGTCCGATTGTTTATTTTTGTAACGAATGTCGTTTAATAATTATATTTCTAATATTTAAATTGTCGACAGTCCAACCGTAACCGCTGTCACGATTCGGTTTGTGTCTCTCGCGATCCGTCAATTTTCGTTTGACTAATTATTATTTTACATTTAACCTTTATTAAATGTGTTACAACAAAAACATGGAGTAGTTTTTCTTTTCCGGTCCCCACGGCGAATCTGCCGACGGGCAAGATGTTTGGACACGCATTGATGCAACCGCATCAATGCGGGTAACTATAAGCTTATATATCCGTATCTAGATGTAGAGTATGACTTGGCTAAACTGACCGTTCCTTATTTATTTATTTATTTTCTTTTATTTCCTATTTTTTGTTTTTTTATTTATTTACTTTGTTATTCGTAATTTTCCATAGACCAGAACCCCGTATCGCATGTAGGATTCTGGTCTGTGTATCAGAGCGAGCGTATTTCATTGGCGCAAAAGATGAAAATCCTCGTGACTCGGACCCCCGGGTCTCAGCACGGGGTTGGCGACCCGCGTTGGTAGTTCGTGGTCGGCCACATGACGTTCGTCTGACGAGGTATAGTCGGCGAACAGTCACAAAGGCCTAAATAAAATATTATAAAAAAAATATATATATAAATAATATAATAAAATATTTACAGCTTACACTTACATAATGACTGAAGAACAATCTGCGTTCACATATTATATAACCATCATTTTTATATTTAATTATTTTATATTTATCGTATCATTTGTAAATGTTAAAAATTAGCTTAAAAAAATAGTTAACTCATCCAATCTGGTTTATGTGTATACTATAGAGTTAAAATTATTAATTATAGTTGAAGCATTTTTAGTATTTTGTTTATCGTTTGAAAAAAAATCGTAAAAAATTATCTTCGGTTAAATCGTCATAGAAATACTGACAGTTTATATATATATATACAGTACTGGACAAAATAAAGTACGCACTTCGAATAATTTCACATTTGTGTAAATAACTCGTTAATCCTAACCGACAGAATAAAATTAATTTCAAAAAAAAAAAAATTCTATACCTACTTTTATTTTTTAACCGAAATTTTTTTTTAAAACATTCAAAACTCTTAGATAATTTATTTATTTCCAATAAATGTCACATTTACTTGGACAAAATAAAGTACGCAGATGATTAAAAGAATATTTTAATATTCTAAAAGAGTTCCATTTATTAATAATTTATTTTTTAATACTTTGTATGTCCTCCTTTTTCTTTTATAACTGCTTATAAACGTCGGGGCATATTTTCGGCGAGGTTCCAAATGTACTGCTGGTCAATGTTTTTCCATGCTTGATCCAAGGCTTCAAACAGCTTGATTTTGTTTGTTACGCCACTCTTGTTAACCTTCTGGTCTAGAATGGACCAAAGGTTTTCAGTCGGATTTAGATCTGGCGATTGCGCAGGCCAATCCAGCAGTTTGATTCGTGAAGTATGGAGAAAGGCAGTAGTTTTACAAACAGTATGCTTTGAGTCATTGTCTTATTGAAAGATAAAGTCATCCTCTAAACCAACTTTTAGTAAAGACTCCTCCAAATTCCTGGAGGATATCAATGTACAAATCTGCTGTCATAATACCGTCTATGTTAACCAGATTTCCCAAAGCTGACCATGCAAAACAACCCCATACCATAATACTGACTCCTTTTTGCTTGACTGTTTTTTGGACATTTTTATCTAAAAGCTTTTCACCAGGTTTTGACCAGACACGTAATCGTTGTTTATAATTGAAAATGTCAAACTTGCTTTCGTCACTCCAAAGAATCTTTTTCCAGAAATCCACTGGCTTGTCGACATATTTTTTAGCAAATTCCATACGTTTGACTTTATTAACCTTCTGAATTAAAGGACGACGCAGTGCATAACTGTTTCTCAACCCAACTTCTCGAAGTCTTCTGCGCACGGTACGTTCGGAAATATTTAACTGAATGTTTTCTCGGATAACACGGCTAGTATAATTTCATTTTATATTCAAATGTATAAAGTGAGTAATTTTTTTATGTAAGAAAAATAAAACCAGTGTTAAATTTCAAATATGAAACCGAAATATTTTTAAAATTATATTTTACATAAGTAATACAGAAATAAGTATAAGTATGGTTATAAATAAAACCGAAATAATTGAAAATCGATAATCTAAATCGAAATCAAAGCCGAAATTTTTTAATTAAACCCTGTTTATAATTTAAAATTATCTGTTTAAGTAATCCAATTGAACCAATATTTGACATCTACAGTATTTGCATCTCATTAACTGTTTTTGTTTTCAGTACGCGTCAAAACTATATTGTGATTGACACCAAGAATAGAGCGGTCATACATTGTTTTAAGAGCAGATCAATATAACTGCAAACTGGGTTATGCATTTCTCACTCAGTAAAGTTAAATCAAAGCTTTGAACAACGCACTGTACATTACATTGTTTAAGTACAGCGTGAAATGGAATTTAATGGAGTACGTGAATAAGATATTTGTGTTAAGAAGCGGTTTAAACATTTCGGAAATTGTGCAGTTTATGTCGTTAGATATATTATGTTATGCGTAAATCGAGGGGAATTTTTCACAGATCTTCGAAACGCGCGAACATATTAACGGCGGTATATAAAAAAGTATCTTCTAGAAACTGGAAGCGATCGAGTTTATTCGTGGTTTATCGTATGAAATCATAATGAGTATATATAGTATAGTTATAACGACGACGGAATTTTTCGGATCGTAATGAAAACCGCAAAAAGGCAAATTAGGTCTGTAGGTATATTAATGTTAGTTTTATGATGAAAGCGATGTTTATCATAAACGTCTTGAGAATTTTATCTCAAACAGGACAATATGATTTGGCTAGGTTTATTTTGGGAAATATAAAAAATTTTTGAAACATTTTGTTTCTTATATTATTATATTATTTAGTATTATTATCGTTATATTTGAACTGTATATCTTTGAAATTGTATGGGTGGTTCTTCATGATTTTTTTTTTTAAATAACTACTCATCATCTCTACCATTTTATGAATAAATTAAGTAATATTTATTAATTTTAAAATTTTTTATTTGTATGTGATAAGTTAAAAAAAAAAAATTACAGATACATTACGATAGATAAATGTAAATATAATGTGCTTCGATTTTAACTCACAACACTATTTTCCGATAGTAAATAATTATGTCTGAATATGCTATATTGAAAGAAAAATTATTTGAAGTACCGTAAAAAAGTGTAAATTTCATTACTCGAAGACAGCAAAACATTACTCAATAAAATATATGTTAACAACTAATATAACTATGTATATATATCACACGAGAAATAATAAACGCTAGACAGTGCATAATATCAGTCTCGTCGGCCCTAATTGTTTAAGTCTGCCCGGATGGGTAGCTGCCAAATCGGAATGCCCCTAGGATAGCGTTTCTGAATCTGTGGTACACGGAAAGTTCATACAGTAGCATGATGGTATGTGAAAGAAATCTCGATTTTTCGACAAGAAGAAAATCTTCTTTTTATAAAAAAAAAAAATAAAATAGAATTAGAATTAACACTAAATATTATATGATTTATTAAACATTAGCCGGTTTTATAAATATCGACGGCGTGGAGGCCGTTTGAAATCGTACCAATTTAAATTTTCATAATTAGTACACGTACTTTCTAAATAAAACTTTTTGTTTGATTTTTAGTAGTATACTTATTCATTAAAAGATATAAAAAGATATAACTAGTAAACTTATCGTAAAGTGTTTATTTAGACTTTATTTTGTATATATATACGAGTGTATGTACTGGGCACATCGTGCCATTAAAATCAATTGCGAGTATGTAAAGTAGGCAATATTCTTTCTCGTAAAGTTCATCCGTTACTTTTAATACGACGTCAATGGTAATCCTTGAATCTCCTTTATTGCTATCAACTTCAGGTAATGATAAAGTAACAGATTTTCTAACTCCTATAGGAAGATACTTCATAGCACACATTCTTTTCATTTTTATAATTTGTTGTTGAGGACTATGGATTTCCTTTTTTGTTTTATTTAATAAAAGTGTTTTTTGGTACTGTAATTGAAACATTAAATTGTATTTTCACTTGAAAAACTTGTACCATATATAATATAAACTGAAGATTCACACTATAGTTATATTTTGAATATTGTTATAACACGTTGAAATTGTGCCGCATAAACTTAAAACAATTATTTTTATCCTATATTATGAAATAAAAATGTTTTATAATATGTAAAAACAAACTGTATGAATAATGTCTCATATTCACTTACACCGTGTCTCATTTTACCTTAACTATGGTACATAATGGGATAAAAATTGTTTTATGTTTAAAAACATATTTATTTATAATGAATAATTCAATTTCAATTCTGATTGAATATTTAGAAACTATTTATAGTTTTGCATAAATAAGGTTCTGCATGTTTTATCAATAAAATAAACAACAATAAATGACTTGCTAAATGGAATTAAACGATAGGTGTCTTATTTAAGTTTCCTATTTAGAATATTATTTGAAATTTTGCATGTAGAACAAAATTATATGTAAAAAAATGAACTATTAATCCTATAAATACGATTTCGAAAGTAAAATAAATTTTTGTATATTCCTATATACGAGTGGTTTTTGCTTTGTATAAATTATTTAATACGTATTTCTCTTTCAATTTTTTTTCTCAGCATCAACACGCCAGATATCACAAGCCAAAATAATATATTACATTATACTTATTTTTAACTCATAACTTTTATGTTCGCGTATAGTTTGTAATTAACAACGTGTAGCTTATAAAATTCAAAAAATACAAACTTCATTGAACTGGCCACGCGTGCGGAGCTGTGTCCTGATAAACTTTTATTTTATTAAAAATACCATCCAAAACTTTAATTCAACCTCAATCCTATAATAATTAATTTATAAACTAGTAACACGAGTATGCCATTCTAATAATCCCCTTCGAGATCTAAACTACAACTGGTCAAGATATCTCGAAATTTATACGTGTATAAATAGATCGCCAATAGATCTAGGTTAATCGACCGTCAGTACATTTTATATAATTAGTATTATAATTAATTATTATGTAAGTAATTTCTATGATAATTACTTGGTTAAATTAATGAAATTATTTAAATAAAATGTGTTAATATTCGAATACTTATATTTTCATAAATCGATCATAGAAGAAAAAGTGTATTATTATTATTCCAAGTATCCGTATTTCGAATAATACGACGAAGTTTACCGAAAGCATAATTATCATCGAATCGCCGCACAAAATCGTTATAATTTTCAGCATAATTTCTTTGACATGTTCGAATGCATTGGTTGGAATTTTCTCGTCAAAGTAAAAAAAATTAAGCTTTGAATTGTTATTATAATTATTTTAAGATTTCCGATCATGCTGAGGATTGGCTTAGACGTTGGAATGTATTGAAGGAAAGGCACATATTGGTTTCTTTATATTCTTAGAGGAACTACAGAAAGAGCAGATTAACGTGTAATCAGATGTTGAACTTTTTATTAGAGGAACTCAAAGGGTCATGAATCAAAATAATTCACATCAACAGCGTGAAGATAGCTTAAAGACTACTTTTAAAAATCGTGCTAGTAAAACCCTTTTGGAATAATTTCGAATCATTAGTCACGATCTCTATTGACAATTACAGAAAATCAGGGTAGAAGGAGGAGGTTATAACTCCGAAATTCCTCAGCTGATACCATCACTGTAAATGACTGACTAATGAAATTTTCAATGGAATTATCGTATTATTACATTTGACACGGTAAAGTTTGAAATTTTATTAATTATATTTTTTTTCATTTATTTTATTTTCGAGAACATAAAACATTTGGCGCGCTAAAATATTATGGACATCGCGTTTGCAATTCTTCTATTTTTATCGATACCATACCCCACGATAATATTATAACATCTTAAAAGTTCATCGGTCCGTATAATAAAATTCTGTCTTTTATTGAACTACATATATATGTACGATATATAAGGCGGTGAAATACGCACAAATATACAAGTAAACTCCTTTTTTTTATCACGCGTAGAACGGTTTTTTTCATTATTCCGGTTGACATCGTTATTTTTTTTCCTCCTTCCATCCTTTTTTTTCTTTGTCAAATACTGATGGATCACACACAAGTATGTTTGCAATATGTTGAATATTCTCTATGAGTATTTATATTACAATATCATATATATTCTTAGCGAATTATTAAAAAAAACTATCTTATGTTAATAAATATGAACTTTGAACGATTTTTATGTTACTTTAAAACTATTAATAATCGATTGGTGTGTCAGAAATTCGCCAGTCTTTTTACGTATATTTATATGTTTTTTTCACTGTATACTCTTTTTTAATCAATAAAGACGATTCCAATGTACGTTTTAATATTAGTTTTATAACAAACCAGTGATTAAAAATGAGGATCAGAAACGCACTTTTCCTAAGAAGTTTAGGTTAAGCAATTGAGATTCGGAATGTGTACGGTTGTATGTGAGAAATAAATGATTATTAATGTATCGTTTAACCACTGTACGAAGCATGTACACGTCAATGATTTGAAAGAGTTTAATGATTTTATGATTGCATAGTATAATGATTAATACTTATAAAAAATATATACCAACAATATTCATGGTAAAAATGGCCGAAAGAAAAAACATTTGAGGTAAGAATATTGAATAGTATGATAGTGAGATGGTGAACGAATTGACAATTAGATTGAGGATTCGAATAATCAATTTTCAAAGTGGATTTGTACATTTCAACAAATTAAGAAGATATGAGTTTTAAAGTGAACATTGATTTTATGAATACTGAACAATTAAATATAATCGGGCACAACTACCGAATAAAAATAATATACATATTTAAAAATGCAAAATGCATAATGCAATCTAAACATTGTATGCATTGAGTAAAATAATTAATAAAGATCGGTAGGAAATTGTCATCATTATTCGATACTTTTGTTTGTTATATAAACATACAATTTTAGCTGACGTATAATTTTTCCCGAGCTTTTTAAAACTTTTTTATGTCATTTTTAATTTATATTTAAAATTTAATTATTTAAAGGAACAAACAATGCAGAGTAGTTAATAGTTAATGATAGCGTAAAATTGTTGGAATATATATTATATTGCATTCAAATTTTATCATTATATATTCGTATCATAGTATTTATTAAAATATTTTGACCTAACATTATATTTTATAGATTAAGAAAAATATATATACAATTTGTGTTTGGTGGTAATATTGTAATTATTTGTGAAGTATGAAATGTATTATTAATTGTTATGAATAAACAGAATATTTCATGAACATTTATTTTTATATATAAATAAATATATATGTTTATAGTATTTTAGCCAATTGATAATATTCATGTTCAGGATATTACCATGGAGATTTTTTACCTCTAATATTATTGCCACGTATTCTTTATTCTTGTCTTTTTAATTATTACCTAGATTTAATTCTTAATTAATGAAATATATGTCTTATTTTATATTACAAAAAAAGAAACAAAACAAAACCAAAATCCTACACTTAATTAGACAATTAATGAAAATAACAATATAATATTTGAAAAGCAGTATGAAAAACGTTTGGGAGTCAAATAGACTAATTGCTTTAAAGATAAACGATTGTTATTATAACGAGGCAAAGAAATAATATTATAGTAGATTAACTTTATAAACCGAAAAACACTTTTGTTTCATTGTGATGCGACTAGCACGTACTTAATTGGGTCGGTCGGGATGTGTATCTTATACATAACAAATATGTGTGTGTGTGTGTGTGTGTGAGTAAACATTAGTGAATAACCATCTATTGTTGACTGCTGATACATGCTTTTTGTTGTTGTCGTTTTGGTTTTTGTTAACATTTGTAAATTGAAACAAGTGCGTGGTCAGTTGAAGAATATATTGGTGGTCGACAATGATTTTTGTTAGGTCACCAGAATTAAATTGCTCGAAATATTAATGGTAAATGATGACGATAAATATTATTAAATGATGTGGTTTTTGATAAAACATTTTTTTTATCATTATATTTTGTCAGTGAACAGTTTGTCGTACGTGCATAATTTATCTGGTTTTTCGTTTTTCACAGTAGTTCAGCTCGAAAGTGTATGAACAAAATAAACAAAAAAATTGTTAACACATCCGGTTTTCACAACATTGAATTTAATTATTTTTTAAATTTTGTTTTAGAATTAATAATAGGAAATACTCGACATTTTGACCAGTTATAGATTTGACTATTATACATACGTATATTAAAAATAATAATGTTTCTGGTTGTTATTTTATTTTTTTTAAATGTATGAAATTCGAAATTTAAAAAATCAATATAAGGCTTATCATATGTTATTCTAACGATATTAAAGAAAACTCATAAACTATAAGTTGCAAATTTTTTTGTAATTGATGGTTGACTTTTGAAATCTAGAAAAAAAGTTAACATTCCCGATTGTCACAGAATTTTTCTATTATAATTCCAAAAGTGTTGATTCTAAAGATTTAAAAGGGTTACCAATTATTAGCAACTGCATAGATTAAATGTTGTTGACATTTTGTTTGATCAATTTTCTGCTAAATTTAATATTTGAAATAATTTCCGTTTTTTTTTTATTAAAAATTAATACAATTTTAATATTCTTAGGACGATTTTTAACATATACAATGGGCGTCACTTATAATACTCAAAATCGCTTGAAATAGTCTGAAAGTATCTAAATACATTAAAAAAAGTCGGCTATAAGACTCACCAATTCGGTTATAAGAATTAAATTTTGAAAAAAAATTTTAAAAAAATTTGAAATAAATTAGTATTGAAAAGTTATTTGTGCATATGTTTTTGGGCTGGATAAAACTTTTTTTTTGTGACCAATTTCGTGTTATATCACACCCATACTCATATCCACATCCACACCCATATCCATACCCACACGCATACCCACGCCATTGCCCACACTTACGCCCATACATATATTGACCACCTAACCACGAAACATTACATTTCGTATTTTTCCCATCATCGACCGATTCTGAGTATAATTGATGTACATTATGCTGATATAAATAAAAAATAATTGTAGAAATTTCAAATTGTATTGTATTTTTTTTCCAGCTTAAAACGGAAAAAGAAGAATGTTCGTCGTCATTGCGTTTGTTTCCTATTCATGCCATTAACAGCTAGACACCCTCAAATATATATGTATATGATTTATCCTTTTACTTGGATTGGATTGTTAATCCTTACTTCTTTTTGTCTTTTATTTGCATTAAAATTTACTTGGACACATTCTTTTACATACGTGTTTGTTTCAAAATATAATAATAAAACTGTAAAGTCCTCTGTCTAAGTAACCCATTTGCAGTGTTGAGTTCAGATGCTAGATTTAATCAGGTGAATATAAGATTTCTCAATAAGATTAAATCTAAATTTACATAAGATTATAATATGATCTTTCTAGTTAGATAAATATATAGATAATTGAGACCGTGTACTTTTGCAAAATTGGAGAAGACAGCATACAAATCACACTACATCGTTTTTTTATGGTTTAATAACATAAATTGTGAATGTATTGTTTATAATGAACAATATTAGTACTAAAAAGTTTTACAACAAATATTGAATTTGTGCGCGCATGGAGCGTTATGATGTGTAAACGGCTACGGATGGATTCACTCTAGTATCGGTTCGATGTATTCGAGTCGGTCGGTCGTTCGTTTTATATAAACACTTTAGTAAACGTGGGCGATCCGAATGCAAAAAGTTCTAATTATGCAATCGTAATGACTGCATTGTAATGCGTAAAACATATAAAAATGAATATTTCGCTGTCCGTCAGCGGTCGGTGGTAACATTATCACGTACGTAATGTAATTTTCGTCTACGTTAGTCGCAGATAGGAGGGAAGTTTGAATATCAGTTTGTTGGCAATAAAAGTCGTATGTTCATTTACGGGCTGTGCCATAATATAGTAAGTTTAGATAAAAATAAGAATAAACAAATAAACGAAAAAGAAAATCGGTAAAAACATTACGATACGAGTAATCACGATTATTCGGTTGTTATTTCGCCGAGATTATCGATTAAAATTGAAGTTATAATGATATTTTTAACGGTTACATCCATAAACATAAGATATATCTATTATCTAGAATTTGTCTGAACAGACAAAACTTTTATCTTTAGCAACAATTTGATATGTTTTTTTTATTCAACTTGAAAAGATTTAGAAACAAACATTTGTCAGTAACGACCAATTGATGTATTTGTGTAGAATATAATTTATAGAAGTTTATACGTGTATGGCGTATACAACAAAATATTAAAAATCTGTTCGTAAAAATCTGTTTTGTTTCCATCTCAAGTACAAAAAAAGAAATAAAGAGAGAAAAATCATCATTTAAAAATTATAAAGACCATAACAATATACTTGTAAAAGTTATAAAACAACATATGTATCAAACAAATTAAATAATGTCAGTTGTACAATGATTGAATTGTTAATAAATTATCGAAATCATTAGTTATAAACAAACAACTAAAAATGTTCATAGTATAATCGTACAATAATATCCGATCGATTAGATGATTATTTAGTTTTGACGTTTCTTCATTTCAATCAGCATATTATACATTTCTATTACATTCTCGTGATTTTTGTTAAAAAAAAAAATAAATAAATAAAAATAAGAAATGTCAAAGAAATTTTTGTAATGTTGAAAATCATGGTTTTGTTAATTTTATAAGCTTAAAACACACCAGAAATGAAATTTTTGCTATTTTACAAGCATTAAAACCTAACACGTAGCTTCTTCGGATTTTGAAAATATGATTTATATATTTATTTACTATTATTATTTTTGTTTTTATCATAGATAAACAAAATTATATACTTAACCTATAAAGTAAACAGCCGAAAATTATTCGACTTGTCTGCACTTCTCATGTTTAGCATAATCGACCTTCCATATTTGATTATAGTCATAACATTTTGTTAAAGTTAACATTTTACTGTCCTTCACAATTAAGTATGGCGACCGACATTTAGCTCACCAATGCGCTACTGGTCACATGTAAATTAGTTATTGCCCAACACTGCATATACTTCTATGTATATACTCCTATGACGAGACATACATATGTATCGTCTTTTCGATGTTTAAATTTGTAACAATAATATTTGAGAGAATCGACTAACTTTAAATTCAAATCAATTTTGATAAAAAAAAATGTATCGAAAATTTACAAATTTTTCAAATCACCCGCGTAGATATTGTAAAATATAATATTAGAAAAAACAAGTCTTATTTGTACTCAATATCATTATATTAATAGCTGTATCGATAACTTCGAGTACGTGAGTAAATGATATTCCGTTTTACAAATATTACGTTAGTAGAAAAATGAAATAGTCTCAATGTTTATATTTTTATTCGTATTATATTATTATATTATTATTATTTTTGGTTGATTTAATCATGTATTGTGTGCATACAACTGTTACTGTATACATGTTCACGTTTATGTGGGCATGTGAAAACGGATTAAAACGTATCGATTAGCTTACAAAAATTCCGTGGATAAATATTACGCATTTCTAAGTAGTATTAAATGAACTCGCCTCACTAATACGCATGGCTGACACCACGTACATATTTGATCGACTTTTAACAAATATAATTCGTGTGGGACATTATTTATCATTCGTGTGGTTAGAATACTTTTTAAAAAGTTAAACGATTTTCAATAATACAAAATACATTATATTTTTATTTATAACAATATAAATTCGAGAGCCGCAATAAGAATGATGCTAAGTAAATTTGTCCAACTTTTCAGTAAAAACAAATGTTAGTTAATTTTAAAAATATTAATATTATTTAATATTTTCATAAATAATTAAATTTTATTAGTTTGTGTATATTCCATTTTTATTTTTTATAATTTATCATTTTTACCCTTATCCATTGTCTACTACAACGATATAAACTTTTTGTGGCAACTTATGATTAAATTTATACATTTTTAAAGAATTAAATTTTACAATTGTTAATTTTGAAAACCTAATGGATATTGAATGCAACTCATTTTAGAGGAAAAGATATGTGGTAAAAGAAGTAGAGGGAGGCCTAGAACAAGCTGGATGCAAAATCTAAGGCAATGGTTTAGCTATAGCGGCAACCAAATGTTCACGGCGGCCCAAGAGAAAATCCAGATTAATATGATGATTTCCAACCTTCGCTAGGAGAGGAACTATAAGAAGAAGAAGAAGAATGGATATTTCCCGAGTAATAAGTATTTAAGTATAAAGCAAATGATGAAGTGGAGAGAAGGTCCTATAGTAGATATTGAAAATATACCCTCATGGAGACGTTTTATCAGACATTTTTAAGACCAGTAGTTAAACATCTCTTCTAATCGGGATGGTCATAATCACTGTCTAATATTTATTATATAAAAATATATAATTGTAATAAAGATACTGTATGTAATAATAACATTCATAATTTAAATATTTTAAAATCGAGATTAAAAAAGTATTTTCACTTATTTAATTTAGTTCTCTATAAGATAGTGTCGAAAAAAATATAGGTTGCGGTTTAAAAATCAAAATTTTTCATATTTTGTTTAAGAAATGGGTTTATAATGTCGAGAATAATCTATGAATAATCTTTAAACTATTTAATATTTAATAATAAACTTCGAAATACAATTTATTTAAAATCTAAGCAGATTACAACTGGCCCGTAATAAAAAAATCACCATAATATATATTATATTATGTATTGTTGAAAAGGGAAAATACATCGTGTTTGTCGTGTTAATATGATGACTAAACCACATTTCGTTTGGCGTTTCGGTACATTCCAGTTTGTCTTTATCCAAAAACAAGACCAATTTACTATTATTCTCATAAAATCGATTAATTATTTCAAGTAATACTATACACTTTTGTTTTTAATGTATTCAGTATATCATACACGTGTGAACTTGTTGTTTATATGGATTAAGAACTCGGGCATGTATGGCGTACAATCGACTTAATGAACTTTTACAACTATATGTAATATCTAAACCACCGCCGAATCGATAATAGAACCCACTGGCAACTTAATATTCTCACAGTTCTAATCATACAATAAATCATAACATATTTAATAATTGCAATACTTGTAAAACGAACTGCCACCATTTATTATGTACACGACGACGTGTGGTGGTGCCACGCGGTGTTTGCACAACGATAAGATACACGTATATCTCGGCGATGGGAGTGATTAAAATTTAAAATAATATTACTGAAAGGTACATTTTTCTCGATGTTCATTCACGAAAACGATTCGAAGGATTTTGATGAAATATTTTTAAAAGTTCAATTTCACGAGTTCGTAAAAAATAAAATAAAAATAAAATAAAAATCGAGAAGAAAGTTGCTATTTATTTTAAATATATATAATTTTTTTTTAATAACATTTATATTGTTAAATTTAGTTGTTATGGATACCAGGTCGTTTGGTCTCAAAACTGCACTGTTTTCGGCTATACTTGAAATCGAATAAAACATTTTCGATTATCGGTTTTCAGTACGATTTTGACTACCGGTTTTTAATCATTTAGATTTCATTTAGAACTTGAAAATTGATTTTAAAGATATTATTGTTTCAGTTTCAATTTTGAATATCGATTTTACTTTTACAATTTTCGTTTTAATTTGTTGTAATATTTAAGAAAAATATTATGCAGTAACTATAGGCTATAATAATATTAAATCATATACAAATAACATATATTTTGACTTGAAGCTGGCATCATCGAAGCAAGAACATATTGTTAGCCCCTAATTAAGTTCGATTACTTAATGCTTCTAAATTTATCAATTAAACTAATCAAGAGTTTACGATAATTTAAAATTCTCGGTGTTCGTCATCAATATTATGGTTTCAATTGTCACAGTTTCGTGTGAACAGTAACGAAAAGAAAGCAAATGATATTTGGCCTATGGTATATTTATTCGTGGAGATGATATAACGAAGCCAAACGGTGAATCATTACATGAAAACCGATCCGGTAGTTTTCGAAATTGCTTGCACGATCACTTTCTATCTCAACGTCTAACCCACTTTCTATCTCACTCTCTCTCTCTCAAATCTTATTGCAAATTAATCAACAGTTTTACATCCTTTTATTTTCCAAATACTACAACACGAAAAATCTCGTCGGCTACCATCGGGATTGAACCGCAAAGTCATCGTACGCCGAAACGTGTTTTTACACATTCGACCACAGCCGATCCATATTAGTATAATATTTCTACGAGAGACGAATAAAATAATATATAATAAATAAATAAAATAAATTCTATTTCAAGCACCGTTTAGTCGTAATTCATTTCGGGGCTAATCGAATAATAACCCCACTGCAGTCCAGACCAACAGCGTGCGGGGATGTAATGAAGTGCCGTCATAATTTATAGACCGGTGTCTGGTAGCGTATATTATATGTAGGTAGGCACATTAAAATGCGGGTGCGATATTATTTTAACGCGTGTACGATCGTTATCGAAAAACACGTAGCCCTCTGGGGTCCACTTTCAGGCCACCGTCGCTGTGTGTTCGTATTCATAAATGCGTGTGTTTGAGCTACTACGGCGACGGTTGTGATGCGTGTACGTGTGTGTATAGTGAAGAAAATCTTCTATCGTTCGATTATCAGCCGGCCGACAAAAATAACGTGTGCCTCTGAAAATTGACCTTTCAATAAATCAATATATTCATTCTTTGGGTATATATCTCGAACGTGATATATACTTAACACGAAATACAATGACGTTGTTTGTTATAGTCTATAGATTATTTAAAATTCATGTGTTTTGGACCGAAAAATGGTTAGATTAGTTAGTTAATTAGTTAGGTTTTTGCTTTCAAAATCGATAGAAAAACATTATATAAACTTAAAACAACCAATACATCGCGACTGAGAAATAAATATTTTGTTTCGGCTTAGTACGCGTTAAATTGATTACGACAGTGAAATATCTAAATTTCACGGGGAAGTTTTATTTTTTTTCTATATCGAGTAATAATGTGTAAGAAAAATACGATTGCGTTTCGACATCAGCTCCTAATTTATTTATTTTTTCTATATAATCGAATATAAATTGTTAGTGTTATCGGTGCTCGGTGAATTACCGTGTAGTACTCATATATATTTTTTGCCAAACGAAATGTTGTACTCCCGTGACTGTTGATGTAATATTTATAAACAAATAACATAACGTAAAAATGAATAATGTAAATTTGGTTATCTTTTTTAATAGTCTCGGTAACCAATAAATCAGTTAACACATGTTTTTCCCTTGTCTTGTAGTTTTCCTCAGAAACGGTATTAGTTAAGGTTTATTTTGGATTAAAAATTAATAATCTAATACATAAATAAAATTAAAACTGTTACTCTTTTTAGAAAAAATGTTGTTATTACATATAATATATACTTAATATCCGTTTACTTTTTATTTTTATCGTTTTTTATTTGTTTTTTTATTTAATGAAATTGTAAAAATCTTTTTCTATCCAAACATTTTATAATACTACATAATATTCACCAGACTGTAAAATCACAGCAGTAAGATCAAAGTTAACACAATGGAACAACATGCAAGTTTATTAAGCAAGGTTTAAGTTAGTTGAATAAGCACAAAAATTACTAAACCGAATTAATTGGCGTATACATATATATATATACACATATACATATATATATATAAAACCATGTCACAACAAAGATAATTTATACTATATTATTATGGTGGCATATTTTTACGTATGAAGTATCTAGAGTATTGGTTTAATGACGTCGTTTACTGAAATACTATAATATCGAGTGTTGCGACAGATGAAAGGAAACGAGTGATACTTAGGAGTGATAAGCGATATCTCATTTTTACCATCTGACCGGAATGAAATATTGTTCATTTCTTCTTCTTAAAAAAAAAATTAAATATCATTCGAATTTTCTAAAAATCGCTACTTATTTTCATTTCAATATTGTAATTATATCGTTTTATAACAAAAATTATGATGCGATCAGATTTCGACCCATCAAACTTACTTTTGATATTTATATAATTATCATCTTCGTTACAATAATAATTATCATCTCATCTGTTACATAACATTTTTCCTGAACGTTTTTGTGAAATCGGAAAAATAATATAGCAAGCCAGCCGTGGGTGTTCTGGACGCCGGTGCAAGCGGTGGTACATTTTGGGTTGTAATATTATTTTGAATTTGAAAGCAATGATACTTCTTTGTATTTAGAAAATGACTTTGAGTGACATCAATAAATTATTATTATTAATTAATATCATGTAACGTAGGCCATAGGATTAATGGTTTGGTTTGATTTTATTGTAATATATATCGATATATTAACATAAGAAATGAATACGTATTGCAGTAAAATTATATTTAAACTTTTTTTTAATGAAATCGATTTTTATGGATTTTTTAAATTTATATAGGAAAATATATTTTTAATCTTGTATTAAATGTTTAACTATTAAATAGACTCTGTTAAAAGTTTTAAAAAAATCGTTATTTTATGCAAAAATTATCCAATTCATTCATAATTTAACTTTACACGACCTAAAAAAATGTGACTAATTCAAAATATTTTTAGTGTTATTAGAATATATTAGTTTGTATTTTTACCCGGTAAATTATCTGGATTTCGGCTATAAAATTAACAGTTGTAAACATTAAAATACAGAAATTATTAAAATTTCTAAAATGTTTTTTTTTTATTCATGGTACATCTTCAACAACTTAAGTTATTAGCTTACAAAACGTTAATAATAATGCTACATATAAATGGGTACATTGTTAGTACTAGATTGAATTATATATATATTAATATATTATAAAAATAAAGTTATTTAGTAGCTGTTTTCTTTATTTGGGCTCAGAGCTTCGTAGGGGCTGTCAGGAATTTCTAGGCTACTCTGGTTTCTATATGGTTTCGACAGTAGATGAGGAGGTGCTTGACTGTAAAGGTTTGCCACATGTTAGGCACAAAGTTGACTTCTCCTTTTGCATAAGTTGGCCATGGGGCATTTTGAGTGACCTATTCGAAGTCTGTTAATAACTGTAAAAATGATTTTATTTAGCATAAAGTAAATCAAATTGGTTATGCATGTATAGTATTAAAATGAATAAATGGTAATCTTTTCGAGTATTACAAAATGTTATTTTTGGAGTTATAACAAAGAAAACGAATAGTTTAATTTGGTGAAATCAATGTCGAAAATTTTAAAGGGTTTTTTGCAATTTTGGAATTATTTTCCTTACGCTTATTGGATAACCATTAGGCAAATCGGAAAACGTGTCAATTAAAGTAGATACGATTTTGTATTGGAAAGTGGGGTAGAGGTAAAAACTGAACATTTGTATTATACGAAAAAGTGTTTACAGACAAAAATAAAAAAAAACACATTTTGAAAAACCACTAATTCGCTTCATCCAAAATCTAAATTGATGGAAAGTGTCGACAAATCGTATTATATTTTGAAGAGGAAATCCAACTCGCCCGTCGCGTTTGTGCGTATAACGTTTGTCGATAACACGCGCCGCGTAATAATTTATTTTGCGACATAAAATATTGGTTTATACTGCGACATAATATGTGCGTGACTGTATATAGAACGTAATATAATCCATTGACCTTTTCCTTCTCAGGGAAACAACGGGTATATCACACACTTACACACACAAAGAAAACATACGTATGTATATACATATATATTCAATAACAACGATTAAAGAGCTCTATTCCATTTCCATAACACAGGACATATTTTAGAGTAGCAACACATACGGTTGCGATACGTACCTTTTACGTATATACGGCGTTAGTTCATACGCGAAATATATACGTAACGGTTAATGATGTATAGGTACAGCCCGCGACGATTTATTTCGAATGATTGAACGATATTATACGTTTTACTCGAATTATGGTCGTGAAGTTCCCACTCTCACCCCGGAAGCTGTAACTCTAATTTTATAAACATATCTCAGCGTTGCTTTATTAATTTTTCTAAATACAATTGCAAGGACTCGTTTTTACTTTTTTACGTTTTTTAATTTATAATTTTATTAATATAAATAATCATAAAAAGATAATTAATATGAGATATTAATGGGCATTATCTCTGTTGTTATATAAGGTATTATCTCTGTTGTTATATAAGTCTCTACAACTTGTCTAATTTTGAGAAGGTTTCAATTTTTCCGGAAATGTTCAATCTTAAATATTATAGTCTTATTATCTTTAATCTTTTAATAATATATAACTTCATAATATGAAATATTCGTATGCTATGAAGACTAAAAACTTCGTAAAAGGTTAGCGAACCGTAAATCGCGAATAAAATATTCAAAAAATGGATTTTTATTTATCGTTTTTATATGAGTTTTTTATTCGTGATCAAATACAGTCGAAATATAATATGTGAAACTATAAAATGGGGAATAATAAAAAAAAGACCGAATTTCTCGTTATTCCCAAAGTACTAATTCAAAAGACTTGAAAATATTAACGATTACAAAGTAATGTTTAAAATGTAATAAAATGTATATATATATTTCGTTAAATAATTATAATCTAAATTTTCAGTGAAATAGACGATTTTCGAATAAAATAACGATTTTTTTTTTGAATGAAATGTATAACATAGGAATATTTTGAATTTTAGGGCAGAAAATTTAATACGAGATCAAAGATATATTTTTCTATAATATATATATATATATACATATTGTATTCCAAACAATTCATTAACATCGACATATATGCTATGCATAATTACCATTAATTATTTTAAAAAAATAAGTACTGATTGGTAAGTACTGATATATTAAATAATGGTTGTGTGTTACACATCAGTGATTTGATATGCATGTAATTCTTGATCGATAGCTCTTTGGCTTTTGAACCTTTTTTCGATTGGGACGCGCAAACACGAACAAAAACCGTTTCCATCGTGACCTATTTATATAGAAGATTCGTATTATTAATAATGCGATTATATATTCAAACCTTTGTTCTTTATGTCCGGCGTTGATATGAAATTAAAAAAAAAAACGATTGATCAAATCGAATTTTGAATGGTCCAAATAGTATTCTTTCTCTAATTGTTTATTATCATGAATATAATAAGATATAATTTGATTAGATTTAAAGGAATCTAATAATATCGTATACAATGTATTCGTATAGAATTCAATTTTAACTTTAAATTACATTTTAGAGAGGTGATCAAATTATCGACAAAAATACGTCGTTTTATTTTTATAAAAATTTCTGAACAAAGCGAAGAATTTATTAAACGATAATAATGTATATATATATATATATACATATATACACCCAAACAGACATATATACACACATTATTTATATATTATATATATATATATACAAGTGTATACTTAAATATATAAAAAGCCAATGAGTATTACGTCGATGAAAGAAAAAAGAAAGAAAATATAAAAGTTGTTGTATGTGTGTGTGTACTACTACCGGTTTCGAAAAAATGTCATCATCATGTTAACACAAATAAAATAAAATTTTTTTAAATAAAAAAAATTTATTATAGGTCAATTTATAATAAATCGATTAAAGTTTATTGTTTTAAAGTAGATTTTTATATATTATTATTTATTATTTATTTATACAGTATTCTAATAGTTCGAAAATAAAACTTATTTCAAAGTTAAAATACATCTAAATAAGTTCAATTACAAAACAATCCGAAATCATTATGATTTTTTGTCGTTGTATATCATCTATTATAAGAATATTTAGATTTATTTGTTTTAAAAATTGCGTCATTATACAAAATGTATAGTTATTCCGTTTGTGTAATTTTTTCGTTTGATAACATTTTATAAATATGTTTTCCATTTCAGAAAAATATAAATAAAAGACGATTTAATTGGTACAAATAAAATACATTTAAAATTAAATAAATAAACCATAATGGTTCTGAACGAATAAAATTTGTCTTCACGTGGAAAACACGAAAATATAAATTCATAAATATATTATTTTCTCATTACGCACAGTTGAGGGGAAAAAAATTCTCGACAGATATGTAATATATGTAATACATATATATATATATGTATTTATATATATATTTAGTAACTAAACTTAGTACTAAATATAAATATAATATAATAATATATTAATATTATAATTATAAATGTAAATTTAAAGAATAAATAAAAATATACCAATCAGGTTTACTTCGCCGTAACAAACATAAACAATACATTTATCATAGTATGAATGGTACTGTATGTATAGTTGTTTAAGTTTATTTCTCTTGAATATATATTATAGTTTTTAAATACTAGGCTATACCGTTAATTACGCAGAACTTTAGACGGTTAAGACTTCGATACCGAAATATTCACGGATCGTTAACTTGACGTCCTGTTCGGATTGATTAAAAAACATCCTTCTACGTACACACACACACACACACACACACACACACACACACACACACAACACACACACACACATACAACACACACACATACACACACAAATAAATAAATAAATATATATATATATATATATATGTAGTGTAATTAATCTGATTGTTTTAAATTTGTTAAAAACAGAACAATACGAATATTTCCTATATAAACGATTTTCTCATATAATTTCCTAACGAAATGCTGTACGTAGAGATCACGTGAAATTGTTTATTTTTGTCGATGATTTAGCGAGGTCAGTGTATATATATTGCTCCGATAAAACATTTCTTTTTTTTTCCGTGACAAATCAAAAAAATATTATACATTATATTATTTTCTTATAATTATTATTAAAAGTGTTGATTGTTGAAGATTTGTTCAAACTAAAAACTTATTCGATTATTCGATATTATATAATTAATGCATATTATTAGATTAAATATACAATGGTATTGCTTAAAATTGATCATGAATTCGATTTTGAAAAACATAATTAACCCAAAATTAATAGAAATGTTTGTTATTTTTCGGTTTACCGCAATATATTTGCGACTCGTCGTACTTTCGTAAATTATTGCTATTATTGTAAAAAGAAACAAAAAAAGAGATCATGAAATCGTGGAGGTCATGCTCGAGTGATCGGGCCGGGTCGTCTCGTATATATTACTTCTGCATGTGCCGTCGGATGGAAAACTGAGAGAGAGAGTATGAGAGAGAGTGAGATATAATACCACCACCGCCGCCATGTCGCACCATTTACATGAACGGATATTTTAGGACGGGCGCGTATTACTCGGGTGTTTGACGATAAAGACAACGATCTGTGTGCGCTTAGCGGAGACAATTTCGCATTATTATATTGTAGTATGTTTAACGAATGATATCTGTTAAGGACAGCAGAAATTATAGACGTTTCAACCTATTATACCTATTATTAACGTATAATATGACAGCAGCGGTTGTGAGAGCTGAGGAGGTATATATATATACATAGGACATGGTTCTTCGATTGTTCTTATATACGATCATTTTGCACGTACATATATAACCTAACCTATTGTCGGATAGACAATACACTATCACCCTATCGACACTATACATACATTGGCGTTTCATACAAAAAAATTGGGTGGTTGTAGAAGGTTAGGTTAGTTAATATTGTTGCGAGTGAAATTGTTTTTTCTTCCGAAAATCACAATTTTTGTGTTTGTATTGCTAAAGTGGTTTTTTTTATTAATGACAGTTTTCGTAACAACATATTTTTATTAGGTATATCTAGGTTAGGTTAGGTATGAATCAGTATATATAGTATGAATCCGAAACATTGATTAAAAACTGGTATTTATACATGACTTCGCATTAAAAACTACTACTTTTGGACATGGGAAAAACTATAGTTATCAAAGTGCTAGACTTCTATAAAAACAGACTTGCATCTGAGGAATATAATCACTGTGACCATTGATACTAATGATAGCGCTTTGGCATCGAAAAATTATCGTTTTTATACTTATCAAGTGATGTGACTTTTTCATATTAATAACTATTGTATTTAGTTTATTGAAGTAATTAAAATACATTAAATAAATAATTATTTTAATAAGTCTAATACGAGTACGGAATTTCGAATGCTGAAATCTGAAATATTTTATAAATATGGCATTTGGTCTTTCGAATCGTCCATTACGCGTTCTGGTCAAATGAAAAATTACAACATTTGTATTAATTAAATAATCATTTATTTAATTATTTATTTCGTATATTATAATCTAAATATAATAATCGTTAATATACAAAACAACAATAACATTTATTTTGTAAAATAAGTTATTAAAACAAAATAAATTTTATGAGACTGCCAGAACACGTATTGGATGGTTTGAACTGGCAGACTATAAACAAAAAATCGAACATATGTAAATTTCAAGTTTTGAAATTTTAAATGATCCTACAATGTATTCTGGTCTTTTTGTGGCTATTGAGTAATTTCAATGTTTTGAGTTTAATATATACATCGACATAGTGCCATCTATTATTTAACATTTGACATTTATATGTTTGAAATATGTTTGTATGAACTAAAGAGAAAATTTAGGAATCCAGAAAAGGCAAATGCCTTTTCTTGTGTTTCATTTTACGTGTGCTTGATGCTCAAATTGAAGATATTCCTGAGCACACTTCTTTAATCCAGATCGCTTCCAATCTCAAAAATCTCAAAAATATTGAAATCGCATTTCCGTCTAATATTTTAATTTGTAATAGGATTTAGTTTTGAAAATGATCTATAATATTCATAATGAATAAAAAATGTATAAATAAAATTTGCTTAAAATCTTGACAATAAATTGCTAGTTTTATAATAAAGGATAATCACCCTATATATATAAAACTCTTTTTTTGAGCCCGATTTTGATTAGAGTTTTTAAGTGTCAATAATTCTTTCTGTGTTTTTTATACATTTTTTCTGTAGTCAGTATCGTTGTTAGAGACACAAGGACAGCATATATTGTTCTTATTTCGAGTACGTTTTTGTTTTTTGTTTTTTAGTGAATAAATGGCGTCTATCGCCCGCGCATAACATGTATATACAAAACGTCATCGTCTAAAACATCCAAACGAATGTAATTATAAAATGATTTTGTTAGAAAAAAATATTTTTTTTTTTGATTTCCTTTCAACGAGAATGCGATGGTCTTATACAAGGAAGAAAGTAGTTTTTATTGATTTAAACATTTTATAATAATATAATTTTATATTAAAATTTGAAAATTCGCTCAAATCCCTCGGAATGTTAATTGTAAAATGATATTTATTTGACTTCAATTGAGAAATAAATCAACAACTGAAACGGCGTGTGATGAACGTCTTACTTGGTCACAGACATTTGAAAAAAGTACTATTGGATTAGCACCTAAATTCTCTTCGTCTATTACTTAATGAAAATTTAAAAATCAACACTTGAACTAAACTTACGTTATACCAATGATATTAAAACTATTCTAGAATTATGGCATGGAACTTTGGGGTTAAGTAAGAATTTAGAATACTAATATTTATGCGTTCCAATCCCGAGTCTTTCGTCCATTTCTCGCTGCTCTTCCATATGTTTCTAATGACACATTCCATAAAGATATGAATATCGTTTAATATACAAAATAGTCAAACTCTATTACAAAAGATTTCGAAATTATCTCGACGTCCATCCTCTAATGCTTTAACTGTAAATATAACACCCAAAATCATTCGTGAAATCTACCTCTAAAAAGTAAATGCGACGACTTCTTAATTAGCTACTGGAATTCTGTCTGGACGTTTTTCATCATTCGCGTGCCACACGTCTTTTATATGTACAAATTACACTTTTTATGTATAGATTTGATATTTTTCTTATAATAATATTGAAGAAAAAAAATATTTATCAAAACAAGTATATAATATTTTGAAAAACGTATAGAATTATAAGTATAAAATATGATGGTATCATGCATATATAGGCACACGCGTGGTCCTATCCATATACAAAAATATAAATTATATCACGCTAAGTTATTAAAATAATAATTTTTTAATATTGTAAATTAAACTTGGTGTTGCGGTTGCAGTTCAGAACGGGTCATGAACAGGTCGTTGGATTTCGTCACCGAGTCTAACTTGACCGGGAACGGGACTCATGGTGATTTTGCGTGGCCTGATAGCAATCAGTTCGAGCTGTCTTGGTGGCACCAATTGGCGTGGACTGCGCTTTTCGTGCCAATGATCATGGTAGCCACGGGCGGTAACCTGATCGTCATATGGATCGTGATGACCAACAAACGTATGCGCAATGTGACCAACTACTTCCTGGTCAATCTGTCCATAGCGGACGCCATGGTGTCCACGCTCAACGTGTCTGTGAACTTCAGCTACATGCTCACCAGCAACTGGTCATTCGGCACGGCCTACTGCAAGATCAGCCAGTTTGTGGCCGTGTTGTCCATATGCGCCAGCGTGTTTACCCTGATGGCTATTTCCATTGACAGGTACGCGTCGCTGGCCGATGTTTTTAAAATTTTTTAAACTTAAATTCATATTTCGACTTGAAAAACTTCACGAAACGAACTACGTCTACGTATTCATATTTATATTTTTAGTAAGTATAAATAAATGAATGGAATAGTTTATAAATAATCTCGAACATGATCTACTAACATACATATTCAAATATCAACAATTCGAAAGAGTTTAATAATTTTATTCTCAACCGACAACTCAACCACTTAGAATAAATAAAATATAATTCTGATAAAAGATTTGCATTCATCGACATAGGTTATTATTCAATTTTTATCAAATTATTATTATTATTTTTTTATTAGACTGGAACAATCGTCAAGAAGTGTGAGAATTAAATTTGGTTCATTTTAAGTGGTTGAATTTTCGTTTAATTTTTGGGGTCTAAAATGATATAAAAATTACCCTATTTCCGATCCTCTACATGTTTTGGTAATGATGTATTTGGTGCAATGTTCATTCTATATTATAATTTAATAAAATATTTTAATTGATGGGTACAAGTAGTGTATATTAATTCTCTCCTATTAAATTCGCCACTGAGTCTATGTATACATTTGATTTAAAATATATATATACGTATATATATATATATAATAAATAACGATTTCTTGAAGTAATAAATAAGAATAAGTAGCTGTCATGTGTTCAAATACTGTCAACGTCATAACGATAATCCCTATGCACAGACGCGAATGATAATCAGTGTGTACCTTCGTCTACTCGGTTTTGTGAATTGTGTAGTGGGTACGAGAAGCAGCTAAAAGAAGTGATTATCACACCGCTCGAAATTATTATCATATGGTTGAAAACACCAGAAAGATTTTACGGGAAAACGAAAATAATTTTTATGAAAATAAAATTTTAAAATAGAGGAAAAATGACGAATCTCATTAAAAAAAAAAACAAAAAAAAAACCGTACCGTACAAAGAAAAGTCATATTTTTACGGGGTTAGAAATATCACGTGTCTAAATTTATTTTCACGCCCTACTTAACCTGTGATAGTGAAATGTTGTACCAGAAATAACGGTGAAAACCGTAAAAGATTTTCTCGATAATTGTAATGAGTCAGCGAATTCACAAACCCGATTTAACGCTGTAAGTAACATACGTTTACTGGCATCCTTTGTCAAAGTTGTGGTGTGCAGGCAATTCTTCAGTGATATCATTATAGTGGTGTAGGGATATAGAGAATGATTCTCACCAGAATCATTTTTTTAATAAATAACAGCACTACAATAGTTAAATTTGTGTACGTTTTTAAAATACGAGTATTATACAAATTAAAGGAACGCATGCACTTTACGCTGTGATATGTGAAATGTTAATTATTGTTAAATTGTTAAGGGTTGTCACTAATAAAATCAATAAAAACTCACAACTTCAATTATCATAATATATAAGTTATATAATTATCATAATAATTTAAATGATAATTATCATTTGAATTATTTTATAGATATTTGTTTTATAGGACTTTTAACCACCTGAAACTAATTTTTTGATCATCCGTCATTAGTTTTAAGTTTAATGATTATCTAAATATCTAAATAAATATATTTAATATATAATGTCCAGTATATCTTATACTTGAATAAGAAATAGGAATTTTGGTGTTTCATAATACAGTGAGTATTAAGTATAATGTTTTGTGTATAAGTAGATACTGTATAAATTGTGCTTCATAATTTATACATTTATAACATTGTGATTAAAATTGAAATATATCATCAAATACTTTTTTTAAAGTATTTACTGGAAATGTGAAAAATATAATTCAGACTAACCTGATCAAGAAATCGCAATAAAATATTAAGTTAAACGTAAAAGATATTCTTAGAAAAAATAAAAAAAAAATTTGATTTCTTAATATGATTTATAAATGTTAAACATTATATTAGTTTATTGGCTTTTCACTAAATTTACAATTAATTTACAATCAAATATAGCCTCTACACATTGAGATGATTTATACAGAGGTGTGTAGAGCATAGCAACCCGCCCACACGAAGCAATATGTAAATATAAATATATATATATATAATGAATGTTTGTACTTATCTTTTTAATTTTTTAAATATGAGAGTTTTTAAAAAGTGATTGATAGCATATTTTGACAAAAAATATCACACATTTATTACAATATGTATGATCTTCATTTTCCGCTTAGACGTGTAATTCACGGAAATACTACGTTTTGACATACCAAAAATTTTAACACGATCAATTGTATAATTTAAATAAATTTAATTGTGATAAATAATTTTAAACAATCGTAAAATAGAAAACGTTTCATCATTTTATAATATCTTAGAAATTAGCATAAAATATTTTTTTTTTGCAATAAACAAAATATCAAAAATGTGTTACTTAAAAAAATCAATATTTTTGGCACTAACGTGTTTCGCAATATCACTTTTCAATTTTTCAGTACGAAAATAAAGAAGAGCTCATACCAAATCGTTGGGTAACTCAAACTAATTGTGTATTACATTCGAATCCGAAACATAGATACAAGAACCGTTCAAATGACAACGTTACGTATGTCATTGACGGCCTAAAGTACTATTGCACGTCGTAGGTGCTGAGTATGGACATATAACAAAAACTTAAATGTCTCAAGACGATAAGAGCACATGTTTTCGTCAATTTGTATCTTTTGGTTTCGAATGAAATACGGTTTGTATAAAAATAACAATTTAAGTTAAACTGGAGACGGGCATTTTCTGTTTTTGTCTGACACACGCGAAACGACTCTTCATTTAGACGTTTTCTACTTCCATTTCCCACCGATCAATCTAACTGTTAGATAAGAAATCTGAAAACACATTTGAATTCTACCTGAATTCAATATTCTTATATTTTACATTTTCTATCCATAAATCCCTCCAAAATCAATTGAACAAATGGAAAATTAAAAAATTGTCAACATTCAAGTTTGAAGTGGAAATGATAAATTAAAACGATATTCGTGAAGAATTCAAATCTGTTTTCGGAATTTTTATTGCATTTCTAAATCAATCGTTATGTTGGAAGTCAGATTACATATTGACGAATGAAATTGCAGAATTGCCAATATATACGATCCCTTAATAAATTACCGCTCTCAATTCCCCGAAATAAAACATTTTTTTTTTTTTCAAAATTTTTTAAAATTTGAAGCAATTTGAATACTTCAATTAGAACATAATATCAAATAAACATAGTTAAAAATGCCGTCCAATTAAAATTAAACAATATATGGTATGTAACGATTCTTATATATTCTTCTATATGTATTTTAATGGAAATACGAATAGGTATATGGTAATTATAATTATATACTGTTTTATATATTATAAAGAATTATGATGGAGTTTATTTGAAGAATTTAATATTTTTAAAATTTTTGAAATTGGATGGTTTTGCGGCATTTGTAGCAAAATAAATTTGTATTTTAAACGATTATTCGTCTAGACACAATTAATTAAGACCGCATGAAAGTGTAATTAGATTTGTGGTTTTAATTTATCTTATTCACTCACGTAAATTAAGTTAATTTGTATAGATGACAATACTTCTAGATACAAGTATTTTAAGTACATGAAAAGATGTATATATACATTATAATAAATATTCTGTATTGACCCGCGCGAATTTTGTAAATATTACACGTTGCTGTACTCAAAAAATATTTATCCTTATTTTTTATTTTAAAGTTCGTGTTAAAATATTAAAATAAGAGATTGATAATATAAAATAACTAATATTAATGCATATTTTACATTATTAGATCGAATATGTATTCCAAATTCGTATACTATAAAGAGAAAAACATTGCAAAATATTTGCAATACCTGAAATTAATGACTGACTATTTAATTAATCTAAAATATGAACAAAAATGAATTCTATTAATTATCTGTGATGTTAGATTTTTAGATGTATTACCTATATTTATTAATCACTATTATTTTTTATATTATGGTATTCAACTTTATGATAAACGAAATTTTAAGTCTTTGAACACTCAAAAGTGCCATCATACATTGAAGACTTCCTGGCTTGTCGTGTTCATTTATATACGAACGATATATTATGTTATTGTCGCGTGTGAATATGCGTATACGAGACCGGTACATAATATATAAATATATATGAGGACTTGTTGCATATCCTCGACATGTCTGCGTTAGTTTGAGCATTCTCGGTCTACTCCTTAATTGATCGAATGGAGTAGGAAATAATTTAAAATTCCATTTGCTCGTTCTTGCTTGCTCGTCGTTTAGTACATCGTCGCGTTTATACGCGTTTACTTATTTATGCAAGGAATAGTTTATTATTTTTAGGCCAACTGTTGAATTTGTAACAAAAAGAGCTCAATTGATTAGGTTCCCAATAAAAATATATATTTGTGAACAATATATTAACAATGAAAGTTGAAAATGTATGGCGTTATCAGTATTATATCCAACACAATACTCCTTCGATCCGAGTAAGGCTTCATACCTAATCACGTCCCACACAGTGGCGTAGCTAGGAATTTGAAATGGAAGGGAGAGTCAATGCCAAAAATTAAAAAAAAAATACTCATCAATTAACAATTATAATTTTTTTTATTTCTATAACAATTGTTTAAACTTAAATATTTTAATTTAATAACATTCATTTTGACAAGTTACTATCAAACAAATTGATAAGAATTAAGAACACTAATCCATAGCACATTTTTCAAACGTATAAAATAAACTATATAAATATGTAAATACGTTGATATGGCCAATAGAAAGACCATGGTCCATTGCACCCTCATGGCTTACGTTACTGGTTTCACATAATAACAGTTAAATAATTAAACTGGTAACTTCTATGCTGCTTAAGAACGCAGCTCACGTATAACAGTTTTTCCTAACCGATAAAAACATGTACATAGTTAGTTATATCTAACTTAAATTTAAGTATTAAAAATAGTTAAAATCGAAAATTAAACCGGATTTTTCGTGAAAAACCTCTTCGGGTAAGCTAACGAGGAACATGGAAATACATTTTAAACAGGTACAATATATGTAATGCAAACAAAACATATAATAGCCTATACACAACCTTTTAGTAAATGACAACTTACCAATCCCCTTAATCGACTCCTCGATTTAAAAATAATTATAAATAACTCGTATAATAATGACACAATATTATACCTTACGTAGGCGAACGTGTATATAAACGTTTGTATAATAATATGTTTTTATTTAAAAGGTTTTGTTTTGTGTCGAAAGTCTACGCCGATTTTCAATTTTAAAAGAGAAAGAGCAAATATATAGTATAGAATTGATTTCTGTGTAAAGTACGTATACGAATTTAATATATCTGCCCACGTAAATGTTTTCTCTATTGTGTGTACTATGTAACATACGATTCCAGGTAAGAATTTCTTTTACAACCTAACGTTCTATTGGAAATTTCCTCATGCGTCATATTTTTTTCTTTGCGTTCGTACCATTTCACTTTTTAGAAGCTAACGCGGATGAACAACAAAATATAATTTATATGTTCGACTGGTTCCAAACAATCTTATATATAGTAGTTTACAGAAAAAGAGAAATAAAAATACGAGAAGATCAAATATATTGTCCATCGTTTTGTTGAGATTATTTTTGAAGAGTAATAATTTTCACGGCGGTTATCGATATATACGTTTAATGAATAATATGTTATCATAAAATTATTTTCACCATCAACGTCACACATATCATTGGGCCCCTCCACTTAAGTGTCATAATGGTAGAGTTTTGGGAGATTATTATTATTATATTGATTACAAGATGTACTTGAGGAAAAATTTCTTATTTTTTGTGATTAGTTTACATTATGCATTTTATCATTTTTTAAAATTTGAATCAATTAAAATATATTTATGTTAATTTTGCTTGTAAAAGATCAATTTTTTAAAAAAATGTTCTATTTTCGTATTTTTTGACGATGAAAACAAAAGTATTTCAAATGTTTTATGAATATTTTTAAGACCAAGTACAGTATGTCAAAATTTTCAGTATAAATTTATCAAAACCAAAAGTTCCTACAATTTTAACTGACTTTAACAGCATTAATTAAATAAGTATATAATTATTTGTGTTTGATATGTTATTTTGGTTTTAAATAAAAAAATATTAGTTCGTAAATGAAATTTGAATAAAATATTCAAAATAATTTTTATGAATTTTAAAATGTATGTCGGAAAATCTTAAATATTGCATTCATTTTTAAAGATGGAACACAAAAATTGTATATATATTTATATATATATATATAATATATATAATATATATATATATATACATTATGCTAATATTAATACGAGTATATTGGTACATAATAATAATTGAAATATCTTCATCGGTATTTTAATTTTAATAATGTCGTAATATAATTTTTATTAAGTTTCCTAAATATTAATACAATATTAGGCATATTAATTTTAAAAAAATCTTCATAATATGTGAAAATACCTAATACATTTATTTCTCTGAAATTCAGATTTAAAAAAAATGTGATCCACAATTTTTTATAATTTATTAAATATTACATTTTGTAATATATTGTTTATAAAAAATGTCAATGAGGTGAATCACATAATATAAGCAAAAACCAATGAATTTCACGAAAAGTCATCTAGATTATGAATTAAATTATTTATTTAGATTTTATTTATTTGTATAGATACGATTCTTTTTTTCAATTTATTATTAATTTGTAAAATGTATGTTTTGAATTACCATTTTAGAAATTTAAGAAGCATATAATATTACTTTAGTAATAATAATTCTGTTTACGCGACAGAATCTATCGAAATAAACTCTCTAGATGGGCTGTACACGTGATTGTAATAACCGGACGAAGGATACGAGATATGAAAGAGAATACCAAAAAAATACTAATTAAAGAACAATAATAAATTATGATGACAAATAATGCAAAAGATATTAACTAAATACAATATTACAAAATCTTATGGCTAGTGTTAGCAAAATTATAAGAATGACAATATTTGATATATGTATATGTATAAATATATGAGTAAATGTGTAATATAATAATAATATACAAAAGAAAAACTCACAATGGTTGCGTGGTACAATAGAGAAAGATTCGGCGCTACGGCCAATGGCTATGAAAAAACAGGAAAACTTTGGCACTGCGACCAGTGGTGCACCGAGGACGGACACGGTACGACAAAACCCGTCGCGCGGCATACAAGTCTACGGCGACACGATAACACAACTTGTAGGTTTTCGCACCGCGATAGTTACTCCATTGAACTCTGTTCGACGTGAACAAATTCTATCAAGTAGTCTATTGTGCGTTCTTATATGTTTAAAACCAATAGTTCACATAATATATTATTTTAACGTAACGGATTGAATACAAAACGAATTCGCGGATCGAAGTTTTACATTTTCTTAGCTATAACATTTATATTTTGAATAAATATAAATATAATAATAAATAAGTAAATACATATAAATATGATTGTGTTAATGCATTGTTGATTGTTTTCTTGAAAGATTTGTTTTAAAATGTTAAAAAATAAGTGTTGCTGTTTAAAATAAATGAATATCGCTTATAAAACTTAAACTATCACTAAAATAAAAAATACTGGCGTAGTACCGCTGTTGACTCCATATATATATAAGCATATATATATATGCATAATGGTTTCTATCGTCAAATATAATAAGTTAACGCGATAGCTCACTACGAAGAAATTTTGGTGAAAATTAATCAGTCACCCAAATTCTCTAACTTGTATATGATATCTCTAACCGGACTCCTGAAAATATATCTAATACTCGTCTAGAGATATTTATTTACAATAATTAACTACAAAAATAAATGAAAAAAATACCGCTATTGACGACGAACGGTCACTCTTAAAGAAAATACATATATAATAGTACACCATTTATATTTTAAATGGGTACAATTATAGACGTGTATTACACTCGTTTTGTACTTAAAACATTGAAGCCAATATATGCGTAAGAAATATAGACTCTGAGGTTACTTTTTCAAAGACTATTTAAATATTTTTATAATACCACTTGATAAAATAAAATATTCTGTCTTAACATCATTTAAGACAAAACTTTTAGTTAACTAGTTAAATTTTTAATTAATTTTGGTCTTTGATATGAAAAAAAAAATTAAATATTTAGCGTATACCACACGTTTTACAGTGTAATCATTACACATCTACTTTAATCAAACACGTAATCTAATAATAAATATGTAAATGGCGAACCCACGACGGTGTCTGACCACCAAAGTCCGTTATCAGATTTCTCCCTCTCTCCCCCGAAAATTTTTAATGTTACTACTTGCGAGAAGGCATCATTTCGATGTCGGACCCTGGACCATGTAGTTTTGGCAAAATTAAAACTTTACGAGATGAAAAAGTTTTTAATGTTTCCCGTTGAATATTAATATAAAATAAATATTCACATATTTTATTTTGTCGCGATCGTAAATTATTTTTGATAAGTTGTTTTAAATTTAAAAAAAATGGTTTTAGACGACTTGTAGAAGAACGAACATATTTCAAATTTATAACCTTTTGCTTAGATTATTAATTGATTATTGATGGATTTTTCATATTTTAATTAAAACTATGTTAATTTTTATATTTTTGAATATTTGTTCCAATATATATTAAACAAATGGAACATATAAGTAAAAATCTTTTATCGGAATTAAATTTTATTCATTTTAAGTCGTTGAATTTTTGTCTAGCTTTTAGTAATCGTCTTATGAAGTACATAAACATATTAAACTTGTTAAAATTATTGACATCTGTATGCATACGTGGATAGCAGTTAAGTCCAGGATAAAGATAAACTCACCCTAATAATCATTTATTTCTCACAAAACGACAACACGCACTGATATGTATTCCGAAAATTGCAAATCCAATACTTCTTCGAAAAAGCCGTTTTAGTTAAAATTATATATATATATATAATAAGAATAAACTGATTTACAATAAAAAAAAATTTAACAGCACATTCTTAACGCTGAGAATAAGATCCTATTGCAAATTTATACTTATTTATATATATATTTATCCTTTAACTCACTACTCGGTAATCTTGCCAAAAAATTAAGATGTCATTAGTTTGGGGGTGTTTTCAATGATTATTGTGCAAGCCAATGATTTTCTTATATTTGAAATAAAAATAAACACAAATTCTTTCTAAATAAAATAATAAACATGCACAGCTTAATTTTAATCATTTTTAACAATTTTATTTCCGTGAGTTAAATTTAAAAGTTCATTGGAGTGTTAATATTTGTAAAGAATAAATACTTTAGAATATCATTAAAAAACTATTCTAAACAAAATATTTCGTATAAATGTATTCGGAATATTATCAACAAGTATGAACTGAGTATACTGGTCTTAATCGCGGAAGACTTTACATCGTATTCGAATCCATTGTCAATAAAAGAAAAAAGGTATTGACCATAACTAACCTAAACATACGATTAAAAAAGTTTAAGTTCAAAAATTAATTATTTGCAGTTATTCGAAATCTCATATAGTCACGTGATTTGTTGCACGTTTTTTCGATCAACTATATTATTTACAATTTATGCAAATTAAACAGTAATTTATTTGGCAAAAACTATAGTCTACATCACGTGTAATTATTATAAATAACAGTTTTTTAAAAAAAAATTCTCTCTTAAAATAAATTGAGTTAATCATGATTGATTGATACATTTTCAATCATGTTTTTAAAACTTATATTTTGTCCAAAAACATATAGGTTATCGTCATAATGAAAAAAAAAAATAATTAAGGACATATGTATGGAGTATAGCCCTATACGGATATGAGATCTGGACAATATCAATGGAAGAATGAAAAAGATTAGAAGCATTCGAAATGTGGGATTATAGGAGGATATTAAAAATAAGTTGGATGGATAGTATAACCAATACATAAGTACTTAAATTTATAAACCCAAAATCACAAAAAATTATACACTTTAGCCACGCGTACGTAGTTGTTGAAATACGTATACGCGGATATTGTGTATAATTTTTGTGATTTCGGGTTTCAAATATTTGTGTATCGATAATGTGTTGGAAATTCCACAAAATAGGACTATTTACCTAACATTCAATCGAGGATGATTTTTTGGAGTATTTTTCTTCTTATAAGTGACGGTTAAGTTCATTGATTAATTGACAATAGGCATGAATCATAAGAGTTATGTGTGTAACTCTCTGGCCACAACAGTTCTGTAGGCTTTCTGTATAGATACTTACTCTTAACGTTCAAATATTGGACTAGATAATAATTTCGTACGGCCTAACTCCCGTCCTTGCGTATTTTGTTCCACTTTAACGGCCAGTTATTTGTTAAAAAGAAGGTTCTAGGAGAGAGCGATCTATCCTTCTCGGCCCCCGTAATTATGCCACTTGCATCGTACTAAAATATGAAAATAATTATGTGCCAGATAAATATTATCGATTCTAGAATAAAATTTTTTATGTTTTTTAAAGTTTTTAATTAAAAATATTTATTTACTCGTTCCATTCTTTGCTTATATTATTTAATATGACATATAATTGCTGTTACTAAAAGTATTTACTTTATGAACGAACTCATTTCCCGAAATACACTAATGGTGTTTAACGGATGTTTATTTTTCGTAAAATTCTTTGACCTCAATGGAAAAGTTTGTCGAATCAAACTTTTCTTGTTCGCGGCTTTATTATTTTTTGTATTTACTGTACACCGCAGTGTAATATATATTATATATATATATATATACATGTGGTTTTATGTTTTCTTATATATACCACTATAGCTTATTAGCATAATGGCAGTACTGTACACGTTTCCTACTGTGAATTACAGACTTACTATTATACGCGAAAGTTGAACTTCTATATTAATTTGTATACAAGGTGTAAATAATACACATTTTGTAAAATTGTGTAAATAATATAATATAATGACTCCAAAGTATATTCTGTACATTGAATAGCACTGTGAAGATGGTATTAAAAAAAAAAATTAAAAATAAATTTTTATTTATTAGAAAATTAGATCTATAATTTAACTGCCATTATTTTATTAGTATGTAATATTTTTATTATATTAGATCACATTGTTCAAATTTCAAAAAACTACTCTGCATGTAGTTTTTAGATCTTTAAAATATAAAAAGATTTATTAATTTTCATTATTTATTATTTATTAGTAGATTTAAAATATGTCAGAAATTTAATAAATTGTATTTCTATAACAAGATAAAAATCAAAAACCTGTCAAGCTGTTTCCATACTCGGTCAACAAAAATATAGTTTATTTTGAAACGAATTTTCTTCGAAATGCCTATAAAATGTGGTTATTTATTATAATCTGAATCGTCGTAGTAGGGTATAGCAGATTAAGTTATATATAGTATTCAGCATCGATATAAATTCGTTTCCAACGTATAAGAACGAGTAATTGAAGAGAAAATATTTAAATCATGTTTTAGTCAATATGAATCGACATAAATTATGTATGTTTTACGCGTATGAACAAGGCGCATTCAAGTTTTTGATTGAAACTGTCAAAGTTTCGATTAGGCTCTCTCTTCCAACGGAACAATTAAACTTGTTGCAGGTTTCAAAACCAGCCTCGTGTTGTTGTTTTAGAGTCCAATAACGATCAAAAAGGTTTCCAAATTAATATACTCGGATGTGTAGGTATAGTTTATAAGCGAAATTTCAATTTTCAACTGAACAAATTTAAGTAGAAAACATCCATATACCTTACATCGAACACTTTTTCAACTAAATAACGTTTTTAATATTGATACTTATATAATTAACTTAACGGGATTAGATATCGGCCGTTTTTATATTTTTTTACCTAAATTTATCTATTTTTAGCTAACATACATATATAAAAATTCCCATCACAATATGTTTATATTTTCATAAGTTAGTATCTTATTTTCAACGTTAATAACAATTTAATGTACGCTTAAATGTTTTATGATTGTAAATCAATTTTTTTTAAATGAAATATATATGTTTTTTGGCTATAGTTTTAAGGGATACAAAAATGTATTTTTTTAAGAAACATTGGATATGCAATTATACAATTATTATATTGGATATACAATTCAAAGTAATTGTGAGTGCTTATTGTCGTTTCGTGAGAAGTAAATAATTATCAATGTGAGATTAATCTTAATCATACACCTAAATACTATTTGCGTGTGTGTGCACATGTCTATTATTTAAAAAGGTTTAATATGTCTATACAATTATTACGGCCATTTAAATGAATTGAACTTAATTCCGACAAAAGATTTATTGGAATTTTTTCTAAGTTATTGTCATAGTAGATTTTTAATGAAATGTTTCAATTTTTAACATACTGGAAGAAATGATCGAAAATGTAAAATTCAACATCGTTTTTCAATATAGTTTTAATTAAAATATTAAACATCGTTTTTTAATATAGTTTTAATTAAGGTATAAAACATAGATTTCCTCAATAATCAAAAAAATAGTTCAATTTTCGAATTTTTTTCAAAATGAAATTCGGTTTTGTGGTCAAATTTTCGTCTAGTTTTAAGTTTAAAATGATACAAAATTTCACTGTTTGCGATTCCTTAACTATATAAATAATTCTGTTCCGTTGAAATATTATTTAAAATCATTGATTTATTATTATTTATTTATTTATTTATTTATTTTTTTATTATTATTTTTTTTTATGGCGGGAGTTACAGTTGAGTTTGGGAGAGCTAAGCGCTCCTCCTAGTTCCCCTTTATTGCGCCTACAAGGTAATTGAATTGTTTTGGTCTGATTTAAAATTACTCCGTATGAAAGAAGTAGTGTATTTATTCTGTGTGGGAACATTGTATAGAATGATCGAACGTTTCGTGAAACAAACTCGACTGTTCCGAGATAGTAATAAACACAATTTATATTTTTTTTTTTGCCAGACACAAACTATCAAATTTAGTTAATGCTAAAATAACACTGCACAAATGTACGATGGAAATTAGAAATATACGCGTACAGAGTGATTTTTTTTATTGCAAGTCAGCGATTATTCGCTAAGATTTGAAACAAAATGTATTATTTTGGTGTTTTTTATTCATTATTAAATAAATAAATAAAATATATTAAATCGCTTAAAGAAATATTAATCGTATATATTTTTCGAAATTATATGCCTGCACTTCTTACACCTAAAACAAATGTAAAAATTTGGTTTTCGACCGATAGACTATCCTTTTTTGTACTCAATTTGTAGTCTCCGTTGGTTTTACAGGCAGTGCAACAAAACATATTTTGTAGAATTTAATTTGTGGCATTTGGGTTGAGTTAGAATTTAAACAGTTTGGAAGCGGTTATTTTCTGCTTTTGTATAACGAACGAAATTAATTTTCTATAATGATTCCTTATCGTATCACTAGATCAATCGGCGGTACGTTATATGCGAGATATATGCGTTATAACTATTGTTATAGTTGCGACATTTACGTTTGACATAAACACACTGTGTAATGCGAACGAAACATAAAATCGCCTGTACGGTTATACACAACCCCTTGATAAATGTCAGCTCCAATGCTCTTAAATACTAATTATCATGTTTAAAGATAATAATATTTTTGAGCGCATCTCGTTTTTTGTAAAATATCGCCTGATCACAAAGTTACAATGATTTATGATTTTATTTTTTTTTGATATATGGTCATAATTTATTTGTCATACGTTGTTTTACAGTGACGCTATGAGATATTCTCAAAAACATTATTTCCTTTAAACTTAGTATTAAATATTTATACTTTAAATTCAACCTATTCGTCACGATTTAAGTCTTATGTATGTTATTTTGTTATATTGTTCGTTAGATAGATGAATGTGGGTTGGCGTCTTATTAAATATTTAGCCTTTTTTTCTGTAGGTCAACGAAAATGTTCGTTAGCCCATAAATTTATATCGTAGTGACAAATGACAATATTATTGAGATTGCAATAATTTGGCATCACACTGTTATCAGTCCACAGAATCATGTATTCAAATTGTAAACATTTCTGATAAAGTGTCTTCAAATTTCCAGATTTCAATATATATTAAATAGTATCTCTCCATTTCGCTGTGCTTTAAATATAAAATGTATGTAAATGTAATGTTAAATGTAAATGTGAATTTCTAATTAAAATCATTGGTTGCCATTTTAAAACAGTTTTAATAAATAAGGTATAGGATTTAAAATTATTAAAATTATGAATTCATATGGAATTGAATGTGTTAAAAACTTTCCAAAAATAATATATATATATGTAACAAATATTATTTATACTTCTCGAGATATAAAATAGCTCATAACGAAAAAATTCACCTTTTATTGTTGTTTGTGAAATATAAATCGACTCTGTATATGATACGAGTATAATATGGTATGAGGACTTAATAATATTAAAATTAATACTGTTCTTGTTTGCAATCTGTAAAGCGAATTACCACTACTATAAATATGAATTTTACCAGTTTAAAATGAATATATTAATATTATTACGACTCGCAAAGTTTACGTCATATCACGCATTTATACGCGCGATAGTTTTAAAATTCTGGCGACTAGTGACTTAACAAAATGGAAAAGAAAAATACCAGAAAAAAGTTATACCAATTAGCTAATATTATATAGAACATTTTATCTTTAATTTTGCCAATTAAATTTAATGACGATAAATGTTAATTATCTACATTAACTAAATACATTTATATAATTAAATATATAATATATTAAATGAAGTTTATAATTTAGCAACGTATTTAATAAAAAGCTTCGTTAGGTTATGTATATACAGTGTTTGGAAGGAACTTGTTCCTCTGATTTAGTTAAATTTGTTGGATAATTAAATAAACATAAGTAACATTTCTTAAATTTATTTTCATTATACTAACTAAAAGACAATGAACTTATTTAAACATAAAAGTCACTAGAGTGTTTTGTCAAAAGAGTGTTAGACAAAGACAGAAAAACACGCTTCAAATCCCATTAATTCATGTTCATGCCCAAGTTCGCTTTTTTAAGAAACATTCCAAGTACTCTATATTCACTATGTATATAATTTTTTTCAAAAAAATTATTTTATTTAATATTAAATATAATTTATAAATACATCAAAACGTACAATGACGCAATGATACTATGATTTGACGAAATCAACATTTGAAAAATGTTAAATATTAAACATAGCTAATACTAAAATTCGAATAATATTGAAACATTGATACAATGTTTCATAAGATTGAATAAATGAAACATATGATTTAATACATTTTTATAAATTTTTAACATTAATAAAATTGTGTTTATTTCTGTAGAAAAGTATATTTAAAAGTGTTTGGATTCTAAATAAATCAAAGAATGTAATTATTTTACGTTAATGTGTTTTATGTCTTTGAACATCTTTTTCATATAGATTACTTGAATAATCTCGACATGCGTTATGTTCTCGTAGCAAAGTTTTTCGATTTTACTATAGTAGTTTCCTTAAACGTACGTAAAACAACCAGAAAATTACAAAACAACCGGTAATATTGTTAACATATATTTGTATTGGGCATGGACGATTTTCCAAAAAAAAAAAATTTGATCTCTTATGTTGAGGGTATTTTTATTTTTTAACGTACCCACACTGTGTTTGTCACTGACCGTTTATTCATTTGGATGTATTATTAGGTACACAATTTACGAGTTAACCCGAAGTGACGTGAACAAAGTACGCAACACAGGAACCAATCGAAAACCGCATGACACACTGTATGTTATATATATTGTTTTCGACAACGAGACGTGGCGAGACAAATCGTTGATATGAAATTTACGAAGTCGAATTGAATTAAAACCAATTTGTTCCGAATAATTGAATAGTTCTGTAACCTACACCGATAGCTTATGAAATTTTGTACTCATACACGTGCACACATGAATCACATGAATGGTATTAACGAGTTAAAATGTATAATCAAGTTAATTGTTATCAAGTCACTTTACACGTAAACGAAACGTTAACTTTGTTAACTTTGAGTTACTTATTTTTTTAAAATATTGAAATTGAGTTGACTAGCAATACTATTAATAACGTTAAATATTATTTAGTATTGCTTAGATAATGTAGAGTAATTTAAATATTAAAGATTTTAAAGTTTTGTTTGATACGTTTCTCGATTTTCGTAATAGTTTACTTAACCGAATAACTATCAAAAACCTATAACAAATCGGTAAAATTGTTGACGTTTATAGTTTACATCAAAACGAATTTTATATTTTTGTCATAAAATTCTAAAAATAATAATTTTTGAAACATTTAAAAATGTTGATTAGTTATTTATTTTAATAATATACATACAACGTTTTTTGAAAAAAAATTGATACATTTTGAGTTAAATATTTTGAAAATGTTGAAAATTTCAATGATTTCCGGGAAGTTTTTAGTTAAAACTAATGAAATTTGATTTTAGGACCTGTAATATAATTTTCTAACAGCAGAAAAACAATTTATTAAGCGTTCAAATTTCATATGTTATGTGAATTGAATAATTTGTGTATTTAAAAGTTTAAATTGAATACAAGGTGCAATAGAAAACTGTTAATTAATTTTTAAAATGAATAATAATTACTCTATTATACCTTGATTCACCCAGATAGGTTAATTTATTAAATAACCAGATGGTACAAGTACTATTCAATATTTTATGAAGATTTATGGGAGAGTGAGGCGAAATGTAAGGTAATATTTTAAATTGTGTAGCAATGACGTTAGTCGACGAATCGATTAAAATATATAAAATACAATTATATTTTATAATAACGTATCAACCAAAACGATAAATCTATTTTCGTATATTATGTATAATGTTACAAAAGACTTATTTTCCAATTTTGAGTTAAAATCGATCACGTATAAAAAAAAATATTAATCTGTACAATAAAATAATACGATTGATATTGTTTTGATTATTTTAAATCCAAAAGTATTATCGAATGTGGAAAGGGGAATAATATTATTTAACTAAGTTATCTTGCAGCTATTTTTTAATTTTCCCAAAATTAGCTGTCGACGATCGTTTGATTATCATTGTTTATATTAAAAATAATATTATTAATTAATGTGAGACGAAAATAGTAATTACTGTTATAAATAATAATAAATATGCTAAATTTAAAACAACATAATATAAAATTAAACGTATATAATCAATATGGTATTTGTCTAAACAGATATTAATTTTGTCTTATGCGACAATTAGATATTTAAAGTAGTCGTATATGTGTTTTTATTACTACTAGTTTTGACAAAATTTCATCTTCAAGTTATTACAAATAAAATATAATAAAAAAAAAAGTTGTATTTTATTTCTATTAACTTGATGATGACATTTTGTCGAAACCGGTAGTAATAAACACACGTATACAACAACTTTTATATTTTCTTTCTTTTTTCTTTAATCAACGTTATACTCATTGACTTTTTGTATATTTGAGTATACATTTATATATTTATATTATTTTTTTGTTTATTTACGAGTATTAACTTATAATTTTTATTTTATTTCTATTCGTTAATTCTTTTATTTATCTTTTTTTTTATTTCTTTATTTTTAAGTTTTTAAATTTTTTTTTTTTTGCATATCCTTTTTACTCTTTATTTATTTTTTCTTTTATTTTCACTACTATATTATTAATTAGCTATTTGTTTGTTTATTTATTTGAATAATATATACATAGCTATTAATGTTTTAACCAGCTATTAATGTATCTAGATATGACACAATCTGCCCACGGTTTGCTACCTTTCTTAAAGTTAGTTGGCTTAACTTTTGAAGTTCAAAAGAATCTTCAATGTTTTTATGTTGTAATTTAAAAAATAAAATAATTAACCAACTTGCTGCTCAGCCTTGTCGTGATCAAATTAATGTGTTCTTAATTTAATCAAAACTCTAATGAATAAATTTCATAATTAAGTTAAGAAAAAGAAAAAGTTGATGACAAAAAAGAAAATTATACTTTTCTGAAAAATAAAAATTCTTTTTGAAAGTTCAATAGTCACATGAAAAAAAGGTATAAAATATAAAATATGATCTATAGTTCGCATTAGAAAATAACGTTTTCTTTCTTTGAACGCACAGGGGACACTATTAAATAACTTCTGTTGACTCCTATTCAATTATGAATTATTATTAAGTTTTAATAAATTGATACCTTTTTGAATTTTCAAAATTGTCATAAAAAAATATAGCTTAAACGCGCGTTTTATTGACATAATAATAGTAATATTAATGTATTGTTAATGCAGTATTAAATCAATAGCGTTATAATATTGGTTATTTATCCAAAAACCTACTTCAAAAATGACATGATTGCAGTCATTATATAGTACTTATTACCTAAATTAACTTTTTTATTGTATCATATGCTCTAGATCAGCGGTTCTTAAACTTCTGTAGAACACGGACACCTGATAGAAGGCTTAAAAACGAGTATTCCTATACTAATTTTCTTTCGAATACCTTTTTTTTACATAATATCTCAAGTTATCATAATCAATACTTTAATAATTTTTTTTATTAAAAATCACATAAGTAGGCACATAAAAATATACACATTCATAACTATTTTTACTACACTTATTTTTCATAAAAATTTAGTATTTTATTTTTAATTCTCTAAAAATTTAATTTTTATTTACCTAATGTGAAAAATTGTCTTGCATTTCAGACATCAGTTTTTGAATATAGGGATCAATACCAAAAAGCTTTAATCGTAGTTCAGTCTTTATGTTTTATATTCGGTTTCAAAACTTATTCTTAATATAAACAAGGGTAGAGAAAATTTTTTCACACGATGTCTTCTTATCGTCTATATCAGAATTCTTTCTTTTTAAATTTAGCCAGTGGTCCATTTTAACTTAAATTCCTTTTAGATGATTTGAAAAAAATATCACGTAATAATCTTAAATTACGTAGGTATACAGTAATGCCTACTTGAGTACGATCGATGAACTGTATTTAATGGTGGTAAATATACAACTGCTAACTGAAGTGTTATACATTTAGTATGAACAAGACAAACTGACAAATGAATACTAATAATAAAATTATTAGGCATAGGTATCTAATTGTATCGAATTCCATTATATCTCGTCACCAGTATAAAATATATAAGATAAGCTACATGAAAAAAAAAAATATACTTTCAAATTTATCAAATAATTGCAATAATGCACACATATCACGTACGTTGTGTCCAAGCCGGAATCACCGATACAGCCGCCGCTTTCCCCCAGGAGCCGAGGACTACAGTTTAATAACCATTGCTCTAAATAAACCCTTTTCAATTAAAAACTTCGATCCATTATATTAAATACATTAAGGGATTTAAAAAGAACTTTTATTAAGCATTTTCATCATTTTTCAACGTTGTAAAAACAATTTCTTAAAACACACTTTACATATTTTATATAAAAAAATATATAATATTTTTATTTAAACGTTTTTTGACGTAATTCAGTCAAAAGTAATTTTTAAAATTATATTTGATCTATTTGATTTTTTATTTTATATTTGTATATACAAATCGTTTAGAAGTTCGTGATTATTTATTATTAAATAAAAACTATCAAAATTTAAATCATTTCTTTTAGTGCTGTGATAGAACATTTTATGATGCCCGTATGTTTATTTATTTAGTAAGTTTGAAAATTAAATAAAGTTCAACATTTTGCAAAAAAATTTAACAACACTTGGACACATTTCACTTGAACGAAATCATTTGACTTTTAATGGTCCGATTTTTTCAGTTCTATAAAAATATAAGATCTAAATTAGAATCATTATTGGTATAATATTTTTAATAATTAATAACTAGTAATATAATTAATGCCTTCAAGAAATAATATAAATTCGCAAAATGGACTAAAAATGTATAAAAATGTTTGATATTTTAGAAAAACCTTTACAACACCCTTAAAAGATATCATCTTTATATAGATCATCTTCGTCTATAGTTGTTTCGTAAGATTTTTTTTGCCTAATCGTTTAACAATTTAACGATAACGTACGGTTCAAAAATTTACACGTTGTTAACGAGTTTCATAAAAATTGAATTACGTGGGTTGTGTTTTTTTTATCATAGAACAAAAACAGACGTTTACAATCATTATGACCATTGTGGCATTGCATTGTATAAGATATATGATAAACGAAAAATGTCTGAATGAATGACCATTACAATTTAGAACTGAGTTTGTAATAACAATAATAATAGTACTTATAATAATAATAGCCATAATAGCCATAATAAAAATAAAATAATAATAGTAATTTTAATAATAACAATAGTCATATAAAAATAATAAAAATAAAAGTACTAATACAATTATACTGTGATTAAAACAATTCTTATCAATAACTTAACTAACTATCTGAACAACTTCAAATATAAGTTGTTAGCATTTTATTTTATTTTCTTATTTATTTATTTTTGTCTTACAGCACACGGTTCAATAATTGCTATATAATCCGCCAATGTTTACTTAAAATATTTTTCTTGGAATACATTTTTAACGAAACAGAAATCTTTTTTTATAAAACACTTTATTTTAAACTTATTTTTTATCATATATCCTCAAGGCTTTAACCCACTTTGTTACTCAAACAGTTCACAATTAATTTGTATGTTAATACTTTAGATTAACAATAAATTCCTTTTTTCTAAATCCACAAGAGAAAATTATTTAAACTGAACACTAAAACCTTGAGTGCCTACATATAATACAACATAATAATTTTATTTTTAAGCACTTTTTGAAAAAATATTGAACTTTGAGATATTATTCTTATTACGTTAATCGATTAACCGTTTCAATGCTTATATGGTTCTAGTATTTATGTTGTAATATAAATAGGTACTCTATGTTTTTTTATCAGTTATTTTTTTATTAATTCATACACTATTTAATTATTTATTTTTTTCGATTATGTGGCAGGTCACAGTGATCTTAAATATTAATGTTATAATAATTCAAACAGCAAGAAAACACGTTGAAATATGTACAAGGTACATAAAAGTAACTAGCCACAGTTGGTCAATTTTAAAGTTTATATCTCCCTAATTATTTTAACTAGTCTTACTTTGCTTAACCTATAGACTCTGTTAGAGATTACTATGTATAATAATATAATATAATATAATGTAATATATATAATTATATATATATTATCTAAAATTGTATTGATCCAGTAGTTTTAGAGGTGAGTGCTAGCTTGAATAAATAGCCATTTGAGCCTCATAGGGATAGATAAGAGCCTGCATGTATCTAAGAACATACGAATTATCTTTTAAAAACTTTGTTTACAGTAATTATTATGTAATGGTTAATTACAAATGATTGTGTATGCCTCGATTGCACGGCGTTCCGAACTGGCAATTCTATTACATCTGCGCTGTATGCGAGTATACTATGCATTGTATGTGTTCGCCATAGTAGACTATTATAATATTGAATACTATCAAATAATTGAAACTTGTTAAAAGTTAATACATTTTTTAGTAAGGATAACGAGACATTGTATTATTTTATCCATTTTTTCTCGAAAATTATTGAGAAATAATTGTTTTTGCCACTATTTTGTTTAGAATGTAATAAACGTTTTTTCAACATTTAAAATGGAGAAAAAACGAAATTCGTGTCAAAAAAGTACCGACAAGGTACGGTTTGCTATCGGGAAATGGTATCAACTTTAAAAATGGAACATTTGTTCTATATGAAAAAAAGTTCACAAACAATAAAACACATCGTTACAAGACCAATAAATTCATCGCTATGCTAAAACAATCGTTACAAAAATTATTAGAGTTGTTTAAAATGGTTTGTTTTAAAATCATATTACAGTTGTTTTTCTTTTTTCGGTCGAATCTTCGAAAACGATAAATAACGTATTCGAAACTATTTTTCATTATAGCTTGTAAACTATAACAATCTACTTGGTTAAGTGTTTATTTAATTATTTAATTGTTGAAATGGAATTTGAATAATATTATTTGTTTTGTCGATTAACCCGTTTAATTTAATAGATTAATTAGTATATATTTTTAGTATATTTAGTAGTATTTTCTAGTAGTTAATATTTAGTTTTGTTAACGAATAATTAGTGCTTATTTCTTTACGAAATTATAATGAAAAACGTAATATATTTTAGAAACGTTTTTAAATGTATCGTATTATTTCATCTTGCTGATATACTCGTATATGTACAATTAGGTTTTTATAATACAATTTCTTATTGTCTGCGTTTCTGAAAAAAGTAATGAAGCTGTTAATTTTTTATACAAAATATCAAATAAATGATAAAAAAAATTAGATCAAGTTTAATTAATAGTGTTACCCATATTTGTTAACTTAACTGATATACAAGTATATGAATTCTTAATTAATTTTAACTTTTAACTCAGTTAAAATAATTTGGTTAACTTAATTTTAGTAAATTGTACAACAAAAAATTATTAACGAGCCCTGTAGCCTTTTTGACGTGTCTTATGGATATTCATAATAATATTGCGATTGTCTGTTCTTTTAAACGGCATTCATTCATAACTGAAAACTCCAACATAGGTGTGATGTTGGGTATTATCGTATTTTATTTTAAAATGTCCGATTCGTTTGTATTTCTAACATATGCGTAAAACGACAAGACAGATTAGAGGCAAAAGGTAAAGAATTTGGCTGTGAGATTACAGTCACTTGCCAGATCAATGTCAACAAGATATTTTTTTTTTGTTTTTTTTTTTTTTGTAGCCACATGGCATATAATGTTTGTATGTACGTAAAGTCGAAAATAATATTTTAATCGGAAACACTCGAATAAACGAAATTTTAACATTCAAATGATTTTCTACGATATATATTCATAAATACACATTATTAAAATAACTATATGAATTTAAATATTACGTATAACATTTTTATATTCGTTAATTCACTTAATCACTTAATAAAAATAACAATTTTGAATACTATGTTTGGAATAAACAATATTTTTTTCTGTGTTGCCAATTATAAACATAAGGATATAATAGTTTACATATAAGTGTTAACTACAGTTTTATGATTTATTTTTATTTTTTATTATGTATATAGTTGTGTTTTAGGTCAAATATTTACCACTTCTTTAGTCGAAAATAAAAAACTAAATCTTGTCAATATAATAAATAATTTTTTTGACATTATTTCTCAAAAAAATATGAAATAATCAAAGATGTTTAAAATACTACTTAATTATTTAAATAAGTGTTATGAATAAATTTTTGGAAATATTTAAATACGTATCCTGAATACTTCTTGACTTAATGAATTCTGAATAATTAAAATTTTTTTTTTTACAAGACTGATTATTGAATATATTATATTGACGTTTGAATTATTTTCGTTAAACTCGGTCGAATGGATTTTGTATTATAAACGTTTATTTCACTCTTTTATACAACCCGTTGTCGTAACGTACCTCGTTGGAGATGTGTTGAAATTCGAGAACAGTGTAATGAAAAAAATAAAAACCATTTGAGACTTTCAGTATATTTATTGCTCATCGATTTCAGTACAATTGTTGTCGTTGTAAAACGTGTGTATATATATAAATACGTTTTTTTTTTATTTCTTTTATCGTTTCTACTGTATTTTTCCGTGGTCATATCAATCCTTCAATAAGTATTATTTCGCATACTCGTGCTGTCTTTATTTCATGTAGGAGCCATTGATATTATTATTTCAGATGAGTTAGATAATATTGCATATTATTTAATAACGTATTAAGTTATAATATATACAAAAAAATATTAGCCGTTTTCTAGAAAATCGTTAATTTAAATTGGCCATTAAATTTGTTTGATGAAAATCAATAGTGGGTATCACATTATTAAATATGAATTGTTAATTTTACTGGGTAATAAACAATTTAAAGATATTAATATACCACAGTTGGTTTAAAATTATTCATTAAAATACGCAAGTACATCGTCTAAATATGAATAAAGTGTTGACTGTCTGTTATAAGAAATGTAATCATTATTATGTATTTAATAATTATATTGGTGTTTATGTGTATCAACCACTCTTGATACGATCGGTGATACATCAATTTGCCTTATAATTTCCACAAGCTCGATGGAAAATTACAGCAAACATTTCTTCATGTATTATATTTTGTAGCTGTTGGACAGGCGGTTCTAAAAAATCCATGTGTCACAAGATCCATATTTTAACGATAATATAATCAGGTATAGAAGATTCAGTCTGACCTTACTCTTTATCAGAATTCATTCCATTGAAACTTATATCATAAAATAATACGTGGCCGGACATTCGATATTTTTAGTTTTCAATACGGCGTCGAAAAATTTTTCCATTTTATTATAGTAATTAACGATTCAGAATGAATGATTTAGGCAATAACCTAGCGTTTTCACGGCGTAAATAGTAAAGTAATGTAAATTTTGTGCTTTTATTTAATGAGTATATAAGTATAGTTTATATTCAATAGGTAAATGTTTTAAAACTTTGTATTTTGACATTTTGGTGGACGAAGCTTAAACAAACCTCATAGCCTCCTATCATAGTAAACCCCTATTGGTTACGATACTGATCACTACATTTCAGACGAAAAAATTCACCGAAATTATGTTTAACCGGCACTAATAATTTTTGCGTTCGTATAGATCAACAATTTATCTGCATATTCAAATAATAACGTTATTAATCGTTATAATAACGTAACATTTTGTTTCTGTTCTCATAATATTATGTTTTCATTATTGGTAAATCATCATAATTTATATTAATTCCGCTCAAGGTGGCTTACTATCACTTGGTGCCAAATTGGGAGTGTAAGGGGAAGGGTGATCAAAAATATCCCAGTTAAACTCCTCAACTAAGGTTTTTGTGTGCGCAGCAGTGTGTGGTCACTCGTCATCATGTAGAAGTTATTTTTCAGACACGATTCTGTGTAGAGTACAGTGAAAAATTTCAGAAAATCTTGTTGAAAGATCTGAAATCGTAAAACGCCTGTTTCCTTGAACAAATTAGTCAACTTGGTGAACTACGTCTTCGGTCATGATCAATTTGTGCTCTTGGTCCCCTTCATTATGCACATCTGTGCATCCGTTTTTAAATTGTCTACACCAATCATGTACCAAACTATTATTTATTACTGTATTGCCGTAAACAGCACATAACCGACGATAAATTTGAGCTGTGCCATTTTCTTCGGATTGCAAAAAATGAATTACATTTCGCACCTCATAGGCGACGGCTTGACATTTATATCGTACAGCGTTAATTAATGTTTGTCAATTAAATCTAAATAAAAATTATTTTTAAACAAAAAGAAAATATATTCTACAGTATGTACAGTACACGTATAATTTATAATATTTCGATTGAAATATACCTAACAATTGGATTTCAAATATAATTCGTATACGAGTAATTGACTTATTGTGAGTATTGTAACCAGTATTGAATATATTATTTATTACATAATGTGTAGCATTCATATAGGAGGAATTAAGGTTTCGACGGTATTATCTACGTTATAATATTATAATAGTAATTATATTATTATACTATGTTATTATCGTATGCCCACCATCTATAACATATTATTAATCGGTCTACAAATGTGTACAGATTTTACTCTCCGAGACTTATTTATGCATATCGTAAATACTAAATCTATATATGAACACATATATCTATCGAAGATTTTCAAATTCTTTAATATTATCTTATAATTTATATTTGCTGTTGTGAAACATAAGTTGACATGCGGTGCAAGAACATACCTAGAAAGAATTCAGTGAGCCACATATAAACTTATGTATCATAAAGAAATTAAACACAATAAATTTAAAAATATCTTAAATATACAAACAGATTTTAAAAATAACATTCTATATCAATATATATTAGATAATATTAATATCACACCATAGTTGCTTTCATTATATAAACAATTTCTTTGCTTTTTAATATGTTCTTATTATATAGTTATTTTTTTTTCTAACTCTATGTCTTTTTATTCCAATTTTTAAATTGGAAATTTCAAATTTTTTTTATTTCCAAGCAGCTGTGGAAAGAATCAGGCGAAAAAATACGTAGTGAGCTTTTTAAACTCATAAAAGAAATATTTAACTCAGGAGAAATTCCTCTAAATTTTACTAAGTGTCATAATTATTCCTATTCTGAAAAAAGCAACTGCAAACAAATGTGATCAGTACCGTACAATTAGCTTACTGATATATGTGTCAAAAATACAGACAATAATTATGTCAAGAAGAATGGAAAATAAGATTGAAACCAAATTGTCAGATATAATTAGATTATATATATTATTATATTATATTATATATTATACATGAGAGATATAATTAAATTTGAGATAAATGTCGTTTTGTAGAGACTCAAGTCGAAAAATGTCTAGCACTACGATAATTTTTGTATCTATAGTTTATTATGAAACTACTCACATTAATAATATTATTGGATTTATGCAAAAAGACTAGGCGTGAATTCATTAGATTCGAAATTCATTTACTAACACGCAACGTCGCGGGAAAGTCAATAATACTATAATACAAATACTGTTCATGCAATTCGTTAGAAACGACCGTTATTTCCGTTACATTTATTGATCGAGAACCGTGTTCCAATAACAGTAAAATATTTAGGACTCCCCATCGTATACTTGTGAAAAGTCTTCACATGGGTTTTCATTTTGTTTTTTAACCCTTAAAGTGTACATTGGTTTAGTTTTAACGTGGCATGTCCGAAAAATCGTTAGTTTCGGAAACTCGAGTTTTCATAATAACTATACTAGATGCTTATTTTCTTTTATTACGAGCCAACAATTGTGTACTAAAATTTATTATGAAATTATTTTAGGGTTATTTATAGAATATTTTGAAAATATATGCTGTCCTCCTTATAACTTGTTTTTATAAATGAATATATTTGGTTATCAACCTATATTTTTTTCTACCCTTAATGTAATTCGATTATTGTTTAAATATTCAGTCATTGGAATCACTTTTTATATAATTATATTAGATAGACATAATATAAATACTATAATTAAAAGAAAAATTTTACTACTAAGCTTAAACATTTCTGATATATAGCGTTTCCGAAACGGTAAATTTTCAATATCCACTACAGTTCGTCTCTCCACTTCGTGAACATTTCTGAAAGTGACCTTTCAATATCGCGGGAGTTGCCCTTCTTATACATATATAACTACACAATTAAATTTGATAATCGTAGGTCTTATCGGCGGTACAACAATGGTATGTTGACGCTTAATTGGCGTCAACAAGTATACATCCAGTAGTGGACCAAATTAAATTTTTAAAATTTTTAGTTTTATCTATATTAGTTTGTGCTTATTCTATGCTATGTAACATGTGTATTTTCGGTTTTATTTTTTATTCTGTTAATGCAATCAATTATAATTTTACTTTTTTTCAAAGAAAAAACATATGATCACAAAATAATAATAATTAAAAAAATACATTTTTTATACGACCTACAACAAATACTAAATTGTTCAAATTAGTTTTCAAAATTAAATTTGGACTACTGAAAATATGTTTGTTTCCAGTCCGCTTATTAGTCTAATGTGCATGTAAAAACTTTTGAATTTGTATTAACCTTAAAGCAGCGGTCGAGTGGAAGCCCACAGAGAAGAGACCAAGAGGACGTCCAAAGAAGCGATGGATAGATGGAATAAAGCAGGATTTAGAGAAATTAGGGATACTAAATTGGGAAGAAAAAGTACTAAATCAGAAAGAGTGGAAGGTGTCGGTGGTGGCAAAAACTCTTGAAGAGTTGTGATGCCAATGAAGAAGAAGAAGAAGAATTAATCTTTTAGATCAAAAATAGTACAAAAATGTACATCGTTTTTCCAATGCCCTTGATATTGAGTTTGTCCGATTCGATTTGGTTTTGATTTATCCTAAAATCGTAAACTTCCTTAATGGTATAGAAACATTTATCAAAGACGAATATTAAATTTTGATTACTTTCATTCTTTAAATCATGTGTGTAATTTTCATCTAGACAACAAGATAAAAATTAAATTAAGTAATTTAATGCGTTCCCTTTTTTATTTAACTTTAAATTTAATAAATAAAATTTTTTAAATTTAACGTGTTAATTTCAAGTTGATTTTATGAAAATTATATTAATTATGTTTTGTTCAAAGAGCAATGTGAATTTTCTAAATACGATTTTTATTTTTTAGTATAGATAATTTTTATAAGCGCCAGGTTTTGGAAAAGTCATGAGAGACTTGTATATAGAAATATAGAATAAAAATATATAATATGAGACAAATGCCGCGAGTGTTGTGTATACCGTTTGAAGTGGATCACTATATCGGGTGTTTTTAAAGTTAAATTATTATTTCTAATTTTAATGCAACAATAATTTATTGCCTGTTTTTACGAAGACGTAATGATGTTCATATAATACGTTCCATTAATTTATATATAGTCATAGAACAATATTGTTTTATAATACATAACAACGATTTGTGATAACTGAAATAACTAATGTAATGTTTTGTGTCGACCTTCTTCAAATGTCTAGCCAAATATCACGTTTACTCAACTTTCATCCTAAGTATTAGATATTTCAAGATTTTGTTGAATGCAATTAGAACTTATCCTTCATGAAATCTATGAATTCGTCGTTTTCTTTCTTCTTCAAATTGAAATCTCCACTTAGAATTATTGGAATAGTTCCAAATTCTTTTTCACATAATTCGTCAAACATTGTAGACGTTTATATATAAAATATATTCTGATGCAACTACTCGTCTATCTTTATGACAGATTTTATCTGGTCAATATCTTAAATGACTTGACTGTAACAACTGGATTGAATTTTTGGTACTGTCTCTAATTCATACCTAACAAACGATAATTACTCAGCATGTTTATTGTGTATTATACTGAACAGAGTTTGCTTTTGTTTAGCCGTGATACACAAGTGATACAGTGATACTCCATAAAACGTATACTGCTGGGAATATTAGGTAACTGAACTAAATGTTCTATATTAACCTAATTTAGCAAGTAAAAAAAGTTAATTGATTGATTAACTCGCCCAGCCTTGATTTTTGCCCTTTTCATTAAATATCGTTTTAATTTTCCGATAATAAAGAAAATGATTTTTGTTCGCGAAAACTGACGTACCTGAACTTGGCCCACCCATAACACAGTATCGAGTACAAACCAATACCAATATTTTGCAAGTAATTTTCAAGAACTTGCAAGTCCACTCCCAAAATTTGCAAGTCATTATTTCCACAGGAAACTTCAAAAAACGTTTGGGTGGGCCAACTTCATGTAGCCCACCCATGTTTCACTAGAAGGTCGAAATTGGTGTCAAAATAATCCTTATAATTTGCAAGAATTTGCAAGTCAATTTCTACAATTTGCAAGTCACCCAGACCGTCGCAATGGCCTATCAAAGTTCTGAACTTGGCCCTTGAATTTGTATTTTCTACAATTGAAATGCCCACTAAAAGGATGTTTGACCTACATTTGTTATCTCCGTCTATTTTATTGGACATATAGCAAAAATTACAATGCACGAAATAATAAATGTAGTGTCTACATCAGAATTAGAGTTGAAATATCTATTATCAATTTTGAAAAGAACGATGATTTCTAGATAATGTTATATGTTTTTTGTAAAATATTATGTATCAAAAAAATTACTGACTATTAAAAGAACGTAAAATTTAAAACGCTGTAAGTTCTTTGTTAAACAATACTTTACAAAAAGTACATAATATTCTGTAGAAATCTTTGTCCTTTTCAAAATTGGTAATAGATGTTTCAACTCTAATTCTGATGTAGACGCTACATTTATTATTTCGTGCATTGTAATTTTTCCTATATGTCCTATAAGATAGACGGAGATAACAAATGTAGGTGAAACGTCCTTTTAGTGGGCATTTCAATTGTAGAAAATACAAATTCAAGTTCAGAACTTTGATAGGCCATTGCGACGGTCTGGGTGACTTGCAAATTCTTGCAAATAACAAGGATTATTTTAACACCAATTTCGACCTTCTAGTGAAACATGGGTGGGCTACATGAAGGTGGCCCACCCAAACATTTTTTGAAGTTTCCTGTGGAAATAATGACTTGCAAATTTTGGGAATGGACTTGCAAGTTTTTGCAAATTACTTGCAAGATATTGGTATTGGTTTGTACTCGGTACTGTGTTATGGGTGGGCTAAGTACAGGTACGTCGAAAACTCTTCATATTGTTTAATAAACATGTCGTAACAAACCTGACGCATTATTTATTTATTTACTATGTTCATCACATTTGAATGTATTTACGTAAGGGTAACGATTTAAAAAGTCCCGAATAAAGTGTCTTATTATCGTGAATTTATTTCGTATTAAGTCAAAACAATATTCGAAAATTAGATAACGTTATTTATGGTTACTTCGACAGTGATGTGTAAAAACAGATTTACGGTAGAAATTATACGCGGTATATACTTTAATTTTTCGCATTCATAAAAAGTGATTACTTGCACAAAACTCTAATTCATCAACAAAACCAAACGTTATGATTTATATACGACGCGAAACGGACCTATATATGTTATCATGGTACACTCCTTAACGCGCAACCGTCTTAATTTATCTTTGAAATAATTCTGTCGTCATGTTATATTTGTATAGGCATATAGAAATATTGTAGCTGATATGCTACAGTGTTAATTATTAATCGTTAGGATTGATTTTTGGAAGAGTATTTAATATGTCATAAAATATATTGTCTTCAAGACCGTCCGCAGAAGTGGCGAGAGGGGCCATGCCCTCCCGCTATTTTATTTGATATTTGTTTAAATTGAAGATATAATTCCTTTTAAATGTCAAATAATTTTCAATGTTTTTTTTTGTTACGTGTAATAAAATAATCGATTATTATTTCTACTAATCCCGCCCGAAACAGTCACGGTTAAAGATAACCATATTCGTGGAAACAACTTTATAGAACAGCTGTTATAACATGTGATAATTTGTACTCCCGATTCCGTAATTTGTGATTTATAATTTTCAGTTTTTATACTGAGAGTAAATTTTAAAAAATTAGAGTGTACATTTTTTGATGCCTCCTCTTCTCAAAATATTTTTCTACGGGTGGCCCTGATGGTCTTTGTGTACAGAGATGGATTGGGAATGAATTTTTAATACGTTTACTTAGCTAGTATTCTTGCTTATATACAATCGCGTTTTTGTTTTTCAACAGTTACATAACTTCATTAAAAAAAAAGATGATACTCTAAAAGAATCTAAAATTTTTATGAAAAATGTAAAAAATAATATCTGGGACCGTTGGAAAAATCTTAAGAACAATTTCAAGCTGTTAGCAGGAAAAATAAAAACAATACGACGGTGAAAATAATGTCTGCTTGTATTAAAAGAAAAAATGATGTTCTCGAAAATGTAGAGCAAGAATTTATTTCTGATGATATTTGTAAATACGTTCCTATAACATTTGTAGACGTAAAGAGATGTTTCTGGAGTTATCAAAATAAAGTAGCTGAAAATTCATGAAGTTTCACATTTGAAAATTCGGAAAAGATATTCGTGGTGCAATTCAATGTAAATACTTTGGGAAAGTGTTTATTTCGATGCAATCGCTTAAATTATTTGAAATGAAATTTAATAAATAAGTAAATATTTAGATAAAAAGAAAACTACTTTGTAACAGCGTAAAAAAAAAAATAATTATTGTTAATCATACGTATGAAATATAATATAAATTATTAATCATATACTAAGTTTAATAAAAATAATGTATCATTAATTAATAATTATTATTTAGTGTACATTTTATTTGCAAATATTCTTATGCAAATAGTCTATAATGTACTATTTTGAACATATGACGACTATGTAGCATTAAAATACATACATAAACATATAGGCCACAACATTTTGTAATTAAAAACTACTAAATCAGTTCCTCATTTAAATTTCTTTTCATTTAAAATGATTCAAAAAATTCGACGGTAAATAATTATTTTCTGACTAGTCGTTATATAATAATACATACGAAATTCAGTAATTCTCAATTTAAAACTCAAGGTCACTACTATAATAAGGATTGACACAATTGTATTTTTTGATGTTTGGCTTCTTCTCCGCCCAAACTATCACTACCGCCACCCACAGACACATACATTCTATTGCTGCTGGCTCCCTCGTTTTATTTTAGTTAATCAATATACTGTGAATATTATACCGTCATAGAGGAAAGCGCCGAGCTTATGTTTGTGTTTTATTATTTTGTGGACGGTAAGGGTGTGAGTACAAAATGTGAAACTCGCATAAGTAAATAAACAATAATCTATTAAACAAATAATAAGTCAAACGAAGTTTGATGGGGTTTGATCCAAAAATCAATCCCCCGGGCACGAACGAATGATAAAATATATATATTATTATGATTGGTATAATATGGTATATAATCGGATTCGTAAGTGTGATATTTTCATTTAAATTTTAAAAAAATTTTCCACCAAATATATTTTGGATGGATTTATTGTGCCAATTATTGTTGGCAATAATTATTATTGTTCTGTAGTTCGAATATATCGAACGAATAATATGTTAAAATTTGTGTTATTGTTTTGATTATATAAATATGTATATATATTTTTTTACCTATTTGCAAACTTTTAGCACTGGTTCGTGTCGATCAGATAAATTGGGTGGCTTGGCACATCCAATTGAAAATTAATCGTAAAAATAAGTGTTGAACTTTTTCAACAGTTTTGCAAAAAAAAAAATTGAATAGATAGACTTAGCTGATGAACGTAAATATGTCGTCGAATAAACTAGGTAGAAACTACACTGCGAGTCGAAGATGTTCAATGCTTGTTCGAATAAAAAGCGAGTACAAAACATAAACAAAATTAGATAATATACATCGTTAATGAAAAAAAAAAATAGAATATTTAACAAGTTTTCTCCTTTCGTGGTCCAGCATGCATTCGATATGTATGCATTCTAATATAAATAAAAAAATAAACGCATTCAAGGTTTATAGATGGTAGGAAAAATTACTCTTTGAGAGTAAAAAAATTATTTATTTAATATGCTAGTGTCATTATTTCGAAAACAAATTTGCTAAAAAAAAAAAAAATAATAATAACTAGTGAAGTAAATATAATTTATTTGAAAGCTTAAATTACTATGAAATACTTCCCGTCATGGAAAATATTCTACAGTCGTTTTAATTTTTAATGTAATTCCATGAAAATATTTTGTATACTATTGTACTGAATATAACTATCGGACTGGTTAAAAATATTTATTTTCCTTTAAAACCCAATTAACGCTCATTTCGACTGTTTTTGAAAAAATAAAAACAAAATATCCGATACTTGTGTCGAAATTTCGAAATAATCACAATAAACTTTGTTTTCCTTGTAAATCATGTTTTGTTAATATGATTAGTTAAAATGTTTCCGTTACATAACTTCGATTATTACCCATGTTTGTATTAATTAACTTTCAAGTTAATTAAAACTAATATCGATATTACCGAAAAATTTCACAATAATACACCAATACACCCCTTTAAAAAACTTTATAACTTCAATTACATTAAATATATATATAGCATGTAGTGTAAGTGCGTGCGTATGAGTGTTTACTGAGATAAATAATAAAACAAAAGGTACAGAGCCGATGACGCTGTAGTTGTTGGTTCGAGTGGAGGACATTTAAATAGAGATTTTAGAGTTTTATTATTATTTCGAAATTGAACGCAATGATAAATCATTATATTCCAAAAAAGATTTTGAGTGACGCTAGTAATTAATAATAATTAACGAATATTAAAATATCTTTAATTTTGTATTACATTTTGAACTCTTAAAAATTACAAAAATTTTTCTTGTCCAAAACGAATATGTTGACAATTTTTCAGGTAATTTTTACAATTTTCGAGTTCTTTTTAATTACGCATAAAGAAACTAATATGAGAAAGTCGAAAAACGTATCAAATACAGTGTTAACTAAATACGATATGTAGATACGATTTGTTACCGGAATATCACGTATATCAAGATGATCCAAACACTCCTATATGAAAAACTGTTCACAGTGTAACGCATGTTTTTTTTTATTATAATTTAAATTTGAATATATTTTAATTTTTATTGCTGTATAGTATTGTAATAATTCTTCGTATTTATATATTTCTGTTATAAAATATATATCCGCATACTCGTTTTACAAAACTCCGCTATATATGAAAACTGTAATATTTATATCATATATCGTCGATTTTAAACCGGTTATTATTTCTTGGAAAATATAATTCCATTGTTTTAAAAGTATCTATGGCGTCGTTTATTATTAATTCTTTAAATCGCGTATACCTTCTATCCGGGGTAATTATAATATTATGCTTTTTAGATGTTATCTGTTAATAATAGATTTACGATCGCAGATTTTGGTTTTTGTCAAAAACTTCTTTGAGTTGGCACTTACTCAAATCGTACTATTTTGACTTTTTTCATAAGATCCGGGTTTTTGGCCTAGATTTACTGACCACGTACCTTATATTAATGCTCTGCATTATTCAAGGAACACCGCAAGGCAAGACTGCTCGAATGAATTTTGGGTCGTCTATTGACCACCAGCATCGGGTTCCGGCCTGTACCTTTCGAGGAGGCATGACTCAGTTAAATCTCCCGTTGATGCCTCTTCCTCTCACTAGATTTTGTGATTTGTTTACTATTTAGCGCCTATCTCATAATCATCACGTTTCAGCCGAGGTAGGCTTCTCAACTTTGTGAGGCATTGCATCCGGAGTGACAAGAAGTGGGACTCACGTTCCCGTGGTACCAACTAGGTTTTTATTTGACGTTGGTGAGTCAACCCAGGATGTTAACCTCTACCACACATTTAATTACATTTGTTTCGGAACATGTTTTCAAGGCTTTAATCATAATTGATTTTCTAGAAATAAAGACTAATTTATCGATGGTCCTTACTCGTGAATGCATTTGACAGCAGGTCGAGACTAATCAAAGAAACTTTAATAAACTGTAAGGGAGCGTTTGTTGATAATAGGCAATAATACGTATATATTATTATACATGTTATGTCATGAGAAATTGATTTATCTGCAACTGCGATAGAACATTTAAACATTTTTTCTTAGTATGTTATAGACAAAATCATGTGTTGCAGTTTTTCGGTCAATAAATTTTGAGTAATATTAAATAACTGTATTATATAGTATTGTACTGTATGCGAGAAAAAATACCTGAAGAAAGTTTAAAGTTTCGAAAATATTTATCATTTGCACGTATGATACATTTGTTGTTACTCGTTGTGACCGGATTATTATGATAATTAAACGCATTATTGAATTTGGCATGTCACTTTCAATCAAAAAAGATTGTACTAGAGATTCCCTTTCCCTTCCCCCAGCCCCAAACTTAAAGGCCTATTTATGCCTATGAGTCACTAACAACCTGATTAAGAAATATACTCATATGTGTTTGGAATATACAGTAATAATATGACGTGCATAATATTATGGCGACAGTGTTTCTCAACTGAAGGTACGCAAGAGGAGGGTTTGAAGGAATACCGGAAAATAAGTGTATAGATGTGAAAAAATAGGATTTGATGTATTTGAAACGATTCGTTATTTGTGAAATGTTTTGTTTTACGCGTACATAAAAAATAAGTACAGAAATGAAATCTGTGAGTTTGAACTTGAAGTTTTATTTGAAATGCTGCTGATCTGTATTTTTAAAAGTTAAATATAACCAAACAACCCCGAAGATCACATAAAATTGTATAATCACTATATTATTATTATTATTATTATTATTGTTGTTATTATTATTATTATTATTATTATTATTATTATTATTATTATTATTACCATAGTTATTATTATTATTATTATTATTATTATTATTATTATTATCATCATCATCACATTTATTGTACGAATGACTAAAACAAATAAATATTATTTCCTAATTTTTCATTATTAAAATCGTTTCATACTTTCTTATCTATTTTGTGTGGAAATGGATAGAATCCAGAATTGACGGTCAGGAGGTAAGCAAAACGGTAGTGAGAATTCAATAGGTAAATGAATGAAAAAAGGCTGACAAACGTTGTCTTAGGTACATTTGAACAACACCGACTATCGAGTAGTGAATATCATCTCGATCCTGAGACAAATTTCATTATCGCGTAGCAATACGCGTACATATATATATATATATATATAACGCGAAAATTTTGTTTTATATTACGAGAAAATAGTGATAATCATTTGTAATTCAAAATATAACGTCATAATGTTGTCGCGTGGTTCGTCATTCAGAAAATAAGTTTGTATACGTAATATGTGTATATTAGTATTCAAGTAAAAATGTTAAAATGATACTCCGATTTCCTGTATTAACGTGTCTACCAATAAGTACGGCGTGACGTAAAATGTTGAATTTTTATATATAGTTAATATTCGTTCCATAAGATACCGTATTATTAAACAAAGTTGTCTTTAAAATATATCGAACTTCTGGGTAATCAGTGTACGGTAAATCGTCATAATTTTGATAATTATCATAAGGCTATATGTTTGAAACATATTTTTTTACAATTACACATTACACAATTACATTTATTAATTAAATTTATAATCATACTATATTATTACTTACACTGTAAACAAAAGTACGTTTAGGTTAGGTTAGGTTTCAATTATAAAACGTACGTAGTGTGAACGTTGCCAACACAAAAAAAAGAATAATAAACAGATCAGTTGTTTGATGGGCTTCTCATATAATATGTCTAAAGTCATCTATCCTCTTGTCTACTAGTAATCGCGTCCCTATGGTTTAGATATTTATATCCGAATATTATAAATTAAAGAATTTTAATTAAATAAAAATAATAATTAATTACACATAATATTCGGGATGTAAATTTAGATTGGCCAGGTTATTTAAATTTTGTATGATTTCAATATTGATTTGGGGCATTTTGATTTCGATTTTGCACGGTTTTCGCCGGTATTTCGAATCAGTTTCAAGTTTCGCCGTTACGATAATCATTTACTGTTATTTATGTATTTTTCGTATTCTTGTTATTGATTACTATCACCTGATATGTATACAAGAGTATACAGTTTTTCGGGTCGAACTCGTTGATTGTCAACGTGAAACCGATCTACTAATTGATTTCATAAAGATATCACAACTATTATTTTACGCATAATTAAATATTCTTATATGCGCTTGGCATGTAAATGATATACTGTTTTAATCACAGTGGAAAAAAAATGGCAAACAAACAAGTTTTTTTTTATCATGTAAGTAGTTATGGATATAGTTACTCTATTTTTATAATAGAAATGATTTTAAAATTATAATATATACTTAAAGTCTCTGTGAAATAAGTTTGCCGCTCTTGATTTTTGTTCGTGTACAAACGTTCATACAAAAAAGAAAAATGCGGGTTTTCGATGGATATATACTTGTAATATGTTATAGTTTATTATTAACCCAACTTTAGTCCGCGTTTTGCATACATTTTGTAATTATAATAGATACAACTGAAATAATATTCTACATATGCACTGTTGTTGTCATTGTACACATGTGATTATTATAATATGTGCACTCAAACTTATGTAGGGAAATTACATAGATAAATTATATACCAGAGCTGTACACGTTTTGAATGTTTTGAATTTCGATTACGAACTCATACAAAAACAAATTATTTCTCCACACACTACAGTCTGGATGAGATGTAATATACTCGGACAACTCGCAAACTTTTTGTGTGGCTTGAAAAAAATTATTTTTACATAAGTAGTCTGCACGCTAGGTTGACCATAAGTCCCGTTTAATACGAGATTGTCTTGGTAAACGTCAAACGGGTACCTTTTCATCACGTTTTTCAAAGTCGAGTTTTACTTTTATATAATTGAAAGCAATCATTAGCATTGAATGTGAACATCGTTGAAAGTGAGTATATATTATCTAAAAATACAAAAAACGAGTAATGTTAATTTTTATCTTTAGATATAAGATATATTTTGATTTGTGGACAAGATAATCCAATGGCCAATAACATGATGTGGTTATGAAACCAACACGATATGACCAATTTTTTTGGTAGTTTTTTTGGACATGGTTTTTGTCCAAATATTTTTGTTAATAATATTCTGTTCCTCGATACTGCAAAATATTTAGGTTTAATCCTTGATAAGAGATTAACGTGGAACAAACACATTAATTCAAAAAGATCGATTCTTAGTGCTCGTTCTCGGATACTAAAAACAATAATAATTAAAAGCAAATTTTCTAGCTTAAACATTAAACTATTCAATTACAAAATGCTTTTGAAGCTAATATGGACCTATGGATTACAGCTTTGAGGTTCAGCTAAAAAAACGAATAAAAATAAAATATAGGTTTTTCAAAATATTACTCTTCGCCAAATTACAAACTCTCCATTTTTTGTTTCTAATTTAACCCTTTACCTAGACTTTGCCATTAAATCAGTTGAAGATGAAGCTGCAATTCTTTATAAAAGGTTTTTTTTCTTAATTAGAAAACCACCAAAATCCACTAATAAAAAATTTACATACACTCACGCTTCCAGGAAATCCTGAAAATCCAGAAAATGATTTTAAAAAAAAAACTATAAAATAATACCAAGTTAAGTGTCACCAATGGGTGGCTTCTTACTCACGTAATTTAAGTGTATGTTTTTCTCTCCTATATCATATATTCTTATTGTGTAAAAATGTATAGATTATATATGTCCTTATGTAAAATAAAAAAAGATATTATTTTGTAGCAGCTAAAAAGGACTTTTATGAAATGTTAGAATTTTTCATTAATAATTGAAAAATTAATTCACTCGAGAATTTAATGTCTCCATGTCAATGTCATACATAAACAGTAGCAATGAATGAGTCAATATACAATTTTTTTTTAACTTGATTAAAATATGAGATAAACATATTGCTTTTTATTTTGTTAATTACTATTACTATTTGCATAATTCACTAAAACATTTTTTAATTTAAAGTACTCTAATACTTGAAATTTTTAAAACAACGTACAATTACAAGTAAATAAAGGAAGTTTCAAGAACAAGTCGGGAATTGAAATATTTTAAAATAATAATACCCAAGAAAAAGAAGATGATAGAAAATAATCAATAAATATAATATTTTCGTGTTATATACTTACGAGAACGTTAAAAATCGTTAGACGTTTTTATATGTTTAATATTTTATTATAAGTGTGTTTAGATTTGATGGGTGTGAACTGTAATTTTAAATTGATTAGCTAATTGTTGAAAATATCATCATGGAGAGATGTATGGAAAAAATCTGTTGTGTTCCGATTGGTCTGACACGCAAACTAAATTAATTCTATTAACATGGTGGCTTGAAAAAAATATTCATTATGATAATATCAAAACAGTAGTTAGTAATACATAATATGAATTATATAGGTATGGTAAATATATTTATTTATTTTTTCATACCAAAATTTTTATTTTGTTTTTGATTTTGATTTTAAATGCAGAAATACCACTACAAAGTCTATAACTATAATAATAAATATAAAATTTAAATGTACCTATTGAGTATGGCGATACAATATTTTATTGTTTTCTAATAATATAGTTTGTTTTTAAATGTTGCACTTATCATTGAAAACGAAAAATAATTTTAATAAACGATGTATACTCGTATATTATATATCCCAGTGTTATTTACAATCTTAATTATCAGGTTTTAATTTCCTTGCTTTTGTTTTCGTTTTTAAATATCGATTTCCAGTAATTATGATTTCGATTTCAATGTGATTTTTCAACGTGGCTTATTAATAATTTACTAACTTAGATAGAGGTTTTGATTTTGAATATTGTTGTTTATATTTTTATTGTTATATTTATTTACGGAATAGATGTTGAATACCGATTTAGATTTTTATAATTTCGATATTGGTTTGGTTACTGATTTCTGTTTTTAACGGTTTTGACCGGTAATTCAAATTGATATCAAATCTTAAGAAATGTGATATTTTTTTATTAATTGACGCTTGTTGTTACGTTGAACTTACATCACTACTGATATATTATGTTCTTTGATCAATGAAAAAGCTCTAATTCCAAACGTCTGCCCAACGTAACAATTTCGGGATTATTTTTTCCGGGAAACTGTCACCATAGTAAACAAAAAATAGTCTTGTGTCTCTTTTCCCGAGTCCTTAGTAAATGAAATTAAGTACATAATAATCTCTATGTTAACTATTGGTACAATTTAAATTTATTGAATTACGTATAAGTGGTAGAACTCGTATCTTTATAAATAATCGAGCGTTTACGGTATATTCGAATAAAAACCAGGGTTGACACAATCTGGGGGGGGGCCCTAATTTTACAAAAAAATTTTTTTATGTATGTATATGTATATTTATATTTAGTGAAGCAACAACAAAGAATTAAGGGAGACGGCTTTAAAATTTAGTTTAAATCAATTAAAAACACATTGAAATTTGTAAATGATATTACTATTATTATTATTTTAACTAATGTTTTCATGTCAGAAATTAAGTACGTTACAAAAATAATGTAATTAATAATAAATTTTAATTATAATATTCAAATAAATAATAATAATAATAAAATAAATATACCACATATTTCGCCAATGAAGTATGAACTTACGGCATTTTTATGTTTAATTTACTATAAAATGAAAATAATTTGCATGGAAAACAGAAAACATTTCCAAATGATTTCGAATAAATTAACCATTGTCTATTTATTATATCACGATTATACATTTTATGATCGAATAATTTCTCAAACAATAAACGGTATTGAGTGATACATAAACATTTTGAAGCTGGATATTTTTTATTTCTGTTTTGAAAATGTACTAATCCCAATTTTATGCATTCTAATTTAAAATTTGAATCAATTATTTTAAGCTAAAGACCAGGATCTTTAAATATTTCAATTTTATTTGGTGATGATGATATATTATTTATGGAAATAATATTTTTTTCAATAAATGTTGATTCCGACTCTCGATTATTTAATGAAGTTTCATTTAAACTATTTGCCTTAATTTCAGGTTCAGGTATTTTATTACTATCAGAAGAAGAATGGATTATTACTTACATTTTAGTTCATTTTCTGGTTTGAAAATTTAAAAATTGTTGGATGATTTTATGCTTCATCTTCTTTTTGTTGTTTTTATTTTCTGCGCCAGATGGATACTTTCTCGAAGTCATTGATTTAATTAAATTATTTAATAATTTACTGATATTTTGAAATAATATTATATCACAGTGCACGGAGTAACTTTACGTGAATCGAACGAGCTTGCGCGAAAAACTGAGTAGGTACATAGGTAATATAAAAAAATACGCTACACTAATAAATACAAAAGAAAACGAAAAAGAACAAATACAGTCATAACGATGATAATATAATAGTTGTATACAAATTATCTTTCATTACTATTTATAAATTATATAAATTATAATTGTATAATAAATTATCGGGATTTCAAGTTTATTTATTAAACGGTAAAACCTAAAATTAACATAATATACTGTGTGTTAACAACACGACTGCCGCAGGCAAGTTAAAAATATTTAAAACTTATCAACCTGTAAAAATGTATAATTTAAATAACTTTTTGATGTGAAACATCTTTTGCCACGGGTGTAAGGCCGGCTGTAGTGCAGTCACAGTTTTTGGCATCACGCTCCCCACCTATCGGTGAGCACTGCGTATATTATTCGGCCGCGCTTCCCTCTCTCTGCTCCGCCACCAGATCGACACGTGTATACACGTATGTATTACACGTTATTATTACAGATGATGAAATGTAAAATCTATATATTGTCAAAATATTTGTATATTGTATTTTGTATCAAGTCTCAAGACATTTTATATTGATAGAAATAATATATTTATATCTCTTCTAAAAAAAACTGACGATATCCACATATTTTACTTCTTATTCACGTTGTTCAATACCAATCGACGTTGATGTTTCAAATATTCTGCCCGTCCCGTGATAGGCTCATTTTTTTTTTAAATGTTGTAGTTATTTATTAATTTTTTAGATATACAATATATAAATTTAAAAAAAAATGACACCCAAATTTTTTTTTATTTTTCTATTTGTTAGAGGACCCCGGGCTATAGCCCTCTTAGCCCTCTTTTAGTCCGGCTCTGGTAATATGCATGCATTGTGGTCGATAAATTATATTTTAACAACCATCGATTAAACATATGATTATTATTATGAATTTCATATATTTCAAGTTCAAATTAAATGTCAATTCTTTTAAAACATTTGTATGTGACTCGCAATTTTAATTTTTAATTATCTCAATCGAAATGTATAAAGCATCTTAGAAAAATACTTTAAATAAAATAAAACCATTTTTTTTTAACATTAACAATTTTTCACTAAAATAAATTGACACAATGCGTTGTACGAGTATATACATAGAAACTTAAATAAGCATATTACTTGAATAATAATCGGTGAAATGCGAGCAGAATATACTTACATAAAATTTAATTGAAATTATAAACTTTTAATAATAAACAAAATATTTATAATGAACTATCCAAATTATATGTTTTTAATGTAAAAACAATCATAATTACCGTTCTATTTTTATAATATATTATATACATGTCTGGTTGTTACTCCCGTAATTCAATATTAAGAAGCACTTGTAACATAGTACTAACCAACTTTGATTCATCACAGTTTACAAATTAATAATTAATAATATATATTTTAAGTTACAGCTGTTATTAGAGCTCGATACCGTGAGATTTTGTTTGAAATGACGCCAATGCTCAACACAAAAAATTGTTACAGTCTGTTGATTTGTCGTTTTTTGTACACGGTTATTATTTTTTAACGTTCAATAATATTGTATTTATTATACACACTCGCCACTGATATGGAACTTTCAGATACATACTAGTACACAAAACCGACTCGTGATGCATTTACACGTTAAATATTTACAATACATAACGATCATGATATTTATACTTAAATTTATTCAAGGGCATACATACTTATATATAACTGCATATTGCAGTATATAGTTTATACAAATATAACCCTATTATCACTAATATATAGTAATATAGAGAGAGGACACCACCACAACGTCATCCAATTTTACAACATGGGGTTTTTTTTATGAGATTATGACAGACTAGAAAACAATGCGTTGAAATATTTTTATAACACAAATTTCTATATTGTACCAGATCTATTTTTTATTTTGTAGTTTTATAATTTTACGATAACATGATGGGGAAGATTTTGTACAACGCTGCTTCTGAAAAATATAGATTTGTCAATAGTTGTTATTATTATCATTATTATTATTTTTTTGGTTAATGTTTTTTCTCTATTGTGAAAATATAATATTGACGTTTTCTAGGTATGTACATAACGATATATATATCGTATATGCAGTTTTAAAGTATAAATAAATTTCGGATTTCTTTTGACAAACTGCAGCCCACACTTTAAATTTGGTGAATTTATTGAATTCTTTATACACATATAATAAAATTATTTATTTTATTTCTTAAATTATTATTACTATTTGAAAATTGTAATTTTTCATTATTATTTGAAATGATCGTAAATTGTAAAACAATTACAATTAACTTTTATGTAAACAATTTTAATAAATAATGATAATTATTTACTATTTAATTCCAATTGTTCAAAGATTCAAAATTATTAAATTTGTATTAAAGCAGTATTTAAATACTGCTTGAAATAGTAATATGTGTTCATATCGAAATGTACTTTACACCATAAACAATTACACTAATACTTCTCCACATTGAAACATCCGATTCCGATTTTTCGTGACATTAGTTCTCCCTTCCCTCTCCGCCGTACAAAAATAACGTATAGGCCACCGGATTGTCAACCAGAAGTTTTTAAGTTTTTTGTTACGCGTATCAATCATGTTTATTAAGGATCAGTCGCGTATACGGTATACCGTTACTGACTAAAAAATAAACTAAACGAAACATTTCAGTACGATTATATCAAAGTCATAAGATATTAAAATATTATCATATAATCCTGTATATTGTATCTATTATTTATTAATCACAAAAAAAAATATATAAATGTTACGAAATTCATAATTTCTGCGAACAAAATTTCAGTAAGAAGGATAAAGTCGCAAGTTTAAAAAGAGCGAATTATAGTCATTCTGCTTACTACCGTTTATTTGAGAACCTCCAAGTTCAACTATAAATATTTCTTGTAAAATTTTAATAATTTACGACAACGATAATACACGATCGACAGAGTTGATATTCAATACAACTGGCATTAATCGCGTTGCAGGTACATAGCCATAATACACCCGCTTAGGCCACGACTTGGGCGAAAGACGACGCTCATGATAGCCGTCGGCATATGGGTGGTGGGCACGATACTGTCAATACCGAACCTAATATTCTTCACCACATACACGGAACGGTTTCCCAATGGTGGGCAACGGGTCATCTGTTACGCCGAATGGCCCGATGGCGTCACCATGGAGAGTTTTCAAGAATACGTGTAAGTACAATATATTATAGTTTTGATAATATTTATTAGTATTGGTGTCATACGATGTACAGATAAATTGGGAAACTAAAGTGTTAGTACATACATATTTGTATTAGACCTCAACAGTAATACAGTAACAGTACATTTTTATGAAAAAAAAAATAATTGACTTTAGTTACGCTGTTTCGTGCAGCCAAGATATGTGAAGTGACAATTTAATATCCAATATATTGTTTGACCTGAGTGGAATAACACTGACCTATATACATATTATATTAATTTATAATGGCAAATTTAATGACGAATTACTGTAAGGAGAAACTTTGTGGTAAAAAAATTATAATAATAGAGTTTAATTCAATCGACACCAGATAAAAAACATATGTATACTCGTTGCGGTTGCCTTACGACACTTCAGTCAAGTTTAACGGTATGCAGTTTAATAACACATACCTAAGTTGGGATTTTTTTTTTGTTCTTCGAAAACCCCTCTTAATGGTGTCTTTTTTTCTTTACTCGGCGAAAAGAACAAAACATGATTATAACAATGGAACAATGTTTGAGAAAATGACGAAAATGATATAATATTATATATTTTCCTTGGGTAATATACTCGTTTATTACAGGTTTATTATCTCAAAGTATATTTTCAGGAAAAGAAAGTATTTAAACATTAAGAAATTATTAGGCTCTGTGCAAAGGATGTATTTTACATTTATTTTAAAATATTCGTTTTACAATGATGTGAAATTCGTTTTTTTGCCTGTGAACTCTTTTTTGTGTAACAAAAAAAAAACGTCAATACATACGATTTTAACTAAGCCGAATATCATTTTTTTTTTTTTTGTTAAAATTCTAAAAATATTTCAAATCTTTTGACATTTTTACTCTAGTTATTTATTTTAAAAATATACACACACGAAATGGGTTTTAAATTTTTTTATCAATTTTAGATTAAATATAATAATAATATAAAAATAATAATTGAGCACTATGAAATATCTAAAAAATGTCTATTTATTATGTTCAATAATTAATACAATTTTAAATTTCACAATCCTGAATATTCAATACAAGATTGAACGTTATAATTTAATATTCATACAACACTAAAAATATTTCGAAAATTGATAGTTTCATTTTTTATCTAAACGTTTGAATTTTTTTTTTTTTGAATTAGACAATTTTTACTTAAAACGAAGAAATATCACAGTATCATATATTATAGACAATAAAAATATCTGTCCTTACGTCTTAAGCAAGATCACACCTCATCTTCAAGAAAATCCGTCAAATATACTTGAGTGTGGTACCAAGTGATTTTTAATTATTAATATTGTTACTTTCTATAATAAATGACCCTGTTTAAAAATATATTTATATATTAATCTCTGAAAACAACAAAGTAAATTCACATGTCAGTATATCGTTTAGTTTAATGTTTGATTCTATTTTCTAAATAGTACGTGTGTACGTATAATATTATTATCTTTATTATTTTTATTTTGGTTAAATTATACACAAACGTTAAAATACAAATTTTAAATTTTATACATTTCGTATGTTAGCAGTAATCTACTTTCTTATACTTTTGACCTTTATAAAATGTCCACGCGTCTACATATTATTAATTTATTTTGTTATAACTTACCTTTGAGTTTTTGGTAAATAAAATAAGTTAATTAATGAAGTTATATTATATACTTTGCATACAAGTCAAGTATCGTAGTGTGGATTACATTTTTTACCCCATGAACTTATTTTATTGATATATATATATATATATATATATATATTATATAATATATATATATATATATATATCAGTATTCAGTATATAACTTTAAAAAATAAATTAATATAATATTAAAATTTAATATAGTTTTGTCAAACATCCTAAGTTAAATTTATTTTAGTAGTTATAGATGATATGAAATAAGGTAATAGTAATCAATTTAAATAAATAAAGTTTCAAAAAAATCAATTTAATAATAAATTATAAACAATTTAGCAAAATAATATGAATTATGAGTTTTGAATTGTGTATTCACTTATTAATATTAAATATTTATGCACCAAAAATTATACTCGACTTGAACGTATAAAAATTATATCGAAATCCGAATTTGTAATATTATTTAGAAATAATAATATCTAGTTTAGTTATAACGTTTCTAAAATGTTAAATCTTTAAAATAAGTATTATATAAATAGTCGAATACAAAACATTTACCTATTGTTTGTTCGTAACTGATTTTTTTGTTTTTAATAAAATATAAATGCCGTCTTAATAAATATTAAATAATACACTATGGTCTTAAACTATATATGTTTTTAAATAATTTAAATGAAATATATTTAGTGATATTTGTGAGTTTTTAGAATTTAAGCCATGAAACGCGTTGGTTAATATACCAAAAACAATGTTGTTTATTTTAACTTAATCATTAATTATATGCAACTAACTCGTAAATAGGCGCTAAATAAACCATGAAATAATTTAAAATTTCTATAGACTAAAAACAAAAACAAATGTATAACTTAAAACAAAATGTTCTAAAAATGACAGATTTTGTGTATTCTTGGCATGGAGATGGTTTGGACGTGTTCCCGCATTTACGAAGGGAATACAACTAGTACAATAAAACAAACAAGAAAGACATAAATATCTATTGGTAATTATACGCATTGCCGAGATAAATCGAATATAATATATCGAAAATCAATTTACAGTTTTTTATAATATTTCAGCGCAATGTTGTATAATGAAACCAAAATCATCTCAAAAATTGTTTAATAGATTTTGAAAACATGAAAAAAAACAGAAAATAATTTTTATCAAATACTTAATGAGAGAAATCGATATCGTTATCGCAAAATAGTTTTATTGGCAGATCTTGAAACAGACATTCAACTCGAAAACTAACTCATCATTAAACGTCGGCAAAAGCCATTAAAATCCAAACCAATATCGAAATTGTAAAAAATTAAAATCGGGATTGAACATCATAAACAATAAATTATAAACACAAATATTTAAATTTTGTTTAAAAGTTTATTTTTTCAAAAAAATTGAATATTTACATGCTGTAGCATAAGTACATTAAGCAAATTTGATTTTATAAAAATTAACATAAATTGAATAATTATAAAGAAGGAGCTGTCCAGTAACCGAATCCTCAGAAGATATTTAAATGTATCCTCTATCAAAGTAAACAAATATCGGTAAGCCAATTTGTAATTGGAATATTAATTATTGAAAACCGATAGTTGAAATCAAAAAGAAAATCAAAGAAATTAAAAGTCTAAAACTAAAAATACAAAAACAACACTGTTGGATTTGATGTCCACGTGGGTATGTAACATGTACGATAAGAATCGAGACAGACTCGCATTTCATGGAAATATTTAAATGTAAAAATACAATTATTTTCTGTTTTCAATGGCTTGTGCCACCGGACAACACTAAGGGTCTCAAATATCTGTCTACTAGCGTAGCACCAAAAACAAACTATTATCAGAAAATAATAAAATATTATATAATATTGCTGTGATTGTTAATAGTACAATAATCTTAGAATATTGAAAGCAATAATATTATATGATTAAAATAACTTAAAATGCAATTCGAAATTTAAAACAATTTAATATTATTTCTAATTGAAACAGTAATATACTGAAAAATCATTTTTGAATACTAAAAAATACCAAAATAATTAAAAACCGATAATGAAAATCGAAATCAAAACCGAAAATTATTCATTTGGTTTGAAGCTCTGTAAACACTTGTAGTAAGCTTATAGTAGACTTCATGCAATAACCTTATTGTTTTTTTTTTACTTTTTTAAAGTTTTCATCGCTAGGAGTATTTTTGTGCTCACGTTCTTATTGAGTACCGCTCGCACGAACGTCACACTCCTTTGTTTGTTTTCGCCCGCGTGTAGTTGAATAACGTCACGAAGAAATGTAATCGAACATTTCAAATTCGAACAAAATGTGTACAATAATAGAAGTAATGTGTACATCGATAAATGTAAAACTAAATATATTTTATATATAATTTAAATATAAAATTAAATAAATAAATAAAGCCTAAATATTGAATAGTTTTCGTCATATTTTAGAACCAACAATGTGATATTGTGGACGCGAAGAAATACTCAATGTCTTTGTGTCTAGATATCAAAAACATTTCCCCCCTCGAAATGCTCATCAGTTTATTTGAATATAACGATTAGTGCTTTACTTTCAACTCGTATTTTTCTAATAATAATAATGTTTCATCAATCATCTTAATTTGTTTATAGTTTCGCTGATGAATAATCTATATTTGAATGTCTAAGTTATTCAATATTACAATATTGAATTTTGCAAAAATGTACTTTACCTGACCTACATTTTTTTTTGTAACTTTTTTCTCTAATTCTGTACTTTTTTATTACAAAAATAACGACTTTTAAATCAAAACTTGTGGGACGTAATTAATATAGAACTTATGTTTATACATTTTACTTACTTCTTTTTTCAAAATAGAAATTTTAATTCGAATCAATATACGTGTTTTATTATGCTAAAAACAATATTGAAAATAGAAAATGGCATATTTTGAGATTATAAGCTAAAAATTCATTGCTTTTCTTCAAAAATCTGCGTATTTAAACATTTTAAAACTTTTGGACACATTGTGTTTGTATCATATGAACCATATGTTATACGCGCGTATATTTTATGTTAATATAATGTAAATAATTATAAATAATCTATTTAACGTCTTTATTAAGATAACCCAACCATATTACACACGTGAAAAACATTATCACACTTATACCTTCTTCTTTAGAAACGTTGATTAATTACTAACGATCATAACAATGTTTGCACGTTTGGCGACAAAAATTACCTACGAGAGTTTTCCCGACAAAGTCATTTATAAAACTCTTCTAATTTTACCTCGTCTCGTCCGGAAAATGGTAAAAGTATTCTCTACATCTCTTTTCTCTTTTTCTTCGAAAAACTTTCGTTGAAATTTTGAAAAATTCTTTGTTGAAGATTGCTTCAAGTTACGAAATTTACTAAAATAAAATACTAAAATAAAAACTAAAATATACTAAATCACTTTAAAATACATTTTAAAAAAATCAATAACTTAGATAATTTATTTGTGTAAAGCTCAAGCACATGTGGATTATTCATAATAATAATAATACACGAACAGCCACAAACATTTTGGTTTTTTTATTTTAAGTAAATACACAATAAGTTAAGTTAAGGCTAACATATTTATTGCTTGATTTAACTAAACCTAAACTAACGACAGTATTTGACCGGTATAACTACGTGTTTTTATGTATGACGTTGTCACATAATGAGTCATACCGGCTCGTTATTCCCGGACAATATTTACGCGTGATTAAAATTAATATCTTCATATTCTTCTTCTTTTTGGTATATTATGAACCTTTTAGGTGTATTACCACACAAAAATTCATCACCATCCTATCTTTTACTGTCTCTACTGAGTTCTTTACACTTAAAAATCTTAGGAATTTCACTCTATACACCCACTGTTGTTTAGAATGACTCCGATTCGCTTTGAATCTGATAGCCACCTTATTATTTTTATTTATTATTACCTCTTACCATACATGTGCTCAACTGATTTTACTCTATTCCTTATTGTAATTCCCATTAGAGTTTCCATGAAGTTTTTCTAATTCTTCTTCAGTTCTTATTTTAAATATACCTTCATTATTCTTTTCATAATATAAAAATATATGGTATTTCATGGTATAAAAATATTTGAAAACTAAAACAATATTCATAATAATAGCATATATACTTTTTGAAAAGGCCGATTGTTATTTGAATATAAATTTATAGTAGCTATAAAACATATTTCACATAATTAACGTGTTTCGGAAAACAAATAAAACGCATATAATACAAATATTATTTCGAAAATATGCAAAAAAAAATGTTCTATTGATAATAACAAGTTCGCGAAAAATTGTATGACATTCTACCATAAGTAATTTCGTTATAAATATTATGGACTAAGATTTCTGACTTATACAATATATATATATATTATTGTGTTGATGTTTTGAAGGTCAAAAACAATTTAACTTTTATATGCAGATTTATTGTACCTAGGTTAAAAATAGATACGAAAGAATGATGCATTGTGTACTTATATATCATTTTGCAAAATTGTATGCTGAGTTCAATCTAAAATGGAATAAATTATATGTCAGGGCGTGAAAATAGGTTGAGCATATATAACGAATCGCCGAGTGTTTTGATGGAAATCTTATGTCACAGTCGACGGTCTTCTTGTCTAAAAATATAATGTTCTATAATTCTAGCGGAATAAATGAGTATTTTATATAAATATATATATATTTATATTGTATATAAATATCTACGAATCGACTTTATTTCGAATGTGTAGTACTATTTCCGACAATTTTAAAAATAGGCGATTAATAACAATTTGGTGTAATGATAAAAAAAATAAAAATAAAAAATATAACGTAATTAAAGAATTATTTTCTCTTGATTAGCATTATGCTCTGATTCAGGACTGAAGCCAGAAATTTGGTTCGGGGGGGGGGGATAGTTGATTCAGAGGGGAGAGAGGAGTGTCACATGGATATTTCTGTTATCAAAATAGGAATAAATGAAATGTGTTATTACACGTGACCATTCGTGTGTGCATTTTTCGTCTCGTGTATGTATACCTGTATATCTATAGGAAAATTCCATAATTAACAGAAAATATGCAGGATTCTCAGAAATTCGGGAGGGGTGGCCGGGCGATACGAGCCCTCATTGCTGGCTACGACCCTGTCCTACTAACATAAATAAATAATAAATAATAAACAAATATTTCAGGGTCGTAGGTCCGTGGATAGGTTAGAAATACTGTTTGAACAATCAAAATTATTGCAGAACAGGTAATTTGTAAATTCTTACCAGCGACAGTTGCTCTCTATAGAAATACAAGTTGTCTATGGTATTTAAATCGAACCGGAACTAAATACGTCTGCACAGCTTAATTGTGACTCGATGTATTATAGATAAATGTGTTTATTATTTTATTAAATTTATGCAGCACCCAAAATGTTCAATTTTCACAACATTTGTATTGATGCTATTTGCATCTCATAACAAAGGGTTTTACGATTTCATTTTCTATTTAAACCTGCAACAACCATTGTGGTAATTAATAAACGTTATTATAACATCGTTCTTCAATATGTCCGTCAAGATAGCACCGGCTAGATAACCTAACCCATCCGATTCACTTTAAAGTAGTACCAAAATTTTACTCCGAATTTGCTACATTTTGCTACGCTATTTTTAGAATTTGCTACGGTCTAGTTCTTTTTAAAAATCGGAAACAAATATGCCGATGCTATCTTGACGCAGCACCAGCACATTATCCGATTTACTTCAAAGTAGTACCAAAATTAGAACTCACAAGGAATTCGAATCTATTTACAGAATTATTGTCGTTTTAATAGGTCATCGATCGATACATTGGAAGTGCGATTTTGTGTTGTATCCAAAACGATAGGTGCAGTCCTTCACATGACCTGTTGCACATGAACTTGCGAATGTTTTTTACGACACACAATAAATGTTATTTACGTTTTACACAAACACATTATGTAACGCATACAGAGCGTAAAATTGACTTATGAAATGACTATTTAATAAATTACAACTTCCAACGATCTTATAAATACTCTTCCATCCCTCCTGTGTTAACAAGTCAATAATTGGTATAATTTAACATTTTAATCATATTATTTATAATGAGTTTTTTTTTTTTTAAAATCCTATTTCAGTTATAATGTTTCGTTCATGATAATTACATATTTCATACCGATTGGCCTGATGGGGTTCACCTACGCTATGATCGGTCAAGAGTTATGGGGAAGTCAGAGCATTGGAGAATGTACGCAGAGGCAATTGGAGCACATCAAATCCAAAAGAAGAGTAAGTATAAATTATTATATTTACCCTAAGTATTAGTATATTTTATTATAAGAAATATTGTTATAAATGTGTTTATACACATTCTACTATTTCCATTAAATTTAGAGTACTGCGAAAAACTGATATTTGGCATAGAAGACGAATATATATTGGTTTTACTATATAATTAATTATATTTATATATTAAATAATATAGATATGTATACATATATATATTTAATATATTTGGCTGCCGATATAAGTAATTGACAGGAGAGGGGAGTAGTAAAAATACACTAGGTTATTATTTTCCTCTCTTCCGATGGGTAAAAGTAATCTTCAAGAGAGGAATCTATATGCAATTTTTACAAATGGGGAGGCGATTAAAGATGTTTAAGGATATTATAATTCTATGAAACTAGATTTATTTTTATCACTTACATTTTACATAAAAATTTTACATAAAAAAGTCATTTAAGCTTAATAATTTCAACGGTCCAGCGATTTGTTTACGCATCAGAAATACACACGTTTAAATTTGCTAAATTGGACCATTTTTTTTTTTATTATTCGCTTTAACCTTACGCAGGCCATGGACAATAATCAATTAATTGATATTATTAAGAAAATTAATTTAAAGAGTTCTTGACATATGGCGATTTTTAACTACTCATATTAGTGCTGCATAAGATATTAATTTTATTGCCTATTTAATTCTTAATTATACAGTTATTGCTAACGTGAATTATTACTATGGATAAGAAAAGTTTAATATTGTATACTTTTACTATTTTTATTGGTTAAATTGTATTTTAATTATTTATAATATAAAATTAAAAATTATACGGGTATGTATTTATGTGTGTCTGATTTCTGTAAACAAACTATATAAAGTATATTAAAAAGAATAATTGTATATACAATTTATTTACGAACGTCAATGTGGACGAGTTAAGTTTTTAAGTAAACTTTGATTTTTCGTTATTTTAAAATTTGTTAAACGCTCAAACTTTTACATACGTTTACTTGATTTATTCAATTAATGCAACTCGTATCCTTTATATTGTATGTACGTATTATTATTGTATGAAATGTTAATATTGGTTTTAGCTAAGTCTTTTTCCTAGACAAACATATGAGGACATATTTCTGTGACTTCGAGTCGATGCATCGCCCTGCAGCACCCCATTTTCGGTTACCCATATGTTTCGTAGATAATAGAGTGCACAAATATTTTATTATGTTCATGCCATAATAATAATTATTATTGTTGTTTGAAACACTCATAGAAAGAAATATAAAAGAACAACAATGTGGTATAAGAATAAACGCGCTATGAATAAAAAATATTATGGTTTGCAATGTTTTTGATTTATTTCAAAAACCATCGTACCATTAGAATTATAAATTTCACGAATTCTAAGAACGATTAGTTTCCAAATTTCCAATGAATTGAGCAAAATTAAATTTGTTATATATTAGCTTTTCATAAAATACACTGGCTTAAATCAAAGTATACGCAAAATCGAATAATAACTACTGCTCTAAACAATAAAATATATCATTAATATTATTAAATCAGTTACGTTACAATCAATTGCGACATATTAACTCACGATATAATAAAATGTTTAATTTATGCATTACATAATACAGCTGTAATTAAGCTTTTTTTATGTTTGCCATCGAATTTTTATTTTCGCTATTTAATAAAGTTGTGTGATATGATGCGATAATCACTGACATAATTAGAATTTTGCTTCGACTGAAGGGAGCTGGTTATTTATATCATTGTGTAAAAAACCTTGATTTATTGAGCTCAAGACGTACATATACGTTCACTGTGCTTAGAAATTACTTACAAGCTTATTCTCGGATAAGAAATCATTTTACAGACGTGTTGTAACTTCTCTAGACTTTAGCTCAGTTTTTCGAATACAAACTGCGTAAAATTTCAACCGCCTAGTTATTATTGTCATTGCTGTCATAATCTTTGTACTACAACAAAATGACCGGAAGAAAATGTGGAAAACGCCGACGTGTTTTCATTAAAAACCATAAATTTACACAATATGGACGTTTATTTTCATATATTTTGCTTTAATTCTCTCGGTGATATTATACATATGTTGTTATATTATCTTACAACGGTCTCATATTGTTGGAAAAATGTACATACACTTATTATATATTTAGCCATCATTCGTGTTATAATATATTTTATTTTTGAATATAATAGATCATATTTTAATCAGCGATGAAGAACGTTTTTAAAAATCATTATTACACTAAAACAAAAAAAGTTGAAGAACAGAAACGGAATTATATATTTTGTATAATGACGAATTTTTAAAAAAAATAAACCTAACCTATCTTATGACTACAACAAAAATAATGATTACTGATATGACGATAATGATTACTAAGTAAATTTTTTGGGTTTTATTTTTTTAACATTATTTTTTGAACAGTGATTATTTGGTTTGAACTTATTAAGAAGTATTTTAACGTCTAAATAAGTTTTATTATAGAATAATTTCAGGCTGGAATAAAATATATAATTGAACTTGACTACTAATTAAATATTTGTAACAAACTCAAGAAATCGATTTTAACTTAAGTCAACGTATTCAAATATTTTTTTGCTCCAGCTCAATTCAATTATTCGATTTCATTATCAATTTATACAGAACTTGAACTAATTAATTAATGTATTAAGTTGTTTGGTGGTCGAGTTTCTTATAAGTAAAACGATATAAATTTAACTCGACTCGGTCTTTTTCTAAAATATGTATAACTGATACAAAATAATAGCAATCTCAAAAAACTATGTAAATTTTCCCATTATTTTAATATTCATCACTCATTAGAATGATATACAGTACAAAAAACACGAAATTTAGTATTTAAATTGTTTAATACGTATGCGTCATTACCATTAATTGTAATAATAAAACTATTATCCCGGAGCTGTTTTAAATTTTAATAATTTAAAAATAAAAGAATCAACAATTCCATCACACTTAGAATTCGCATGACAATGTTACAACTTTTTGGACCCAAATCACTTAGAATTTATAAAAGTTTGGAGATATTATTGGGTTTTCTCTCAGGAATAACTTCATAAAATAATTAAATAAATAAAAATGTTTTAAAAAATGATACACAGTCATATATAATATATTATTTAAATCAATCTATTTATAAACTGTTACGTGGAAGTACACTAAACAATAATAATAATAATAATAATAATAATATATTTTAGTATCGAATTCTGGAGGTTTGATTCCAGTTTAAAATTAAACAAGTTTTACACGGCGTAATGGCTAGACATTTATTTGAAAAATTAAATAAACGACTGACGACTGTTCTTGACATCAAAACAAATTAAATATGACTAATATATAATTATTATTTTCAGTTGACATCTATAAACATTATAGGCAATTTACTTCGTAAATTATATAATAATATTAACCTTGAGGCGTTTCTATAAAATTGGCACACAAAACACGACGTTACGTGAACGCAAAATTTTGTATTTCACACAAATTACAAATTTGTTCGTTTTGTCTTTTTATTTCCGGTATAGTATTTAATCATTTTTACTATTAAAATGTGAGATAAATTATTCAAAATCATCGAAGTATTATTGTCTTTTTACATTAACTGTTTGTTAAAAGTTTTTTTGTTTTTTAGCTCTACTGAAAGAAGCACTAAATCGTGCTTAAATTGTTTATTATACTGTAATGCCATATTTTGTCATGTAAATATTATAATTATAATAGAAATGTTAACGTGTATATGTAATATGTATAAAATCACGTGAAAAATTGTTTCGAATACTAAAATAAAAGTTTGCAAAATTGACAAAAATTAAATTTTTTTGTTTTTCAGAAAATAACTATAAGTTAATTGTAACTTATTAATCAATTATAAAATAAAAAAAAACGCGAGGAATAACAAATCTATTATAAACTAATAATATGATGATATTGTACAATGCACTATAATATGATTACAGGTGGTTAAAATGATGATCGTTGTGGTGACGATTTTCGCCATCTGTTGGCTTCCATACCACATATACTTCATCATCACGTCTCACATGCCGGAATTGACAACAGAACCATACATACAAGACGTATTCTTGGCGTTCTATTGGTTGGCAATGTCTAATTCCATGCACAACCCAATCGTGTACTGCTGGATGAATTCCAGGTAAAAATACACGTTCTGTTTTTATTTTAAGTATTTCTGTTTGCCGGTTTTTCATTTTAAATGTGAGATTAATGATCACTGATAACTGAAGCCGAAAATCAATAAATAATAATTAACGATATCAACTCCTCGCTGTCACCGACCGAATGGTTTTTTATTGACAGCAAACAATTGTAACGCGGTCAAGTAAGGTTTGCGAGATGATCCTTACACCGATAATCGAATTGGCCTAAGAAGCCATACATTTTATGATTCAGTCGTCCCGTAATAATATTATTATTATTTAGCTGCGTGTAGGTTGAGCTGCAAATATTCGGTAGGGTTAGGCAGATTTTAATTTTCCTCAGTAGTATACGTCATTGTGAGCCATGCAATTTATAATACTAAACGAAAAAACGCTGTATAACAGCAATAAATCGGTGATATGTTATTTTATTTCTACGATTGTACACATAAAAAGCCTTTTCAATTAATATCGATTGACATTTTTATTAAAAAAACAATAACGAATCATTTTCTTGGTTTGTCGGTTTTCGAAATCCGAAATTAAAATGAAATTAGTATTCTTATAAATACTTATTAATGTGTTTTTCTATTTTTTTTCTAATAACTTATATACCAATGTTTCCATTTCATCGAAATTGTTTCCACGGCGGAGTGAAATAAACATAAGACAAATTCTGTATAATGGATGTTCCTCTACAACCAAAATTAAAAAAAGGAAATGAAAAAATACATTATTGTAAAATCAATAAAATTGTTAAAATATTCAAGAAAATCATAAGTCTCTACTTGATTTTTGCATCCATTGAAGTTTTGGATGATAAAAATTTGACATTAAATAATACTTATTACATAATTGTTTGTACGCATATGACTATAAAATATAGTATTCATTTGTATAAGTTATGGTTTGTCCTTTCGGAATTGCATCACACAAATAGTATAATTGGTTTTTTTCAAAACATGTTTTCATAATTTAATCATAGATTAGTATATAGAATAATTAACAACTTAAATAGTATAAAATAATGATTATTATCACAAATTTATGTATGTGTATGACCAAAACTGTATTTGGGGAGGGGGAGGGTTGAGGGTTCACCTCCCGAATTTTTTTAATAGTTATAATAATTTGAATTTATTACTCTAAGTTATTAAAATGGTGACACACTTTTTACACGCCACATGTTAGCCCGTATTTAGACATATTTTATCGTACACAACATAATATAGTATTTAAATCTAGTAGTTGAAAATATATGATTCGGTTTTAACTCCTACCCCTTCCGAAAATGTGTTCCTGCTACGGCCTTGTGTATAACTACAACATAAAAAAAATTCATTGTATAAACTTTATACGCGTTAACAAAAACTATTTTTATTGTGATGTTTTCAATGCTGTATTTTTATAATTACAGTTAAAAGTTTTAACGTATCATAAATAACAAATTGTTTAGAATCAACAATGCTGACAATGTGGCAATTCGAATTTTTTAGGCGTGACATTTTTATAGAAATATATATAAAGAGAATTTTTAATTTTTTTTATATTCACACAGAATATATAATTTAAAGTTTACCAATATTTTTTTTCATATTAAGTATTTTTCATTTTAAGTATATGTTATCAACGTTAAAAAATGCTTTTATAAACAATTCTAGACCCAACACATAGGAATTTTTGATTCTCGGCCCATGATAAGTCGTTTTTACGTTTATATGTTGTTACTACAATGCGAATAATACTATCGATTACGAACAACCATACGTGTTTTAATTCTTACTGTATTACCATTTCTTCTATTAATTCTTTAAATTTAAAATATACAATATATAAAACCCATAATATGCCGTTTAAATGATAAATTATAGTTTCACGTTGTTTAACAAAGCTTATTCCTATGTTAACAAAATAATAATTGATTGAAATATACCAAGCCTAAATACCCGTTTTAAGTATTTTATATAATTGTTTTGTGTTGGTAGATAATTCAATAATTAATAATTCATGAACTTCATTCCAAGTTCGTCCGTTCGACCTAAACCATTAGACAATATTATAAATAATACCCGAAACTCAATATAAAATCGAAAAATGTCAAAACGTTATAGCTATGTATACATTTTTCAAATACTTTTGAAAACATAAAATATATTACTATCTTAATGGTATGTAGTTCAATGGTATTTCTATCACTTTCTAATCAATATAAAATTTAAGTTATACATAGTATAATATATTCAAGTTTTGTATATTGATGTTATGCTCTCGATAAACTTAATTATAGACTGTAAAAAGAAAATTATTGTAAATTTGTATTTTTATTTTGGAAAAATTAAAAAAAAAGTGTTCATTAGTATATTAATTGATGAATTTAGAAGAATATATTAAAGGAATACTTTATAAAATTCCTTTATTGCAATTTAAGGTAAATATCAATAATATTATTTAAAACTAAAAATATTATATAATTTATATATATATAATACAATATTGTTATGTCTTTATGCGTTTTTTCATAGTAATGAGAAAAAAAATATTTATATTTTATAAATAAATAAAAATATTAATTTTTTACACGAGTAAAAATCAACTAAATAATACGCAAAAATTCATATAAAATTCTGATGAAAATCGACCGGGAAAATTAAATATAAATAAATTAAGCATAAGTCGTACTATTAATAAGCGTCATCAAGTTTAATATGATATATTTTTTGACGTGTATTCAGAAGTTTCCTTAGTTATTGAATCATAAAATCAAAATACACGCTCTTAGAATATTATATGCTATGAAGTTTCTAAACCGTTTTGATATATAGTTTAACAAACTTCCAAGTCAGATATGTATTGTTTTCTATCACGTAAACCGATTGACACATCAGTGTATGAAAATACAACTTGAACTTTCATTATTTGATATTAAATATGTGTTTCGACGAGAACAGCTTTGGCTGCGTATAGTTTTTCACATAATTCAAATGCAATTTCCCATATCTTTCTGTTCCATATATGGCTCGGAATTAAATTTTTTTTTTTATGGGTTAGGTACGTAATGTTATCATTGTTAATAATACTCATGTTGAGAGTGAAACTAGTATTGACAGCTTGGTAAATTATTATAAATTCATAAATCTTCATTACTCATTATATGAAAACGAAAAACCAATATTTTATCAAAATTTTAAATTTAAAAAATATCATGTAAAATGATTTTTGTAAAAATTTAAGTACAATACCGTAATAAACTAGGTTTACATGATGCGAATCTGATGCGCCAGGCAAGATATGCGAGGCTGCCTTATCAAAAAGCTGATTCACCTATATGTTTACATGATGCACATCTTATGTGCGAAGCAAGGTGAATCAGATTCAGCCAGCCACAGTTGGCCTATATACTTTATACTATATATAACCTATGTGAGGCAAGGATGGGGACAATATGTTTGATAGGTCCATGACCTACATGAGGTAAGAAACAGTTCACTCGACGTAAAATAAATGGGCGAATATTTTTTGACGCGCGTCCAAATACCAACTGAATTTCCATTCGCCACGAGGCATCCCTTGCACTGACTCGCCTATTACTCGAAGCAAGTTCATACTGGTGGAAACATATCGAATCTTGCCTTGCGCATCATATTTGCATCGTATAAACTCGGCTTTAGTTTAAAATTTTTGACTTTAGTCAAATGTTTTCGTTTTAAATAAAAAAAATAAATATTTTATGCAAACAAAAATCGCCATAAAACCAGGAAATCTTCCTTTTTTTGCAAAATTCAAACATTTAAAACAGTGACAAAATTATGTTTAACATGTTTAGAGTATTATATGGAGTAAATATTTATTTAAAGGTTGTCGGGACCGATGCGGTTTTAGTACAAAAACTTGTTTCACAAGAAAAACTCTCACACATTGTTGACCTCTGAGATTTGGATAATAATAACATTTTACAGGTTATATTGGTTGCATGTAGAATTTTCTAAAGTATAGAATGAAGTCCGCACGAGAGCCCGAAATTTACGAGGGAGCCCAGACGCGAAGCTTAAAGATCCTCAGTTACACATCCGAAATGGTTTGCCACGAACGAAACGAACGACTTTTTATTCAAAGGGGATGAACAAATTTTCAAATTCCATCTCAGGTCGAATTCTTCATCTGAACTTGGGTACACCCAACGTAATTATAAATAATTGTTATATTTAGTAAGACGGACACGTTATAATCGTAAGCGCGTAATTACAACGCTAAAACAAATTAACGTCGTACGGCCGCTTTATTAAATTATTATTTGCACGGGTTTGAACTTAACATTTCACATCAATAACATCATATATCTTTATATGTGTGTCAACGTGCGCGCCTGTGTGTTTTGGCATAATCTTTTATTTGTCTTTCCAAAAGTTCCCAAAATACTAGAGCTCTCCGCTGAATCCTTTTATTGTTGTTTACATATATATATATATATGATATTTTCAGCCAACAATTTGAAGTTGCTGTATGTATAGCATATTGCTCAACTACGTTTTTCTTTAATGCACGCATTATCTTTATATTCATACTATTTTTTTTATCAGTTACATTTATTTATTTATATTTATTTTATTATATTTATACTTTCAATAAATATTTGTATTATATTATGATAACAAAAATTGTATTATTTTCAAATCGATTAGTGTACAGACGATGGAACAATAATTAAGATTGGATATAGGTAACACGTAAAAGTGTAATTGAAAATTATGTAAATAAGAAATGACTAGATGTTTAACTCTGTACGGCCCGTTACAAATGTCTAATTTTTAGTTTATGGATGTAATCACAAAACATACACGAACGTTATGAATCAACACAATCAGCGCAGCATAAAGTCCCTTGAGAAAATTTTGAAAAGAGGCAATATACCACGAGATAATATAATATTATACACGTAATATCGGAGTCAAGAAAATTTTCATTTAACGAGCCAGTGAACTGTTTGCCGACGATACGACGACGGGCGAAGAAAAATAAAATACGACCGCTCGTTCCCCGACTACCACCGCGGAGTGAGTTTCTTCGATTTCGTGTAATATATTTCACGCTCAGTGACTTCGCGAAACAACTGTCAATATGTGCGAATTCGTGCGATTTCCATAATTGACCACTAGCCTGGAAACCGGAAAACACCTACACCCCAGCCGGTCGGTGATTGTGTATAAATACGGCAAATCATCGTAATTCTGTTTATGCACATCGTTCTTCGTCATTCTCGTCGCGTTTAATATCTATAATACCCACCTTTTCCAAGTATACCGGCAGTAGTTCCATCACCCATCGATCCTTCATTGTGCGCGATATTCGTTCATTTAGGTGGTGTTCCGTCAATTGATCGTAAACAATATACCACACGACGTTTGATTGTAATCAATTTACCATTTGACCGTCTAGAAAACAGTCGAATTATTTGAACACTATTCCATCGACATTAATCAAAATAAACGTGTAAAACAACACGTTTTTTATTACGCATCGATCGTTCAATATCATCAAATTATTAAAACGAAACAACATTTTACGTTCCACACCGCACCTGCGGACTCTTGAGAGACGCTTTAAAATGTACAATAACAATTGGTCATATCAATATATATGTACATCTTAACATACACAGCCCAGTATTTTTTATTGTTTAAGAGATTATGTTTCAACTTTGTTTTTTATTGAAATATAATTTAATAAATACCATACATTTTTATTTTATCAGTTTAAAAAAAAAGTATGAAGTTAAAATTGACATTGAATTTATGCACTTTTTTTATAATATATTAGTGGTGTAACAGTAGAGTATCCAAGAGATTACAAACCTCCTCTCGAAATTTCAGAAATGTTTTTGAAATTATATTTTATATTATCTGAGTATATATGGACGAATGTTGCTAAAATGTCGAACGTTATTAATTGTTGTAATGATATGTTAAGTGTAAAAAAATGTATTGAAATAAACAGGTATATCATATTATTGTAATGTTTTGATTATGATTATTAGGGTATATTATTTTACGTATATAAAAAGAACCATTATTTTTACATAGTTGTACAATATTTAAAAAACGGATGAGCTTAAAAAACTATGTACTATATTATATAAGTTAGGTATAAAATTATTTAAAAAGAAATTTTCTATTAGTATATAATAACATTATTTTGAAACATTTTGCAAAAATAAATAGAGAAACATGTTAATACTTGTTGTGAAAACTAACTAATTGTATAATCAAATAAATTATTTGTTATGATAAATGAGCTCAATTAGTTAATTAATAGCACATCGTCTGTTTTGTAATTTTCGTTTACTATTTTCATGTCCAATTTGCCATCGATTAGCTCGATGATAACGTACATCAAAATGCCTTTTAAAATACACGAATAATTTGAATTTAATGTATAAAATAATATATATAATTATATTAATAATAAAAATAATTGATTTATATATTAATATTAATAATAAAACTAATATTTATACTAACGTATATATAAATAGTACCTTAAATAGACGTAACAGCGAAGTGATCACAATTTTTTTTACATACAATATTGTGCTGTAATAATAATTTTAACTAATGCTGAATAATGATTTCTATGTACAACTTGAATTGCAATCAATATAATATTATTTGGTAGAAAAACATATTTTGCATATTTTGCGCCACCCAAGAAAAAATATCGAACAAAATTTACAGATTTATCGTTTGATAAGAAATCTAAAAACATTAAAGAAATGTTCTTATTAAAAGGCAATACAATAATGTTTAAACATTTTATTTTTAAAAAAACATTTACAATCTATGCAATTCGTAAATTATAATACAAAAGAAAGAAAGAAATACTTGAAAATACAAAGAAAAAGTGGCTCATTAACCAAATCTCAATTTAATGTTATTACATTTTTTTTCCTCAACTGCCAACATCTTTTTTATTTTAATAAATCTCTAGACCACTTTTTTTTAAACGACAAGACCTAACCTTGTCATATAATGATGTTAACGTGGACATTTTTTTTATTGTTAGAATATCATAATTTAAAACACATTTTGCATTACTTGATTATTATACTTTACGATGTGAGTCTTTGTTTAATCACATACAATATGAGTTGGTTGGAAAAATGTTCATACTTCTTCAAAGGGAACATAAAATATATATAGACTAAATGTCTGTTTGAAACGAGAAGTCATCTATTTAATTAAAAGAATAATAAAGAACTAAACTTGAAATTTTAAACAAGAATGTCATCATGTCGCTATGACACTACGTCAATATAATATTATAATAGAGAATGATGGTTAAATGAAATATATCTACTTGAAAAGACATCTGGTAAAATGTAAATTTATAATAAATAAACGATTATTATTATTCGTGAGACAACGATTAAAAATTTACAAACTATATTATTTTATAATAATTATTATAATAGTCACTTGATTAATTTCAACTTTCCTCGGAAATGTTAAAACACGTCAAAATATACACTCTAGGTACAAGCTGGTCAATATACTTGCAGTGTTAAGCAATTAAATGAACTAAACACTATTCGTATTTTCAAAATAAATCTTCTCAAACGGTACTCATATTATATATTGAAAAACACATAAATATATTACACAATAATATTTACAATATATTACAACGTCATGGTATAAAATGAAGTTGAAGAACAAAATTAGAAATCAGCTTTTAAATAAAAAATAAAATTGAAAAATTGCACAGGAAAACATCTTGTTTATTTATTTAATAAACGAAAAAAGGTTCTGATCTATCACAGTGGTTTAATAATCATTATAAGATAAACCGAAATATATTTTTCATAAATAAACATCGTGACAAATTAAGTAATTTGTAGCTGAAATTATCTTCGCTCAAAAATCTAAAAATGTATTCCAATTTTCAGAAAATTCAATAACACGAAATACGCATTTACTTCACTACGACAGATATTCTCAGTGGACTTAAACATGGTACACATCGTATTTTTGTCAATTATGTGTATTTCAAGGTTTTTTTTCACCCCACGAGACCATATTATTTCACAGTACATTTTCCACAATCATATCCAGTCTGAAATTTAACATATATATTATTTTCCGATAGCTATTGGTTTTCTGATTTTCAATATAGGGCACGAATGGTAAATCACTCTGTTACAGACGCCCTCTTATTTTTCTAGGTTTAAAAGATAACTGTTTTTTTTCTTTTTAATGTCAATATTATACAAATAAATAACTTTTCAGATCATATATATTTAAGGAGCCTGAGAAAAAATGATCAAATAATTTTCGTTTTTGGAAATAATGAATATTATTTATTTTTTTATTATATAACACTAATATCTAAAAATGTAAGTTTGTTTAATTGTTGTTTGATCAAGATAATTTCAATCAATATGTATTTCTTTTTTTTTGTAAAGTTGTTCTTGTATGTTCTCGTGAAAGGCTTTCGTTTCTTTATGGGCCATCGATGATCTACCAAGATCTTTAACAAATTTTATTTTGGTTTATTTATTTTCATTCATTATTAAATCGTATACGAATTACCTATATACTATTTTCGAAATTATAATCCCACTCATTAAACCACTAATAAATGTAAACTTTTAATTTTTAAATAGAAACCTATATTTTTTTACACTATCCTATAAAATCAAAATAAATAACTGAAAATGCCTCAATTTTTTAATTTTAATATTCCGCAAAGGAATAATCATTACTCATACTTAATCATATTGTATCATATCATACTTAATCACAGGAGTCGCTTTCTTCGCAGTTTAATGGAAACGATAATACTAGTCGTTATTAAATCAGTAAATGTATATCTGATAGATATTATATAATAGTTATAACTACTGTAATTATAAGGGACATTTAACTATTAGATATAAATGTTTCTGATAAAGCGTCTCCAAGATGGTACACTTTCAATATTTACCACAGTTGTTCGTCTCTTCTTCGAAGTGTTTTAAGCTTAAATTTTAATTACTCGAGAAATATTCATCATTTATTTCCATTTTACATAACACATTAATAAAAAAAAAATACGGCTGAGATTATGATGTCTATAAAAACCGGTCACAAAAAAAATTAAATATCATATTCAGAAAATATGCATTTTCTATTCATCAAAAGTCAATTAATTTTTAATATTAACTCGTTCTGAACCAGCTTCGGATTTACGAAGTCCGCTGAGTCTGGTCATTTACGAAACCTCGATTCCTGCGAACACTGATGTAACCTTTAATAATAGTTACTTTGTCAAGTTTGGCAAAGTTAAGGCCGGTTTACACTTAACAGAGTGGTCATTTGCGTAATATGGATTCTACTTTTATGAAATAATCACACTCCACGTACGAGTAACAAATTCGTACAAATCGTTTTGTCAAATTTGTGTCGGCACGCGGACATATTTCAAAATTCTCCTATGTAGTGCATACAAGTATTTTTAATTTTAATTTTATTAATTATGTTGGCTTGTGATCGTAATTTTTAATTTGATAGGTTAAGCACTTCCATCAGTGGTCGTATCAAAGTGACACTGATTTATGGTTTATAAATGCGGCTATTCTGATAAATGTAAACCGACCCTTGGACGGTGGTTGGCCAATAATAATAATTTTACGACTGACGGAAATCGAATGACAATCGCGTAGCTATATATATAAATAGGGACGTGAACTCATGGAAGAGAAAAAAACTCGTATTCTCTGGTATATTTGTTGAGTGAAGCTTTATGTGTAACTGTGTGACATCATGACGACACATATTTCGCGTCAAAAGTAATTTCGGAACGAGGGGAAAAAGTGTCACTAGGGCAGTAAGTGTAAGAGGTGATGTATGAAAAAAATTCCTCGTGGCCCAGTAACATAAGCTGCGGGACCCATTAGAAAAACTGACAAAAAGATATATTTATTTATATACGCCATCGCACCGTTTGCGTGTGCGTTAATCAAATCAATATTTTCTTCTTCTTCTTCTTCTTCACGTTGGACCACATTGTATTCCCGTCAAACTACATTTAATACCTACGCGTTAAAAAAAGTCATTAATTTAATTTTTTTAAATTATATAAAAGTAAGGTTTTTGACACCACGTGTTTAAATGATTAGTTATGCAGTAAATACACAATAGATATCAAGTATGCGTTATTAACACAAAAACCAATGGTCGTGCTGTGGGTGAAAATATAATCCCACGATATTAAATTATAGCGTACGAACATCAATATGATGAAATAAACAAATGGACTACAGAATGTTTCAAATAACTTTTTATTTTACGTTATCACTGGCACAACTGAAATGTGGTGCTTAGCACTGAGTAAATCAAAATTAGAACCCGATTTCAATTTTTCCTTTTTCGTTGCATTTAATAATGTTTATATCAACACTCTGCTTTTCAAAAATATTTTTATGTAATTAATTTTATTTTCTTCTTTTCGAATATTCCAGACAGTTGAGAGACATATATTCCAAAAAAATTTTCTCTATTTATTTAATATATATATATATATATATTCTCAAATTTGCAGATCGAAGGATAATACATTTTGCAATGAGGCAATATAACATATTATTTTATACAGTAAATATTTAAACGTAAAAATAGTAACAAACGTATATTATTATAATAAAGTTGTTGTGGTTTTTTTTAAATACTAATAACACAATACGATAGTTACTACTTTGTCTGCTTTCTCCTTGCCATCAATTCCACAATTACCTGGTTAGGTTAGTTCATATGAACTGTATGTTCTTGTTAGCTTTGGAAACGATGTTGCTTATTATAAAATTGCTAAGGTGCTCGAATGGAAGTTATACATTAGATTGTTAGGAACACTGAGCGAATCTGAACAAATTTTAACAATAGGATCAGGTAATTGAATGGCTACTTTGATTCCTTCAAGGAGGGCTATGTATTTCGCTGTTTAAATACTATTATGATCTAATACTTTGTAAGATAAGGATTAGTCATTATATATGATTGCGATCCCAACACCTGTGTTAATTTTGGAAGCATCTGTGTAGATTTATGAGCTGGAAGGTGAATAATCCAAAATGCCCTTCTGTAAGTTTTTATACACCGTATTTATTGTTTCTTTTTTGGTATAGTTTGTTAGACTGGTGTCTACAAGAAATGATAGCGCTCTTCAAAGAAGCACTAGATTATTTTCTCGTTTGAATATTAAATTGTTATCAATATTAGTAAGAAAAATTTCGTTTGCCATCCTTAAACCAAGTGGTTTTTTTAAGATTGGAATTAGTAGAAAATATATTTAAATTTATTTAAATTTTTTGGAGTAAATAAGATATGCGCTATGTAATTTAAAGATAATTTGATTCTACGAATGTGAAAAGGCGGTACTCAAGGGATGGATAAAATTCTCGAAATTGGGAAGCTTCGAAATGCTTCAGTTACAACTCTTAGGCCATTATTATGAATAATGTCAATTATTCGTTAAATATTAGGATTAGCATTACTATAATAGACGGATCTATAGTCTAATTTAGGTCTTACAAGAAATCTATATAAGTTGATTAAAATATTACTTTCTGTACCCCATTTAGCATGACATAAGGTATTTATGATATTGATACTTTTAGTTGTACTGGTTTTAGTTTTAATTATATGAGGTTTCCAAGTAAATTTGTGATCAAAAGAATTTGTATGTTATTCACGAAGGGTAAAGGTGTATTTTCTAAAAATAATTTTGGACTTGGAATTCGTTTTTTTTTTTTAGAGAACAATATACATTTGGTTTTTTCAGGTGAAAAAATAAACCTTGAATACAAACACCACTTAGACAGGTTATTGAGGTAATCTTGAAGTAGACGTGTTATCGATTTGATGTTTTCTTCTTGAAGATAAATATGAGTGTCATCTGCAAATATAATTAGTTTAACAGGATGAGTAATTTTATCAGCTAGATTGCTAATTGCGGCTTGAAAAAGCAAAATGCTCAGGGGAGATCCTTGTGGAACTCCATTTTCAAGTACAATTTTTTTTCGAAATATGATTATTTATTTTAACTTGGAAAAAACGTTCATTAAGAAACTTTGAAATAAATTGTAACATCTGCCCATGAACATGCCATTTGTTAAGTATATTTAAGGCTTTATGACGCCAAACTGTCATATGATTTGTGAAGGTCAAGGCGTTTAAATATTTAATTGAATAAAATAAGAATATAATAATTTATGTAACAAAAAAAAAAATTGAGTAAGTGTGTTGCGTCCCATGTTATTATGTGTTTGTATTTGTTGTTTGTATGTGTTCGGTGATGCCTGTAATATTATGACTTTGTAATTCAGATAACGCTGTGGGTTGTCTCGTCATGTGATGGAAAATTCCAAAAAACGAGCACATGGCGCTATTTATTCTGGAGGCGACCATTTACGTAATATCATATTCAAACAAAAAATAATTCACAAAAAATAATTTGTGCTTTTTTTAAATTATTACAAAAAACACCCCGAAGGTATAAATGGCCCACCCTATATTATACTCGACGTTGCCTACGTATTGTTTACTTTGTCGGCATCATTTGACCGAATTGATTGTGGCTATTTAATGACGTTTGCATGCATTTATCTGTTCTCGTGTACGAATTAGAATATTCGAAATTCCCATTAAAAACCCTTAAATTCAAGATTAAAAGAAAAATAAATGGTTTCTATATTTCAAACGAATGAGCAATTTCACAATTGTTTTTTTTTTTTTGATGATGATGATGATAATAATAATAATAATAATTACAAATGGACTAAATATTTTGTAACCTGTCTGTCGTCATACTGTTGTTATATATATATTAAGCAAATAGTGTTGTGCAAATAATGCAATCTATTGTGTCATTTTATTATCTAAACTATTTGTTGTAAAATGATTTTTTAGATTGTTTGAAAACTATAAATTGTGAACAAATAGACGTGATAAAATATTATTTCAAATATTTCATATTATGATGAGAGTATTTATGTATTTTTCTAATTTGGAGACCAGTCAGTTTAATTATTTCCAGACACTGTTTCATTTGAGGTTACAAAAATAGAAATCGTAATTGATTATTTAAAATGTTAACATGTGTTTATTTAATAAGTATTTGTCATCTCCTTTTATACGTTAAATTTAAATTCGACAATTTTAGTGCCTATAACATGCAATTTCAGATTTTGAAAGTAAATATAAAATATTTTTAAAATGCATAAAATATGTCAAGCTCAGTATTTGAAAAAAACGCTTTTACGTTTATATTTAATAAATGATAAGGGTTTACGATGTAAGTTTAAAGTATATTCAAGGTACGTATATATATAACCATATATTTCCGCGGCAGATCTTTTAAATGGTGGTGGATGAATGCGGACGACTACACATTCCGCGTGAGTCGTTTCGATTCATAGCGACAGTGTTTAAGACGCGATGCCAAAACTCCTAAAAAAAAAACATAACACTTTTCCCACAGAAATATATTATTGATTACACAGTTTACGACGCCCTGAATACGACTTTGATATTTATATAAATGTCGTAATTTATCAAGATATATATATATATATATATATATATAATCATATATTATATTATGTCGTTCTAGATTATATGGGATCAAACCAATATACATAATTGCTTAAAGTCTATAATATAACTCGTGTGTATTCTAATTTCTAATCATAATACATTACAACATCAAAAACGACCTCATAAGGAAACGAAATCTCGAGATACAATTTCGCTAAACAGTTCGAAGACTATCAATTACATCGAAAATCAAATTACACCGCAGGATAGTGAATTTTCACAAAATAAAATAAAAAATAACAAAATTGTATTTATTTGCACAAACAGGAATTACAAATAATCAAAATTGTTCAAAATGGTAGGAAAACGTTGACAAATGGTTCGACTTCACAGTAGGTGTTCGAAGTGAGCGCCCTGTGCGACGCGTAGCCCTGTAGCGACGCGCGCGTGTTTCACGTCAAGAACACTACCGGTTTCTTCGAATTTCTTGTTCAACCGCGATATCGCACTTTTTGACGGTGGCGGATCCTCGGGAAACGTGGCCACAAATTCATTTTGCACAGTTCGATACGATTGAGATCTCATGTAAGCTTTAAGAGTGAAAACTCGCTGTTCACGATTAAAAACCATGGTGACAGTTACGACACAGCACAGCTCAGGAAACTCGTCCTTCGCTTCTACGCGGGGAACTGTTGTGTGTGTTATCATCCTCGGCCTTTGCCCTACCGAGTCCACGCTTTTTTTTGCCGACGGCGGCGTTTTATTTTTGCACTGCTCAGAGCCTAAACTTCGGGTTGCGTTTTAATTGGATCACCCGTTATGTAACAGTAGATTTTTAAAATGACTGAAAAACTCTAAATTTGTATATACTACATATATTAATCAAAATGAATTACCGCTAATATTTATATATGCATATATTAATTAGCATTGGTTAAATAATCCTTTTGGCTCGAAAAAGCACAAATTGTTTGCAGTGTTTACGTATTAAATTACGATTCGCACACATTTACTTTGGTGTACTGCTATAGTTAATGATTTACTGACATTTAATATTTCGACTATACAACCGCAGTTAGTTAAACTAGAAAAACTGTTTACTTTTAAAAATAATGATTTAAAATGATTGAATTTCTATACTTAGTAAATTTTACAAAATAAATTTTAAACAAAAACAATAAACATATTTTTTTTTCAAAACAAAATCTAATATTTAATGTTGTAGGCATGTAAAGATCTGCGCATAATGTTACACACTTGATTTTTTTTAAATAACAAAAATTCTCATTATTTATCAAAATATAAATAATGTCTGCAGGTTTTTCATTTTTCGTCAAACATATATTTTCAGTCGCGAATTTCACTCATTTAATGCGTGCGAGGTGCGTGTTAACCTTAAATTAGCTCTCTTCTTCCCCTGTTTTGATTTTAATATTTCAAGCCACAAACACTATTACAAAAAACGAGGTGGATACATATGACATCGTCGTATATCACATCTATAATAAATTGAGTACTCGAACATATCTAAATATTTAAATATATACTCAATTTTTAACATTTTCAGTCACTCGTGCCTCATAAAATACTCGTTTGTCTTATTCTAATCTACATTTGTATAACGAGTTGTAGCCTAACCTTTAAATTTATGGTCTCGTGATTCGTTGTATATATATAAAGTGTGAGGAGGTAGTAAGTACCGGATTAACAAACTTACCGACAGTAACAAGTTACAACCCAATATGGTATCTAATGGACTATGCCAAATTCGACCTTTAATTTTTTTTTTCTTATATATATTAAATTTTTCTACTATTCTTGCGTGTATCTGATAGAATAACATAGGGTATTATGTCGTACGGGACAGCCGAGTTATAATTAGTAGCTAATTCACTATTTCATTGATGGTCAACCTGTAATAGTTTTATAATTTTGCTGCCGTGACTGAACGTGGAGAAAGAGTAATTCTTCATTTGATCAAGTTTTGCCTTACATATCAGACAAAATATTATTCTTAATATTTTAATGTAATATTTATGTAGAATAAATAATATTATTAATAATAAGCAATAATATGTATTTATTAAGTGCCGGGTTACATTTTTTGGTTTCTACAAGTAGATGACAAAATATTTTAATATCAGTATAAAAATCTGTATAAGAATCCGCGCTCTAGTAATAACCCATCCAGGAGATCCACTCCTCCACAAGAGTTTTCTCAGTTTAACTAAATATTTTTTACAAGAAATATAAAAAACAAATAAATAACATACATGGTGGACTTATATATGATGGATTTACTAACCTGAAAAATCATCACTTATTTCCGACTTGCGTTACGAAAAAACTCCACAACTCGCGTACTTAAACGTTGGAATTTGATACTCGTCACACTATATTTTGTATTATTACATCAATGAAATAATAATGGAATGTTTTACGTGTTTTTCACAGATTCCGTCAAGGATTCAAGCAGTTCTTCTCGTTTGTGCCGTGTATCAACGTAAGGACCGGAAGCCTGATCCGACGGGAAGTTGTCACCAGCAGGTACAGCTATAGCGGATCCCCAGACGCCCACTATCGGATAGTGCGCAACGGTAATAGAAACGCGATGCATTACGTATTTGTCTATCCGCGATGACTAGACAATATAGTTATAGGTCATGGGAAATTTGGTCGATTTTTTATCAATATTTATGGTTCTATTGTTTATTATTAAAGTCATATACAATAATGGACAGGGAATTATTAACTGGGTTGAGTAGAAATAGGCAGAGCTAGATAAGTCGATCAATTTATTTACCTCATTAAATAAAGTTGATTTTAAAATTTGCTGCTAAACATACAAATACGATTAGGATAAATAAAAAGGATTATCCAAAGGTTTTCCTCCTATATGCCCACACACACACATATACACATCTTGTCTCATACAATATATTATTAGACAAAGGTCAAATGTGAATTAAAAATACCAGTTTGTTTTTACCGTACAATACAGATGAGTATTTAGATTATCAAATAGCCAAAGCAGGCATTACCGTATGCGCATTTTAGGGGCTTCATCGTAACGGACCAATAAAATATCAAAAGTCTCTATCTCTTAACAAGTCATAAGTAATAATAATTCATATCTTCAATATTTTTGTTTTTACTGTTTTTGTTTTTGTATTTGTCGTTAATGTTTATTCACTGTAACTGTTAATTTTGATTATCAATGTTTTTTTGGATATTGTTTTCATCGGATCAAATTTTTTTAAAGAGATCGTAATATTGATTACGTTATAATCGTAATATTATATAATATATATATATATAATATATTATAATTATACAATTATTTAATTACAAAACATGAATAGATGATTTGCAAGAGGACCCGAGATTTCGACTGCATATAATAGGGCTATCTAATGGTTTAATCCTACACCAATAATATGTTATGTAGAAGACATGTTAAGAGATTGCACGCGGCGTCCCTGCATAGTTTTTTTTATTGATAAACCAGACTAACTAACTAATCTTAACCCAACACCAGTGCGAAATATGCCAATACTACCAAAAATCTAACTATACTATCTCAAAATATTGAGAGCTTTTCAATATGAAAGGGAACTTCTAGCCACCCTATATGCTGGGAATAACTGTATATACTTTGCGTACAAAAAACGCACTGGGACAAGGCCAGCTCATGGACAAAAATACCGGGAATGAAATTGGTTGAAGAAATACTTAGTGAAAAATACGGAAGTGTATTTTTTTCAAAACTTAGATAGCACGGTTATTTCGATATACAAACCACCAAATACAAATTTAGCTTTTGAAAAACTAACGAATTTCGATAATAGCCTTGTAAAGATAGCGATTTGGGACTTTAATAGCTACAGTTGTACCTGGGGATACCTAGAAATAGATCTAAATGGTGAAAAAATTGAAGAATGGACTGAAGCTTTTGTCATTAGTAGTCTGTCTTAAAACTACCTAAATCTTTCAATAGCGCGAAATGAAAATAGGGTATAACCCAGATTTAATATTTGTGAGTAACAATATTAATCAACAATGCCTCAAGAATGTATGTAACCCAATATTAAAAACCCAACACAGAGCCCTTAAAGTTTAAATATCCGAAATAATTCGAGGCCAAACAATACCATTCAAAAGAAGGTTCAACTACAAAAAAGCGGATTGGAACAATATGGGTTAGCTATAGATAGAGAAGTTCAGAATCTTAAACCCAAACTAGAAAACTATGAATCTTTCGTAAAGATAGTGAGCAAACTATCTAGAAAATATATCCCAAGGAGTTGTAGACAAAATTACATTCCCAGCTTAAATAGAGAAAATTTGCAAAATATGAAGAACTATTCAAACATAATTCTTTTAGTGAAGAGACGATTACAGAGGGTGAAAAGCTAATTCAAATTTCATGTGCCGAGAAAATGGCACGAAACAATAGAAAACATTGACATGACAAAAAATAGTAAAAAACCTGGGGACATAAAAAGAAATTAAATGGAAATCAGACAATACAAACGTCCTGTGTAAATGTTACAGCATATCAGGTAGCCTCAGAACTACTTTATAATGGGAAACCAAATACTAAAGTTAAAAAAAAAAGATCAAGAGAAATTTAGATATTTAATGTTATAAATTTCACGATAATTTTACAATTGAAGAGCTAAAAGACAGTTTACAAGAAATGAAGAACAGTAAAACAGTAGGATATAACGAAATCATTGCAGAACAAATAATACATTTCGGAACCAAAACTAGAAATTGGCTTCTCAAACTATTAAATATTTGCCTTTAAAATAAATCCATGCAATAAATGTAGAAGAAGGCTAAAGTAGTGGCACTTCCTAAATCGGGCAAAAATTTAAGCAATCCAAAAAGCTACAAACCTATATCCCTATTATGCCACACATACAAACTTTACGAAAAAATGATCTTAATCTGCATCAAAACGCAAATCGACCAGCAAATAATTCCAGAACAAATTGGTTTTAGACCCAGGAAAACGTGCGTGAGCCAAATCCTAGATCTTTGTCAACATATAGAAGATGATTTTGAAAATAAAACAATTACAGGTGTGGTTTTTGTTGACTTTACAGCGGCATACGATACGGTCAACCACAATATCCTACTACAAAAAATATACTACCACACTAAGAATTGGGAATTTGTCCAATTAGTTGCGTCTCTATTATACAATCGCCGTTTTATGGTTACACTGAACAATAAATAGAGTAGGTGGAGAAACCAAAGATATGGCCTATCACAGAGTAGTGTTTTAGCTCCAACCTATTTTATCTGGACACCAATGACCAGCCTGTACCTGAAACTACAAGAAACTACCTATATGCGTATGACCTGGCAATTACAGCCCAGGATATATCTTTTGGGAAAGTACAAGATAAATTAGTGAGAACCCTAGAATCCATGAACGAATATTACACTAATAATCAGCTAAAACCAAATCCAAATAAGTTACAAGCATGCTGTTTTCATTCAAGAAACAGAGATGCTAGGAAACGAATCGAGAACTCCTAAATTCTAGTGCGGTGGTGCTCCATCTTATTGAAAAACAAAATTATTGCTATCTGCATGTAACTATGGAAACAACCAAGTTCGTAATATACTGGTCGTTAAATGATTGCTGAGTTATATCAGTTAGTAATCAGATAAATACTTTTGAAACACGTTGTATTATTTATAATTTATATAATAAAAATGTTCTATGGACTAGTTTAAGTAATATTTTAAGTTTTAAAAGAGATATAATTTTATTAATACGATGATAGGTATAAGTGATTGAAAAGTGTATTATAATGAAATAATATAAAATGAAAATTATATCAAATATTAAAAATAATAATTTAAGGTATTATTTATTTAGGATAATTTTATGCTATAAACTTAATTAATGTTTTATAATTGTTTGCACTTGTTTGACAATCATTAAACGAAATGAAAAATGTCTGCTTACCCTTTAAAAAAAACCCCATCCAAAACCCTTTTGGTGCCGTTTTGACACCGTTGTGATTAATTATATTTCAAAATACAACATACGATAAACGACTGCAATATTTCTACTCGGTAAAGCACATAGTCCTGTGGTAAAAATAAGTTTATTCACGCCATAGAAAGATTTTTTCTTTTTTATATTGTATTATTTATGACAATTTTTAAACGATCATATCGATTTTCAAATTATATGCCGCGTAGACTAAAAATAATTTTTATTATCATATATACGGCGTTTAGGTTCCGGTACGTGTATTATTATTATTATTATTATTATTATTATTATTATATTATTATTATTATTTATATTATTATTATTATTATTATTATTATTATTATTATTATTATTGTTATTAATAAATTAATAATAATATTATTAATAATTAAACGAGAAGATCAATCGAAATAAGGATAAAAGAGCATGAAAAAGACGTGGATTACCAAAGAGCGGATAAATCTACAGTAGCTGAGCATGCAAAAAATAATGGACATGAAATCAAATTCGACCAAGTTAAAATACTAAACAAGGAAGTTCATTTTGGGAAACGAATGTACAAAGAGGCAATAGAAATCGAAAAATGTCCAGAAAACTATAACAGAGAAGATGGATGGAAACTTAGCAAATCATGGTTACCTATTAAACACCAAGAAAAAAGAAAGCAACTGATCAGAGAAGCCACAACAACAACCAAGGCAGCCACAACCGCTACAAATGCACATTGCCGGTGTAGAAAGTGAAGACCGAAATGCAAAGAATGCCAAGGACAAGCAGCTGTTATCGGGAATAACAAGCAACAACAACCAGTCAATGATAACTTCATCGATAATCACTTTATGGTTATAAATGAAAGTAAGACACGAGCCAAGCTGAGAGTATAGTTACAACACTCGACCAAGTAATTACGCTCTGAAGATGGATTCTGAAATGAGTCCGAAACGTCAGCCCAAAACTACGCACATCTGAAAACAATGTCAGGAAAAGAAGCATATTATAATGATCAAATCGATTTTTAGATATCTGATTTTTAACTATTATTTTAGATACCAACTTTTAGATGATCTGTCACAAAGGCTGGGCCATTAACCAGATAAAAAGTTTAAATCGAATAACACGACCGATAAATGATAATTGAACTTTGTGATTACAGATTATGTCACTAAAAAAAAATCTTAATCTCTTGATAAAATTCAACAAATTGTTATATATAAGTATATATTTGGATCGGAGAACTTTTATCGAACATATAACGCCCGTTTTCATAGTGGAAACTCTAGTATTCTTCTTGTAGAGATATATACAAAAATACTATCTACAGGACGTATCATTAATCAAATTGCATTACTGATATATGACATTTAGAATGTTTGTCATTAAAGTATATACAAATGAATACAAAATTCAGCGAAATCCTCATGACGTAATTGTTAATTATTTATGGTTACAGGTACCAATTATATCATTTATAAGTATATTTTTTAAACTCGTTACAATATTTAAAAATAAAGGTTAATTGCTCTAATTATACAATCTTGGTCCATAAATACTTTAAACTTATGATAATCTTAACATTAGTGACGTAAACTTCGTATTCATTTTTATATCTATATGTGTTGATTCATTGAATTAAAATAATATTCAAATTAATCATGTATTTTAAGTAAGTGGTCATTTTCAATCGTAAGTAATATACGTAACATTAATAAATGGCGACACTGTGCAATGAACCGTACACGATTAATGTGCTTTACCAACAGAAAAAAATTCTAAATATGTTAATGACAACGTTATGCATATGCCATTTCGTTCGCAAGTGTATTTATAACACAGTTTACCCGTTCGCGCGTTCCATCCGAGTTTGAATCCGTAAAAAGCAAGCTTAACCCTTAAGTATATAAATATATTGACGATAGTCAATATATATATATATATGTGTGTGTGTGTATATTTTGTATATATGCATATTCTCGAGGAGCTTAGGTACCTAATCGTCTTGAGACGATCGTAGTTTTACGTATATAAACCTATTCGAAAACTACTTATATACGCCGTTCGATGTTCAAATATATAAATTTATATATATATATGTGTGTGTGTGTGTGTGTGTGTGTGTGTGTGTGTGTGTGTGTGTGTGTGTGTGTGTGTGTGTGTATAGAATAGAACGGCAGTGTGATTGAAATATACATATTTATTTATTTCGCGGCGGGTATTGTTTTCGTTTCCACGCAATAATCTTTTTTGTATGTTAGAATAATATTAAAAGTAAAAATTCTACACGACTATATTTGTTGAAAACGAACTCCTTAAAATAGCGTATTGTTTAAGTCACAACGACTGTCGTCGATATTTTACATGGTATCGCACGCAAATTAATTTTTTGATGTTGTTATTAAAAATATATATTATACGGCTTTCACCGTATATATGTGTATATATTCGACATTCTGAAGTATGTACATATTGTTTTTATTTTTTTATTTTTTTTAACGATAAAGGCAATCATCCAAACTTTGCCTAATCTTTTTCTTCAACAATTTATCGTAGTTTATATAGACATAAAGATTTTAAATTGAACATAAATATATTAATGATATTTTTGATAGGTAATTGTATACCTAGCACAATTTAATTTATAATTACTGGCTGTATTTTTATTCTACGATGTATTCTTTATGTCTGAGTTACTGGAAGCAAATTTGATTAAAATAATTATTTATATATAAATATACTATATTGTACATACGATATTATAACAACATAGTGCATATTACATTTATACTAAAATTAATACTCTACAACCAAATACAAATGAATTCAATTATTTAAATCTATCAAGTTTTAAATGTATACAAGACAATGCCTAACTATATAGTTTTCTTTATTACCGCATTTCTCGGATTTAAGTTGATTAAAAATATATCACAGCAAAAGTCATTGTCAATTTAATACGTTGAGATTCTTTTCAATCGAACCAATCTTGTTAATCATCTGGACAGACTTACTGAAAAGCACTTACTGCGTCACACATATACTTATAATAAGTTTAAAAAGCTAAAAAGGTTCAACGCCGTTGTTGCATAAATCATTATTATTGTTGCTGCTGTTGTTTTAATGTTCAATTTATATATCACGTATTTTCAGTAGTGTAAATACAACTGTAATAATTTCATCCACTCCTCTTCTCGTTACAGATTTTCGAGAAGTTTTTAAAAAGTTTTAAAATTATTTTGTGATAATACATAAAAACCATACAAATTTTATCATTTTATATTCAGTGAATATATCAAATTGTCATATTATTATTATTATTACTAACCTAACTACATCATTAACATAAATGTTACTACAGATTGCAATAAAAAAATACTATGAATCCTAAAAATAAAACAAACTAAATTTTATTTATTTAAGCATTTCTGATTTTGTTTTTGTTTTTTGACAAATTCGGTACTAATTTCATTTCTTTGGTCTGATATTCGAACTGAACAATTTTGTGCTTAGTTCTGTTCGGTTAGGTTTGAAAATCAAACAGTTCATAACATCACCATTCGAGGTAATATTAGAAATTGATTAAAAAAAAAAATCGTCATGATTAAATTCAAATGTTTCCAAAAATTAAAGTCATTTTGAATCAAAGTGGAACTGAAATTTCATACGCTTTTTAAAAATATGTGTTAAAAGTTTTCCAAAGAATTATTTTGCACATTAAATTATTTATCTAACATAAATATAAATATTCAATACATAATTAGTATGAATCATAAATGTATATTGATCGATGCTTGAAATTTATATGATTTTTTCGATTTCATTTTTACAATGTCCATGGAAGATTAGTAAAAACATGCAGACTCCATTAAAAATCAAATTTTTGCAAATTTTCTTTTCATAGTTATAATTATGTAAGTACGTCATTACCTATTTCAAGTGACTTCATATAGGGTAATATGTATATTTATTTTACATCTTTAGAAATTTAACCTATACATCATGATAAAATGTCATTGATATGAATAACCTCCCACGCCAGCGGAAAAAGCTACAGAACACGCCACTGACGTATTATATAAAAGTCAGCAATCGCAAATTTTACTACAATGTTATCGAAAATTTATCGCTGTAACGATAGAGACCTTAACGAAAAGATTTAACGGCCGAAATAAAAAATAAATATTTAGGATCTTGTGTATGCGTTGCGTATTGGTCACATTAGTTTATTTGTATAATACGATGAATGACGTATTTATTTGTTCGTGTGTACAATAAGACATAGTTTTATCTAATATTTATACGTGTATATATATATATATTATATGTAACGAGAGAAGATAAACGGTTCTTTATTATAACAAATGACGTTAGTATACGTATGAATCGATTCGTACCCGAATATATATGATATGATGCACGTATTAAATGAGATGATATTTTTCTTATAACGTATTGCACCCATATTTTTTTGAAATATTTTGTTTTCGATGTTGTCATCTACAAAAAAAAATCTCTAAATATAAAATTAAAAATGTAGTGAGCCGCTGCTGCTGGGGGTGTCGATTTAATTGGGATACTTACATATGGATTTCAGAGTTATATTATTATTATTAATTTCAAAGCAATAGTAAATCATTGTAACGATTCTGAGTAACGCTGAGTAGGTTGTTATAATTATTTTCTCATACTAAGAATTAAAAAAACGAGATTGTCCTTTTAGGAAAAAATTACATTTTATACAAAATTTGAACTTGAAACGTTTAAAAAAAAATGTGACTAACGATTTTAAAAATATTTTAACAACTGTTAAAATAACATTTAATATATCTTATAGTACAATTCAGAACAACAGTCCTAAAAGTTAAAATTGTATTAACTTTAAATGTAAATAACAAGAAATAATTGGAATTTTCAAAATGTTATATTTAGCTAAAAGTTGATCGAATTAAAAAAAGTCGTTTTTCTATACGCTCAAGAAAACTAATGAGAAAATAGAAAAATATGTCAAATAAATTATCAACTAGATACAGTTTTCTACTGTAAAGTGTTCATAGACAAAATAAAAAGAATACATTATCGAAAAAATGTAAAACTGATAGATATGTTACATTTGCTTTGCTCAGAATCTAAAATAAAATAATTAATTTTCCGCAGAATTAGAGTGTAATGCCAACCATAATTGTTATTACAAAGAAAATTATCGGTGTTGTGTGTGTTATAAAACATCCCTTGGATATTATTTTTAAAATGATAAACTACAAATATTAAGCACAACAATTAAATAGGTATACGTTTGTGAACGTACAATATTATCCAATACGAAATATTATTTTGTATTGCGGTGTTTGGAGCGTATTTAAACCATAAATTAAAATTACTTTAATTTTTTGCCCGGGTAATTGCAAAGTATATAATATCAGCTGTAAATGACTGTATTTTTTTCTAAAAAGACTTTTGGCGATATTTATTTCCAGCTAATAAAACATCATCTGTCGTTGTCACACCGGAAATTCTACTTCCTTATTTGTGCGCTCATCGGTATCGAAAACCATATTAAGTTGGTTTCGATTTTTCTAATAAATTTCTTGAGAACGCGAAAAAACTATCAAACAATTTATTAAAATCGTCGACACATACGATTACACCAAACAGAATTTTTTTCTTTTCGTGTTATTCTGAAATTAATATTATAAAACACTTGAAATTTTTACCGGTTATTTATTTTGATAGATACACACACTGTTTTGAAAAAATGTTATTAACTTAGAACTAAATATAATAACAATATCAATTTTACTCCTGAAAATGTAATATAAAATCTGTCATATAATCTGTCAATACTGAAAAAATATCAAAAATGGATGTTCAGAATTTTTTTAAGTTTAAATTTTGAGTATAATGGAAAAATTTTGCGTTAAATTAAGAGTGTATTTTAGTTCCGAAGATCTGATAATTTTATTCGAGGCTTATCATATGATATTCTAATAACAGTTGAATAAATTCTCATATCAATATTCAGAAACTATATTTTAAAAGTTTAATTTACATCTTATGTGAATTGAAGAATTTATAAGTAAAACGAAAAATTGTTTTCGATTATAATTCTTAACAAAGTCAATTTTTGTATTTGAAAACTAAAAATTTAATACAAGATTAATAATAATTTTTTTAAGATAAATATGAAAATTCAAGACAATTTTAATTTTAATCATTCAAAATTTTATTTACGACGAAATACATTAATTGCATATGTTATTATGTGATAATGAAGTTTAGCTGAGCATATCTACTTGATTTCTATGTTAAGTGTATCATACTTATTAATAATAATAATCTACATGCATCTCTAAGAATCGTTTTTCTAACTTTTAGAATTCATTACTTTCAAATTCATAATAATAATAATAATAATACTCAAACAACTCTGTCTATATGTGTCCCACTTGAACCAATATCTACAGCATTCGCAGCTCGCTATCTTCTGATTTTTTTAAATAATGTCGCTCGGTTTAATTTAATCTAAAACTTTGGGAATTTAAAATTTAGACACTGGCATGCACTCAACGAAATAGTAAAAAATATACTTAATGCCTTAAAGGGTAACTCGTTGGAAGTCCTATATTTGCGCGTCACCTAACTGTATAACACTTATATACGACATAGGTATTATACGTATAAGACGCGTTATGTTTTACACAGGTATTATGTTGGTATTTGTGTTCACAGGCACCGTTTGCATACCATTGAACCACCTGTGCACCGACAACGGTGGCGGTCACTTGAAGGTACCAGCGGTTGCCCACTGGAAGCAGGCGAAAAAACACAATTTCGACAACAGCAGCGTCAGAGAAGTCAACATCAACACCACGTCCACCAACGCAGCGATGAGATCGGATACGTCGACGGAAGTGGATTCGGGGATGACGTACGACATCAGCAACAGTTGCGGCAGCGGTGGCCGACGGTGGACAGTCCGAGGAGAAAATGCTAGTTCCGTATCTTGACGATGTCTGTCACCGAAAAAAAAGGAGGACTCGAAAGAGGAGGAGAAGAACCGTGACGTTCCCGACTCATGTCGTCATCGCTGCTATCGTTTATCGATGACTGATATTGCTACACCAAGGAAATCGATCGTGTAGATACAACAGATCTGAATATAATGAACGAGTTTATCACGTTCACCACCATCACCGCATGAAAAAGCTATCCGGAAATCGTATTATTATTATTGTTACTAATTATTATTAATATTATTCCCGTTATTGATTGCGTGTCAATCTGTCGACGGAATTTTGATTACCTGTCCACCCAAAAGGACGTAATACCTAATCTTTTCTCGTATGATGAAAATAAGTATTGACTTGTTTCAAAATTCCATGAGAAACGATCTCACTGTGTTAGACGTTAAGTTTTGTGTACATATATATTTTGTAAGACGTATCATTGACATCAGAGTCCAGATGGTTTTGAAATAATGACTTATAACCAATAATATGAGATTATTCTAAAAAATAAAAAAAAAACACAATTTAATTTCTAAACGTATATTGAACGAGGTTCTCATGGATTTTAAATTTAATTTACATGGATTGTAAGGGTCAAAGTATATAGTTAAATTCAAAAGTGATTACTAAATTAGAAATTGAAATTCTCAGTTATGACGATGGTGGTTTTAAACTTTCTACGTCGCTGATAATATTAGAACCCGTTATTTATTTATTTCCTTTTAAACAGTGGCCGCCTTGTTGCTCGACCGACGTACATACGCGGTTTTTATTCGTACATCAGACCATGGTATTATGATGATATAATGATAACATTGTAAATATTTTTTATTTTCCAAACATGGTATAAAATATCGCTTGAGAATACAGTTGTTTTCTTTTAAAATCATCATTATCTGGAATGTACATAGAACGCCAACTGTAGATATTACGTAGATATTTTCCTTTATGGAAATAAACAAAATAAATCATAAATAAATGCAACTGTCATACAAGATTATTTTTGTGCGAAAACAATACATTCTCCCTAAAAACTAATTTTTGCTTTTCGAGGGTGGACACAGAAATAACGCTAATTCTTTTTTGAAAAGTTAGTAATACTTAGTACAGGATTATTTATCGTAAACAATTTAGTAAATAATCTTTAATTATATATCAAAAATCATATAATTTTTACAAAGTCAAATTTTTCTTTAGCTTCTAAGTGTCAATTATCGCAATGGCGGAAAAATTAAAATACTGTGTGAATGTTTGGTTCTATTTTCTATTAAAGGAACCTTTCGTCTTCGTAAACAGTTATAATGCTCCAAAAAACGTATAAGTAACATGCCAATAGAAAGATGAAAGTTTACAAATGGTTTCATTGTTTTAAAAATGGTGACTTTTCGCTCAAGAATCAATCTCGATTAGGCTGTCCTTCCACGAACCGAACAGATGAAAATGTCTTGAAAATTCAAGAAGCCATCAATGCAGATTATTAATGAACCATTGATGAAGTAACAATGTTGAAAGTGTCACAGTGGAGTACTTGCCAAAGCGTTTTGTTTCAAAATGAGACGCATTTTGAAAAAATGTCTATCTCACTTGCTGACTGACGCTGATTAAAGCGAAACTGTGTGCCTAGAGTTGAAAAACTAATTGGAAAATTTCTATACTCCTCCCTTCTCCAAATTCGTATAACCTGAAATAATGTGATTTTTTTCCTCGTAAATTTAGTCATGATAGGAAAGCGATTTTATGATATGGAAGACGGAGACATTAAAAAGGCAAACAAAAAAATAACTGTTAAAAATATGTTAAAATATGAAAACAAACGTTAGAATCAATGAATATCATCATACTATATAGTATTTTCAAGGCCCCTTTGATGTAATTTTTAAGTTTTTTTATAAGCGTTATTTTTAAAATCAAAATTTCCATTACTTTTGGGTTCTCGTATATTGTGGTCCATTTTCTTCCATTATTGAAATTAAACATTTATTGATAGAAAAACTATAAGTCTATTTTGATCATGCACTAAATGTATAGGTCATTATACTTTTTTGGCGTTTTACATAAAACAATACAAGTTAAAATTGTTAAAATACTTATACACACACGTATTAAAGTTAAAGTTATTCCTTTATTGACTTATCACATAAACAGTCAATTTTTAATCATAATATATACACTAATAAAAATATTAAATATCTGTGTGTTCAATATGATACATAATAATATTAGTGATGTTACGAACTGTTCGATTTTTGAACCGTACCGAACCGACTCCGGGTGTTCGGTTGAATTCGAAAGCGAATTCATAATTGTGGAAATTTTCGAACCGAACTGAACACAAAACAGTACAGTTACAATATTAAATAAAAAAAAAATAAATCGTACAAAATTTGTCGAAAAACATTTAAAAAATATATAAATATTTAAATAAATAAATATCAGTTTGTTTGTTTTTAGGATTCATAATAATTCTTTCTTACAATCCGTAGTAATACGTATATTAATGATGTATTTTTCCGTTTCTATTATTGTTTATTAATATAATCGTTTAATATGATATAATAACAATCATTCAAAAATAACTCCTTTCCAAATAAAAAGTGATGTTTATTGTTTATAAAGATTTAAAGTCTAATTAGTCTGATTGGTTTTCGGTGTTGGAAGTAGGAAGGAGGAAAATAGTGTACATTATTCATATAAACATTCATAGCATTTGAAACCGAAAAATATATTATTTTGTTTTTTATTGATAATGCTTTGGTACTTAATAAATATGAATAGTTACAAAACATCATAATTTCTTATCGCAAATGTAATAACAGTCATAGTCATAAAATTAGTATTCGTTAAATGTTGATTCGTGTGTTATTGTACGATTGGACTGGGGTTCGTTATACTTAACCTAACCTAACATCGAAATTTGAAAAAGAAGTTAATGTTCAGTTTGACCCTAAAAATCTGGGTTCGTAATATTCACTAATTAATATAAATCAGTATATGATCAGCTTCATAATATTAGTAATTGTATTATAGAGCTTGGTAGTTTAAATGTGATTACTTCAAGAAAAACATACAAATATGTATTTTAAATTTTATTAGAAAACTATAGTCATTTTGGTTTTAATTAGTACTGAAATAAAAAATTAAACGTGTGTCAATAAAATATTTTAAAAAAATAAAAAATGTTATAAATATTTGCTTTTTATTATAATTAATGACTATTTAAATATTTAACTATTTTAACTATTTTAAATATTTAACTATTTAAATGTTTATGCGTTTTTTGTTTTAATAGACATTGCTTTTAAATTAAACTATATATTCAGAGGGAAATGAAATTCTTGTTTTTTATAAAAACAGTATTTCGTTTTAAAAAATAAATGATTGCGGCTTGATTTTCAGTAATATTAGATAATATTTAAATTACTTTATGTACACATGAAAATATATTTATTTTTATGTTACGAAACATTTTTTTTTATTTGAATAAAATATTTAATTTTATTAATGAAATAAGTAATGTTTAAAACTATAGTTGTAAAACTACATTTTTTTTTAAGTAAACAATTTTTATTTATTTAAGTATTAATTGAAAAATGTAACACAGTCACTTAGTTCTGGGCGAGTCGAAGATATTATAATGAAAAATATTAAGCGACTTATCATTGTCTCAATAATAATGATCGAAATTATAGAAAATATTGCAAAGTGATTCCATATATATATACATATATCATACATATTTATATATATATATATATATATATGATTCCATAAAAATTGTTTCACAAAAGCTTTTTTGTTGAATTCAATGATAGTTTATTTTCATAAAACAAACTACGTTATAAGCTAGGTGAACATTTATATTGATTATGCTTATATTTTTTTAAACTGTATAAAAGAGTGACGAGAAAAAAATTCACTATAAGTTTAAAAAAAACTAATTAATTTACTAAACAATGCTGCAGCTAATAGAAATAAAAACAAAACCACAATTGCACCTATATAATGTGTAATTTACATAATACATTTTTTTTTATTAAATTTTATTTGATGAAAGTGTCAAAGAGAACATATATTATTCTCTTGGACATGTACGTTAATTAATCAAAAGTTGTTATCCTTATTGCAACTCACCTATCGCACAATACGTGCATAATTTTACAACAAACATTATTATGAATGTCGTAATTAAACATTATGACCGCAACGATCGAACTTGGAATGAAATTAAGTAAAAAAACCTCCACTTGAGTCTACAATTATTATTCATACCAGTATTCGTCAAATTTGAAAACAACAGTGCAATGTTATATTATATACGTAAATATAGATAGATAGGCTAACAACGCGTTTTAAATATTTAAGTATAAAATCATCAATAAAATAAAAATTTTGAAATATATAAGCTTAAGATATAAATGAACTAAAATAAAGAAAATGTAAAAACATTGTTTTTAGCATATAAATCTGTAACGAAAAAAAATTGTATTGTTCTTTTTTGTGTGCTATTACTCACGATCTGTTGACGTGTGTGAAGTGGCCTTCCCCCTCCCACCCAAACCTAAGCATTCCAAATTTTTTTGTAACCTAATTATTTTAATTTTTAACTATTTTTAACCAAAAAAAAATAATTTGTACCAACTTTTTAGAATTTATAACCTCGCCGTTTTCGAGTTATAGCAAGTTTCTCAATGGAAGACTAACTTCACGTAGCTCCCCATATTATCCAAATCGCTTCATACAATATTTATTATATTTCTTTTCATTTACAACTATTTGTAACCAATATTTTATAATTTTTAAACTCACCGTTTTTGAGTTAAGAGCATTCCAAAATGAGGGACCAATTCCCGATAATTGAAAAAATCGTTCGAAACTTGTCACACTTAATTTATAACTATTTGTAACCAACTTTTTATAATTTGTAACCTTGTCGTTTTCTTATATGAGTATTCCTAAGTGTGAATAATTCGATGGTGAAGAATTAAAGTAATGTAGCGATTTTTTTTTTAATTGGGGTTGGAATACTACCTACTAATTATATTACATTTCAAGAGTAATGAAAAATAAAGAGTATTTAATTATTTATAAGTAACTTTATAAAATTACTCTTTACATTTTTATTAATTTTAAAAAAGTCTTAGTTTTTTTGCAATTTATTTTTAACTGAGTATAGGAAAAATGGACTTTGAACGATTTTGTGGTTTTATAATTATAATTAGTTATAATAATATTCTTATAATATAATATTATACAAAAATAGCAGTTCTATTTTAAGTGATTGAATCGCTATAATCATTATAATAAAATTCGAAAACTGCGTCGGAAGCACAACGGAAACCGGATGTAAGGTGGTTTTTCTCAAAATAGTGGTGACTTTAAATTATGTTTAAATGAACCCCACGATGCATTATAAATTCTAAACTACTATTGTGTATTATTACAATATACTTTGCCAATAACCAATTATTATACAGGCACATGTCAACAAATGAAGTAATTTAGTTTTCATTATACCTATTTATTTTATTTTATTTTGTTGATACTCAGATTAATTAGTAGAAAATTGGTTACAAATAGTTTCAAATGAAAAGGAATAAAATAACATTTATTTAAAGTGATTTGTACAATATGGGGGCTACGTGAAGTTAGTCCCCTATTTAGAAACTCGCTATAACTGGAAAATGTTGAGGTTAAAAATCCTATAAAGTTGGTTATAAAAAAATTTGAAACGTTTAGGTTTAGGTTGAGGGCCAACACACACACATGCCCTGTTGAGAACATTTTTAATAACAATTTAATTTTAAGTTTCCATTATTACTTAAGAAATAATTAATTCCGTTAAAATATTATCGGATTCTATTCATAAAATTGTATATACTATTTTTAAGAACCTAATAATGTATAAGTGATTGATATTTCAGTTCCTTGGTCAGAAATAATTATTTTAATATGATTTCTTTTTCTCGCACAACAGCTCATAGCTGTTCATACTTAGAGCATCAGCAGCTCTATAGCGAGCATATTATTAATACAATAACCATCGAAGTTAGTTTCATTTTCACTTTTTCACAAATATCATTCGTTCAATATACGATATATATGATTGATACACTCACGCGTTCTTCAATTGTTTTATTGATAATTAAATAATAAATATTAGTTTAATAATTGAGATAATTAAACTCAAATTCCGCAAATATATTATAGAATATTAACAGTATTATAGATATAAACAGGTCTACTTGCCTACCATACAAGCTTACTGACTGTCATAATCAGTGCTTGAATTGGGGGGGGGGAAGATGCGTGGGAGAACAGAGTATTTCTTCTTTTTTTAAATTTTTTTAACTTCTAATTTTTCTTAATGGGATACCATTAATCTTTTGTTTCCTTCTTCTAATTTTTTCGAGCAACTAGACAATGATATTATTCAAACGTAATATTTGTTATAAAATTTTATTTTGAATTATTCTCTTTCAAAATAAAAAAACACGTGATTATTTGTAAAGACAGATGATGTTAAAACATCGTTAAATTGCAAGTATCAAGTCTATCCATACTGGGAACAACATTGTTTACATTATATCAATTAATTATATGTATAACATACACGTAAACCTATATTAAATTAAATATTTACCTAAACAATATGTTTGGTAGCGTTGATTTATACCATATTATAATATCTGTATACTTCGATCTTGAGTTACTATGTAACAGGGACGGATTGGGCCAGAGGAATCGGAAAATTTCACCGGTGGGTCGCGACTTGTAGCTAAATTAGTGGAAACGACTGTATTACATTCAGAAGGGGTAAATGTAAAACGAAATGTACCTACAAATTACAATCCTACATTTACATTTTACAGTAATTGCCTCACTAAGTTGATAATAATAATTATATTATATATATCTCAATTCGTCCCTGCCATGTGATCATATTTTAAAATTATATTTCGTTTAAGGCCATACAAATAATATTATGATAGTATATATTTATTTATTTATTTATTATAATTAAAATATGTTCTTAATAATTATACTAATAATAATAAATACTTTTAAATGTAAATTTTTTTTTTTCAGATTCCGTTCAAATTGAACACAAATTTATAATACTATTTTTCTGTGTATTTTTTACGTATACATTAATTTTTTGAAGTCCCTTAAAGAAATAATTTTTTGATGTTCTCAGTTATTTAAAAACTATGAAAACTCTATTAAAATAGTTGCAAGAGGATTTTTTTTTTTTTTAGTAGTGGCAATGGAAGAAGTCAATAGAATTTTGCTTAGAATTGCATTATGACTACAATAACGTATTTTTTGTTTTTTTAATTGAATATAATAATGAAGAATAAATGACTTATACCATGATGAATAGTGATCAAAGTAAGACGAATCCCACCTCTAAAATCACTGTAAGCATTTTTTTAATTAATCGTTTTTGTTACGCAGATATAAAAAACCTTTTTTCTTTCATCATGTTCATTTCCCAAACCTCTATTGAAATTTCGAGGTCCATAGTATATATAATCGTGAATAGAAGCTATATAAATAAATGTAGAAGGAAACAATATATTCTCAATGACAATAATAATATTGTCCAAATATTGCCAAAATGCGACCGTCGGATGTTTTGAAAAAAAAGCCATTGCAATATTACTTGGTAAATTTACATGTCAAAAGTTAGTTTTCAAACAAATAGCATTCAAATAATTTAAATCTACATCAATTACGACCTATTTAAAAAAAGTGATCGATCGACTTACGAACAACACGTAAGTCTCAAACACGCCCGTTAATTCAGAAAGGTATACAAATATATTGAAATGCATTTTTAAAGTGCGTTAACATTTGCTATGAATAGCTCCGGTGAACAATTCAACAATAATATTATGAAACCTGTCCATTTCTAAAACGTATGTAAATTATTTATTTTAAATATTAATTTATTAAGATCCCAATTAAGGTGAGTGTTTTTAAACAAAATAATAGCAAGTTAAATCAATGGTTTTTACTTTTTTGTACTCATATGAAAACGACGACGCAATGAAATTTGTTTGTAATTCCAGACGTTAAAAACTTAAATATATCTCTGTCTAAATTTATTACGTATAAATTGAAATGTTTTGGAGAACAGGAAGAGAGATTCTAAGCAACGCACCTCCGAACAACTCGTAAATCCGATTAACTGACAGTTATGTCTGGTAGCTGCTGCTATTCTTCCACAGCGTAATTCTCATTTAACATTTCATTCTCGTCCCCGCTCGTTCCTAGTTCTCCGTCAAAGTCGGTGACTTCCTCGTCCCGAGCAGCCAGCCACACCTTCACCTCGCCGTCCATCTGGTCGAAATCGTGCGGGAAATACTTGTTAGAGTCGTCAATGCCCACCTCGTAGTCTGGACTCACGTAAATGGGTCCAACATCGACAAACCGCAACAGACTCTTGTCCTTGTCATCCTTGAGTACGGACAACACCAATGTTGCGTCTTTGCTGCATACCCCACGAGTAATGTCATCGATTTATTTACAATATAACAATATAATAGTTTACATACTATCTACATAGTTGTGTGAAAATTTCCACCTTATCATTTGAACATACTGTGAAGATTTTGCATGAAAAAAATACTTTAACAACATTATTTATTTTAGAAAGGTTTCTTATCGCTAATTCGAAACAATTCTCAATTTTAATAAAAATCCTACGACTTTTGCATATTTATTTTTTCGTTGAAATTTTCCCATCCAAGTTTCTTCAAAATAATTCAAAAATATTAATAATTCATTTTCATTTTCATTTTCCTAATGAATTTTCCTAACCAGCCAAATTCAAATGCTAAGGGTACAATCGTCGCCAGATAGATTGGCACGATAGAACAAACAAATAAAACCAGCGTTTCACCGTGTTTAATGTTATGTACAGTATAGATCGACAAACCAACAATATATAATAACAATAATATATATGTTATTTACCCAACTTTGTCCATACCATACGTGATCAACAATTCGTAATCTTTGCACAGCAGCTTCAGGTTTTCAGGATCAGCACTACGGAAAAACCCATAATGGACAATTTTGTCTTCTAGATCCTCGATGATTGGCAACACGATATTGGATTTGTTGATTTCAAATATAACAAGATACTACAACGAAATGAGAACACAATAATTATGATGAAATTATTTAAAAAAAAAATATGTATAAAGAAAATAGCGACGCAGGAACACATGCATGTATAATATGTTCCCGGAATAATTACAATTATATATAACTGATCGTATATTTCCCAGTCGATATTTGACAAGTTAAAATAAACTTTTTTTAATAAACCATAAAAAAATCTCTACAAAAACCGCAGGCTACTTTTTTACATGTCTAAAACTATATAATTTTAAACTTGTTTAAACTATAGACACATTGAACGTCATTCTATGATACATATTGTTACCGTAATAAAATCAGTAAGTAAACTTACCTGTGGCGAAGATGGTTGAGGGACGATATATCCATTGTTTGAACAGAATTTCTTGAACAAAACGGTGAGCGCAGAAGCTTTACTCAACGGATTTGTAGGCGTGTACAACGAAGGTATTTTTCCTCTGTAATCATCGACTACCATGTTTTGAAATGCGAGTCTAAAATATATATATCAAACGTTTTCAATTATATACTATTAATCGTGATATATTCGACAAAAAAACGAGTTATTAATAACAAGTATTAATTTAAATATGCGATAATATATTTAATAATAATAATATATTTACTCCTATTTTAAAACAGTATAGATTTCATTGAAGGTATAATTGTACATAATATTAAATTTAATAGGTGATGTAATTGATAAAGGTATAATAAAATATTGTTGAACGAAAAATGTATGAATACCATTGAACTATTTATTATAATTTTTAACGTTAATAATTTCCAATTTATTTAAATAATATGTGTTTTCTGGTTTAACTCTAAAATTAGTCTTGATACTAATCTATTAATAATATATTATAATTTATAAGCAATCAAAATGAAAGTGTTGCATTTATTTGGCATGAAAGTAAAAAGATAACTATAGAATATGGGCGTTATTTAAAGGACATCATCATGTATCGCTGTTAAAACGTAAATACTTTGAGCGCCATACTTACGAATTCGGACTTGGATTCAATGGATCGCCATTGCCGTAAATAATCATGCTCGCTTTCTGTTCAACTACTCCCATCATGTTAATAGACTCTGTTGATGTGTCATCATCCACAACCACATCATCAGTGTTAGTTTTTCTTTTAGGTAATGACAACATCACCGAATATACTTTTTTACTTAACAATTGATCGATAAGTTCAGGCGGAAAACTTTCCAATAACTCTCTGTCCGAGAAGAACATCTAAAAAAAAAAAATACCAGGACTATCTTGAAAAGTACATTATTAGGTATATATTATTATATTATGTCTCGTCTGAGTATTTCAAACATATTAATGTAGTATCATCTAGTTACTTCGTTCAAAGTGTCTTCCGTCAATTCTATGTCCTTGGCTTCGACGACGATAAGCTCTTCGTATTTGAGAGCACACAAATTGGCCACCTCGCACACCCTTTTCTCTACCATCACCGGTTCGGCAGGTGTGTTTTTGAGTTCCTTCTCGGCGCCTTCTCCTTCTTCTTGTGGTTTTTCCACCATAATATACTTGATCGTGTGAGGAAAGAACACGACACACGTTTTCAATGGGACGTTAAACGAAAATTGTCTCAAAGCATGTTCTCTTACTTTCATCATTCTTTGGTCTAAAACGCATTAGTGAAATTTATTATTGTTTCGTGAAATCGTTACATAGAACAATTAAATTATTTGCGTAAAAACAAATTTTTGTTTTAGTATGCAATTTTTGAATATAGTTTTCATCCAATTATGTGTTTCTTGAAAAAAAAAATTATCGTTTGTAAATACGCATAGGTATTATATTTAAAATATGTTTTTTAAACAAAACTATCTGTAGCTTCAAAAACGCCCGTTTTGAAAATCAAACTATTAATATTACGCGAGTTATGAAATATAGACCTACTCAATTTATTTACTATATAACGAATATCACAGAAATATAAATATGTGTATTGACTTTTAAAGGAAATCAAGTTTTAAAATTATCTGTATAATCATTACTGCATTAGAAGCCACAGAATAAAATTTAGTGCGACGGCCACATCGACATTGCCGACTAAACGATTGTTTAATTCGCCACTGTACATTATATGACTGAAATAGTTAATTTTAAAATAGAAATGGTATATAACAATTCTCATCTTAATCGGAATATTGTTTTAAATTGTGTATCTGACTAACAATACAATAGAAAAATTTAACACTCAGTAAGTACATCCACGTAATTATTCAAAATATAATAATACATAAAAATAATAGTAAATACCTCTATTTTTTTTTTCTTTTCCAATTTTCTGTTTTTCATAATATTCATTTTCGATAATCATTTTTTGTTCTTCGTCCGTTATTTCGTTTATAGGTATCTTAATTTTAAAACAATTTTAACATTATATAATTATTATCGTATTCATATATTCGACTATAATGTTAACAATTACCATCTATGCTTAAACGACTAAAACAATATTATACTCACAAACTCTCTATGAATTTCTCCCTTCTTCAACTTATCATACTGTTCCACTTCATCCATAATTAACTTCATTAATCTAGGAGCATTGGCACCAATAATAAGATTAACCATTTGCCCATCCTTGTATATATTAATAGCAGTAAATAAACATGATTAACGGATCAAATAATACATAATATTAATATATTTAAATTTACTATTGATTGGTAATACTTACGAAAAAAAACATCCAATGTGGTTCACTTTTTTGTCGAAATCTTTCTAGCGCGGTTATGTTGTCAGACTTTGCCTTGGATATTTGAACATTTTTTAAAAACAACACAGCTTTTATTATAATAATATTTCAATTCATTTACTATAATAGGACGTATAATTTATAATAAAAAATTATATTTTTAAAAGAATGTAATGAAAAAATTGTTTAAAAATTATATAATTATATAAATCAGCATGGTATCATTATTGCTATAGTTTATTTTATTTTTATTTATTATACGTTTTATACATGATATACGTACATTAAATTATTTTAATTTTCTTTATTTATAAACTATTTTAACTAGAATTTTGTTAAGTAATTTAAAATTATTACAATCTTATTTTTTATGCATAAATATACATAGAATAAGAGTGAACAAAAAAGTATAGTAGAAATAATGTAGAAGAAATATAAAACAATATAGTAGAAATAATCTTTTCATTTAAAAATATATTTGTATTAATTTATATTAATGATATTACGAACCGTTGAATGATGTTCAAACTCATAACTGGAAATATTTGAACTAAACTATAGACAAAATAATTTGGATTGATATCGAATTCGAACCAAAAAAAAGAATTTTTTACCGAACTTTACTTCTATACTCAATTTTTTTTATTAACTCCACAACTAAATTTGATTTTAAAAATACAAATATCTTTTTTATTATTATTGTAGAATTAAGAATTTTTTTCTTTACCGAACTTAAGTTAGTTAATTTAGGTTACCTAAATTAGATACCCACTGGGACGGTTTACGAAAAAGTTTACAGAAAAAAAAACCTAAATTCACCCTTATGTTGTTTCCATGGAGCAACCTTTGTTTCCATGCAACCTTTGTTTTCATGGCAACCATTTTTTTCCCCATGGCAACTATTGTTTCGGTTTGAAAAAAATTTGAATTTGAAAAAAAAATTTCACACAATAAAACAGAAATTGTGTCACTTACGCGGCTCCGAATTTTAACATTTTTCTTTTTCGAGAGTGTTGTCTACTTCGTTTTTTTTAATATCTTCATTTTATTTTTTTTTATCAAATTATTATAAGTATTTATTTATATGCCTTCTGTTGAATTTGCTATATTTAAATTATATATATATTATACTTTTTTGTTAACAAATTGTACAATACGGAAGGAAAAATTCAACACCAACCAATCCCACTTAATTTTTTTTAAATTGCTACCATTGTACACAAGGACCAACACCATTCTGCATAAATGTTGATTACTAAAAAATAAAATCAAATAATAATTGCGTACATAATATATTTTGTTAAAATGAATATATTTTTTGTTACCAAAAAATTCCCGATTTTTTCTAACATTTTTACCCCCAATTCGTCATCGTTATTTATCTCTTCTTGAAAAGCACTACTTGTCCGCCATTTTTTAGCCATCCTCCTGAGTTTCTTAACTATGATTATTCTAAATTGCAAATCAAAATAAAATTAAATCGAGATAAAACATCAATATATTAATAATCGCTCATCAACAAAAAAAAACAACAATCAAAGTAAATAGTATAATACATTTATATTATTTTTCAATAATTTTAAACACAAAAGTATGAATTAAGAATTAATCGTAATCGCCGTTTCTTCTTCAGATTCCGATCTAATACTTAAAAATAATAACAATGAAAGGCTTCATTTCGTTAACTAACTATTTTGTAAATGTAATCATGAATTAATTCAATTAAAATATACAGTATATTTTCGATAAAATTAAAGTTTACCCCTATATAGACGTATACATTATGTTTAAATATGAACTAAAATAAATGTTCTTATTAACACTTAGTCAAATTATTTTCATCAAATATTATGATTATAATTTGCATGTTTGTGTAATCATTAAACATAACATAATTAAGGGCCGGATGTCTATGAAATAGCATATTTTTTCTATTTATCTAAATAAATGCAGTCTTTGATACAAATTTGATTCAGATCACTGAATCAAATAATACTATTTTTATTTTTACATACTTATGCATATTTTATGGATTTATATTTTAATTGCATATGGAATTACATTTCTTATATTTTTTAAAAATTATTTATATAAATTAACTAATTAAAGCAACTATAAAATTTATTTCACAACATTTATTTGTTATGGTTGTATACCTCCAGACACCCACATCTTAACGTATAAGATATATGTAACACCACTTATATATATCATTTAAATATCCAATAATAGATTTATATTGTGTTTTTCCGCAAAATACTTTTAGATAACATAGTAAATAATAATAAACTTTGTATATATGTACTTCAGTATCTGGGTATATGGCGACGACGTATAGTACGACTTTAATCGCCATGTTTTCGTACCGGTCGTGACAATTATAGTATTTTTCCCAACGGCTAGCTTTAATTTAATTTAAAAATTTCGAAATTTAAGTCAGCGAGTTCAATTCGTCTTCAAAGTTTTTTAAAGAGTTCGGAAATGATATTATTTTCTACAGATGGCTTGGATTTTTATTGCAAGGTGTGTTAAACTAAGTAATATAAATGTACGGTATATATTATTCACTAAGTTAAACGAGTTAAAAAAAATAATTTATGTTGCCAACGAATCTTAATGAATATTAATTTTATTTTCTTTTTTATAAATGTTTTTTTGTTTTATTGTTTTGTTTTTTTCATCGATCCCACATTGATTTATGTTTCGTTCAGTGTTGAAGGACATGTGGAAGGAAAAGAGGGAGGTTAGCCCTCTATAAGAGCTGTTTTTTGCCGATGTAGCCGAAGAGGTCCTCGGACGTCTGGCTGTCGGTTGTGATCTATTTTGTTTCGCTGTGTCCATCGAATTTTTCGCAGTATTCTGACTATGAAGGTTATACTAAGTCCACACTACTCACCAGGGGAGACCTCGGGGAAGATATAGCATCCTCACCCCCACTAATATTATCATAACATAACAATATAATATTTTATACACTGACCGCTGAAATTTAATAATAATTTTCTAACGCTTCCTTATATACGCTATTTTCTCTTTACCATAATATTGCTACATAGTAAAAAATTATATTATGTATACGTGCAAAATATGTCAAGCAACAAATAACCAAATAACAAAAAACTCAAAATCAAATTCGACATACTACATACTAGTACCTATGTATATATATGAATATATATATTTGAGGTCGTTACAATAAGTAACATATTAATGCATTATATCGAAAACAGGTATAATTAGAATTAAAACAGATATAATAATTACATACCATTTTTGGCGGCAATTTTCAATAATAAAAATATTATGTAACATTTTTGGATTTCAAAAACTAATAATTTGAATGTTTACCGCTATACCACTACGATCCTGACACATTGAGAACACAATAAATGAGAAACAAAGTGCTATGCGTTATTTATTTTAGAACGTTAGACCCCCGGATGCCATTTGCAGTACATGACATTCGAAAAGTTTAATTTACCGTAGAAGTTTTGTATATAGATATTTAAAAGTCGTAATAATACAAAAAAAAATTTAAAAACGTGCATCTATCAGGCGAGTTGGGGAAATATCTATAATGCAAATGACGTGGTAGGGAAAAATTTAACGACGTAATGGAGGCCTCCGGCAATCTAATCTTTTCATAGTAACTATAATAAACTAGCTATTAATTGATAACAATACAACGATTAAAGAATTTCTTAGTTGTATTTTATACGCATATTATTAACAATAATAATATAACGTTACTAAATTTAAAATATTTTAATGGTTTTTTTGATTTTTTTTTTTATGGGCTCATTTTTCTATTCATTTTTAATTGAATATGTTTTAGTTATTTTTTGTCCAGTTTAATTTGTCATCTACGTACACGCAAGTTTATTTATGTAAAAATTAATTATTCCGGTAAAATAAAATAATTTTCGAAGAGGATTTCACATGTTATTATTCACATCGGATAAGTGATAAATTGTACTGTGAAATGTTTAATTCACTTAAATTTTGACTACTTAAATGTTTTTGTAATTGAAGAGTATTGGATTGTACATGGCTTGAAAAACAAAAAACATCTAGATTATTAATATTTGTATAATTGTTGAAGTGTAATAATTTTAATATTAAAAGATATATACAAATATTTATTTTCTAAAGTTTCACAGTGAATTCATGACGCGAACATGATGGTTCAAATTTAAAAATATATAATATTACTAATTTTTATATCTTCCCCCGCTATGTATATACACCTATCTGGTCAACTATTATAAAGTACCGTACATAAATTAGTACGAATAAAATGACCGCTATTAAACCGTGAATTATTGGTCCATTTGAATTACAAAAAAACTATTTTTTGGTATAGAGAGTATAGTTAAACACTTCGACAGTAACTTCCTTTGAAGATGAACTTTGAAATGAGACCGAAACTCCAGCCCAATCTACACACATGATATATCTGAAACAAATTGTCCAGAACTAGATAATGATTATAGACAAATTTTATTTTCGATTGATTATTTCCGAGACATTATATCAATTGAAAATGTCGAGTAATTACCCAATAACTCGATTATTAATAATTCGATTTATGCTTACAACTAGTTACATTCACGGACACGGGAGATCGGAAACCGAAAAATTCTTGTAATTAATTCTTTAATATTAATATTTAAAATTCTTTATTCTTTTATAAATGTAATTTTACAATAAAACTCTTTAATTTATGCATTAATAACATAATTGTATATAAAATGTATTTGTTTATTGTAAATAATCTTGAAAATTGTTATGTATAAATAGTTGTATATATATGACTAAAATTTACGTTAAACTTTTATTTAGTATAGACTAAATAGTAAATTTAACGATAAGTAAATTGTGTTATTATAACCAGCTAGTTTTATATTTTTAAAAAGAAAATCGGTAAAAGAAAAATCTTGGCGGCCTAAATCAAATTCTTTAAACCGTCTTTCTATAATACGTATAACCTATGCCGAACCCTCAAATTTACATCATAAGTTAGTATATAAATTTTAAATCTTAAATATGTACGTCGTGCAAGTAAATATCATACGGTGCCAGTTAAGTGACTAGATATATTTATATATGTATATTCAAATTTGCGAACGAGGTGGACGGACAGGTCAGACCTAACTCCAAACGCCTAAAGTTAAAACCGCGACAAAATGTCAACAAGACATGCGACTAACACTATGCGGACTGTGCGGAAACGTGAGGAACAACAGAGTTAACCTCGCCCCAAATACAAACTACGATATGTTTTATATCTTACTTGGTTAATAAATTTTAATATCAGACTCGGTGGGCAGGAAAACAAATACTTACAATAACTTAAATACTTGTATGTAAGCATAATATAAATTATATAAGATAAGATACAATATTAATATATCTACGTGGCGTTGTATATAATATAAATAAATATATATATGATAATAATAAAACAATAATAATAATTAATATTACGATTATTACTGTTATTAATTATCCTATTATTTTTAACGGCGGCACGGTACCCGATGCGTAAACGCGGAGCTTAAAACGTTACCCGAAAACCGCTAGCCTTAGCGGAAAACCACTCCTACCTATCTATATAACATAGTTTCTCGTATTAATTATCGATTGTTATCTTTATATTATTTAATTATGATTATAATTATTATCCATTTGTATTTGTTTCGATACGCGAACGAAGTTTTAGTTTCACTAATAATTCAATCATTCATAGTATTATCACTCTAAATACCATAGTCTTATAATATTCGAATACTATATACGAGTTTACTTAATAACATATTACATTGCTTACTTCAGAATAGCGAACTTTTTCGTACCAAACGAGCAAATTTTCGGTTGGTCCTTTATTGTCTAGTGTATCACAACCCAAAATTTGATGATTTTTTTATACGACAAAACATAGATTTTTTTTAAATAATTGCGCGTACATTAGGTTCGCCCCCATCTCTAGTCTATTGTTTGGATGATAGCACTCACAGATATATAAATATATATATAAATTTACTTATTGTACGATACTAGAAACAATTAAAAAATAGATATATGTAATTTACAAAAATATTTTACAACTTACCCGTGCAGTTTATATATATATTTGGCGAAAGCCACGGTTTATATATACGAACTAACTGTGGCCACCCTCGATTATTATTATGTATGTATTTGGATTTACTGTTCCTAGATTTTTTTTTTTCATTTCTTTCACACTATTGAATTATATATATATACAATATTAGTATAACTTCGTCCTCATTTGTTCTATAACAAAGACTTTTCCCATGGATACATCGACCCGAAAGTGGTTACCCTGTGCATGGCACGCAGGAGATACCTTTATTTACAAAGAAATTTCTAATACATTTTTGGTTTTTTTAACACACACTGCGTATAATCACGTTATAACGATATTCGATTTTTACTCACACTAAATTTAAATTCGGAAATTCTTATCCAGAATCAATATTAAAAAATTTCCTATTGTCCGTTTATATTTGCCTATCGATTAATATAATTTATTTAAGTTTTTGTTTAATGACTTTGTGCAATAAATCTTCAGCCCAGGATGAAAATAAAACGTTGGTATAAAAAATCATCCAGTATTCTGCAATTCCAAACGTTTTTAAATGTGAAACGAAACATTAATTTTAGTTTTAAAAAAAACTTAACAACTTTTAAAAAACAAATTATACTCGCTGTGTTTGCGTAGTCGTCCAGTTTTACGGAAAATTGTATACATGCTTTATATATAAAATCTCCCGAGTAGAAGTTTCTGGTATAAATATTAATGTCTTATTTGTAAATAATGAGTCCTGGACAACTATACTAGTTGCCAACAATCAAACAACCCAAATTCTGCATCCGGGCTTGCTACTAATCCTTTTGCTTTAGCTCCTATTACAATAAACATTTAGACCACACCTATAATACGTTACATCATATACATAAATAGACCTACCATATAAGTATTACATAAATCATAATAGATAACTGATTATAATTTTTATTTAATTCAGAAGAATTATAATAATATTATTAACTTTTATATTCGTATTAACTATTGAACTTAAAAAATATTTTAGTTTTCAAATTAATGTCTTTTCGTCATTTTTAACTTCTCAATTAATTTGTTTAAATAAAATTTAAAAATCATTAAAAACCATTGACGATCAGACGAATGCTTAACTACAACATATAGATCGCGCGATCTAGTGGTGCTTATTCCATCAATTATAGGTTCGTAGACACTATTTTGCAGATTTTACCCTGTACGGACAAGCTTGCCCATTTAAATAATCGAGTATACAAATTCATATTAAGAAATGCCGATTTGAAGAAAACACATTATGTTCTCATTGTCATAGATCGATACAATATGTTTACAAGGGATAATTTTGTTCACACATAATTTTTGTAAAATACATAGATTTATATATTTACATATACATTAACTTTTAATCTTCGGTAAAAATCTTACAATTTAGTTAAAACTTTTATATCAAACACAAAATACCCTCAGTCTCCAGAAACGTATTTTGTCCATTTACCAAATGAATTTTTCCTTACTTTCTGATCGATCAAAATTGAAGTATAAACAATAAAATATTAAAATACAAATTTGTAGAAAACACAAACATTTTATTTATCTTACAAAATTGATTTGTTGTTTGAAATAAATTTGACACAAGTACATGAAATTATTTGGTCTATTAGAGATCTAACGAAATCTTATTTCGTTAGAAGTTATTATATTAATAGAAAATACAATTGTTCCAATAACAAATCGGAAGAGGGAAAGTCGAAATCACACCATTGGTTTTATTATGTGATACGGCCGTACGATGACGAGGTTACGCGGCGCGTAGCAATCAAATAGTTTATAAACCACTCCTAAAATGTGTCATTTACCTCTAGTTGTCGGTCAGAAGTAACACCGTTTTACTATTAATCCTCATTTCGGATTTCAGAAAAGCCTTCCTGCAGCAAAAATATTTTATCTATCGTAAATACATTATATTATTATTATCAAATCATCGACACATCTGTTTGATCAGAAACCATTTTTTTTATTTCTATAAATTAGTTTTCGATAAATAAAAAGAAAATCTACAAAACATTAACGATTTTAAACGTTACAATCATTTGAAACTTAAAGGTTGTTTTGGGTCTTTTGGAATTCCATTTCCGTTTTAATATTTTATACATTGCAACGAGAATTAAAATTAATTGATATGAATTGTTTTTTATGTAATACATATTTAATGTTTTAAAGTTATATTACGTGATATATCGAATGCATATACAAAGTTTTCAAAAGTATAACTCGGAGATTATTCCTAAGAATGTTTTTATAAACCTTTCCAGATACTTTAAGATATTTTTCGAAAAATTTTCGAAAAAGATTAACAACACATTTTAAAAATAACCATCAATGAGAAAATACATCCTGATGGATAATATTGTAAGCATCAGACCAGCTTTTTGTTGTCACTCCGTCCACCTAATAATGGGACAATTAAGCAAGAATTCTTCAACGCTTTCATCAATTGTGGTGTAATCTGACTAAGAACTTACAGTTATTTTATAAAAATCAAAATCTTAAAATCTTGTAACTACTTTTATCAACGACATTTTCAAAACGACTATAAAGTAACCTCGAAAACATTCTTTGTCTTCAAATTTCTATTTATTGCGTTTAAACTTGAAATTCAACGTAAACTGTAATACAATTTATATACCTATATGTCTAATGATGGTTTTAACCATATATCAAAGTCATAATTGCCCAGCATTTTATGTAGTTTTACTGGTTTTATAGATAACCATCGATAAATCATAACATCTCTGATTTATTCAAATGCCTGTTCCATATCCTTATAATAAGATTCAGTTTAATTTTATTTCCTATAAATGTGTAAAATTTGTGTTTTTGTATCACAAATTTTATATTTATATTGATTTCAAGACCTCCCAATAACAGTATATATATATATATATCTAGTTGTTTCATTTTCGCTACATATTATAGTCAATTTTATACTACATACCTTTATATTTATTCCTTTTTTATGAGTAAACCCCCCCCCGAGTTTAGGCCCTCTGCGGCGGGGGCTACAAGTGTCGGACCTTATAAGCTCGGTGGAAGTACTCAAGAGCCGACACAGGAAGACGTTCCCAGCGTATGGGTGACACCAACAGACATACGGGCGCCGAATCAAGAACCAAGGGCTACCGAAATCCTCGTAACCGGCATTTTTGCACGTCGAATGCGCAACCCACTGGCACGGTTTGCCAGCAGGTTATAAACAACCTGGCGAAACCAATCCGTACGAATCCAACCCAGAACGAACCCAAGGGTTCGATCCGTGTCACTACGGTCAGCGGGTGGTCCCTCGTGACGAGGGCTTTAGCGACCAACCACATACTCTTATTCGTGCTCGCGTCAATAGTAGGAACTTCACTGAGCAGACCTTCGCCTTAGCCGCTCTTTTCCGTCTCTGACGTAATATCTGTGACACTGACATTCGGTGCTCTGACTACTCTCTGCCCGTGGCGTCCCCTGTTCCCCGAGCAGAGAAGAGAAGAGTCCCGTAGTACTCTCACTCACGACCCAGCCTGTACCGGTCAATCTGACCCGCAACCACCGCGGGTTTCGAACCGGCCACTAAGCGTGACGCCTCGCCGGACTGGCCGTGCCCAGCCGATTAAGACTATGCTCGTCGCGGGCAATAAGTTATTTATCCCATAAAAAATACACTCCCCCCCCACCAAGGAGTGTTCCACTCCCCCCACCCTCCCCCCTGTCCCGCTTAACGAACCCGTCCCAACAGACTGGATCGTGTCCCTGAGTCATCTAAGCGGAGAACTATGGGTCGGCTAACCACTTATTTCAATTATTCTGTTTCGTGCTATCCACCACAACAAGGACTTTCAGTTATCTCCAGCTATTGACGAGAAGAACTCGCGAACCACACCCAATGTATTAATAAATATGGAAGAGCCGAATTAAAAAATAAAGGTCACATTGAATATAGATAATAAAATACATAAGACAAATTTTTTTTTGTAAAAATGTTTTGTTACTTAAGGTAAGAATGCGAGCCGCATAAGTCTATGACGCAGCCCGCAGTTTGGCCACCCCCTGATATATACTAGATATTAATTAAAGCCTCATCTTCATACTATACTAATATGTTTCACTAATCTATAATATTATCAGAAATTTCACATAATGTAAAGGACATTTCAGAGTATAATCATTGAATACTATATTCTTAAAAGATTTTCAAATAAAAATTAAATGTTTTTCAAACAGAAAATATAGTACTAGAATGCAGTTATAGTTAGTCCAAACCCAGATTTTCAAATAAGTGTACATATTTTCTTCTATAAATAGAAAATTTTTTGTAGTAGTTTATTCATATTGTTTAATGTTCAGTAATTATTATTAGTTTAACCTATTCATATTATAATAATTATTAATTGATATGTCCAAATAATTACGAAAAATGAACTGAAATGTTTTTTACTATCAATGTTGTGACAGGGAAGAATAACTCCAGAAAGTAAAAACATGAAATAACCTGTCCCTAAAGACTAAAAAAAAAAACTGTAAGCAAATCCAATTGATTACATATAAATTTTAATTTATAACCTAAAAAATATGTTTTATTACTTTTAATAATATTATACATAATTAATAAAAAAAAAAAAAAAAAATCGAAAACATTACAATATAATTCAAAATTAAAATTGTTTATAAAAAAAATATTTATTAAAATAGTATTATACCATATAAATTTTTTCGTTATAATATCCTATTATTAATTATTTTTGTATTGCTTTTTTAAATTCCACTTTTTGTTTGTTTTTCTTGATTTTTTTAGATAATTTAAGTACATATATGGTAAATTTGATACGAATTTTCACATTTGAACATCTCAGTTATTTTCTTTGATTTATCCAGGTAGTACTCTGACTACTCTTGTACTGATTTTGAATATGATTTATAACATTAATCATAAGCTGAAGGAATTATGTCCGTCTAAATAAATAGTCACACATCAGAGTCCGTTTTCTTCGATGAATGCCGAAACAGGTTTTTGTCCAAAATGTTTTCTACTCAAATGTGTCATATAGAATTAGGTACTGACCTATATATATATATATAATCTTATGCATATAGATACAGAAGTGCACCCAGTTTTTTTGGGTGGGTTCTATATAAGGAAGTTTACGTATTTATTAATATAATAATATAAATTTATTTCAAATGTATTAGTGAGTCCCTCGTGAATATAATAATGGCACTACACAATACTATACAAGTATCATTTAAAAGTCTCAAACAACTATCTTAATAGAAATAATGTATTTTTAAATAACCAATTTCCTTGGGTGTCTCCACTGCTTATATATAATTTATTAGTACAGATATGTATACTTATTATTTACTCTATACCAAATACCAACTTATTATAATATAAATGTCATATCACCTAGAGTTTAAATACACAATTCTTGAGCATAGTTTGTTCGGTGTCGCGGCGCACAGGCTCTAACCAAGCAGGTTGCATGTCCGATATCGTTTAGCAGCAGTAAAGAATAGACTTATACGTTTGAGAATCCCATTTAAATGTTCATGGCCAAGCAGCAAGTCCCGTCTTGTGTCTGGAAATCCCAACGTGCGCGTGAAAAAGGTTGTTGCAACACGTTTTATTTTGATATGTGTCGCCCAGCCAGAATTCGTTGGTCCTGTTACGATAATGTATCGTCGTGTTCATTGGTTTGTCGTTTTCAACTCGATACACGTGTACAAGTACAGGTTTTGCGCGCATGCGCCTTTTCCCGCTATATCGTGAAACTTGTTAGTAAGCTTCCTGACGACTCTCCTCCGATACGAACGGTCAGACAATTCAGATCACAGTTCGCGTCGCAAATCTTGCGTTCCAACATTGCGGATCGTATGTCGTGACTAGATCCGCGTTGAACCAAAACACAATTTCGGGGCAGCTAATATTGCAAACAAGTATAATCGTATATAAATCACCAGTGAAAAAATATAAAAATAAGCGTCAATGTAGAACAGTGTAGGTCAAGGAAACACATCAGAATGTTATGCCTATCGTTCTTTTCCCTCTTTGTCATAAGCCCCGACATTGATTATTGTAAAAAATAACAGTAAGTTATAACCTATAAGTAAACACCCCCATAAATTAATATAACTATCATTATCTTTATTATGTTACTGATCGTTGAATATACATGTAAGTAAATTATGTTTTTTTGCAATTGAAATTAATAATCAATCTTGTTTTTATTTCGTCGTAGCTCCGGTGCATTTTGTTTTGAAATTTTCAGTTTGGTCAATGAAATAATATAATCAAAACATTTTTTATACGTTTAAGTCCAATAGTGGACAAACTGTATTATAATGAAATGAATAAATAAATTTAAAACAGTAAAAAATTGTGTAACTTAAGACAAAATAATCAACTATAATAATCAATAATTAATTTAATAACTAATAAGTAGGTATTAGCATCAAAATGTCCAATCAAATCATTTTCTAGATAGGTTATAACACTAAAATTTTAAATATAGATTTAGTCTTTACCATGAAAACTCCAAAAGTAATATTTATTAAAAACAATATATACTTAGGTATCAATGTATCAATTTATTGACAAATATTAGTAAAAACAGAATTGTAATGCCAGTTACATTACCATAATTTTAAAAAATGTTTGCTTAAGTTCTTTCTTTATCATATTAAATATCCTTAAAAATATATAAATATTTTATATATTAAATATAAATAATAAGTTTGTGTACTAACTGGTGATTTAAGTTGACTAAAATTTTAGAGTTATTCAAAGCTTATATAAAATAAAATAAAGAGTAATATCTTAAAATATTGATGACAATTTCCCAAACTCATGTGTATATGTTACATGGTCATTGTTATATTATATAAATTGTTTAAGGAGATATAAAAATATATAATTGTAATAAATATATTTCTATAGACTAGAATAATAATGCCAAAATAAAGTAAATCTAAACAGATTGTATTAAAAAAATCAATTACTTGTGAAATCAAATTATTTGTTTCGTTCTGTATAGCCCATAAATAGTTGTGAATGCGATTATAAAAAAACGTAGAAAATGTAACATCTCATAAAATATTGTAATTAGATACATAGACCATGTATAAATGTAAAATAAATTGTGTGCTGATTACCATAAGACCTCTGTAACCCCAACTTATTATAATTTCACAGTAAGGTTTTGGGATTTAGATATAATTTCACAGTATTAGTTTAGATAAAAAGAACTTTCCCTCCCCAGGACAGCTATATAATCTCTCGCTCACATCTCCTTTCTCTCTATGGCAATCCATAGAAGCATTCATTATTGACCCTTGTATCCATCTATCTATATGGTAAAAGCCTCGTAAGCTAACACTTGGCATGCGTGTCGGCTAAAGAACAGCTCGAAGAGCGTGGGAACGACCGGCATGGCTACGCTTTAGATTACGCCAGCCCCTACCTCCGAGTGACTCGGAAATATCCTGTGTACCCTTTTGTTGTCTACACAACAAAGTAGTTGTGTGAAGTTATACACCGGAAGAAAGGACTATCCCATTACTATCCTACGTTGATGATAATCCGGATTTCACCGCAGGTATGATGCTACGCGTAAATAACAGTTACAAGCGGTATAGGATACGCACTCTGATCCCTCTGGAGGGATCCAGATACGTGTCCTGCTACTTATTGCTCGGACAGCAGACCATTCTGTGAAAAAATAATGCTCAGGAACACATTTCTTCCGACATTAGTCTCAAGGACTATAAATTAGTTGACGGTGTGAACCGGGTTCGCCTACAAATGCATAAGGATCTCATTTGATCTATCGTTAGAGTATCAACCTTGTAAATGGTAAGTGTAAAATAGTTTACACTGCTACTTTTATTCGAACATTCACTTCCGAAAACAAGATTCCATAATTTATTTTATTTCCCTTCGTTCTTTCATTGGTAACCTGTGATACCGAAGCAGTGGATGCTTTGAAACAAGCAGCTAGAACGTTGCATAGATACAATTTATCTGGTATTTAAAGTTTCCGCCTAGTGTCAAGAAAAAAATTAAGAACAGTGTTTCTTTCAGGCAATTCTTCCGGGGTGGGGGGGGGGGGGGGGGGGGTAGGAGAGGCATTTGAAAAATAGGAGATCATTACAATAACATCAAGAAAAATAAGTTTTTTAATAATTACCTTTGTCTGTTATGATGATTGTGAACAATATAATTAAATACACAAAATTTCACAAGTTTAACTTACACACATAGTATTATGTATATACGATTATATGTCGTTTACCGTGATATCAAAATTATATTTTTCTAATATTTGATATTTCTTTACTATACTTCAAATTTTTTCCCGGAGGCCTTGGAAATTCTCCGGGGGGTTCAGCCCCTCGGAGAAATGTTTGAAAGAAACACTGTTTAACAATATAAAAATATATTAATTACTATAAACATAAAAATATATATAAATCTATAAATTTATTTTTAAAAATAACTGAAATATTTAGTTAAACATATACTTAGATACCGTAAAATAGGGTAACTCCGAACAGATTTTAATGTTTTTGAAAATCACTCTTAACATATTGTTTAAAATGCGAAAAACATATCATTTTCTTCATCTATGTTAAAATTATTCAGCATAATAATACTCATAAAGTTCATTTAAGTTACTGATTTTTTTTAAATTGAACTTGTTCGGAGTCACCCGCAAAATGGGTGACTTCGGACATCTGTTAATTTTCATTGAAAACCAGTGTACATTTACAAACTTTCATAGTTTTACAAAAACAAAAAGAATAAAAATTAAAAAAATATTAAGTATAACATTATTATGTATACTATTATTGAAATTTACATAAATTATTAACTTGACTACAAAAATTAAAAATAAATAAATAATAAAAATAAATACATCAGTTTTATGATTATGTTGTTATTTTGTGTTATATTATGAATTAAAAGCAATGATTTGATAATATAAACTATGTATTTAACTTTTACCATGAATTTAAGTATAAAATGTTGTTGTCAAAAAACAGAAAATGATATTAACTTACTATACACTGCTTCACAGGAATATACTAACTAACCAGAGCAAAAAGTAAATGTTTTCTGTGAAAGTATTCATTTAAATATGATATCAAAAAATATTAGATTATATTATATTATTATTGTAAACAAAAAAAAAGTATTGAAGCATATTACACACCACATGGTTTCCATTGTATTACAACTCTTGATATGCATATACCCCTTGTACCGTCACCACACTGACAATTAACCAATATTAAACCAAATTAACAAATAACAATAAGAAAGTAACATCTTGCGACAAATGCAAATGAAAATACTTTTCCATTGCACCATTGCAATGACGATAACCTCGAACAGGAAATACTTATATTTAATATATTATGCAGTAATTGTGATTGTGTAATTAGGCCTTTTTTGCATCATATTTCTCACGATTACTTATCGTTTATATAATTATAATTATGATATTGAAATTTAGCTATGAACGAATAACAATTTTTATTATATAATCAAACCAATAATAAAAGTCTATTTATATCGATCATGTTTCTCATTTATACCCTGAATTATATATCTTTATTGTTTTGTGGCAAGTCAAATGATGTTCATCATAATTAATAAATTAATCAGTTATTATATCTATAACAAAAAAACATGTAGTAATTTATTGTATCTTCCAATTCCTACAACAGTATATACGTCATAATCTTTTTATATGTAACATATTAAATGGTTTTGATAACTCTCAACTTCATTTACTATAAAAGTGCAAAAGAGGACCAAAAGTCTCATATAATAATATATAAAATAATATGGCTTTAAATTTTTTTTTTAAAAATATTATATTTTTGAAATTTAGAGTTAAAAATAGTCATATGAAACAAATTTTGTCTTATTGTAAAGCATAATGAAAAAAAAAAAATAACTAAAAATTTACGAGACATAGGGAAGATTAACCTACCAAAAAATTAATATTATACAATATTGTAAATAGTCAATAATTTAGTGATTTTAATTTAATAATCCAATTTCTTTTAAACATGTTTTAAGCAGCTTCCATTTTAAGCAATTTTCTTTGTTTGACATCTTGGTGAACAGTATTGCACTCCATTGACAATGACCAGTAAAATCAAAAACCCAAATGATGAATATTATTTCTATTTTTTCATAAAAATGTTAAACACTTACAGTCGTATGAATGTGTTTCTATGCTAGGTCCAGATTCATCCAGAGGATAAATATGTACATCCTTTTGCGTTTAGCACAAAATTCGTTTTAACAATGAAAGCGAGTTTTCCTATTATGATTTCATACAATAAAAATATTAACAAAATAGAGTACTATTGCTTTATTCTACTGTTATAATATGAATTATGACATTACCTTCTAGTGACAATATGGCAGTAACACTTTTTTTGAAAATCTTTTTGAACGATTTCCCTCCCTCAGTTCTTCTTCAGTATCCAATCCTATTAATGAAACAGACATTTTAGTCGATCGTTATAATAATACAATAAATGACAATTTCCTTACCTCTTTTATCCATTTTTACATCCAATAAAAAGGTTCTAAAGATCCCGATTGGTTTTTGCCAAGACCTTCACCGGGTTCCATCCCATCTTTTGTAATAAATGAATTCCAATTCCACTGTTCACAGGAGCTGGAATTTTTAAGTTGATCCTATAATCATACATTTACCGTAACCAAAATTTGTACTGGATGGTATTTTATAACTAACCATAAGAAGTATAGTGTACGAGCAATAATGTGGGTTACAGAACTGAGTATTTTTGTGAGAGAAATATCTGTGTTGAACTAAATGTTTGTTGAAATTTATGTAAATGATAATATATTTTCATTCGTTAATTTTTATACTCACAAAAACATTTAGTATTTTTTTTTTTCCCATTTTAAATAAAATTTAATTAAATACGGTAAACGTACAAACTTATAAGTACATACGTTCACACAACGTATTTATTAAAATTACCAGGGCCCGCATCAGATATTCCGTAATGTTCAGCAAAGACGAACCGTCGTTCGATTGTGGTGTTGTCGATATAGCGCTTAAATATGTTAAACACAATAAATACTACCTGTAACAGATTTTCATTTGGCTTTCAGCACTTAATAACGCATGTAATTAGCATTTTTTGCATTGTTAAATAAACATACGCTTCAAAGAAAACTTTTTGACAACATAAAATACACAAACTAATTACATTTGAAATAATAATTAAATTACAAATTTCAATTAGACGTTGTATATCAAGACGACTTTTTTATGAGACGAAGATTAAATATATTATTAAACAGCGCAATAAGATTTATTGCATTTTGATTCAGTATTAATGGAAAATATAAATGCAATGCTTCAAATAAAGTAATATTTAATGTAAGTTTTAAATTAAATTATTCATTTTATTTCAATAATTATTTAAGAACTTTAGTCTTATACTACCTCCATTGGTAGTATTTCCAAGTGGTCGAAAGCCCAATGAAAATCAATGTCGAATTTGAAGAAAATATACAGTGCAAAAATTGTGCTATGCCCAGTAATTTAAAAAAATATATGTGATAGGAGAAAATCGAATTTGATTTCATAAACAATTACCTTTTTCACCCATGCTGATATCCAGCAGATAGTTCTGCAGGAGTTTAATATTTTAGCACCAGTATGGCCAGTGAATTGTCCTGTTTCACATAACAACGAGAAACTGCTATGTACCTAAACAATTTTATTTCATTTTATAATTTACATAAGATAACATCTTTATTTTAATGATTGTTAATCAATTAATTTTAATTTACTTATTTACATAAGAATTAACAAGTGCTGAGGTTTAATAGCTGGCGTTACACATTGATAATCCATTGGAACTACAGCATTATTTGAAGTTGAAACAGATTGAATAACTGGTTCCACCTGAAAATATATATTTAATATAAATAAATACATGATAACTACATAAACCTTACAACTTTGGTGTTGGTGAAATCTGTAATTTAATTAGAAAATTTGTTGTTTTCATCTGGCCGTGGAATTTTATTTAATTTAGCAGATTCTTCAGGACCTAAAGGTACCCATTCTGTAAGAGCTAGACTATGTGTTTGGGCCACTGGAAACTGGAAAATTGCTGTCTTAATATATCTTGACCAACAGTTTTTTTTCTTGAAATGAATAGTGGGCAACTGAGCGTTCTAAAAAGTCCCAATTATATATATTTAAATACATATATAAACAAATTTGAAATATCCGAGGGGATTCGAAGAAAATATTTAATTGACATTTACTTACTCTAATGTTCATGACTATTGGTCTTTCCTTAACCAAAAATGGGTTGGAAAGGTTTTTTTTAAATTCCTCATCAGAAGAAGAATATGATGAATTATCATTTTGATCCTTTATCTTTTTTTGAAAGTTTTCGACAAAAATCTAATACAAACACAAATTTATGATATCCATTTGTGATAAATTGAAATAAATTGTATTTTTTACTGTCAACTGATATTGATAGTCAAAGTTTATTCATTATGTCTTATATAAAACATTTTAATAAAAATAAAACTTGGAAGGGAATTCATAAACAATTGGTCATGACCAACAGTAATAATGATAGTAAAAAATATATATTTATATACAAATATTTAAATGCTTGTTACCTGTTAATTCATCTACAGTTTTGGTAGTAAAATTAGCTAAAGTATCTTTTTTACACTCCTACTGGCAGTACACCTTGTTGAACTAATGACAAGCATTTTTACGAGCTATTTTAAATAGTTTTTTTTTATCAATTTTCTCGCTGAAAATAATTATATAATGATATTAAAATAACATTGAATATATATATAAAATATTTACCAAGAACGAGACCTATGTCTATCCTATTATTGAATATTTCTTTAGATTTAGATCGTTTTTTTGTTCTATCATAATCGATTGATTTTTTTGTTTTTACTACTCCTTGATCCTGAATGTCTAATCAAATTTTACATCTTTATTTGGTGTTTTGGACCTTTTATGATGATTGCTTTTTTCTTTTGATTTACATTAATTTTGTTTTTACATTTAGTGTTTGAGACACTTTGGTTTCTGGGATTCGATTTTTGACTTTTGAAATTATCATGCCTTGAATACCTAAATTGACACAACAAATGTATATTTAAATACGTACATTTCGTGTATTATGACAAAATCTACTGTATTTATATAAGTTATCCGTGCATGTATATTATATACAGACAAGGCCGTATCCGAAGGGGTCCATGGTGTCCGAACCCTCTCCCCGAAATTTCTTAAACATTTTACACATTTTTAAAATTATTATTGACATCAACAAATATTTTCAGTTATAAATGGTCATTTTTAAATTTTAAATTAAATATTTTTATATTATGATAATATTAATAATGCTTCTAATAATAGATTGTTAGCATGCTGATCCTCAAAGATTAGCAGACAACAATATATGATTAAACTGTAAGTAATGAATCATACTGCTTATTAGTATGTAACATCTCTATTCGCTTTCATATTTAGAAACAATAATTTTGGGAATATAATATTACTTTTATTAGAATGTACAATATTAAAAACAGCTTGTTTTTATTTTAGTAATCAGTTATCACTTAGTGTCTGGTGCTGGGTTATGAGGCTTTTAGATTTATGTCATAGTTGTATCATATTCATTTATATTTAATTAGATAAATAATTATACAATTATTCTTTGTAGGCATCAACAAATAGCTTTATGCAGTACTGAGAACTAGGATCTTTAGACAATCTGAACCTATTAATAAGCTAGTAATTTGCAAACATTATTATTAAAAATGCGAGTTTCATATGAAGAAAACAATCTAACATATCACATTAAGAATCAAGCGTCAAATGCTATCTACACATATTAACCCATAATTCAAAATAATTATATGTAGAAACTTATGCAAGACCAGTTATTTTACAAAATCAACCAAGCAAAATATTTTTTATATATTAGTCAACAAGACAACTGACGTATCGCACATTGAATAGTTGTCTTTCTGTATACGTTATTTGGACAACAATTTAAATACTGAAAAAAAATTAAATAAATAATTATGTATTGAAAGATTTTTTACAATTTGTACCAATGTTTCTATCACTGTCAAAATTTGGGCAACGATAAATTTAGATACTTTAAAAAATTAAGTATGAACTGTGACTGTAACACTGGCACAAGTTATGACGCAATAGCTATGAGTGGTAATTTTCAAAGGTATATAGGCTGTTATAAGAGAAGTACATCCTACTCCACTTTATGTCCACTGCAGAGCACATTTTCTAAATTTGGTACTTGCTCATTCTTCAAATATTTACTATATTCATAACTGTATAGAAATAATGAAGTCTGTTGAACATGTTATAAAATATCAGCTATACGAAATGGATATTGAAAAATAAAATAAAAGAATTTCTTCCTCAAACTTAATGGACAAAATTAACTTCTATGTGTGTGACTAGGTGAGTTAAAAAAACCATGATGGTATGCTAAGATTTGTAGAAATATATAAACATATAATATAGTTAAAATATTAGAAGAACTACAATTATTTAGAGACATTGAAACATCATCTTAAGTTTCACAATTTATATGAGTGCATAACAACACTTTTTCTATTATTTTTGCCATTATGTAAAACGTTGTAATCTATAAAATGTGATTTAAGTGTAGCAGCAAAACATGTTAAAACGGTCTAAGTTAAGTGATAAATATGCAAAAAACATTAATGTAAATTTTAAAGAAATGTTTACAGTAAATCAGTACAATTATTTATATTCGTGAATGATGAAGAAAAAAAAAAATACCAAGGATAGTTTGGTCATCAAAAAAATAGAATTAAATGTGATACCAAAATTCCTGAAACTTATTTTTGATTTTCTATTGCCATTCCTTTTTATGATGATTTATTAATCAACTAAAAAAAATTTTCAAAACAAAATAATTTTATTCTCTTTATATTTATTAATACCCAAAAAAATGTATATGAAATCCCCAATATTAGAATCAGATTTTAGTTTAAATTAAGATTTTTTTTTTAATGTTAATTCATTACCTTCAAGTTAAATTATAGAAAATAAATATGATTGCCTATACACATATCAATCCTCTAAATAAAGCTGTCAAATTATTAAATTATTGTAATCATGAGCTTTTTCCAAAATATATTTTTTTTATTAAAAGTTCTAGCAATACTGTTGGTCTCTACCACAATTCCTAACAAACTTTTTCGATATTAAAACGTGTTAAAACCTTTTTAAAAAATTCTATAGGACAAGAAAAACTAACTGGTCTAGCTCTATTAATATTCATATAAGTATTACAGTTAATCCGGAAAAAGTTTTAAACCAGTTTGCACTTCAAAAATATAGTAAAAGTATGTTATTAATTTAAAATTTGTTGTATATTTATGCTTATATTTTATTTTAATATGTTTTGTATAGTCTTGACAGTATTAAGTTAACTATTAATCATACTAAGTGTCAAAGAATATCTTTGTTTATTTAATTATATTTATTAAAATGATAATAAATCTTGTTTTTGTTATATTTTTAACCAAACATTAAAGGTTAGATTCAGTATTACAATACATATTTTGGACCACTCCCCTTAAAAAACAAAATTCTAGATATGACCTTGTATAAAAATTATATTATTATAAATAGGGAAGTACACAAAAACCATGCAATTATTATTTTTATACATTATAGGAATAAACATATACACACCTATCTCTACTTTGTGAATGATATCTCTTATGTTTCTTATGTCGTTTTGGAGTAATTGACCTATTTCTACTTCGTGATCGTTTTTTCTTTTTTGATTTGTGTTTTTCTATACATTTAAAAACCATTAGAAACATTCAAATGAGAATACATATTCAAACTTAATTCATATTATTTGTATGGTTTTTTACAAAGTTATTTATACTAACCAATTTTTTTCTTTTTATCCAAATCATGCGGTGAGAACAATTTCCATTTTCATGTTTTGCAGTATTTAATTCTTTTTCGTGAACTTCATTAATTAATTCATTATATAGACGACTTTCTTTTAAATCCTTAATAATTATCTTGACATTATTTAATTCCTGTAGTACACAATTCTGAAAATTTTAAGAAAAATTAATACAATTTTATTAAACTATACTTAAGTTTTGTTTAATATATTACTTGTTTGATTTATATTGTTTTCTGGTATTTTTACTTTACTTTCATCAGTTAAAGTTTTGTCATTATTACTGTTCTTGTTTATGTCATGTTGATCATCATTGGCTTTCTCACTTTTTCATTAGCTG